>JAJHSJ010000011.1:58809443-60060888 GCA_021015155.1 Magnolia officinalis
CAAACCTCTGGACAGTGAGAATCTCACCACACATCAGATGCAGCTGACGTCAAAATAGCTATTGTATAGCTGCTAAGGTAAGGTGGGTCCCACGTGAGAGTGGCCCACCATATCATTTAATATAAAATTTATGTTTATATAATAACATATATTATAAATATATTTATTATATTTTTATATATATATATTATATATATATATATATATTATAGTGTGCGTAGGAGGGTGAGACTATCAGCACTGTCAACGTCCAGCGTCTCTCTCTGACGGACGGCCTGATGGTAGGCCCCACATATATGGATGGTTTGGATGTACATCCATCATGGTAGGCCCACACGCTGCTATGGTAGGTCCACGTCCATTCAATGGACGCTAGGATGTTCACATACATCATGGGGTTTCCATCGGTACCGTCCAGATGGACGATACTAATGAATTACATACAACAAAGTGAGCCCCACCATGATAGCGTGGATACAACTCATTCATCAGGTGGGCCACAAAATTTGAGAGAGAGAGAGAGAAATACACGTGAAGGGGACGGACCCCGCCACTATTGGGTCCTCCCAAATACAATGCATACATCAAGTGGCTCCCCACCATATGTGGGCCCTCAAATCACGATAAAAACAACGGTAGAAATCATGAAATTACCCACCTTTGATCTTCTTGGACCTCTTCTTCTCCATCAACATATCCTAGAGCTCCGAGGGATGCATTTCAACGATAGAGATGATCATTGGATGGTGTAGATGGGAGGTAGGAAGGTGGGCCACACTAGTTCTCTCATGGAGCCATGGATGTTGGACTCTCATGGAGTTTTCTTGAAAATGGAGAGAGAGAATGAGAGAGAGAGAGGGATGATGGGAGAGAAGGATGGGTGAGTGATGGGGTATGATGGGTGAGAGATGGGTGATGGGTGATGGATGTGTACTTGTGTAAGGGAGAGAGTTGACTTTAGGTAAGGTTGTGTAAGAGAGGGATGGGTTGGGTTGCTTGTACTTGATTGATGGATTGATGTGACGTTTCGTAGAGATTCTTTCGGTATTTACAACGCGCGGCGTTTTTCTCGAACTAAACGCAGGCCCACATCTTCTAACCTGGGTATCGGATCGGTACGTAAGTCGCTGCGTTGGAACCGCGGAGACGGCGCGGTCGCAATGATACAAGTCTTAGGTCAAGCCGACTCTGATATACGGGACATGACTTAGGATCGCGCATAAATGCTGATAACAGATCGCAGGTCACCGAAATTCGATTGGAAGGACCGCGGAGGCCTACGAAACGGTACGGGCTACGATATGGGTCTTACAAACACTATCCTCAAAACTTCAAAGAATACTCTAAATGAGGAAGATGAAAGTGAAAGGAAGAATGAAAATGATGAAGTGGCTTTATTGGCTCAACGGTTCAGAAAATTCTTTCATAAAAATCGTGGCCGACCATCTAAAGGAAGACAGATGGACAAAAAATATTTTATAGGTAAATTTGGTAAAAAGTCAAAGGAACCACAATGCTACACCTATCGAAAGTTTGGACATCTGTTCACTAAATGCCCAAATAGGAAAACCAAAGGAAAGGCAATGGCAACCACATGGGATGATACTGATGGGTCAAAATCAGAATATAGTGACTCAGAGAGTGATGGAGACCAAAAATTCCTAAAAATTCTTATGGTCTCTACAGCCTCCATCATTCCCATAGAAACTAAGAAAATCCAAGAACCTCAAGCCACTTAATCAGTTCCATCTGATGATGAGGAAACAGAGAAAGAAGAAGAAGAGAAGGATAAACTACAAGATGCCTATAATCAACTTTATATCCATAGCATCAATATCCGTAAAAGACTTGGGATAAATGAAAATAAAATTAAATTGTTGCAAATAGATCTAGACAAAACATTGGAAATCAATACACACTTGATTAATGATCTACAACAATACCACTCTGAAAATGATAAGCTAGAAAGAATCAATCTGTCTCTAAACTTTGAATCATCAAAACTTACTAAACAGATTGATCTATTGAAAGAAGAAAATGAGCATCTAAAGAATGAAAATCACACACTTAGGTTTAATGCAGAATAATCCAGGAAATCAGCTGAACTAAATTACAGATTCTCCCAGAATAGTGAAAAATTAGAAAAAAACTCTTAGGGATGGGAAGAACTAGAAAAGACAAGAGTGGACTAGGATATGAGAAATTCAAACTAAGTTCCAAACATGCAGCACCAATGTTTGAAAAATCAATTGCTTCAGGAAATAAAACAAAAACTACTCATGCTTATCATTCATGTGGAGATTCTAGCCATTATAATCTGAATGCATGTCTCCTAGCAGGACTCAACTCAATTCTGGTCAAAATCATACTGGTAAATATCGACCAACCAGAAGAACAATACAAAATGTCAAGAGTCCACCTAGGAATATGGCTAGAGGTAATACACATCCATCACCACCAAGAATGACCAAGAGAATGAAGGAGCTGTTGGAGCAGGTAGCTGAATTAAATCAAAAAATAAATGAATTTATGAAACAAGGAAACATAATTCAGTTACCCAACTTGATTAATGAAGCAAAAACTACCATGTAAGAAATCCTGTCACAAAATGGGTAGTGAAAGAGAAGAAAAATTACCTTATCACTCACTCAAATCATATAACAGGCAATAATGTTAAGTGGTACCTGGATAGCGGATGCTCAAGACATGTCATAGGTGATAAATCTCTTCTCTCAAATTATTCAGACCTTAATGATGGGATAGTCACCTACGGTGATGGAAGCACGGCTAAGGTAGTAGGATGTGGAACCATAGAAGGAATGCAAATGCTCAAAAATGAGAATGCTTTTTGCATAAAAGGACTAACTCATAATCTTTTAAGCATCTCTCAAATATGTGACAACAAACATGTGGTTACCTTTGACAAACACAAGTGCAAGATTCTAGATCTATCAGGAAAATTAATTGTGGAGGGTCTTCGCACTAGTGACCACTGTTATGTCATCAATGGCAATGGAAAGGTTGATCCACATGCTTAGCAACAATTGAGCATGAAAAACATGTCCAGGTAATGCATCTAGATTTGGATGGTTGTTAAAATGATGCAATTTTGATGATTTTCATGATATATCTGAGGTCTCCACACCTCAATATTTTTTGTGCATAAACATTATTGATGTTTATAATTTTGGATGGCACAATGTTTGTACAAATTTTGCTGTGTATGCTATCTGAAATGAAAATATACTAAGCTATACATATATGAAAGAACGTCGAAATGCTGAAATGAATGATATTCACCTTTTCTTCGATATGTCTGTCGATGAATCGTATGGATCCTCGATTAAATCGAACAAATATCGATATCATCGACGCCCCTTTGGAATCAGAAGCGTCACATGATCAAGAATGTTATCGAGGACATATTCGATACTATCGAATGGGGTATATCGATACCATCGAAACAAGTGTCAATGATATCGAAGTCCACCGCCCGATAAATAGCTGACGAGCGGGAAAAATTCATTTTTGCTTCCCTGGTCGATTTTTCTGGAATTTTTTCTTCGTGGCTCTCATCGTTTGTCAACCGTATGCCAACTAAGGTGTCTTAAATCAGGTAATCTCTGACACATACTCTTGATTCCTTAAAGTATACTTCGTTGTGTTAGGGCCTTTCTAGTTAGAAATTTAGGGTCGATTCTCAAGGTCCTCATATTCTTCTTTCCTTTGACATTTTTCTTCTGAGTTGTTCTAATGAGTAAGGAGAAAGGAAAGTATCCTGCTATCGGTGAGTCATCCCGGCCCATTAGAAAGAATATGTGGCTTCAAAGGAAAGAGGAAGAGGTCAGTCTCAACGATCCCCTGCACGCCCACGGAGTTCTTCTACTCAGCAGTCGGCTCGTAGATAAGCTCCGGCTGAAGCACCAGCACTGCCACATACTGTTGTGGGTCCTCCTCCACACATAGTTGAAACTTACTCAGGGAGGTGCTTGGTGCATGAGCGTAGGATCGACAGGGAATGGATAAAACCCTATAATGTAGATGCTCTTTAGAGGCAATCGACTAGCTTCCTCTTCTTGATTTCGGGGGTCCATGCCATAATGAGCGGACCTACCGATTCTTTGCATACTATCATTCTCCAACACTAGAACCACCATCCATTACTGTCACAGTCGAGGATGATAGTGTTGAGATTATTGCAAAATCCATCGCTAGCATTCTTGGTCTAATCTTGTCACCAATTGGATTGTCTGATCTTGATCTTGAAAATTCCATCACTCGGTCTACAATTACCAAATTCCTATGTCAGGATGGAGAAATCCCATGGCACTAAGGAATGCTGTAAAGGCAAAATATATGCACCCTCGATACTGAGTTTTGCACGGTATATTCCGCTCAAATGCTTATCTCGTGGACCCCATCGCGCTGATCTACCGGGTTCATGGTCATGATTATGTATTATGTTGCCACTGGAGTCAAACTTTGTCTGCCTACCTTGATCCTTCACCAAATAGCCAGTGTCATCCACCAGTCCAGAGCAGTATATTTGCCCTTTCCCCACATCATTCATGTAATTTGCAATACAATCGGTATTCCTCAGACAAACGATCTTGAGCGTCCTCTCCAACATTTTAACAAGATCAATATTCAAAAATTGGATCTTAAATTTCATGCCTATGTTGAAGAGGAATCTGAGGAGGCTATTCATGAAGGTGGTGAAATGGGAGAAGGCACAGCACCAACTGATGGAGATCCTCTTGAGCCACAACAAGTTCTAGATCTAAGTGGTTCGACTCAGACCCAACGGTTCAAGTTTCACCAAGATAAGGTCAGGGTAACGTAGCAGGGATTGGCTCGGATAGAAGACAAGCTAGGGAGGCATGATGCGAGGTTCTTAGCATTGGAGAAGATGGTGTCTAGCGTGCAGCATTCGGTGCAGCAATTGATCAATCTGATAACCTGCCGACAAGATACAGCACCATCTTCGTCAGCTCCTCCACCATAAGCATCGACAGTCTTCGTGCCGTCACATACACCAGATACTCATCTCAGCGTATGGGCATGGATATCTTTTTTAATGCCTTGCGCTCTTATGTGTGTATGTGATAGCTACCTAACATGACAGGTCTAACAGTTTTTTTTAATGGCTTATGGATATCCTCTGAGTGAGGAAAATACCTTTTTGTAAGCCCATGGATGGGCTAGATATTTTTGTTTGTTGGTTTGGGATGGATGTTACAATACTGTCAAGCTTGGGCAGTTTTTATTTTGGATATTTCTATTGGTAGCTATTTGATAATTCGTATATATTTGTTGCCTTATTATGTGTTAAAGTCTGTGAAATGCTAGTATCAATTGTGATTATCCTCTTCTGCATATTCCTTAACACTTGAGAATTGGTTTTGTGATTTATGTCTATAATGCTATTGTCTGTTAAAATCACAGCTCTCCTTTGACCTGGTATGCATAAATGTATTATATAAGTGATGTCATTATCTGTCTTACATCTGTGTCTTACTGATTATGCATTTTAGAGATAATATCTGGGTCTGCATTAGTTTTACCATATGCTTCAACTTCAGTCAGCATATATTGTTATTTTGCCCTTTACCAATGATTAACAAAAAGGGGGAGAACAAATCTCACCCCAGAGGAAAATTGTGTGTATCTGTTTGATTAATGGTGGTATAGGTGTTAGGGGGAGTAACTGTAAGAAGACAGGGGGAGCAGCTACTACTAAAGGATACAGGATACAGTCGTGTGTATGTGTAAACTCGATAGCTTTATAAAATTGTGTAAAGTTCATGTATACACAATTTAAGGTGTTGGTCTAGAAATTGTTCTAGGGTGTTTTGTCACATAATTAACAAGGGGGAGATTGAAAGTGCCCTAGTTTGTCAATTAGCGTGAGTGTTGAGTCAACAAGACAAGGGAGTCCCATAGAAAAATTGTTCAAGCGTCTGCCTCAACGGGATGTGTACTCGAACTCGTCAAAGGTAAACCTTAGCCTCACATCCCATGTCCCAAAACACCAGGTATATAAAACCCTTAAAAAAGATAGAACATCTTAGGGTTTTTGGTAAGAAAACTAATTTGCAAAATCAGGAAAATCTTTAAGTTTTCTGCCTTTGTCAATTTATCGACACGTCGTTCGAGGAAATTGAACTATGTTATCGATGTCCTCGAAACTATTTCGATATTATCGAATGGAGACTTCTGATGTCCAGCAACTATAAAGAACTCTGGACTGAATTATCGATGAATCATTGGACTGTTCGATATCATCGAAATTTGAATCTCGAGTCCATCGAGACGTCTCGATAAAATCGACATCTGGTCAGTTGTGTCACATATTCTACTAAGGCAATCATGTGTGTCTCGATATATCGAAGAGAGACTCGAATCCTCAAAATTCAAATCTCGATGATATCGACAGACCTTCGATGATATTGGATTGGGACACAAATCTGTCCAGAAAGTTTTCAGGTAAAATTATTCAAGTATCGAGGATCTCCCGATAAAATTGATATTCAAATACCGATCATATCGAGACAGGATTGATGTCATCAAAACTGGACACAAACTGTTAAGCAAGCTTATAGGAAAATTTTTGAAATTTTCAATGAATCGACAATGTCATCGATACCATCGATATTCAAATTTCGATGATATCGAGGGATGCTCGATCATATCATATACCTGTTTAGTTTCAAAGGCATTTGCTCTCTCATTTTCAAATGTCGAGGAATCGAAACTCGTTTCGATGAAATTGGAGTTTGAAATCTAATGACATTGAAGCATGTTCGATTCCCTCGACTAGTTGGCAAAAAGTTTCAACAGCATTTGACAGATTGAGTTCGTATCATCGAGTGATCATTCAATGCTATCGAGATATACGCTCGATGATATCGAACCCGGCTTGATGATATCGAACTCTGTCAAAAATATGACTGTTTTATATCCATTGGAACTTTTTGCCCATTTAAAGAGAGCTTGCCTTTGATTGTTGTAGAGAAAATAGATAGTGCTTTTGCGTGTTTAAACCCAGATCATATACTCTAAGCCTTTTCTCTCATGGAAGTTCATCCTCCAATCCACCTTCATCATTGATATTCAATAGAGTGGATTAAGGAATGAACTTTCGCATTCAAGGGTCCTGCAGCTACCATCTTAATGGCAATCATTAAGCTGGGATGCCTTGAATGCATAGATGATTCGAATCGCTCTGTCTCCTTTATGGGAAAACATTTAATAGAGTAGGATTCCATCATAACCTTGACCCAACCCCGTTGCCTTACATTGGAACATCATCTGAGTTGTGGTTTATAGAAGCTGAAGATTCTTCATCATCAAAGGAGGAGATCTTCATCAATGTACTTAATGGGGATCATCTACTTATATGTAAGTCATTAGAGTCCAGACAACCCTTGTGATCAATCCTTTTGTAGGATTGGGTCTAAGGTGCTTCTCACCCCTTTTAAGTCCGCATAGGAGGCTTCCGACGGGAGTGTACGTGGGGGTGCTTTGTGTTGACCCTTGCTCTGTGAAGAGTATAAACTGTTAGGTCCTTGTGTAAGTCTTTAACCTGTGTGGTCTACAATCTGGGTGTTGTGTGTTGACCCTTGCTCATAGGAGCATAAACTGGTAGGTTCCTTGTGTGGATCCTTAGCCTATGTGGCTTAAAACTTGGGTGTTGTGTGTTGACCCTTGCTCCTATGTGGGGCATAAACTTGTGTCGTGGAGACACGTTAGAATCAGCCTAGAGTTGGTTGTACTGGTTTGAGATGAACCTGATTTAAAACCTCCGTTAGTGAGATCCGGTACACTCAAGGGTTGAGTGCGTCCGCCGGAAGTAGAGTAGACACGTAGTCGAACCACTATAAAAATGATTGTGTTTGAGATTACCATTTACTTCTACTGTTTGTGTGATTTCTCTGATTATTCTCATATTGCATATGCACATGATTATCTGGAACTAAGTAGAATCACCCCTTAGACACAGTCACATCCATCATGAACTATGTTATGCATCTTGTTTATCTTTTGAATAGTTTTGTGATTGGATCCTTTATTTGGCTTGGAAGCCATTAGAGTTATTTTGACGAAATCCTGATACTTGCATATTTATTCAAGATACCTCTCCAACCATATAGATGATGCAGATGACGTACAGGTTGAGGACCCAGAAGATTCGTTCCCGACGAAAGACTTCATGGAATAGAATAGGAATATAGTTTGTGAATTATTTTTTATTTATTTCCATTACGCAAACTTTGTCATTGTAAAAAGCTCCCATTAAGAGAGCATTGACGACTTAATTATTTATGGAATAATATATGTAGTTAATTTTATTCTTGTGAATGACTGCTATTACGAATATACTCAGATGTGATCTAAATGAGAGAAGATTCAAGGTAAAATTCTGAGACATCCAAATTCTTATATTATTAACACCCGAATTTCTCGGGCACGGGTATGAACTCTGGCCGTGAAATTTTGGGATGTTACAGACAAGTAATCTTCTAAAGAGTCAGGGGATGTAGTTGAAAGGGAATCATGCTCCATATTGGAATCAAGCGTGTCATGCAAGTAGAGTGGAAAGAGCAGACCTCATTTTTGCATTCTTTCTAGGGTATCAGATGGGTTATAATAACAGAACAGAATTGTGAACGGTGTACCGCGGCCTCTCCCATTGCTTGAACCAAGGGTTCTCCAAGGTAGTGGTTGAATATGACTCCAAGTTCATGGTGAAGTCTCTGAATCGCCTGTCCCAGATGGCTTGGAATAGGCAGTATTGGACAACTAGAATTGAAGGTCTGAAGAATAGGAGAAAGTTCGTTTTGTTCACTTCCTGAGGGAAGTTAATGCCCCGACAGATGGGCTGGCCCATTTAGGGAGCGAGCTTTAGGGTAGGCTCTTCTTCCGAGAGGTTTCGAATCTCCCTCTCCCCATTCAAGGGCTATTCCTTTTAGATAGAGTGGGGCTAGGTTCTATTAGAGAATCCAGCACAGGGAAGTAGTTGAGTCGGCCCTGGTCGCCTTAGAGAGGGTTTATAATAGGTTGTGCCGGATATTTTTGCATCCCTGGGGCATCCAAATGTCTATTGTCTTGTAAAGTTCCCCTCCAGAAATGAAATTTAGTCTTTTGGGAAAAAAAAGTCATTGATTATGTCCAAAAAAAGGTCACATAGACCTGAATGAAGAGAAAACACAAATATCAGCTTATCCAAAAATTTTGTGACTCACAAAGTTTTTAATAGTGGGCATTCAATCACCATTATTTTCTATGCCATGGTCCACTTGAGATTTAGATATGCTTCATTTTTTGTCACATGCCCTAAAATGAGTGTTCACAACCCCCCAAGTGCAGGGTCGCGATGTAGTAATAGCTCAGTGAGAACGAGGTCGAATCCACAAGGAATGGGGAACACGATTTCGAACTAATCTAAATCTAACTTGGTTGGTCTAGGTTTTAATCCAACAATTAAGAAAAGAGTTTTAATTAAAAAGATAAAAGACTAAGGATCCAGGAATCAACCTATAGCAATTTCAACATTAATCTACCTGATTTAAGGATAACTCGATTGGAATCGAAGTCATATCCTATCCAATCGGATGATGGAGCGGTTAAAACAAAATCTGAACTTTTCATTAGTTTAATTTACAATATTCATCTAATTGTAATGATGGTAGGGAATTCAATCATCTACTATGCTCAGGAGACGATGGTGAACAACGACTTATACACATCACACAATTTAAAATAAGTAGGAAGATATTCAAAGCTCTCACAACATATACTGTAATTGGAGTCACAATAAACCATAGAAAAATGGTTTCTTTAGAGCAGGGGGCCTTTGTGAGGGGCCGCTCACAAGGCTGAGTCACAATAAACCATAGAAAACCATCTACCGTATAAGATATTCGCCAATATCATCGCAGAAAGGTTGAGTGCTCTCCTCCCAAAGCTGGTTTCTTTAGAGCAAGGGGCCTTTGTGAGGGGTCGCTCGATTGCAAAAAATATCGCTCTTGCTTAAGACCTTTATAGAGATGTTGACCGGAAGGGCCGAGGAGGGAATATAGTGCTGAAACTCGATATGGAAAAAGCGTACGACAAGGTCGAATGAAATTTTTTGTGTCAGGTCCTGCTGAAATTCGGGTTTGCCGCTAGCTGGGTCAATTTAGTCCAATCCTATTGAAATAATAACTGGTTCTCGGTGCTAGTAAATGGAGTGAGTTGTGGCTTCTTCCAATCCTCTCACGGTTGAGACAAGGGAACCCCCTTTCTCCCAACCTTTTCATCCTCGCGTCTGAAGTCTTTAGTAGGGGTCTTTCCAAACTTAGCTCTCATGGGCTATGCTCTCCTTACAAGGTGAAACAGGGTTGCAAACAGATATCCCATTTACTATATGCGGACGACATGGTTTTTATTTCTCAACGGCTCTAAAAGATCTCTTCTTCTTGTTGTAAAAATTCCTTTCCGATTGCCAATCTTTGTCAGGTCAACCAGTCAACCAACGCAAGAGCTCCTTCCATTGCTCCTCGAAGTTGTCCGTTGCGAGGATTAGAAGCATCAACAAACCATTGGCATCAATAAAGTTGCGGAAATTTTGACTATTTGGGGGTTTCAATTTTCAAGGGCCGAGCGAGAGGTCTTTCTTCGCCCCCCCCCCCCCCCCCCCCCCCCCCCCCCCCCTCTATTGGGCAAGATGGCCACAAAGGTTCAAGGATGGACTGCAAGAATTCTCTCCCAAGCGGGCAAGCTCGCTCTCATAACTTCTGTCCTGAGCAGTATCCCAATTCACACCTTAGCAGCCTCGATAATCCCCAAGAGTATCCTTAAAGAAGTAGAGAGGATGTTCGCCAATTTCCTCTAGGGCTGGCGGGACGCAAGGCCGAACCTTCATTGGCGAAAATGGACCTCTATTACCAATCCAAAAGTAGAGGGCAAGCTTGGGATCAAACAGCTAAAAGATGTTATGCAGGGGCTCCATCTGAAGATGGCGTGGAGGATCAAGCAGGGAGAGCAGCAGTTTATGGGGCCAATTCATTCAGTCCAAATACCTGTCTTCCTCTTATCCCAGGCATGTCAATTAGCGCTTGTGGGTGTCTCCAATATGGAAAAGGATGGTGGGCCTCTTCCCCATCCTAGACAGCTTCACCCAGTGGATTGTGGGGCACGGGGACTACAATATGTGGAGTGCCAACTGGTCCGAGCTAGGCCCTCTAGACTCTCTCCCATCTCTTCATATCTCAGCCTCCATGAGAGATATCAAAGTGGTAGACTTCCTCGATGCAGAAGGCATCAGATTGGATGCATCCAACTTGCTCCTATATTGGCTCAAGATCCACATCGTGAGGGGTGGTTTCTGCACCTCGGAGGCAGATGATTACCTTCTCTGGCCGCTGGAGCCTTTGGGGCAATTCTCAGTAAAATTAGCATGGAACATTAGTAGAATAAGAGGTCAAGTCCTTCCCTGGGCCAAAAGAGTCTGGCATCCCAAGATTCCTCCTAAAATCTCTCTTTTTGTCTGGAGATTACTCAACTACGCCTTACCCGTTGACGATCTCATTCAATTGAAAGGAATCCAGCTGGTGTCGGCTTGCAGCTGCTGTAATTTTGGATCTTCTTCAGGCCCGCAGACTGAATCTCTCTCTCATCTCTTCCTCCTTAGCTCCCTTACAAAATCAATGTGGTAGCAAGCTGCTGCCTTCCTAGGGGTT
The DNA here is from genome assembly GCA_021015155.1 of Magnolia officinalis. Taxonomy (NCBI): domain Eukaryota; kingdom Viridiplantae; phylum Streptophyta; class Magnoliopsida; order Magnoliales; family Magnoliaceae; genus Magnolia; species Magnolia officinalis. The sequence goes on from JAJHSJ010000011.1 coordinate 58,821,167, forward strand.
AGTTGTTCAGACAGTCCTCCATCAGGAACAGGCTCCACTGGTGGTGGCAGAGACCATTCCCCCTGGCAACAGAAAGTCGATCCTCTGAATGGCCCCAGTCTTCATTCTTTAGGAGATTTGGAAGGCTAGAAATGTTGTCAGATTTGACAACTTGGCGATCTCTGCTTCAGTGATTTTCCAGAAGGTTCGATGGTGGGTAGAAAACATCTTTTCTCATATGAAGAATCTCTTCCACCAGCGGCCCTCTTTCTCTTCAACTCCAACCTCCTCCTCAGCTTCTAACGGCCCCTGCCCAGCCCGTCCTTCCTCCATGATCAAGTGGATCAAGCCCAGAGAAGGCCTCCTCAAGTTGAACGTGGATGGTTCGGCTCTGGAAAATCCAGGCCCTGCTGGCAGTGGGGGCATCTGTCGTGATCACCTCGGCAACTCTATCTTCGCTTTCGCTTGCGGATACGGAGCCGCCTCTAACAACACGAATGAGATGTGGGAAGTTCATGATGGTTTAAAATTCTGTTTGGCTCTCAGGCTATCCAACATTCTCATCGAATCAGATTCAAGTTGGGTGGTCTCCTGTCTCACCAAAGCTTCCTCACCTCCTGGAAATGGTCCTACTGGCTCACTAGGATCAAAAGACTCTCGGCTCAAGGGAACTTTTGGATTCTTCATGTTCTTAGAGAAGTTAATAGCCCGACAGATAGCTTGGCCAAGATCGGTAGCTCCTAGCAGACTAACATGCTATTTCATGGCCTTTCCTCCCTCCCCTGAACAATCAAGGAGTAGGTTATTTGGACAAAATTGGTTTAGGATACATTACAAAAGGTTCTCCAATCTTCCCTGTATAGAAAATGATAGGTAGCTCAGCCTTTATCCCTGGCTCTTCTGCTGCTCGAATAGGCTTGTAATACTTTCTCTGCAATGAAATTTGTTAAAAGGTTTAAAATAAAAAATTTAAACAAAAAAACTGAAAATATTCCTTTAATCAAACTAGAAATCAATGAAGTTCAACATAAACTTGAATCAAAATAAAATAAACATCAAAATAAACTATAAGCTTCATCCCTTAGCCTTAGCTAAGAGATTAGCCTAACAAGACTAACATTCTAGAAAAAAACAAAAATATCAACTAGAACCCGTGAAAAAATCAAAGTGGAAGAACGTTGTCGGCGCTCCACCTTAACCTTCTCTCCCTTTCCAAACCTTATAAGATACTTTAGAATATCCTAGGGATTCCTATTTATAGTTGTGGAACTTCAACTTTCACACCGACTTTAAAACTGCCACAAATTTACGCAAAAAGTTATGCTTCAATCAGACCAAGGTTGGGTTCGGTCGGACCAAATTAAGGCTGAAAATCTCACTTTCTTGCTGGACAATTCTGCGCAATTTTGGTCAGAACGAATTAAGGCTGAAAATTTTACTTCTCGCTGGACTGTTTTGCCCAATTTCAGTCGAACCGAAGTCTATTTCAGGACTTTTTCTGTGAATTCTAGAATATGTTTTTTCAGACCAATTTTCAAGATTCTTTTCTTTACTTCAAACATTCGATTCTCTTCATTCCTCATTTGATTTCCTTAGATCTTTGACATGTGAATTCTTCATTGATGACTTCCAAATCTCCAATTCTTTATTATCTTCTTTTGAGCTCTAAATTCATCCTTTTAAGCGCGTATTTATCATAGGTTTCTGAATCACCTCGCATGATAAAAATATATATATAATAAGATCAAATTATCAATTAAATGCCAGGAAAACTAATATAATTGAACGGCTAAATATGAAAGATTTGAATCTCAACAATGAGCTGGCAAAATGAATTGACAACATGGATATAAAACACATACACTAAGTTGTGCCCCACTGTCATGGCCTCAACAGGCTTAGTGGTACCCCAACCTTACCAATTTCACTCCTGTTATAGCTAACATTAGGGGTGCACATGGAACCGGTAGAACCGGTAAACCGGACCCAACCCGACCAAACTGCACAGTTTGGTCCAGTTCCGGTTCCAATTTCGGTTCCAAAAATCAAAGAACTGGTTAATTCGGTTCAATTCACGGTTTGGGGTTATGTAGAACCGAACTTGGAGCCGAACCTGGAACCGAACCGTGATCATCATGCTATTATCATGCTTAATTGGACTTATCTTAAAGATATTTTATGAGTTTACAATGTATTTTAATTGTCTATTTGACTCATGATTTATGGTTTACAATGCGACATTTGATTGTTTCCATCAATGTCTTTTTGCTCACCTTACACAATATCTATACCATTCATCAAATGGATCACAATACAAATGAACATGGGTTGGATTATTATTATTATTTTATTTTTATTTTTAAAAAAAAAAGACAATTGGGCTGGATTATAAAAAGCCCAGAACCATAGAACCGAACCGATCTTTACTGTCCGGTTCCGATTCAGTTCTAGGGTGCAAACGGTCCGACTCCATTTCTGATTTTCCTGGAACTGTTAGGATTGGTTGGGTTCCAATTTCACCCCTGAACCCGAATGAACCGGACTGTGTGCACCCCTAGCTGACACAGAAAGAGAGAAATATCATGGAGGCTTTTACAGTTATGGTGTTTTAAAAGCATACGAGGGTGCAGTTTTAATCTCCGCTGCATCCATGCTTCCATGGTCGGACTGTTGAGGGTGAAGTTTGCACGCGACCTGTTGCGAACAAGTTCACAAGAGAAAAAAAAAATCCATATAACCACATGTGTGAGTGTGCGGCCACGCACACATGTAGACACACATGTAGAGCTTTTTCTCCTGCAAACCCATTTACAAGTAAATTGTCCTGACATGTAAGCCATTGGATTGCGACAAGGGCTCACAATGAAGCCGTTCTGAAAAACCAAATTCTCTCCAAAATCAGCATAGGAGGCATTTTGGTGTTTCTATTAGCCATTGGACGTTGAGTGTTTTGATATAGCCAGAGTATCACGGACTTCCTAAGATAGCCAGTGTCCAAAGGAGTTGAGGTTGTGAGTTACTGTACTCTGTTTTAAATTATTAAGGTTCCAGTACTGTACGGTGATGCCAAGACCCTCGACGAGCCAAACGATCATTTTGCTAGCCTAGGGTTTTAAAAGGGTATTTAAAACTAGCTTTTAAGCCCTTATTCACATCTCTCCCTCTCTGCCCCAGAAACCCTCGTTCCATTTCCAGCAGAGAGAGGATGAAGGTCGTAGTTGCTATCTGCTCGTCGTTCTGTGAATGCTCTCAAAACCATCCTCGGATTAGGTCAATCTTCTGCCCTCTTCCAAAGATCTGCGGCCAAGATCCTCTAAGACAGCACGTACAGTTTATAAACTCCTGTTTTCATAGTTTAGGGTTAGGGTTTCCATTTGCATTTAGGATTGGGGTTTTATAGATTGATTTGGATCTGCAGTGGGAGGTGAAGCAGAAGATGACAGGATTGAGCTGCTTCTGACGGAAGTCCAAGAGAAGGACATTACAGAGCTCATATATTGCTGCCAGAAGGGAGAAATTCGCTTTCGTTCCTTCTGGCGGCGGCGCTGCAATCTCTGTCGCTGCAGTGCTTGCTGCAGCCAAGTTGAAGAAACAAGAGAAAGTCGAGGAGAAAGAGGAGAGGTATCTTTTCTGAGGATCTGCATTTTCGTCATTCTTCATAGGGCGTGTTTGGATGTATCTCGAATCAAAACCCGGGTTAATGCCTCTCTAACCTGATTTACGTGGTTTTTTTTTTCAACAAAAGGCTGAGTGTGTGTGTATATATATATATATATAATATATATATATATTCCAAAAGGTACAGAAAATTTGGGCCCCCCGAGAAAGGAAAATATCTCGGAGACGCGTATCCTATCCACATACAGATTCAAAAACCGACGGAAGGTCCCTAACCGTATGGAACCTCGAATTGCTTTGGTTCAATGCACCCCCTTTAGCCAGCCCATCGGCGTGACCGTTACCTTCTGTCGGGATGAGAGAAATCAAGAAAGAACCCCTATGCTTCAACTTGGCAATCTTGGCCCAACAATGTCTCCGCTTCCAAGCTATAGAGGATTTTCCATTAAAGGCATCCACCACACATTTCGAGTTGGATTCCAGCACCACATGTTTATATCCAAAGTCCACGCAAAGCGACATAGCATCATGAAGAACCCAGAGTTCCGCTCTGTTGTTCGTACCTGTCCCATAGCCAGAGGAGAACGCAAATAAGAAAAGCCGAAGGAGTCTCTACAAAGCCCCCCCCCCCCCCTAAGGGGTCCGAGTTGCCCATAGCCGCACCGTCAACATTCATCTTTACCCATTCTGCTTTTGGTCTGGACCATTTAACAATCTGTAGCAAATTTGGTTTGGAGGGTCGGGCCGGGATCCCCAAACATTGGAAAAGGAGAGCTCAGAGTGGAAGTTGGGCTTGGGGCTAGGAAGACCACTAGAAAGCTTCGACAACCACCATTTGTTACGGTCCACAACCTTGTCCACTCTTGGGCTGGTCCCATCATAGCGAGCAACGTTTCTGGCTTTCCATAATTCCCATAAGATCAAACAGGGGGTCAGACGCCGTAAGTTCCCATAAGATCAACCTTGTCCCATCATAACCTAATTTACATTTGAGGCTACATGGAGTTAATGGTATCCCACCTCCTGGATGTTGTTTCCTTCTTTCCTTGCCCCTAATTAGATATAATGTGAAACGTATGGGTAGGACATTTGGGCAGAAAAGCATCCCACTTGCCTAACATTTTCAGTGCGTACTATTACAACCCAGGGGTTTTTTTTTTTTTTTTTTTTGAAAATGAATGTTGATAGCCACTCTTCTTCTTTTTTTAATCACAAGATAATTTCGGGTAGACTCACCGACAAATGGTTGCAGGCCCACCTATCATAAAAGCTCGTGAAAAACAAATTAGACTTCTCTAAGGTTGCCTAACTCAACTATGTCTAAGAACAAGAGCCCACGAATGGAAGAGGGAAGGTCTCCACTAGGAGATCGGTAATGCGAATTCACCTGGCCATCACTCCCCAGCCAGCTAGACCATCCGCAACAGAGTTGGCCTCCCTAGGGGTGTATGCGATGTGGACCTCCCTTATGCTCGTGAAAGATTCAATTCTAGCCACCCAATACCAAATGGACCACGAGCATATAGATTGTTTAGAGATGACAGATGCCACCAAATATGAGTCACTCTCCACCACCACCTTGGTGAATCCCGGTCCCGCACACTAAGATATATAGGCCATCAAGGATCACCCTGATCTCTACCCTTGTGTTGGAGCTGAAGTCGTACCAAACGGAGAAAGTGAAAAGGAAATCCCATCGTCGACCCATCTACATTCTTCTTTACCCATCCGTGAATAGCTCTAGCCCACTTGACGACTTTAAGTTTCAGCATTTTTTTTTTTTCAAAAAGGACAATCTTCATATATAACGATCTGATGATCAAACTTTACACTTTTTCGGGTTGTCCAAAGTGAAAAGAATCTGAGGGCAACCTATCGTGAAGGAAGGAAAAATTGAACAAAAAAGGAGACGGCTCCGTACCCCAGGGGGCAGGGCCACTAAGCAAACAAAAACTACACACTTCTAATCGATCCTAGGCCCACCTTATCCAAAAAGATGAGACCTTTGATGTGAGGAGGCAAGTTTCAGCGTATTGAGCGCTTGTCCTTCAATCCCCACAAGCTCTAAGAGTTATTGTCATGGATAGCTTTAGAGCCTTGGGTGGAGGCAAGAGGGGACCGATTAGGATGGTCTAGCGATGGATGTTTGAGATTACCCCGATAACCCGAATCTCGGTTCCTTCGAAGCGAGCGATGTTTCTTGCCTTCCACAGCTCCCAATAGATGAAAATGGGCACGAGGCCCTTCAGGTGGAAGAACCTACCCAAGGTAGTAGATGTAGCCCACCATGAGTTGGCCCTTCCAACCGCCGTTGCAGGGATAGACCCTCCTATGTTGAAGAGCTACCCATAGCACCCTGATGTAGAGCGGGTCGCAAACACTTTCATGTCCAAGATGGACCAAAGAAAGCCCGATCAGAGGCAGAAGTCATCGAGACCGTCAGAACCTTAAAATAGGCATATCTCGCAAACCGTAATGAGTTACTCGACATACCATATATGATTTTGGGATAGGACGAGCTACTTTAGGCAACCATGTTGGGTTTCCCATGCCAAATTTGTGAGATTCCATCAGATCGACGATCAAATTCCCTGTTTATTTTCATTTTTACTATTTTTAGTAAGTTTTGGTTTGATTGTAGACTCATTTATTTCAATTCATCAATCAATTTGAGAATTTTCATGAAAATTATTTCTATTTTCTTGTTTTTTCCTCATGGATTCAAGAAGTCTTTGTGAGGAGTCCAAAGAAGCTTCGTGGATTCGAAGTAGTTATCCTTAAGGAAGATGGTGATTGACCTCATCACGTTCATCCCTGCGTCACACCCCCACACCTGTGTTACCATGTCACCCGAGGAAAATAGGTGGTCAATCGTCTCAATCTGGGGCAAAGAATCAAGAGAGCAGCATGCACATATAGATATGATATAGACCCTTTGCTTTGAATTCTAACATCCACCGGGACTGCCCCAGGGATGATCTTCCACGTAAGGAGGGAGAGTTTCAGCCGAAGCTTTGCATGCCTCACCCATTTCCACCAAGCTTTATTATCACCACGAGATCTAATACTCTGCCAAGCTAACCCAAAGGTTAGTTTGCCTAAAACAAAGTCTGTCCAGATGCGCTTATCATCTATGGTGGAAGTACGAATCCCCTCATCTGATATGTGATCGATGACTGCCTGAGAGAGGATCTGATTCATTGAGATCTGCGAGCACCATCCATTAGGCCCAATCACATCAGCAACCTTTGTTGATTCTAAGGCAGTGGGAGAAGAGGGTAATCTCCAATCGTTGAGGGGCCCTAGACCTGTCCAGTCCATTGCCTAGTGACTGCACTCTCCTTGCCTAATCAACCAGTGAGTGCGGCCAGCCATTACCAAGCTTAGCCTGCAGATTTGTTACCATAATGGAGATGCGAGCGAAGTTAGACTCGCTCCTCCCACTGTTTGGAGGTCTCTAGCATATTTACACCTCATGAAATTGCTTCAACTGCTAGTGTCTCCCCTATACCGAATAGTCCAAGCCATTTTCATACGAAATCCTTCATCACCATCTTGAGGTTTCTCAGCCCCAGACCACCCTTAGATTTCAGGAGAGTCTTCCAACTCAACCAGTGACAACGCTTCTTATTACCTTCCCATCCCTAGAAAAAATCTGAGAAGTCCCTTTCGAGTTCTCCCAGGAGGCTGGCGGGAACTTCCATGGCAGTTAGAATGTGGATAGGGACGCTAGCTAGCAAGTGGTTGATCAACGCAAGTCTACCTTACCTGGGTTAAGATTCTTCATTTCCAACCCGATATTCTATGGTGGATTTTCTCAATCATGTCCTAAAAATAGGCCCTCCTCAATCTCCCTTGGAAGATAGGGACCCCCAGGTAAGTGAATGGAACGGCTCCTCTATTGAACCCCGGAATCCTTTTGGCCAACCGAGCGCATGCTTGAGATTGCTCGGCTAAGAGAATAAAGAAGCTCTTTTGGTTGTTGATTTTATGGCCTGACGCCTTTTCATACATGTTGAGAAACTTGACAATCTTCCTTAGGGAATTGTAGCTTCTGTTCGCAAAAAGGATATGTCGTTAGCGAAGAGGAGATGAGAGACCAACGAGCAGTTCTTACATGTCTTGAAGGGTAGACAAAAGCCTCTACCCACCAATTGATTGAAGCCTCTGCTCAGCGCTTCAGCCACTAAAATGAAGAGGCCCAGGGAGATTGGGTCTCACCTTGGCGAAGCCCTCTTGATAACTTGAAGAACCACACGCCTCTCCATTAATCAGGACCAAGAACCAGGAGTTAGCCGAATACTTCTATACCCTTAATTCAAACTTGAGCATGAATTAAAACCAGAATCATTTGGCCCAAGTCCCCCTCAACTCTACCTGTTTATGCGGAAATGAACCTGACATTAAAGGCTCACTTATAAACAGGCTGTCATTGATGTAACTTTTTTGCCTGAATCAGAAACATTATCAGTCCGACTGATCAATTCATATTCTGGCCTCATGGATGGGCCAATATAATATGCTGGCAATTGTGGCATTTGCATTACACGCATGTATGCTTAGCAAAGCTACTAGACAAGTGTAACTGTTAGGTGGAATAGCTCATTTACATCCAAAACCCAAAAATTTGAGCAGAAAATAAAACGGGGAATCAAATTGGATATCTGATGAGGCAAAGTAAATAAATTGAAAAAAAAAAAAAAAAATTTGAAAAAAGGAATCTCAACGCTCAGGTAAGACGATACATGTTTCCCTACTCAGAATTTCACATGCTGAAGGGTGCAGTTGAATGCACTGTTGAATTGGATTACAATAATAACTCCAAAGAATAGAAGCACAATCCAAACATGACCCACTTGGAAAATTCGAACCTTTTGAGATTCAAATAAACAAAAAACGTAACTGAATCTCCAACCATATACAAGAAGAAGCACTTACAAATTCAAACCTTTTGAGATTTAACTCAATTCCCAACCATATTTTGAAAAGTAACAAAATTAAAAAGGCCCAGAAAGAGAAATACTTTCTAGAATTTGAAGCTTAAAACCAGCAAAAAGCCTAAGAAATGTACATGTGCATTGGACTTAATGAATAGGTAAAAAGGAGAAGCCTACTGAGTTGACCCTATGAGTTTCCAACCTGGCATATGACCATGACATGAACTGCATGACAAGAATCAGCATCAATGAGAGTGACAGGAATTAGCTTCTTGGCAGTCCATTAGGAAAATTTCACAATCTCTATTGCTAGAATAAGCTTTTTCTTTTCCCTTGTTTTTTTTTTATTCAATTTCTATTAGAGTCTGGTCATGTTATTCCATCGAGTAGTCTGTTCTTTATTTCTTTGGTGGTTTTCTGCCAAAGTAAATTGGATTTACTAAGAAGAATCAACCTTCTCAGTCATCTCAAAATTAATGTAAATATCTGACAGATTCTCCAAATTGTTTGTATGATGGCATCATGTGATATCCGAGTTAAAGGTTTACATTCATCATTTATTTATTTTTTGAATGATGGTATATGTCCATCTTGGTCAATGGCCTAATAAAGACTAATTTTGAAAATAAATAAAAAGCCATTTCAATGATACTTTGTAGTCAAAAAAGAAATTCAGATGCTTAAAAGCAAGAAGAATCATAGGAATCCAATCCAAGGCTTTTTGTATTGTGGTATACGTTGGTTCTCAATTCTAGCAAGTGGGGCCCAGGGTTCGGTAATCCAGACCATTAGTCTGTTGTAACCCACCATGGATAATTGACCCTTAATGTCTCTCTCGAAGCCATCTTTTTTTTGTCTTTCTTTCTTTTTTGAAGCCATCTATTAGCCACAAATCAAAAGGTTATGATCACCCTACTGAGGAGATTTTGCAATCACGGTCCATCCATGATGGGATGCAGTGGATCAGTGGTCTAGATTACTAAACCATGGGTGCAAACAGGTCGGGTTGAGGGGGCCTGGACTTAACCATTCTGATGCCAACATCCATCAAAATCCTACAAAACCAACCTCCACAAATTCCAACGGAAATATCAAATTTTCAAAAACACAAATCACAAAACCACCAAAACTCTTTACAGATTTTGAAACTCTCCTAGTAAAATTCCATAGATAACTAGACTAATTATTACAATTCACTTCGGTAATGACATCAAAACATACCTAGAGAAGTGTCAACGACCCAATTCCATTGAGCAAAATCACATAGGTGAGCAACAAAAGCAAGGTAAAAACAAAATGTTAAGTAGGCTTTTCATTGAAAATGGACTTGGAGAATTCTAAAACAAAGGACTGGAGCCACACTTGTCGAAATAAAAGACATAAATAAAGGAGATTTGCATCAGCCAAGAACTACAAAAGTATCACTCACAGATGAGACTCGGATATCATGTAAAAAAACACAAGCGAGACTATTGAAAGAAGGGTCTTAGCATTTGTTGAAAAAGAAGAAAAAGACAAGAAAAGAGAATATAGAGAGGAGAAAAGAGAAAAAGTCTTAAAAAAAATTTAAAAAAAATCTTTTATTCAAAAAGTATGACAGGAGGATGAGAGTTGTTCCGTATTTATATGTGCTGTGTACGTATTAGTCAACCCTTATATAGAAGAGGGCTCCTAATTTTCTATCCTACTAATACTACAATTCTAAGAAAGAAAATTCCTAATTAACCACTTTCCTAATTTGATTTAACCAAAGCTTGCTTAAAAAGTGAGTATTCTATTAAATTAAGACTTGACAATGATTCTAAACAGCTCTTTTTATAGTGAATTTATTTATTTGTTATTTTACTGTGGATGTAGCTATTATACTGAACCACATAAATCTTGTCTCTTGTAGATTCTAGTTGTGTTGGTGCATTTTTCTTCATTTTATTGCACATAATTTTTGATAGAGTTAGTAGTTGACGGTTGTATACACAAGGTGTTTATGAGTTTTCTTAAAGCAGTGACTAATTTAAATGAATTAGTGTTTGGCCATTACGAACCCCCCCCCCCCCCCCCAGCCTTATTGTTGTAGCAGTTGTCTAAAAATATAAAATAACATCAGTTATAATAGTTTGATGGATGTTCATTAGTACAGTGATAGGATCATGATACTCACTTTAATGATGAAATCCAACCTGCAATGGCTAGATTTCTCCATAAGATACCACAATTCTGCCACAAGCTTTGTCCATTTATGTCTTTATGGTATCAATCAACTCAAATCCTCACACGGAATTATTGTTAGTTGGCAAAGTCTTTTCACCAATGAATGATACAATATTGTCGAGAAGAAAGCCTCCACCACAACCCTATGATTATAAATTATTGGCACATACCTATGGCCATATCATCTCCATGTTTTTTAAACTATCCCATTTTCTCACGTAATGTAAGTGGAATTAATCGTGCATGAGCGAGCGTTTGGATAGGGAACAGTTTCTCCCGAAATGCATGAAAAAGTCCAAATATGGATCGTAAAATGAATGGCTGTGTAAGAAAGCCATTAAAAAAGAGAAAATATAATAAGAAAGAGGTGAAAAATCAAATAACCATTTGTGGAGATAATCGATGCATCTAGTGATCTAGTGCCTAGCGGCAATCTTCTCTGTTCCACCAGCCTCCATACCACACTCCACATTGTTAGTTGAGTTATCTTCTATGATGTCAGAGCCACAGGTCGATAATGATGCTCCTCTATGATTTTTCTTCTGATTGCTGGAACCAATGGCCCATGCCAACAATCGACACAAGCCAGTCGTTTGTTGCCAATTGCAAGTAAGAAAGAACCCTCTGCTAACAACGCCCATTATACATCAACGGAGAAGTAAACTCCCCGTTCTTTCAATTCAAAAATTTATATATTATATATATATATATATATATATATATATATATATATATATATATGTGTGTGGTGTGTGGTGGTGTGTGTTGTGTGTGTGTTATGGGAAAATGTGAGCAGACCTAGCAAACCAAGCCGGAAAGAGCTAACGTCCGAAGACCTACGGCACTTGATCGGCCAAGCCAAGCTCTTGTCTGGATCTCTCCTCGTAGACTACGGCCTCGGATCGGCCGAGCCAAGCTCTCGTCTGGATCTCTCCTCCGAGACCTACGGCCTCGGATCGGCCGAGTCATCCTTGATCCAGAGGCCGAGAACTAAGCCCAGAACAAGCACGCCCAACAGACTCCGACCCCCGCACTTCGACTAGTGGGATCCGATCTGTAGACCTGGACAGATTGAATCCGAGTCTGGATAAGGTCAGTCCGATCACGAGATCGGGGAACCAAGTTGTGGGATTAACCCAAGTATGGACATGGCCGAAGATCACGCCCGTGCATACGCCCCATTAAGGCACACGGGAGAATGATCCGGCGCACGATACAAAAATAATGGCCGATATCTCCGCAAGCGCGGCATCCGCTTGATTAAGTAAATCGTGCCGAGATTGACGGTCATGATCCCTTCGTCTCACAGGTATAAATACTAGAGAAACCCATTGCAACAGGTATGCAAGATTTCACACCCTAATCTCTACAATACACTACTTAGATCCAGATTCCATAGCCTGACTTAGGCATCAGAGGGTCCCTTTTAAGCCAGGGTCTCCTTTGCCCACCTTTCTGTGCAAGACTAGGGTTATTCTGAGTTCTTAGCGTTCAGTGTGGGGGGTGGACCAGATTTAAACCTCAACAATAATATATATATATAATATTATATAATATATATATATATATATATATTAATATATATATATATATATATATATATATATTATATATATAATTATTAGCTCCATTTAATAAGAAAAGAGTCAATTTTATAAAGGGAGAGGGGTAGGAAGGCTTAGAGCCCTCACCCAAATATAAATATTTTAGAACTACAATCCCTCTATCATCAATGACTCAAGAGCAATCCCCACCGCCTAACGTACTGCAGCGCCACCTTACAAAACAACCACCACTGTGGTCTTTAGGCCACCACAATGAACAAATAAAAAAAAAATCCATTGTTGTTCCTACCTTCGCCATCTCAATGCAATCCCTCACCATCTCCACTCGATCCTCTTGCAAGTCCCCATTTTTGTTTTTGTCAATGAGAGAAACTCTCATTGCACATCTTTCCCCATTTGAATTTTTTATTAAAGAAGAAGGTTGGAAAAACCTTTTAAATTACGGTCCTTTGAGGATGCTTCCATATCAAGGTATTATATTATTTAAATAAATTAGACGATGGGTTGTGTCACATATAATGTAATGATGTAAATTGCAAAATATAGCTAATAACTTATGTATGCATCATTTCTATCTGAGAATTAAATAATGATGGGCTAAGTCAAAATAGGTAATTGTGCTAATAACTTATGTATGCATCATATCTATCTGAGAATTAAATAATGATGGGAGAGGTAGTGGTATTCAAGTTCCTTTTAGTTGGCTATCTGATTTTATTGGTTTTTAGATCCATATGCATAGGAAGTTGTTACGATAGGTCTTCTTCAGGTCCTTTTTTCCTAAGAAGCCCCGAAATTGTAAGTTTGTGTTTAGAATGAAATATACGATTACCGGTTGAAAAAAAAAAAAACAAAAAAAAAAAAAGGTAATTGTGCTTATAATTGACCCCCAAACATGTCAGCCAGCTATCTGGTGTTACAGTAGCCCCAGGGCATCCGTGAGTGCAGAATCGAGGGCCCCCGATGGGGGACCAAGCCGGCGTCGGTGCAGACGGAAACACCAGTGAATGGCAACAGATACGCGGACAACACAAACCTCAAGAGTCCAGGATTTTCATCGGCAACCTCCCTTTCACGGCCACAGTGGAAGATCTCAAAGCTCGTTTCGGCCAGTTCGGAACCCTCTTAGATGTATACATCCCAACATTCCCAGCCTCTGGTAGAAGCAGGGGATACGCATTCGTCACTTTCAAGCAGCAGGAGGAAGCCAAATCTGCAATAGAGTTGCAAAACGGCCGCTTCCTGGGAAGAAGAAGAATGACTGTCAGCCAAGTTATCTAGCGTCCTTCAACGAGAGACAGGGAGGTCCTCGTGGGTAGAAGTATCCCCATTCGGCAAGTTCCAGGTATCCCCGAATGAAACCAGCCCCCCAAACCCCCTTGTTTTTCCCACAGGAACCAGAGAACCAAGTCGAATATCGACTAATAGGACCAACAATATCAGACCCGAACCTCGATCCTATGTGGAGGCCATGTCGTTCCCTCCCCCTCCTCCCCCAAACAACAAAAGAGTTATTGTGCCCAAGTGGATTTTGGATAAAGGCAGAGCTGATTCGCTTTTGCTCTGGTCGGGGAAAGTTCAGAGAACCCAATCAACTTGCATTCCTTACTTGCAGGTATCCGCTCATCTAACTTTCGATCTTCTCAGCTGGAAGCTTTTAAGATCTCTATATCCACCTGTGTTTTAAAATTTAGCACCAGGGAAGCAGTCCTTGCTTTCTCCGATGATAAGATCCTTCACAGAAAATTGGGGCTGACCAACGTTCGTACATGGGGCCCAGCCATGAAAGTCCCAGGCAAGGGGATTTGGTTCCGCATTAAAGGTATCCCAATGCACTCCTGGTGTGAGCACACTATAGGCCAAACAGCAAAGATAATTGGGGAGGTTATTAAGCTGGATCCGACCTCGTTGGAGGGCCCAAATCGATGGTATGCTAGAGCCAAAATCGCGCCCCTCACCAACCCGGCCCCTTTTACTACACTAGACCTCATTGTGGAAGGCAGAAATTTTCAAATTTTGGTCCAGATTGAAGTCGCAATTGGACCAGGATCGGAATCCGGTAGGAAAGATACGAACCAAACGAGTCAACCGGAAGGAACCAAACAATGGGTTGTCAAGACATTCGGAAACAATGTAGCAGCTGATGCCATTGTCAACAGGAACATGCTATCCCAATAGGAGCAGGCCCACGCTGAGGACGGGGAATGCCCATTTCATGCTTGTCTAAATGTCCCAATGCCCCCCTACCAGGAACAGACTTCTTGTCAAGCACAGGGATCTATTGAGGGCCCACCTGATCAGGTTCGCACAGCAGCCCTCCCAACCTCCCAACCTCTAGCCATAATGCATTTAACCTCTTCCCAGAGCCCCCAAACTGTTGACCATGTGTTTGAACACCCCCACCTCAACCCATCCCTCCCTCGACCGAACAATCTATCCCAGCTGCCCCCCTTCAAAGACTACAATCATTGCTTCCCACGGCCAACCTGACCTTAGCCCCAGCTCTCATACCGCCCCGTGCAAACTGCCCAACCCCTTAACCAATCTCAATTACCTGCCCCAACTACAGCCCAGCTAGACCATTCCTCAGCTCACAACTTGCGGCATCTGTCCCCTCAACCTATCACCACTCCGCATCCGATGCTTAATCAGCGTATTCCCCTAGATAGCAGAGTGATGGAGGAATGGGAAGGGTAGCTATCCAAGATTCATCAGCTATTCAGAGAGGGACCTTCAGTCCAACATTTTAAATCTTTACACTAACTGTGTCAGGGTCAGCCACAGTGAGCAGCGAAGAGAACCTCATCCTCCGCACTCGTGAAAATTGCTCAATCAACAATTCTGACAGATTGGAAACCACATTTTTGAAAATCAGTAACAGCCACCAGGAAAGGGATTCAGCTCCAAATGACATCATGGCTTCAAGTCCTAGGCTCTGCTCCTCAGATCAGCCTACCCACCCCCTTGCCCCAAATGCTGATAGAGGAATCTCCCTTTGGGTGGACCTTGCGGCAAAGAAAGTGTTCAACGAGTCCAACT
The DNA here is from genome assembly GCA_021015155.1 of Magnolia officinalis. Classification (NCBI taxonomy): domain Eukaryota; kingdom Viridiplantae; phylum Streptophyta; class Magnoliopsida; order Magnoliales; family Magnoliaceae; genus Magnolia; species Magnolia officinalis. The sequence goes on from JAJHSJ010000011.1 coordinate 58,836,513, forward strand.
CCATTGACTCAATCAGTCATTCTGGTAAGGAAATTCCAGTTCCAGTAATAGGAAAAAGGAAAACAAGCAGGAAAAAAAGGCCATCCACGTCCATGTGATTGAGAAACCACCATAGAAGGACTGAGGGAAAAGGTTGGGTTTCTGATGTATACCATCCTTTCTTGGAACGTGAGAGGGGTAGGAAATGCCCAAACTACCCGTCATCTGAAACAATTGATTAAGAAACATAAACTATCGATCCTCCTTCTTCAAGAACCGATGATAAGAGAGTCCAAGAGAGATGCAGTTACAGCTAAGTTGGGGCTTCATTTTCACCTCATGGAGGAAGCAGCTGAGAACAGAATCTAGAGGCTGGAGTTCAAATCAACACTATCAGCGTGGTTAGGCAATGTATAACCTTATCCATCTCCTGCGCTAATGCTCCTGCTGTCTACATTTCAGCCGTCTGTGCTAGCTGTAACCAAGACCGACACAAGGAGCTGTGGGAAGAACTAAGGAGGACATCCTTCATAGTCACTGGCCCATAGCTGGTAAGTGGAGATTTTAATGCTACCGTCAGTACCGATGAGAGGCTAGGAGGAGCCCCTACCCTGTCTAAATCGATGGCTGATTTTCGAGAGGCTATTAATGATGTCGGGCTCCTTGATGCGGGATACTCAGGAAAATCGATTTTTACTTGGTGCAACAACAGGTCGGGCAATGGGTGCAGATGGGCTAGACTTGATAGAATGCTCATCAATGCTAGCTAGTTGTCCACTCTTCCTTTGTTGAAAGTGGACCACCTAACCAGGTCTTGTTCAGACCATTCTCCGATTCTCATGAGCTTCACGGATGACGCAGCAGACTTTCCTCGCTCTTTCCGCTTCCAAAGGATGTGGACTGATCACAAAAACTTCAAGAGGGTAGTTAAGGAAACCTGGGGCACAGGTATTGCGGCAGCCCCTATGTTCAGGGTCCTCCTCAAGATGAAGATTCTCAAGTAGGCGCTTAAAAAGTGGAACAAAACCACCTTTGGCAACGTTCATAGTAACGTACAAATGGCTGAAGATGAGGTCATTAGAGCGGAGTTTTCCCTCCTGCATTCTCTTTCCAAATCTGATGAAGACAGATTGATCACTGCCAAGTCCAACCTGAAGAAGGCCCAGCTTCACGAGGAACTCTTCTGGAAACAAAATTCTAGAATCAAGTGGCTGCAAGAGGGGAATAGGAACATGAAATTTTTCCATGATTCAATTTTGGCAAACCGCAAAAGATCATCTATAGTCAGAATTAAATCATCTTCTGGGTAGGTTTTGGAGAAGAGTGAAGACATTGCGAAGGAAGCGGTTGATTATTTCTCAAGCCTCTTCATCTCGCAAGATAGATTTGCAGATGAAGGGATCCTTTCTTGTATTCCGGCATTGGTGAACAACCGGATGAATGAAGACCTGCTGAAGCCAATTTCCGTGGAGGAGGTCAAGGTTGCGACTACCTCCATCCCAATCGATAGCGCCCCTGGGCCGGATGGTTTTGGAGGAGCCTTCTTCTCTTCTTGCTGGGATGTGATTGGTAATGACATATATGAAGCAGCTAAAGATTTCTTTGCAGGAGGGCCCCTTCCTCGATCCTTCCAATGCACCCAGATCTGCCTCATCCCTAAGAGGACAAATTCGGAATGCATAACAGATTTCAGACCCATTAGCCTTTGCAATGGAATTATGAAGATTTTCTCCAAAATTTTAGCTTCCAGACTAACGGCCATCCTTCCTGCCATAATATCTGATGAACAAGGGATGTTCGTTCGAGGTAGATTCATAGTGAAAAACATACCCATTGCTAGAGAAATGACCCATGAGCTAGACCGCAAGGTGTTTGGAGGAAACATGATTCTTAAACTCGATATGGAGAAAGCTTATGACCAGATCGAATGGTCTTTTCTAGCCCAAGTCCTTAAGAAGTTTAGTTTTGACCAAAGATGGATTCAACAAGCGTAACGATGCTGGTTAGGCCCTGGTTTTCAATTCTTATCAATGGCAGATCGTTCGGCTTCTTTCAATCCTCCAAAGGTCTAAGACAAGGAGACCCCCTCTCTCCTTCCCTTTTCATCCTTTCAGCTGAAGTCCTTAGTAGGGGAATTAGAAATTTATTCACCTCAGGCTCCTGTCATCCGTTCAAGCTTCCCAGAACTACCTCATGGTAACTGACCTTTTTTCGTTGATGATGCTATTTTGTTCATGAATGGCAGGCTCAAATCTGCGCTCCATCCTCAAATTCATTGCCGAATACGAAGCCTCATCCGGCCAAAAGGTTAATGTGGTAAAATCGTCATTCATAGCCCCTAAGACAGTTTCCCCAGCCAAAGCTCGAAGAATCAGGCAGCTGTCAGGCTTCAATCAGGCCTCCCTTCCCTACACATACCTGAGCATTCCCCTCTCAAAGGGAAAAATCCATACTTCCCTTATGGCGCCGCGTTTAGAAAATCCTTGGAAAGATCGAGGGTTGGAAAGCGAAAATCCTCAATCTATCAGCCAGAGTTGTTCTTATCAAACATGTGTTATCTAGCATCCCCATTCACATCATGTCTGCAATGAGCATCCCAAAAGCAGTTTGTAAGGTGCTAGAAGTAGGTTTCACAAACTTCTTTTGGGGTAGTGCGGAAGGAAAGAAGAAGAAACACTGGGTGAGTTGGTCGAAGATCTGTTTTTCCCTTTGTGAGGGAGGCGTGGGAGTCAGAAGTATGGATGACGTGATCGCGCCTTTCAGAATCAAGATGGGCAGAAGCCTCCTGGAAGGGAAGTCACTATAGGCGAGATTCATGACAATGAAGTATTTCAGTAATTCTCTGCTACTCCAGGAAGAAATTTGGCGGCCTCCTCCACCGTTTGGAAGAAGGACATGGTCAAAACTTTACCATTTGCGATCCACCACTCCAAATGACTTATCGGTGAAGGGAATATCAACTTCTGGACCCAAAACTGGTCAGGGCTAGGCCTCTTAGCTACTTCAATGTTAGGCCCCATTCCATCCCATCTTCAGGATGCAACGGTAAGGGTTTTCTCAGCCCATCTGGTAGGTGGAACCTTTCTGACGTACAGGAAATCCTGCCAGCTCCAGCCCTCCAAGCTATTCAAGGCTGCCCTGTTACTTTGTCTCCTAGGGACGACACTTTGGCTTGGGACCTGACCACCTTGGGGAGCTTCTCGCTGAAATCTGTCTGGAATGGTACTCGTCATCACTGGCCGAAGCTCCAATGGTCTGCCTAGATTTAGAACAAAGCTCTCCCCCCAAAGATTGGCATATTCATATGGAAAATCATGCAGAATGTTGTCCCAGTGGACTCTGCTATCCAGAGATCAGGCATCCATTTTGTCTCCAAATGCGATTGCCGTAGAGGTGAGCCAAGGCAGGTGCCAGTCAGTAGGAACAACATGTCCACAGCAAACTAGGGCCACTTGGCAGCCTCGATCCAGGGAATCCAAGGTCCCCCGCGCCCTCAGCCCAGTCGGTCAGGCTCCCTCAGCAGGACTAACCCCATCTCCCCTCCCTGCGTGGTTGCTCCCCCCTGCCAGTGCAATACGGGCGCTCCTCCTCAAGCACAACCTGCTCTGCCGACACATCTCCTCCCTCTCCTCCGCCCCTGCTCACCATCAGGAAGACATCCACCATCTGTTCTGTTCTGGGATCATAGCCAGCGGGATTTGTCTTCTCCAGCATTTTCGATGTCCCATTCACTCCCAACCAATATATTCAGCAACATATTTCTCTCTGGACCTCCAAGGCGTCCCGCTCCTCTCGCCTCAAGTAGCTCCTAGGCCTCACCTCCTCATTTATCTGTTGGAAAATCTGGTTGTTCACTCCCCAAGTATACGGTGGTGATGTAGTAATAAACTCGGTGAGACCGAGGTCGAATCCATAGGGATTGAAACCTGTACGTAATCTGAAAATAACCAGAAGTAGAACTAGAATAAGATGTAATCTAAATCAGGTGAATATAAAGGAATAAGATATAATCTAAATCTGAAAATTCCCACAAGCTTATCCTTAGCCCTAGCTAAGAGGTTCAGCCCAACATGAATGGCTGGATCCCTTAAACAAAACTAAATAAAAATTAAAATTAAAAAATAATAATAATAAACTCTACTCTCTATGTCTCTCTGCTCCACGTCCGGCACAAGCCCAGATCCCCACGTCCAAAACCTTCTTTATAGCTGTTGGAGGCGGTGGAGGGTTGTCGCAGCCATAGCGAAAGCTTTTTCGTAGTAAAGTTCGGAGCTTTAAAACTCCCTACTTTCCTCGCTCAATTTCTAAAGAAACACCGTCCCTTAGGACGTTTTTGAGCCCTCTACATGATGGACGGTTCAGATCTGCCAAGGCGGTGGAGGATGGTGGGCCACAACCACCTGGAAAAGTCGGTTTTCGCAGATCTACGAAAGCTTTCGCACTCCTTCACTGTCGTGATCGGTGGGCCCCACATAGGTATTTTCAGAGAAATTCACCCCATCCATTGCATTCAGGACGAAATTTCAGTGAATAATGGATGGTTTTAAACGTCCATTAACGCGGTCCAGAGAAGAAATCACACTAAGATTCGTTTTGAACGTTGCAGGGCAGTCCACTTGTGGCCTCTGTATCACACACGTGTGTACGCATGGATGTGAAAGTTCAGCATAGTTATGTATATTTGAAGCCCTCTGCAAGATGGACGACATGGATCAGACATATAAGGCATGTGTAGGGCCCATAATCGTCTGAAAAACGGATTGCGATCGTGTAGCGCTGAAGCTGAAAAACGGAAACTTCCGTTTCTGTGAAGGTTTTCGCTGGCACGGGCGGTGCTGCTTGCAAGGCGGTCGCGGGTCCGGTGTGGCTCGCGTACATGTACACGTGCAATATACACACCTTACATACAGGCCCACTATTATGTGTTTCAAAAATCTGATCCATCCATTCATTTCTCATCTTATTTAAGCCGTCGAGACCAAAGTTGAGACAGTTTCAGATATTAGGTGGGCCCCAAATTGAAGATTAATGGGTTGATCTATCCGTTGGGCCACTTTCCGAGATCTTCAATGCCTGAAATTTAATATGTATGGTTAATTTATGGTCCTCAGGCAATGTATAAAGTTTCGAGATGAACGAATGGTGAAAACCTTGTGATCTTGCATTCTGGACCAATTTCAGGCAACTTGAGCGTGAAATACTTGATTTTCTCGAATCTCGGCCATGTAAATTCATTGATCTTAGTCCCCTGGGGTTCGTCCCTTGCCTTGGTAATTCTGGATCGTTAAATCCATGCATTTAGCACCCTTTCTCAGTCTAAGCTCCTAAAGTCACCTTGCAGTACAAACACGAATAAAATAGGCTGTTAAACAGTATCATGTTCGTAAATGCAGGTAAAAACTGGGGTCTAATATGCAATATTTGACCCTCAACACTGGCTGAGCCGAATGCCTCCAAATTCGATGGTGTCCTCATATTAGGTCACCAGATAATCTCCCGAGTCTTGGGAAGGTTGCAGGAAGTGGGTAACCCGATGCCTGACAGAGACTCCCACTCGTTCATCTATACAGCTGCTATTCAAGCCCTTCGTCTGAGCCATCCTAGGCCTGCTTCGACTGTGAGCCCCCTGATTGTTAAGTGGCAAAGGCCATGTCCAGGCTAGCTAAAGCTGAACCTAGATGGATCCTCCCAAGGAAATCCGAGGGAGAGTGGTGGAGGGGGTGTCTGTAGAGACTCACAGGGGCGGCTAATTTTTACCTTCCACAGACAGTACGGCCCAGCTATGATTTCTATTGCAGAAGCCCAAGCAATGTTTGATGGCTTAATATTATGCTTCAAATTGGGCTTCTTGAACATGGTCGTGGAATCTGACTTGAAAATTGTGTTCGAAGCTGCATCCGGCCTCTTAGCTCATTGCCCGTGGAACTTATGGTACCTGATGGGGGCCATCCATCATCTCAGGTGTCTGCTCAATCTATCGTTAAGGCACATTCTTCGCAAGGGCAACTTCGTCGCTGACGCCTTGGCCAGAATGGCCAGCGAAGGGTGCCCCAACAGCTTCTTCTCTCCCATGCTAAGCTTCCAAGGATCATTAGAGGATCCTTGGTCCTTAATAACGTTGGGCTTGAGAGCTTTCAAGTGTAGCGGTTTTTTTTATTTTTTCAAAAAATAATTCATTTATGATGAAGATTTCTATACAAAGCACTGCACAAAAGGATTCGAGCCCCCTCCCAACGCAAATAAGAGAGAGGGCCTATCGGTAAGGGGACACATACGTCCACCTAATTACAAAAGGCCAGAAAAGAAGAAAAGGAAGGAAAGAAAAACTAATTGCAAGTTCTGATCGACCCTAACCCTACCCTATCCAAAAAGATCATCCCACAGATATGAGCAGGAAGGGTCCTAGGATTGTGATGAATCGCAGATTGCTGGAGGGTGCTACCTTGACGAGCCATGCCATCCGCAGGGTCGTTACCTTCTCTGAGAGTGTGAGAGAAAGAGAAATGGCTCAGTCGTCACAAGCGGTTAATTCTAGATATCCAAGGTTTCCATTTCCAAGGAAACTTGGACTGAGTTGAGAGGCTTTCGATCACTAAAAGAGAGTCGAACTCGACAATAGTCCTATCCATGCCTTTCTCCAAATAGAGCACCATCCCATCGTGAATAGCTCGACGCTCCGCCAAATTGTTGGAACCAGCCCCGTAGGCCACGGAGAAAGCAAATAGAAAGGCTCCACTGTCATTTTTGCAGATGCCGCCCCCACCTGAGGGACCAGGATTACTTAACGCGGACCCGTAAACATTTAATTTGACCCATCCAAGGGACGGCTGTCTCCATTTCACTAGGATCGAGGAGGGACACTTCTTAGGGATGTCCTTCAATGTACTGCGCCTGCGAGGCCAATCGAGACCGCCCATAATCTTTGCACCTAAAACCAAATTGGCCCACCATCTGACACGGGCTATCGATCTCCTGATGTTCATAAGGGAATTATCAAAGACTACCTCATTCCTAGATCGCCAGAGTTTCCAAAGGATGAGGATCGGTAAGACGAACCTGACGGATTTTGGCACAGCTCCGGGTGCCGCAGCATTTCTCCAAAGAGCCAACTTACCTGCAACTGAGTGTGTAGAGTTAGCGGTTTTTTTTTGTTGTGTTTAGTGATGGTTTTTTTTGACCCGTCGTCCTTTCGAAACTAGGTGCGCAAAGTCCTTTCGCAATTAGGATGCGGAAAGGAGTGTCTCCTAAAACTATAAAAGGGGGTCCCTAGGGTTTTTCTAGGGCATGTTGTGTGAAGAAAATAACAAGAGGGTTTCCTAAAGCTTTACAAGGGATTTGCTAAAGGGTTTAGGGCTATCAAAGGTGAGAGAGAGGGAGAAGAGAGAGAGGAAGCTCATAGAAGGGAGGTTCTGCTCGTGGAGGTTATCTACTGTGCAATCTATATCTCAGCGATTTTATGTCCTCGTAATCGGTTAGATCTCTCCGTTTTCTCTATTTCTCTTATTGTTTATCGACTCCTGCGTGAGTGAAGAAGGTTGTAAACGTTCTACTTCATAGTGGATTGTTGATCTGGATGAGGTCCCATGGTTTTTACCTCTTTGAGGGTTTTCCGCGTAAAAATCTCTTGTGTGGTGTGTGATTGATGCATTGATTGTTTTCATGCTTTTATTATCCAATTCTGGTTTGTTCTGGAGGGCTAGATCCTAAGGTTTGTGCAAGGTCCCCAACATTTAGCCATTGTATGAGTTGCTATATGATAGGCCAGGCCTGAATCTTTTTGTCAGGGCCAACTTGAAAGGTTGTACATTCACTCCATTGAATATATTTAGGTGGCCCGCCCCACCTTCCCTTTCAAAATAAAAAAAAAAAAAATAAAAGGTAATTGTGCTTATAAACCACGGATAATGGAAAAAGATCCACATACCATAGGATAAATGAAATACCTTATGATAGCTATAGATTATTAAAAAAATATTTCCAGATCTTAAGAGAAATGAAGTACCTCATCTTTTTAATATTAAAATGATAATATATTGTGTGACTGTTTGGGTATATTATTTTGCAAATTAAAACCCATATATTAAATGAGAAAATTAATGACCATAGTGGCCAAGTGGGAGATATTGACACAAGAATGTGTGTGCATGTGTTATACACATAAGAGTGGCCACCTGATCCTTTTTTCTCTACTAAAAAATAGTTAAATGAATCTTTCACAACAATTGGTAAAGACCTGGTCGCGTGAGATAATAGTCTAATTGAGACCGGCTTCTCTGGATAATGACAAATGATGAAAAAGTGCAAAATATATAAAAAGAAAGGTGCTACTAAATCAGGGTGAGTTGCCATTGCTTTTTGATACATCATTAATAGGTGTGTCTTGATCCCATAACTTAAAAAGCGAAAAATATCTCTTATAATCTGAAAATCAATTATACCATCTAGATAAATTAACCAATATGTTGGATAATTTATGTGAGTTATCCTTAATTTATCTATTAGTAAAAATTGTGATTGGTCTACTAATAAAAGAGATTGAGTATAAAATTAATAAAAGTGATCGAGTATAAAATTATTTTCAAAGCATATGTTTGATGGGCTTAAGAAATTCCTTAGCACTTGATGGATGCCTAAGTCGAGGAATTTTAAAACACTCGATTGTTTGGTCAGAAGTGACATATCCACAAAGTGATATAAACCTCATCATAGTGGTATAATCATAAAGATCAATTCCACAGTTAGTGGAAGCAAACATTATGATATATTAGTTATGTCAACCATATAACCAAGTAGGAGATGTTGGCACATGTATGCAATTGAAGTCACATGGCCTCCGCGCTTTTTGAAACTATCCCATTTGTTCGAGTAATATATGGAAGTAGTGGAATTGGTCGTGCATGAATGAGCGTTTGAATAGGAGATGGTTTCTCCCGAAATGCATGAAAAAACTCAAAAACAAATAGTAAAAGGAACGGTTGTGTACAGAAGCCATAAAAAAGAGAATATAATAAGGAAGAGGTGAGAAATCAAACAACCATTTTGTGGAAATAATTGATGCATTGGGTGATCCAGTGCCTAGAGGCAATCTTCCCTATTCCACCTACCTCCATGCCACACTCCTCACTACCGATTGGGGATCTTTAAAAATATTATTAGCAAGATGGATGGATGGATGGATGGATTACGAATACTTCTTAGTGATGCCCATCGGCATACACCAAACACAACAGGGTCACAATTGTAAAAGTGGCATGATCCATAAGGTGCGTCCACTCATCAGGTGGACTGCACATGTAGATTGGATGGGGAAAATGATAATTGATGGCTCACATTCTACATATTTGTATTGCCCTTCTCAAAAAGTGGCATGGCACACACTACAAGGCCACCTAGTGGATGACTAGCCCATGTATGGCACTTGTACTACTTTGGCACGTGTGAATTGTTTACAAATATGGGGCACACTGGGTGGTGCAAGTCCTCACATTTATAACAAAGAAATCATGCAAGAAAAGACACATGATGTATGCCCCCATACAGGCCTCTTGATTGATGGTGGACTGCACAACGGTCCAAACAGTGTCGAACACAGATGGACATGTATTGGCATATAAGGAGACTAAGATATGATGAGATTGGGGATGATTATATGGTGATGGTGATGATGAGAAAGGCCAAATAGTAGGCCATGATCAAAATAAAAATGAAAAAAGCTTACAAGATCAGGCAAAGAAATTAAAGCAATGAAGAGAGGAACAAAAATATATAAATTTGGCACGTCTTTAATCCATTCACATTCTCAAGTTGGATAGATTTTATAAAGTCAGAGATCTTTTAATTGAATTGTATTCACCACTGCACTCTCGCATGAGAGGATGCCAAATTTATAAACTTGACATACAATTTTCTAAAATAAAATCCTAAATTTTATATATATATATATATATATATATATATATATATATATATATATATATATATATATTGAATGTGTTGCTTCACTAAAATTGCTAATAGCCGAAAGGGATATGACTGAATCTATTGCCATATTAAGAAATGATTCTATTAAGATTCCTTTATAGGTCCAAGTGCACTTTGTTTACACTTACTCTAGCGCGTTCACATAGACCAATGAGATGCCACCACAAAGTTGGCACTTTGAATGAATGATGGATAAAATCCTACTTGCGCCTTAAGAATATCTTATATCCTTTGATGACACGTTACCTGTCAAAAGTAGAACGGCTCAGAGTCATATGCACATCTATACATGAGACGGTGCGATAAAGGACATGTAGCCCTTACATAAGTGACACATGTGGTCAAACAACATACTCAACACACTTATAAAGGACCTGCCAAGATAGAAAATCCATCACCATTTGGGTACACTCAACAAAGTCATCTCATATAATCATGTCTAAATGAGAAACTTTTCAAAAATGATCAATGCTTTAACAAAGATTATGAAGGGTTCAAGAAGTCTATTCATCCTAAGACAGAAAGAAATCAAGGGACGCAATGAGGAATTTGAGTCCAACCGGGATACGATTTGATCTCGTAACCTTCAAAGATCCCACAACAACAAGAAAATCCAATATATTTATTGCCTCCCAATCTAAGAAACATATGACAAGGAGTTCAGGGCATCAATCGAGCCATCACACACACACTCTTATAGCACAACACTATCTTATCTTAGTTTTAGCCTTCATTAATTCCTCCACTTCTATCAAGCCCCATTGTAGAACGTCTGAAGTTTAGTGTAGCTTAGCTTGATGTTGTCCAGTACTATCAGTGGAATACACTTAGAGATAGTGTAAATATCCACAACCTACCATTATCAAATTCTCGATCAACTGAATCCATACTTAGAAGATCACACCAGTCACATCTTACTGAGCATTCACCTCGATTGTTTGTCTACACAGACGATCGCATGTATTTATTTTTTGATTTATTCTCTGTTTATTTTATGTTCTCGCTAATTATACTGAACTTCATCATAAATCAATAAAATCCGTGATCAAGCTTTAATATTTAATATTTTTAATCCATTACTGCATTACTAAGAAACTTGAGGCTCGCGATCATCGTTGAAAGAAAAGTTATTAGCTCAAGGCAAAAAGATCCATTAAAAATGATTAATCATCCCCTTTTAAATCGCCCAATTGTTGCATATTAGTGGTTGGACAAGTAAGTCAACTATAGGTCTAATTCTACAACTGATTTGGCGCCTATAGTCGCAAGCATTCAATCGAACCCAAGTCAAGTATGCCTTTGGCAAGCCCAGCTAGCACTATTCTAATTACACATGTTTGACCGAATATAAGTCGTTCATTAATACATGTGGCCTCATGTCTGATTGAACTACAACACACTTATGCACTAGTGGGCCACACCAAACATGGGTATATACATAGGGCCACTGTCAGGTGCATTTTTCATCAAACCGATCATCAGGCGTGCCTCATAAGGGCAAAGGTAAGATACACAAATCAACTTGATTCAAAACTCAGTCGAGCCATATCGCTAGAATTTAGAAGTTTTATGGGGACCTAAAATCCCCCTACAGCCTTGCTTTTAGACAACCAAGCCACGAGCAATGATTGGGACTCTTTAATTTAGCTACATTCATATATGACGTGTATGGTATGCGGACATGCAGGGATCATCACACTACATATTACATGTGTATGTGGAAAAAATGTTCAATGAGGCCAACCTCTCTATGGGCCCATTGTAATGTGTCAGATATGCACACCATCAATTAGATGCACCCTTCCATGCGGTCCATGGGCCTAAAAATCAGGCTAATCCATGACTTAGGTGGGTCACACAATATTAAAAAAAAAGTTGACAGTGGATGCACACCCATTGAAACCTTTCCTGATTCTTTATGAGGCGAGATATGGTTCGAATGTCTAACCCATCCATTGTGTGTGTCCCACTTGGATAAGGAGTCACACCAAATTCTATGCCATTCCAAAACTCAAGTGGGCCCTTCCAAGTGCTTTTAGGGCATGTTTGAATATATGAAAAGCATGAGAAAGGAAATAATATTGTTTCTTATGAAACTTTATTTTCAAGAAACTATTGGAAAGGAAATATTATTTTCTTAAAATTTATTTTTAAATTTGTTATTTAGCAAAACAAATAATAATAATAATAAAATAATAATAATAATAATAATAACAACAACTAGTCACTAGCATGTGTTAGATTAGCACATGTGGCACATATGGGATGTTAAGAGCTGAACAATGGCACATGTAGCATACACAATATATGCGGGCACTTTAAGCTAAATTGTGGAACGCGTGGTATATGTGGGGTACTTAAAGTTGTACAATGGCACATGTGACACAAGAAATATTGGCACATTTGACATCCGAGCATTAAAACTAGATGATGGTGCTTGTACTCATTGTGCCCATTGGCACCATTAATTGGCACGTGCCATATTTGAAGAATTGAAGATGGACAATGGCATGTGCCATATTTAGAGGATTGAATATGGACAATGGCACGGATGGCACATTGGCATACGTAGGGGGTTTTGCACATGTGGAGCAGGTAAGATGAATGCTGGTTCATGTGGCACAATAGCACGTGGGGCGCAAGAGAAGATAGATGGTGACACATGTAGCATATTAGTATATTGTTGACTTTTTACACACGTGGGGCACAAGATAAGATGGATGGTGGCACATGTGGCATGTAGTACATGTGAGGCATGACCGAAGATGAACAATGTCTCATTTGGCACATGTGGCATATGTGAGAAGATTAGACATGGATAATAGCGCATTTTGGCTTTAACCCTTCATAAACCTATTTTCCTTCCATAGTAGGAAAAAGTATTTTTTAGAGGTAGAGTGAGAATAAAGATAGAAAGTAAAAAATGGGGTTTCCTACCATTTCCAATAAAGAAAGACTTAACAAACAACTAAAAATGAGTTCAACAAGAAACACTATTTTTTTTACTATGCCTTAGATGAATCCAAACAAGACCTTAAATGTTTTAGGCATGATTCCAGATTGTGTGGCCCGCCTGAGTTTCGGATATAGCTGATTTTTTAGACATTCCATTACCTAGAGGTGACCCACCAAATGCAAGGTATGGTGTCCAACACACATCAAGTGTCCACGTACATGCCCACTCTGAGACCTGATTGTTGGGCCACCGATCAAAGTATTGTGCACTAGATAGTATCAACGGCCATGTATCACACACGTGGCATCCGCACGTGCTCTCTATTCTACCAATGCAAGTCTGATTCATAGGTTTAAAAGTCCCCAACAGGCGAGCGTGTGTTTTCTGCCCTAAAAATCAGGCGGCTCAAATTCAACAGGTGGGTTAACCACCCTTCTGAGAAAAAGCATCAATGGGCCATAAAAACTTGCCACCCGTTCTCTGATTTAGCCTGCTGATCTGATGGGTTCCACACTAGATGGACTGCAACCCAACTCTTTGATTGCTGACCTGAAAATAGACGGTTAAGAAAAGAAATATCAATGGTCCATATTCAACTGAAAAAGGGCCAAAGGTTGGATGCTCAGGATTCGGCCATCTAGTAATTTGCGCGCGGCAAGGTTGTATACATTGGGCCCCATTAAATTGTTGCTGAGGATAAATGATGCATGGCCCCCGCTCGCCAAAACTAAAAACATGAGGAAACCATGCAGAGATGCAATATAGGCCTTGCCCTTGCCCATTTAAATTAATAACCGGCCTTTGACTTAACCATGCCTTTCATTAAGCTCGGGTCCAAGTCAGCCCGCCGGCAAGCCCAACCTGTTGCCGCCTCTGCATTAGACCATACAAACCACGCTTAAAAAGGAGAGGCGGTGCGGATGTGTCCATGCGATAGCTCAGCTGGGAGTCAATACTGGGTGGGACGACATTGGCGTCAGTGAGGGGCTCTGCTAAGGACATGATTAGTTTGTAACCCGTGTATAAGAAGATTCCTGTAACCTTGATGTGGCTCAATAAAAAAGTAATCTATATGCATGATATCTGACAAATGCCTTATCCTTTACCAGGTCAGAGATTCCTGTAACCTGCGAGTAACCCAAACCCAGTACCTTGCCCTGTTTGGCAACGGGATTAGAAGGGATTAGGTGGGATTGGATTAAAAAAACATCATTATTACCCATGGCAGGGATTGTCCCTTGATTCCATGGGATTAGATTAATGCTATGCTTTGTTGGTAATTTGGTGGTACATTGAATGGATATACCCACCATTATTTGAAATTACCAGAATAACACACATGTATTATATCTAAACCGTTCATTTGTTTTGTAACCTCATTTTATGGTATGGGCCGAAAAATGAGGTAGATCCAAAACTTATGTGGCCCCAAAGAAGTTTTCAACGGTAAGTATTCAGTCTCCGTTGCTTTCAGTGGTGGGTCCACTTGAGCATTAGAACTACCTGATTTTTGGCCCATGCTCTAAAATAATCTCAAAAAATGGGTGGACGGTGTGGATATACCTCACACATCAGGGTGGGACCTACACAACTTGTTAGCATTGAGTGAAATTGGCACGGACCCAATGCAATTCCATCCGTTCTCATTCCAAGCTTTTCCAAACATGGAGTGGAATTGGCACGGAACCAGATGAATCCAATCCCACCTAATCCCTTCTAATCCGGTTGCCCAAACAGGGCGTGCCCTGTTTGGGCAACCGGATTAGAAGGGATTAGGTAGGATTGTATTAAAAAAACATCATCATTATCCATGGCAGGGATTGTCTCAGATTCTATAGGATTAGATTAATGCTCTGCTTTGTTGGTATTATGGTGGTACATTGAATGGATATACCCACCATCATTTGAAATTACCAGAATAACACACATGTATTATATCTAAACCGTTCATTTGTTTTGTAACCTCATTTTATGGTATGGGCCGAAAAATGAGGTAGATCCAAAACTTATGTGGCCCCAAAGAAATTTTCAACGGTAAGTATTCAATCCCCGTTGCTTTCAGTGGTGGGTCCACTTGAGCTTTAGAATTACCTGATTTTTGACCCATGCTCTAAAATAATCTCAAAAAATGGGTGGATGGTGTGGATATAGCCCACACATCAGGGTGGGACCTACACAACTTGCTAGCATTGAGTGAAATTGGCACAGGACCCAATGCAATTCCATCCTATCTAATTCCAAGCTTTTCCAAACATGGATTGGAATTGGCACGGAACCAGATGAATCCAATCCCACCTAATCTCTTCTAATCCCATTGCCCAAACAGGGCTTAGCGTACTGAGTAAACAGTGTGGGTCCACTGTTATTTATTTATTTCATCCGCTTTGTTAATCCATGTTAACAGGTAATTTTAAGGCTTGATCCTAAAAACGAAGCAAATTAAAATCTCAAAGGACTACACCACAGGAAACAGTTTGATAAACCTCTACCATTGAAAATTTTTTGGAGGTCAAAAAAGTTTTGGACCAAGCTAATGTTTGTGTTTTCTCTTCATCCGTGTCTTTGTGATCTTATAAACAGGTTGGATGATAAATAAAAGTTACTTTAGAGCCTAGCAAGGTTTCAACGGTGAGAATCATTATTCCACACTGTTTCTGTGTAATGGTCAACTTGAGCTTTGGATTTACTTCAATTTTGGGATCAACCCTTAAAATTAGGGGTAAAAATGGATGGATGGTGTGGACACTTCCTCCATCTGTTTTACCATATTATTTTAGGTCTTTATACCAAAAATGGAGTATATAAAAATCTCAATTGGATCACACCATCGGAACAGTGTGAATTGAACATGTATAGTTGAAAGATTCTTGGGGGCAACTGAAGTTTTAAATCAAGGTGATATTTATTTTTTCCCTCTATCCATGTCCATCTGATATTATGAACAGGTTGGATGACAAATAAACATCACTGGGGGCTTAGAAAGTTTTCAACGGTGGAAATCAATACTTCCACTTTTTCCTGTGGTATGATCCACTTGAGGTTTGTATATGCATCAATTTTGGGTTGAACCCTAAATGGATCTGAAAACGAATGGACAGCGTAGATATACCACATGCATTCTCGGTGGGCCTAACAATGTTTACTCAGTAACTGAGTAACTCAGTACGCAATCCAATTTCCTTACAAGCACAGGCTAGAAATTTCTGTAACCCCTACATGGCCTAAGGCCGGAGATTTCTGTAACCCTTGACATGGCCCAATGAAAAAAAGCACCTTATTGGATATTGGCACCAAACGCATTATCCTTCATTGGGCAGAGATTCCTGTAATCCCTGACATGACCCAAAAAAAAAAAAAAACACCTTGTTAGATATGGGCACCACATAAGCGCATTATCCTTCATCGGGCCAGATCAGAAGTTATAGGAATCTCCTGTAACAGTTACGGTCATTGGTAGCTGATTACGGTGATGTCTGTTGGGCCACCAATTGTAGAACTTTTGCAAATCTACTATTTAAAAGCTAAGCTGGAATTGGCCGAAGCTGCCCTACCCACCACAAGATGATCTAGACCGTTCATCCATGAGGTCCATTGTAGATGGCTCGCTGGCTCGCGTGGGAAAGATCTTACCCATCAGCAATCTCAGGACACAATCAAAAATGGGTTAGAAAACAACTCTCCATATGAGCCACATGGTTTGAACCTTATAATGAATAGTTTAGCTAATCACATGGTGGGGCAGAAGGTGGGGGAAGCAAAACCACCTTAGTTTTCTTTCCTCTTTGAATTCCCATAGCTCAGTGTTAGACACTCATGGTGGATCCTACCATTTGAATGCTATGATATGCTACACGGGAGGGGATTATGTGCCGCCCCTTCCTCACCCAAGACAGTGCAGCCCTTACTGTAGGGCCCACCTTGATGTATTTATTCTATATCCACGCCATACATCCGTTCTCCTAGATCATTTTAGGGCATGATCCCAAAAATGAAGAAGATCCAAATCTCAGGACCATACTATAGGAAAATTTGGTGATTGACCATTAATGGGCCGCAAAAAAGTTTTGGATCAAACTGTTATTTGTTTTTCCTCTTCATCCAGGTTTAAGTGACCTTACCAATAGATTGGATGGCAAATAAAAAGTACTTAAACATTACAGTGGGCCCCAAGAATTTTTTTTAATGGAATGGCATTCAATCACCACTGTTTCATATAGTATGGTCCACCTGATATTTGGATCTTCTTCATTTTTGGGCCCATGCCCTAAAACGATCTAGCAAAACGGCCCCACGGTAAAGGCCGCACCTAATCCGCTCCCATTCTACACAAGTGGCATGTCGGATAGAGAGGTGTAATATCAAATATCAATTTAAGTTCACCAGAGATCTTGGGCTGAGGCTCGCTGGCCATTGCGATTCAACATGACTCCTCTCAGAAACTCATCTCTGCCGAATGCAACCTCGCCATCAAGACACAAATGCACTCCTAGTGCTCTATACAACACTGTTGCATTATATTTTCGGTATTTCAATTACTTTATACATTTCTGAAAATTCTTTTAACGCGCTAAATACTATAAATTAATCATTAAAACATCCAGTTGAGTCGATTAAAGAATTGATCGAGTCTTCGAGTTCACCCAACCGAGTTAGTCACCGAGTCCAGAGGTATTTTCGAGCTATGGTTATTTTCCTAATAGACCCGGCCGATAGACGGAGTCCAGAGGAGCTTTCAAGCTATGGTTATCTCCCTCCCTCCCTCCCTCCCTCCCTCTCTTTTCTTTTGTTTCTTTCTTTTCTTTTTGAACATTGCACAGTATTCTTGGAACTTCAATTCTCATTAATGGGGCAATGGTTGGGTAACTTGGATCATTTGTATGTTGCTCCTCAATGTGGATGGACCATTCCCCAAAAATCTCTGCCTAACCTGTCAATATCTTGCCAACAAACAAATAGGTGAGAAGAGAAATACAGTGATTGTCCACATCCAACTGAGAAGAGTCCCTAGTTAGGTGTAAGATCCCAAATCCGAGAGGATGTCTCACAACATACCAATGGTCTGGATCACCAAACATGGGCTCCACTTGGTTAGAATCAAAACCAAGCAAAACTTCGAAGCCTCTGGTGGAAGGTCGGGTAAGGGCCAATCTGGACCCACCCTCGAAAAGGGGTGTTTGACACCTAAACGCCGTTTTGAGCCAACCCAGTTCTCCTGTTGTGCCTTGGGATGTGCTTTCAGAAACCCATTTGATCCCCTACTCATTGAAAATAGGTGCTGGAAAGCCCACTAAGAAAACCAATAGGATTGATTGTCTTTTGGAAAACTGACCAACAAAGTCGATATGCACTTGCTTTTAGCCGGAAAACCCTTTTTTGCAGAAACAGAATCCAAACAGGCACTAAATCCTCTTCATCCAAAGCCTAAGGTAGTTTGGATCCTTGAACTCTCTTTCTAATCATCATCAGCATCTCTTGACTTTGGAAGGGTTTCTTTGAACTCCCCTTCTTAGGTCCCAATCCCCCAAAGCAATTCCTTAACGTCATAGAAACTAGAAAGTTGAAGACTCATTCCCTTCTCCTCCCTGGTCGGGGTGTGCGTTCTCTCCGTATTTCAGGGTGTAGGTATCTCCTCTCTTTAATTTTCTCGTTTTTTCTTTTTTCTCCCCGGCTCGGGGTGTGGGCTTTCATCCTCGACCTATGGCGTGGGTTTTTCTTCTTTTTTTCTTTTTGCTTGGGGTTCTGTTCCCTTGTTTTGGTTGTATTATTCAGTCTTTTTCTACCATGGGTGAGCAATAAAAGAGTTGGTCCTTTCTTGCTTTCCAACAAAAAAAAAAAAACACAAGTTGAAGATTCTACCCACGACCTTAGATCAGGACATCAAGCAAAACTAAGGATGGTGATGGGAGGAAAATAGGAGCACAATGGATTGGCGTGGTGTGGATCCAGCCCAACTCATCTACACCTTAAAAGTACTCTTAACTATTCTGTTTTAGCTCGGCAGCATCAAAAGTTGGAGCTGGCAAAGCACTAGACCAATTCATTCTCGAGTCTTTTAAAATTGAGTCAGCTCGGCTTGCAGAAGCCGAGTAGACTCGACCAAGATATAAATTGAGCATTGTGAAAAAGCTTGTGTTAATGAAATCTTGTACTGAACTGCAATGAAGGTGCATGAATTCATCATTGGAAAATAGAAGGATTTTCAATCCTAGGCCAGCAAGTAGGAAGATTGCAAGTGTAAGAAAGTTCTCCTGGATAACAGAAGCTAAATGGAAGTTCTTAGTAACATAGAACGCTCACACGCCAGGCAAAAAAAGATGACAAGGTTGAAAACTTGAAATAGCTTTCATGAGAAAATAGAAACTTGACAGGATTTCAAGACTAGTAGCCAGAAAACTCGGTGACTCAACTTGACAGGATTTCAAGACAAGTAGCCCTAAAACTCAGTGACTCAACTTGACAGGATTTCAAGACAAGTAGCCAGAAAACTCGATCTTATGCTTGACTCAGACACGATCAACAGGACTTGTCGAGTCGACTCACTGACTTGGTCGACAAGATGCAACACACAATGCTCAAAAAGAGTCATAAAATGAGGTGTTTTGACCATATGACTTTTTCTTTCCCCCTGTTAGCTTGTTAGTACACAACACTGAGTTCGCACTTCAGTGTTAGCCACGCCCACTAGGGATGGAGCATGTGACTTGTCAGTGAGAGAAGACAGCGTATTTAACCAGTGCCCTGTGAAATGCAATTGCATCTACTTCAACAATTTTATATATTTACATAATTAATATTTTAGACACTCACAACTCCCTAAAATGTTATTAATTTAATTACTAAACATCGAGTCGAGTCGAGTCCAGACTCATCTGAGTCCTCAAGTTTATCTGACCCTACTGAAAATCAGAGTCGGGCTTTAAAGTTTTTGAACTATGGGCTCTATTACTATTGAATAGTATCGAGTTTGAAGTTTATACATGTGGGGCATACAGTTCGGTGATCCAGATCATTGATCCGAGCCCCCATCACCATGCATCAATAATTTTCCTAATGTGACCATTCTTTTCTCCTTTTTTTTCTTTTTATTTTTTTGAGAAGTCACGAGATTTATTTATAAAAACAAGGCCAAAGAGACCAGCAAACACAAAAAGAACTGTACAACAACTATACACAAAACAGAAAAGTAAGAAACGCACAAATAGACGACTTACGCCCAAGGCCTCAGACCTTAACAAGAGTAGAAAAAACAAAAACCAGAAGTTACAGGTCATTTCCAGATTGACTGTCAAAGGAACAGTCCTTCAACACTGGCATGGAGGCTGCCCACTCTATAAGATGATGTTTTGCCTTGGAAAATACCCCCATTGCTGTTCCCGACAGATTATTGAAGCATCTGTTATTTCCTCCCTGCCACACTGACCACAAGACCACCAGCAGAAGTAATCACCAAAATCGCTTTTCTTTCTTACCAGAACCACCACCTTCACATGCCCACAGGAGGTCGGGTAGGGATATTGGCATTACCCACTGAACTCCAAACATCTTCAAGAGGTTGTCCCAAATCTCCCAGACAAACTGACAATGCAGGAAGATGTGATTTACCGATTCACTATCCTTCCAACATAGAGGGCAAACATTGACTAGGAATAGACCTGGCTTCTAGAGGTTATCCAAAGTGAGGATCTCATTCCAACTAGCCAACCATACGAACACCGCAACCTACTTAGGGGCACCATATGACCA
Organism: Magnolia officinalis; assembly: GCA_021015155.1. Classification (NCBI taxonomy): domain Eukaryota; kingdom Viridiplantae; phylum Streptophyta; class Magnoliopsida; order Magnoliales; family Magnoliaceae; genus Magnolia; species Magnolia officinalis. The sequence goes on from JAJHSJ010000011.1 coordinate 58,857,172, forward strand.
AATAAAAGAAGAAAGCACTGGATCGGATCCCAGATAGGAACCCATTAATAGCAAGTAAAACAATTTGACTGAGAAAGAATCGGACTTATCTAGAGTCCAGAACATGGAACCCTTTTCCAAACTGAGCTTGATTCCTGAGAGTCACTCTAGCAACATAAGCAGCTCGGCTTCCTCCTTTAGATTTCTTCTGCAAGGCGGAGTCCATACACCCTCAGGACCTGAACGAGCGAAACGGCTTGCCACCGAGATATTCTGATGCGAAGAGACTAGCTAGGGCAGGAAATAACTCCTTTAGAGGCCACCTCCCTAACCATATATCTTCCCAGAATTTGACATGCTTCCCATCTCCCACAGAGAAAGATACACCTTCCCTGAATCTTCCTACCAGCTCAACTATTGCTTTCCACAACCCCATGGCCTTATACAAGGTTGGCCACCAACCCATCTCCTCGGACCCATATTTTCTCACAATAACATCTTTCCACAAGCTGTCATTCTCCTTTCCAAACCTCCAGAGCCACTTACCCAGTAATTGCTTTAATAACGACAGTCAGCTTCCTAACACCCACCCCGCCACTCACCTTCAGACGTTCCATTTCATCAAGTGAAATTTCCTCTTTACCTCAGCACCTTTCCACCAAAAAAAATCCCTTCTGAGCTTTTCTATAAAAGCCAATAGGGCATTTAAAAAGGGATTCTCAAAAAAAAAAGGGGGGGCATTTAAAAAGGGATTCTCAAAAAAATAAATAAATAAATAAATAAAAATTTTAAAAAAAAATCACATTGTTTAAAAAAAACATGAATATTTGCACTACATAATCTTTAGGGAGATTAGAGGCTAAGATATTCAATAATGGTAACAATGGTTGTAATGGCCACCACCATTACCGTAACAATACGGGCCATAACTGTTGTTACAACCTTTTTTCTTTTAAAAAAAAAAAATAATAATAATAATAATAACCGAAATCAGTTATGGGCCATTTTTTTTCCGAAGTGGCCATTACAACCCCATAACGATTAAGGGGCCATTTGGATGGGAATAAATGGAAGTAAATGGGGGGAATTGGAAGTAAATGGAGGTAAATGTGTGATTGAGTGGAAGTAAATGCATGGAAATGAAATGGAAGTAAATGGGCTTGTAAATGAAATCTTCTATTTAAGAGACGATTTGGAAGTAAATGGGGTGAAATTTGTTTTTGAGCTCCTTTGTAGAGTCGCACGAGTGAACAAAGGTGCTGCTATGCACATATCCACCATACACATGGCACGCTAATGATACTCCGAAACAATCCAATTATCGGCTACATCACTAAAATCACACCAATTGAATGATCCAAACTGTCCAAAGGTTGTCCACCTAAATGGAAGGATAAAAAACGTTAGCAAGTTGCTTGTTTGTGATCCTTACATTTGCAGCCCACCCGAGACTCGAAATTTCCTTATTTTTGGTTAAAGTATATTTACAATCATTTTGTTAAATATCACATATGTAAACTAATTTGGGATATTAAAGCTGATTTGGAATATCACATATGTTCTTGTGAATATATTGAAAAATTCCAATGCATTTCAATTCCTCCCATTTACTCCCATCCAAATAGAATATTTGGATTTCAAATGCATTTCATTTACTCTCCATCCAAACACAACTAGGTAAGCCATTTACTTCCAATTCATTTACCTACAATTCCATTTCCCATTTACCTCCATTTACAAGCTCCCAAATGAACCCTAACGACTCCCACTGTTAGGGTTACGTAACGGCCGGTACATACCCTTTTTTAAAACCTTGTTAGAGGGTGGGGATTGGCCATTATCTTCCACAAATAGTGTTGAGATTGGGTAGAATATGAGGAGATTTAGCGAGGGAAAGAATGTATAAAGCGATTATTTGGAAGGAAAGGATTTAGCTCACTATTTTATAACCTGCATGAATATTACTTCTTCGATGGCAATTTAACCTGTTTTAGTTGACATTTTATATTTTTTTATGTATAGAGCATATACACAAACACATATATAGACATATTTTTACTATATTTACTGAATAAAATTTGTCTTAAATCCAAACTTTTCATTCTGAGATATGTAGCATTTCTTTTTTTTCTTTTCTTTTTTTTAACTGAACTTTGACCAGAACATAATAAAATCCAAAGTTGTCTGTGGCCACTGGCTTGCCATTCAGCATTTGCTTCCATATGAAAGTGTACCCAATGCATTGTAATATCTAAGCATGTATATCCACCAATCATCTTGATACAGACACCATACATGCAAGGAGGCAGCTTTTAAACCAACCTTGTGATGGAATATCAGCATCAGGCTGAATGGGGAAGCAACAAACCCATAATGAAATTAGTGTTATGCACTAAACTGATAATACGAAGATACTCCATTTCATTAAAACTGCCATGTCCAGCACCTGACTCAAATACACCTGGTGGGAACATGTCAATACTTCCACAACCTTTATTTTCTTCTCTTGTATTTTAGTAGCATGCATGTATGTTTCATATAGCTTTTACTGTATTTTAGTTTTTTAGTTACACTTTTATGTATTTTATAGAAAGTACACCTTTCAATTCCATTGTATATCCATATGTATGTGTTCATATAAGGAAACTTGGTGGTGGAATGAAAATGTACAAAAAGCTATTAACAAGAAATGTGCATTTTTTCAAAGCCTAGGAAGGGACTAGAAACAATGAAAATCTTGAATAATATAGAAATGCCAGAAATGTGGCTAAACTTAAAGCTTATGATGATCTTTATAACAGATTGGGGATGTGAAGGTGAGAAAAATGTCTTCAAACTTGCAAAATTGAGAGAGAGGAAGAGTAGGGACCTAGATCATCTTAGATACATTAAGAGCGATGACTAGAGGGAACTAGTCAAGGACAATGAGATTAGTGAAACATGGAGAAGCTATCTTTAGAACTTGTTAAATAATAATCACTCTAAGAGCATAGAGATAGAAAGAACCATAAACTCAAATAACATCCAAGTCCATACACACAGATAGGATATCTAAAGTGAAACAAGCGTTGAGAAAGATGAAAATAACAAAGGCCCTTGGACCATATGGTATACTAAGAGAGGTTTGGAAGCATATAGGAAATGGTAGGTAATTTTGGTTGACAAAGTTGTTCAACAAGATTGTAAGATCGAAGAAAATGTCGAATGGAGGAAAAGAATACCTATTCATAAGAATAAAGTAGACATACAAAGCTAGACTAACTATCGTGGGATTAGAACTTCATAACCATATTATGAAACTTTGGGAAAGAGTGATTGAGCAAAGACTAAGGCATGAGACAAATGTATTAGAAGATCAGTTTGGTATCATGCTAGGGAGTTTTACCACTGAAGCTATTTTCCTACTTAGACAATTATGGATAAATATAGAGAGGAGGAAGCATCTACACATGGTTTTACTGACTTAGAGAAAGCTTATGACAAGGTTCCTAGAGAGTTAATTTGGTGGGTGTTAGGAGAGGATTTTCAAGAGGATGTATTGACTTGATTAAAGACATGTATGAGGGAGCAATAACAAATGTGAGGACCACTAGTGGAGAGCAAGTGAATTTTCAATTACTGTATGCTTGCACCAGGAGTCTGCATTGAGCCTGTACCTTTTTGCTAGGGCTGTCAACCGACCAGGCCTGAGGTCGGCTTCAGCCCAGATTTTGAACTGTTTGGGCAGGGCCTAATGGGTTGGGCCTATTCAAAATTTTTATTTTGCCTGGCCTGAGCCCAACTCATTAACAGGCCTACTTTTCACATTGGTCATGGATGAGTTAATGAGGCATTTGCAAGAAGACTTCTCATGGTGTGTGTTATTTGTAGATAACATAATTTTGATTGACAAGACGAGGGAGGGCATGAACACAAAGCTAGATTTATGAGAGGTGTTTTAGAATCTAAAGGATTTCAACTTAAATCAGACTAAAACAGAGTATATGGAGTACAATTTTAGTAATAACAGAAGTCGGGACAAGGAATTAGTAGTTTCCCAGAATGACCACTTTCGATATCTTGGATCCATATTTCATGAGAGTGGAGAGCTTGAGAAGGATTTTTCCCATAGAATTCAAGTGGGGTAGAAGAAAAGGGCACGTGCCTTGGGAGTTTTTTGATCATTGTGCCCCACTCAACTTGAAAAGGAACTTTTATAGGATGCTATAAGACTAGCCATGCTTTACTAGACAGAATGTTGGGCAATTAAGGAATAACATGTCCATAGGATGAGTATGGTTAAAATGAGGATGTTGAGATGGATGAGTGGCAAGACAAGGACAAAATAAGAAATGAACAAATTCATGGGAAGTTACGAGTAGTGTTTTCAGTAGCGCTCATAGCGTAGCGTAGCTAAAACGCTAAGTAGCGTATATAGGTAGCGTAGCTCCCTGGTAGCGTAAGCTACGGGGCATGTAGCATAAGCTATAGAGCATGTAGCGTGTAGCGCAAGCAGCATATGTTACCTGAAATCTCCTCTCTTTTTTTAAGTTTTTCTTCTATGCGCGTTCAACGGCTATTTTAAAATGGTGGTGACTCATCCCCATCACACGTGGCACTACATTAGATCAATCTAGACCATCCAAATTATGGTCCGTATCATGGATAGAGGACTTCGAACAATCCGGACCATTCAAATTGGGGTCCAAATTGTGAATTTGTGATGTTTCAATAAATAAAAAAAGAGGTCACACTTATAAATGTTTGAAGGCAAAAGAGACAGATTTTGCATGGAAATATGTGATTGACGATCCAGATTTACAGCCAATAACTCATCAGAATTATGCATTTTGTAAATTTTATCATATTTTCCTATTATTTTAATTTACAAAATATTATGTATCGTGTAGCTTACGCTACATGCTATTGAAGGCCAAACGCTACGCTACACACTACATGCTATTTAAAACACTATTTAGGAGTAGCACCAATTGATAACAAGATGAGGGAAAGTAGACTTAGATGGTTACGTCATGTGTAATGGAGACCAAGAACTACGCTGGTTAGGAGTGAGTTGGTACAAATTGAAGGCTCTAAAAGGGCAAGGAAGACCCAAAAGGACATGGGTGTAGGTAGTAAGAAAAGACTTGATGACCTGTGACTAACTGAAGTTATAGCCCTTCATAGAGTGGAATGGCAGAAAAGGATTCATGTAGCTGACTCCAATTAGTTTAGATAAAGTTTAGATGATGGTGATGGTGATGATCCATATGGACATATTGGTATGCTGGGTTTTTCAGGGTGACACTTTGTTTCCATGTCCAACCGAAGCACACATAAGTTACATAGAGAAGGAAGAAGCTCATTGACATAGACTAGAACTTCATCAGGTTATTGAGGAAGATAGGATAATGCATCACAACAACAGTCACCTTCCTAGAAGGACTTGCAAAGCCCAGCACAAATGTTAGTATTCTTGAAACCATCTCCTCCCAGACAAAATTGCTCTCATGATAACTACTCTGCTAGATACTGATATAAGTCTCCTTTACACAATAAAGCTCAGAGCATCTACGGTGAACTTCAGGTATAAAACCGCCAAAGTAACAACGATATGTATAAAAGACGTCAACAACCATAAAAGATGCATAAATGAGTATTAAATTAATAAATATACTTCCAATAATTCAACCGCAGACATCTCATTAAAGGTGTGTTTGTGTTTGGGTGTTCAATTGAACTGAATTGCAATAATCCAATTCAGGTATAGAAGAAATAACCGAAGTGAGGGTGCCACCATTTTAATGATGACAACCAAGCCCCCAAGTTGCAGTTCAATGCATTTCAAGCAGGAGATGGAATGATTCTATTTCAGTTTGGCAGTTCAGTTATGGTCAGAGCAGGGCTAGCCCCAATATCAATATGGTCATTTCCACTTTATCGGATTATATATTGCAATTCAGTTCAATTGAGCATCCAAACACACCATCAAACAACTAAGCAAAAAGTGAAATTGCCCAGAAGCATAGAAAGATATCCAACTCCACATAGAAAACTACACTCATATGGATTTGTTTGGATCTTCATATGATGAACTAATTACACCCTATTGTGAAAAAACTATGACAAGAAAAGAAGAAGAAGAAGAAGAAAGAAACGAAAGAAAAGTTCAGATTCAAAGTGTATGATCCACATTGCATCCGTTGGTTCAGAATTACCCCATGAACACAAGATTTGAGGTTCCAAGAATCACGTCTTGAAAGTGGAAGGCTGTGGAAGGGACATCGGACCTCTCCTCGATTCATCACTGTTATCCAAAAGCCTTCGAACTCTCTTCTTTGCACAAAACTGACGATCAAAATGCTTGACCTAGTCCACACAAATATGCACATTTATTCAATTACCAAAGCAAGGAAACAAAAAGGACCTGGCTTTTATGTCTAGGACTCTCCATGCAAATATGAAAATGTGTCCAACATCCATAACCATACACGCAGTGCAAACAGATGAGATTTGAACCATCAAACCAGGTGGGACCTACCTAAAGTCACACTGAGTATATTCCTAACAGTCTGATCAACAGCCAGTAAATGGGATTAAAAATGAAGTAGGGCCTGTTTGGGAACAATGAAAACTTTGGATGAGAAATATATTTCCTTGGATATCTACTTTTCCCCTGTTTAGGAAAAAAAAAATAGCTACAGAATTGTTTTCTATTTTCAGCTTTTCCTTGTCAATATTGATTCCTTTCGAAAGGCACATTAGAATTTAGATGTAGATTTCAGAGACAGCTTGTCATTTGAGTTTTGACCCTTTTAACATTTTCAGGGAGAATACACTCCAAACCAAACAACAAAATTACTTAGAATCTCCAATTTCCATTTCCCAAGGATTCCATGTTGGTTTTCCATGCCCATGTTTTTGGTTTCTCTCTATCCAAACACCCTTAAGGGGTCATTTGGCTCCTGGGAATCCAGCCCATGTGAAATGAATTCCGCTAGTGATTTTTTTTCTTCTTCTTTTTTTTCTTTTTTATTTTGAGAGAGAGAGATAACAAAAGATTTCATTGAAAAGGCGCTGAGATAGAACCTAAAGGAAGACAGCAGAGCCAAAAAACAAAGGACTGAAAGCAAAAACTCAACTAGAGCACCCTCACTACTAGAGGGGAGGGGCTGGATTTGTGTTTGGGTCATAAGAATAGGTGGGAAATTTAGTATTCCTATGAATCCAATTCACAAAATTTGCCCTTTTTATTATTCCCGTCTTTCAGATGGGTTGCAAGATTTTGGGAAATGAATTCTGATCCAATAGTCATATTTTTGAAATTGATAACTGATTCCAAACATTCTTTCCCAGTATCCAAACACAAATTGGATTCCTGAAAATAACTTTCCCAAACTCCCAGTGCCCAAACATCATATAGACAGATCTCTTTGACTCTTTCACTGGGAATCTGTTTCCGATTCACAACCCCTTAAACATTCCATGGAGTGAAATGACCCCAAAAGAAAGAAACAGAGTCAATGGGCAAAGTTCTTCTCTGAGGACTTAGAATGGACCATCCACAGTAAGGCCCACCTAATTAGTAGTCCAGGTCATGAGATGCGTCCGCAGATTTGGATAATTCCATTTCGAATCATAATTCGAATAAACCGTGATTTGATCTTTTATCTTCTTACCCTGACATAATCGCTTGAACGTAATGTCGAGCGGGTCGCGAACAATTTCATAGCCAAGATGGACCAGAAAATACCCGATCGGAGATAGAAGTGATCCAGACCATCAGAACCTTAAAACGGGCATATCTTGCAAACCGGAATGAGTTATCCGACGTGCTATATATGATTTTGGGGTAGGAGACCACCCAACCCTGCTACGCCGGGTTGCCCACACCGAATTTGCGAGATTCCATCAGATCGACAATCGAAATCCCAGTTTATTTTCGTTTTTACTATTTTTAGTAAGTTTTGGATTGATTGTAACTCTTCATCCGTTGGGCTTTAGGAGTTGTGTCCAACATGAAAAGTGCTTAGAAAAATTAGAAGAATAACATGGTTGAGCCAAATCATCAAGTCTAGAAAAAATCATGACCATCTATAAATAGTAAGTTTAAAGTCTAGTAGAAATCATGACCATCTATAAATAGTAAGTTTACTATTTATAGTAAGTCACGATTTTAGGGAGTTTTAGTTGTAGTTTGATTCCGAAACTTCTCCCTAGGGTTCATGCCTCTATTTAAGAGGTTGTAATCTCGTTTTTTATCATCAAGCAATTTATTCTGAATTTTCTAGAACTTTTTCTGGTTTCATATTTTCTGCGTGGATTCGAGGTATCTCTGTGAGGAGTCCAAAAAAGCTCTGTAGATTCAGAGTAGTTATCCCCCTGAGGAAGACGGTGCTCGACCTCAACACGTCCTCCCATGCATCAATTTGGTATCAGAGCGAGGCTTTTCCTCAGATTAATGGCTTCTAACGACAAGTCGGGCAACAATCCCATGAACCGTGCTCCATGGAATCATCTTTTAGCCGCCGCGGCTTTTGAAGCAACTTTTGAAGCAGCGCAGCGAGAGAATCGGCTAGTCATGCAAGGGTTGCAGGCTACCATCGATCGCATAACGAAGGCCATAGGGCAACTCTGTGTTTATAACGGTGATCCATCACCAGCAGGTGCTGGAACTCGTAATCGCACCAATCACAGGATAGTGTTGGCAATGAACTAAATAATCATCCCTGAGGAGGGGGGATCTAGCGACGAGGAGGTCAATGACGTGATCCTCCAATATCCCAGACAAGGAGGCGAATGAGTAGATCGGACAGATCAAGAATCCAGGATGAGGGTCGATCTTCCTAGCTTCAATGGCCAACTTCATATCAAGAATTTTCTCGATTGACTTTCTGAAGTTGAACAACTCTTCGACTATAAGAAAATTCCTTAAGCGAAGAAGGTCAAGCTTGTGCCCTACAAGTTAAAGGGCGGAGCTTCAACTTGGTGGGAGCAACTGCAACTCGCACGGACGAGGTAGAGGAAGGCACTTATCCGCACATGGCAGCGGATGAAGCAGCTGTTATGCACACAATTCCTCCCTAGCGATTACGATCAGGTATTATTCTAACAATACTAGAATTATCGGGTAGGATGGTCGGTGAGAGATTACACAGAAGAATTTTACCGCTTGGCGGCACGTAACGATTTGGTCGAGACTGAATCGCAACAAGTCGCCCGATTCAACGGTGGATTGCATATGGCGATCCAAGATCAGGTCCAGATGCAAGTCGTTTCGACGATGAATGATGCAAACAAGTTGGCTACCCAAGCGGAAACGCAACTCCAACGTCCCAACATACGGACCTATCCTACCACTAAGGTCGCCGTGGCGGGTCCGTCCCAAGGAACTTTACAACCCAAAGGAAAAAAACTTGTAGGAGCACGCAATCAACCTCCTACACCCGCGAACCGAGATCAAGGAAGTGGGCAAGCCAAGCCCCAAAGGGGCGTAAGGATTGTTGTTGGTCCAAGTAGGATCCTGAACCCCTATGGTCGGCCAAGGCATGACCATTGATATCGTTGCGGCCAACCGGATCACCTATCAAACACGTGTCCCCAGTGACAAATGGCGAACCTCGCCATCAATGATGGTAATGCTGAAAACGTCGATGAAGACCCAGATGTTGATTGATTGGAACGCGCCGCGAAGGATGAAGCAGATGAGACAAATTGGGTTCTATAGGATCATTGCGAGTCGCTCATCGTGAGACGACTATTGTTTGCACTAAGGAAAGAGGTACACCTAAAACAACATAACGTCTTCCGAACTAGGTGTACGGTGAATCAAAAAGTTTATGATGTGATCATCGACAGTGGGAGCAACGAGAACATCGTCTCCAAAATCATGGTAGAGAAATTGCAATTAAAAACAGAACGCCATCCCTCTCCATACACGATTGGTTGGATTAAAAAGGCCAGCGAGACGAAGGTAACTATACAGTGCACTATATCTTTTTCAATTGGTAAACATTATAAAGACGAAGTAGTATGCGATGTAGTTGATACAAAGGCATGTCACATACTTGTTCGGTCATGGCAATCTGATCATGACGCCGCTCATAAAGGGCAAGATAATGTGTATATTTTCGTTAAGGACGGCTGGAAAACCATATTAGCCCCGATGGATCTAGAGGAACCACCCAAAACTTTTAAAGTGGAGAGTCGTTTTCTCTTAATCATACGGGACTCCGTGGATGAGTCCAAAGAAACGGGACAGGCCTGTGCATTAATTGTAAAGGGCAAGTAACTCGAGCCCACCATCATCCCTGATAAACTAAAATTATTGCTTCATGAATTCAAAGAAAGGCCCGATGACCTTCCCGATGGATTGTCTCTCAGACAAGATATTCGGCACCATATCAACCTTGTCCCTGGGTCCAGCTTACCCAATCGTCCTCACCATCAGATGAGTCCGAAGGAATGTGATATTCTGCAAAGGCAAGTGGTCGAGAAAGCATGAGCCCATTTGCCGTACCGGCCCTATTAACTCCTACGAAATATGGGAGTTGGTGCATGTGTGTTGACAACTGGGCCATCAACAAGATTACCGTAAAGTACAGATATCACATACCACGGCCGGACGATATGTTGGACATGCTTGAGAGCGCGAAATTATTTTTTAAATTGGATTGAAGGAGCGGCTACCATCATATTCGAATACGGCCAGGTGATGAGTGGAAGATGGCTTTTAAGACCAAGGAATAGTTGTATGAATGGATGGTCATGCCCCTCGGTCTTTCGAACACACCCAGCACATTTATGAGGTTGATGAACCAAGTTTTGAAGCCATTCATTAGGCAGTTCGTTGTGGTCTACTTCGATGATATTTTGATATATAGTCACGACGAAGCAAGCCATATGAAACACCTTAGGAAGGTCCTTCAAGTGCTCACTGAAAATAAGTTGTATCTTAATTTTTAAAAATGTAGTTTTTTGACTGATAGCCTATTGTTTTTAGGCTTTGTTGTGACATCCATGGGAATCTGGGTGGATGATGAAAAAGTGAGAACCATCAGAGAATGACTAGTTCCAACAAACATACATGAGGTACGAAGTTTTCACAGATTGGCGACATTTTATCGTCGGTTCGTGAAGAATTTTAACACCATTGTGTCACCAATCACAAACTACATGAAGAATGGGACAATTTCAGTGGACTGACGAAGCCGACAAGAGCTTTGCCAAAATTAAGCACAGGTTGTCCACAACCCCAGTTCTTGTACTTTCCAATTTCAACAAACTGTTTAAAGTCGAATATGATGCTTCATATATTAGAATTGGGAGAGTTTTGTCTTAAGAAGGTAAGCCAGTCAATAAAAAGTTCAGCGATGCACGCAAAAAGTGTTCGACCTACGAGCTCGAATTGTACGAAATGATCCGGGCACTACAACATTGGCGACATTACCTAATTCAGAAGGAGTTCATTCTTTACACAAACCATCAAGCTCTCAAATTCATTAATAACCAAGCTAACGTAAATCGTGTGCATGCTAGATGGATTTCATTCTTGCAGGAATTCACGTTTGTGCTGAAACATAAGTCTAGGCAGCAGTACAAGGTGGCTGACGCACTTAGCCACCGTGCAACTTTGTTAGTCACCATAAGTAATGAGGTTGTCGGGTTCGAGCACCTCAAAGACATATATGTCAATGACGACGACTTCAAGGACACATGGATTAGATGTCACGAAGGTCACCCCGGTGACTTACATATGCAAGATGGGTTCTTATTCAAAGGGAATCAACTATGCATCCCCAAAAGTTCGCTAAGGGAACAAATCATCCAAGAGCTACATGAAGGTGGCCATAGTGGACACTTTGGACGGGACGGGACAAGACGCAAGCTCTTATTGAAGAACAGTACTACTGGCCGCAGATAGTACGTGACGTGAGTAGAGTGGTGCAGCGCTATCATGTTTGTCAGGTCTCCAAGGGGCAGTCTCAGAATATGGGTCTCTATACCCCATTACCTATACCTAACAGCCTTTGGGATGACCTATATATGGACTTCGTACTTGGTCTCCCACGAACACAACATGGCATGGACTCGGTGTTCATGGTGGTAGATCGTTTCTCGAAGATGGCACACTTCATCCCATGTAAGAAGACCCTCGATGCGACACACATGGCGAATCTATTCTTCAGAGAGGTCATGTAGCTACACGGGGTTTCCAAGACTATTACTTCTGACTGCGATACGAAGTTCATTAGCCACTTCTAGCAGGCTTTGTGGAATCGGTTAGGTACACGACTTCAGTTCGGCAGTGCCTACCACTCACAGACCGACGGGCAAACTAAAGTTATGAATCGCACGTTGGGGAACCTCCTTCGATGTATTTCAAGAGAAAAACTGAAGCAGTGGGATTTGGCCTTATCTCAGGTGGAGTTTGCATTCAACGACATGATGAACCGCTCGACAAGAAAGTCCCCGTTCCAAATTATTTATGGTCGAGTACATCGCCACACACTTGGTCCATTTGCCCAAGCTCCTAGGCATAAGCATTGCAACAAAACATATGGTCAACAAGATCATGAGCATTCATGCTGAGGTGCAAGACAAGTTACATGCCTCGAACGACAAGTACAAGGAGCAAGCCGACGAGCATTGGCGACAAAAGGTGATCGAGGTAACCAACCAAGTTATGGTCCATTAACGCAAGGCGAGATTTCCTACCGAGAAGTACAACAAATTAAAGAACAAGAAGATTAGACCAGTACCGATCATCGGTAAGATCAATGACAACGCTTACGTTGTTGATCTTCCGGATGATATGGAGATCTCGCGTACTTTCAACGTTGCGGACCTAACCGAGTATCATAAACCAAAGCAGGGCAAGTTCTTTTGAAGTGGGGGGGACTGATGTAGAGCAGGTCGCGAACAATTTCATGGCCAAGATGGACCAAAAAAGACTCAGTTGGAGACAGAAGTGATCAAGACCGCCAGAACCTTAAAACGGGCATATCTCGCAAACCAGAATGAGTTATCTGACGTGCCATATATGATTGTGAGATTTCATCAGATCGACGGTCGAAATCCCAGTTTATTTTTGTTTTTACTATTTTTAGTAAGTTTTGGTTTGATTGTAACTCTTCATCCGTTGGGCTTTAGGAGTTGTGTCCAACATGAAAAGTGCTTAGAAAAATTAGGCGAATAACATGGTTGAGCCAAATCACTTACTATTTTTTTCCGAAAACCATCAAGTCTAGTAGAAATCATGACCGTCTATAAATAGTAAGTCACGATTTTAGGGAGTTTTAGTTGTAGTTTGATCCCGAAACTTCTCCCTAGGGTTCATGTCTTTATTTAAGAGGTTGTAAACACGTTTTTTATCATCAAGCAATTTATTCCGAATTTGCTAGAATTTTTTCTAGTTTCTTCTTTTCCTCGTGGATTTGAGGTATCTCTGTGATGAGTCCAAAGAAGTTCCGTGGATTCGGAGTAGTTATCCCCCTAAGGAAGATGGTGCTCGACCTCAACATGTCCTCCCCTATGTCAGAACGGCTAGAAGTGGACCGACAGTCAGACTTAATGGGCAAAGTTCTTCTCTAAGGACTTAGAATGGACCATCCACAGAAGGACCCACCTAATTAGTAGTCCAAGTCATGACATGTGTCTGCAGATTTGGATATAGGACATAGTTTTGTGCTCATGACAAGCACCCAATCTTTCCCCTTATAAGGAGGAAAAATGCATCGCTTCATTGAGCATTTCTTCACCCCAACAAACTCTAATTGTAGGGACCCACCTTCTACTGATCCAAATAGTGGATGTATGATATCCTTGAAATCTCCCCTATAATATGATCCTAACCATCCGATTTTGCTCCCCTTAAATGTTGCACCTTGGTTGTCATTTCCACTTTGATTGGATGGTTAGGATCATCAGATAGGGAAGATGGTAATCAGAGTATGGTCGATCCAATGATGGGTTCCACTGATAAATAATTTACATCACCAATAGGTGGGTCCCACCCGTACTAATGTCTTGCATAATCTTTATCTTTTCTTTATGACAAATGACCCAATGCTCCCAGAGCATTATAAGTAATGAATGCTCCTAGTTGCATCGGGACACTTAGAGAGTCCAAACAATTGATATCGATTGTCCATTAGGTTGAGCACAGATTTCATGGGATACTATGAAAAATCACAACGATCTTAAATCAATCCATTAGATGATCTTCTTTTTTTAGGCATCCATTTTTCAAGCTATGATTGGAAGTTGGAACTTTTATATTAATGATCTTAACCGTCCATTTTATAGACAATTCATCCGACGGTTAGGATCGTCCTATCAGCATGAATTTTGTATTGTACGCCATGACATGTGTGTTGGACCTAGTGAACAGCCCGGATCAGTGATTTGTCCAAGTTTCCCAATTCAACCAAGAGAACTATAACTGCAGTGATCAAGAGCATCAGATCTTATTTATTTGTTCAATATAAATACCAGAGGAGAGGAAATTACGAAATTACCCATGTTGGCCGGCACATCTTCACGAAATCCTCCCTGGAGTTCTTGCATTCAGCAGGGTAGAGAAGTCCAACGGAAGCAATTTCTGTGGGTTTCTTCATCGATTCCTTCTCGACACAAGCGTAGAAAGAATCGCGTGCCTATTTTCCATGAATATCCATTATCACACCAGGAAATGATACCTAGGCCCTTGTTTTTTAATGCTTACACCCCTTTCTTTTCTAATTTGAAAAGAACCATACAAATTGTAATGTTGTATTACCAAAAGTATAAAAAAGGGTGCATCCATACAAAAGAGTGGGTGTAAATAGAGGCTTCATTTTCCTCTTTTTCTTACTTCCTTGGCAAGAAATTCCTGATTTTATGGGAAATTGATAACTACACCCGCCATTTTTGATAGATCCGCCCTTTTTTAAACTTCTGGTGATACAATAGTACGATTTCGGTTTTGAGAAATGGAGAGGGAGGGTACCTTGTAGCAGGAATTTCTGGCTTCGGTGAGCACGTCGGTGTAGATTTTTTCGGTGTCTCGCGATCCATGCGTTTCCAAGGGCATCGTAGCTGGAGTAGATACTGTCAGCCTCCTCTTCTCTTCTTCATGTTCTGTTTTCTGCTCGAACTCTAGGGCCTATATGAGTGCAGTGGTAGTCTGGTGTTGTACTGATACGTGCGGGCCTCAGGTGGACCCGAATCGTCTCTAACCAGCTTCCATGGATCCCCGACTGTGGGGCCCAACTTGATTTATGTTCCTTAAATCCAATCCGTCCATCCGTTTTGAAAGATCATTTTAGGGAATTTTCCAAAAAATGAAGCAGATCCATATGTCAGTTGGACCACACCATGGAATGGTGGTGGTTGACCATTAAAAACCTCTCCTGGGCCACGAAAGTTTTTTACGAAGTCGATATTTGTATCATCCAGGTATTTTTGACCTTATCAACAGGTTGGATGGCAAATACACATTCCTGTGGCCCCCAAGAAGTTTTTAGTGTTGAGTATTCGATCTCCACTGTTTCCTATGGTGTGGTCCACCTAAGATCTGAATCTGCTTAATTTTTTTTATAATATTCTAAAATGATGTTTCAAAACGGATGGACGACGTGGATGTAAGGAAGATAAATCAAAGTGGGCCCAGAGTAAGGGATCCACCCACCTCGGTGGATCCCATGGTTCCCATTGCCCTCCAACACCTGTTTACGCTTAGTGGAGTTCATCATGTTGTATATGTGAATCCATTCCGTCCATCAGTTGGGAAAACTTAATTTAACCGTACATTAAAAAAATTAACCTGATAAAGTACTCTGATGGGCTATACTAATAGAAAAATGTGAAATTGCTACAAAACCTTTAAGTTCAGGTGGTGTGGCCTGGATGGGTTTTGGATCATGATAATTTTTATATTTTCATTTTTTCCTGGATGCTTTACACCTGATTAACGGTTTTGATGAAAGATACATACCATGGTGCCCCAATATAGAAACCTATGGTCGGAATTCCATCCCCTTTGTTCGCTATCGTATGGCCCACGAGAACTAATGATCTGACATTCCCCACGGCCTATAATCGAGAATAGAACCTGATGAAGGGAGTAGATTTTATATATATAATGTGGGAACTGCACGGAGCTTGGGTGTTATGTGCTGCATGGAACACATGTATTCGTATGGGATTGTGTCCACAAGGACCGGTTAGGCCCGGGCAAAACTCTATTCAAGCCCGGCCCATATTTTAAACTTAGTCCCAAATCTGGCCCGAGCCCATAACAAGCCAAATAGCCCACATTAAGCCCAGCCCACATTGTTTATACAAGGCCCAGCTCAAGGCCAACCCGAATTTAACAAGAATGCAAAAATTGCATTTTTTTTTTTTTTTTTTCTTTAAAAGGTCCTTGAAGAAGAAAGAGGCTTTTGGCTTTCTTGCTGGTTTTAGAGAAGAGTCTTGGGCCCTTGCTCATGGACATTTGACAATGTGTTCAAGATCTTTGATGTGGTTTTTAACTTTATGATACAACATCGTGTTGAGGGCTTTGCACAAAACCTTAGGATCTAGCCTCCCGAAACAAACCAGAATTATGGAATAATAATGTAATGAACTAAATCAAAACATAAATCACACCACACCAGGGATTTTTACGTGGATAACCCTCAAAGAGGTAAAAACCACGTGACCTTGTCCAGATCAACAATCCACTATAAAACAGAAGAACATTACAACCGATCACAAGCACACACCGCTTAAATCAAACCTTCTTCACTCACGCAGGAGTGAATAAACAATAAGAGAAACAAAAGAAAAACGGAGAGATCTCACCGACCACGAGGACATAAAAGCGCTGAGACGTGGACTGCAAAGTAGATCACCTCTATGAGCAGAATCTCCCTTCTACAAGCTTCCTCTCTCTCTCTCTCTCTCTCTCTCTCTCTCTCTCTCTCTCTCTCACCTTTGATAACCCTAAGCCCTCATAGAAAATTTTTAGGAAACTTAGAATGCCCTGGAATACACCCCAATCCCGGATACACCCCTTTATATAAGAATAGAAAGAGGTATAACCCAAATAGGAAACAAAATCCACAAAATCTGTGTTTTCGCAATCGCATCTGCGGAACTCGTCGAAGTCATCGAGCCACTCTCGATAACAGCCTCAATATCATCTGAAAGTCTCTCGATGATATCGACACAGGACCAAAACTGTCCAGCGACCAAGGGTGAAAAATCCAACAATTATAGATACCATCGCGAGCCACTCTCGATGATAGCCTCGATATCATCTGAAAGTCTCTCGATGATATCGACAGAACCAAAAACATTCCAGCAACCAGCAATGAAAAAACCTGCAATTATCAATTCTATCGAAACTTGTTCGATTTCATCGAACCGAACAATGAGGAGAAAATCCCCATTACATCGCAGGCTAGAAAGCTGAGTTTGGCCTGTTTCTATCAAACAAAGAGGTAGTGCAATCTTCTACTCTTTACCTCCAATTTTGAATCTATACCATACTTTCCACTTTCTTTCTTTCTTTCTTTTTTTTTGTTAGCTTGTTAGTACACTCCACTGTCAGTTCACACTTCACTGTTAGCCACTAGGGATAGATACTGAGACCTCAATGTTGAAACGAGGTGTCTTTCACTCAGTCTACCATACTTTCCACTTGTGAATCTTGCTTCCTGTTTGAAGAATTGAAGTTGGTGTGTCATTCTTTTAATCGATAGATGGTGTTTTCCTTTTGTGGGGTTAGTAAGTTAGAAGCCCTTCCAATTAATGTAATTCCTTTTGATAGGGTTATGCTAAGTCGGGTAAATGGGCTTTCGAACTGCTAAGTCCAAGCTCAGCCCGTTTGAAAAATGGGCTTGAATTATAAAGTTGATCACGATTATCGAGCTTGATACTCCATTCCAATCCCACTTTGAGGCAGGCATTAACAACCCTATGCTAGCCACCCTATACTATGGTGTGAAGACTCTGTGGGAAACGCTAGATATATATGTTTTTTTTTTTTAGTCATACATCCCTTTTTCTTATTTTAAATGAGGTGGATCTAAAATTCAAGTGGGCCACACTGCAGGAAACAATGGAGATTGAAGTGCGGCCATTCAAGCATTTGAGGCCCACCATGATTTTTTTGAGAAATCCACCCTATTTATTGCTTTTCCGCCTCATGTTGGGACACGACTTCAAAACTAAGGCAAATCCAAAACTCAAGTGGGCTATTGTGGAAGCTAGAGGGTGGATTCCCTGAGGGTACAAGAGATCTACTCTTTTCTTTCCGCTTGGTTGCCTCACTCGATGGCATTTGTAAAATGGGGTAAAGGGTGTGATATTTGACTAGAGTCGCCACTAACCAATTATTACGATTTTATAATCGGTTAAAGTCCGTAGAAACGTTTAAGATTGAGAACCCGAAGATCCTTAACCCTAAGATGACTCGTGAGTTTACCTTCCAGAGATTTTAAGTAAGGGACTATGGTTATAGAGAAGGAACGTGTTAGGCACCCACTTTGCCCCATATGAGTGTACAATCTTTACTTCATAAGATCTGACTAATTTCTGAAGAATAAGGGTAGTTCTCGCGTGCAGAAAATGTAATGCGATGCAGTAATACTAGTGATTGATCTATCCAAATTTCTGATAGGTAAGATCCGACTATATTGGCAAGCCGCAGAGCATATGTTCGAAACAATCAAGTGTGAGGCGCAAAGGATATATATATGGGATGTTTGATGCTATATGCATGCTTATGATAAAATGACGGCCAACCGGCTAAGGTTTCTGGTGGACCTGCTGCGATTATATCAGCATGTCTAAGAGCAGACACCCGCCAGTCAGATACGAGAAAGTGATGGAATGCAGTGTGTATGCTAAAACGACAGCTAACTGGCTAAGGTTTCTGATGGGCAAGATCCGATTATATTGGCAAGCCACAGATTATACGCCCACCAATCAGGTGTGAGAAAACAATGAAAAATGTACAATGATGCTGATGTATATGAGGAGCAAGGGGGGTTGAGATGGGAATGAATGTTGCATAATGTTGATGCACTGATTTGATGAAACTGATAGAGGCTTGAATGGTGGGATGAATGGTAGTATCGCAAAACTAGATTGAGTGGTTCAGATTTGAACTTAGGTGGCTTAGGAGGCTTGGACTCTGGCTAGGCTAGGCTAGACCAGGGCTGGTCTCTCTCTCTCTCTCTCTCTCTCTCTCTCTCTCTCTCTCTCCTTGGTGGAAGGACAGCTCCCTGGTGGGTGTGCTTTCTGAAATGAGAATGGATGCTACCTGATGCTTGGTGTGTGTGAAATGAGAATGGGAGGGGGCTATTTATAGTCTCAAACCTCAGTTTTCTTATAATTCCTGGTGATCCTAGAAGCAAAAGGTGATTAAAGAGTTGGGATTGGAGATTGCCACATGGCATCATCTTATGGATTAGATGAGATAGTAAAATGGTAATTTTGGGAAATGAGATGGGCATCAGAATAAATGAACATCAACTGCATACTTAAGGTTCGAAAAATGAGAGTTCCACATGCTTGAGGGACGCTGCCCCAAATAGGGTGAGTATCACGTGGTCGGCGGCAACCTAGCTGTCGTTGGTCTTCACTTGGACTCCCTACTTCTATAGGCAGCATCCTCCAAGCATGTGAAAGCTCTGCTGTAAGAGTTGCTACTTTGAGGTTTCGACAATTTCTTTGATTGGACTTGGTTTTTGGCTTAACTAGGTTAGTTGACTAAGTTGTGGAGTTGGGTAGGCTAACTGAATGAGTTGACTCAGTGAGTTTACTCACCGAGTTCACTCAAGGCTCTAAGGTTTTAGGTTCCTAGGGTCCAGGGTTATGTTGGTTGGGTTAAATGGGTTGAGTTTAGGATTTAAGACTAGGATTCTTATGGTTTAGGCTTGTAGGGTTAAGGTTTAGGATCGGGGTTCGGTTGTCCATCGTTCAAACTCAATCAGCTTATCAGCTTAGGGTGGGGTGTCTATAGCTACACAACAGAAATAGTGGAGATCAAATACCCACCGTTAAAACACTCATAGGGCCACAGAAGTTTTAGGCATGATTTTAGGTTTTTATTTGAGGTGTGCCTACTTGACTTTTGGATATGTAACGCCCCGAACATTTCAATACTTGAGCATTGAAAGTCCTCGAGCGTTACCATAAGATTCAAAGTAATACGTACGATACCAAACTAACTACCCTAACCTTATATCTATTCTATGACACGAATTTAATCATTGGGGATGATGCCCATGCATAGATCCAGCGATCTTACCATTGATTTTAGAGACAGGACCATTCATCATATGATTTGAGGTATGTACCTTCCGTCAAATAAATCGGTGAATAACTCCTTATCTATAATGATTTAAATAAAAGTTCTTTTATAAGAATCACTTAGAAACATGGCCACAACCATGTAGAATCATTAGATTTCACAAAATTGTAAATTAACAATAATTACAAAAATGCCATTAACTTAGGCCTCGAATTCTAAAATCACATGATTCCCATGATCCAAATCATGTAAAAACCTAATGTCAAGCTTAATCAGCATAAATCAACCATACACAACAGATTTCAACCCTTGGATCATCATAGATGTGGCCCAATGGAGGAAGAAGCCTGTAACCACTGATTTTTGACCACTTGATCTTTAGATATGCTTCCATTTTGATCTCAACCCTTAAGATTCACAGACAAAACGAATGGATGAAGTAGATCCATCGAACTATCACAGTGGACTCCACTTTTCAGGTCGCATGTGCATAGTCGGTGCATGCATCTGTGCAGCACTGGATCGGATTTCCCGGTCAAAGCTCGGAGACTCGACCGAAATTTGAATTTCAGAAGGAGGCTCTCTCCTCTCTCGCATTGGACGAACGTCCGCCCGCTAGGGCGAAATGTGGCCCAGCATGATGGCCCATCCGACCAATCCAAACCGTCCATCGTGTATAACACGAAAATTCGACTAGAGACAAGTAATCTCAACTGTTGATCAGAACCAAAGACCACCCAAGAAATAATCCAAAGTCGGGCTGCACCGGTAGCATACACGACTAGTGTCCGTTTGATGGTGAGATGGGCCACCTCGATGATCAGAGAGATGATCAACACTGTCCATTTGGTCGGAATGAAGAAACCGACCAAACCCTGGTCCTTTCCCATCCCAGTTAAAACACCAAGCACGATCCCCGATTTCCACGCAAGAAGCATTGCGCATGCTCTGTTTTGCAAGCGACCTACGCAATAAATAGACACGTGATCAGATCAGTGAGTCATGGACGTTCACGATCAATTCGACCCATCTTGGCCATCCGGACCTCCCCAAGAAGCAATCTGAACCTCTCCACGTCAATTGAAGGAAGAACCCGGAAGGTGGGACGCTGATTTCCCTGGTGATGCGCAAGTAGGGAGCTGCGTAAGGCGTGCTTCGAAGGGAGAGTCTCCGTTTCCTTTTTGCGCAAGGAGTTTCTGATCCCCTTGTTGCGCAAGCAGACACGTAAGAAGAATCTGGATGCTCTCCTCTCTATAAAACCACCACCTGTCTGACTGTGGAAGAGGAAAGAGGAAGAAGAAAATAGGAGAGAGAGAGAGAGAGAGAGAGAGAGAGAGAGATAGGTTACTGACAGGAATTGCTGACCATCCGACAAGAAAGCAGCAGCCAGCCGCTGGCAAGAAAGAAAGAAAGAAAGAAAGAAAAGAGAAAAGAAAAGAGAAGAGAAGAAGAAAGAAAAGAAAAGGGAAGGAAGAAAGAGAGAGACTGGCCGCCTTGTAAAAAATAATGAATGACTTCAAGGCTTCAAGTCTGACGGATTCGGGTAGGATCATCCTAATTCCCAACTAGGAGATCAAAGGTATTGATTCACGAATTTTTTCCTAATACAGTTTCGAATTGATTTAACAAAAGAGTTACTGGATTGTGAATAATGGCGAATTAAAGTATATCCATACCTATCCCGATATTCACTCCGACCTAGCCTAAAACACAACTGTACCCTATCATCCTAAACTACACAATAATTTAACTAGGTGAATCATATTGATGTTATTAGATTTGAAGCATAAGGACACACACCTAACAATGTCAATGAGAGATCAAGGTTGATAAGGTGAAAGTTTTATCCTTTAAGCTTACATGAATTTAAGTTGTTATATTTATTCCGTCTTTCATGCCTTCGTGATATTTTATCGTGCCTTTTACATACCTTATATCTTAATTGAGTGATGCACTTTATCTTGCCTTTACACTTGTCATTTACATGTATTTTATCTGGCCTTTTACATATCATGTTGAATCTTCCATGCTATTATATGTTTCACCATCAATTATTGGCCCTTTTGAGATTTTTACATGATATCCATTGTAAGAGGCTTTCCTGGATTGATGAGAGGCTATGGATACAAGCCTTGCTCTTGCCTTACCATTGATTTGGACCTGCCACTCTCCGTTACCAAGAATTAACGGTGGTCGCTCTTCTAATTATGGAGTTGGCCGATGTCACCCTTATTAAAGAATTAGTCGTTGTCGCTCTTCTATTTATTGAGTTAGCTTTAACCTCTCTCTTAATCTTCGAGTTGACCTTTGTCACTAGCTTATTATTCGAGTTGGTTATTGTCACTCGCCCATTTTTCCTTAAGGGCTGGACAGGTGTCTTATTATTCTTAACCGACCATGGATAAAAGAATTCTCTCTTGTTGCAAGTACTATGATGGGAATCCCTCCTCTAGCTATCGATTAAATACGTGGACGTAATGCGTTTTCGGTAGCGGCCCTGGGGCGACATGTAATTCCATGTTTCTCAGGTTGATGGTGTACTAGTTGGTGTACATGAGACGTTCTGTATACGCAGTACATCAATTCTTTTTTATGGGGGATTGGTTGTCGCAAATAGTCGCTCCAATCTTTGGGGGCGTATTCTCCTGGTTCATGTGTTATGGTCGTCTTAGGACAACCGCGTAAAACCATATTTAACGTGGAACACGCCAGTGAATATCTGTAGTATGAGATGTGGGTCAAGTCGAATAACTGTAATTGTATTCCACATTGTGACGATCGCTAAGAGTGATACACCGCATATAGTTTGCTAGGCATGCATCTCATACAGATTGAATGCGCATTGTGTCACGCCCCAGACTCGATAACCGGACTCACAAGGAACTCGATGGCCAGTTTTGGCCGCAACAGCCTCCATAGTACCCTATTCTCGGCTCCTAAGACAGGTTCCGATTCTGAGATCCTATAAGGAGGATTTCTATAACAGTATAATCATTCCAATGCGAGCATAACCAAGATCACAGCAAGTACATTTGAGAATAACAAAGGGCACACATCACAAAATCCACTAAGAATTTAAACTTTTACAACTTTCAGAAGGTCCAAAAGGATATACATAAGATGATAGGAGAAGGAAAGGAAGATCAGCAATACTGAGTCCTCAAGCTCAACTCGACTCTGCGCTCCGCAGCTACGACGTCTGCCTAGAGTCTCCTGCATGCATCAATCGTGCATAAGCTTATAGAAGCTTAGAGGGTGGTGAAAGTGTGTGACAATAGTGCACAGAAGAATAGCAGGAGGTGCAAGGAGAGAAACATGCTCAATGAGAATATCACTAGCCTTACCAAGGCTTACCATGAATACGATGCAATAAGTACTGGGCGTCATACCAAGGCGATATATGAAGAGGCTTACACAGCCAATGCTAATGCGATGCAAGTAATGCCAGTGCTCATATCCAAACAACATGCCAAGTACATTTCTAATCATAAGGAAATCACCGGGGTCCATTACACTGCTGAATGACTGTCGCTCTACAGACCCTGCACAATTAAACGAGCGTAAGAGACCTCACTACTCGCCTGTGGATAACCAATCGCCAGCACGGTCTGATGGTAGCAGACCCATTTACGAGCTGGTCAGACTCAGCCTAGCACGCCTCCTCACACCAGGGGGTAAGGCTATACCCCTATCCAACCGACTACATGACAGTGAGAGTCGTGGCCTAATGGTATAAGGCCCTCGTGCGCTCATAGTTTTCACTCGGTCACGACGTTGGAGCAGATTCTTGGTACCATGGAAGTTTTGAAAATTTCACCTATGGGCATCCTATGCACTCGGTATGCTCAAATAATATTTCTGGTGTCCACACATACGGTCATCCACGAATGTCCCTGTGGTGGCAAGGCCCTAATGAAGCAATGGCGGTATCATTATGAAATGTGATGCCAATGCATGAGTCGCACATACAGATCATGCACAAGCTTCATACGCTCAATGTGCATAAGGAGAGAAACTTCATCATTCAATGATCACTATACAATGCAATCAATTCATACAGATGATGCATATGGGTCACAATGATGTAAGTGTGCTACCTATAGAATGTATTCCTCCTTCCCTAGGAGGGACAAGGACAAGATCTATGGACAAGTACTCTAAGGAGAAATGAAGTTCTCTTAGTGGGGGCCCAACAAATTGGGATGACCCACAAGCTAGGGGAGTCCTAAAACCCCAAGGAGGAAGTGGGCCTAACAAGGTCCAAGGTGGGCCTTCAACCACTTATAACGTCCTTATGGGCCTACCTTAGGGCCACCAAGGAGGACGTCTAACCTCAACTGGGTCCCAAAAAGGTAGCCTACTACATATGTAAAGAAAAGTCCAAGGCCCAATCAATCCATGGCGTAGTGGACCATACACTAAGCCCAATACATAGGCAACCTGGTGGGTCCTTAAGCAAGGTTAGGGCCCAACCATAAGGGTCATGGGTTCACTCATTGTGGTGGGCCTAATGGGCAGCCCATTATCCCAACATATGGAAAATTCTTATATTTAACACAAGTAAGTTGGGCCTCACATCTTGGCCCAAGTATGAATTTATTATAGTGGGCAAGCAAGGGTGTAACAGCCCGAATTTTTTCTAACCTGGAATTAAACGTCCTTAGGCAATGGGTCAATCCTAACATCAGTTTAACTCCTCAAACACTCAATTAAAGCCTCAAATCCCTTTTCAAACCATTTTCTTCACAAATCCCACCCTTCACCACCTTGTTCTTTTAATTTTTCTAAGTACTTTCACCCTAGACACTATCTTAAACTAGCTAAGTAATATAACTTGGATCACTTTATATATAAACCACAAAGGACTAAGTACCACCTCAGACAGAAATCTTATAGGACTAAATCCTTTAGAAATTATGCGAGAATTAGCTAGTGTTAAACTAGAGTACTTGTGAAATTAGCACCAATCACTTTAAATACGATTTGCAAGACCCAAAACTTGTAGAATCATTGACGCTAGGGTACCCTAAAATCTAGGATCAATCTCATTACCCGTCTGCTCTCGGGAGCATCTCGAAACTCCGTATCAGATCTGGACTGCAAGTCGGAAGTCCGATTAACACGAAGTTAAGGAATTAGGACCGCCTTGCTGGGCTTGACAACCATCTCGAAAATCAAATCCAGATTGTGTCCCAGCGCTATTCGCTTGAGCTCGGAGTGAAGAGTGTGAGAAATGTGAAATTAATTCAAAATAAAATATCTCAAATAGTAATCTGGCACCTCTCGCTTGCGGATCAGTTTTAAGCAACTAAACCGTTAGAATCAGACCAAATTACACCCTCGGATCAGGAGAAATTTCATACATATATCCATGTACTCGGAATCTCCGATCGAGATCCGCTGACCGTTAAACTGAAACTGGTCCGCTACGCGTGATTTGAGAACTCTACTGGAACGAAAACTTAATAGAACCTAGATCCATAGTTTGTGAGCTTAAGTCCGACTTTTGGCTCAAGGAGGCCCTCCAGAAGTCCTCCGTTGAGCTGAAACAAGTCCGCTTTGGTTATAACCTAAGTATACTTTGACCTGGAGTCTATTTCGATGAGTTTTTAGGCTATATAAGGACCTTAAACCCTCTCTCATTGCAGCCATATGAATTTGAGAGAAACCCTAGAGAGAGAAGAGAGAAAAGTGAGAGAAAGTGTGGGAGCAGTGGGAGAACCTCCCTGCCACTCTTCCCTGCCACTATATATACGAGCTACACCACTCCATTCTAATCACTTTCCCAGCGATTCCAGCTCCGTTTCTAGGTAAGAAACCCTAACCCTAATCTGTTTTGGGATTGTATAGGTTGTAGGTTATGAAATAGCTAACCTATTTTGTTTTATAGGTTACCAAACTGCCGTATACGAAAGCTTAGCGAACCTATCGACTCCGTTACGATTCTACGACAAAAGGTGCGGACTTTAGGTGTATAGGTTATGGTTTTCAACGCTTTCAATGTCAGATAATGATAGATTCATGATCTGCATGCAATTGCACATGTACAAAGTGTTGTCTGTTTTCCGTTTCGATTAAAGATGAAAAATATGGAATTTTACATACTCTAGGTATTTGTAGAAAGTACCGTATACGTAAAAATTTTGGAAATGTATTTGACATGATTATTTGTTGTATGAATATATTATATGTGGATAAATTACTTGTTTGGCGAAAGGAATCGCCCTAATACATGTTTTGCTTATATACACTATGTATGTTGAAATTGTGTATTCTAGAAAGTACCGCATACGTATAAATTTTGGAGATGTATTTATCATGATTATTTACTGTATGAATATATTATACATGGATAAAATACTTGCTTGGCGAAAGGATAGCCCTAATACATATTTTTGCTAATATATACTAAGTATGTTAAAATAGTGTATTCTAAGTGTTTGTGAAAATGACCGAAGAGTATAGAATTCTCATTCGGGCTCGCCATGACCAATTGTCACGGATTTATGATTGTTGTATTGGCGATACACCTTTGACGAAAGGATTTGCCCTGAATCACGCCACGGCCACTATACGCTATATATGTTGAAATGTGTAGCCCAAGTGTTTGTGGAAATGTTCAAATGAATATGGAACTTGGATTCCTACTTTCCATGACTATCCGTCGTGGGTGTACGTGTATGATGATTGAGGCAACTCTCTAGTGAAAGGATTTGGCCTAATGCCTATGTGATCAACATATGTTATGTTGATTGATGTATGTATTTTAAAGTATTTGTTGAAATGTTTGAATGAGTAGTAGTTAGTAAATTGTAATGTTTAAGGGTGTTGAGATATGATTCTCAACTCCTTTAACTATGTGTATGATTTCCTTTGATAGCTGTGTGATTAGGAATTGAATATATACAAACTCATGCTTATGTTGTACTTCATAACATGCTCAATTGATTGTATGATTTTATCTATGTAATGCATATGTTTAAATTCATGTTTACGTTGTATGATCCGTCATGGGTGATGGGGGAGTGGAGCAACGAGTGCATGCAACAGCCCTGGCAGCTTTAAACGGATAATATCAGACTTTGGTTGTATGATTTGAATCTTGATTCATTACTGCTTTAACTATCTACAATTGAATGTGATTGGGGATATGATTATAGTCCAGGCAATCAGTAACGAAAATGAATACGTGGCTGAGATTCATTTGCCACGTGAGATGTGTTCGACGAACTCGAGTCGTACTTCAGTTGGCGATAGTGGTTGGCCACGCGAAGTGCTTATGCACTTCATGTCGTTCAACTTGTTGTGCGCTCGAGCTAGCCGAGCTCGTCAAGTAACCCGATCTGTCTAATGTATGTTCACCATGTTTGGACGCTACTCTGAACTTGAACCTAGGGTACCAACTTACCAGTGAAATCCCTTTTAACCATGGTACCTCGATCCGCTAAGACTCATGAGCCGGGCATGGTGGTATGAGACACCGTGGTCGAGCTGTCGGCCTGCGTTGGGGCCATGTGCCTTCCCGTAGTGACCAGTGAGCAAACAGACTCGTGAGCCGATTATGGTGGTATAGGACACTATATTCGTGCTGTCGGCCTACATTGATAAGGTGATGGGAGAGCGGTGTAACCTTTGTGTGTAACAGCCCTGGCAGTCTTTTGTAGTGACCTCGAGCATACTCTGAAATTGTGGTGAGCCTTAGAGTTTTGGCGCGGTGTATAGAATATGAACTAGGCCTGTTTCTGTATAGTGATGAATCGTTAAAGAGATGATGGGGGAGTGGTGTAACCTTTGTGCGTAATAGCCCTGGCAGCCTTTGCAGTGACCTAGAAAACACACCATCGTCTGAGATTAACTAGGATTGACGACCCTAGAATGGATCATGTTTAGGAATGATACAAGGGAGGTACCTTAGTTTCCCAATCCTGCTGTTTGAAATGGACTAATAAATACTCGGTAATCATGTTCATCATGCATTGCATGTGCCTGGAAGATGTGGAGCACTGAGGGATGAAAGCATGCAGCGAACGTAAGATGGTGTCGCACGAGGGAGAGTGTGGTGAGGGCATACATCATGACTGCATTCATACTTGCATTAATAAGAGTAGATAGGAGTGTTTGATTTTACTGCTTTATCATTACTGCTTGACTGAATTGATAACATGTTAACCTATGCTTTACTGTTCCACTGAGTTGATCACTCACTCCCACGTTACGGGACGGTGTTGTACACACCAACCAGATTTGTTAAGTTTCAGGTCATGGCGATGCTTATGAAGCAGATCCGGACTACTACTATGATGTTGAAGAGGAGTTCTCCTACATGTAACTCTCTGACAGGTCTATGAAGACCTGGTATTGTATTGACGGGGCTATGGTATTTGGGATAGGAGACATTACACTTCCTCACATTAGGTATATTTTAGAATTGTACTTGTAATTACTTAACCTGGTAACATCATCACACTCTGGAGACTCACCATAGTTTGTATATGTTATTTATCTATCACAGTCTTCCGCTTGCAATTTAACTGTCTCTGGAGTATGATATGCTGTTTTGGCTTAATCTCACTCATGTTCAATGCACTAATACAGACAACATTCAATCATCATTCATTTTGTTGTATAAGTGATGCGTTGGAACTCGGGAGTTGAGTTTATGCTCGACCCCCGATTTTCAGGGCGTTACAAAGGGCCCAACTACTTGAGTATTTGACCCATAAGACCCATCACAATGTCATAGTAAATATAGGACACAAGGGTCCACGGGCCTATTAAAAGTTCTAGCCCAACCAAGGATATAAGGCCCATTAATTGATTAGAAGACTAGCCCAAGAAGAATCCAATTGGAATGGGCATTTAATCATGCACTAACTAAGCCTAAAAATAAAATTAAAATGATAAGATAACTGACTTAAATCTAGTGGGTCATACCGCCCTAAAACAACGTTTATAGGCAACAATTATTGGGCTCATTGCCAAATTCCAGCCCACCCATTTTTCTGGGTTGGTTGGAATCCAACAACAAAAAAAATTTTTTTATAGTAGATGAAATTCCTGATGTCTCACATACATAACAGTGGGTCCCACCAGATGAGAGGGGAATATACAACACATATTAGAAGTGGGCCATGTTGCTAGATTACAGGCCCAGTAACAGCCCAAGGTAGGGGCATCCCATGGTGGGTAGTCCTACGGGCCTAGGTATTTGGCCTAAAACTGATCAAAATTGTAGGCCACACCACGGTCGGTACAGGGGCTTGATGGCCCTAAAAATTTGCAGGATGGTCCTTCCATAGGTGGACCATAAGCCTATAAACTTTTGTAATTTTTGGATAACTAAAAGTATTTTAATTTATTTTTATAAAACAGTCTGTCCAGAAAATCAGACTGACCTGGAAGTCCCAATGTGGTGGGCCAGTCCGGCCCTTGCCACAGTGTGCACAGGAGTCCATTTTCTCCAAAAATTTGTAGGTGAGTCCCACCATAGATGGACCACCTCCCTGTAAATTTTCATAATTTTGAATACTCAAAAGTATTTTAATAAATTCCGAAGTTACAATCTGTACAACGTGAAATGTTGCTGGAAATAACTGTCCTGAATTTGGACCATCCAAATTGGTGGGTTCTGGGCCTCCAAAATTCCTGAAATTTGGACTCAAGGTCCCTCATCAAGTCTACAACAAGGTGGGACCCAGAAATATAGCCCACCTTCTAAGAAAATATTTTAAAAAAATATATATTTTTATGAAACTATGCTGTTGGCAGCCCACTATATTGCCCCCCCCCCCCCCCCCCCCCCCCCCCCCTTTTGGATGTCCAAATGGGGTCGTTTGGCCCTAAAATTTTGCAGGTAAGTCCTACCATGGGTGGGACACCTCTCTGAAAAATTTTAGAATTTTTGGGATAGTAAAAGTATTTTATTTAACTCCTATAATTTGTGGACAGGAAGGTATTTCAAAAAAAAAAAAAATCTGCTGCTGAAACAATGTTATTGCCCCTGACTTGTACACCCCCATTAGAGTGGGCCCATATCTGTCGAAATTTAGGAAAATGTAAGGTCAACCCTCCTATATAAGTATACAGCAAGGTGGGGTCCACAAAGGTGGCCCGCCATTTCAAAATCATGCTGATATTTATGTTTTTCCAACAAACAGTGTGGCTGGACAGTCCAGAAAACTCTGGACTGTCCATCCTCCTTGGCCCACCCATTTGGGTCGTCAAACAGGGACAAATGAAGGTGAAACTTAACATGCTTTTAGGTGGGGTCCACACCTCAAGAAATAATCAATTAATGGAGGTAAAACATCCTTCAAATCAATCCATAAACTATGCCAAAAATAACCCAAAAACAGTCCAGAATTTTTTTGGACAGCAAGGTATGACTTGAAATAACTGATCATAATCACTAATTAAAGGGGAAAATACCCCAGAAGATTAGTGTTGTGGTCCACCTCAGTGGGCCTCACAAACTTTCAGAGAAAACCCCTTCACAAAAACCCATTGCATGCATCAAATAGGAGCAAATAGGGTGTCAACGTCCAAGGAATGGACAACCATGGGCATCCACCTTGCTTGGACGGTCTGGATATTTCAGGGCCCCTAAGTGGGCCACACACATCAAAAATGAAGGATAGATTTAAGGGGAAAAAAGGAAAATCCGGCCATAAGGGAGGGTCTCCGCCACTATTGAGGCCCTCCCTTCATCACAACAAATACATGTCATGCATTAAATCACATACAAACTAGATCTAGCTCCATGCATGTACTAGGAATCAATCATATGGTGGGAGTGCCTTCTCCCACCAAAAATCTATGGTCTAGATGACCCCTACATGACATACATCAAAAGAAAATGTCATGATGGGGTCCATAGAGAATGACCCCATCTATGGATCATGCATGCAAGGAAATGGGCCATTGGCCTCAATCATGGAGACATGAGGGACCTCCATCATCATTTGATGAATCCCACAAGTCTCTAAAGATGAGATGAAGAAGGATTTAAGAGCACCCACCTTAAGATCTCTATCAAAACTCCACTCCAAGCTTCTAAGGGTCCAAGGAAGCAAGATGAAGGGTTGAGATGTGATTTTGATAGATGGATGGGGAGAGAAATGGGAGATAAGGGGCTGGAATATTGCAAGGAGGGTGAGACGTTGAAAGCTTGCAAGAGGGAGAGGAGAGGGAGAGATAGAGAGAATGAGAAGAAATAGAAAAGGAGAGAGAGTTGTAGCTATGAGGGCAATCATTTCTTTTTTCTAGAAAAGAGAAGAAATCTTGGCTTGATAAGAGAATGCTATGATTAACTAGGGAGGAGAAATCAAAGTTGCTAGGTTATGATAGGTTTGGGTGGTGTGTGTAGTATTGGTAGTGTAAGCTATGGAGGTTTAGGTGGTATGTGTAGTGTGTGTGTTGGAACTTGTGCAAAAAGGGAGTGGGGCCACATGCACTACTCCAAGGTGGGCCACATGATCAAGATCAAGGGCCATAAAATGAAACGTACATAGCTTATGATTTATACGTCGAATGGATGCACAAGCCGTGTCATCGAAACCGCAACGACGATGTGAACAAGATGACATAGGTTTAGGGTCGATCCAAGTCGGGTCAACGTGACCAGACCCAAGGATGACCGCAAACACAATCCGAGGGTCGCGGGTCGCCAGAATTTGACCGGTAGGACCGCGGGACCAAAACGAACGAGATGAATACTCACACACACATGCACACATGAGAACTAGGGTCGAGTCTCACACATCGATACCTCTTGTAGTTTAGATTACTTGACTATCAGAACATTTACATCACTTGTATGAATCTCTTGAATTACTGTTAATCTTAAAGGATAACCATCACTATGAGTAGGGCATTGACCCTCTCCCAACCGTACAGATTATGCATATGACATACAGATTTGAAGACTTAGGGCCCATTTGGCCAGGAGGATTGGAAGGGATTAGAAGTTAAATCCCGAGATTGGCCAGGCGTGCCAAACAGTCTGGGTGATTTGATCCCGGAATATAGCAATCCCATGGATCTTAAGACAATCCACTGACAACACCATCATTACCTTTAAATCCCATCTAATCTGCCATAATCCGTTCAAATTTTCCTGCGACGTGTTTTGTTCGAGGGATTGGAAGGGATGGGAAGGTTTAATCCCAGGATTGGTCGGGCGTGCCAAACAGACTCGATATAGCAATCCCATGGATCTTTAGACAATCCACTGACAACACTATCATTGCCTTGAAATCCATGTCATCCTCCCTAATACCATTCAATCCCTTCCAATCCACCCGTCCAAACGGGCCCTTAGTGGACTATCTCCCTATAGAAGGCAGCACCAAAAGAATATGAAGATAGATTATTTGTTTAGTTTTATACTTCCGCTGCAAACTCGATTAATGTAATAAGCTTCCATTGGGAAGGCCTTTGATTATTCTTTTTTACTATGATGAAATATAATCAAAATAGTTGACTTTTTTCTTGTGAATGTTACCTTCATGAATATATCTAGATGTAAACCAAATGAAAACAAAAAGTGTGATTTTAATGTGTCCAGTTTATACATTATTAACACCCGATTTTCTCGGGCACGAGTACAAACTCTTGCCGTGAAAATTCGGGATGTTACAGGATCTGCCTAAGTTTGGGATTTATGATGAAAATTATCCCAACCACCTAATGAACAGGGTGGATATCATTCACATTTCAACCTATTTGTGCAATTCAATCAAACATAAGGTCACACGTGTTAACGAAGACCTGTATTTAGTTTTGTATGCGATTAGGTAGATGCGGGCGTGCTAGAATTGTACTCAACTTAATGTTTGATTGAACGATGGTGCCCCCATGCTGAGATGGATCGATTAAGATTGAATTCTATGATTCAACCACCAGTTGTATCAACGATCAGGCGATTTGCAAAAAGGTATGGGTTAACCCTTCCTCATGGATCCTTTTTACCTTGTGTCTTAAGGATGTATTATTTCACTAGTAATTGCAACTAAAGTATATTTTTCAATGGAATGAAGATGGATAGATTAAATAGAATAAGCTAAAAATAATGCCAATTTTTATTGATTTATGAATTAATGTTCATTACAATCGATAGAGTATCAAATAAACTAGAGAATAAAATCAAACAAGAGATAAATACATAAACCATTCATATGGATGGACGATCTAGGAAAATGGTCAGCAGGACGTGGCCAGGATGTTTGATCTTTCATGTAAAGACATGGTTGATCGGAATCCAATAACGAAAGGCTGTGAATTTTTATCCTACTCCTACGCATACTGTAGCGGTGGCGCTGGACAGTAGCTATTTAATTTAAGACTAAGATAAAATGTAAAGGAAAAGTAAATACTATGAAGATCAATTGTGTTTAGCATGGTCTTAACGTTATTCATCGCATTCTCCTTTTATAGCTTTTGGAGGTGACAAAACCCTCACTGGGTTTCCTTATTGGTTGAAGATCCTTCGCAGTCACACCTTATATATACTCTTCTCATAAGAGATCTCCTATTATCGGAAATCATTTTTAGATTTCTTTCCAGCGTGGCTGATCCATGGACCTTTATGGTCAGTCTTGTTGGATCCGATTGGGTCACAAATCATTTTTAGATCTCCCTTTATCGTGATAGTGAATACTCATGGAACGGGTGGAACCAGTCCCACTGGATCCGGATCGAGACTCAATCCATTAGTTTTCATCCGCTTAGATAATGGTCCGATCTTCGGATCTTTGTAATCACCACGAAAGCTCCGAACATATCTGAAAAGATATCCCATTTTAGAAGAATTGTGAGAGATGAACCTATCAAGTATATCAAGATTTGTGATAGGATCCTTGCGTCAGTGGGTCTTTTATAGGTATGTTGGGTATGCTTCATCACACCACATGGATTAAGACTATATATTATTCGTCGCTTCATCTCTTTTAAAAGAGTGTATACGATTCTATACCACCGTATTTATGATAGGAGGCGTATCCTTGAAGGATAAGGGCAAAAGATATTCTCGGGTGTGAGTACGATTCTATCATTATTATGCGTGTAATGCCAACACATAGCAACATCTATTAGTCTACATAGGTGTGTTAAAAATGGGTATAACTACAGTCTTGTAGCACTTGGTTAGCGCAAGTCACCACCCTATATGCCTAAGCGAATTAGGCAAGTTGTCATATCCATTTGATATTAGCTAAAGATGTCTTCCTTCTTTCTTATAAATTCAAGGTCAGTGACTATTTTTTATATCCCCACTAAATCTTACAGCTATATTTTTATCGTCTAATTATTTGCTAGAGAGAGAGATTTAATGCTCCAATTCTAGAAAACACATTCGAATAAAAAGAAGAATAAGTTTTTTAAGAAACATAGAGAGAGAGGGGGAGATTGAGAGAGAATGATACTTTGATTATCATTGAAATGAGACTAGAATCTAATTGCTTAGATTTTAATGGTGTAAATTAAAGGAATTCGAACGATTTAACGGATGTTATAAATATGGTAAAGTTGAACATTTTAAAAACAATTACACTTCTAAAAGAAAATCAATAGTTTAGACATAGACGACAACTTAAAGAAAAAATTATATAACATACTAAAAGAACATTCTAGTTCAGATTCTGAACAAGAAAAATTATACCATTTGGACTCAAACTCTAACAATGAAGTAAAACATATACAAGATGATATTCAATGTTTAGATTCAGATTCAGAAGATAGTAATATAGGAAAAACGGAAATCGATAAAAACTATGAGATATATTTAGGATGTAAAGACAAAATAAAATCATATGTATTTTAACTAAAGAGCAATAAAATCTAATAGATTACGTCAAACATATACAAAGCCTCATACTAAAACGACAATATTTAAAAAATCTACAAGATAAATGATAAAAACACATGAAACTAATAAAAAAAAAAAACCTTATAATATAACAGCAATATTAGACATATTTCAAATATCAAAAGAATGAAAACATACATTACAAGAATTACAAAAAGAAATAAAAGACAGTAAACAAGATATACAAGAATTAAATAAACAAATTAACATGCTAATCATAAATAAAAAAAATGCATACAAAAATAAGTGGAAATACTAGAAGAATAAGTGACAATACTTCAAGCAAACAAAGGAAAATAAATAATAGAAGAAACACCCTTAATACCAGTAGAAAATCAAATACACGTTATAAATCTCATTACTGAATTAGACTATAAAAAATGACATGTTTTACTAACAATAGTAATTGATGAAAATTTTCATATTCAAAGCATAGCATCAATAGACTCATGAACCGATATAAACTGTATACAAGAAGGTTTAATACCAGATAAATATTTTGAACCAACTATAAAACAGTCAGGAATAACCAGTGGATCAAAATTAAGAATTAAATACAAATTATCAAAAGCACATGTATGCAATCAAGAAATATACATCAAGACTAATTTGTTATTAATTAAAGACTTAACCAAACATGTTATTTTACAAACATCATTTCTAAAACTAATAAAACTATTTAGTGTTGACAGTATACGAATTCATGCCATAATATATGAGAAAAAAAAAAATAACCTTTGAATTTATTAATCCACAATAGACGAGAGATCTAAATCAATTAAAATATTTTTTAATAACCAAATCAATTAATTTAATAATTAAAAAATAAGAACATATTAAATATCTAAAAAAATAAGTTCATCTTATTAAAATAGAAGAAAAGTTAGAACAACCTCAATTGAAATAAAAAATAGAAAACTTTAAGAAACAATTAGAATATGAGATTTGTTCAGATCTTCCCAACACATTTTTAAGAATGAAAAAGATAATTTAATTACCTTATAAAAAATATTTTTAAGAAAAAAATATACTTACAAAACCTAGATCTATAAAAATGAATAAAAAAATGTTAGAATATTATAAAACTAAAATTCAAAGACTTTTAAATAACGAATTAATCAGGAAAAGTAAGTCTCTGTAGAGTTGCTCAACTTTTTATGTAAACAAAAGTGCAAAATTAGAAAGAGAAATTCCTAAGTTAGTTATCAATTACAAGCCATTAAATAAAGTTTTACAATTGATTCAATAATTTATTCCCCAAAAAAAAAAAAAAAAGATACTTATTAACAAGTCTATATAATGCATCAATATTCTCTAAGTTTGATCTGAAGTCAGGTTTTTGTCAAATATAAATAGTAGAACAAGATAGATATAATGCGATATTTAATTTTCCTTTTAAATAATACGAATGGAATATTATGCCATTTGAATTAAAAATAAAAATAAAAAATGCCCCTTTAGAATTTTAAAATGTAATGAATAATATTTTAAATTCATATTCAAGTTTTTTTATAGTTTATGTAAACGATGTCTTAATTTATTTTACTAGTATAAATCAATACCAGAAATATTTTAGAATTTTTTTACAGATAATAACAAAAAATGGATTAATAGTTTTAACCTAAAAAATTAAATTATTCCAAACAAGAGTGCAATTTTTAGGACACTACATATACAAGCGAACAATTATCCCAATAAAGAGAAGTTTAAAGTTTGCAAATAAGTTTCCTGATGAGATAAAAGATAATACTCAGTTACAAAGATTTTTAGGAAGCTTAAATTACATAGAAGATTTTTATAAAGATATACATAAAATATGTAAACCATTATATGATAAATTAAGAAATAATCTAAAATCATGGACACAAGAACATACTAAGATAGTAAAACAAGTAAAAATAAGAACTAAATAACTACCATTATTACATATATCAGATCCCTTAGCGTATAAAATTATAGAAATATATGCTTCAGATTTCGCGTATGGTGGCATTTTAAAATAAAGAATAAATGACAAAACATAAGAACAATTGGTTAGATTTACTTTACGAATATGAAATGATATTCAAAAAATTATAGTACAATTTTTTAAAAAATTATTGATTGTTTTATATATTTCAAAATTTTAAAGATATTTTTTAAACTAAGAATTTTTACTTATAATAGATTGTAGAAGTGAAAAATATGTTTTAGAAAATGATTTGAAAAATCTCGCAAGCAAACAAATTTTTACAAGATGGCAAGCTATTTTATCAGTTTTTTACTTCAGAATTGAATTTATCAAATGAGAATCTAACAGTTTACCCAATTTCATTTCCAGAAAATTTATACAAGACAAATATGGCTGAAAAGTCAACACCCACAAGCAAAGATGATTATGGATCACCCAAAACTCCTCGCCCTAGACCAAGAATATTTCAAACCCAGTTTAGATCACCAATAGAGACTACGGTAAGAACAAGATTAAGACTTACAATTTTCTTTTCTCCTAACCCCTTTAGTCTATTATAATATCCAAAGCTTAATCATTCTTAAAAAACAGTTGAAAGCTTTATAAAAGCTATTAACAGATAATAGTAAGTAGTTAAACAAGATTAAGTAGAATCGTCATTTTCATAAGAAAATCTTTTTAATTTAGAATGTTAGTATATTTACAAGAAAGAAAATTTTACAGTTTTCTCAATATAAAAAGAAATGTAACAAAAAATATTTTTTAATCCCTTTAAACAATGTTTCTACTAGCATGGCACTGGCCTACAACCATTGGTTCCAAAATACAAAAAATTTATGAATTTATCATAGTTGACACAGAATTAAGCATTTTTTCTCATTTCCGAGACAAGAACAACCCTAACAAGATTACTTATTCCAAATGACAAATAATTAAGATACTTCACCTTTTAGATTGAAAACAGGAAACCCATACTGCAAAACAATTTTCTATAAATTTTAATCCTACTCATTTTACCTATTTTAATTACCGAGATGCATGAATTTATACATTTTTCAAATAAAATAACAGTTCAAGTCATTCATGATTTTTTCATTTCACCACTAAGAATATTTTAGAATATCCCTTATGGTTTATAAAATTTTAAAACTATTTTGGTCCAAATATTAAAAATATTTTCGCTCCAGTATAAGATGGTTATTCATATTTTCTAAACAAATTTATATTTACAGACCAACAAATTCAAAATCTCCATTTGATAACCATTTTTTACTTATTTCGCATTACCATCGATTTTGATATGAGAGTACTACATTACTCCTATTGAGCCACTTTTAAAACCAAAATATCTAATTCGGAAGTTCAAGACAAAATGGTGGAAATGATTTAATTTTGATAAAGCAACCAGAACAATAATACAAGAACTTTTTCAGAAGAATCCACATATTTGCAAAAGATCAGCAATCCTAGAACAAGAATTCCTAATTTTCAAAAGCACTATTCAAGCAAAATTAACAGCAGCAAGAACAAAACAATAGTACAAATAAAATTTAAACGAAACAAGTTTAGAGTTAAGATCAGATGACGAACAAGAAGTATCCAGCACTCACTATTTACAATAAAATGAAGAAATAACTTATAATCCATTTGAATCTCTACAATAATAGGATATGAACTGACTCGAATCATTGTAGTAGTAAATATCAAGAATATTATAACAAGGACAATATAGCAGCAATTATCAAGAATACTATACCAAGGACAGTATAACAACAATTATTAAGAATATTGTATCCAAAACACTATAGTAACAATTATTAAGAACACTGTAGTAATAATTATTAAGGACACTGTATCCAACAAAAATCACTATAACAGTTACTATAGCAGTAAAAAAGACAACATATCTACTTTAGCGAAAAAAAAAACATTAAATCCAACGTAACGTTCCGAAGTCTTCCGGATTTAAAAAAAGAATGAAATCCGTGAACTCGAAAGCTCAACAATTCGCTCCAGCACCTCTACAAAAGGAGATCGATTCCACAATATCAGCAAACTTTTCTCTCTCATTTTCTCTATGAAGATTGCTTCCAAATTCAGCATCTATTAACTTTAATATCATATACTAAGAAAACCAAATTCAAGATTATCAAAAACTTGTAATTTAGTTTTCAAAGTAAATTTTTGTAAATGCTTCTTTATGCTTGTAATTTCCTTGTATCAAGAATACTTTAGCAAGGACAATGTAGCAGCAATTATCAAGAATACGATAATAAGAATACTATACCAACAATTATTAAGAATATTGTAGCAAGAACACTATAACAACAATTATCAAGAATATTGTAAAAAGGACACTGTAACAGCAATTATTAAGAACACTGTAGTAATAATTATTAAGAATACTGTAGCAAAGATACTGTACAAGAACATTGTATCCAACAAAAATTACTATAACAGTTACTATAGCAGTAAAAAAGATAACATATCTACTGTAGTAAAAAAAAAATGTTAAATCCAACGTAATGTTTCGAAGTCTTCCGGATTTAAAAAAAGAATGAAATCTGTGAACTCGAAAGCTCAACGAATTCGCTTCAGTACCTTTATAAAAGGAGATCGATGTCACAATATCAGCAAGTTTTTCTTTCTCCCATTTTCTCTATCAAGATTGCTTCCAAATTTAGCATCTACTAACTTTAATATTATGTATTAAGTAAACCAAATTTCAAGATTACTAAAAAGTTGTGATTTAGTTTTCAAAGTAAATTTTTATAAGTATTTCTTTTATACTTGTAATTTCCTTGTATCAAGAATACTGTAGCAAAGACAATGTAGCAACGATTATCAAGAATACTATAGCAAGGACATTATAACAACAATTATCAAGAATATTGTAGCAAAGACACTGTATTAATAATTATTAAGAACACTGTAACAAAGACACTTTAAAAGAATACTGTACCCAACAAAAATCACTATAATAGTTACTATAGTAGTAAAAAATACAACACATCTACTATAGTAAAAAAAAACGTTAAATCCAATGCAATGTTCCGTAGTCTTCCGAATTTAAAAAAAGAATGAAATTCGTTAACTCGAAAGCTCAACGAATTCGCTCCATCACCTCTATAAAAGGAAATCGATGCCACAATATCAACAAGTTTTTCTTTCTCCCCTTTTCTCTGTCAAGATTGCTTCCAAATTCAGCATCTACTAACTTTAATATCATGTATTAAGAAAATCAAATTTCAAGATTACCAAAAAGTTGTAATTTAGTTTTCAAAGTAATTTTTTGTAAGTGTTTCTTTTATGCTTGTAATTTTCTTATATGAAGAATACTGTAGTAAGGACAATGTAGCAGCAATTATCAAGAATACTGTAACAAGGACACTATAGCGACAATTATCAAGAATATTGTAGGAAGAACATTGTAGCAACAATTATTAAGAACACTGTAATAATAATTATTAAGAACACTGTAGCAAAGACATTGTACAAGAACACTGTATCTAACGAAAATCAGTATAACAGTTACTATAGCAGTAAAAAAGACAATACATCTACCGTACCGAGAAAAAACGTTAAATTCAACATAACGTTTCGAAGTCTTCCGGATTTAAAAAAAGAATGAAATCTCTGAACTCAAAAGCTCAACGAATTCGCTCCAGCACCTCTATAAAAGGAGATCGATGCCACAATATCAGTAAGCTTTTCTTTCTCCCATTTTCTCTGTCAAAATTGCTTCTAAATTCGGCATTTACTAACTTTAATATCATGCACTAAGAAAACTAAATTTCAAGATTACTAAAAAGTTGTAATTTAGTTTTCAAAGTAAATTTTTGTAAGTGTTTCTTTTATGCTTGTAATTTCCTTATATCAAGAATACTGTAGTAAGGACAATGTACCACCAATTATCAAGAATACTATAGCAAGGATGCTATAACAACAATTATCAAGAATATTGTATTAAGGACACTATAACAACAATTATTAAGAACACTATAGTAATAATTATTAAGAACACTTTAGCAAAGACACTGTACAAGAACACTTTATCCAACAAAAATCACAATAATAGTTACTATAGCAGTAAAAAAGACAACACATCTACTGTAGCGAAAAAACGTTAAATCTAATGTAACGTTCCGAAGTCTTTCGGATCTAAAAGAAGAATGAAATCTGTGAATTCGAAAGCTCAACGAATTCACTCCAGCACTTCTATAAAAGGAGATCGATGCCACAATATCAGCAAACTTTTCTTTCCCCCATTTTCTCTATCAAGATTGCTTTCAAATTCAGCATCTACTAATTTTAATATCATGTACTAAGAAAACTAAATTTCAAGATTAACAAAAAGTTGTAATTTAGTTTTCAAAATAAATTTTTATAAGTGTTTCTTTTATGTTTGTAATTTCCTTGAAAAATATTTAGTTCAAATCTAGTTTAAGGTTATTTTTGTGTCTAACTGTTCTATTAACTCTTCTTAAATTTATTTTCTTATTTAAATTATTTCTGATGGTAATTGTAATAGTTTTAGGTGTTATTCTCGTTATTTCCATAATAATATTTGGATTGTTTTATATTTGCATACAATGTTTTCGAAAATAAATTAAAATAGATTTCATAATAATAAATTTATTACTAATATTGTTAATAGATTTGTTTACAAGAATAATTTCGAAAGTAAATATAATTTTCAAATAAACAAAGTTAGGTGGAACATAAAGATGTTATAGATCCCTAAATAAAGTTATGTTGAACATAAAGTTGTCATCTTTTAAAGTTATTCAAAGTTAATTGGGTATCAGATTATTATTTGAACGATATGCTGACAAGTAACCATTAATTTAGTTTTTAGTGACAATCCTGCACCTTTGAAATGATTATTCATACTCGGTATTTGGGTGATGACCTTTATTGTTTTGATTTACATACTATGAGGCATCATGTCATATTTTTAGAATGATTGATTTATGAAATATAACAGATGATACCCTAATTTGGATCAATGGACATTGGTGAGGAGCCATTACGTGTTGCAATGAGCCACATGATCTGGTTAATGACTTGATATATAATAGCGGTATCTTAGCTTCACCAACATGTTGTATGAACGGATTAATAATCACTTGACTAATCATGCATATTCTGGGTTAAGTTGGTTGGGTTAGGTAGTTGCGAAGGTGTTGGAGTTGCTTGTTGAGGGAATGCTGGAATTCTGCGAAGATGTTAAAGTTGCTTCTTAAGAGTGTTGGATTGTGAGGATCATGCATCAATTCATCATAACATTAATGCACTTAACAACTAGATAAGAAACTATTTGTTTTATTATACTATCATTACCTACGTTTGGTTATGTTGATAACATGTGTAACTTGTTTACTATCCATGCGTTAAAGATAACATGATTAAGAGTATTACATGTAGAAATATGTATTTCTCATGAAATTGCTTATCACTAGAATATTTCTAGTAAAATTTTAAGAATATTTCTTCATCATGTTGATATTTGATGCCTTCTATTTGACATATACATATACTCAAGAATGAGACTAGTTAGTGGTGCGCTCGGGGTGCCCTAATAGATCTCTATCTTCTTTTTGACTAGCAGTTGTATTTTCTGTTTATTTTACATTTATTGTTATTTGTATAATTCTCATATTAGTAGTTATCACGCTTGAATTGTATCTTTGCATATATAAAAATGAGAACACACGTACATTTAAAATATACTTAGTCAGATCCAAACCAATTTCAATACACGGACAATTAACTAATTTTTACAATCATTTTTTTACACTAGGTTAAGTCCGTGCAAAAATGTACATAATCTTAATATAACACACTTCATAAAAGTTTATAAAAATCATATACTTATAAACCAATTTACAACACTTTATTCCATCCAACATAGTATAAAATTTTTACCAAGTTTTTTCTTTTCTTTTCATTTCTTTGTACTTTATTGAAATACATTTAACAATTAATGCACATTATCTCATCTACGATACCAACCGGAAGATAGACAATTCCGGTCAAAGGACAATCTCT
The DNA here is from genome assembly GCA_021015155.1 of Magnolia officinalis. Taxonomy (NCBI): domain Eukaryota; kingdom Viridiplantae; phylum Streptophyta; class Magnoliopsida; order Magnoliales; family Magnoliaceae; genus Magnolia; species Magnolia officinalis. The sequence goes on from JAJHSJ010000011.1 coordinate 58,900,282, forward strand.
GCAAGAAGCAAAAACAGGTAAACGGACACATGAATGAGCTTACATGGAAGGAATGCGTAGGAACACACGTACAGACCCGGTGGATTAAAAGAAAAATATATTAGCTAATGCACAAAATTAAAAACAACTAGCTGTGCTTGGAATGCTAATCCATAAAATCATAGCATCATTTAAATGTTGTTTTGCAACTCCACTACTAGCACCGGATTAAATGGCCACATGATCATGAATCCATCTTATTCTAATTTTCTTCTCGAGTATATGCATAATGGGAATGGGCCACTGCAACAGCGAGTGGGCCCCACCATCAGGTGAGGGGTTGAGGGACGGAGAGGTGGCCCTTATCCTGCAGGCTTTTGACGGTATCATAGAGGCATTGCTTGACGGGAGTGAATTGAAGGCCCAGATCTTTGAGCCGTTGGTTCGAAAATTTGTAGGGCTTCTTCCTAGGGTTCACCTCATCAGAGCACCTGCACCACGTAAATGCATTCATTATATGAATAACCAAGGAATATTTCACTGATGTGGTTTGTGATACTTGTGTGACCCATCAGACGATGTGTCTAGTGAAATTTGGGCCGTTTATCAGGTGCCCCGGCGCAATGGCAATGGGCCTGGAAAAAAAATCATTTGCTTTAAATAAGCCCAGCTCGAGTAGTTCAAAATAGGGGCACGTCAGCTTATCTGATGGGCATGCATATGATTGGAATCAATCATTGAAATTACCATCAACGTCAGACATACATCTGATCTATTCAAATTGGACGGTTGATACAATTAACGGTGATCCACGCCCCTCATTTGGTTGGCCCCACTTGGTTAGGGCTATAGTATCAAATTGCAAGCATTTGATGATCCCATCAATCCAATTTGTGGGTCTTAACAATTTCAAATCACCCAGTTGTTGGTAGTGAATCTAACGGTTACGATCATCCGATCAGTAACAATTTGATACTGTTAACGATCATGGACCCCACTGCCATGCGCATAGTACTCGTTGGAGCTCACAAAAATGAGCACCAGTGCAGAAATAGACAGAGCAGGTGGGGCCCACTCACTCCCATCATAACCTTGTGAAGATTCGACCCAGTCAGAAAAAAAAAAAAAAAAAACATTCTGACACTGTTATTTTCCCTGGTTTGTTAAACAACAACGCAAGACTAGTGTGTGGAGTGCATACGTGGCAGAAATAAAACGGGGCCAGCTTCGGTGGATCCCTGACTGTGGGGCCCACCTTGATGTATGTTCCTTACATCAAGGCCGTCCATCTGTTTTGATAGCTCATTTGAGGGAATGGTTCCAAAATTGAAGCAGATACAAATGTCAGGTGGACCACACCACAGGAAACAGTGGTTATTGATCATTAAAAATTTCTTGTGGGCCACAAAAGTGTTGGATCAAGATCATATTTGAACCTCAAGGTAAACCAATCAAATGGCAGGACCTGCTGCAGACATGTCAAAAACACATACTTAAAAACAAGGATTCTAACCCCGGCTTAAAGAACATCTCTGTTTGTAGAGCATGGAGAGTGTTTTCATTTCAACGGTTCATTAGATGTCTGTCGATCTTCTAATTGGGACATCAGTGTAGTCTAATTTTTTGTTATGGTCCAAGATTTGAATGGATTGATTTCAATTAAATAGATCCCACGTGGACAACTTCCAAATGCATGCATATGAACTTTCATACTCCGCCAGAGTATCAAAGGTTTTCTCGATAAGTAAACAACTTGTAGGGGTTATCACGAGTCAAAGTCCACAAGCTTGGACTCGAGAGTCTTCGATTTCCGATTCCTCGTCACTAATCTATACGAGACTTCGTTTTCTACCATTTCCTAAACGGTGGTGAATCATCCTCTACACACGTAGCATATAATTACCTCAATCCGGACCGTCCAATCATCACCACCATGGATTGAACCTACATAAGTTAAAGACCACTCTTATCGGATGATCTTGACCCTATCTATCACAAAGAAGGTTAACTCAGTGGTGAACGTCTGACTTCCCACACTGGACGGTCAAGATCGTCCTATGTGATTTTCGGGACACGGCCCATCTAGTGGGGCCAGAACTAGGACAGCCCAAGTGAAGCCATTTATTTAGCAATTGTTCAAAAGCCAAATGATAGCACGCTTTGAAAAGAAGAAAAGAAAATAAAAAACAATGAAAACCGGGGTTGGTGGGGCCCACTGGGGTTGGTAATCTAAAGCCAATGGTTTCAAGGGGGGGTTTTCAGCGTGGGAGGGAAAGGGATTGCGAAAGCGATGTATTGGTTGGTGAGGGGCTAATAGGTAAATGCAAGGAAAAGACTAGGGAAGTGTCGTGTGTTTGGTACACCTACTCTGCCACTTTGAATTTCTTGTACAACGCACACGAACGGGGAGAGAAGAGTTTGCATATTCACGTCACGATACGACCCGCCCCAATAGACATGACTCCACTCAAAACTGGTGGGCCCCAACCTTCGATGCGCACTTTGAAAACACAAACAAGGCCAGGTAGCTGGTGTGTCAAAGCTCAATGGGCCCCACCAGTTTTTAACTCAGGACACGTTTTCAAGATCTAAATCGTTCACCGGGATTCTGATTCTGATATCAGAAAATCAGGTGGTCTGTCTCTACACCCTGATCCATAGCTCTAAGCAGTAAACTGAGTGAAAGATACCTCGTTTCAACACAGGTTTTGGTATCGATCCCTAGTGGCGTGGCTAACAGTGAAGTGTGATCTGACAGTGGGGTATACTTACAAGCTAACAAAAAAATAATAATAAAAGGTGGTCTGTCTCTATCTCACCGGTTGGGCAACGCACGTGGCTCAAATGTGGACTGTTGAACGATATCCTGTCTCTGATAGCCGTCCATTTTTCTTCTTCAAGCGCCGCGCTCCTACGCCCAGGCCTTTTTTTTTTTAACACGCACCCGACACACACCAACCTACGCACGCCGTAATAGGATTTCACTACCGATACCCACTATTTCTTGGGCAGAGCAACATACATTGCAGGAGCTACGTGCCCAGTCGATCGGAGAGCGCACGCGTGCTGTTTTAGCACGTGTGATCAGCGAATGGAAGTATGTAGGTCGGTCTTGGCTTTTTGGATAAAATATAGAACACCCACTTTTGAAGCACGCGCAAATCGATGGTTTCCTATTCTTAATATTTCAATAATAATAAAAAAAATCATAGCATATGCCATGCGCGAAACAAAGCACTCAGCCTCCTTCCTATTGGTTCCGTACAGTAGGGCTGTCCTGAGTTCCAAGACATCAGATTTCCATTGCTCAGTGGTCTATCTAATGCGCTATGCGTCATCGTAATCGTCATTCTAAGCCATATCTCAGCCACGGATTAGCTACTTGACTTGTTCAGTAGCAAATCTTGCTACCGAAGTGACGTAACCAAGTTCTGTGGGGCTCTGTGGGGCTCACCATGATCTATATGATGTATCCACACCGTACATGCAGTTGGAGAGACCATTTTAAGGCATGAGCCAAAAAATGAGACAGATTCAAAGATAAAGTGGACCCTACCACAGAAAAAAGTGGGGACACTAATGCCTAAACCTTATTAGCGCACACACTATGATGTTTATTTGAGATCTAACTTGTCTATAAGTGAATAAAGATATGTAGGAAGGAAAAACAGAAAATATTAGCTTGATCGAAGACTTCTATAGCGTCTATGAAGTTTTTAATGGGAAATGTTCAATCCCCACTATTTCTGAGGTGAGTTCACTTGAGCTTTGGATATGCCTCATTCTTTGGCTAATGCCGTCCCACCAAATAGATGGATGGTGTGGATACAACACAGAATATGGTGACCTGATGATGAACCAGTCAGTGGCAAGATTGAGATTGCTATTGAACCGTATTCCTTGCAAAGTTATTAATTTCTACTTACTCTTCCTTACTTTAACAATTAGAAACCAAAATAAGCTACTTAAGGCATAAGTTAAGTTCACTTCAATAGTGAGATTGCTACTTAACTGGTCAGTAACAAATCCCGACAAAGACCTTTCCTACTACTTTTAGCTACATTAGGTTCTTCGTTGTTTGCCCAAACACTTTTTTACAGACTCCAACATCCTAGCGCAGTTATTGGTTTCTATCTACTCTTCCTCAGTTTAATAAGTAAAAATTAAGATAAGCTACTTAATGCATAAATAACTTAAGTAACTTACTATCAATACTCTCGATTAATTTGCTAAAATGTATTCATTTCTAATTTTATTTTTCATTGTCTGGTCGCTTACTCATTTCAACTTTCAAGCCTTTACAGAAAGGCTACATGATTTCAACTTTAAGCCTTTAAAGAAAGGCTACATGCTTTTGTCGTGTGATTTTTATTTTTCCTTGTCTCGTCGCTAACTCATCTCAACTTTCAAAGCCTTTACAAAATGCCTGCATGTTGATACCTCAGATTAAGGACTATTAGACTGAATCATTCTATAACGAAAAATACTCCCAACTCATTTTGTAATTTATTGATTGGATGGCAAGGATCATTCTATAACGAAAAGTAATCCATGGTACACGTGCCTGCTAAATGCTACCACAAGACACGAACCGGTTATGAATAAGCATGTAGGGCCCTTCGGGATGTAATTTTCCAACCTCATAATGGATGTTTCACCACCGCAAATATAATACGCGAACTCCACAGTTGGGGCGGCGCCCCGCCAGCCTCCCCAGAGCGGATCCGGTGTATGTATTGTATATCTCAGCCGTCCATATGTTTTTCCATCTCATTTTAAGGCATGAGCCTTAAAAAGAAGCAGATCGAAGTCTAAAGTGGACCACATCATAGAAAGCAGTGGCAATTGAATGCCCACCATTAAAAACTTACTATGGGACACCTTAATCCTACCGTAATCGCCACTGTTTCATGTGGTGTGGTCCACCTGAGATTTGGATCTGCTTCGTTTATTGGCTCGTCCCTAAAATGAGCCGGCAAAACGGATGGAGGCGTGGATCCATAAAGGTGGGGCCCACTGTCACGCCCTAATCTTCGAAAGTGGACGGAAATCGGATTTCCTACTGAGTTACTCAGTAGCCTGTTATCGTACCGAGTAAACTCTGTTGGGCCACTGTGAAATCATGTGGTTTATCCACGCCGTTCATCCGTTTTTTCATATCATTTTAGGGGTTGATCCAAATTTTAAAGTATATAAAAATTTCAAGTTGACCATACCAAAGGAAACAGTGGAAGTATTGATTTCCATCGTTGAAACCTTTCTAAGCCCTAGTGATGTTTATTTATCATCCAAACTGTTCAAAAGATCACACAGACGGAAGGAGATTGCGTACTGTGTAAATGCTGTGGGGACCACCGTCATTCATGCATTGTATCAACTCGGTCCATATGTTTTATCATATAAATTTATAGCTTTAACCCAAATATTAAGCATATTCAAATCTCAAGTCGACCACACCACCCGAAATGGTGTGAATTGAAGTCTACCGTTGAAAAGTTCTTTGGGGGCTAGATCAAGCTGATATTTCTGATATCCCTTCATCCATGTCCGTGTGATCTTATGATAAGTTTGGATGACAAGTAAACATCACCGGAGCCTTAGAAAGGTTTTAACAGTAGAAATCAATACTTACACTGTTTCCTGTGGTATGGTCTACTTGAGCATTTTTTATACTTCAATTTTGAGCTCAACCGCTGAAATGATCTGGAAAAACGGATGGACGGTGTCGATAAACCACGTGAATTCACATTAGGCCCAACAGAGTTTAGTCCGATTTCCATGATGAAGGGAAAACACAAATATCATCTTGATTTAAAACTTTGGTGGCTCCCAAGAACTTTTCAACAGTAGACTTCAATTCACTGTTTCTGTTTCTGTGGTCTACTTGAGCTTTGTATATTATTAACTTTTGTCTTAAAGCTATCAAATTATATGATAAAACGGATGGACAGAGTTGATACAATGAACGAACGACGGTGGGCCCACATAGTTTACTCAGTACTGAGTCCGCTTCCAAGCGGACGGGAGTAGGTGGTGACGTAACGATTTGGAATGCGATGAAGTCGCGATTTGACTAGTAGGCTGTACGCTGTCACAGATGGGGCCGTGTTCATACTCGGCCGAGAAAGAAAAAAATACCCGGGACCATCTCTGACAGCTATGTCCCTACCAATCAAACTCGCCACGTCACAACACCACGAAAAAGGACGGAGAGCTCACAGCATTAAGGCGGAGAAAGCTTACTTGGTAGGGATAGGATATTCAGGAAAGAGCTTCGCAAGTATCTCAACGACGTCGCCCCGGTGCAGCACGCTCTCAGCGCAGAGGAACCGGCCCGATGCAGACGGGCTCTCGAAGACGAGAATGTGAGCCTCAGCAACATCCCGAACATGAACATAGGCCTGGACCGAGTTTGCGTAGGTCTTGGCAGAGCCCGTCAGGTATTTGAGAATATGCACGATGCTGGCGTTGATGGTGGGCTGAAGAACTGGACCCAAAACCAGCACAGGGTTCACAACAACCAGGTCCACGCCTCTCTCTCGTGCCACTTCCCATGCAGCCTGCTCCGCCACTGCTTTCCCGTAGCAATACCAGTTCTGTCCATGTAATTAATTCAGAATCAAAAGGGTGATTATGTCATTTATGAAGAATTCCTAAATCCATCTGGTTGGACCATATCCAACCAGCGGATGATTTTCAACCAACCATGTGAATCTAAAATCCAAACCGTCCAATATGTTGACCAAGACACCTTGTGCAAAAATCAACCCAGTTCACTGGTTAGGTCTACCAAACTTATATTTCATTGTTTTTCAGCGGCTATTCGTTGTTTTGTATAGTGTGACCCACCAGATGGGTGGATGTGACTGGTTGTTGCATGGGACGATCGTCATAAGATGCCAAACCTATTGGAGTGGTTGGATGTTTTTATAAACATGACAGCTTTTAACTTATCCATTACGTGAACGGTAGTCCAACCTGATAGACTTATACTTTCTCATGTAATTTATTTAAATTCACGTAGAACTTCCCAAGCATGCGCATAATTCTTACAGGTGGGGCCCATCATTTGGTTATCCAAACCATTGATCTTGTGGTTCGAATCATGGATGGACTATGTCCAAAGAATCTCGATAACCCAATAACTGTAACCTTTATAGATTCTTGCACGCAATTGGATGGTCCACATTCGATGAAAAGAAGTTCCCTATTGACACTAATGAACAAAAGACCAGGAAGGAAATAGCTTATGGCTCGAAATGATTTTCAACTCCAACGGCTTGGATTACCTAAAGGTCTGTACTCGGTTGGGAACAGGGTCATTTACGTAATTTTAGAGCTTTCTCTGCCTCTATTCCTTATTAAAAACCCCGCGATTTTCTGGATTCGGACGCGGATTTACTGCGAAAACATTTCGCGGGAAGTTCCTGCGTATGGATGCTGGGTGGGGCCCACTTAGGTGTTTGTGAGAAATCAAACCCATCCATCCGTTTTGAGAGCTCATTTTAGGACGTTCAACAGAAAATGAGGTGGACATTCGACCAAGTCGGTCACACGAGAGGGAAATTGTGGTAAGAAATTCCTACCGATTACCACTTGGATGAAATGAAAATAACAAAAAAATTGCCTAACCGTCCGCGAGAATGTTTCAAAGATTCGCACCGAATCTCCACTGTTTCCTATTGTGTGACCCAATTAAGTTTTGGATACACATAATTTTTGATCTCATAACATAAAATGATCTCTCAAAACGTATGAACGGGGTTGATTTATCACAAACATCTCTGTGGGCCCCACCCAGCATCCTTGCTCAGGAACTTCCTGAGAGAGGGTTTGGCAGGAAATCCGCGTCCTCTGGATTCCAAACGACGTCTCACCAGTGGCAGAAGCGTAAATATGGCACAAAACAACTACCTAATTCGGGTGATTCATCGCATGGACAGCGCATTCACCGTATGCAATCTCAAGGGCAAAAATGCCATGAGTTGGAATTTTTTTTAAAGATCAAAGCAACAAAAAAAAAAAAAAAAAAAAAAAAAATACAAATCTACCCTATGGAAATTCAAAAATTGCAAACCTTAGTGTTTTTGCAGAACTCGAGATCGCTCCAGCAGCTCTCATCCACAACCACGTCGGGGCTCCGATTCGGGTCCATATAGACGGCCCCGATAGAAGACGTGAAAACGACACGGCGGACGCCAGCCTCCGCAGCAGCGATAATCACGTTCTTGGTCCCGTTCACGGCGGGCTCAACCATTTGCTCCTGCACAACCCCAATACATTTAGAAGGATTACGTGAAAAGAAATACGAGCCGTTGGATTTAGTATCCGGTTTGTCACAACTGCATGTGTGGGGCCCACCACTTGGATAGTAGATGGCAGAAAGGTGTCTCCCACCCCACTATCGTCCTATCCAATTGTCGAAAATCTCACCTACGGCCCACCATCTCAACGGCTTACGTTTACCTAATGATGGGCCCCGCATGTCCCTTTGCTGTCATCAAACTCACCGGATCATCAGTCACCGGGGACGCTGTGTGGAAGACTCCATCGCAGCCGTTGATCGCCTCACGGAGGCTCTCCAAGTCGAGCAGGTCGGCCTTACACAAGATCAGCCTCTGATCTGCTCCTTCAAGCGCTTTCAAGTGAGAATTCTTCGGATCCTCTGCCAAAAGATTTTAAAAAAAAATACAGAGATAAGAGATAAATAGAAAGATTTCACAGAAGATCCGAAACGTTCATCAGGTGGGGCCCCTGTGACATGCCCGATCCCCAAAAAAAAAAGCCCGTTTGCCATTCTATCGAACCGTTCAATTTACAACCCACGTCTGGGCCCCACACTAGGAGCGGCACGGATCTCGCAAGTGATCGTGACCGAAGAAAACCGACCTGGATTCCTGACCGTTCCTTTTACAGTATACCCTCTCTCTAACAGAAGCTTCACCAGCCACGACGCGATGAAACCTCCGGCGCCGGTAACGCATACGGTCTGGCCGGAAGCCGATGAGCTGTCCGCTGGCATTCTGACTGCTCCGGTAGGTATCTGACACACAAACGCGGCAGCTCTTTCCCGGCGAGAAGAAGAGAAAAAAGCACGAGAAGGAACTGTCGAAGCAATGGGATGGGAAAACAGGGGTATACGTGGGAATTTATTTATAGAACGAGGGATTAACCATGGTTAAATGAGGTAGCCCTGGTTTTAACCATGGTTAATTTGAAGGGTTGGGGTTGGTGGATAGTGGACAAAAGCTTCAGGGAGGACGCGGATTGCGTCCTAACCCCGCCCGGACGGTTATCCGTCCGGGCAGGGATCTGTGGGCCCCACCTTGATGTAAGTATTTTATCCACGCCGTTCATCGTTTTTATCAGATAATTTTAAGATAGGAGACAAAAAATAAGTTATACACAGGACTTAAGTGGACCACAAAGTGGGGATTGAACGAATACCATTAAAAACAATTTGGGAGCTGGAGAAGTTTCGGAGCAGGCTGATATTTGTGTTTTCACTTCATACACGTCTATATGACCTTATGAATAGGTTGGATGGTCAAAAACACATCAAGGTTGCCCTTAGAAAGGTTTCAACAGTGGGTGTCATTATCACTGCAGCTTCTTATGATGTGGTCCATTGGAACTTTGGACCTGCCTCATTTTTAACCTTATATCTTAAAATGATCGGATAAAAGCGATAAACGGCGTGGATAAAACACTTACATCACGGTGAGCCCCACAGAGCCCTGCCCGGACGTATTACCTTCCGGGCTGGGGTAGTTCGCAATCCGCGTACCTTCAGGGAATCGGTACCGATTACGTGCGCCCCCGGCTTCACCCAAGATGGTGTGTCTCTTACAGTGGGGACCACCTTGATGTATGTATTCTGTATCCGACCCGTCCATCCGTATTTTCAGATTATTTTAGGTTATGATATGAAAAATAAAGGTGATCCAGTTCTCAGGTTGGAAACAGCGTGTGAGGCCGGGCCCCCACGGCAAGGGTTTCACCTAATCTGACGGTCCTGTCAGGGGTTATATGAGGCCCACCATGATGTATATATTTCATCCACGACGTCCATCCATTTTTACAGATCATTTTAGGGAATTATCCCCAAAAGGAGGAAGATTGAAGTGTCAAGTGGACCACACCACTGGAAACAGTGGGGATTGAAATCCTACTGTTGAAAACTTCTTGGGGGCCACAAAATTTTTTGCATAAAGCTGATTTTTATGTTTTCCCTTAATATAGGTCTATTTGACCTTATCAACAGGTTGGATGTAAATAAACATCGTGGTGAGCCCTAGGAAGTTTTCAACTGTAGGAATTCGTGAATCCCAACTTCTTACGCTGTGGTGTGGTCCACCTGAGACTTCTATCTATCTCAATTTTGAATATAAGATAAAATGATACGTCAAGATTGATGGACGGCGTGGATAAAAGATATATAGCAGGGCGGTCCTCACAGAGCCCCTGACATGACCGTCTCTCTAGCTAGGTCCTGGTGGGTAGTACCCAGTCCGCGTCCCACCTAATCCGGAATTGCCATAATTCTCCTCGCGTTGATTCTTCGACCCTGGAAATAAATGTACGAACGCTCCAGGTATTTGGGAGATCCCGACCGCTCATTGGATTTGAATAGATGTTTTACTCTTGAGTAGGGGCGGCTCTAAGGGGTAGGTAGGTGAGGCAATCGCCTAAGGCCCCTAATTATGAAGGCCCTATATTATAGCAAAATTAAAATTAAAATTAAAATTTAGAAGAAGAAAAAAAAAAAAGTGTAAATTTTTTGAAATAAAATTTATTGGAAGACCTAGAAAATATGAACATCTAAAAATTATTTTACAAATTTGAAGCTGAAAATAAATCACAAATCCTAGAAACTAGCACCATTAATAAATCACAAATCAGCACAACTGACGGTATATATTTGACGTGGGTGTGGACCACGTCGTGCTAGCTTGAACTTGTCAGTGCATGCTTACGGTAATCCCCAGCTGATGATCGGGCCGGATTCTTCACATGCGTGCCACGTTGGCAGGTTTAGTGCCAAGCTAATCTTTGGTACCACAAGAAAATAGAAAGGTTTTGGTTGTAAGGTCAAACGATCTGCATCTTTCATCTGGTGGCCCTGCTTGTGATGTATAGCGGGTCACGGATAATTTCAAAGCCAAGATGGACCAAAAAAGGCCCAACCAGAGATGGAGGTGATCGTTACGTATCAGAATGAGTTATCCCACTTTCCATATATGATTTTGTCGTACCAACTACTTTAGCCCTCCAATATTAAGTTTTATTTTGAATATAACTCTTCATCCCTTTCACCCAAAAATATTCAGGATAGTTACCGATGTTTTAGTTATAGTTTTATTCTAAGACTTCAAATGATGTAATATCGTTTTCATCATCAATCAAAGAAGACGGTGCTCGACGGAAGCAGATGGCTGGTGCACCTCACACCAGCTATATAGCTGTTGTACCGAGGTCAGCAACTTCTGTGGGTAAGATCATGAGGTATGTGTTACATCCAAACCGTCCATCCATTTGGTGAGCTTATCTTAATTTTGAGACGAAAAATATGACAAATCTAACTATCAAGTGGACCACACTGCAAAAACCAACGGGGGATTGAGCATCTACTATTGAAACCCTTTTTGGGGTTACATAAGTTTTGGATTAATATGAAATTTGTTTTTCATCTTCGTTCAGGTATTTATGACCTTATTAACAGATTGGATGTAAAATAAAGGTTATGGTGGGCGCTACAAATTGTTTAACGGTGAATTTCATTATCTCCACTGCCATTTATGGTGTGGTTTATATGATCTTTGTATATGATTCATTTTTTAGATAATGCTCTAAAGTGAACTCTAAAAATAGATGAACGGTATAGATATAATAAATACATCACTGTGGGGCCACGTAACTTTAATCTACTTTGAACCGTTTGGAACTCGGAGCTCGAGGAGCGTGTCTTCGCACGACAGGTACCTACAGCAGCTACATAGCTGGTGTGAGGTACACCATCCAATCCGCTCACATTGATGCGCAACTTTAGGGCCTGTTTGGGTAGTGGGATTAGAAGGGATTGCATCTGGTCGTGTGCCAATTCCATACCATGTGTAGGGAAGAATGGAAAAGCTTGGAATTAGATTAGATAGAGTTGCATTGGGTCCGTGCCAATTTCACTCAATGTTAGCAAGTTGTGTAGGTCCCACCATCATGTGTGGGCTATATCTACACTGTCCACCCATTTTTCGAGATTATTTTAGAGCACGGGCCAAAAAATCAGGTAAATCTAAAGCTCAAGTGGACCCCACCAAAGAAAATAGAACTGGGCAAATTGGGTTCGATCCGACCCGATCCGGTCTGATTCGAACTGATCCGATGGGTTGGATTGGTGCGGATCGGGTAGCCCCATCCAAATCTGAATTCTTTTCGGGTTGAGTTCGGGTTGGACCTGACCCGACCCGACCTGACCTGATCCGGAATCCGATCCGATTGGATCCGATTCAGACCAATCCGATCTGATCCGGATATATTAAGTAATTTTTTTAAAGTATTTTTTACTATTAAAAAAAATAACTATTTTTAAATTTTTACTAATCCAAATCGTGCCCAATCCGATCCGACTTGGATCAGATCTGTTCATTGAGTTTTCGGGTCGGTCCGAGTCAGGCGACTTGGACTCGGTACCGGATCGGATCGGCTTCAGGTCAGGCCAATGACATTTTAGATTAGTCCAGTTGGACTCAATCCGATCCGACTCGAACCGATGCCCAGCCCTAATAGAAAGCAACGTGAATTGAATACTTACCGTTGAAAACTTATTCGGGGCCACATAAGTTTTGGATCTACCTCATTTTTAGGCCCATGCCATAAAATGAGGTTACAAAACAAATGAACGGTTTATATATAACACATGTGTGTTATTCTCAGTAATTTCAAATGATGGTGGGTATATCCATTCAATGTACCACCTTATTACTAACTAAGCATGGAATTAATCTCATCACATGGCAACAGGGGACCATCCCTGCCATGGGTAATAATTATATTTTTTGAATCCCATCCCACCTAATCCCTTCTAATCCCACCGCCCAAACGCATATTTATGTTGCGCCCGGTTTTCAGTTTGTATGAACCATGGTTCTGTGATCCAAGCCATTAATTAAATGTCATGTATAAGAAGATCTTGATGATCCTATGTTGACGTGGAAGATATTTTTAATCCTGACCATCCATTGTAGGGCCCGCAGAATCAACGGGTTGGATAAATTAAATATGTGCCATATTTGTTCAAACACAATACTCGACTATACTGATGCCCTGATTTAGCATTATATGGTACGTCTTTGAACGATCGTAGAAGCTTGAGAAATTTACAACTGTTCCACCCATTTATGGCCCATTTCATTTATGGCCCATTTACGAGATGAAGGTTCACCTCATTTTACCTTACAAGAATATGCCCCCAGCTGTACGGACGACTTGCCAAAGGTCGAAAATGCCCCCTGCTTTTTCCTTCAACCGGATCGGTGGTGCTCGAAGACGAGCGCTGACGCTGCTCGAACTTCGAGTTGTACGAACGGTTCAAAAGATATCAAAGTTACGTGGGCCCCACAGTTAAGTATTTATTATATCCATAACGTTCATCTATATTTCGAGATCATCTAGACCACACCACAAATGATGAAACTATTGGAGCTTCCTAGCCGTTAGGGTCAGAGTCTCTTGTTTTAGGTTTATTTCTGTTAAGTTGAATAAGTCCTCCCTAAACTTAAGGAACAAGATTGCTTTCTGTTTAATGTAGTTATGCACCACGATTATAGGACCTGTAAAGTCGTGGGTGGTTATTTTTCTATCTTATTGTAAGGCTATTTATTAGCCACAACAGTTGTTTAGTAAAATAACAATTCTCCCAGCTTTCATACAATCAGACTTTGCAAGTCTCTCTGCTATCTCTCTGATTCTAACATTTGGTATCAGAGCCTCCTCACGAGGTCTGATCAAAACTTGTAATTCAGGTATTAGAGTGAAGAACCAGAGACATGGCATCCGAGAATAGCTTCGTGCAACCTGCCATTCCAAGGTTTGATGGTCACTATGACCATTGGAGTATGCTGATGGAGAATTTTTTGCGTTCCAAAGAGTATTGGAACTTGATAGAGACGGGGATCACTGCTGCAGCAGGAGGATCAGATCTTAGTGAGACACAGAGGAAGACCTATGAAGATCAGAAGCTGAAAGATCTCAAGGCCAAGAACTATTTGTTCCAAGCCATTGATCGTTCGATACTGGAGACCATTTTGAAGAAAGATACGGCGAAAGATATATGGGATTCTTTAAAGCAAAAGTATCAAGGAAATGCACGTGTCAAGCGAGCTCAATTGCAAGCTCTTCGCAAGGAGTTCGAAGTGTTGCATATGAATGTTGCAGAGTCGGTCAATGATTATTTTGGCAGAACTCTCACCATAGCTAACAAGATGCGAACGCATGGGGAGCAAATGGATGATGTGGTAATCGTTGAAAAGATATTGAGGTCTATGACTTCAAAATATGATTACGTTGTTTTCTCCATTGAGGAATCCAATGACCTGGACAAAATGTCCATAGACGAGCTTCAGAGCAGCCTCTTGGTGCATGAACAGCGAATCAGCTGACATGTGAACGATGAACAAGCACTTCAGATCACTCATGGTTTCCAGCAAGGAGGAAGAGGTGCAGGCAGAGGCACTTACCGAGGACGAGGAAGAGGAAGAGGAAGGGGTAGGTTTGGGTTCGACAAATCTATAATAGAGTGCTACAATTGTCATGAACTAGGGCACTTTCAATGGGAATGTCCTAAGCGAGACAAGGAACAAAAAGCAAACTATGCTGAAACAAAGGAGGAGGTGCTGTTGATGGCTCTTGTAAATTCCAACGAGACTGCGACGGAGCACATTTGGTTCCTTGACTCTGGGTGCAATAACCATATGTGTGGGAGAAAAAACATGTTTTTTGATCTTGATAGCAGCTTTCGAGAATCGGTGAAGCTTGGCAATGACTCGAGTATTAGTGTACAAGGCAAGGGTAAGATTCGAATGGAGGTAAATGGGTTTGTGCATGTAATCACAGAAGTCTTCTATGTACCAGACCTGAAAAACAACCTGTTGAGCATCGGTCAGTTGCAGGAAAAGGGGCTGGCAGTACTTATCCAACATGGAAAATGCAAAATCTTTCACAGTGAGAAAGGTTTAATCATGGAAACAGAGATGACACACAACAGGATGTTTGATGTGCCTGCTCGTTGCGCACCAAAGGAACAGCAATGCTTCTCCTCACTGATCACAGATCAAGCAGACCTTTGGCACTGCCGTTATGGACATCTCTGCTGGAATGGGCTCAAAGTGCTCCAACAAAAGAACATGGTGGCAGGGTTACCTCAGTTTAAAGCCTCTCAAAAGGTGTGTGAACACTGCCTGGTGGGAAGACAACACCGTGATCCATTTCCTAAAGAAAGCATGTGGAGAGCCTCCAACATTCTTCAGTTGGTGCATGCTGACATATGTGGACCAATCAACCCTATTTCAAATGGTAAAAAACGGTATCTTATCACCTTCATCGATGACTTCAGCAGAAAGACTTGGGTATACTTCTTGGTGGAGAAGTCAGAAGCTTTTTCCACATTCAAATCTTACAAAGCCAGAGTTGAGAAGGAAACTGGAACATACATACGGAGCCTTAGAACAGATCGTGGGGGAGAATTTACATCACAGGAATTCACCAACTTCTGCAATGAGCATGGAATCTATAGACAATTAACGGCTGCCTATACACCCCAACAGAACGGTGTGGCGGAAAGGAAGAACCGTACCATTATGAATATGGTGCGAAGCATGTTGACAGCAAAGCAAATTCCTAAGACCTTTTGGCCTGAAGCAGTGAATTGGACAGTGCATGTTTTAAATCGATGTCCAACTCTTGCCGTGAAGAACAAAACACCTGAAGAAGCATGGAGTGGGCACAAGCCATCAGTGGACTATTTTCGAGTTTTTGGATGCATTTCTCACGTCCATGTACCTGACAACAAGAGGGTAAAGCTTGATGCCAAGAGTTTCAAATGCATATATATTATTGCGGGTAAGTGAGGAATCCAAGGCTTATAGATTATTTGATCCACTTTCAAATAAAATAATTGTTAGCCGAGATGTGGTATTTGAAGAAGATCAGCAATGGAACTGGGATGATGTTCACAAACAGGCCATATTGGCTGAGCTCGAATGGGAGACTGAAGAAGAAGCAGAAGTGGAAGACGAGGGAGATGGAGAAGAGTCTGAAACCAATGAAGAATCTGGAGAAACTGAACCCGAGTCTGATGGAGGTAACGTTTCAAATGAAGAAAACTCACATTGTGAAATACGAGCTCGGAGACCACCAGTGTGGATGATGGACTATGAAACTGGACAAGGCCTCTCAGATGAAGAAAATGTTAACCAGGCACATTTAGCCTTGTTCACTGACGGGGATCCCATTACATTCGCAGAAGCTGTGAAGTCCGAAAAATGGAGGAAAGCCATGGATCAAGAAATACAAACTATTGAGAAGAACGACACATGGGAATTAACAGTGCTACCATCGGGAGGAAAAACCATAGGAGTAAAGTGGATCTTTAAGACAAAATACAACGAAAATGGAGAAGTGGACAAGTATAAGGCTCGGCTAGTTGCCAAGGGGTACTGTCAGCAACATGGATTGATTATGCTGAAGTATTCGCACCAGTGGCTCGCTTGGACACTATACGAATTGTTATATCCCTCGCTGCACAGAAAGCTTGGGTGATTTACCAACTTGATGTCAAGTCGGCTTTTCTGCATGGGGAAATTACTGAGGAAGTCTTCGTTGAGCAGCCTCCAGGATATGAACAGAAGGGGCATGAATCTAAGGTTTATCGACTCAAAAAAGCATTGTATGGACTCAAACAGGCTCCCCGAGCCTGGTATAGTCGCATTGAGGCATATTTCATCAAAGAAGGCTTCACCAAATGCCTTTATGAGCATACTTTATTTATTAAAACTGCAGCTGGAGGTAAAATTTTAATTGTGTGCCTTTACGTTGATGACCTTATTTTTACTGGCAATGATGAAGTGATGTTCGAACAATTTAAGAAGTCCATGAAGATTGAGTTCGACATGACTGATCTTGGAAGAATGAGATATTTCCTTGGCATTGAAGTATTACAAAAGGCAGATGGTATCTTCATCACTCAACGGAAGTATGCTCAAGAGGTCCTGGAAAGGTTCAATATGGGTCAGTGTAACCCAGTACATAATCCAGTGGTTCCTGGCTTCAAGCTCACGAAAGATGAAGGGGGAGTGGAAGTTGATAGTACTGTCTACAAGCAAATGGTGGGAAGTCTTATGTATTTGACTGCCACACGCCCTGATTTGATGTTTATTGTTAGTTTGATCAATAGGTACATGGAGCGTCCTACTGAGTCTCACTTACTGGCAGCAAAAAGAGCTTTGAGGTATATAAAAGGCACGGTTAGTTTTGGGATGTTCTACAAGAAGGGAGGAAGTGAAGAACTCGTAGGGTACACTGACAGTGACTATGCTGGCGATCAAGATGACAGGAAAAGTACCACAGGCTATGTTTTTGTAATGAGCTCGGGAGCTGTCTCTTGGTCTTCAAAGAAACAACCAGTGGTTACTCTCTCCACCACCGAAGCTGAGTTCATAGCTGCTACATCAAGTGCATGCCAGGTCGTGTGGTTACAAGAATTCTGAAAGTTCTAAATCAAGAGCAAAGCAGTCCAACGTAGTGTTTTGTGATAATATCTCAGTGATTAAACTCTCAAAGAACCCTGTGATGCATGGTCGGAGTAAGCATATAGATGTAAGATTCCATTTTCTTCGAGATCTTGTCAGGGATGGAATTTTGGAGCTAATTCATTGTTCTACACAACAACAAGTTGCAGATATTCTTACAAAGCCGTTAAAGCTTGATGTTTTTCTGAGGATGCGAGGCTTACTGGGTGTATGTGAATATCCAGGTATAAACTGAATGACAATGGCATTCAGTTTAAGGGAGGATGATGAAACTATTGGAGCTTCCTAGCCGTTAGGGTCAGAGTCTCTTGTTTTAGGTTTATTTCTGTTAAGTTGAATAAGTCCTCCCTAAACTTGAGGAACAAGATTGCTTTCTGTTTAATGTAGTTATGCACAACGATTATAGGACCTGTAAAGTCGTAGGTGGTTATTTTTCTATCTTATTGTAAGGCTATTTATTAGCCACAACAGTTGTTTAGTAAAATAACAATTCTCCCAGCTTTCGTACAATCAGACTTTGCAAGTCTCTCTGCTATCTCTCTGATTCTAACAACAAAGAGCAGCGAGAAAATTGATTTTCACAGTTAAAACTTTTGTGGGGCCCACCATAACATTTATTTTTCATCCAATCTATTCGTAAAGTCACAAAGACCAGGATGGAGAGGAAAAACAAGTTTCATAATTATCCAAAACTTCCATTACCCCCAAAAGGGTTTCAATGTCCTACACAACCTTTAACAGTGTGGTCAACTTGATAGTTAGATCTGTCTTATTTTTCATCTCAAGCCTTAATACGAGTTCGCCAAAAATATGGACACAGTTTGGATATAACACATACCTCATAATAGTACCCATAAAAAGCGGTGGAGATTACAACAACAAAAAATTAAAATAATAATAATAATAATAAATAAATAAATAAAAAGACCAGTAACTTATGGCTACAGGGCTTTCTATGGCTATGGATAATACCGTAGCCATGGCCCTAGCCCCTATCATTTCGATATGTCCTTTTATATGTATCGAAGATCTTTCGATTAATCCAAAAAGGTCCAGAACTGTCCAGCGAGTTTGCCTAAAAAATTCTGCAATTTTTGATACATATCGAAGTGTATTCAATATGTATCGAAGGTATTTTACCTTTAGCTACGGATTATAACCATAGCCATAACTATAGTCTGTGCCAATCTATGAAATTTTATTTTTATTTTTTTAGTTTTTTATTTTTACATGGAGAACTTCATTCTATCTACAATTTTCTCTAATACATATTTATATAAATATGTATATATAAACATATATAAAAAAAATTCTCTCTCTCTCTCTCTCTTTTTTTTTTTTCATTTCTTTCTTTATTCATTTAACAAGAATATCTTCTAAACCAAAATTAGTTACTTGATGTACCCTATATGATTTTGGGGTAGGATAAGCTACTTTAGCCAACCGACCTGGTTATTTTTCAAGATTCCATCAGGTTGATAGTCGAAAATCCATTTCATTCACTTCACGGTCAATTTCAATCAGTATGCGGTCAATTTCGCTCATTTCATTTACTTCGCGATCAATTCCATGCATTTCACGGTCAATCCCGGCGATTCTGTTTTGATTCACGGTCATTTCCATGCATTTCACGGTCATTTCCATGCATTTCACGGTCAATTCGCTTCACTTCACGGTCATTTTCATGCATTTCACGGTCAATCTTGGCGATTCCGTTTTGATTCACGGTCATTTTCATGCATTTCACGGTCATTCCCGCCTATTCCGTGTTGATTCAGGGTTATTTCGGCCCATTTCACTGTCATGCCCCTTCACTTCACGGTCATTTCCGCGCATTTCACGGTCCAATCGCCTCACTTCATGGTCATTTCCATGCATATCACGGTCATTCCCGCCTATTCCGTGTTGATTCACGGTCATTTCGGTGCATTTCACGGTCATGCCCCTTCACTTCATGGTCATTTCCGCGCATTTCACGGTCCAATCGCTACACTTCACTGTGAAATGCGTCGAAATGACTGTGAATCAACACGTAATAGGCAGGAATGACCGTGCAATGCATGGAAATGACCGTGAAGTGAAGCGAATTGACGGTGAAATGCGTGGAAATGACCGTGAAGTGAAGGGGCATGACCGTGAATGTAACATCCTGGATTTTCACTGTTTTGGATTTCTAAAAAATCCTTAAAATTTCTTTTTAATTAACTTATAAAATCACTTAATGACCATTATCATTCAATGTTAGTTTATATTGGGGTGAACCAGTCTAGTTATGATGGGACCAAGTGCGGGCCGCCAAGCCAGATGGCCTGTTTACACTCAACAACAGACCGTGTGGGCCGCCCAGCGACTAAGGAGGGTCAGAAAAATTTAAAAATTTAGGAAATCATAGATCTCACTGGGCTTGTGGTCCAATGCGGACTGCGGACCCAGTGGACACCCAGAACTGGGATCTAACACTAGTCGAATGCACCCCACCAATGCTAGAATTGGAATCTGGCACTTGCAAATAAAACCGAGATACCAGGCTTTCTAGCCGTCGGATTTCTTCCAAATTTACAGGGAAGGCTTAATGTATTTTTCTATGCTCGCCCATAAAATATGGGTCTCAATCGTGGCACGATGACCGTTGATCTCAAATCAGGCCCGTACGATCAAATCCCATATCCGATCATTTTCAAATTTTGCATGGCCCTTCATCGGACCATGGACCACTTATCCTATAAATTTCATGACCAGAGGTCCACCAGAAATGCCCCATCAATCAGAATGGCCCCTATAGGGCCACTTAAAGGTCGAAAATGTTTACTCAAACCTTATATCCGTTCATCCGTTTGTCCTCAATTTTTACATGGACCCTCATTGGGCCATGAGGGACTTACACACCAAATTTGGTGGCCTAGGGGGTGTGGGGTCCACCCCAAAACCCATGTGGAGACCTAGAAGGCTATTTTGGGCAATTGACGGAACTTAAGGCCAAAGGGCCCAACTCTATAGAATAAACCCTAGCTCTCTCTCATAACCCCATTCTCCAACAACAAACCCATCTCTTCTCCCTCATAACTCCTAAATCTCCAACAACCCACCTCTCCTTCCTCATAATTTCTCCAACCTCCAACAATCAAGTCTCTTCCTCATAACTCCCTCACCCTCCAACAACAATCTTTCTCCCTCATTGCTACCACATTCTCCAACGACCAAGGAGAACAAATAGGCGGTGATGGTGAGCAAGGCGGACCCTAAATCAAGGTGGGGCTCAACGAAATCAACCCCTTCGACTCCCTAACTCATCTCCAAGAGGAAACCCTACACCACAACCCCAAAATCGTCCGTCAATCATCTAGGTAAGGTCC
This sequence comes from Magnolia officinalis, assembly GCA_021015155.1. Classification (NCBI taxonomy): domain Eukaryota; kingdom Viridiplantae; phylum Streptophyta; class Magnoliopsida; order Magnoliales; family Magnoliaceae; genus Magnolia; species Magnolia officinalis. Next base: position 58,921,415 of record JAJHSJ010000011.1, read on the forward strand.
CTCCTCCCTTTGCCTTAGAACCCTTGTGAGGAAGGGGGTTTTTGCATGGATTTCTCACATGTATGAGCTTATTTTAGCGATTCCGACCAACCGGCCCCCAAATCGACGTTCCTAGGTCATTTTCAAGTCTCCAACGAATCTTAAGGTGCGGACTATTGTTCTTAGGTGGCCTAGCACCAATTTTAGTACGAGCTTAATGATTTTGATTGCTTGGATGTTATGATTTAATAATCTAGAGAAATCCCTAGGAATGTATGTTGTTGAAACTGTATGGATTTGCATGCTTAGCCTCCATGATGTTGTTCTTGCTTCTCACATGCTTATGTGTATGGATGAATCCTTGCTTATGCCTTATTGTTTTCCCCATATATTATTACCTCATAGTATGTATGCTTTCATTACCCTTGTACATATGATGGCTTGAGATGGAGGAAGTGCGTCACTTCCTCACCCACACACACACACCTCACATGCACTTGTTTCATGATATTGTTAACCATGCTTGCTATAAGAATCTGAATGATATGTTGAGAAATATGAGAACATGATGTGGTTTATACTAGATTATACATTGGTAGCCGGCATGTTATGAATCACCCTCCATACCCTTGGGTTGGTCAGGAATCATGAGGAGAGATGATAGTCCCATTGGTGGAACTACCCTCAGGTTAAACCCGTGGGTTTGGGCGGGTGTGTTCGGGTGGCTGTAGTTCGACTACATGGGTCTCTTATGCCCGAGGTCACTCGTCTCACGCTCGCTTGACTCGTGCGGTTTAGCCTACTATCTGACTAACCCTGTTTGTTAACCCTATGTGCTCACCTATGTATGAAACCTGAACCACCCTGCAACCATTATTGTCTATCAAAACTCCACTTGAAACTGGTCCACAGCCTCGTGAGCTGGGCATGGTGAAATGGGACACTGTGTCCGAGCTGTCAGCCTACGGTGGGGTACCGCCCTCCCCATAGTGACCGAGCGATCCATTCCTTTCGGCACTCCTTATGTGTTTGGAGTCGGGGATGAGGAACCCGACGGGATCACAGACGAGGCCTCACGCGTTTGGGGGTCTTGGCCTCGCAACCAGCTTAGGGCAGTGATACGTAGGATGAATCAAAATTCCCAACCTGCTGGATGAATGGATTTAACTAATAATTCGGCTAACACGATCGCATGCATCGCATTAATTAGGGTGGCGACTCGGCAGTCGAGGTTGCTCTAAGGGAGTGTTGTCATATGCGATCGATAGATGGAGTCACTTGAGGGAGCATTGTGGCGAGGGCATGCATCATATCATCCCTCATGCATACATTTAAATAAGAGTTGCTAGGTGCTGATGATTGTCTGTTTTTCATTAAGTTCATACTATAATTGATGCCTGTTATAACTTGAGACTAATAGTTCACACTGAGTTGATCACTCACTTCCACTCTGGGACGGTGTTTTAAAACACCAGCTAGACTCTCTCATAGATGCAGGGGCAGAGCAGATGGAGCATGACAATACTACTCTCAAGAAAGAGGACGAGTTGTCCTACTTCCAAATGATGGATGGTTTCCCGCCAGCTAGAGAGGCGGGATCGGATCACTGAGCTGTGGGCTCAGTCCTATTCTTTTTGGACATCTTATTCTTTTACAGTTTTGTTGGGTGGCGTCATGTGCCCCTTTTATTCTTTTGGACATGTATATACGTATATGTATGTATTTCTTGCGGTCTCTTTCATTTCAGTAGACTTGTATGGTGATTCTTCATATTCCAGGAAATTTCAGATTTGCGCAATTAAACCAGATTAAACGCATATTAATGAAAACCGGTCATAAGTGACCCCCGGGAACTCGGGAGTTGAGTATATACACGATCCCCGATTTCCAGAGCGTTATAGTGAAATGCATCAAAATGACCGTGAATCAACACGGAATAGGCGGGAATGACCGTGATATGCATGGAAATCACTATCATTCCCGCCTATTCCGTGTTGATTCAGGGTCATTTCAGCGCATTTCATGGTCCAATCGCCTCACTTCACGGTCATTTTCATGCATATCACGGTCATTCCCCCCTATTCTGTATTGATTCACGGTCATTTCGGTGCATTTCACGGTCATGCCCCTTCACTTCACGGTCATTTCCGCGCATTTCATGGTCCAATCGCTACACTTCACCGTGAAATGCGTCAAAATGACTGTGAATCAACACGGAATAGGCGGGAATGACCGTGAAATGCATGGAAATGACTGTGAAGTGAAGCGAATTGACCGTGAAATGCATGGAAATGACCGTGAAGTGAAGGGAATTGACCGTAAAATGCATGGAAATGACCGTGAATCAAAACGGAATCATCGGGATTGACCGTGAAATGCATGAAAATGACCGTGAAGTGAAGCGAATTGACCGTAAAATGCATGGAAATGACCGTGAAGTGAAGGGAATTGATCGTGAAATGCATAGAAATGATCGTGAATCAAAACGGAATCACCGAGATTGACTGTGAAATGCATGAAAATGACCGTGAAGTAAATGAAATAAATGAAATTGACCGCAAACTGATTGAAATTGACCACAAAGTGAATGAAATGGATTTTCGACCATCGACCTGATGGAATCTTGGAAAATAACTAGGTTAGTTGACTAAAGTAGCTTCTCCTACTCCAAAATCATATATGATACATCAAGTAAATAATTTTAGTTTAGAAGATATTCTTGTTAAATGAATAAAGAAAGAAATGAAAAAAAAAAGAGAGAATTTTTTTTTATATGCTTATATATACATATTTATATAAATATGTATTAGAGAAAATTGTAAGTAGAATAAAGTTCTCCATGTAAAAAATAAAAAATAAAAAAATTGCATAGACTTTTACGGACTGCAGTTATGGCTACGGCTATAATCCGTAGCTATATCTTCGATAATATCGAATACACTTCGATATGTATCGAAAATTGCAGGATTTTTTTATGCAAAGTCATTGGACAGTTCTGAACCTTTTTCAATTAATCGAAAGACCTTCGAGATATCGAAGTACATATCGAAAGACCTTCAATACATAGCAAAGTACATATTGAAAAGCATGGGCTTCGGTTATGGCTACGGTTATAATCCGTAGCCATAGATTCCTGGCTTCTTCTTCTTTTTTTTTCCAGTTGTAATCCCTACCGCCTTTGTGGGTCCTTTTATAAGGTATGTGTTATATCCAAATCGTCCATCTATTTGGCGAACTTGTACTAAGTCTTGAGAAGAAAAATAAGACAGATTTAGCTATCAAGTGGACCACACTGTAAAAGGTAGTGGAGGATTGAATGTCTACCATTGAAACCCTTTTAGGGGTCGCAGAAGTTTTGGATCATTACGAAATTTGTTTTTCCTCGTCATCCAGGTCTTTGTTACCTTATGAATAGACTGGATTGAAAATAAATGTTACGGTGGGCCGTGCAAAAGTTTCAACGGTCAAAATCAATTTTCTGCTGCTCTTTGTGGTGTGGTCCAGTTGATCCTTGGATATGATTTATTTTTTTTGGATAATGCTCCGAAATGATCTTGAAATATGGATGAACGTTGTAGATATAATAAATACATAACTGTAGGCCCATGTAACGTTAATCTCTTTTGAACCGTTCGTACCACTCGGAGATTCAGGAGCGTCAGCGCGCGTCTTCCGATCCGCTTGAAGGAAAAAGCAGGGGGCATTTTCGACTGATGTAACGGTTGACTATTTACAATTTGTAGGCGCTACTGGTCCTTGCTCCATCATGATGCATGTGTTTCATCACGCCTTTCATCCATTTTGTCAGCTCATCGTAGAGTATGAGCCTCAAAACGAGGTAAGATCCAAATCTCATGTTGACTGCACCACCAGAAAACAGTGGTGAGTGGTGATTGAATGCCATCCAACGTGTTGGCGATGAAAGGAAAACATTCAGCCGTTTTGTGGCGGGAAGAAGATTTTAATGGTGGATATAAGATTTGACTAGTACTTATTCAATCACAACGGTTTCTTATGATGTAGTTAACATACTATTAAAATAAGCTGGCAAAATGGATGGACGGCGTTGATGATACAAATACATCAGCCCACGGAGCTTTTTCAGCAGATGATGCAATCCTCGTCCTTCTATTTTAGGGACGGATTTTGTGGATTGCATCCTTCTATTTTGACGCGGATTGCGTCCTACCCCCGCCCGGACAGATTAGCAGGGCTCGGTGGGGCCCACCGTGATGTAAGTATTTTATCCTTTGTCGTTTTCCTCAGTACAATGCTAAAGTGAACCACAAAGTGGGGATTGAACGTCCACCGTTAAAAACTTATCGTCAACGTCTACATGACCTAATGAATAGGTGGCCCTCATACAGGCTTAAAGGTGGGTGTCATTATCACTGTAGCTTCCTTTGGTGCTGTCCACTGGAGATGTGGACCTGCCTAATTTTTAAGATCAAAACTTAAAATAATATGAGAAAAGCGATGAACGGTGTGGATGAAATACTTACATCACCGTGGGCCGCACGGAGCCCTGCCCGCTCGGACTAGGACGCATTCCGGTCTTGGAATCGGATTCCGTCCTGCCCCCTTTCGATAGTCCAGGTAGGGGACCCCACCGTGATGTGAGTGTTTTATCCACGCGGTTCACCGCTCTTCTCATATCATTTTAACGTATGATTCAAAAAATGAGTTAGGTCCACAACTCTAGTGGATCACACCAAAGTAAGCTGCACTAATAATGACACCTACAGTGGAAACCTTTCTAAGGGTCAACGAGATGTTTTTTAGGAGAAATTTCCAACTGTACGACCAGTTTACGGGCCACAACCTTTTTAAGCTAATTTCTTTTTAGTATCCAAGAATTCTCCCCCGGGCGTACGGACATCCTTGCACAGGATGAAAATGCCCTTGCTCTAAAGCAAGTTACTAATCAAGGGATACTGTTATAGCTATGATTATAATCCGTAGCCATAGACAACCGTAGCCATTGGAAACAAAAATTAAATCCGGGTGGTACTACCGCCGATCCGGCGGTAATGCCGCCAACCTTTAGACGTCTATGCAGTAGTACCGCCCGTGTGCGGTAGTGCTGCCCAGATTTTTTAAAAAAAAATTGGGTGGGTCCCATCGTGGGCCCAAATAATTTTGAATGACCCCCACACACAATGTTCATGATTTTGGTGGGTCCCACATCCACCTGTGCACTTTATTTTTATTTTTATTTTTTATTTTTTATATGGATAACTTCATTCTACCTACATTTTTCTCTAATACATATTTATATAAATATGTATATATAAGCATATAAAAAATTTATCTCTCTCTTTTTCATTTCTTTCTTTATTCATTTAACAAGAATATCTTCTAAACCAAAATTAGTTACGTAATGTACCCTATATGATTTTGGGGTAGGAGAAGCTACTTTATCCAACCAACCTGTTTATTTTCCAAGATTTCATCAGGTCAATGGTCGAAAATCCATTTCATTCACTTCGCGGTCAATTTCAATCAGTTCGCGGTCAATTTCATTCATTTCATTTACTTCACGATCAATTCCATGCATTTCATGGTCATTCCCGGCGATTCCGCTTTACTTCACGGTCAATTCCATGTATTTCACGGTCATTTTCATACATTTCACGATCAATTCGCTTCACTTCACGGTCATTTCCATGCATTTTACAGTCATTCCCGGCGATTCCGTGTTGATTCACGGTCATTTCCACACATTTCACGAACAATTCCCTTCACGGTCATTTCCATGCATTTCACGGTCAATTCGCTTCGCTTCACGATCATTTCCATGCATTTCACGGTCATTCCCGGTGATTCCGCTTTACTTCACGGTCAATTCCATGTATTTCACGGTCAATTCCCTTCACTTCACGGTCATTTTCACGCATTTCACGGTTAATTCGCTTCACTTCACAGTCATTTTCATGCATTTCACGGTCATTCCCGACAATTTCGTGTTGATTCACAGTCATTCCCATGCATTTCACGGTCAATTCCCTTCACTTCACGGTCATTTCCACGCATTTCACGGTCAACTCACTTCACTTCATGGTCATTTCCATGCATTTCACGGTCAATTCGCTTCGCTTCACAATCATTTCCATGCATTTCACGGTCATTCCCGGCGATTCCGCTTTACTTCACGGTCAATTCCATGTATTTCACGGTCAATTCCCTTCACTGCACGGTCATTTCCATGCATTTCACGGTCAATTCGCTTCACTTCATGGTCATTTTCATGCATTTCACGGTCATTCCCGGCAATTTCGTGTTGACTCACGGTCATTTCCACGCATTTCATGGTCAATTCCCTTCACTTCACGGCCATTTCCACGCATTTCAAGGTCAATTCGCTTCACTTCACAGTCATTTTCATGCATTTCACGGTCATTCCCGGCAATTCCGTGTTGATTCACGGTCATTTCCACGCATTTCATGGTCAATTCGCTTCACTTCACGGTCATTTTCACGCATTTCACGATCAATTCGCTTCACTTCACGGTCATTTTCATGCATTTCACGGTCATTCCTAGCAAGTCTGTGTTGATTCACGGTCATTTCCACGCATTTCACAGTCAATTCCCTTCACTTCACGGTCATTTTCATGCATTTCATGGTCAATTCCCTTCACTTCATGGTCATTTCCATGCATTTCATGGTCATTCCCGGCGATTCCGTGTTGATTTACAGTCATTTCCACGCATTTCACTGTCAATTCCCTTCACTTCACGGTCATTTTCAAGCATTTCACGGTCAATTCGCTTCACTTCACAGTCATTTCCATGCATTTCACGGTAATTCCATGTTAATTCACGGTCATTTCCACGCATTTCACGGTTAATTCCCTTCACTTCACGGTCATTTCCATGCATTTCACAATCAATTCTGTCACGCCCCGAACTCGGAGACCAGGTTCACAAAATTTTCGATCGCCGAATTCGACACCGACAGCCTCTGTAGTACCCCATTCTCGGCTCCCGGCACCCATATACCAGGTTCCGATCCTGGGATGCTATAAGGAGGATTTCTAATAACCAATTTGATTCCTAATGAGCATAAGCACAAGCATAACCCATGAATAATAACCACAAGAACACCATCACAAAATTCACTATGATCAAAAACTTTTGAGTACAAGGCGTATGAAAGGGAAATACAATATACTGAAAATGACAAAAACTCCAAAAGCTCGGTTGCACGCTCCAACTGCGGCGAGACTACGGCTGCGTCTTGGCGTCACCTGCCGCATCAATCGTGCATAAGCTTATAAAAAGCTTAGAGGGTGGTGTAAGTGTGTGCACAATATGAGTCTGCTCATAATGCAAGGTCAGAGTAATGCGAAAACATGCTAATGAGTACATGAATGCAGTCAGCCGTACCAAGGCTATGCGGTGCAAGATATGAATGCTATCGGCCATAACACGGCCATGCGATATGAGATGCAACTCAAGCTTGTCAATCATCATCATATATCAGTACAGTTCTCATTCAGGATAATCACCGGGGTTTAGTACACTCCAAATGGCATTGCCGCTCTCCTAGCTGCACAGTCTAAGTGAGCGTAAGAAACCTCACTATCCGCCTGACCAATAGTCTGCTAATACCTATCCGGTACGTCGATAGCGGATCCATTCACAAGCTGGTCAAACTCAGCCTAGTATTGCCTCCTACCCTCGGGCGAGTAAGGCCACACTCCTTTCCAACCGACCACAACACAGTGGGAGACGCGACCTCCTAGTATTCAGCCCTCATGCGCTCATATATCCACTCGGTTTTGACGTTGGAGTTATCCTCTGGTACCATCGGGTTCAGGAATTTTTACCCAGGGACATCTATGGCGCCCCAATGTTAGAATCAGTATTTTCGATATCCAATACGGCCATCCACGAAGTGTCTATGGAGCCACGACCCTGATGTTACTAGGGCGTACAAGGATCATGACACACAAAGCGATATGCATGAACCACACTGTCCGATCATGCAACAATCCTGTGTATACCACACGCTTATGTGGGTAACTCCTATCAGGGAGCCCATAAACAACCCGCCCGAAGGCATATGCGATAATCAGTCACTCGTCATATCAGACATACATATGATGCGTATGATCATGAATAATGAATCTTTACTATACATGTTATGAGATGGTAAACTATCGACAAGTATAGGTCTATCAATGGGCCCTAAGGAGAGTTACAATGCGGACATTTAACCAACATTGTACTTACAATGTGGGCGTCAAACCATCATTGCTCCCAAGGCATAGCCCGCCATAAATATCGTTTCATAAACCATGATGGAATTACATTCAACGGACTTGTGTACGTCCCAATGGGCCTCGACCCATGGACCTCAAATACGTCTAATGGGCATATCATGTGGGCCCTAGCAATGTGCCATAAGTGCATCAAGATGAGCCTTATATATATACCAAGGTGGGCCTCAATGGATGGCCACAAGTAAATCAAGATAGGCCTCCTCAAATGGGCCTCATGTATAAATGAATCTTATCAAAAGATCAATTGGACCGCACTCCAAATACAATGGTGGCAATGATTTCCACCAAAAAAATTTCTTTTAAGGCCCACAAAACATATATTTCTCCCATGCCAAAAAAGGATCTTCCAAAATGATTGGATGGTCTAGATGCAACACATGCATCATGGTATGGGTCCACTTGAACTCTAGATCTGATTCATTATTATTATTATTATTTTGAACTCATGCCTAAAAATGGAATCCAAAATGGCTGGACAGGTTGGATGCAACACATGCATCATGGTAGGTCCCAAAAAGATGGACCATGAGGAGAGAACACATACATCGCGGTGGGTCCCACCTTGCCAGCACACATGCTCCATGCAAGCCACCTCCACCAGGGATTTCTGCCAAGACCTCAAGTGTTGAAACGAGGTATCTCCATGCGGCTGTCAGTGAGCCGTGGACAGTGGGTCCCACGTGGGGCCCACCATAACATTTGTTTTCCATCCAGCCAGTTGATAATGGTCACACAGCACACTGGATGAAAGAAAAACAAATTTCATATTGATCCAAACCTTCTGTGGACCCCAAAAGAGTTTCAAGGGTAAACGTTCAATCTCACTGTTTCCTATGGTGTGGGACACCTGAGTTCTAGATGGAGCTGATATTTGGAGGGGGGCCCCACGCCGTAAGAGACCACGAGATGGACGGTGCAAATGATCCAAATACATCATGGTGGGGCCCACGGCTAGGACCCGTGGGTCCCTGCCCGTTCACGCCCGTCAACGCACGTAGGCGTTGCCTGCCCTCTGACGATGGCAGCAGCAACGGCTGCTGCAATATTATTATTATTATTATTTGAATATTATTTTTTTTTAGGTTTTTCTGAGGTAGGGCCCGCATCAACGAAATCCGACCCCGCCATTGTTCCCCATGACTCAATACAAACCCATCAAGCCCAATATTCAATGGGTTTTGGTGAACAGAAACATCGGGACGTATTTCAACGGTGTAAATACTGTTTTGTTTGCTACGGCCCGCCAGATAGTCGGATTGATCTTATTTTTCATATCAACGCCTAAAATGAGCTTGAGAATAAAATGGATGGCGTGGATCAGACTCATACATCGAGGTGGGGCCTACAGGAGTAGCCCCTGCACCAAGCTTGTAAATCAAGCAAATATTTGTGTTTTTCCAAAACACGTCCAGGGAGTCCAACGTCCCTAGACGGTTTGCATAACACATACATTTGAGGTGGGCCCTTGCTAAGATGGGCCATCACATGGTAGATGGTGTGGGTACAATGCATATATAAAGTGGGCCCCACTTACGGATGGCTTGGATAAAATACATGATTCATGGTGGGGTCCATCCGGGTGGGCCACAAGGCCATATCATCTCATACACACACAAAAAGAAAGAGAGAGGGAGAGAAAGAGAAAGATAAATGTGTGGTGGAGGGACCCCGCCACTATGGGCCCTCCATTGCATGATGTACAACATACATTAAGTGGGTCCCATTTCATATGGGCCCACCAATCAAAATCAACGGTGGAGATCTTTTCTCCACCGAAATGGATGGTCTAAATGACTATGTTATGCAAAGAAAGTAAACATCATGATGGGGTCCATGGAGAATGGCCCCATCATGGATTGATCTTGAAATCAAAGTGGACCATTGGCCACATTTAGGGTCCAAAATGAGATCCATACCATTGATCGGTAGGCCTCACTTGGCCCATCATCAAAACTAGAAATCTACACCTATAGAAGCACCCACCGTCCGATCTTCTTGGTTCGTTGGAAAGCCGACATCCTTATGCTTCACTTTGATGGTGGGAGATGAAGATTCAAGGGCTATGATGGAAGATTTTGGGATGGAAAGTGGGCCACACTACTCACTTCTCTTTTTCTCTCCTTGGAAAAAAAATGTGGACGTGTGAGGCTTATGGGTTGCTTGGAATTGAATTTTGGTGAAAGAGAGAGAGAGAGAGTGTGGTGGTTGAGAGAGAGAAGTGATGGGATGGAGTGAAGTGTACTGACATGTGTAAGAGAGAGGGTGAGAAAAGAGTTGACTTGTGATGTTGCTTGACTTGTGGAGAAAGAAAGCATGGGTTGCTTTGTACTTGACATAAAGTGATTGATTTGATTGATTTGATATGTCTTAGAGATTCTCTTGAAGTCCGCAACGCGCGGCGTTTCTCTTGAACTGAACGCAGGCCTACATCTTCTAGCCTGGGTATCGGGTCGGTGCGTGAGTCGAGGCGTTAGAACCGCGGCGACGACACGGTTGCCAAGGTACAGGTTTCAGTTCTAGTCGACTTTGGCATACAGGTCTCGGCTTAAGATCGCGCGCAATTGCCGGATACAGATCGAGGATTGCCGGAATTTGACCGGTGGGACCGCGGAAACCGACTGAACGGTACGGTCAAGGATACAGGTCTTACAAATTCCCTTCACTTCACGGTCATTTCCGTGAAATGCATGAAAATGACCATGAAGTGAAGCGAATTGACTGTGAAATGCGTGAAAATGACTGTGAAGTGAAGGGAATTGATCGTGAAATGTGTGGAAATGACAGTGAATCAACATGGAATTGTCAGGAATGACCGTGAAATGCATGGAAATGACCGTGTAGTGAAGGGAATTGACTGTGAAATCGTGGAAATGACCGTGTAGTGAAGAGAATTGCCAGTGAAATGCGTGGAAATGACCGTAAATCAACATAGAATCGTCAGGTATGACCATGAAATGTATGGAAATGACCTTGAAGTGAAGGGAATTGATTGTGAAATACGTGGAAATGACCGTGAAGTGAAGGGAATTGACCGTGGAATGTGTGGAAATGACCGTGAATCAACACGGAATTGTCGGGAATGACCGTGAAATGCATGGAAATGACCGTAAAGTGAAGCGAATTGACCGTGAAATGCGTGGAAATGACCGTGAAGTGAAGGGAATTGACCGTGAAATGCGTGGAAATGACCGTGAATCAACACGGAATTGCCGGGAATGATTGAGAAATGCATGGAAATGACCATGAAGTGAAGCGAATTGACCGTGAAATGCATGAAAATGACCGTGAAGTGAAGGGAATTGATTGTGAAATGCATGGAAATGACCGTGAATCAACACGGAATTGCCAGGAATGATCGTGAAATGCATGAAAATGACCGTGAAGTGAAGCGAATTGACCGTGAAATGCGTGGAAATGACCGTGAATCAACATAGAATTGTCGGGAATGACTGTGAAATGCATGGAAATGATCGTGAAGTGAAGCGAATTAACCGTGAAATGCATGAAAATGACCGTGAAGTGAGGGGAATTGTCCGTGAAATGCATGGTAATGACCGTGAATCAACACGGAATCGCCAGGAATGACCGTGAAATGCATGGAAATGACTGTGAAGTGAAGTGAATTGACCGTGAAATGCATGGAAATGACCGTGCAATGAAGGGAATTGACCGTGAAATACATGGAATTGATCGTGAAGTAAAACGGAATCGCCGGGAATGACTGTGAAATGCATGGAAATGATCGTGAGGCGAAGCGAATTGACCGTGAAATGCATGGAAATGACCGTGAAGTGAAGGGAATTGTCCGTGAAATGTATGGAAATGACCATGAATCAATACGGAATCGTCGGGAATGACCGTGAAATGCATGAAAATGACCATGAAGTGAAGCGAATTGACCGTGAAATGCATGGAATTGATCGCGAAGTGAATAAAATGAATGAAATTGACTGCGAAGTGAATGAAATGGATTTTCGACCATCGACCCGATGGAATCTTGGAAAATAACTACGTTGGTTGGCTAAATTAGCTTCCCCAACCCCAAAATCATACGTAGTAAGTTAGGCAACTCATTCTACTTTAGGAGATATGCTTGTTAAATAAATAGATAAAGAAATGAATTAAAAGATAGAAAAATATTTTTATATACTTATATATACATATTTACATAATTATGTATTAGAGAAAAACGGAATGGAGAAAAAGTTCTCCTTGCAAAATTTTTTAAAAAAAAAAAAAAAAAAAATAAATTCTTCGTTTGTGGGTCCCATCATGAGGCCAGTGTTATATCCAAACCCTACATCTATTTGACGAGCTCGCCTGTGTTATATCCAGACCATACATCTATTTGACGAGCTCATATTAAGGCTTGAGATGAAAAATAAGACATATCTAGTTATCAAGTGGACCACACCGTAAAAGGCAGTGGAGGATTGAACGTCTACCATTGAAATCCTTTCAAGGGTCGCAGAAGTTTTAGATCAATATGAAATTTGTTTTTCCTCTTCATCCAGGTATTTGTGACCTTATTAATAGATGGATGATAGAAAATATATGTTATGGCGGGCCCTATGAAATTTTTAACAGTGAAAATCAAGTTTCCCATTGCTATTTGTAGCGTGGTCCAGTTGATCTTTGGATATGATTCCTTTTTTAAGATAATGCTCTGAAATGATCTCGGAATATGGATGAAAGGTATGGATATAATAAATACATCATTGTGAGGGCCATGTCGAGGAGCGTCAGCGCTCGTCTTCGCACACCAGCCAATCGGCTTCCGGAAGGAAGGAATGATGGAGGTAATTTGGTCCCTTGAAAAGTCGGCCGTACACAGGGGAGTATTCTTGAAAGCTTAAAAAGAGGTGGGCTTCAAATGGCTGGTGGGCCATAAATAGGTCGTATAGTAGGAAATTTCTCTTTTTTACCATCCAACGTATTTATAAGGTCATGTGACGTGGATAAAGTGAAAATACAAATATCGACTTGATCCGAAACTTCTTCAGCTCTCAGGAATTTTTTAACGGTGGATGTTCAATCCCCGCTTTGGGGTCCACTTAAGCATTGGATTTGTCTCATTTTTTGGTTCACATGTTAAAATGATACGAGAAAAGCTTGGACCAGCGTGAATAAAACACTTACATCACGGTGAGCCCCACAGAGCCCTGCCCGGACGGTAACGTAGGACGCAATCCGCGTATGCGGTCCCACCGTGATAAATGGGTTTTAGGTTGTCCTTTAAAAAATTAATAATAATAAATAATTCATCTTAGGAGTTGAAACATCCTGTGTGAGCGGTAGAAGTTTTGGAAATCTGGTATTTGTGTTTTCACTTCATACCGGTTATATATGGCTTTATGAACGTTGGACCCTTGGGAAGGTTTCAACGGTGAGTGTTATTATTGCTGCTGCTTCCTGTGGTGCGGTCCACTTGAGCATTGGACCTGCCTAATTTTTAGACTCATACTTTAAATGATCTAAAAAATGGATGGACGGCGTGGATATAAAACCCATACATCATGGTGGACCCCACATAGCGCCTGGACGCATTACGCAATCCGCTTTCCTATGTGTTTTTGTATACCTGGGTCACGTTAATGTATCCGTGGTGGACGCGGATTTCCTGCAAACGCCTTTAGCATGAAGTTGGGATCCTAGGTGGAGCCCACCTTGATGTTTGTGAGAAATCCACCCCGTCCATCCGTTTTTGGAGATAATTTTAGGACAGGAGACCAAAACTGAACCGGATCCAATACTCAAGTGGGCTGAAAATGTGAGGATTGAACGTACACAGTTGAAATATTTGTGGGGCCACAGAAGTTTCGAATCAGGAAAATATTTATGTTTTCAGTTCATCCCAGTAGGAATGACATTGTGAACAGTATCGATGGCATGTAAACATCATTGTTGAGCCCAGGAAGGTTTCAACGGGAGGAATTTCCCTACTCAGCTTTTCCTTTAGTGTGGCCCACTTGGAGTCATTGATCCTACTCATTTTTAGTCTAATGTTCTAAAATGATCTCACAAAACGATTGGAAGGGATGGATTTCTTACAAACAAAACGGTGGGCCCCACCGAAGTTTCAAGCTCAGGAATTTCCTCCAAAAGGCTTTCCAGGAAATCCGCGTCCAGGAAACTCATGTGGGCCATGCCACACGAAACCGTGGGGATTGAATGCCCTGCGGTGATAGGAGTTTTGTATGAGGATGATATTTTCTATTACGGTTTATCTGAGTGAGTGGTAATAATTCTATGAACGGTTTGGATGGCATATTAACATTATAGTAAAATCTAGAAAGGTTTCAACCGTTGCTATTTTCACTGTTTTGTTGTTGTGACCCACCTAAGTTTTGGATCTTCCTGATTTTTAGAATCCTATCCTACAGTCGTCTTTCGAAACAGATTGACAAAGAGGATTTATCACGGACATCTCTGTGGACCTAGCACAACCCAGGTTCATAAATGTCTCTATGCCCAGTGTCACGGTCAATCCGCTCCCTATGTAATTGATGGGTTTTTTTTTTATCTACATGGCCACCCAGTGATGTGGTTGTGGCAAGAGCTCCATACGGATGAGAATAAGGAACTATAGCTTCGGTGCAGAAGTGAGGTACTTTTTCAAAATGGACGTGGCCCCACCTAAAACTGATATTCGGCCCACCCTAAAACTGATATTTGGCCCACCCCATGATTGTTTGATCCGTTGATTTTAATCGGAGTGTCGTGAACCCAAGGAAGGATCCTCTAAGTGTTTTTTTAAAGATGCCTGCAGTACACTAATTTTGTGCGTTATTACTGAACTCTTCTCTTCAGTGTGGTCCATCTGTGATGATATTTGACCTCAATCTTAAGACAAAGACCTGATATTAAAACCTCTTACTTTTGGACGGGTTGGATTTGTCTCAAGACAACCTAGTCGGCCCCACATTAGATGTGGATGAGTTGAAAATGTGAGGCCCTTCCGCACAAGGGCCATTTGCTTGTCTCCTTCTCCCTTAATTTTTTCAATGTGGATTCATTGTGAATTGTTGATATTTAATGTAGATCATCGATATTCTTTGTGAACCGTTGATATTCACTAGGCTGCAAATATTAAGAGCGGACCATTAGTATTCCCACAATGAATATTTGTGATCACAACGGAAATATCAGCGGTCCACAGTGAAAATATTGGCGATTCACAATAAATATTGATGATCCACCATAAAACATTTTGTAAGTGCAATAGTTATTTGCCCCTTTGGTTGTCAAATTTTGTGGTGCCAAAAACACAATCTATGTCTTGTGTAGCATGTTGATTTGTATGTTCAAGTCACTGCATCAATACTACAAGCTAAGCACAATGATCTATTTCAAGAAGTTCAAGTTCAAGTTATTTATCTACTTCAGCAAGCTTCAATGATTAGAATATTTCAAGAGCTATATCAGAAGACAAGTTCTTGTTCAGTCTCAAGTACAACTCAAGAATAACAGTACAAGATGAAGTTCAAGCCTTAAAGGATCTCAAGTTCAAGCTACATCAGAGATCTCAAGCTTCATAATCTTCAAAGGTCAACCATCATTATAAGAAATGAAGTCTCAATGTCCATACTTCACATTTAAGGTATGAATGACCTTAGTTTGACCTTAGGGTAGGTCATTTGTATACATAATTCAAATTGAATTATTTTATAACTGTTTGGTCTGTTGTAAGACCAGTCCTGGACTCTGTTTGACCAGTCCTAGAATTGGCTCGACCAGTCCAAGAAATTCAAGACCAGTCTTAAGTTGTTGCAAATTTTCAATTTTTTTTGGTTGAGCTTCGACCAGTCCCGGAGTCTGCTCGACTGGTCGTAGGAACAGTGCCGACTCATTCACGACCAGTGTTGTAGCTACGACTCAAACTCTAGCAATCATTCTTGGTTCTTCACGACCAGTCGCGGAGGCCTCACGACCAGTCGTGGACACCCTATGACCAGTTGTGGAATGGTTTTATCCAATCGCGCTTAAAATTTTAAAATGCAGTTCGACCTACGACCAGTCGTGATGGACACATGACCAGTCGAAGATGCGATTTCTGTAACTATAAATAGAACACGAATTTCAGAGTTTTCTAAAGAATTCAATTCAAGTAAAATAAGGCATCACTCTGAGATAAGTTTATGTTAATTTTTAAGCTACGCTGTGCATATTTAATATTCTCTTTTGTTAGCTTTATTTATTTGATTTTGTTTCTGCATTTCAATCTGAATTGAAAAAAGGAATTGTTGTATTCCTTCTTTTTGGAATCAAAATCAAATAGAGTTAGCCCATCTGGTTTAATTTAAAATCAATTAGAACTTAGAACCATTTCAAAGTGAGTATTGGACAATTGAATTTCTATATTCGAACTTCTACTCCAATTGGTTCTTTCGGGCTACAATGAAAGGAGAAATCCAAGTATTTTACTTTATTGTAAATTTCCTTGTTTTCGATTTCTGTTTGAGATTAAGCCAGAAAAATCTTAATCTAATGGTTATCTGAGGAGAGCCAGAAAAACTCAGAAGTGGGGTTTTTGAATTGTGTAAGTCTATTTGAAAGACACAATTGTGAAGGTTTTAGGTGAACCTGTGAAACCTATTTTCATAGTGAATGCTGATATCCTCTGTGTGAGGATATTAAGGGTGGAGTAGCAAGCTGTGTGGCTGTTGTTTAACAGTTGGTGTACACACAAGCGAACCACTATAATTCTTTACGTTTTGTGGTTTGAATGTTTGTTTGAATTTCTTTATCTTTTATCATTCAAAGCTATGGAATGTATATGTGGATGTGAATGTTGTAACTTTTTACATTTCAAGCATTGTGAGAATGTTGTAATAGTTTAGAATTTCAATTTTTACTATTTCTTTTATTCCTCTTCAATTTGAGATATTGATACTTATACCGTTCTAGTAAGGTTGTCCTGCCATAAACCCTTGGTTTTTATGGTGCAAGGTTGTCCTTAGAACATCATTCGTATCAGCCTCTCAATACTAGAATATTGAGGTTGTTTTACATTTCCGTACTGTGATTTATTTAAAGTACTATCTTTCATTTATTTTGTTTACAAGGCTATCTTATTGTTTAATTTTGCTGGTATAATTTAAAATTTGGCATAGTCCTATTCACCCCCCCTCTAGGACATATAGCTAGGCCTTTTCACATTCATCCATTACAACATACTTCTATCTCAGTATTCTCCCATTACAAAAATTCATTTATTATAAAAGTCATCCATTATTACAATCATCTATTCCAATACTCATTACATTTATCTATTACAACATTCTTCCCTTACAAAATTCATCAATTACAACATCATTTCATTATAAAAATTCATCCATTAGAGCATTCTTCCATACCATTCTCCCATTCACAAACTCTCACCATTCATAAAAAAATATAAAAAATAAAAATAACCACAAAGGAACCATACCATTCTCCCATTCACAAACTCTCACCATTCATAAAAATAAAATTAAAAAAAAAACCCTTAAAAAATAACCACAAAGGAAACCAAGAAATAAAGAAAAGAAGGAAACTAAAAAAATATTATCCCACTAAGTAAAATACGTTGGGCCCACCATGAATGTACGTGGTTTATCCATGCCATCCATCTGTTTTTACAGCTCACTTTAGGGGGTTGAGCCCAAAATTAAAGCATATCCAAAGCTCAAGTGGACCACACCACAAGAAACAATGGGAATAATGATTTCCATAGTTGAAACCTTCCTATTAACTATAGTGATGTTTATTTGTCATCCAATATGTCCGTAAGATCACACAGACATGAATGAAGGGAAAACACAAATATCAGCTTGATCTAAAACTTCTATGGCCCCCAAAAATTTTCAACAGTAGACGTTTAATTCATATTATTTCCTATGGTGTGGTCCACTTGAGATTTGTATATGCTTTAGTTTTAGGCTCAAGCCCTAAAATTATATGCTTTAGTTTTGGGCTCAAGCCCTTAAATTATCTTATAAAATGGATGGACAGAGTGGACTAAATACATAAATCATAGTGTTTCCCATTAAGTTTACTTAGTATGCAATATGCTTCCATTTATTTCAACCATCAATTATCTAGCTCAGTTTAGAGCATGGTCTTAAAAATAAAGCATACCCAAATCTAAAGTGAACCACACCACAGGGAATAGTTGGTCATTGAATGTCCACTATTACAAAATTCTTGAGGCTCACAGGTAATTTTAATTTGCCATTGGAGCGGCTGATAAGGTCACATAAACCTAGATGAATGGAAAAGACAAATATCAGCTTCATCCAAAACTTAGCAATGACTATTGTTTCAACTAGTGTGGTCACCTTGAGATTTGGACCTCCTTCACTTTTAGGACCATGCTCTAAATGATACACAAAGGTGGGTTGCACAGTCAACAAAACACCCGCTACGGTAAGGACGCAGATTTGTTGGAAAGCCTTTCACAAGAAGTTCCTACAAAGGGAAGCTAGGTGGGGCCAGTAGGGATGTTTGTGAGGAATCTACCTGTTCATACATTTTCCTTCATTATTTTAGGACATGGGACAAAAAGTGAGCAGATGAAAAACTCAAGTGGGCACATGATAGGAAATAGTGAGGATTGAACGTTCACCATTGAAACATTCATATGGCTATATAAGTTTTGGATAAGGCTAATTCTTTTGATTTTCCAGTTCATCCCAGTAGGAATGACCTCTATGAATGGTATGGATGGCATATAAACATCATAGTGGACCCTAAGGAGGTTTCAATGGTAGGCATTTTCCTACCTACTATTTACTATAGCCCACTTAAGTTTTGGATATGCCTCATTTTTGTCCCATGTCTTAAAATGATTCAGCAAAACGAATGGATGGGGTCAACTTCTCACAAACATCACGATGGCCCCACCTATCTTCCATTTGTAGGAACTTGGGAAAGGCTTTTGAGGAAATCCACGTCTCCTGCAGTAACACCTTATTTGCTACATTCTATTTTGGAGATATGGATATTCCTGTAGAAAGCTTTCTGGAGGTACAGATTGGGTACAACCATTCCCAGGACCTAGCTAGAGACGAGGGTGTCCTTTTAGGGCTTTGTGAGGCTCATTGTAAGTGCTATGGTTTCCTATTCCTTTGGTTGTCAAATTTTGTGGTGCCAAAAATATTATCTATGTCTTGTGTAGCATGTTGATTTATATGTTCAAGACACTACATCTTTGCTTCAAGTCAATAATGAAGACCTACTTCAAATCATTTCAAGAAATACAAGTACAAGCTACAACAAAAGAAGTGATCTTATTCAAGACTCAAGTTAGTGTACAACTCAAGATGAAGTGTAATTCAAGCTCTAGAAGATCTCAAGTTCAATGCTATATCAAGTATAGAGATCTCAAGCTTCACAATCTTCAAAGGTCAACTATCATCTGAAGAAATAAAGACTCAATGTCCATACTTCACATTTAAGGTATGAATGACCTTAGGGTAGGTCATTTTGTATACATAATTCAAATTGAATCATTTTATAAGTGTTTGGTCTGTTCTAAGACTAGTCCTGGACTTTGTTCGACTAGTCCAAGAACTGGCTCGACCAGTCCAAGAAATTCCAAGACCAGTCCTAAGTTGTTGCAAATTTTTAAAATTTTTTGGTTGAGCTTTGACCAGTCCTAGAGTCTGCTCGACTGATCGTAGGAATAGTGCCGACTCATTCATGACCAGTCCTGCAGCTATGACTCAAACTCCAGCAACCATTCCTGGTTTCTCACGACCAGTCGTGGGTTGGTCACGACCAATTGTGGAGGCCTCACAACCAGTCGTGGACACCCTACGACCAGTCGTGGAACGGTTTTATCTGATTGTGCTTAAAATTTTAAAATGCAGTTTGACCTACGACCAGTCGTGGTGGCCACTCGACCAGTCGTAGACGCAATTTCTGTATCTATAAATAGAACACGATTTTCAGAGTTTCATATCCGAATTCAAGTAAAATTCAAGGCTTCACTCTGAGATAAGTTTGTGTTAATTTTTAAGCTACGTTGTGCATATTTAATATTCTCTTTTGTTAACTTTGTCAATTTGATTTTGTTTATATATTCCAATCTGAATTGAAAAGAGGACTTGCTGTATTCTTTCTTCTTGTAATCAAAATCAAATAGAGCTAGCCCAACTGGTTTAATTTAAAATCAATTAGAACATAGAACCATTTCAAAGTGAGTATTGGACAATTGAACTTCTATATTCGAACTTCTACTCCGATTGGTTCTTCCGGGCTGCTACAAAAGGAGAAATTCAGGTATTTTACATTTGTGTAAATTTCCTTTATTTTGGTTTCTTTTGAGATTGAGCCAGAAAAATCTCATTGTGTTGGTTATCTGAGGAGAGCCAGAAAACTCAGAAAGTGGGGTTTTTAAATTGTGTAAGCTCATTTGAAAGACACAATTGTGAAGGTTTTAGGTGAACCTGAGAAACCTATTTTCATAGTGAACGCTGATATCCCCTGTGTGAGGATATTAGGAGTGGAGTAGCAAGTTGTGTGGCTATTGTTTAACAGTTGGTGAACACACAGGCAGCCACTATAATTCTTTGTGTCTTGTGGTTTGAATGTTTGTTTAATTTTTATATCTTTTATCATTCAAATCTGTGGAATGTATGTGTAGATGTGAATGTTGTAATATTTATATTTCAAACATTGTGGGAATGTTGTAATAGTTTATAATTTCAATTCTTGCGATTTCCTTTATTCCTCTTTAGTTTGAGATATTGATACTTAAACCGTTCTAGTAAGGTTGTCCTGCCATAAACCCTTGGTTTTTATGGTGCAAGGTTGTCCTTAGAACATCATTTATATCAGCCTCTCAATACTAGAATATTGAGGATGCTTTACATTTCTATATTGTGATTTATTTAAAGTACTATCTTTCATTTATTTGTTTATAAGGCTATCTTATTGTTTAATTCCGCTGGTGTCATTTTAAATTTGGCATAGTCCTATTCACCCCCCCCCCCCCCTCTAGGACATATAGCTAGGCCTTTTCACTCACTATGATGTATATGTTTTACCCATGTCGTCCATTCATTATGACAAATCATTTTAGGTCATGAGCTAAAAAGGGAGGCAGGTTGAAGGCTCAAGTGGACCACACCATAGGAAACAATGGAGATTAAAGTCATATCATTGAAAATTTTCTAGAGCCAACCATGATGTTTATTTGCCATCCAATTTGTTCACAAGGTCATATAGACATGTACGAAGGGAAAATATAAATGTAGCTTGATCCAAAACTTTTGTGCCCCCAAAAAGTTTTCAACGATAAGCTTTTAATGCACTGCTAGCTTTCAATGCCACTGCCTCTTGTGGTGTGGTGCGGTCCACTTCAACCTTCAATTTTCTTCATTTTTGGGCTCATGCCCGAAAATAGTCTATCAAATGGATGGACGACATGGATAAAACATATATATCATAGTGGGTCCTGCAAATCCCCCGAAAGGACCATCTGTCTTTAGTCAGGTCCTGGTGGGGGTAATGTCCAATTTGCGCCCACTTTTTGGGGGACCTTCGCGTGTGATGTTTTTAAGAAATCAAAATTTTCATTCATTTATTGTGTTTTCATTCATCTAGTAGGAATGTAACATCTTGGAAAACTCTGTACTAAGACCCGAGTTTAACCACGGACAGGACCGCCTGAGGGCCATACTCAACTAGCTAGCAACAACTAGGTGTGCATTAGTACTTAACATTAGAAAAAAATTAATTTCGGGCCACCATTCCTACCAATAAATGTAGTCCAAGATCACAAGTACACTAACGCACCACCATCTGATAACCTGAGTGAAATTCCGAAGGGCCACCCCTCTCGGGAGTGCCCTGAAACTCCGCAAGGAACCTAGACCGTACGTCGGGGGTCCGCTGGCCTTGAAATTATAGAGAAATGTTTGTCTTACTAGGCTCGACATCCATCGCGGAAGTCGGACCTGGGTAGTGTCCAGAACTGCTCAACTTAAGCCGAGGGACGAGTGCATGAGAAGTGCAAATATCCTAAAGAAGAAGCTGAAACTTAAGTAAATTGGGTCGTTCACTCTTACACAAAATTGAGAATTTCGGACTGTCGGTTTATGACCAAACTTCACTCGTAGAGTAAGAGAATTTTCCCACACACATCCATATAACCGTGGCCCCAATTGAACATTACCAACCGTTGATTTGACACAGGCTTCCCAGGCCGATCTGTTTATTTGATCCCTCAAAAACTGTGTTCTAGCATTGATCCATTGATAGGGAACCTACCACATGGCATAGATGAGCTCGTGGGCCCTCCTGGGGCCCTATTAGTTAGAAAGAACCGCCCATAGGGTATAAATACTAAATAAAGTGGCCCTAGGGCCATTTACACACCATATGGAGCTATAAATAGCTCCCAATTCACCTCATTTCCTCCAAATACGAATTTGGGAACCCTAAGGTGAGAAAGAGAAAAGAGAAAAGAGAAATATAAGGAAGAGAGAGATTGAAGGGGTGCTTGCTACGAAGAGTGATTATCTTTC
Source organism: Magnolia officinalis (assembly GCA_021015155.1). Taxonomy (NCBI): domain Eukaryota; kingdom Viridiplantae; phylum Streptophyta; class Magnoliopsida; order Magnoliales; family Magnoliaceae; genus Magnolia; species Magnolia officinalis. Next base: position 58,944,194 of record JAJHSJ010000011.1, read on the forward strand.
GTTGACTCACAAACCTAACTACCACCATTTCCTCTACTAGAACTTCTCCGACTACGACCCAGGGTAAAGACTACAAACTTTTATATATATATATATATATATATATATATATATATATATATATATATATAAATGTAGGTCTTCAAATGGGTTTTCTTTAACCCCAACTAACCTGTGTGCTTGATTAAGCGGCCGACGATTCTTCCTTGGAAACATATTCATAGGAGCGAGTCTGAGCCGGGTGTGCTACCGAAAAGTGTAAACTATAAGTGCTTAGGTTACGATTTATCAATGCTTTCATTCCAGTTAATGATTTATGATTGTTAACGTAGAGTTTTTTGTTGTCTTAAGTATACTTATATCTCTATTTAATGAATTGATGAATTGCAAGTTGTAATGTAACGTTGTCTGTGTTCGATGAAATGCCTAAATGAGTAGTTTATCAAATTTTGATTATCAAACGTTAACCCATGTGTTATGAATGTTTGTTAACACGATTTGAATAGGAATAAGAGTAGGAGAGTAGTCCAGGTAAACGGCAAATTTTCACATTTGGGTGGCCGAATTAAGTTGGCCACCCTGGGTAAATTCGAATGATACATGTCAGACATTGATTATCGACGGTGGTTAGGCCACGTGGGATGCTCACGCGCTCCATGCCGGTTAAGTTAGTGTGTGCTCGTACCAATCAAAAATGTCCAAAGAACCGATTGACCTATTGTATGTTCACCATGTATGAGCGCAATTGCTTGAATCTAAGGTACCCCCCTCACTATTGTAAAGATCCTTTCATTAACCATTGTATCATGATCCTCAAGACTCGTGAGCCAGGCATGGCGGTCTGGGACACCGTGTCCGTATTGTTGGCATACATTGAGGTGACGAGCCTCCCCGTAATGACCGCGAGCACCACATTTTTACAACTTGCCTATCGTATGTATTTATCTAGGAATGACGAACCTAGACGGATCAAGAACACAGGCGTGGGACCGTTGCGTTCGTCTCATGCCTAGTGATTCGGTTGGGATCAATGTTTAAAAGGGAGGTATCCTAGCTTCCCCAAATTACTGGATGAATAGGAATAATTAACCACTCGGCTAACATGATCATGCATCACATTACATTAGTTTAGAATGTGACAAAACAAGCGTTGGAGTTGCATGTTGAGGAAGTGTTGGCATATGCGAAATAGGTGGTCGGAGTCGCGTGCTGAGGGAGTGTCGATGGGTGAGAGCATGCATCGTTTCATAAACCTCATTCTCTCATTAAGAAGAGTAGTTAGGAAGTGATTATTTTACAGTGCCTTATCATTACTGCATTGATTGACTTAATAACATGTGTAACATTTACTTTATGGAACCACTGAGTTGATCACTCACTCCTACTCTAGAACGGTATTTTAAAACACCAACCAGACGCTAATGTAGATTCAGGTACCGTTAACGCCGATACACTAGAGCAGGCATTGATGGATGAGGAGTTTTCCTATTTTCAACTCTTAGATGAGCCGATGTAGGCCATGTACCTCTGGACAGGGAGCACTGGGCATATGGGCTTAGCTGGATGTTACATTACCTCATTTTGTTTATTTTTGGAATTATATATATACACATTAAACCCAACCCTGGACCCATAATCTGGAAGAAACTTCACGATATATGTAATTTTGATTTACACATCTGCTTTAATCACATTAAACCTGGAGTATGGTACATTGTTTAGTATAATTTTATGCATGCTTGAATACCCAACGTGAAAGAAATCAGAATATTGGCTTCCACAAGCATAAGTGATATTTAGAATCTCGGGAGTCGAGCTTTGCTCAACCCTCGAAATTCGGGGCGTTACAAGGAATGACCTTACAAATAATATGGATAAAATATAAACATCATGGGGGACGCAGGGAGGTTTCAGCAATAAGTATTTCCCTACCCAACTTTCCTATTGCATAGCCCACTTGAGTTTTAGATCTTTTAATGTTGGAACTACATCAATGGAAATGATAAATATACGAATATAATGAAATAAAACAAAGAAATCCCACACTTGTGATGTAGATCTATGATGGCAGAAATAACATAATCGATGATGATCTGAAATAGCCACTGGGTCAAGGCACGTACGTGGTTGCTATTTGTAATGTCTCAGATTTTTCCAACTTGGAGTTGGACGTCCTTGGGCGTAACCTTTGCTTTAACGATTTGAGTGCATGTCCGAGCATGCATTCACACGTGTTTGAGATCAAAACAGACGATGTGGGGTCCACCAAAACCGTCCAAAAGAGTGAAAATTTGAACTTTAAAGAGTGAGGACCAACCCCGGCAGCACATAGGCCAAAAAAATGCATTCTGGGATAGTCCTGGGAGGTGCCACCACGGAAAATGGACAGTAGGGGGCGGTTCCACCGCGCCCCCTTGTTCAGCAACTTTCTGCACTTTCAGATTTTGACAGTTTCGATGTACTTACTTCAAAAATTCATATCTTTTGATTTACAACTCCGATTGAGGTGATTCAAAAGTCAGATTGAATCTTGATGAGTGTAGCTTCATATAAAAATAAATAAATAATAAATAAATAAATATTTAAAAGAAGTTAAGTTTAGGGGTTTTTGGAAGCTGTACCAAAAATCTTAGTTTCAGACAACTGATACTTTTGGAATTTTTAGAATTTTTCTAGAACTTGAAAGTTAATGAAATTTAGTGGAGATAAAGTAGACTTGATGATAAACTATAATAAAATAATAAAAATAATCTAGTAACTAAAAGTACCAAAAACATTATATGAAATAGAACTATTGAAACTGAAAATTTTCTACAACTACACGTTGTTAATGGGCCACACATATTTTTTTCATCTTAGAATTTTTATACTCAACGTCTTCTTAGAAATTGCTTCTAATCATACTAAGAATTATCCTATATAATTAAATTTAAATTTTCTATAATGGTAAATTTTACTAAATTAGGTAGTTTCAAGTATAGTTGAATTAATGTTCTTGATTAGGGTAATTATGACCGAATCATCATTTTCGCTAGTTGCGATAGTCTACACTATGAACTTAGCTAATCCAAACCCTAATAATTTCTCACGAGAAACGCTCGTTGGTGGGCCACTAAATCCGAGATTATAGAAAAATATTCGTCTTAGTGAGCTTGACGTCCATCGTAGGACATCGAGCCAAGATCATGCCTCGAATCGCTCAACTTAGACTCACAAGGTGAGTGTTTGGGTTATGCGAATACCTTATATAAAAATCTGTAACTTAAGTGAAACTAGTTACTTTGTTCTTTTATGAAGTTGTAGCTTTTGGACCGTCGATTCATGGCCAAAGTCGGGGTACTGACTAACGATATTTCCCCAAACATATTCGTATAACCGTGTAACGCCTCACCCAAGGGCACAATATTGTCCGCTTTGGCTGGCTCAGTGTCCACCTTTACGGTTTTGTTCTCACAGGCGGAAGCGATTAGCGAACCACCCGCAAAACGCGTTGTATCCTTAAGGTGAGAACCCCACATATAGACCAAGATCTCGGGCCCTCCCTTTCCGATGTGGGACAGGTGCACTACACACCCACCCCCCCTCGGGAGACAGAGCGCCCTCGCTCTGATAACATTTGTAACGCCTCACTCAAGGGCACAATATTGTCCGCTTTGGCTGGCCCAGTGTCCACCTTCACGGTTTTGTTCTCGCAGGCGGAAGTAGTTAGCGAACCACCCGCAAAACGCGTTGTATCCTTAATGTAAGAACCCCACATATAAACCAAGATCTCGGGCCCTCCCTTTTCGATGTGGGATAGGTGCACTACACACCAAGGCGTTACAAATGGTATCAGAGCGAGGGCGCTCTGTCATCCGAGGGGAGGTGGGTGTGTAGTGCACCTGTCCCACATCGAAAAGGGAGGGCCCGAGATCTTGGTCTATATGTGGGGTTCTCACCTTAAGGATACAACGCGTTTTGCGGGTGGTTCGCTAACCGCTTCCACCTCCGAGAACAAAACCGTGAAGGTAGACACTGGGCCAGCCAAAGCGGACAATATTATGCCCTTGGGTGAGGTGCTACAAATGGTATCAGAGCGAGGGCGCTCTGTCTCCCGAGGGGGGGTGAGTGTGTAGTGCACCTGTCCCACATCGGAAAGGGAGGGCCCGAGATCTTGGTCTATATGTGGGGTTCTCACCTTAAGGATACAACGCGTTTTGCGGGTGGTTCGCTAACCGCTTCCGCCTGCGAGAACAAAGCCGTGAAGGTGAACAGTGAGTGCCAGCCAAAGCAGACAATATTGTGCCCTTGGGTGAGGCGTTACAAATGGTATCAGAGCGAGGGGCTCTGTCACCCGAGGGGGGTGGGTGTGTAGTGCACCTGTCCCACATCGGAAAGGGAGGGCCCGAGATCTTGGTTTATATGTGGGGTTCTCACCTTAAGGATACAACGCATTTTGTAGGTGGTTCGCTAACCGCTTCCACCTGCGAGAACAAAATCGTGAAGGTGGACACTGGGCCAGCCAAAGCGAACAATATTGTGCCCTTGGGTGAGGCGTTACAAACCGCAGCCTCGATCGACCATCAGTGACCGTTGAACAGACTTCTAATCATATCCATCAATTAACGCATCCAAATGGCAGGCTGATTGTGCCTATGCATAGATCATCGCTAGGGCCAATTATCCTACGGTGGGCGTCGACCCCTACGCCCCGTAATGACCCCTAAAGAGTAGAAACATAATCCCCTAGGGCTAGTATAGTAAAAACCCTTAAGGTCATTTGCACCAAATCTGGTGTTATAAATAGGTCATTTGGGGACCTCATTTGCTACCATATGAATTTGTAAAGTCAATGAGAGAAAGAGGAGGAGAAGAAGAGAGGAATGAGAGAGATGGTAGGGCCTGGTGCTGGATCAAACCATCCAATCCCCGTGCTCGCCGGATTCATGCATGTCCTCATCTCTATTCCCGATCTCATGTCTTCCGCAGATGAAATCCGAAGATTTTGAATCAGATTCTCCACTCACTTGCTAGGTAAGAGATTTCCCTACATGTTTTTCCATCTCTTCTTTCATTTCTTTCATTTTGAGCCATTAGGGTTAGAAACTCCATTTTGTTTCCGTCGATTCTCGCAAACCCTAATATTAGGATTGACTATGTTAGGGATTTAAGTCAAAATTATCAATTGGAGTGGTCCATACTCTTAAGGGAACCGTAATCGCGCCCTATTCCATTACGATTTCGGTTGTGCGCGGATTATGAGTCCCGATTCGTCGAACCGAGTTGATGGATCAATCAAATTGAGTTAGTTAAGAAATAATTCATTGTTAAAATATTTAATTAGGACTAAATCCATGTCATTAACGATAGTCTTATACTTTAATTTAGGTTTGGAGCATTTTTCTTAAATTTTCGACGCTAGGGCCGCATCCGAGTCCAGGATTTTAACTCAAAGGTGAAGATCTACTCCCAAGCTTTTACTTGGCATTTTAAAATTATTAAATACATTTATTTGCTTTTTGATTGATAACATGCTCGATGAAATGCTTGGATGACATGAAACTCTTAATATTATAAAAAAATTCTTGAATATTGAATGTTGAATGCTTAAAAATACTAGGATGATTGAATTGTGTTGTTGCGGTGGATCGAGCTTTACAAATTATGTAAATATGCGGATAGCCCGCTTTAGAGAGGCTATCCCAAGCTTATACGACCGACCGAAATTGAACACAGACGATCGGCAGTAGTTGGAGCTACGCGGGATGTTTTGCACCCAATGCCGGTTTGTCCGGGGTCCTCCGTAGTCAATCACATCAGTCTAATGCAAGCTCGATCATTCTCGTGTTTGGTGATTGTATACATTCAATAGAATCTGGGATACCACCGTTACCATTGATTTAGTCTACTTATAACCGTTATTGATACGATCCCAAGACTCATGAGTCGGGCATGTTGGTATGGGACACCGTGTCCGAGCTGTCATCCTACACTGGGGTGACGAGCCTCCTCGTAGTGACCAGTGAACAAGAGCCGGGCATGGTGGTATGAGACACTATGTCCGTGTTGTCGGCCTATGCTAGGGTGACGAGCCTCCCGTAGTGACCATCGAGCATTAATGGAGGTAATACGTCCTTTTTTGAATGGCCCCTGTCAAATTACCTGGCCGATGGTTCCGTGCCAGAGTACCGTTCGAACGACCCGAGCATGAATAGAATTGGGTGACGAGCCCTTTTCTTATGTGTTTTTAGTTTTATGTAATAAGTCCACACCTCGGAACTGAGTGATCATACTTGGTTTGGGTGACGACCTATACCGGGTTGATCCTCATACATTTAGGTATCATACCGTACCTTTGGATTGTTAATTTACGAGATAAACGGGTGACACCTGGATTTAGATCAAGGGACACTAGTAAGGAGTCGTACGTGCGGCAACGAACCATGTGATCCGGATAAAGACTCGTGATATAACGTCGGTATCCTAGCTTCGCCAACGTGCTGTATGAACTGAAACTAATAATCACTTGGCTAATCATGCATTAGAATGAGATGTTGCGATTTGGCGTTGGAGTCGCTTGTGAGGGAGTGTTGGTCATTTACAAAACAGGTGTGGAAGTCGCTTGTGAGGGAGTGTTGGATTGTGAGGAGCATGCATCATTTCATAATCGCGTTAATATACTTACCAAATAGATTAGAAAAATGTTTGTTTATTATGCAATCATTACTTGCACTTAGTTGTGTTGGTAACATGTGTAACTTGTTTAATAATTGTGCCTTAAAGATAACATGCTTGAGTGTATAATATGTATTAATATGTATTTGTTGTGAACTTGCTAATCACTAAAATGTCCAAAGTAACAATCTTAGGGATATTTTGTCACTATGTTGGCGTTTGACGCCTTCTATTTGACATATGCAGATAACTCAACAATAGGACCATTAGATCTCTAGTTTTTTCCTGCTTGATAGTTGTTCTTCTGCTCTTATTGAAATTATTGTGATTTGTATAATTTTCATTTGGGCGAACACCATATTTTAATTGTATCTTTACTGTCAACCCATATTTATTTATTTTTATTATCTCTACATCGCTTTGGATCTGTTAATTTAAATTGCGCTACTCTGATTGCTCGTGTGTGGAATCAATGTGAATATAAACGAGGTTACAGGTGCATTTTCATTTGGTTAACACCTGGAAACTCAGGATCAGAGTCTATGTACTAGGGTGCTAATTTTTCGAGGCGTTACAGGTGGTATCAGAGCAGATTACTGAGATAACCAGGACCTTGGGAATGGGGATTATACAAACCACAATGATCATCAAATGTTGGGACATTAATTTAGAGTTTTGTATCTAGAATCGGTACTCCTAAATTTCGAAAAATTTGGCAATATAGGAAGTCTAATAAATTAATAACATGAACCCTATGACCAAATTTTCTAGTTTTCTATGATTATGAACTCAAACTTAGAAATGATGAATAATAGGATCAAATCTCCCGATTTTATGATGTTTTTGAACGTAGATCTATAATTTGAACCCTAGGACCTCCTTAGCTGTTATGGTCATGTGTGAAGTGCTCGAGTGCATGTAAATTCAAGTTCGGGCAACTCAATTCCAATCAGACAATTTTTGACCCTAAGCAATAGAACAATTTCTTGTATTAGAAAGGATATGAAATCATCTAGTATATGAGCATAGACTTTGGATTACAACTATTGGATTACCACTACTCCTAAGTTAAGACTTGGCTACTGGTTATGTTAAGGAATGTAAAAGACTGATTATGCTAAGATAATTGAAAGATAGACTTAGTTGGTTGGCTTGATTAGGTTGAAGTGAGACCCCATTCCTTCGTTGAATCCCCTTAATACTTATAGGCTTCTTTAATAACTCTTAGGATGGTCGTTTAGACTTAGAGACTATTTAGGCTCGGAGAAAGCTTATATATCCCTCAGATTGAACGTTAGGTCAAATCAACACACCCCTTATAATTGCTTTCCCAATGACTTATTACAATCGAGAACACGGAGTAGAGAAACTATATATAAGCGAAGTATTCGTGGTTTGAATTGAATTATCAATTCCGGTAGTTACTAATGAATTCAATGTTCTAATCAAGCAGAAGATCGGGATCAACTAGGATTAAGAAATGATGCGACGAATTTTCTATCATGGCTAGGCAGAAGGTCAATATATACGGCTCAGACCTTTACACAACCTTCCTTCTGTGTTGGCCCGGCCACTTCCAACCAAAAGTTTATTACTTCACCCTTGGAGAGTGTTAAGGATAGCCAATAGGCATTTTTGGGCCCAAGAAATTTCTCAAATGGGCAACAAACAATTAAGAAGTTAAGCCCCAAATCACAGACCATTCTGGCATACATATTGTGCATATGAACTTAGAAAGATAGTTTGCCCGTTAACCTATTTTATCCAAATTCCTTATGTACTAATAATGTATAGATTATCTTACAATATTAAACTAGACATGATTAAAGAGGGTAAGTCGGGACCCTGGCAAAAGTCTTTTCTTTTAGTAGAATTAGGCATCTTGTCACAAACTCACACCCGTCCCTAGAATCAACCACAACACCCATCATTTTTAGTTCCTTTCTATGACCATAGTTACCAATGTCATAGTACACATCATCGATGAAAGGAAGACCAATGTATTGAGAGATCGTTTTCCATTTCATGTCAAGGATATGTCCTAAATTACAACTTGTTTCGACATACGGATCGAGACATAGATTCTTGAGCCTTGGGAGTAGAAATAATTTTAAGGGGGTAGAACATTATGAGCCCAGTCTAGTTAAGTTGGTTTATACATCTATTTAACCAGAGTGGCGCAGCGGAAGCGTGGTAGGCCAATAGCCCACTGGCCTAGGATTGAAGGAAATTAATATAGGTAATGCGTAAGATTAGGTCACTAAATAAGATTTGAATCTTCCCTATAATGTTAATAATGAAGTCATTGAAGGAAAGCAATTAGGGTTCAAATACTAGACCAATTCATATATATAAATCGTATCACTAAAGAATAGGCCTAACAATGGGTACGAGTTGAATTACAATATCCGAGGTTAGTGTATCCACAAATGTGCTCGTTGAATACGAACCTAATAGAAGCCTTAGCCAATTTCGGGGACGAAATTGTTTTTAAGGGGGGTAGATTGTAACGTCTTGGATTTTGCCAACTTGAAGTTGGACATCTTTGGGCGTTACCTTTGCTTTAACGATTTGAGTGCATGTCTAGGCATGCATTCGCACATATTTGAGATCAAAACAGATGATGTGGGGTCCACCAAAACCGTCCAAAAGAGTGAAAATTTGAACTTTAAAGAGTGAGGAACGACCCCGGCGGCACATAAGCCAAAAAAAATATATTCTAGGACAGTCGTGGGAGGTGCCACAGTATAATTGGTGGTGCCACCGCGGAAAATGGACAGCAGGGGGTGGTTCCACCGCGGTTCCACTAAGCCCACCTATTCAGCAACTTTCTGCACTTTCAGATTTTGACAGTTTCGACGTACTGACTTCAAAAATTCATATCTTTTGATTTATAACTCCGATTGAGGTGATTCAAAAGCTAGATTGAAGCTTGATGAGTTTAGTTTCATATAAAAATAAATAATAAATAAAAACAATACTTAAAAGGGTTTTGGAAGCTATACCAAAAATCTTGGTTTCAGACAGCTAGTACTTCCAAAATTTTTAGAATTTTTTTAGAACTCGAAAGTTAATGAAATTTGGTGGAGATAAAGTAGACTTGATGATGAACTGCTAAAAAATAATCTAGTAACTAAAAGTGTTGAAAACATTATATGAAATAGAACTATTCTAATTGAAATTTTTCTACAACTACACATTGTTAATGGGCCACACGTATCTTTTTCATCTTAGAATTTTTATACTCGGTGTCTTCTTAGAAATTGTTTCTAATCATACTAAGAATAATCCTATATAATTAAATTTAAATTTTCTATATTGGTATATTTTACTAAATTAGGTAGTTTCAAGTATAGTTGAATTAGGGTAATTATGACCGAATCATCATTTTTGCTAGTTGCGAATAGTCTACACTATGAACTTAGCTAATCCAAACCCTAATCATTTCTCACAAGAAACCTCGATACCCAATTCATTCCAGAAATGCCCTAATTATCCAAACAAGCTCTAGACCGCTCATTGGTAGGCCACTAAATCCGAGATTATAGAAAAACATTCGTCTTAGTGGGCTTGACATCCATCGCGGGACATCGAGCCGAGATCATGTCTCGAATCGCTCAACTTGAAATCATGAGGTGAGTGCATGGGTTGTGCGAATACCTTATATGAAAATCTGTAACTTAAGTGAAACTAGCCACTTTGTTCTTTTATGAAGTTGTAGCTTTTGGACCATCGATTGATGGCCAAAGTCGGGGTACCGATTAACGATATTTCTTCAAACATATTTGTATAACCGCGGCCCCGATCGACCATCGGTGACCGTTGAACAGACTTCTAATCATATCCGTCGATTAACGCCTCCAAATGGCGGGCTGATTGTGTCTATGCATAGATCATCGCTAGGGCCAATTATCATACGGTGGGCGTCAACCCCTACGCCCCGTAATGACCCCCAAAGAATAGAAACACAATCCCCTAGGGCTAATAGTAAAAAAAACAACCCTTAAGGCCATTTGCATCAAATCTGGTGCTATAAATAGGTCATTTGGGGGGCCTCATTTGCTCCCATACGAATTTGTAAAGCCAAGGAGAGAAAGATGAGGAGAAGAAGAGAGGAATGAAAGAGATGGTAGGGCCCAGTGTCGGATCGCACCATCCAATCCCCATGCTCGCAGGATTCGTGCAAGACCTCATTTCTATTCCCGATCTCATGTCTTCCGCGGATGAAATCTGAAAATTTTAGGTTGGATTCTCTACTCACTTGCTAGGTAAGAGATTTCCCTACATGTCTTTCCATCTCTTCTTTCATTTCTTTCATTTTGAGCCATTAGGGTTAGAAACCTCATTTTATTTCCGTCGATTCTCACAAACCCTAATATTAAGATTGAGTATGTTAGGGCTTTAGGTCAAAATTATCAATTGGAGTGGTCCATACTCTTGAGGGAGCCATAATCGCGCCCTATTCCATTACGGTTTTGGTTGGGCGTCGATTACGAGTCCCGATTCGTTGAACCGAGTTGATGGATCAATCGAATTGTGTTATTTAAGTAATAATTCATTGTTTAAATATTTAATTAGGACTAAATTCGTGTCATTAACGATAGTTTTATACTTTAATTTAGGTTTGGAGCATTTTTCCCAAATTCCTAACTTTAGTTTCATGACTCAAAGGTGAAGATCTACCCCCAAGCTTCTACTTGGCATTTTAAAATTATTAAATACATTTTTTACTTTTTGATTGATAACATGCTCGATAAAATGCTTGGATGACATGAAACTCTTAATATTATAAAAAAAATTCTTGAATGTTGAATGCTTAGAAATACTAGGATGATTAAATTGTGTCGTTGCGGTGGATTGAGCTTCGTAAATTATGTAAATATGCGGACAACCCACTTTAGGGAGGCTATCCCAGGCTTATACGGCCGACCGGAGTTGAACACGGACAATCGACAGTAGTTGGAGCTACGCGGGATGTTTTGCACCCAATGTCAGTTTGTCTGGAGTCCTCCGTAGTCGATCGCATTAGTCTAATGCAAGCTCGATCATTCTTGTACTTGATGATTGTATAACATTCAATAGAATCTGAGATACCACCGTTACCATTGATTTAGTCTACTCATAACCGTTATTGATACGATCCCATGACTCATGAGCTGGGCATGGTGGTATAGGACACTGTGTCCTAGCTGTCAGCCTACGCTGGGATGACGAGCCTCCTCGTAGTGACCAATGAGCAACTAAGACTCAGGAGTCAGGCATGGTGGTATGAGATACTATGTCCGTACTGTCGGCCTACACTGGGGTGACGAGCCTCCTTGTAGTGACCATCGAGTACTAATGGAAGTAATAGGTCCTTGTTCGAACGGCCTCCGTCAAATTACCCAGCCGATGGTTCCGTGACAGAGTACCGTTCGAACAACCCGGGTATGAATCGAATTGGGTGATGAGCCCTTTCCTTATGTGTTTTTGGTTTTATGTAACAAGCCCGCACCTCGGGACTGAGTGATCATACTCTGTTTGGGTGACGAACCATACCGGGTTGATCCTCATACATTTAGGTATCATACCGTACCTTTGAAATTGTTAATTTGGTAGATAAACGGGTGACACCTGAATTTAGATCAAGGGACACTGGTAAGGAGTCGCTTCGTGCGATAACGAACCATGTGATCCGGATAAGGACTCGTGATATAATGTCGGTATCCTAGCTTCGCCAACCTGCTGTATGAACTGAAACTAATAATCACTTGGCTAATAATGCATTAGAATGAGATGTTGCGATTTGACGTTGGAATCACTTGTGAGGGAGTGTTGGTCATTTGCGAAACAGGCGTGGAAGTCACTTGTGAGGGAGTATTGGATTGTGAGGAGCATGCATCATTTCATAATCGCATTAATATACTTACCAAATAGATTAAGAAAATGTTTGTTTATTATGTAATCATTACTTGCACTTTGTTATGTTGGTAACATGTGTAACTTGTTTAATAATTGTGCCTTAAAGATAACATGCTTGAGTGTATAATATATATTAATATGTATTTGTTGTGAACTTGCTAATCACTAAAATATCCTAAATAATAATCTTGGGGATATTTCTTCACTATGTTGGCATTTGACGCCTTATATTTGACATATCCAGATAACTCAACAATAGGACCATTCGGTGGTGCGCTCGGGACGCCCAGTAAATGTCTAGCTTCTTCCCGCTTGGTAGTTGTTCTTCTATTCCTATTGAAATTATTTTGATTTGTATAATTTTCATTTGGGCGAACACCATATTTTAATTGTATCTTTACTATCGGCCCCATATTTATTTATTTTTGTTATCTCTACCTCGCTTTATATCCGTTAATTTAATTTGCGCTATTCTGATTGCTCGTGTGTGGAACCGGTGTGAATATGAATGAGGCCACACGTGCATTTTCATTTGGTTAACACCTGAAAACTCAGGATCGGAGTCTATGTACTCGGGTGCCGATTTTTCAGGGCGTTACACTATCTTTGAAATAGTTCATGCTCCTCGATATGTTGAACCGGTGTAGAAGGTCATCGATGCGCTCTCCTATGATATAATGACCCAATAACTAGTTTTCTACAACGTGCACTCACTGCAAGAATCACAACACTTATACCACACTCCCAAAGAGATCTTCGGTCGATTTTTTTACGAATTCTGCTATTAATGCGATGACACAAACCTGACGCATGCTTTTGAAAGGGTGAATCATCGCATGCCACGAAACTATGATCGGTGTGTCATTTATGAGGAGACATACAAGGCACGCCTATAAAAGACCTACCAAAGAATAAATCTATCACAAATCTGGGGATGATATTCTCGGTGAGGTTTTCTCTTTCAGTCCTTCCAAAATGAGAGATCTCCCCAGAGCTATTCGGAGATGCAATAGCGTTCGAGAAGGTTTCGAACAGCTTAAAACCAAACCTATGTCTAAGTCAGCTTGATTTGGGTTTGAACATAAGTTTGAAGATAGATTCTCATCTGTTAAACCCAAACAGTCTATTAATAGGAACAAAAGTGATGAGAGAGCTAGATGAGAAGACAAGTATTAAGTACATACATTATCTCCTGATTTGCATCCTTTCCCCTTGCATTTGAATATTAAAATGGCCCGATTAGATAAATTTTCAATGTCCAGAAGAATTTAAAGTCTAAAACAGAATTCAAGTTAAGATAGAAGTTTTAAAGCTCGAAAAGAAATCAAGAAGAGCAATTGAAGAAGTGAAGTATTGAAGATCAAAGGAAATATGTACCTTCGATGGAAGATAGAGAAGATCCGAGACATTTATGAAGATTAGAGCTTAATGGAGAACAAAATCCAGCACTTAAGGCTTTGAAGAATTAAAGTACAATTTTTTAAGAATTTTCGATAGGACTTCAATTCCATCAACAGTCCCTCGATGGGGCTTGATACGAGATTCAATTGAGAAACATCGCATTTTCAAGTTTGGTTGTTGGATTGTTTTATATATCTTTGATTTAATCGAGGATGGTTTCAATCCTATCAACAAGTTGTCGATTGAACTCAATTCGATCGAAGAGTTCTATCGAAGGTTGCGTAAGTTGTGCAGAATTGTGGAATTGCGAAACTTGTTTCCAACATCGGTGGAAAAACTTATTTAAGGGGTTCTAAAATTAAATTAGGGTATCTCTAGGGTTTAGAGAGAGAGAGAGAGCTAGGGCAGAGATTTTTCGACGCCTTCCTTCTTCCTCAACCTTCAATTCTAGTTTGTTTTCGTATTATTTTTTTTAAAGTTAGATATGTCTGCCTAAGCTCTTAGCTAAGGCTAAGGGGTGAACCTTTTAAGAGACTCTTAATGATTTAATTCATTTTTATTTAGTGATTATGGATTTAAATGTTGAATTTTGATTGGTTTAATTGAATTCCTAGTTTTTATGAAAGTTTTTATCTATAAAACCCCTTAATTTATTGTTAAATCCCTATGATCAATTACTCAGATCTTTATGAGAGATCAATAAATTAAAATTCATATATCTTTGTTAAATGTTTTAAATTGAATTAGTTGCTCTATATTCTAATTAAAACGAATCCTTATTCAATTCTAATTAAGTGATCAAGTTAATTAATGAATTGAAATTAATGATTTATTAATCGGAGATCCCTGGATCCTTATTTGTCGTTCATTATTGTTTTTCACCTCTTAAATTCAGTGGAAACCCTAATTTTATATTTAAATTACTTCGCAACCCTGCACTTGGGGTTGTCACAACAGTAAGTCTGTTCGATGATAACATATCGAACAAATCCAGTCCACCCAACAATGTAAAGATAGGAAGAGACATAAGAAGTATCGAGATACCCCTAGAATTTCACCTCGATCAGGAATCTGGGGGGGGGGGGGGGGCAGGATGTGATGGATCCTATTGTCCATATTTTTCAATATTATAAACCATCCCACAATGAATGGTGAAAATGTCAGAGGAAGCCTGATCTAAACTATTTGACACCTCTTAGTGACCTGTGGCCCAATCTGCCTAGCAGACCAAGAGACGTTAAATGGTTAATTGATCTGGATCTAGTCCTAGACCTGACTATCTTCATCAGAGGAATCTTGACATATTTAAGCATGGTCTCTAGTGAATGATAGACAACCCACGATGGATCGATTACAAGAAGAAAATATGAGAAGTTAGGGAGTCTGAATCTGATTGAAGTCCTTTTTTCAAATCTAAATCGTCATTTCTGGAGTAACTAAGGGGATTCCCATATCCAGAACAATGACGCGAGCATGAAGAATTCACAAACAACAAGGAAACCCTAACATGTATTTCATCGCCTTGACAATATATAAAAGGAGCAATTGAAGAAGAGCTCGGGACCCTGTGCCAAACACATCGACTTATCTTTTATTTATCTTTCATTTAGTTTCAGCATAACTTAAGTTAGTTTTACATAGCTACTGCTCATAGGCTTTTACTATAGTAACTTAAGAGTAGAAATAATCATCTACAACCTTAAGTTATATACCGTAATTATCTAAGTTTCGATTTAGTTGATCACACCCACATCGATCGTCTATTCATATAGGTGCATCAGGTATTTATCCTTTCCTTTTTGTTTATTTATTTGGTTATCTCGTAACTTGTCGATCATAATAAACATTGTTGATGCAAAAATCTGGTCAATCCTTCCTCACCTCCCGCTAGCTGAAGTACCTGCAATTTAATGGAAAATAAGGGAAGATATTGGGGGCGCCGGTTAAGGCCGGGGACCCTCCAATGCCTAAGTCAGGGTAGGTATGCAGAAAGTGTAGAAGAATCAGGATATTTGTTATGTGTACCTTTACTCATGACAACGGGTGTATTTATAGGCTTTTGGGGGCGGTGACGTATATGGCAATGCATCTTGGATAGTGATTGCGTATTACAGAAGAGATATATTCATCTGGATGTGTCGTGATTGATTTCCTGAGATCCTCGATGAATATCTTGGAGGATAATCCTATATTAATATATTGTAAGTGTATTTGTATTCCGAAGTGGTGGTCGATATCCGAGGCCGAGGTTGGTACCCGAGGTCGAGGTCGATATCCGAGGCCGACCTCCGAGGTCGAGATCTTTGATCGAGGCCGACATACAAGGCCGAGGTCGGTATCCGATGTCGGGGTGATTTTTCGGCCCTTAAGCAATCCATTGTCCTCGAATATGTACATCTGGTCAATTCATTTTTACCCATAACAAACATCATTTCTAAATATTAATGAAATCAGTAACATTTTTCCTTATTTAATTTGAATGCATATCTTTGTTCATTTGAGAATTATTTTAAACTTAAAATTTTAGTGAAAGAACAAGTCCTTAAGTCTATAAACTCACACCTATTGTCATAAGTAAAAAAGAACTCATTTGTAAGGATTAACATCCTTTCCTTTTACAAATCACCTGAATGGAGCACAATATTGGTGGCCGAGAGGACTCTAGATCCTGTATCTAATATCCAATCTTTTTATCTTGGTGAAAGGGGACACCAACAATTCAATTAACCCTTGAGTCAGGTAGACTCTGACACGCCAACACATCTTACTCACACACACATGTATTAAATCTTGGCTTTCGCTCACACGTGTGGCTTAATATGATTGAATTGAGTGCAATACCTATACTTAGAAAAATCAATGACAGCGCATATATTTTTTAATCTTCCCAAGAGCATGGAGATCTCTCAAACTTTCGACGTGGTAATTTCTTTTTTCATCGTATTTCCCAATTCTTGCAGTTTTAAGATTTTCATCATGTTTAAAAGTTGCTTGTAATATTATTGAGGATGCTCTAATAAAGTTTATTTGATGTTTCTATTTTGAGCAAATTTAGTTTTAGAGAGATTTTTTTTTCTATTTTGAATAATTTTGAATTAGGATTTTAGGTCTTCCGTATAAGTGATGTAACCGGACAATCTTAGATCATTATTTAATAATTCATCCGAATTCTCTCTCTTATTTATCGTGGATTTGAAAACTAACCTTATGAATTTAAGGTTTTTAATAGTTGAGGAAGACCGTGATCTTCCTCTTCATTGTTTCAAGCCCTTCCCTGCGTCACCTTACCACCTGAGAGGGGCATGGTTTGGCTAGTGACTCAAACACCAGCTATCTAGCTAGTGTCAAAGTTGTACGCTCTCACCATTATGTATCTACTTTATCCACGCACTCCATCTATTTTGCTAGCTCATCTTAGTCATGAGCCTAAAAATGAGACAGATGCAAATTCTCAGGTGGACCATCCCACAAGAAAACAATATTGACTGAATATACACCTATAAATACTTCCGAGGGCCCACTCCATTGTTTGCCATCCAACTACTTAATAAAGTCACGCAAGCCTAAATAAAGGAAAAACATAAACATCAGCTAGAAATATCAGCTTTTCTATTGTGGAGTACCACACCACAAAACACAAAGCTTGATCCAAAACTTCCGTGGCCCCCCAAGAAGTAATCAAAAGTAAGCATTCAATCTCCACTCTCTATTTTCAGTGCAGACCACCTTAGATTTAGATCTACTTCATTTTTAGGCTCATGCTCTAAAATAAGCTATCAAAATGGTTGACCGGGATGGATAAAGCAAATTCATTACACCAGATGGTTGGATGTTGTTGGAGTTACCAGCCAAATTACGACCGAGAAATCCAAGGTGACCTTAAGGCCGTGTTTGGGCATTTGCTTTAGGGTGGTTTACGAGGGGTAAGATTGTAAAATCCACCCCGATTTCATCCCATGTACGTTTGGGCAACCTTTCATCCGTCCCAGCTTTCACTTCCAAAATCGTCTGTTAGAGGAGCAGGATTCGGGCGGTCTTCGGACGACTTCTTGTGCCCATCGTCCCGCAATGATAGCGCATCCAGAGTACGGACGAGGTGTCGAACCTCCGCTGCCATGAACCCGATGACCCCCGGCTTGACGCCTCTGCTGTCGGATTCCTCTCAGAATACTCACTCACTTCATCCCCACCGTCCCAAAACATGTCATGCCGGATTGCATGCCCCGCCTCACCAATGAAGCTCGGCTTGTAAGAGGTCCAAACGCAAATGCCCCGCCTCACCAATGAAGCTCGGCTTGTAAGAGGAGCCTTGAGCAGATGCCATTGATCAGTTTTTGCGAATAGGAAAGAGGGGGTCCTCAAATGAGGCTAATGGAAATTCCGTAATTTCTATTCTAGGAGCATTGACAGAGACATCGGGTGAGTTCATGCGGTGGAGGAGACTTGTGTTGGGCCTGCATGGGGTTTCTACAGTTGCAGCTCTGGTGGGTAAGGGAAGGGATGCTCTGCGAATTGGACGGGTGGATTTATCAGTCGGAGTTCGTGAAGTCGAAGCTGCATTAGAAGTAGAAGGAAAATGCATGATTATGTAAGATAAGTTCATTCTTCTCAAGCCGAAATGTCGACAAACTACAGACGTGCACAGAAAAACTTACATAATCCAAACATACATTAATAAAAATGTGATAGCTAGAGGAATGGCCTCCTGCGAGCAGTGCATACAAGCAAAGGGGAATGGATTGGCTTCTCCCCCTGCCACCAGCCAATGGCTGGTGGTCGGTGCTCTGTGGACCCCACCATGATGTATGTGTTTCATCCATGACTTCCATCTATTTTTCCAGATCATTTTATGGTATGAGACCAAAATTTAGGTATATCCCAATCTCAAGTGGACCACATTACTGGAAACAGTGTTGAATGAGCGTCGGCCATTAAAAACCTTTTGGGGGCCATAAAAGTTTTTGATCAAGCTGATTTTTTTTCCCTTCATCTGAGCCTGTATGACCTAATCAACAGATTGGATGTCAAATAAACAATACAATGGGCCTTAGGAGGATTTTAACGGGGGATATCCAATCACTATTGTTTTCCTGTGGTGTGGTCCACCTGAGATTTATGTCCCTCTCATGTTTTGAAATAGTCCATAAAATGGCCTATAAAAATGGATGAACGGAATGGATGAAATACATACATCATGGTGGGGCCCACAGAGCACCGACCACCAGCCATCGGGCTGGTGGCAGGGGGAGTAGCCAATCCGTTTCCCAAGCAAGGTGGACCGGGCTGTCCTTTGGCTCAATCACATACATGGTGGGGCACGTATCCAAGGCGGACATCAGGTAGGCCTCACCTTGGATGTGACTGTGTCCAAAAACGAGGCCATCCAACAATCCCTAATGATGATATTGAGTACTGACTGTGGACCGTTGATGAAGCTCATCTTAGTTTTTACCATATGTTGTATCCCATGGGCAATCCGAACAGCCCCACGGACGCCGTGATATCCTATGGTATGAAAGGAATCCCATGAATTCCAAACATAAAGTCGGACCCATCCTGGGATAGAGGTGTATACTTCTATCCTAAGACAATCCATTGTCTATCATAAATGCTGCTGTCAATGCAATTTCGTCCCATGTAATCCACCCTAACGCAAATGCCCAAACAGGCCATAAGTGATAGGAACGATGGTAGGAGATGTAACCCCTTGTGGGGTGTTTGGCACATGGTAATAAATGCGATTAGGTGGGACGGAATTGCATTTGGTCCTGTGCAAATTTCTTCAGTGTTTGGGAATGATATTGGTAAAGGTTGGGATTAGGTGGGATGTAATTGCATTTGGTCTCATTGCAAATTTCACTAGGTGTTGATGGGAAAGGTTAGGATTAGGTGGGATGGAATTGCATTTTGTTCCATGTAAGATTTCCATGGATTTCGAAATTCATTAAACATGTGGCCCCTACATTGATACATATGTTTATTTATGTCGTTCATCCATACACACCCTTTACATGCGACTTTTTAGTTATATATGTGTACAAGTGACGGACATCCTTGGTGAATTTGGTTCATTGATTACAATTCCATGATCTACCAAATAGAATTTTAATTAGCCTGGCTTTTTTCTTATTGCAAGAATTTTATTTCAAACCTGAGATGGATGGCCAAAATACCATAGTATTTCCAAACATGCAATTATTACATAATAATAGTGTTAATCCCATCCAAAACAATTCAATACCATTTAATCCCACCGACAAAACACGCCCTTAGCTTGACCTATGGTTTAAAACTAAGGATATAAAATAAAAAGCCAATTATAAGGATTCCTAAAATTAATTATAAATCCTATAATATTGAACCACCAACAGCTGGCAAGATGTTATTGTGGTACCGTTAGCATTTTCAATGTAGCAATACGTCCCATCTCTTACACTCACCCGTCATATCCAATCATTATGTACGTACACGAAATCTCATCTTTGAGATGTCCGTGGTGGCACTCCAGGTCACCATGCAATCGCCATCTTACTTTCAATCATGCATGAGCGGCCGAGGTGTTACCCTCACCATGGGCCCACCCTGATGGTGTATTATATATTCATGCCGTTCATTTATTTTTCCATCTCATTTCAGTAGTACATGGTCCAAAAATAAATATATCTAAATCTCGAGTGGATCACACATGAGGAAACAGTGATGATTTAACACCGACCATTAAAAACTTACCAGGGTAATCCGTAATGTTTATTTGCTATCCAATCCATTGATAATGTCAAAAATGCCCAGGTGAAGAGAAAATAAAAAGATCAGCTTGATCTAAAAATTTTGTTGTCTACAAAAAGTTTTTAGTGGTCATTGACTACTTCTTCAGTGGTATGGTCCACTGGAGATTTGGATTTTCTTAATTTTTTAGATAATATTCTAAAATGAGCAAAAGAAAATATAGATGGGCAGCATGGATTTACAAGACATTTATCAAGGTGGGCCCGACACAGTAAGAGTAACACCTACTAAAGTGTGACACGGGTAACACCTAATCCACTCACCAATAATGCTTTGTGTGGCTATCTTTGCAGGAGATGTCCCTGGTCGTAGAGGCGCCACGTGAAGGCTGGATTACCATTCAATCTCGATTTCTACGTATAATTATGCTTTGGGTACTATTTTTTGATAGCAGGACGTGGTCCAATCAAACGCTAATATATTGGTCGGTGCTATGTGGGCCCACCATGATGTATGTGTTTCATTCATTCCGTTCATCCATTTTTACAGATTATTTTATGCTTGATCCGAAAAATGAGAGGGATATAAGTTTCATGTGGACCACACCACAGGAAAACAATAATGATTGGATATCCACCATTAAAATCCTCCTAAGGCCCACTGTACTGTTTATTTGACATCCAATCTATTTATTGGGTCATACAGACCTAGATGAAGGGCAAAAACAAATATCAGCTTGATCCAAAAATTCTATGGCCCGAAGAAGTTTTTAATGATTGACATTCACTCATGTGGTCCACTGTAGACTGGAATATACCTCATTTTTTGTCTCATGCTATAAAATGATATAGAGAAATAGATGGACAGCATGGATGAAACACATACATCATGGTGAGACCCACAGAGCACCGACCATCAGCCATTGGCTGGTGGGAGGGGGTAGCCAATCCGTTTCCATCACAGACATATGCTGTGGCAATGTCCAAGACGCCACCAAGAAAGCTCTGGACGTGGATTGGATGCTATCCACACCTTGATATATTTATTTTAAATCCAAACGGTCCATCTATTTCTCCTGTTCATTTTACGCAATCCCAATTCTTAAAGAGATCCAAATCTCAGTTGGACCACACCATTGGAAACAGTGACAAATGACCATTAAAACTTTTTGTGGGCCACGAGACTTTTGGATCAAGCCAATCTTTGAAACTTTCCCTTCATCCAGGTCTTCTTGACATTATCAAGAGATTGGATGGCAAATTAACATTACGAAAACCTTACAATGGTCCCTTTGAAATTTTTAATGGCGAGTCACTCAAACTCAACTATTTCCAGTGGTGTGGTCCACATGATATTTCGATCTACTTAAATATTTTTAGACTATGTTCTAAAATGGGCTGGAGAAATGGATGGACGGTATGGATATACAACACATCATAAAGGTGGCCCCACGGTAAGGGTAACACCCACTAAGGTGTTACCCAAGTAACACATTAATCAGCTCCCTGACTAGTTAGGGACAGCGGCTTTGAGCAGATACCGTTGTGTATGGGTTTTATCCACACTCTCTATTTATTATTTCCATATCATTTGAGGGTGAAATCTAAAAAATGAGTCAGTTCGAAGGCTCAAGTGGGCCACACTACATGAAGCAACATTGATAATGACACCCACCGATAAAACCTTCCCGGACCCACGTGATCGTTAATTTCCATCCAGCCTATTCATAAGGTCACGTGCACCAGGATGAAGGGAAACACAAATATCAGCTTGATATAAAACTTGTGGGCCTCAAAAAGCTTTCAAGGGCAGGTATTTAATCCCCAATGTGGTCCACTTGAGCCTTGGAACTGCCTCATTTTTATTTTTTTTATTACACCTTAAAATGATATGGAAAAATGAGAGGAGGGTGTGGATGGAACCCATACATCATGGCAGCCCCTAAAAGCCCCTATTTGTTCCTAGCTAGGAAGCGGCCCAGCATGATGTGTGCGAGAAATGCACTCCATTTATGACTTTTGCCCAGCTCACATAAATATAAGCCAAAAAATAAGATAGATCCAAAACTTAAAAGTGGCCAGGGGGAGAAAAGTTACTGTTGAAACCCTTTTGGTGTATACCTTGATGTTTAGGTGCCATCCAAACTGTTCTTAAGGCCATTCTCACTGGGATGAAATGAAAAATATATAGATATTATCTTGGTACAAAACTTTTATTGCCTTATAGATATTTCAATGGTGGGCATTCAATCTCTATTCTTCCTCGTAGTGCAGCCCACTTGAGTTTTGGACCCGCCACATTTTATGTGTCATGCCCTGACATGAGCTGGCAAAATGGATGGACAGGGTGGATTTTTACCTAGTTTCCGACTACACTAAGTTTTGTAGTAGAACGCTAGTTCAATGGATCCAAGGAGCTCCCAAGCATGGAGTTCCCAATGTGGCAATATTTAATTGGGTGTGCACATGCTGTTGTAGAGATGAGGCTCCCAATTGAGTATGTAGTCCAACTAACAACTTTCAAACATGCTTTCTTACCTCATCTCTAGCAGCAGTAGGTGGCCCAATCAAATCCTATCATGTTATGAGCTACTGGTATTATGAGGTGCCCAATCCAGTGAAACGTGTTCCTTTTTTTTGGGAATGAAATCCAATACAACACCTCTTTCAAGCAGGGTGTAAATCACCCAAACAATGTGGGCCCATCATATTGTTTGTGCCATGTAGATTCCGTCAATCAGGTGTGCTTCACAATCCTAGGCCTTGGGACCAAAACCAGTGAGACAACCAATTTAAGTTGGCCACACCACAAGAAACAATGGGAATGAGACACCAACCATAAGGGTTTTTTAGGGCCCAAAAAATTAGCTTAATCCAAAACTTGTGCAATGCACACTACCATTGGAGTTCTAGGTGCAATTTTACATTGTTAACATTGGTCTGGCCCATTCTAAATTTTTATCTAGCTTGTCTTCGATGCATGGAGTGGATTTCACATATACAAAATTGTCTTTGGACAATTTTAGAGAGTCTCGATCGATCAAAGTGTCAGCTCGATCGTTCGATGATATTCAAAAATTAATTATAAACTCATTGGATATTTTTTAGCATGTTCAATCAATCGAACATGGGAGCTCGATCGATCATCAAGGGTGTGTTCGATCGATCCTTAGATAGATGGCACACATAATTTTGCATAATTGCGTGGTTTGTTTCCTATTCTAGGTGCAACACTATATATGGGTGTCATTATGGAATTAGTGTATGTTAATTAAGGGCTTATCATTTCTAAGGTTTAGGGAGGTGAAAACAAGGTTTTTCGAGCATTGTAAGTAATTCCATCTTTTATACTTTTACTTTCATAGTAATTTGTTGTCGCTTTGTGCCGTGATTTTTTTTTCGAAATGATTTTTTTTCATGTAAAACTCGTGCGTACTTGTGATTACTTTGTTTACGTTTGCTTAATCTCGTGTGATTTAAATTCGAAGTTTGCTTCCATATATTCCCCATAGAACTAGGTCATTTGCTAAGTTGTTTGACATGCCGCAAAAATTTGTGCTGATTACATAGCTTTTCAATGGCTTGAATGTTGAACTGATGAATGAGACCAAAGTAAATCTATTGTCGGTTGTGGGAGAGATTTCTAAGTTTCATTGCCAAGGTGGTTTGGGAGAGAATTCAGATAAGTCTACTTCCTATTAACATCATCTACAGCGTTGAGGATATAAAATCATAATGACGTGGTATCATAGTACTTTTCGATGTCTTTTCAGTTGAAGGAACACAATTTTCTTGATAAGTTTGGATAAATCCAATGAATTCATTATAAATGAGTCCCATGAATGCCTCAAAAGTTGGGCACGGAGAGCTGGAGTTATCTGTATTCTCCAAGGCTATTCCACCATTCACGTAGGTCGCCTACAAGGCCATCCAGAACATTTGAATTTTGCAAGCAATAATGGCATTGGGTGCATGCATTTCGGCAACGTACCATGAGTACATTTCAAAAACATGAGTTTTCCATTGTGAGGGAGGAATATCATCAATGGTAAACAAATGTTTTTTTGTCAGTTGTTTCAACATAATTAACTCTGATGGGTATCCTCCTACCACGTGGAGGGTCGTATATTTCAGATTCATTATCAAGCTAATCTTGCTCAATTTCAGTTCCATGTAACATGAACAACTCCGGGTATGTTGGGGAAACTACGGAAGCACACAGAGATGAATCTAGGATAACAATCCAATAACACTAAGCAAAAAAAAAAAAAAAAAAACAGTGATTTAACGTGGAAAAACCCTTTCGGGAAAACACCACGGTACAAAGCAACAGATGATCACTATGAAAGCAGAAATTACAAAGAGAAAGATCTTACCTGATTCGAACAACCTCGAATCTCACCCTTGCTACACCCTTTAAAACCCTGGGACTATTTAGAAACCCTTAGAATACCTCCCAATCCCGTTTACACCCATATATATAACCTTGGAAAGAATCATAAACGAAATCAGAAACAAATCCCACAAATTCATAGCTTTGCGAAAAATCTACGCAGAATCTGTCGATGCCATCGAAGCCCTATCGATGGCATCGAAACCCTGTCGATGGCATCAAAAAAGTGCCCAGTTAGTCCAGCAACCAACTGAAGAAAATTCAAAAAATATCGATGGGATCGAGAACTGTTCGATGCCATCAAAGGTGATATCGAACAAACTATCGATGACATCGACAGACCCCGTATCCAACTCGATTTAAGACATCGAATACAACAATCTCCACCATATCTTCGATCATCAAGAATGTAGCTTCTTGTCCTCTTTTCTTATCTCTATCTTACATCATAGCTTCATTAATGCTTCTCGTGCACACTCCATCTTCTTTTTACGCCTTCGCTAAGCCCAGAGAAGTTGCACAGACTTGACCTTCTCTGTGAGAACCACCTTGGTGAGTATGTCCACCGAATTGACGCTCGTGTGAATCTTCTCCAGAGTTACGCCTCCTTCCTTGAGCACCTGTCAGATAAAATTGTGACGAACATCAATGTGTTTAATACGTGAGTGATAAACAGAATTTTTAGCCAAATTAATAGCGCTCACGCTATCACAGTTAACCGGCACGGCCTTTTGCTGAGGCCCCAACTAATTTATCATGCCTCTTAACCAAACACATTCCTTAAACGCTTCCGTCACGGTCATATACTCTGCTTCTATTATGGAAAGAACCACCACAGACTAAAGCATCGACATCCAACTTATTGCTCCACCCACTAATACAAATGAGTATTCTGAAGTCGACTTTCTGGAATCCACACTGCCTGCGTAGTTTGAATCTACATACCCTACCAACTTTGCCCCTGTCTTCTCAAAAGTTAAGACATAATCTTTTGTACCTCGAATATATCGAAGTAGTCATTTCATCGATTCCCAATGTTGCTCGCTGGGGTTTGACATGTATCTGCTCACAACACCGACTACCTATGAAATATCCGGTCTCCTACAGACCATGACATATATTAAATTGTCAACTGCATTTGAAGAAAGCACATGATACATATCATGTTTTTCTTCATTAGATTTAGGAGATTGCTCTGAGGAAAGCTTGAAGTGAGCCACGTGGGGAACGCTCATCGGCTTTGCCTTGTCTATCCCGCATGCTTGATCAACACATTCTCAAGGTATTCTGCCTGAGATAACCAAAACCTACTCTTCTTCCTGTCTCTATGAATATCTATGCCGAGAACCCTCTTTGTAGCCCTCAAATCTTTCATATCGAATGTCCCTGATAAGTAAGTCTTTGGTACATTGATTTTAGATATGTCATGACTAGCAATCAACATATAGTACGAAGATGATGAACTTGTCATCACTCAGTGTTTTGTAATAAACACAGTGATCGTATTCACTCCTGGTAAATTTCTGACTCAACATAAAAGAATCAATTTTTTATAGGTCGTACAACGATCTCATTAACATATAATTTTGTTCTCTACCACTTTAACTTCGTAGCCCTCTGGTTGTTTCATATAGATCTACTCTTCCAACTCCCCGTGCCAGAATGTAGTCTTGACATCTATTTGTTCTAGCTCGATATCGTATTGGGCAACCAACGCCAACCGAATATGATAAACACCTGCTTAACCATCAACACGAATATCTCTGTGAAGTGATTCCTTCTCTTTGATCATAACCCTTTGCTACCAGCCTCGCTTTATATTTATCATGTTTACTTTTGAATAACCACTTGCATCCAATCACTTTTTGGCCCACTGGAAGCTCCACCAGCTCACATGTGTTATTTTTGTGCAACGAGTTCATCTCATCATCCATAACTGCCTTCCACTTTTCTACATGAGACTCACTAAGAGTCTCCTAAATAGTAGACGGGTTCCCCTCATGTGTAATGAGGGCATATACGGTATTAGAGTTATCATTGTATCTTGTTGGTAACCTGCGATCACACGGTGGATTTCTTTTTACAGGTGGCTGCTTCACCTACTCATGTACCTTTGTCTGCGCATCTGTCTCTACCTAAGTATCATCAGTGTCAATCTGGATGTCTACGATCAACTTTTTTTTATTCATCTTGCTCCCTTTGATCATTCTTGCAGAATAGAGAACTTTCATTGAATCTTACACCATGGCTAGTGATGACCTTGCGTGTGACCTTGTCGAATAACCTGTAACCTTTCACACCAATACCATAGTTAACAAAGATGTATTTTTTCCCTCTATGGTCTAGCTTATCTTTTTCAACTGACATTACATGAGAGTAAGCCTCACAACTAAATAAACTCAAATCTAAGTAGTTTTTCTTATGACTACTTCATACTTCCACTGAAATCTTACAATCAATTGTCGTAAAAAGAGGCCGGTTCACCAAATAGCAAGCCTTGTTAATGGCCTCAGTCCATAAGTCCTTGCCCAACCCAGCATTACTTAACATACATTAGGCCCACTCCAAGAGAGTTTGATTCATCCGTTCAACCACACCGTTTTGTTCGGGCGTGTGGCGCATTGTGTTATGCCTAATGATTTCTTCATCTTTACAATATTCATTAAATTTAGTGGAAATAAACTCACATCCATTGTCAATCCTTAAACCTTTATTTTTCGCCATGACGGTTTTTTCACCATTGCCTTTCATTGTTTGAATGTGGTGAAAACTTCAAATTTACGTTTCATAAAGTAAACTCAAACTTTTCGGGAGTATTCATTAATGAATGTGACAAACAATGATGACCCTCCAACGGAAACCTCTGGCGATGACCCCCATACGTTAGAGTGCACATAATCAAGCACTCTCTCATCTTTACAATATTCATTAAATTTAGTGGAAATAAACTCACATCCATTGTCAATCCTTAAACCTTTATTTTTCGTCATGACTGTTTTTTCACCATTGCCTTTCATTATTTGAATGTGGTGAAAACTTCAAATTTACGTTTCATGAAGTAAACTCAAACTTTCCGGGAGTATTCGTTAATGAATGTGACAAGCAATGATGACCCTCCAACGGAAACCTCTGGCGATAGCCCCCATACATTAGAGTGCACATAATCAAGCACTCTCTTACATATATGTTTTCCAGATTTAAAAGATAATCTATATTGTTTTATCATATATACACTCGCATATATCTAAATCAGAATTCTTAAAAGATGCAATCAAACATCAATTAGAAAGTACCTTCATGCCTTACTCGCTCATGTGGCCCAGATGAGCATGCCACATACGTGCAGACATGGAATCCGTAACGGTCGCTGCTGCTCCACCAACTGAAGTGCTTCCAATCAACCTGTAAAGGTTTCCGTTCTTCTGCGTTCTCATAACCACGAGTGCTCCTTTTGAAACTTTAAGGACACCATTAAGACTGGTGAACTTGCACCCTATAGCCTCGAATGCAACGAGAGAAATCAAACTCTTCTTTATATCAGGAACGTGCCTGACATCAGGCAAGGTATGCTTCATCCCATCAAACGTTTTGATGCGCACCGTACCAGTAACCACAATATTACAAGCATTGTCATTGCCCATAAAGATCTATCCACCATCGCACTCTCTGTAACTAGCGAACCAACTTCGATGAGGAATCATGTGATATGACGTTTCTATGTCAAGAATTCACTCGTCTCTACGATCGTCGTACAAGTGTCCAATCATAGACACAGACAAAACTTCACATGTGTTTGTCTCTTCATCAGATGTGATAATATTGGTCTCCCTGTAAGAAGCTTCCGAGTTTTCTTTCTTTGACTTAGGATTTGTACAATCTTTATTCATGTGTCCAATCATTACACAATTCTAACACTTTAATTTGCCTTTGCCCTTGCACTTGGATTTGGATCTAGGCATTGAAGATCTTGTACCTCGCTCAGTATTCCTGCCTCTCGTAAGCAATGCATCAGAAGAGGTCCCTATGCTACCATTTATCTTTCTCATGGTCTTACCTTGAAGGGATGAGATAACGATGGCCACGCTTAGGGACGAGTTTGCCGTGCACAATGAGTCTTTGAATGACTCATATGAAGCCGGAAGAGAGTTTAACAAAATACATGTCTGATCTTCATCTTTGGCCACTCCATATTTAGCAACTTATAAAGCAACTTATTAAAATTACTGATGTGGGCTTCCACATCTCCACCCTCTGTCATCCTGAAGTTGAACAACTACAGCTTTAAGTGTAGGCGATTCTCAAGGGACTTTTAAGCATAAAAGTTCTCTAACTTCGCCCACAAATTCACTGCGATTTTCTCCCTCAAAACATTGTACAAAACCTCATCCGTGAGATACAATCAGATATAGAATAAGGCCTTCTTATCCAGGGTATTCCAGTCTTCATCACTCATAGACGGTCGTCGCTCCTCAAGAGCCCCATCTTTGCCTTGCTTAGTTAATAAGCCAAGCATCTTAGCCTTTCATAACTCAAAATTACTTTTGCCTGAGTACTTCTCAATATCATACTTAGAGTTTCTCATTGATACTAATCCTTCAGATTCAAACCTGCGCCCCAACGTTATATCTGATACCACTTGTTGGGTGAACCGCAGAAGCACACAAAGATGAATCTAGGATAGCAATCTAATAACACCAAACAAACACAAAGAGAACACAATGATTTAATGTGAAAAAACCCTTTCAGGAAAAAAACCACAGCACAAAGTGACAGATGATCACTATGAAAGCAGAAATTATAAAGAGAAAGAGCTTACCCGATTCGAACAACCTCGAATCTCACCCTTGCTACACCCTTTGAAACCCTAAGACTATTTAGAAACCCTTAGAATACCTCTCAATCCCGTTTACATGCACATATATAACCTTGGAAATAATCTCAAACGAAATCGGAAACAAATCCTACAAATTCGCAACTTTGCGAAAAATCTGCGCAGAATTTGTCGATGGCATCGAACTAATTTTGTCGATGGCATCGAAAAAGTGCCCAGTTAATCCATTAACCAACCGAAGAAAATCCAGAAAATATCGATGGGATCGAGAACTGTTCAATGCCATCGAAGGTGACATCAAACAGACTGTCAATGGCATCGACAAACCCTGTATCTGACTCGATTTAAGACATCAAATACAATAGGGTATTCTCCAGTGGAGTCAGAAGAAGAATCTGAGGCTGGAATTTGAGGACTAATAGCATTAGCAAGGAGAGGTGATTGAAGGGATATAGCATGAAGGAAAGAGGTAATTAGGTTAAGATTGGTTGTGGAGATTGGGAGGGTGGTGAGGTTTGGGACAGAGGAAGCTATAATATTTTCAACCAAGTAAGAAGGAGGAGGTGTGTTTGGCGTGGCTTTGTGAGGATTGAGATGAGAAGAATGACGAAGTTGTTTGCAAAAAGTGGATGGAAGTTGAGACGAAGATGATACTATAAAAGGGGTTTGGTTATGAAGGAATTTTTGGAGGGATTGAGGGAAAGAGTCTTTAAATGGATTTGCATATTCTTGTGGGATTTAGAGGTTGATGCTTGATATTCGGGACGTACGGTAGAGTAGTGGGTGTAAAGAAGGATAGGCTTGAAGGAAAGATGGTTGAGGAGATGGTGAGGACAAAATGGAGGATAGCTTATTTTTCATAGACTTCTTTTTCTGCTTCCTTTTGTGCAATAAGTAGGCTCGCAATTGCCCAATTGGTGACTGTCGTGGCAATTTGATGTAATTCCTGTTTAAGAATAGAATTTTTTATTTGCATTATTTCTGCCAAAGAGTTATTCTAAGAGAGCATTTGTTGTTGGTTTGCCAAGATTTGTTGTTGAGCCTAATTTTGATGAATTTTGTTTTCTGCCTGCCAATTTAAGGATGCTTCAGCAACATAAATCTGTTTTGGAGTTCCATCTCAGTTTGTACCAGCATAAGTCTTGGTTTTTACTTGTAGGTGGAGGAAATCAAAATCCTCAGGAGGAAAAGATGGATGAGAAGTTTGCTGCTGTTGGGCAAGTTGGGATTCAAGGAGATAAACTTTAAGAGGTGACCCCAAGTGTTGCACTAGTGATGATTGATGAGTGGAAGAATGGGCAAGAGCTTTTAGGATGAGCATGGACAAAGCTTTTTGGTAATAGGATGCAAGAGTCAGCTTTGGTGGAGGGGGTTTGTGATACTCAAGCTCAGAACATAGTGCTGGTGGAATGGATGGTTTGGATTCTCTGTTCTTAGGGTAAAGAACATAGTAGTCGAATTTCCCAAATGCAATGAAGATCGCCCGTTCATCACCTCGAATAAGGTGGGATTATTAAGCAAATGTGACACATGTGCACATTAAAATTTTAGCACATGTGGTGCATGCTAAAAATGTATCGTGGCACATGTAGCACAAGTAAGGCAATTGATGATGTGTGGGGCTCACGGAACACATGCCTTGCATATAATAACTAGTACAATACATGGAAGGAAACTGAATGTCTAATGTGTAGCATTTATTGTGCTTGAAGATAGACAATATCACTTATATTTTTATGAGATCATGTAACACATGTCTAGCATAAGAAAATAGTCTTGACATGTATCATAACATAGATGAGCAAAGCTCTTGTAGTAATTAAAAGACTTGACAAATTGTCCTTTTAGATTGGACTAACCATAGATAGGAATATGGTGGCAAATTATGCTACCCATGGATGATAAGATAAGAGAAAGTAGACTTAAAAATGATTTGGCCATATACAATCAAGAATAAAAATGTCAACGATGGAAGTGAGTTGGTATAAGTTGGAGTCTCTAGGTCTGTTTGATTTTTCATGTAATGGGTAATTACCCCGTAAATGAGTAATAATTACTTACCCAGGTAATTACCGCTTCGGAAACGATGTAGATGTGACTGCTTAACTTTTACGCACTAGAATCGAGGATGGTTGCCAAATGAACGTAGGGCCCACTGTGATGTACGGGGCTTATCAGCACCGTTCATCCTATATGTCAGCATCATTTAGGGTATGAACCCAAAAATGAGGCAGATCCAAAGCTTAAGTGGACCACGCCACAGGAAAATGTGATAAATCATTTACCTACCGTTAAATACTTCTTAAGGCTCCTAGATACTTTGGATGAAGCTGATATTTATGTTTTCCTCTTATCCATGCCTGTGCGACCTTATGAAGGGTTTGGATGACAAATAAACTCTGATATGGGCCAAGTGAAAGAAATAGCTTTCAATGGTGGACGTTTCACCGAAACTATTTCGTTTGGTGTGGGCCAATTGAGAGTTGGATCTACCTCTGTTTTCAGATGATGCTCCAAAATGGTCATCTAAAATGGATGGATGGCATGGATATGTCCAATATATCACAAAGCGGCCCACAAATTTAAGTCTTTTTTTTTGTACAATTTTACAAAGCAGAAATACAGCCTGGTTATCAAACTCGTTCAATAGTAATAATTAGTCATTTACCGTGTATTTACCATTACAATGGAAAATCAAACAGGCAATAAACGGCGGTAGGAAGACCTGAGAGGACATGGATGAAGTAGTAAGAAGAGAATCCATGATCTATGGTCAAATTGAAGGTGCTGACTTTGATAGATTGAAATGGCGGAAAAGAATTCGAGTAGCCTACCGATTTAGTTGAGATAATGACTTAAATGATAAATGATGATGACCACGACAATGAAATCTTCCGTGGAGGATGCAGTAGGTAAGAGCAGACTTAGCTGCGTCCCCAAACCAGCAATGTGAGTGGGACCCTTACCTTAGGGCCCACATTGATGTATGCACGCTGTCCATCTATTTTGCCACATTATTTCAGGGCACAGTCCCAAATCGAAGTATATATAAATGTCAGGTATACTAACACACAAGAAACAGCTGTCATTGAACACCCACCATTAAAAACTTCCTAGGGTCCACCATAATGTTTATTGACCATCCAACCTGTTGATAAGGACACACAGACCTGGATTAAATCAATATATATATATATATATATACCAGCTTGATCCAAAACTTTTGTGGCCCACAAAAGGTTTTTAACGGTTAATAACCATAGTTTCCGGTGGTGTGATCCACCTAAAATTTGGATCTGCATCATTTTGTGGATCATGCCCCGAAATAAACTGACAAAATAGATGGACGCACCGATATACAATGCATACATCGAGGTCGGCCCTACAGTCAGGGTCCCACCCACATCGCTGGTTGCGGGGTCAGAGCCAACTCGCGATCGTTAGGTAATAGGTAATCCACAAAAGCAGCAACTTAAGCCTGAGGTCATACCATTTCCGGAATGCCCGATCTAAGATGGCATTTAGCATTTATTTATGGGCCAGAAAACAAAGATGGGCCCCACCTCGCGATACAGAATGTTCAACTAGCGGGCCTCATCACTTAACAATCATGCCCAAAATGTATGTATTTGACCAAACCATTCTTTGCAAGCCAGCAAGCAATCTGGGCAAATCTTTTCGAGGCACATCCATCCATGAGTGGGCCCATCAGTACTAAGCGAAGTTACAAAGAAATGCGTGCGTCGTCGGACAGCCCGGTTATCATACAAGGCACACCAACGGCCGTACCATGGCCCAAAACTAGTCGAATTTGATCCTCATCATAGACCATATATGTTGAATATGAACCATTGGATAAATTATTAAATCTTGCATTTATTTCACAGGTGGACCACCGGATGAAAAGAACGTATGCTGGCATGTGCAAACAACTGGAATCTAATCCTACTTGCCTAAGTGTAGCACCAGCACACGCTCACTCTAAATGGGCCTCGATAAATAATTATAAAAAAAAAAAAAAAAAAAAACTGACCGTGCATGAAAGTTCAACCGTTCATCAAGCGTGAACACAATGTTGTAGCTCAAAATCATCTGACAGGCTTTCCCATCTGCTGAGGGCTTATAAAGGGGCATCGAAAGGCAAAAGGCAAACAAATAATAGCCCAAATCCGGTTCAGACAAAGGGACCATGATCCAAAACAGCAATGCAGCCCACATGTATGACCCAAGGGTTTTTCATCAGATTGAAATTACAATGTAGCCCTTCGGATGATCCAAACCACCTATTCAATGAGCCAAAAGGAGCTACTAATAGTAATTAACGATCCACAATCTAGGAAGGTGTCAGTACTGCCACTTCGAGAGACCGCAGACCATTCTAGTAGGGTTACAGAAGACATCCATGAACATATGTTAATCGCGCGCAGCCCAATTAAGAGCAATTTTTTATTTTTAAAATCGAAGTATGCCATTCAGAACAGTCACTAAGCTCATAGGCAGCTTAGTAACAAGTCCAAGAATACTGATTTGGTCAATATGAGCTCACTGTTCATCCCAAGGGCATGCTCACTATCATCCCAAAGCTGTGATCTTATTCCAGTGGGTCCACATTTCAGGTGGGCATCGGAATACTTTCGAAGGGAACAGCATAGCACCTCAGAAACATCATCAACACCCCCCATTGTCACCATCACAACCACAGGCCCTGAGGAACGAGGTGAGCTATAGTCCCACTGACCCAATACCATTCATACCCTCCAAAGTACCAAGCCTCAAAACTCTGATTTCCTGGACTGCATACAATCCGTACCATCCCTAGTTCCTAAAAGGGAAGGGATGCAGGTAGCAAACTTCTTGGCCTCCACCAGTTTCCTTTACGTACACGGATCTTACAACATAGCACAAGTGCGCAAGTCAACATGAGGAACTGCTAAAGCACGGCCCAACATAAATAAGTAAAATACAGGACAGGCCTAGACTCAACATAGCCGTGTGGCCTACCTGTAATCTTGCAAGGAACCAAGATAACCCCAAGGCCAAGAAAGTAGAAGAGACCAATTTCATCAACCAAGAGCACTGGCCCACCCAGCCATTGCAGAGCTAGGACTTGTGAGGCGACCCATCCATAAAAGAATCAGTCAGACTATGACATTTGACATCAGCCGAATACCAACCATCCCAGAAATTACCCTAACACACCTATTTAGGGGTTTGATATTCCGTGGTAAGGAGTCCATCCAAAGTAATCACTGAATCATTGGGGGTCCAATTGCACGACAAATGCATAAAATTCAAATAAACATTGGAAATCAATCTATCTTTCACTACAATAATAAAACAAGTACAGAGTCCAGGAAATCTAAGTTTCATGCCTGCCTGAACCCATCACATCTTACCTACCAAAGACAGCAATTGCCACAGCGAGAGTGAAAAAGAAAAACAAACAAAAAACCAAAAAAACAAAACAATGTACCAACAGAAACACAGCTTCCTGCAGTGAGAATACTTCAATGAGCCGAGGGTGATAGGAAACCTGGCCCACTAACTAAGAGGAATCAGTAAACTGATGCATCCAGATCAGTACATTCATGCTTCACTAGCCAGCTAGAGAAGGTACGACAGAAGGGAATCAACTGGAGAATAACCGTGTTGCTAGAACAACTCACTCAGAACACCTTTCAAAGGATTACGTGCTACACGATTGGATTGGATCAAACTTTCTACTTGTGCAAAAAAAAACAAAAAACAAAAAGAAAAAAAGAAAAAAAGAAAAAAAAAAAAAAGGAAAGACTTTTTTAGTCCAGCGCCCTTTCCTAAACCTGCCGGTCCTAAAGCACCAACCATGAAAGTGGGACCCACAGTGGACCCTCAAAAAATCATCAAGGTTGGAGTATCTGAGTCATCCAATTATTATCCATGTTTCCAAGTCAACATCTGCATATTTTTTCCCGTAACAATTTGCGGCTCAAAAGATTAGGATCCTTCCAATCTAGGAAGCTTGGGGAATCATCCATCCACGGTGCAATCAGTAAACCATGGGGCCCACTCCTACAGAGACTGGAAACATCAGACGCCATATGTCCTGATGCATCAGAACCTATGATTCCTCAGGGCATCAAACAAACTCAGGAGGCTATAATGAGGAAAAAACATCAAAGACAATCTACTCCCAAGCTCTGTACTACATATGATTCGCATCTCAAAACACATGACCTAACATAGAATGCCCAACCTTACAAGACCCCCAATTCATCATTTTAAACCCATCAAATGAATCCCATGTCACTAGCCATGGTTCTTGGAATGTCAGCATTGACAGTGCGAAACGCTTGGGCCAGTGAAGGCAGAGTGCAGCTGCGCCAACAGATACACGCTGCCGAGCCAAAAACATGTAGGAAAAAGGAAAGGAGAGGATTAAATAGAGACATATTTACCTGAGAGGATCATAGGAGACAGATGGCATCTCTTCCACTTGATCGGTTAGGCCTCTTGAGTAAATTAACCTTGGAGCCCTCTCCTTCGCTTCTTCCCACTCTTCGACTCGCTTTCTTGTGCTTTTGCCGACGAACCAGATTTCCCTTTGGTGGTGTCCTCACTTTCCTTTGCCTTTGACTGAACCGATTTCCCCTTTGTAGATGCACCGTTTGCGTTGGATTTGCTGCTTGTTTTAGTAGTAGAACCTTTTGGTTTCCCGCCAGCTTTAGGAGTGTCGTCATTGGATTTAGGGCCTGCTTTAGGAGTTTCGTCCTTGGATTTAGAACCTGCTTTAGGAGTTTCGTCCTTGGATTTAGGGCCTGCTTTAGGAGTTTCGTCCTTGGATTTGCTGCCAGCTTTAGGAGTTTCATCTTTGGATTTGCTGCCTGATTTAGGAGCTTCGTCCCTGGATTTGCTGCCCCCTTTAGGAGCTTCTTCTTTGGATTTGCTGCCTGCTTTAGGAGCTTCATCTTTGGATTTGCTGCCTGCTTTAGGAGCTTCGTCCTTGGATTTGCTGCCTGCTTTAGGAGCTTCGTCCTTGGATTTGCTGCCCACTTTAGGAGCTTCATCTTTGGATTTGCTGCCTGCTTTAGGAGCTTCATCCTTGGGCTTGCTCCCCACTTTGGGAGTGTCGTCCTTCGATTTGCGGCTAGTCTTGGGCGAATCGTCTTTGGTTTTTCTGTCTGCTTTGGGCGTGTCATCCTTAGATTTACTGCTAGTTTCGTCCTTGGATCGAACACCAGCTTTAGGAGTGTCGCCCTTGGATTTACTGCCAGTTTTGGGGGCACCATCTTCAGATTTGCTGGCAAGCTTACCTTCATCACCCTTCTGTTTACCACCAGATTTAGTAACATCGCCCTTGGATTTATTGCTTGCTTTTGGACCAACATCCTTCGATTTGCTTGCTGAAGCTCCTCCCCTGGAAGACAGTTATGGCCATGGAACCTTCAGCACCAATGAGACACAAACAAGAATACCAGGTGGGACTACAATACATCTACTCACCTTTTTAATGGTGCATCTGTCTTTCCTAGCTTGGATGAAGAATCTGAACTTGTTTTTGCTTTCTTCTGCCGCCGCCTGGTAAAATGACAGTCAGAAGAAAATGATATGAAAAAAAGAATGATTACGCTATGAATAATGACACTCAGGTAGTGACGATTGATTACGGATTAATCAACATTCAATTGATTGGTCTCAAGTTATTGGCAAACAAGTTTCTCGAAGTCTTCTTCTTCTTCTTCTTTTTGGTGTTCTGTCCAAGTCATTTCCTCTATTTTCTTTGTGAATATCGAGATTATCCACATTCATAGGTCTGAGGTCCACATTATGAATTAAATGAACCAAATAATCATTCATTTCAATAATTTGAACCCAATTAGTTGGGATAAGGCTTAGATGATGATGATGATGATGATGATGATGAATAGTTCATTTGAAAAAAAATCAAACCCTTATCAGATATAATCACTATTTCTCGAATATTGAAATTGATCGGTGAAGGAACCATATCAGCATGCTAGAAATAATTGCAGAAATTCCTCTGATAACACCTATATCTCAATCATATCAAGATTATTGGTTAAAACAGATCGATTAGAAATTACATCTGTTATGACGATGGTATATCCAATGTCGAAATTGCCCACGGGATATTAAACAAGGGAAGCAGTCACATGGTACCGGTCCCACCACAACTAGCGGTGGTGCCTTGATATTGTGGGGCCTATGTAGTGTGTGCATGACATCCAACTGTCCGACATATTCAAACATGCATGATGTTCACCCACATAAAAGTCAGGTCAATCCACAGATTAGGAGGTCACACCCTGTCAATAGGTATGACCCATCACAATGATGGGACACTCCAAGAATCCCAGGCCAATCCAATCAGTAGGTTGGCCCAAAACACTTTGAATTTATTGGCCTTTTGGGCAATTTTACATTATTTTCTATGGGATGGCCCACGTAATGGTTGGACCAGCCTGATAGTTAGGATATGCATCAATAATGATCGACGCGCCTCTTGGACAGAAGGTTTGCCATGCGGACACAACATGGATGCCACAGTAGCTAGGTGGTTACCCCATTCAATAAATAGAATTTGGATATGGATGGATTATAATGAAATAGAGTCGCTGAGTATCCTATGAAATGAAGAACAAAACAGCACCAATTCAAGGTTTGAACCAATATTTTAAAAGTCGAATTGGATCGTAAAATAGCAAGAGTGAAATTGTAAAATCGCAACTCACAAAAATCTTAGGATTGTTATAATCTTCTGTACAAAATATAGGAAAAGAAAATACTGAAAAAGAAAATATTAAGAAAATCTTAAAAAATAGTAAATGGTCAAATAGGCATAATCAGGAATAATCATTCCATATTATAATTTTTAGATAATTGTAGAGTATTACTACCACTCATAGTTTGACATAATTTTAATAAAAATCAAGTTATACGTGGACATTTCATTACTTCAATGGTTTTGATAAAGTCATGATCTGAACTTTAAGTTGAAGCAAACTGCAAATTAATGAGTAAACATTATCAAGAGAATGAGATTATTAGAAATCTGAAATGTTTTTTGAATTCTCGCATAGGAAGAAAAAAATTTCTCACATAGATATATTGTATGATTAACATATCAACTTAGCACAAGTATCACCACCAGCTCCATGGACTTCAAAATAATGTTTCCCTCAAAGCATAAACCACTATGTTGTTTTAAAGTTGAAGTCATAAAAGTGCAAGTTTCTCATTATGCCTTTATACGAAAAATCTGTTAAAAAGTTTATACTTATCATATCAAAAAATCAAATATACCTTTTGAGTTTAAAGTCGCATAACAAAACCCAAGAAAAAGCAACTTGAATTCATGATATCTGACAAGAAAAAAATATAGGCCTTTAAGTTGAATCAAATTCTAACCATCATTACGACAATGCATAAAGGTCAACATTATTGCAACCATTCACTACAGCACTCCAGATTTAAGGTTGAAGAAAAGATCTGTCTTCTAATCACTTATAAAAAACAAATCTAAAAGATTCTTAAAGTCCCCACCAATTTAAAAGCATAAAAAAGCCATGTAAAATTAAAAACCGAAGATGATATTATTTGAATCTTGCATTGCATTGAAATCGTAGATTTGTAGGACTCGTTCAAAGTGGTATTTGAATCATTTTTCCGAACATTAGATTTAAATCATAAAATTGTATATCGTCGGATTTTGACAACTCGGCTAGGAACCTGGACCATACTACAACATATTTTCTTTGGTAGTTCTGCCACTAGGTCAACCTGCTGTGAGTCAGAAAATCAACTTAAAGTACAACAAATAGAGCTACATGACAAAAATAAAAACGAGCAACCAACTGCAGTACATATGGCTTCATGATAAAACCTTTGCTATTTGATGAAGGCCAAAATTTGGATTCCATTTGTTAAGAAAATAGCTGACCATTGCTTGATGTGGGTTTTAAATAAAAGCCTGTTTTCATGTCCAACTTCATTCTAAACCTTTCTCATTGATCTCTCCATTCCAATCCAGGTTTAAAACATAGGCTACAGGTAAAGGAAACTTTGGAAAACATTTGTCCCTCAAGTTATGAAGGAAGCTTTGGGCTCATTTTGATCATGGATTGAGAATGGGAATTGACCTCATGATGTTTAATCTCCCATCATTCCTCAATAGGTTTACTGGTAAAGCAGACGTATCACCTGCGGAGATGAAACGGAAAAATGAATCAATCATTTTGACCACACAAAATGGAGGGTAGGCTAGACCACTCGGAATTAGAGTGGAAACCCATCAGCAAAACATGTCAAGTTTTTCATCTTATCTTGAATCAGACACCAACCTATTGCATCATTCATCATCTAAGCCTCATTCCAACTAACTGGGGTCAACTACACGTATCATGTTCCACCATGCCACTTGTGTCATGGACCATATGTTCAGTTAAACCATTGGTTCTCAAGTATTTGCTTATTACCTCCACGTCCTTCTAAGCCTTCAAATTGAACCTAATCACTCCTAACCGGTACAGTACTTAGTCTTAATCTCCGTTGAAC
The DNA here is from genome assembly GCA_021015155.1 of Magnolia officinalis. Classification (NCBI taxonomy): domain Eukaryota; kingdom Viridiplantae; phylum Streptophyta; class Magnoliopsida; order Magnoliales; family Magnoliaceae; genus Magnolia; species Magnolia officinalis. Next base: position 58,984,650 of record JAJHSJ010000011.1, read on the forward strand.
ATGATCAAATCATTTGTCTACTTTGCCATATCTTATTACCTATTGGTGCTACTCCTAAGTTCCTTAAATGCATTCATTTGTAATCCTATCCTTCCTCATTTTGCCACCCATCCATCTCAACATCCTCATTTCCACTACACTCATCCTATCTCATGTTGTTCCATAACGGCCCAACATTCTGTTCCATAAAGCATGGCTGGTCTTGTGGCTATCCTACAAAATATACCCTGAAGCTTGATTAATACACGGCGATCACATAAAACTCCAGAGGTACATCACCACTTCTTCCACCTAGCTTGAATGCTATTAGCAACATCATCCTCAATCTCTCCACTCTGATGAATCATCAACACAAGATAAAAAACAGTCATTTGGTGTACTTCTGGGTCAGCAATCTTTAACTAAGTCCTCGTCTCCAATCCTATTGTTGCTAAATTGAATTCTATATGCCAATGTAGTCAAAGGCACTAGGCGCACCGCCGAGCCACCTGCCCCTACAGTTCCCCAAATGCCTAGGCACGCGCCTAGAAATTCCAGGTGCAATTATTATTTTTTATTTTATAACATAACTATTAATATTTGATTTTTTGTAGATTTAAGTTGTGTTTTCAATAATTAAAATCAATAGCATTCAATTCATCTTAGCCCAATGCCACATTTCCCCAATTCTAAACTCGCAATTTACCATAAATATGAACCCTAAATTTTCCATTTTCCCCAAATCCTCCGAACTCACCAATCCAAGAACAATGTTATCAAAATCGTTATCGCATTGCAAATCGTAATGGGGATGGGGATTGAATCATATCGTAAATCGCACAATTTTTTCTGATTTTCTTAAAAATACAAAAATCAATCAATCAGACAAAATTTAAAACTCAGCAATCATCCTTTTGCCATTAATATGCACCAAGTAATACCATGTCATGATAGTGTAAAAGGATTCTTATCTTATCTTATTCTTTCAAGAAATTTTTCTTAAAAAAGATACAAGGATCCTTAAATATTTTATGTTCTTGTTAACTTTCTTGAATGTAGAACCATGTTGGAGAAGCAGCATTTGATTTTGTAGACCGACAAAAAAAAACATACTACTTGATTTTGAACCATCATCCCACAATACATATAAGTCGACATTATCGTAACAATCCATAAAATCATTCCAAATAACATGTACATCAATTTGGTTTGTCGACCAGTTAAGCAGTAAGAAATCATATTTAAAAGTTCTACTATTTAACTTTGAAAAGAATATATATTATTTAATCTCTTATAAGGAACAAAATAAAATAATTTACCTTTTCTAGACGATTCTTTTTTTTTTTTTTGCTTTTTCATTTTTGGAATCTTTTTTTTTTTTTTAATCTAAATGATTCTTAAAGCCCCCGCCAATTTAAAAACATAAAATAAAAGCCAAGCGAAGCTTAAAATAGAAGAGAACAAGTATAATTTGAATCGTAAAATCATAGGATTCATATAAAAAGGGATTCAAAGGTGGGATTCAAATCGTTTTACTTAAGATTCGACTCAAAATAGTAAATCGTATGATTTTGACAACACTGTCCAAGACCACTTATTTTGCCAAAAGCCCTAAATTTTCAAAAAACTCATAATCCAATTTTTTGAAATCCCCTTAACCTAAATTTTCCATTTCTCTTATGTAAAAGCTCAAATTGCTTTCAAGATGTCCAATGTGATGACCTTGACACACTATTAGAACAAAGAAATCAAGAAGAAAAAGTAATGAGAAAACTTGTTAAAATGCAGGGGAAGAATATCGCAAGCTTTAATCTCCAAAGAAATGAGAAAAGTTATTGAGATTGCACTTAAAAGCTCTTTCTTGTCTATGTGCACCCTTATTGGTTGGTAAAATACCCCCCAGCCCACACATATGAGGTACCCATAATGTGAAAAGCTGTAGGTGCTTGAGGCGTGCCTAGCCGCACCAGGCACTAGGCACACACCGAGATAAACACCTCGCCCAGGATCCAAGCAAGGCACAACAGGGCCAAAACACCTAGGTGTGCACCTAGAACGCACTTGACAACACTTCTATATACACGACTTAGTCCATGTCCAACTAATTTTAAAATCTTTAGATTATAATGCCTCTCCCCATAGTTCTAGCATTACGTTTACCCCTTCCCTCCTCTTGTCAATCAAAACTATGTCATCTACAAACAACAAACACCATGGAACCCCTTCTTGTACATGCCACATTGACTTGTTCATAACCATTGCAAAAAGATATAGGCTCAATGCAACACCTGCCTATTGCCACTGAACATAAATCCCAATTCTACAAAAACGAAAAGCCCGAGCGTGTTGTACAAAAGGGAGAAACACTTATTAAAAGGTCAATTGTATCTAAATGACAAATCACCCATCATCATCATCATCAGAGCCTTATCCCAATATTTGGGTCAGCCCTCTGAGAACTGTTAGCTGATCACTCCCTACCAAATGCCTCTCCAATGGTATGTACCATGTGCAATCTATCGTTTGTATTGACCAATTACCGGTCAATACTATTCAGTATCACAGGTGATTGATACAAGGGGTTACCACAAAATTTATAATGTACCAGCGATATTATCATCGATACATGCAAAAATATCTAAGTATCAATATTATCATGATATATTGGCAGGTGTTTAATAAATGCATAAAACTGACCGATACTAGCAATATTACACAAGTATATATCGACGTAACATCTATATTTCTGATATTCAACAGAAAAAAAAAAAAAAAAAAAGAAATCCAAAAGATTATAGAAGGCTTTATGCCTAAAAATTTTTGGATTTGTGTTTCTTAAGAGTGTTTTAACAACTCCACTGGAGAACATATTTGGGTCAAAATCTTAACAGTCTTTTTTATTACACTGGGGGAATTCATTCCCTGCTTTTTATGTTTCCATGGGAATGTCAGAAGAAATGGCCAAGTATTTCTTGAAGATGATTACATTTGTTTGGTTTTAACACTGGATTTCAAGGGAAAACCAGGAAAAAGTCTAAAATTGTGTCTTAATTCGACAAGTTCTCCGTTACATAGCTAAAAGATGGAACAATTTATTCAAGTTAAGCTGCGGAATGCAAAAACTAACCATAGAAGTGCAAACCAAACTATAAAAATAAAGAACAAAAACAAAGAATAATGAAGCCAAGAGATTAAAAAACAGCAACCAAACACCCCCTTAATGTTAGAAAAGCTTATTCAAAATCTTTTTTTTTTCAACGGTTAGCAAAGAAAATAAGTAGAAATCTGTGCATGAGTTTCACAAATTGGCACTGATTTCAGGCAAGAAATTTCAATTTGGAAGATGAAAACAGAAGAAATCGATGAACTATGAAATTCTTGCCTTTCACAATGTGTGGAAAAAATAAATGGGCTGTGCATTATTCTTTATTGGTAATCGGGAAAAAAATTTATGACGTCAGGGTGTCCCCACCCCCATTTTAAGGTAAGACTAGCCCCTGCGGATGCACACGATCACCTGCAAACAACAAGCATCAGGTAATCCCAGGGAGGGGAATCAAACCCGCGTCCGTGGGGAGCAAACCCATGATGCTAACCATTCGCCCAAACGCCATGCGGGTTTCGTAATTGGAATTTTATTAAGAAGGAAAGAGAACGATACGAATACAACCCAGCTCAACTACAAGAGCCTACACCACACCAAAAAATCACTATCCTAAGACAGAAACAATGATAACCAAAAAGAGAGAAGAAAAGGGAACTTGAGACAAATATTCTTATGAGGTATAGTATTTTGAACCCCAGACCAATAACCAAGGAACTTATTCCAATGGACCCTAGTATCGTATCCTCTTATGTTTGACCATTGCCTATTCCTTGCGTTGAGTCCACTCTTCCTATGGCTCTTAGGAAACAAAGGAGCATTTGTACTTCTCATTGTACCAATCGTCTTGTTCCCTTTTATAGCTAGTTTGGATTGGTGGAAACAAAAAAAAAAAAAAAAAAAAAAAAAAAGATGAGGAAAGTAAAACGTTGCATCTCAGAAAAACAATGGAAAAAATTAAATCGGTGGTAAAGAATCCGGAAATAACCTGTTTGTCTTGGCATATATGATTTCAATGGAATTGTTCTAATGGTCAATGGTCAAAAGGCAATAATAGTCTCTCAAAAAGGGTGGAAATCTCCATTTCTTAGGTTTTAAAGAGGAAAAGGAAATGGCCCCTCTGAGGAAATTTGAGGAAAAGGAAATCAATTTCCACAGTCATCTTTCTCAAACAAGAGAAACCATCACATCTGAGGAAATCAAGTTCCTTTCCTTAGTTACTTTTTTAATCAACAATCCAAACAGCACCTTGAGGCATTTCTACTTGTTGGTATTTTATACTTGTAATTTCTATTGTCTGTGCCTTGCAGCAGAAAAAAGGCTCTTTCCAATCCTGACAGGAAAAGGGTGATGGTAAAGTAAATGGAGGCTCTCGAAAAAAGAAACATGAAAGATGGTGCAGCAGAGGGAAAGTGTACAGTTGGTGTTGCTAGGATATACCATTAAGTTTAAATGTCAAAGTTCAATCAAATGATATAAAGCATGCTGACTTGCAAAGGTTTACTCAAACACAAGGTGTTAACCACTTCGAAGCTCTATCTAATTGTCAACTCAATGAAAGTAGTCTCCTTTTTTATGTAAACTATTTCCATAGGTGGTGAAATCCAATGTTGTCAAATCACATATGCGATCATGTGCGATCGCATATGCCTATGCGCATATGCGATCACACAATCGCATATGCGATCGCATATTTTTTTATTTTTTTTTTTTGAAAAATTAAAAAATATACATGTATTAGGGAAATTTCAAAAAATTGTAAAAAAAAAAAATTATAAGAAACTGAGGAGAACTTTTCCAAGTTAATAGATAACTAATTTTACATATTTAAAATACATTTGAAAGAGATAAAATCAATTAAACATGAATTAAACATCAAGTCATCCACATTTAACAATATAGTTGACAAGAAGTAACAACAAAATCAGCAAGCTATTTATTTATTATGGTAGAAAATCAACAAGCTTTCTTCCTTGAAACTTTAAAGTGCTTGAATCTTGATCTTCCAACTTCCAAGAGAGAGTGAATGTAAGAGAGAGAGAGAGATTATGATCACTTGGAAGTAGGAAATACAAGAGAGAAGGAGATTAAGACGTAATTAAGAAATGTAAGAAAAAAATAGAGTAAGAGAGTTTTGGGGTGAGAATATTGCAAATAGAGGAGATTTGGAAGCCTTTTTATAGACAAAATGTTATTTTTTTGCAAAAAAATAAAAAATAATAATAATAATTCAATGCGCCATGGCCAATATGCGATCGCATATGCTGTATGCGATCGCATACATCGCATATGCGATCGCATATTTTCGCATATGTGCCAGATCGCATATTTTCGCATATGTGCCAGATCGCATATGCGATCTGCATATGGATATGCGCATATGCGATCGCACATGACAACAATGGTGAAATCCCACTATGGCGTGTGTGTGCGGTTGTGAAAGAAAAAAAAAAAAACCATAAACTATCTCCATTATTGATAACATGAAATGGCACTATTCCAATTACATGTGAAGAATGCCTTCTTAATGGAGATCTCATCAAGGTTTACTCAAACACAGGGTGTTGACCCCTTCAAAGCTCTATCTAATTGTCAACTCAATGCAAGCTATCTCCTTTTTTATATGTAAGCTATCTCCATTATTGTCAACTTGAAATGTCACTATTCCGATTACAATTGAAGAATGCCTTCTTAACAGAGATCTCATCAAGGTATTCCATATAGGTAACAGTGGTTGTAACGGTCACCACCATTACTGATATGGATATCAGCCATAACGATTGGGGGAAAAATTGCCCGAAAAATTCTATAAAAAAAATATTTAGAAAAGCCAAAATAATGTAAATATTCCAAATATATATTCATTTTTTGTTTTGAACATGTTTATGGTAGCATAACGGTCCACTCTTTGGTGAGAGTGTTGTACCTGACATTGTGCATATTTTTTATGGTTGTAATCTATACAGGAACCTTCCTAGCAAGTAATGTAATGAAAAATTACCTTACTTGGGTTGTTTGTATGGGTTGAAAACATGGAAATTTAATCAATTTCCAAAGAAGTGACTTTTTCCCTATCTAAGAAGACACGACAATGTCATTTCTCACAATTTTCCTCAGAAAACAAGTAAAACTTCCCCACTCTGTTAAATCTAGATTCCAAAAGCTATAAGAGACGGCTCCCACATTTTTACCATTGACCTTTTAATATGGCCATGGAAATCACAAGTGATAAAAGGAACAGGTTAATGTGGATTCATTTCCACACATTTTGATGTGAGGTTTTGGTTTTCCATATCCCTCTTTCAGTTTCCACCAATCAAACAGGAATCTAGTTTGCTGCATTACATAAGCTTCTGAAAAAATTACTTCTGTAAGCATTCATGCCATCAAGGAACAGCAGCATTACAGAACAATGATTGTCAACTTAGTAATATTTTAGAAATAATCATTTCCAGGAAGCGAGATGCAGAACTAAATATGTTTCCCCACTTTTCTCCTACAAGTACAACTAAAATTACGAAGGGCTAAAAAATATGAAACATTATAGGAACACTCTTCCAAACAGAAATTCAATAAAAGAAAGCATCACTTACATTTCAGAAGCATCAGGACTTTGAACATCAGTTGCTTGTTCCTGATAGAAAATATGTATTAGTACTGAGTATACAGACATCCCAAAACCATGTAGAACGGGATCAAGTATTGGTAACCCACCCCATCCGGTGCACTGTCACCTTCAATTAACTCCCATTTCTCTTTTGTGAGCAGCAAGGTCTCCTTATCACCATCATCATATAAAACCTATACAAGACCAACAGCTATCATCAGGGACCAGCATGAATTTTAATAAACATTAGAGGTCCATGTGACCGAATTCACCTCATGCTTATGGTCAACTGGGTTAAATGAAGCAACAACACCTTGATAATACCTGCGTCAAAACAATTTAAATATAAGGGAACACGTAGCAATCATTAATACCTTTCAGATATATATAGCAATCATTAACTCGGCATCTAAGATTTTTGTATGGAGGTATTATACAATGCACAGCCAAGAATATACATAGCACGTTAGGGTTTCAATTTGTACAAGAGGGGCCCATGGTTCAATGATGCCAACTATGATGGGTATAGACATGGATAGCACATGCACCCAACATTCCTCCAATTATGTACAAGATTCAACCTTTTTTGGTTGAATATAAACCGTTTCTTTAATTTCTTTCCCAACCATTTATTGATTGGACCACACATCTAGGAGATTTATGGAGCATGGACCATTGTGGGACCCATCATATCAGCAGTTCCAATTGCTGAACTGTGGACCCCATCTAGCAAATTGAAAGCCCCAATGATGTGTGCAAACATTCAACCCAAGCATAGTATAACCTCATTTCTTTAAACTGCCTGGTTATTATAAATGATATAGAAAGCAATCGCGAATGCAAACCAAATGCCCAAAAAAAAATTAAAAAATCAGGGCAATCCCCCACATAAACAAGCTCCTTTCAAGCACAGTTTGCTAGTCCTTCCACCATTTAGTTGCGCTACAAGTGCATAAAGGAGACTAAAGTATCGATACCCTCAAGAAGATAAGAATTAGAATTTTAAAAAAAAATAAATCTTGTGAAGACATGGTTCAGAAGCCAATAAGAGATTTCAAACCTTGCCCCATCTAATAATTATTTGACAATAACCTTACATCTATAGTAGTGGATAGGAAACCAAACAAAAATGTAAGATCCGCCCTTCACATTTAAATTGCCCACAACGGAAGGAAAATTAATACATGCTCCACATCCAGTGCCAAAAATTGAAATGTCCATTAGGATTGTTTATGGTACAAATGGCAACAATATCCGAGGGCAACCTAGATACAGTCAATATTAATCTCAATATTATGTAAATATCTTTTTTTTTTTAACAACAGAAAAACATTCTTTCTTCACTTCTCCATATAGGCAACGGAATTTTCATGAAGCCATGCATCCTATCAGCTCAGAATTGATTGTCCACTAAGAAAAATTGCATTCATCAGACTAGCCAAACCATCTAACCATGGCATTTAAAAAATGGTTATCGCAGTACAGACTGACATGTAAAGGAAACAGTCAGCCCCATTACGCATACGGGGTGAGCCGGTCCATAATGAAAAAGGAGAACGTGTCAGCCTATATTGGCCAATACACCCTTGTCGGCAGCACTACGGTCATAAAGGGCCATTTGAAAATTATTGTTTATAAAATTTCTCACGTTTTCCCACTTCTTTCTTCATTTCAACCACAAAGGAAGCTTAGAAACTAATTTTAAACTAGATCCAGGCCTATTTTCAGGATCAAAATAGAAACCGTTAGTAGGATACGAAGTATCAAAGAGGAGTGGATCATTTTGGGAAATATTAAAGAAGGGGTAAGCCATTACTTTTTGTGTATTCATATGTAACAGGCCCTGACCCACCAAATCATGCTTCGATTATGTTCGGTTAGAGTCTATTCACTCAACATTCAGCAGGTTAAGCTGATATTCCATGACAGACAGCATTCTTGCCAAAGAATGGCCCATTACCCCATCAAATACATGTCCGAAAACAAAAGTCGCAATCCATTCTATTGTTATTCAAAAATCACTAAAGTCCCAATGGTGAGCCATAATGACCATCATGGGGTAAAGGCCATTGCGTAAAGGTAATGGTGGCAACCATTACACGTTACGGGGTCGTAACGAAACAGAAAAAATGACCAGTAATGGTCATTACAGCCCTCGTAATGGCTCATTACGCCCCTCGTAAAGCCTGTAATGGCCCCATAACAGTCCATTACGGGGCCGATACAGGTTTTTTAGGATTTTTTTCAATTTAGAGAGAGAGAGAGAGAGAGAGAGAGAGAGAACATAACGGCCATTACAGCCCGTATCGTAAATGTAACGGTGGTGACTGTTACAGCCACCATTACCGTCACGGAATACCTTGGATTCCAAATGCACATCTAGGCCATCCTTTGATGGGAAGGGTGGAACTGTGGAATCCATTGCGTGTGCTATTTTTTTTCCTGTGTGGAATGGATGTCAAACCAGGACTTTGCAGGACCATCTTATCTGTCTATTTTGTAGGCGGCTGAGATTCAGTCAGTTTTTTGTGGAATCCCTCGTCTTTTTGTTTGTTGTAGCCAGAAGGCTCCTGCTCTTTATAAGGCTTTGTTGTTTCCTTTTGGTGCTTTCTGTTTTGTTTCATCCACGGCGGTGACGAGAGGGTCACCTGTCTTCAGGGGTGTTTGGAGCTGTACATGTTCTTGGTGCTTAATAAATTTGTTTTTTTTCAGGAAAAAAAAAATGTATGTCCCCAATGAAAGGGTAAGGATCTTCCAAAAGTTTTTTTTTTTTTTTTTTTTTGTATATGGCACATTGACTGTTGGACCTATTGAATGGATGGTACCAATCTTGTCTGTGTATGACATGGAAGCAGTGTGCCTTCCATGCCTGCAAAGGCACTTCAGCTCCATATAGACACGTCATCAACATTATCATCATCATCATAAATTATATCCTTGTATTAGCTATTTGGGTCAGCTTATGGCAAAGGCTGGGTGGGCTCAATTTGCACGAGATCCAACGAACATAGGTATCCCAGCATCCAGCAATTGTGGGTGCAATAACAAGCATTTAAAATGAAATTCCAAAAAATTAAATATGACACATGTATGCATGCATTTGAAGTTTTTGTTTGAACTTGTGTCAATTTTCTTCTCATGTATACAAATGTAGATCATTTATATAAAAAATCTAAATAAAGCAAACGCGTGTCGAGGGGTAAAGCAAACATACTGGGAATTAAACACCAAACAGGTCGGACCCAACATCAAGGTGTACATCATGTATTTAGGGGCTGTTTGAATGCCTGTAACTTCTGTAACCTGTAACTTTGTATAGGGTAATATTGCAAGAAATTTAACAGGGGAAGATGGTGTTTTTCAACTCACAAGTTACTTTGTTACTGGCAACGGCTATCTATTTCAAATTTGGGAGAGGGAGGTGGCACTCTTGTAGAGGTAAGCCTTGACCCTTCTTTGTTTTTCTTTTTATTTTTTCCATCTTTTTTTTTTCTTTTGCGTCAAGATGGAAGGGATGCGGTTTCAGTGGATCCCAGGCACCAATGTGGATGGGATCCCTCACTGTGGGGCCCACCATGATGTACTTGCCTTACATCCACGCCGTCCATCCATATTGAAAGATCATTTTACGGCATGATCCAAAAAATGAAGCAGATCCAAATCTCAGGTGGACCACAGCAGAGGAAACAATCTTGACTGAATCCCCACCATTAAAAGCTTCATGGGGTCCACTGGAATGTTCATCTTCCATCCAACCTATTGTTAAGGTCACAAAGACCTAGACAAAGAGACCACACAAATATCATCTTGATCCAAAACTTTTTTGGCCCCCAAGAAGTTTGTAATGGTCAATTACTATTATTTCCTATACTATGGTCCACCTGAGATTTGAATCTTCTTCATTTTCTCGATCATGCCCTAAGAGAGCTTTCAATAAGGATGGACGGCATGGACGCAAGGAAAATACATCACGGTGGCCTCCACAATCAGGGATCCCACCCACCTCATGCCGTTTGGCGCCAATAGTCAGGTGGCTACTGGTTGGTGCTCTGTGGACCCCACTATGTTGTATGTGTTTTATCCATGCCATCCATCCATTTTTCCAGATCATTTTAGTGCTTGACCCCAAAAATGAGGCAGAACATAGTCTCAGGTGGACCACACCACAGGAAAACAGTAGCGATTGACTGTCCACCATTAAAAACCTCCTAGGGCCCATTGTGATGTTTATTTGACATCAAACCAGTTGATTAGGTCCTAAAGATCTAGATGAAGGGAAAAAACAAATATCAGTTTGATCCGAAACTTTTATGGCCCCCAAGAATTTTTAATGGTGGGAAGTTTTAAATAAACATATCTTTTTTAAAAAAATGAAATTTTTATGGTAGAAATTTTTTATGTTTCTTTCCCTTGCAGCATTATAAACATATCTTTTAAAATTTAAAAAAAAAAAAATTTTAAAAAGTTCCCTTTTGCTTACTTCAAGTTTTTTTTCACATTATATGTATTTCAAATACATGGGTCCACTTGATGATTAGTTTAGCTTAAGTATCGGACTAACTATTCATCTAGATGGGCTCAATAAAATGACATACTTTTATCCAAGCTTTCTTATGTGTCAATCTAATTTTTAAACGATTCCGTACTCGAAGTTCTGGTTGGTGTGAATATACAACTTCTTACCTGTAACCAACTTACTGGTTACACAAACAAAAAACTAATTTACCTGTAAGTTACAGCTTACAATCAAATAGGATTACCTGTAACTTCCTTTCACCTGTAAGTAAGCTACAGGTAACTTACTAACAACTTAAAAAACTTACAGCATCCAAACGCGGCCTTAATGTGAAAGTTATATTGCACAAGTTTGTTCTTCCTATAAAGACCAAGTAACATAGAATGATTCACAGGTTGTACAAACATCACAAAGACCAACTAACATAGAATGATTCACAGGTTGTACAAACATCACAAAGACCAAGTAACGTAGAATTATTCACAGGTTGTACAAACATCACACACTTTCTTTTCAACAATTTCCTTCCTATAATGTATAACATAAATTCCAACACCCAAAACCAATTATGAACGAGATTCCGATGAAACAGTGAGATATAAATATAACATGAAGAACAAGATTTCCGTGAAACAGTAAGATATAAATATACCATGATGACTACCGAATCCATAAGGAATGAATGAAAACATATTGTAGCAGCAAAAATGTCAGATACAGTAAGCACTTACGTCTTATCCTCTGGCCACCAGACCTTAATCTTAGAGCCAACAAGGTTTTCACCAGGACCTTCAGCTGTCTGACATGGAAACAAGCAATAAATAAACAAGCTGCAAAAGAGATTAATGCTAAAAGACATTATGATTAAAGGAAAATGAGACGTACAACAATGAAGCAAAACAAATACCAGAAATGACACCAATTCTAACTAAAGCTACAAGAACAATAACGAATGAAAGAACGTGCCTAAGCTGCATTCCTCCATCAAGACCACACAAGACAACAGCCTAACCACCAACATGCAGAAAGAAACAGAAACTTCATGAAATATTACAGAGAAAATAATATGATATGATAGAGACTAATGTATCTATCTAGCTAACATTTAGAGAAATGCTCCAAAGGAACAAGTAAACAAAAATAAAATAAACTGCAAATCATGAATATATGATAGGGTTTGCACCACCAACAAAAAAAAAAAAAAAAAAAGGGCAAGAAGTACTGTCCAAAATTCAAGTTCGTCAACCCTAGACTCCCCCCAAATCGACTAGAACTGACCAATTCTTAGGTCACAAACCAATTAAAAAGACTTTTTATTGAAAATTAATAATTTATTAAAAGCAGCCAAAAAGCAAAGACAACAAGACAAACAGAAACATAACAAAAAGAAAAACACTAAAGGCTACACAACTCCATAGGGCAAGGAGTCCAATCCCCAATCAGCTAATGAACCTTCCAAACAATGGAGGGAGGGGTTCACTGTTGTTCCTAAAACATCGACCATTTCTTTCCAGCCATATAAACCAAAAGACCAGAAGCAGGCCATGCGCCATTTAAGCCTATCTTTAGATATAGGACCCCATTCATGCCAAGATAAGAAAAGCTCCCCCAATGACCTCGGCATCAACCATGGCACGCCGAACCCAAGAAGAACTCCCATCCCACACACCCTTCACAAAGGGGGAATGGATGAAGATGTGATCCACCGATGACTCGTTCTTCAAGCATAGGAGGCAGAAGTTTGGAAGCATCATCTTCCCTTTTCACAAATTGTCATAGTCAGGATCTTATTACTGCCAACATACAACATTGGCAACTGGGGGTGCAACCACCTCAAGAAAAGAATGGACTGAGAACCTTTAGAAACTCTGGCACAGGTAGGGACATGATGAGGTCGATCACAATCTTCCTTGGGGGATAACTACTCCGAATCCACAGAGCTCTCTGGACTCCTCACAAAGCTTCCTAGAATCCACGAGGGATAAAAGCAGGAATAATTCCCAATAATTTTGAAATAATTTGATTGATGATAATAATAATAATTAAAAATTTTTAAAAAAAAAAAAAAAAAAAACAAAATTACAACTCTTTAAATAAAGAACTCAAACATAGGATGGAGTTTTAGACTTAGACTCCAACTTAAACACCCTAAGAACGTGACTTACTATTTATAGACGACCTCTATTCCTACTAGACTTCATGGTTTTCGGCCAAAAATAGTAAGTGTCCAATTTGGCCCAATCACGTTATTCTCCTAACTTTTCTATGCCTTTTCGTGTTGGGCACGACTTCTACAACTCAAAGTATCAAAAATTAGAGTCCAACTCAAACTTACTATTTATAGTAAAAACGAAAATAAATGGGACATTTGATCGTCGATCTGATGGAATCTCGAAAATCCGGCATGGGCAACCTGGTGTAGCTAGGTTAGTTGGCTTAAGTAAGTTCTCCTACCCCAAAATCATATATAATGTGTCGAAAAACTCATCCCGGTTTGCGAGGTACGAGTGATTTAAGCTTCTAATGGTCCGAATCATTTCCGCCTCCGATTGGGCCTTCTCTGGTCCATCCTTGCCATGAAAGTGTTTGCGACCCACTCTACATCAGTCCCCTCCACTTCAAAAGAACTCAACCACAAGTTCTCGTCCAACTTCGGTTCATGACACTCATTCAGGTCTACAACGTTGAAAGTACATGAGATATCCATGTCGTCCAGAAGATCAACAACATAAGCAATGTCATTGATCATTCGAAAGATCGGTAGCGGTCTAATCTTTTTGTTCTTCAACTTGTTGTAGGCCCCGATCGGAAATCTCTACATGCATAGATGAACGATAACATTGTTGCCCACCATGAACACATTTTGTTGCCGATGCTTTTTGGCTTGCTCTTTGTACTTGTCGTTTGAAGCTTGCAACTTAGCTTGCACATCCGAAAAATGCCCACAATTCGGTCCGCCATATGCTTTGCTGCAGTGCTCATGCCTAGGAGCTTGGGCAAAGGGACCAAGTCAAGTGTGTGGCGGGGCACTCATCCATAAACAATTTGGAACAAGGACTTCCCTGTTGAACAATTCAACATATTGTTAAATGCAAACTCCGCTTGAGACAATGCTAAATCCCACTGCTTCGGCTTGGCACCTGAAATACACCGGACGAGGTTTCCCAACATGCGATTCACAACTTTAGTCTGCCCATCGGTCTGCGGGTGGTGGGCACTACTGAACTGAAGTCGCGTACCGAACCGATTCCACAAAGTCCGTTAGAAGTGGCTAATGAACTTCGTGTCACAGTCAGAAGTAATGGTCTTGGGAACCCCGTGTAGTCGCATGACCTCTCTGAAGAATAGATTCGTCACGTGAATTGTATCGAAAGTCTTCTTACATGGAATAAAGTGCAACATCTTTGAGAAACAATCTACCACCACGAACACCAAATCCACGTCGCGCTGTGTTCGTGAGAGACCAAGCACGAAACCTATAGATAAGTCCTCCCAGGGGTCGTCAGGCACAGGTAATAGGGTGTAGAGGCCCATATTGTGAGACTGCCCCTTGCAAGTCTGACAAACATGACAGTGTTGCACCGCTTTACCCACGTCACATACCAGTTACGGCCAGTAATACCGTTCATCAACAAGAGCCTACGTCTTGTCTCGCCCAAGGTGTCCACCAAGGCCACCTCCATATAGCTCTTGGATAATCTGCTCCCTCAGATAACTTAGGCTGATGCACAGTTGATTCCCTTTGAAGAGGAACTTTGTCTTGCATATGTAGGTCACTAGGATGACCCTCTTCGCACCTCATACAGGCACCCTTGAAGTCCTCATCCTCGACATACAGCTCCTTGGGGCAGTCGAAGCCGACCGCCTCATTGCTCATCGTAACCAGTAGTGATGCAAGCCGGCTAAGTGCATCAGCCACCTTGTTTTACTACCCTGACTTGTGCTTCAAAACGAACATAAATTCCTACAAAAAAATACGACCCATCTAACATGCACACGGTTCACGGTAGTCTGACTATTAATAAACTATAAGGCTTAATGGTCAGTGTAGAGAACAAACTCTCTTTGAATCAAATAATGCTGCCAATGTCGCAACACTTGAACCATTGCGTATAGCTCAAACTCATATGCAGACCATTTCTTTCGAGCTTTGCTGAACTTCTCGCTATAAAAGGCTACCGGTCTGCCTTCCTATGATAAAACTCCTCCAATTCCGACATATGAGACGTCACACACAACCCCAAACAGCTTGTCGAAACTGGGAAGAACCAAGATCAATGTTGTGGACAATCAATGATTGATTTCAGCAAAGCTCTTATCAACCTCATCGATCCACTGAAACGGACCTTTTTCATGCAATTTGTAATGGGTGCGACTATAGTGCTGAAATTCCACACAAATTGACGATAAAATATCGCCAACCCGTGGAAACTCCTCACTTCATGAATGCTCGTCGAAATTGGTCATTCCATGATAGCTCGCACCGTTTTATCGTCCACATGGATGCCCGTGGGTGTCACAACAAATCTTAAGAACAACAAGTTGTCCGTTAACAAACAGCACTTCCTCAAGTTGAGGTACAACTTGTTAATTGCCAGGACAAGTAGCACCTGCCTAAGATGTTCCATGTGCTCCATCTCACCTTGGCTATATATCAGGATATCATCAAAATATACTACTACAAACCAGCTAATGAACGGCTTCAATACTTGATCCATCACACATAAAAGTGCTCGGTGCGTTCGATAGACCGAAGGACATTACCAGCCACTCATACAACCATTGGTTTTAAATGTCGTTTTCCACACATCACCGAGTTGGATACAAATTTGATGGTACCCGCTCCTCAGATCTAGTTTAGAGAACACGTCGACACATTTTAGCATATCAAACATGTCGTTTAACCGTGCCATTGAGAACCGGTATTTAATGGTTATCTTGTTAATTGTCCAGCTGTCAACACACATGCGCCAACTCTCACCTTTCTTTGGCGTTAATAAAGGTGGCATGGCGCGGGCTCATGCTCTCTCTCAGAAGACCCTTACGGACGATTCCTCCACCTACCCATGAAGTATCTCACACTCTTTCAAGCTCATCCGATAATGAGGACGGTTGGGCAAGCTAGCCCAAAGGGCAATCCATCAGATAACTATTCGGACCAGATTTCTTTGAATTCATTTAACAACAGCCTTATACTTTGAGGAATGTTTAAGGGCTCTAATTCCTCGCCATTTACCACGACAGCGTACAACTCCCCGATTTCATTAGGTTCATCCATGAAATCCCAAATAATGAGGGAGCTCCCCTCCGCTTTAAAAGCTTCGGGGTGGTTCTCTGGTGCCATAGGGGCAAGGATCGTATTGCGACCATCCTTAACGAAGATGTAGACATTGTCTCGTCCTCGATGGGTCGTATCATGGTCTGATTACCAACGTCGACCGAGCAACATATGACACGCTTACATGTCAATCATGTCATAAAGTACTTCATCTTTGTAACTACTACCAATTGAAAACGAGATAGTACATAATTCAGTTACATTGGTCTTGTTCACCTTTTTATCCAGTAAGGGAAAGGATGTTTTGTCATAGGTAGCTGCAACTTGTCCACCATCACCTTCGAGATGATGTTCTCGTCACTGCCACTGTCTATGATTACATCACAGACCTTGCCACTGACGATACACCACGTGCAGAATATGTTGTGCCATTGCAGGTGTACCTCCTTCCTTGGAGTGTACAATAACCGCCACATTACCAAGGATTCACCATGATCCTCGGCCAATCATTCTTCATCACCAGCTCCTTCAGCGGGTTGTTCATCCTCATCAAATCCATGGCCTTTTTCCGTTGCCTCACCTTCAGTGCCCCCTTCATTAATGGCCAAGTGGGCTATGAGGCATTGAGGGTAGGTGTTTGATAAGTGGCCCGATGTTGGCCACAGCAGTAAAATTGGTCCAGCCTTAGTCGAACATAAGGATTTGGAATCTTGCTCGGACCCGCTACTATGAGCGTTACACGTTGAAACCTAGATGGACCGTTCTCCGTGTCACGATTTGCGATTGTATGAGGTTGAGAACGCCCTCCTATTGGATCCTTTCCTTTGGCCAGCATTGAATCCTACGTGGGACACATCATGGGAGCTCGAGTCAAAGGATAAGGCCAAGTAGGGACTCTTGCAAGTTGTGTTTCTATCATACCCGCCAACTGAACCGCTTCATCCACGATCCCGACCAGGTGCATCTGAACTCGAATCTGAATTGTCAGTTGTAAACCGCCTATAAACCGTGCTACCTTCTATGATTCGGTCTCCGACAAAACATTCCGCGTTGCCAACCATTGGAATTCTTTGATGTAATCTATTACAGTCTGATTCCCCTATCGGCAATTTTGGTATTGTTGGAATAACACATGCTCGTAATCATTGGGGAGGAATCGTGATCAAAGAAGGCGTCTTCTCCACGGCCATGATCGGATGGGCGCCTTGTTCTATTGGGCATGTGAGAGCTATAATTGCTCTCACCATGAGGAAGCATCGGATTTCAATTTGAATACAACCAACTTCACTTTCTTTTCTTCTGGCACGTCCATGTAATCAAAATATCGCTATACTTCAGCTAACCAATTGAGGAAGTCTTCAATACACAATAAGTCATTAAAACTGAAAAGTTCGACCTTACCTCGATAGTGTCTTTCAACATGATCTAGTCGATCGTCTCCATGGACCGACCATCGACAATGACGCCACCGACGTCCTCGTCACTGGAGCTCAACTCATCTGGGATAACACTGTGAATTGCCTGCGGAAGCGCTCTACGAAAAACAGGGTTGTGCAATACATCAATCACGAGCGGCTGAGCGACGCCTTGGGCTCAGACCGAAAGTAGTGCATTCGCGATACGATCAAGTGTTGCCTGCAACCCTTGCATAGTCAATTGACTCTCCCGGTGGAAAACTTTCATTCTTTCCGATAGATAACGAATCCCTAAATCACCGTCTACAGGATTTTGGCTCATTCTATCGTTAATTGACATCTGCCCGAGAGGAGTCCTCGCTGTGATCCCACTTGGCGTAGGTAGGAACATGATGAGGTCGATCACCGTCTTCCTCAAGGGATAACTACTCCGAATCCACGGAGCTCTTTGGACTCCTCACAAAGCTTCCTCGAATCCACGAGAGACAAAAGTATGAATAATTCCTAATAAATTCGAAATAATTTGATTGATGATAAAAAAATATGAAATTGTAACTCTTTAAATAAGGAATTCAAACTTAGGACAGAGTTTTAGACTAAGACTCTAACTCAAATACCCTAAAAACGTGACTTACTATTTATACACGCCCACTATTCCTACTAGACTTCATGGTTTTCGGCCAAAAATAGTGTCCAATTTGGCCCAACCATGTTATTCTCCAAACTTTTCTAAGTTGTTTTTGAGTTGGGCATGACTTCTACAACTTGAAGGATCAAAAGTTATACTCCAACTAAAACTTATTATTTATAGTAAAAACAAAATTAAATGGAACTTTTGAACGTCGATCTGATAGAATCTCGCAAATCCGGCATGGGCAACCCAGCGTAGCGGGGTTGGTTGGCTTAAGTAGGTTCTCCTACCCCAAAATCATATATAATATGTCGAAAAACTCATCCAAGTTTGTGAGATACGAGTGATTTAAGGTTCTGACGATCTGTATCGTTTCCACCTCCGATCGGGCCTTCTCTGGTCCATCTTTGCCATGAAAGAGTCTGGGACCTGCTCTACATCAAACTCTCTCCTCCAATTAAACAACTTTGCCTAGATTTAGGTAAAAATAGTGTGGGTTTCACAAGACAACCTGCTTCACATAAAAATACAAATTAAAAATTTTAAAACAAAAAAAAAAAAAAAAAAAAGAACAAATGAATCGTACTTAATTTATTTTGGTTGTTTCTTTTTCCTTAAAGCAATGCCTATGAGCATATACACAATTTTTATTTTCTTCATCTTCCCCTGAGGGCTTGTCTAGAAGTTGGAAAAGAAGCGGTGGGAAACACCTTCATGAAGATCATCATTTCCCAAATTTGGCAAGAGTTTATTTTCCATAGAGAAGTCACTTTACTTTTCGATGGAGTTATGATCTTCCGTGTACAAGTCACTATATATCTTTTGGGTTAGAATCTGGTATTCGAGTTTGCTAAGGTTAGCCTATAAAAGTTGTTCCCAACACCTCATGGTCCTCCTCCTTATTAAGATGGTTGTATGCCATATTGGCATTGTGTGGGTATCACAATTAGTC
Organism: Magnolia officinalis; assembly: GCA_021015155.1. Classification (NCBI taxonomy): domain Eukaryota; kingdom Viridiplantae; phylum Streptophyta; class Magnoliopsida; order Magnoliales; family Magnoliaceae; genus Magnolia; species Magnolia officinalis. The sequence continues at coordinate 59,004,131 of JAJHSJ010000011.1, forward strand.
AATGCTTAAGATCATTCAATCACAATGACTCTTCAGATGCTGGGCAAACAAAAGGGCACAGCAACATTATGGACAGTCCAGATCAATGATTGGAAATTCTCCAATACAATCAATGGGGACCCTCCAATTTTTTGCCACTAATCGAATTGTTAGTCATTCAATCAAAGTGATTGTTGATTCTTGGGCAAAAGGAGAGCAACATGATGGATGGTACAGATTAATGCTCAGTCTCGGACCTTTCCGATACACTTGATTGAACCATCCATCTTCCAAACCCCTCGACAGATTGTTAAAATCATCCAATAGGAGTGATTCTTGAGAGGCACCGATGTGGGGGCATCTTGGTGTGATTCCAAGGATACACCGCGTCTCCACACTGGGGCGGGGTGGCCCACAAGGTGGGGCCCACTCTGGAATCGTGCGATTCAAGGACCCGTGCAAAGCGGGGGTTGCCCACGGGGAGGTCTCGCCTGGATTTGCTTGAGAGGGCCTGCATGTAGGGATAAACCGGTCCTTCCCCATCAGCTCTAGAGCTTTTGGAGCGTTGGTCAATTGTTCGCTATCAAAATGGTATCAAAGCGGGAGCTCGATATTCGAGTCTCCTCATTGGCATGGGTGGATGATGCGGAGGCATCTTGGTATGATTCCAAGGATGCACCGTATCTCCATGCTAGGGTGTGGTGGCCCACGAGGTGAGGTCTGTGAGATGCAGAATGGCCACAAGGTGGGGCCCACTGTGGGACCGTGCGATTCGAGGGTTGCCCACGGAGAGGTCTCGCTTGAGTTTTCTTGGGAGGGCCTGCATATAGGGATAAATCAGTCCTTCCCCATTAGCTCTAGAGCTTTTGGTGCGCTAGTCAGTTGTCTGCTATCAGTCATAGCCAATCAAAGGTGGGCCCCACCAACTAAAATAGCATAGGGTGACATTCTCCATAAAATTCACCCCTTCCACCAAAAGTACTCATGACAAACAAATTAAAAGATGCACTACCTTTTCCTAGGAGAACCCAATTTATATCGAATAGAATAGGAAAAAGGCACCACACTTCCCTTGCATTCAGACACTTAATAAGTCAGCAAACCTACTCTACTCCACACACGAAGCACATGTTAGCAAGATGAAATTCCCTACCCCTAAGAAGCATTTAAGATTAAGTCCACCACCACTATGAGAAAGGGTATTGGGAGTTACAAATCATCAAGAGGTCAGATTTTTGTGAGGTTGACTCAAAGTTGGCTTGATCCCATTTCTTCAATCTTGAAGTACTGCCCTCCTAAACTCTTGATGACCCCAAATAGCTTCTCTTCAAACACCATGCCGCTTTTTATCAGTTCGGAAAACAACTGCTACCCTCACAAGCTTTAAGAAGACATGCCCATGGAACTCCCTATGCTCTTTCAGAATGGATGAAAAGATGACATATAGAGTACTTTGCTCTTTTTGCACATAAAACAAATGTTGGGCAATCAATTTCTCAATGTTGAAAATGGTCCAACTTAGAATCTTGTCCAATGTCTTCCTGCCCAACAAAACACCCTGATGTAGGCCCACAACCAACCGTAGGGCCCAGCACGTGCTGATTTTGGACTGTTTGTTGATAAACTTAGGGCCTAAATATCAAGAACTGCAACTTACTATTTGTGAAAGATTAGATGGCTGATTTAAAGATGTGGTTGACAATTTTGAAGATTTTTTCCTAATTTTTTTTTAATATTATTAATCTTATTGCCATGTTAGGTATATTAGACTATCTGAGATCAATCTGATAGTTGGAGGATTTTCATGAAAGATTCATAGGAATTGTCTTTAGAGTCTATGAAATGGGTGGGTGGTGTAGAAGGTAGGCATTCCAAAATTTCTTAGTGTAATTGACATCAATAAGGGTATTTCTCCCTCTCTACTCATATTTTCTTGTGGGTGTGCTCGTCCACTTCTTTGCGAAGTGTCAACATCTCATTGACTCGATAACCAGGTTGCACCACACCGCCTCCTTGGATTGAATTAATAAAAAATGAACATAAGGACACTTCTCCATATGACAGTAAAGTTATACAGCCATGAATTTTATTTTTTTCCTCACTGACTGCTCTCAGATTGTCTTGTCCCTATCCCTCTCATTCCTAGATGCATAGACCTCAAAGAACACCTTCATTAATTCTCCAAGGACATCAACAGTCAAGCGGAAAATAATGACTAACAAAATGAAATGTTAATTATATCTGGTAAATAAAACAGCCTAGAAGTATGAAACAGAAACATGGATCCCAAACGTGAATGAATTTCAGCTTGGTAACATGGTCCACTAGAATCCAAATATAAAGAAACTTCAGACAAACAAGCAAAAGGCAAAATAGCCTATCTAATGTCAGTTTTGTGTACAAATATCAAATCAAACTGTCATATGACATAAAAATAAACCATTACAAGAGGAAAATAAAAATAAAAATAAAAATTGAAGGGGATCTGGAATACAGAAAGCCCTCACTGTTGCAAACTGGTCACACATAACTAAGTTGTACCTTTTCTGTCACTGGAACACGACTTCGCTTGGATTTTGTCTTCAGAATTTCCTGATCATCTATTGATGCCTTTCTAGAACCCTTGGGTGAAGAAACCAATTTCTGTAAAATATATGACAGGCACTTGCCAAAAATCATCATTCTGAAATGACATGTACAATAAACAGACCATTGGTTGAGAACCCATAGACACTACCTTCTGACTGGATTCGCCAGTTATACTTTTGTCAGTAGTGGGAGTTCCCTTTCGCCGTTTTGTCTTATCTCCCGGCTGCTTTACAGATGACTCACCCCCTGTGGCATTCCCTGCACGCACCTTGCTAAAGCGCTTCAATGGTTTCTCTTCTGAATCACTTATTCCCTCAGGATCTTTTTTTGAGTCAGTATCTTCAGATGGCTGCTTGTCATCCTCATTGACATTCCCCGCATCTGCCTTTTTACCTGAATGCTTAGGTAATTTAGCTTCCACATCACTGTTACCATCCGGTTCCTTCTTTGACATAATATCCGTAGATTGTGGTGCATCATCTGCAGTCTGATCATTTAATAAGGCTCCCTTTGGTTCTGAAGGCAAACCAGGCAGATCAGCTTCTGCATTTGCACCACCTTTCTTCTTTGACATAGGGCGGCCCCTTCTGGGACGAGTACCTTCAGGTACACTCTGATTTGGATTTGAGGATGGTGAAGCAACACTTGCAATTTCATCAACTGATCTTGCAGACGATAAACCTTCAGGCTTCTTTTCATTTTCTAATGGCAAAGTTGCCTCCTTGATAGATGGACCTTCAGAAAGTGAATTATCAGCTTCCTTGCTGCGACCCTTTTTTCTCTTTGGAAGTTCTGGAGCTACCTTTTCAGACCCCATTAGAGAATCGTCAGATGTCTCTGTTGAATGTGTTAATGAACTAGTTTTCCGAGCTCTTGTTTTCTTAATAGATTGATCCAGCACTGGTTCTGGTTTTGAGGATTCCAGATGGTCAGTCTCATCTTTTGTTGTAGCAACAGTAATTTTGGATTGGCTACTATCATGAGAATGTTCCAGCTTCTTTCCAGGAGATTCTGAATCGATTAAGGAACCATCATCCGCTGTCTGAACAGTACCATTGCTCATCACCGCTGTTGATGATTTATCCAACGGAGGATCAATTTCTCCAGGGCAAGCCTCTGGCTCCAGCTTCTCAGGCCCCTGATCAACAAACAACTGAACATTTTTTATTTCACCTCTTCCCAAATTTTTATTATTCAATAGACTCTGATTGAGAAAGTCAAAATAAATAAATAAAATAAAAATTCCAAACAAGAATTGCAAAATTATAATGCAATAAAATATGTTGCATGCCTGGGGTAGCACATCAGACTCGTTCTTCATGGATAGTTTGTTCTCATCTGCCTGCAGCATATCAAGCCAGTTCCATCAGCAAAAGATGTTACACAAATACACCCATGTCAACAAAACTTTTTACAACACAAATTATTAAGGTACTGAAGTTTTTTTAGAAGGTTAAGGTACTACAACTAGAAAATACAACCAAAAAAAAAAAAAAAAAAAAGGAAAGAAAAGAAAGGAAAAAAAAAATGGTTATCCATTTCCTCCTTCCGTTCTATAATAGTTGCAAGACCTAATTAGTCAGGTGTTGAAAAACAGGAACGAAAGAGAAAAGCAAGGAACAACTGAATGTTTTCTTACTATTTTCTCAAGTTAGCTTGTTTACCATTCAATTTATGGTCTGGGAATCATGTTTTGGATGCATGCATACATGTGAGCATGTCTTTTCAAAAATGTCCATAAGTAACATAAATTATAACATGTCCATAGTATTACATTTGGTGTCGTGGCACTGACATTCGATGCAGTGTTCAAAATATCAGTATCGCACAATGTATCGCACCCTTGGGATACAGATACGTATCGGTTATCACACGAGATATATCGTTTGTATCGCATAGTTTATTGCACTTTTTGGGAAACATGGGGAAACATTGGGAAAATGGTTGAATTTGTTAATGAAACTTTGGGGATTGTTAAAAAGGCCCTTAATACACACTTTTAAATCATAATATCTCAAAAAAAAGATGCACATAATAAATTTCCTTTGTATAGGTTCCTAAGTTATGCAATGTTTAACTGAACTAACACAACTATTTTTAAATTGAATGCATGATATTTATAAATATATCATAGTCATGTATGAAAACAGTGGACCACATTACAGGAAAATACAAAGCTCAAGTGGACCATTACATAGGAAACAGTGTGGAATAATGATTTCCACCGTTGAAACCTTCCTAGTGTCTAAAGTAATTTTTATTTGTCATCCAACCTGTTCGTAAGATCACAAAGACATGGATGAAGAGAAACCACAAACTTCAGCTTGATCCAAAACTTCTTTGGCCTCCAAAAAATTTTTAATGATAGAGGTTCAATCAAACTGTTTCCTGTGGTGTGGTCCACTTGAGATTTTAATTTGCTTCGTTTTTGGGATCAAGCCCTAAAATTATCTTTTAACATGGATTAACGGAGTGGATAAAATAAATAAATAAAAGTGGACCCCACACAGTTTACTCAGTACCCTAACGGTATTGAGTTACTCAGTACGTAATCCGGGAACGGATTCGCTACTCCCCCTGACACCAGCGAATAGCTGGTGGTTGGTGCTATGTGGGCCACACCATGATGTATGTGTTTCATCCATGCCATACATCTGTTTTTACAGATCATTTTACAGTATAAGTCCAAAAATGAGATATATCCAAATCTCAAGTGGACCACATTACAGGAAACAGTTGAATGAGGGTAGACCATTTAAAACATTTTGGGGCCATAAAAGTTTTGGATCAAGATGATATTTGTTTTTTCTCTTCATCTGGGCCTTTATGACCTAATCAACAGATTGGATTTCAAATAAACAGTATAGTGGAACATAGGAGGATTTTAATGGTATATCCAATCACTATTGTTTTCATGTGGTGTGGTCCACCTGAGATTTATATCCCTCTAATTTTTGGGTTCAAGCAATAAAATGATCTTTAAATATGGATGAACGGAATGGATGAAACACATACATCATGGTGGGGCCTACAGAGCACCGACCACCAGCCACGGAGCAGTGTCAGGGGGAGTAGCCAATCCGTTCCCACGCAATCCGCTTCCAGCGCGGATTATGAAGTCACGTCACCAAGTTACGCGGGTCCCACCATGATGTATTTTTTCTATCCACACCGTCCATCCATTTGAACAAATCATTTAAGGGCGTGAGCCAAAAAATAAGTCAGATCCAGAGCTCGAGTGGACCCCACCACAGAAAACAGTGGAGAGAGTGACGTTTACCATTAAATTTTGATGACTGATAAACATCACTATAGGGCTCATATGATCTTATTAAATTCGTATTTTCCTTTCATCCACGTCCCTATGATCTTATTAACAGTTTGGATGACTGATAAACATCACTGCAGGGGCCAAAAAGGTTTCAATGGTGGAAATCAGTGTCACCACTGTTTCCTGTGGTATGATCCACTTACCGTTCTAAGTTTTGGGATCAACCCCTTAATTTAGATGGGAAAACAGATGGACGGTGTGGATGGACCACATACATTAAAGGTGGGCCCCAACTGAGTTTACTGAGTACAATAGTACTGAGTACAATAGGAGGATGCTCAGTAAACCACACCGCTCCATTCCCCCATTTCGAGGCATGCGCACCTACGCACGTGCCCACCTTTGCAAACGTGTCATTGGTGTCGAATCCGAACGGTCCATAAGATGCGGAATCCCATGTAACCTTAGAGAGTGAATTTTCACCCTGATCTAAGATTCTAGTGGGCCATAGAAAAGAGAAATTCAAATCAAAGGAATAAACTGTTTGCATTTTTCATGGCCCACCGAAGTTTTGGATCAAAGTAAAAATTCGTACTAAGGGGTTTCATGAGGTTCTGCTTCATGTAGACCGTTCAGATTTTCGAGACTCATCAGATATGATGAGTTCTCAAAAAAGTTCGTATGTAGTGCGTACGAACTGGTTCGGACGTGAGCGTTTCCATCCCCATTTCACCCCTCCCGCCCCCATCTTCATTTTCCCTCTCTGTCACGAGCGCTCTCCCTCTCCGGCCTGATTTCTCGTCGAATCTTCGAGAAATCAGAGAAATCCGGCCTAATTTCTCGCCACATCTCCGAGAAATCCGCACAGGCACGCTCCAATCAGCGAAGAAAGAGAAAAAAATGAAGAAAATAGCGAGAAAAATTCGAAGAAAGAGGGATACAGATACTTACATGTCGAATGGCCCACCTCCGATCACGCTACAGCCTACGGCGACAGGTACTCTCCGATCTCTCTCTCTCTCTCTTTTCTAATTCAAATTTTTTTGATTTTCCGCAACCCACGGCATCGGCTTTTTATCGTTGTGGGTTGTTGGCTACAGTGGGACTCGTGAGTCCCCTGCAAACACACCCGTGAGTGTCCATGACTCTTCTTGTCGATTTCCGACAATAATGGAGGCGGAAATACCGCGATATGGTGGGTTGTATTGGCGATATCAGCGATATCGACGATGTATCGCATGATATCGACGATATATCGCACGATATCGACAATAATATCGCACGATATCTAGATTTTTGGATTTTTGGTATCTTCCACGTGTTATCGGCGCAGTTTCGTCTCGCACTGGTGCGATACCGATAATATTGGCCGATAGTATCGATATTTCGAACACTGATTCCATGTGCCTTTTCACACTAGTGTACCAAGTTACTAACAGTTATGCCTTTTCACACTGTGTACTAAGTTACTAGTTGTGTTTTAGGTAAACCATTGATTTATTATTGGCCCATTTCAGACAGCTCTATGATATAAATATGAAGTACATACACGGCCTATTAAGTACTGTCACACTATAGCCTATATGACATGCATGCTAAAACATGTAAAGAGCAAATTCAGCTATTGCAATCTCATATTTTTTTCAATGGTGATCTTATACTTTATTCTTACTATACCGGTTTTCTAGAATAATCATGGGTTCTTCTAAAACTTGATTACTTTATTATTTACACAAAGCACGAGGTGAAGCTTGAGCAGGTTTTGGGAGCAGGAGCATGGAGGCATCTGTTTCAGATTGTTAGCAAGTATGAAAGATAGGAAGAGGATGCTGAACAGCAATCCAAGGAGTGTGAGCAGCATTTTGGTGGAAGCTTCACACAACTAAGGTTTCTTCAGCTAAAATTCCAAAAAATAAAAATAAAATAAAAAAATAAAAAAAAAATAAAAAAATCTAGTTGACATTGGCTAATCACAAGCCAACTACAGCAAATTTCTAGGCCAACCATTCTTCAAATAATAATAATAAGGCCAACTGAAACCACTCTCTGGTAAACCGAGTGGCAATGAAGCATTAAATCTTAGTTACAACCAAACAAATTTAACTTGGGAACTCACAAGTTACAACATTGGCAAGTAACGCAAATGGAGTTGAAGAAAAAGAGGCAAGACAAACGGTCCAGACACTTTCAAGTTAGAGCCTTAATGTACCATCAGTTCTTTTTTAATGGTATTTACCAACACAACAATCAAAACAAAACTAGCAAGAAACATTAACAGAGGAAGAATATCAAAAAGAAAATCTGGATAATAGGAACAACGCACCAGATGTTGACCAGAAGCGTTTAAATCATTACGATCCGGAGCATCAAGTGTCTCTTCACAAATAGAGGCAACAATTTTACAGTAGTCACTCAATGATATACTTCCAGATTGAACTTCTTGCATCATGTACGGCTTCAGCTTTGCAGCACAGTTACCAATTACTTTCTCTCCTAATCTGTGAGCAATGGGCGAAACATCCTGAAGCAAATAATGCATCTAATCAGTAAAGCTATTGTGGAAAAAAAAAAAAAAAGTATTTCAAGTGTGGAATTCACCTTATTTTCATTTTTCACACTACTTAAGAGGGACGAGAGCAGCTCTGATGAAATATCTTCGCTCTCCTCAAGTACAAGGGTCATAATGGTCTCCATGGAGGAAAAAACATTGTCTGGATGGCTTTCCCTGAAAGTTAAATGAAGGTTTCCCCTCTCCCATCAGCATATGACACAGAAGGCCCGAAGAAGACTGCTTGGAAACATCGGTAAACGGTTATGCTAAAATTTTACTCGGCCATCAAAAATTAACCAAGTTTGGCGAACATGTAGGGAGTAGAAAAGCTTTTAACTAGGTTAAATGTTTAACAATAAAGGCCAAATTGTTGGTTACAAAATTAACCAGTTATTCTATTAATCCTTCTCCGTCCCTTCCCTCAACCCTATGTCGACACCATCCTTCAACCACAGGAAATCACACCTTTTTATGGTTAATACAATTTTAATCAAGAAAAAGATAATAATACAAGAAAGGTGCTGACAAAAATCAGCCGCTGAAAACACAACCACCACTCAGCCTGGCCCATTCATCATACTATGCATGACTGCCCCTGAGCACAGATCAATCATAGACATTTCTACCCAATTAACATCCTGCTTTGCAATGGAGTCAGCCTCTCTTGGAATGGAGACAAATGAGATAGCTTGATCACCAGTTCACCACAGATGTCTCAAGCTTCTTCCATAATATCTGCCAGTGTCCATGTGCACCTACAAAGAGCCCCAGGAGATAGCATTAAAAGAGTCCCCTTGATGACAAGGAGGAGATTAAGTTGCAACACCAGCCTAATCCTGTGGACAAGTACAACAGCTTCAGCTTTATTAGAACCGGGTATCCAAATAGGTGAACAACTCGCCACACAGAGACCCTTCCCATATTAATCTCCTTCCACAGACCTGGGATTCCTCATCAAGCAGCCACTGAAGTTAGCTTCGAATGACCCTGGTTGGGGGGACACCCAAAAAGCAACACTTTGGGAGGAGCTGGCCCACAACTGAGAAACTCCATCCAGTTCCTATCCAACTTGCAGAAAAGCGCCCCCCAAAACTTTGGATTTTTGTCAAGCCTGTTAGATCACACAGATTTATTCATCTAACATTTTGCTTCTTTGACCAAGTCGATTTGAATATATGAGCAGTGCATTCTAACGAGATAAACCATAACCTTGCGAACATAACTGTATTCCACAACTCCCCCACTCGAACCCCGAGCTGATGAAGCCAGCTACTGAATGGAATATTCCAACCGGAGTCTCCTAAAAAGCCTTATGGGTCAAAAATCAAAATCCAACTGGCGACTATATTCCGGTCAATATGGACCATTCATTTCTCATTGATCATGTGGTTAGGACCATTCAATCACTTTTAAGATGGGCAAGTAATCAAAGAGGACCCCTGCCTCATGGAGTTCTAGGTAAATGAGTGGTTCTTCTCTATTATAAATCAATATCAACTATCCATTACCGTAGCAATTAAATGTTTAGGATCTTCAAATCAAAGTTATTTTTATGTGGATGAGTAGTCAAAGGTGGGCCTCCCATGATCAATAGTCCACATCAATGATTTGACATTTTGGGAGGGATTGACCAGTGTAATTAAGGCATTAGGCACAACCACCCTAGGGAGCCCAAAACTCCTAGGCACATGCTTGGAGATACCAAGCACAATAAAAAGAGAAAAAGAAAAGAAAAGAAAAACACTTTTGATACAAACTGATTTCTTAGTGCTTTTAGTTCTAGGAATAATTTTAACACAATACATATTACTACTAAAGTTATTACATATTTTGAATAGAGTGATAGTAAGAAACCACTTTCAAAAACTTACAATGAATCCACAAAACACTTCAAATTTCCCCAATTTCCCAAACCTGGAAACCAAATTTCTTAAAATTACCAATTCCCCATACATCAAGAAACCACGTATCCTCATTTTTTAATAAATTTCCCAATTCCAAACCATAATGTTCCAGTTTCCACAAATCCTAACCCTTATGTTTTGAAGGTTCCCACTCCATCAAAAAGAATTTCCTAATTTCCCCACCACCCTGAAATTCCCCAACCCAAAATCATACTTTTGCTAAAATCCCCTAAATTCTCCATACCCTAAATATCCAAATTTTCAATATCCCCAAAATCTTGCAACCTACATTTTCCAATTCCTATAAAATCCTCAATTCATCTTCTATCACTTTTATGGCAGTTGGCACAAATGGAAACTCAAATTGTTTTTAAGAAGTCCAACATAGTTCTTAAAACACCAACAGAAGAAAAAAATCAAGATCTCATGTATTTGTTATAAATAAATTTTAAAAAAAAAAAAAAAAAAAAAAAAAAATGAGAAACCAGGTATTTGTCATAAATCAAAACTTTGATCTAAAAAAATGGGATGAATGTGACGTGCCCAAAGGGAGTTTATAGGACATCTATCCACATGATAGGACCAACAATCAAAGGTGGGACTGACATGATAGAAGGTTCAGATCAATTATAGGACCTCTATTATAATCAAGATAGGCCGTCCAATTTTCAAGCCACTGATTAGAGAATCTAACCGGTACACATTCAAAGTTGGCCACATGATGGATCTTTCAAAGGACTTGTCGAACATTCTTTACTATAATCAATTGTCGAACATTCTTTACTATAATCAATATGGGTCATCCAATTTCCTACCCACTAATCATATGGTTAGGATCATCAAATCAAGGAATCTTAAGAGAGAGAAACAATCAAAGGTGGACCCCAAATGATGGTTGGCCCAAATCAGACTAAGCCTTCTCTATCATAATCTCCAAGTATCCCAACTAATTAGAATCAGCTACATGAATCATGTTCCCCCATTCCACTCTATCAAAAGCCATACCTTCGGTTAGACTTAGGTCAAGGTCATCAAGTTTGTTCATACTTCCCCCAACGATGTCTTTTTGGGCCATCCTCTTGCCCTTTTAAAGCCTTCAACTTGTATGAACTCACTCCTAATTGGTGTGGTTCTTGGTCATTGTTGCACATGACCAAAACATCTCAAGTCTACTTCCCCTAACCTTATTGCCTATTGGTGCTACTCTTAAGTTCCCTTGAATGCATTCATTTCTAATTCTATCCTTTCCTGTCTTGCCACCAACCCATCTCAACATCCTCATTTCAAGTACATGCATCCTACGAACATGCTATTCCTTAATTGCCCAACATTCTGACCCATAAAGCATGGTTGGTCTTAACTCGTATAGCTATCCTATAAATTTCCCATACAATTTGAGTCGTACATAGTGGTCACATAAAACTTCATAGGCACATGTCCATTTCCTCCGCCCAACTCAAATCCTATGGACAACATTTTCAATCTTTCCACTCTCATGAATTACTAACCCAAAGTATCGAATGTGGTCGTTTTGGGAAACTTCTTGGTAAACTATCTTAACTAATTCCTCATCCCCGCTCCTATTGTTACTAAAATTGCACTACATATACTCTATTTTGGTCTAATTAATTTTATATCGTTGAAATTCTAAAGCACCCCTCCATAAATCTAGCTTTGTGTTCGCACCCTCCCTTGTCCTGTCAATCAAAACTACATCATCTACAAATGATGTATATACCATGGATCTCTTCCTACAAATGCCTCGTTAACTTGTCCATAGCCAATGAGAAAAGGTAGAAGCTTAGTGTCAACCCCTAGTGCAAGTCTACAGTAATTGGGAGGTCTTTACAACTGTTACCACTCCCTGATGCATATCCTTAATCATGTCAAAATATATCCCCTTGAAATTCCTTTCTTTCCCAACACCCACCAAATTAACTATGTAGACCTTATCGTATGCTTTCTTTAAGTAAAGACCATGGGGAGATCCTTCATCCTCTCCCTATATCTATCCATCAATTATCTTAAGTAGGAAAATAGATTCAATGGTAGACTTTCCAAGCATGGAACTAAGTTGATTTTCTGATACATTCGTCCCATGCCTTAGTCTTCACTCATTCACTCTCTCCCGAAGTTTGATAGTATGGCTCATAAGTTTAATCCCACGGTAGTTGGTGCAACATTGTACGTCTCCTTTATTCTTATAAATATATACCACAATACTTACCCTCCATCGTCTGGCATTTTCTTCAACCTTACAATTTTATTAAACTTTGTCAACCAAAAATAACCCATTAACTCCCATCCACACTTCTAAACCTCTATTGATATACCATCTGGTATGAAGGCCTTTCCTCCTCCTTTTTTGTCGTTCTCAAAGCTTCTTTCACTTCAAATATCCTAATCTTATATAAGCATATGGTTCCTTCTATCCTTATGCTCGTAGAGTGGTTCTCATATAACAAGTTCTTAAATTAGTTTCTCCACCTTCCATTGATCTCATTCTACTTTACTAATTACTAGTATCATGTGGTTATCGCTCTTAGCACATCTACCATGATCTAGGTCCCTACCCTTCCTCTCCTTCATTTTTGCAACCATAAAGACATCTTTCTCGCCTTCTCAAAGCTTCAATCTATTATAAACCATCATAAGCATAGTTCGGAATATCTTAATCGTATCGACCGATATAGATGTATCGTATCCATATTACGATACATGATACGGCCCTATATCGGTAAATGTTGTACTATATCGGACCGTATCGGGTTCGATATTTTGTACATGTATCAACAAGGCCAATACGGGTATAAAGGGGCAAAAAAGGCCCTTTTGGCCCTTTCTTTCCCCTTTTCGATCTCTCTCTCCCTTGTTTCTCTTCCAATTTGAAATACCTCGAATGCATCAATCCTAAGTGATTTTCGGCACTATTAACAGCAACTTGGAGGATCAAAACATCGGATTTCAGTCGATTTGAAGGATTAAAACCATTTGGGGCCGATTTAAAAAAAAAAAAATCGGAAAATAGGTTTTAAAAAACCATTTTTTGTTGTCGATCCTTCTTCTAATCCATATGTATGTTTATTATACCCCTAGATCTACCAAAAACTACAAGTTTTATTTGAGCCTTTTCATTTTTGGCGCATTTACACCCGATTTTCGTATATTTTTCTATAATCTTTTTTTAATTTGATCTCATATTTGTACTCTCCAGCCATTTCCGACCAGATCTACATCTGATCGAAATATATATATATATATATATATATATATATATATAAAAATTAAATCTGTCAAAAAATATGTAAATTCCATTAAAAAAATTTTAATCTGATAATTCTGATCGTAGATGCCATCCATTTCCAATCATATCTATGTAGATCTGATTTAAAAAATAAGTTTATTTATTTATTTATTAAATCTATCGAAAAATATGTAAATTCCATAATTTTTTTTTAATTTGATGATTTTGATCATAGAGTTGGAGAGGTCAAGCATTTTCGATCAGATCTACATCATATCTGTAAAAAAAAAAAAAAAAGTTTATTTTTTGTTAATTTCTTAAAATATTATTTCTAGTTTTTAATTTGTTTTTGTTAAATTTTTAATTTGTTCTTGGACATATTAGACTATTAGCAATATATGATATCAATTTATAACATATATCAACATTTTAAATAGAGAAAAAAAAAAATCAATACCGTAACTTACAGTAGGTTAACCCGTCAGGACAACATTCTTACCAAAGAATGGTCCGATACACCATTCAATACAGGGTCAAAAATTTTAAAAAAAAAAAAAAAAAAAAAAAAACATATAAAACATATATATATATATATATAATATATATATATATAATATATATTCGTGAATACCTCATTTTATCCTATTTTTCTGATATTTTTTCATATTTTTTTGCTTCAAAAAAAATTCTGATCGATACGGGCCGATACAAGCCGATATGGGCCCAATTCCAATACGTGATGCCATATCATATCATTTTTTTTCTGGGGGGGGGGGGGGGGGGGGGGCGATATAGTCATTCAGAACCATGATCATAAGCCTCAAATCTAGCATCACTACCTTCTTAGCAATCTTTGGGGCATTTCTATAGTGTTCAAAATTTTCATTGTTCGTAGTCCCTTGTTAGGCTTTGAAACGATGGACCTTTCTTGTGAATAGCTTTTATGTACATTGTCATTCCACCACCAAGTTTCCTTACATGATCGGCTTTTTCCCTTGAGATACTCCCAAAACATCTTTTACCACTTTCCCAATGCACTCAACCATCTCATTCCACATAACACTTGCTTCTTCCTCGACATTCCACTTTCCTTCTTCCATCAATTTATTTCTTGAAACCTCCTTTTGTCTTCCTTTTAAATTTCACCACTTAGTCTTGGGACATCTATCAATTTCAATGTCATTCTCTTAACATTTTCAAAGACCTATCAATTTCAATCCCGTTCTTCCATCTCTTAACATAAACATCCTAAGCATTAGCCTTGTGTAGTTAGATCCTCCTGGTATAATTGATCGTTTTGTTTTCCTACAAAGAAAGCAATCTATATGGCTTGTATGATCCACTTTTAAAAGTAATTAAATATTCATCTCTCTTTTCAAAGTATGTGTTTGCTATAGTTAGGTTGTATACCATGGTGAAATCAAGAATAGCATCCCCCACCTCATTTATTCTCCCAAAACCATAGCCTCTATGAACCATCCAATTTCCCAGCCACTAATGATGGTTAGGAATTAGGATCATCATAGCAAAGTTTCTATATTACTGATTGAACCTTCCTATCACAATAGAATATATTATTTCCTATCGATATACAATGCAGACAAGCCTCCAAGGTGCATGAATCTAATGCTTTCTCTTCTTCTTTTTCTTCTTAAGCTATATCAAAGACATAGTCCAAGGTGCATGCATCTAATGTTTTCTTCTTCTTCAGCTAGATACCCAATTTGGAGTGTTCAAGGACATAAATTTCAACAGCAAGCAGCATGACAAGCTATATCAAAGAGACAGCCATTGGATACAATTCTCATCTTCTTCTTCTTCTTCAGATAGACACACAATTTGGGGTGTCCAGGAACATAAATTTCAACAGCGGGTGCATGAATCTAATGTTTTCTCTTCTACTTCCTCTTCATTTGGAGCGTCCCGGGACATAAATTTCAACAGCAGGTACATGCATCGAATGCTTCTTCTTTTATGTATGCTGTATCTTAACTTCCTAAGCAACTAACCCATCTAGTCAACCTATCGGTGAACAGGAAATAGCCATCCTACTACAACAATGAGCTTTGTGTTAAAATTTAAATTTGCACATACATGATGTTATATAATTCAATATTGTGAGAGATCTTTCCAAATAAAAAAGACAGAAGATGGCACTGAGTTGAACTTATTACCTAATTGCTTTGAGAAAATGATGGAACATCTCAAGAATCAAAGCATCACATTCGAGGTCCAGCATCACAACACATGACCTAACCTTTGCCACAGTTTCGAGAATAGAAACCCTCTTAGAATATGAAGCACCAGACATATCATGCAACTTCTCAAATGCTGTGACTATGATCTGAAAAATCTCCTGCATAAAGATAAGATGACAAAAGGAATTCAGAGATATTATCGAATATCTACAGAAAAGAGAAATACTCCAGTACACTTGGGAGCACTCCAAGTTATAGTGCAGCTAGTTGCAATGGGACAAGTAGACAATCCAATCCATTTATCTAAACTGTTCATTAGGTCCAACACACATTTCATGGGCTACCGCGCAAACATCACACTCATCAGACAAATATTAAGCATCTGATCAGTGACCTTTAACATGAATGGTGAAGATCATTCACGCAAAAAGGATGGTCCAATCAACAATTTGATCCATCTATTTGCTAGGGACCTTTATGAACTGCTTATGATTCTAAAGAATGACTTTTCTGTATCATAACCATCCATCCATGGCTTGAAACAAGAATGGCTACAGAAAATAAGGCCAAATCAAGGATGACTGGATAATCTTATCAGTGCAATTTTTTCATGGAAGCACATTATGTGTTCTGGACTTGGTGGACAGTTCAGAACGATCGATTGGAACATCCAAGTGAACTTAATCAACTAGGAGCAACATAACTTATAGTGCTCTGAGAGCACAGAAGCATTTCTCACAAAAGACACTTCATTTGTAGCTAATACAGAAAATCATCAGCAGGAATGAGAAACAATGAAGCTTTTTCTTCATACCTTCATTAAATCATCATCATATGGAGCATCTGGTGCAGTTATTCTCGTGATCTCACTGATACAAGATGCTACTGCAACTTTCACATCCATATCTGAATGTCTCAAAATCTCTTTTGCAACCAATGCCTTCATTGATGGGTGAAGGGCAGTCAACATTGACTTAGATGGTGATTGTTCCACCCTCAATAAGCAACTCTCAACTTGCTGAAAATAAAAGAATGCAAGACAAAAGGAGAATCACAAATGCGTCAACTTGCAAATTGACATAAGAGTAATCCAGAGCCATACATATGACAGAAGACTTAAGTTCATCATGGTTATAGTACATCAAATGCCTCAAAGACAATCACATGTTCAAATTTTGAGAATTCATGAAATGGATGCAATTTCAGAAGTATCTTTCAAAAAAAAAAAAAAAGCAATTACAGAAGTATGGGATATGGGAAGTAAGTGTAGCTCACAAAGAAATTAGAAATTAATGATAATAAAACCACAACGAAACCAACAGATCTGCAAATGCGATTCACACAATGAAAAAATTGACGAGGCAAGTCATGGCAATCATACGCGAGATTCGTGCATTCATCAGGTGGGGCCTGCCATGAACTTGCCCTGGCCCAGGAATCAGGCTGGTCTGCTCATCAGGTGGGCACATGTGTTTGTTAAATAGACCATTAATCATTTTGTTCCAGCTCTCCGTTTTTCAATACATGTATAGCCCACAACCCACTTAACGTGTGGAAAAGCCTGATTTTTGGATCAAGGCATGGTCATGGTGGGCTTCACCTAACGAGCATCAGGTGGGCCACGCGTTTGTTAAATAGACTGATAGTCATTTTGTCCAGCTCTCCTTTTCCACACTACATGTATAGCCCGCTGCACACTTGATGCGTTGAACAACCTGATTTCTGGACCATGGCATGGGCATGGTGGGCTTCACCTAATGAGCAAGGTTGGCTGACTTGGCTAGTCAACTCAGGACTCGCCCAAGTCGAACAGTTTGAATGACCTACTGGGTCAAGAGCGGTGTCAACTTGGTAGGTGTCAAAAAATTGTTTTTTTTTTTTTTTTTTTTTTTTGTGATAGGTGTCAAAATTGGACAAAACTTGGACAAGTTGTCTTTCTTGAGTGATTCTGTGAATCATCTGAGTGGCAAAACTTGGGTGACTCGTGACACCATACATGTCATATTTTTAAAACAAGAACAAGCTAAGTCTTAATGGGTCAGTGAGTCAATTCATGCGAGTTAAAACATAATGATGTGGTGAACTCACAAATTTTCAGGGTTTTTTATTGATAGGCTGAACAATTTAGTCGGTTTACATTGAGTTACCATATGCTACACATACCATTTCCATGTGTGTGCATATGAAGCATCATATGTACGTATCATACTCATGAGCATCTAAACAATGATCGTGGGAGCTCTCCTGCTGACAGTTATAATTACAATATCAATAAGTTAGAGCATTAGCTGAACAAGACTTGATAGTGGTTGCTAAGAGACAAGCCCAGGTGGGAGCATAGCTCGTTAAGACAAGAAGGAAGTTCTCTTCGTCTTTGCTCCTCTTTAATAGGGAGTTTTGATAAAGTACGGTGCTCAAACAAAATCCATACATTGGCCTATTTGCACCCCTGGATTGCATCCTTAGATTGATCTAAGTTGTTCGTGTTCTCATTGCTACCATATGGAAGCTATGGTCTTATAATCATCTTATTGCTACCACATGGAAGCTATGGTCTTATAATCATGCTTCATTGATGATCCTGACCTTTGATTCTTGTATTTGAATATGAGCCGTTCCCAAGTTCATCATAATACATGGGTCACCCATTCAACAAATGTTTCTTCCTACGGTCCATGTAGCATAGAATCCGACTGCTCTGCATGAGGAATGCCGAATCAATTGACTACTTATTTATTCATTGCATCTTTGCTTTGGGAATCTGGTCAGCAGTGTTGAACAACTTGCATATCTCCTAGGTCATGCCATCCTCTATCGTCAATCTCCTATTTGCTTGGCACAGTGGCAGTAGGGGTGCTTCTTCGTCTCTTCATCATGGGCTTCTCATTCTTACAATCTTTTGGTGCATTTGGAGGGAGCGCAACTCGAGCACCTTCCAAGACTCTTGGTCCACCCCAGATCAAGTGATCTCCCCAATTTTGCGAGACGTTGATGAGTGGGAGGCTGGTGTCAGGCCTTCGAATCTGCAGCCCCTCTCTCCTTAGTTTGGTCTGGTGTGGCTTGCCCCAGTCTTGAGTTGTATAGTTTAGCCGTCCACCTTTCTTTTTCTTCTCTGTACATGTTTCTGTTTTTGTTCCCTTTTTTTATGTTTTTCTGCTGCGTTCTGTTGTTGTTTTTTCAGCCTTTTGGCTTTAAATTTGTATCCTTTAAAAAAAAAAAAAAATTGTAGCATATAATCCAGTACATGCACTGTTCAAATCATCATCTAGGATGCAATACAAGGTGGAAATGGCACTGTATCACAACAGTAGTAACAGGCACCGTACCTATCAAATCCCCCTCTCCCTCTCTGTCGGTTAGACTTTAGAGAAAACTTGGAATCTTGCACCATTAATTAATTATGTATTTTTTAAATATTTATATATAATTTCTATAATATAAAATTACTTAATTAGGAAAAGTGGCCTGCCGGAGGTCTCCACGTTGACCCGTCCAAGTCACGATTTGCAGGCTGACCTAGTCGAGTCCCAGTCCCAAGATTACAAACATTGCAAATGAGTGGCCTGGTTACAAGAACATCGTGTCACATTTGGTACGTTGATGCAGATTCCAGGGGTGGAATCAACAATATAGATTATCAATAAGGTCCCATCAGTATTCATGATTAGAGCCTTCCACCAATCATCCACTAAATTGGGACCATGATCATATTGTTATATGTTCATGGCTCACAAGCCGACAGTCATTTAATGGGGTTCCATAAGGCCCACAGGCTTTGTATTCCTTGGTTAGCAATTTATTAGTTCGTAGCCTTAGTAGTCCGCCAACCCCAATTACTTGGGATCAGGGCCGTAAGGCTTTAGGTGATGGCGAGCCTTAGTAGTCTACTTCTACCAAGCTATGAACAATAATACGCCTCTCTACCATTCAATAGTGTTACTTTTATTAGTTGTGTTCTTTCCAGCATCACATCTGTGCTGCATATCACTTCAACAAGAATTCACTGCCAACTTCTTTTATTTTATCTTAAAAAACAAATCACCTAAGCATTTCCCACAAAAAGATTATTAGCAGATCTCTTCAACGTTTGATCTTTAGAGATCTAGAAGCTATAACCTATATCATGCAAATTCTGCAAAAAGCTACAAAGGCCTTTAGCATTATTGCAATCTCAATTTTAGATATCAATCAATTACAAATTTGTACATTGTAAATGTCTGTAGTATATCATAGGGGTGTGCTGGAGATCAGTAACATGTGGGACCATGTTGGCATGTGTGCATTGTTAATGAGAACCTCTGTCGTGGATGGTGTCAGAGCCCAGCTAAAAGATGAAGGCTGATGTCCAATAGGTAGTCATAAACTTTTTTCCAACAAGCACTTAAAAGCCAAGCCCAGTTTGCTTGGAGGGTGGGTACGACAATGATGATTATATATAGCAAGATGAAGTGAAAAAAAAATTTACAGGGGGAGTGAACGAGATTCATTAAAAACCAATGAGAAGGGAATTCCCAATACAAAAATAAGGGTGTGAGGCACCTGAAGTCACGAGCTCCACATCCAAATGAACAGAACCGAGGGATTAAACGATATGCATAAACCCCCCAGATAGGAATCTGATGATCACTTTAAGAATACAATCGAGATCCCATGGATACGGCACATCTCCACTGACCCAAGCACAAATCTCGCTATGAGGCACCTCCATCCCCATGGAAGGGCATTTAAACTGGTTGCGAATGATGCTTCCCAGCCATCCCAAAGGGGAAGTACCCATATTTCATTCAGCACCAACTTGAAACAAACACAAGGTCGATAAAGATGAGGGTAATTTAGGGAGTTCACAAGTAGGGTTGCACAATGTTCATAATGAAGAGAGAAGAAATGGGATGGGATTCACGATAATAACAAGGGCAAGTTGGTGCCTGAAGGTCTGCCGCAATCTGAAAGACAGTGAATAGCGCTAGCTTCAAGCATCTTCTTGCCCTGCTTCAGAATGTGCACATCACCCATTAGGGCTCCAATAGAAGAATATAGGAGCTGGAACCAAACAGCAAATTCTCACTTAGATTCTTTGCTCATTAGCTTCATGGCCAAACTAGTGTCACCTCAGTTGCATTCTCCAAAATTTGGATGGCCCCGGTCCCTATGAAGATTTGAGCATTTTCTTGACTATCATCTCTTGAAAATTTTCTCACTGTTGACCATATGAAAAGTAGAATTTTTGCAATGGCAAATAGCCTTATGTTGCTGTGAAGAAGAATCAGTCGACCACTTGCTGTTGCATTGCTCTGTTCTAGACTACGGAATGTAGTTCTAGGTTCAATACACAGTGGAGCTTCCCAAATTCGGTGAGAGAGAAGACTGGGAGAATGTTGTCTCCTGTTTGGGGCCCCCGTGGTATGATCTCATGGAATATGACCTTATATACTGTGCTATGGAGTCTGGCTGGGTGAAACAATCATGTATTCAACAGTAGGTCTCTGTAAGTGCAGTTGATAGTTAAAAAATTTCAATATGTTGTTATGTTGGGTGAAGGTAAATCTTACCTTCAAGCACGTCCCCTAGCCGCCCTACGCTGCTCAAAAATGGATGGGATGAAGTCCTTCATAGTGGTGTGAAGTCTAACAAATTTGTGAATTCAATTTCGAAGGGTTCTTGTGGGGGGATTCCGGACATTCCGGTGTCAGAAGTATCCACTCTGATAGCAACAGCTGCACTACAGTGGAATTCTCAGGTCCAATCCATTTCAAAGAATCTAGATATGCTGAAGCAGCAGCATTACTCCAAGCTTGCAAAATTACTGAAGTTGCTATCCCAGGTCCTATTATCTTTGAAAGTGACTCCAGGAACTCATTCCCATGGATTCGAGGAGGCTTCATATTCCTCTAGGTTGGCTGACTGCATCGAGGAAGCACGCAACCTCTCTTTCAGCAGGGAGGTTTTCTTTTCTCATGTGCCCATAGAGGCCAATTCTGAAGCCAAATATCTTACCAAATCAAGTGCCAGTAGGCAAGAGTTGGTTATTTTTTATGGGAGATGATGGTTTGTCTGATGTATTCCGGTCTGTGTATGTAGCAGTGCCTTGATGCCGGTTGCTTTCTGTTTTCCTTTAGTTGGTGTTGCCATTGTTGCTTTGGGATTCTGTTAGCTGACCCCTTCTTTGTTGTTATCTTTTCCCTTCAATAATTTTTCCACCAAAACGACAAGCACAGTTTGGTCAAAGGAAATAATGGCACCACTAAAGGTGCCAAAACCTAAGAGGTCCCATCTCCCGTGCTCAAGAACAGGCCAAGGAATGAAAGGGGGATGAAGAGCAAGGTATTCCATAACGGTAACGGTGGCCAAAACAGCCACCACCATTACATTTACGATACGGGGTTTGACAACCATTAAGGAGGCTGTAATGGGTGTTAGTCTCTTTTTTTATTGGAAAAAAAAAAAAAAACTGCATCGGCCCCTTAATGGACCGTTATGGGGCTGTAACGGCCTTTAAGGGGTTATAACAGCCTCTACGAGCCATTTTTTCGTATGGCCATTAAGGCCTTTACGACCCCATAGCATGTAACGGTTGCCACCATTAACTTTACGTAACAGCCTTTACGGCACCCCATGATGAAGAAAGTTTCCGATAATTCACAACAAGAAGAAAAAAATCGACCTAGACAACAATGTGTGTCAATCACGAAGATCATGAATCAAGTCGGAGAAGAACCAATGGGAGACGACCTAGAAATGCCAAGCAATGTAGTTAAGACTTCCTGGCCATATACTTGGGCATTTTGGGCCACCTACACCCATTGTTTGAATTATCTCTGATATTTTTGAAATATCTCCAATATTATCGTTATCTCCAACTTGGCGATACCGCTAACATCGGTAGCGATATCGATAACATTGGTAGTATTAGAAATTCCAAGCATTAACAATGCATTGCTAAGTACCGCCGACAAATCGATATCGCCAATATTTTCAATTGTGTAAATTTCAGGCGTCACTTGTATTATTAATGTATCGATATCGCCAATGTATCGCCATTATTTCCAACTGTGTAAATTCTATGTGACGCTTGTGTCACGTGCATCAGTGATATTTCTAAAATATCGCCAACGTAGAGATATCACAGAAAGTTTGTTTATTAAAAAAAAAATCTATTTCAATTTTTTTTGTGAGCACATTGTTCTATGCAGTTTTCAATTTGTCATTGCTAATATAGATAATATCTCAATATTATCGTTATCACAACTTGCGCGATATCAAGACCACAATCTTTTGTTTCTTTTCCTGTTGTTGATGATTTCTTTGCAAAATATCATGAGTTGTCAATATTCTACAATATCATGGATATTTGGATGGAAGGTTGGATGGATGGGATGGTTGGCAAAGCCTACAAATGGTTCTTACGACAACACACATGCTTTTAAGCCCCCATTAAATGGAAACTTATTGTGTATACATTCTTTTTGCAAAATTTTTATTCCTAAATATGCATGTGTATTTTAACATCTCTAAAAGTTTCACTGAAATTTCTACTGTTTTTCTCATGTTTCTCGCATTTCTGGTTATCAACGATATTTATATTGTTTCTGTATCCCCAACCAGCGAAACTAGTAGCGATACCAATACTTTGAACACTGCCTACACCCCCCAAGAGTGCGCCTAGGTGTGCCTGTGTGCCACCTAGCACCCAGTTCTTAAGTGGCCAGATATCACCTACATAATGTTTCCAGGTACCCTATTATGGGCATTGATTGCAATATCAATAGTATCAGCCTATACTATTGGTATCGCACGTCTCCAATACATTACACTCCCTGGCACACACGATATATCATCGATAACGTGTACTATATAGCGATATCAATGATGTATTACAATGTAGCATCCATCCCCCTTCATGTTCCATTGTATTGTTGACACATGCCACATGCGTTGATGATATCGACGTAGCGGCAACATCCCCTCCCTTAGAAATTTGAAGAACAAAAACTAAAAACTAAAAAAATATATATCTAGGATTTTATCAACATTTAAGCGACTCCTTTTGAATTGTTTTGGAAGAAATATTGTTTCTAACAATGTTGTCAAAATCGTAATCGTATCACGAATCATAATAGCGGTTGAATCATATCGAATCGCAAATCATATCATAAATCATAAGATTTTTTATTTTCTTTATAAATGAATATATATATATGAAAAATATAAATAACTTCCAAAAAAAAAAAAGTCACTAATCGCCTCTTTGCCATCAATATGCACCCAACTAATACCATGTCATGGTAGTGTTATAGGATTCTCATCTTCTTTTCTTTTTCTTTTATTTTTGTTGTCTTTCAAGAAATTTCACTTAAAAACATACAAGGATCCTTGATAATTATGTTCTTGTTGGTTACTTACCTTTCTAGAATGTAGAATCACGTTGGAAAAGCAACATTTGACTATATAGACCAATGAAAAAAGATATTTTGATTTCTAACCATCATTCCACAATACATAAAAGTCAACATGAACCTAACCATCCAGAAAAACATTTCAGATATGTCATGCATTAATTTGGTGTTTCGACTAGTTAAAAAGTAAGAAACAATAATAAAGAAGCTCTATGATTTAGCGTTGAAGAGAATATACGTCATTTATCTCTTATAAAGAACAAAATAAAATAATATACCTTTTCTAAATCTTTTTTTCTTTTTTTCCCCTTTTTAAAAGGTATTTTCTAAACAATTTTTAAAGCCCCTACCAATTTAAAAACATAAAATGAAAGCCAAGTGAGGCTTAAAATAGAAGAGAACAAATATAATAATTTGAATCGTAAATTAGGATTTGAATCATAAATCATAGGATTCAAATCATAGAATTGTAGGAATTCAAATCATAGAATTGTAGGATTCATATAAAATGGGATTCAAAGGTGGGATTCAAATCATTTTGCTGAAGATTCAACTCAAATCGTAAATCGTAGGATTTTGATAACACTAGTTTTTTGCATGGAAATTGAGATTGAAGAACATAGATGGGTCGGAACCCGTTAGTAAAGATTTTTGTTATTTTCTTTGTTTTTACTTCAATATTTTGCTCATAATCGGTATTTTTAAAAAAAAATTAGCCATGATTGTGCATGATTTGCATGCAAAATCTTAGATTTGACTATCTGAATTTTTTTAGTTTGGAGAAAATCCTAAATTCTTCCATCTTCACCAATTTAAATTGCAACTAGTATCAAAAAATCATTGGATATTACTTGTAAGTTGATTTACTGATTTACTTGTAAGTTTCTTGAATTTTCAAAAAAAAATGAAATTAAAATAGTGAAAAAATAATTTAACATTCACATATTTTTAAAAAAAATGTTGAACAAGCTAAACTGGCTTATATGTTTATTTATTTTTGTACTTGTATTGTATGACTTATGAATTTTTTTAAGGTTGGTGGAAGTTTTATTAAAGGCCTACTAGCCGCAAGCAAAGAGGGAAAAGAATACAAACAAAGGGAAGGTAAAAAAAAAAAAAAAAAGCTGCTACTAGCGATTAACACAAAAGACTGCCCATTCCGAAACTAAAATAGTGAAAAAAATAATTTAACATTCACGTATCTAAAAAAAATTGTTGAACAAGCTAAATTGGCTTACATGTGTGTTTATTTTTGTACTTGCATTGTATGATTTATGAATTTTTTTTTTAAGGTTGGTGTAAGTTTTATTAAAGGCATGCCAGCCGCAAGCAAAGCAGGAAAAGAATACAAAGAAAGGGAAAAAAGAGCCTATCCAATAGGCACCTAACTACTAGTGATTAACACAAAAGACTGCACATTTCGAAACTAACAAAGAAATCGAGTTGATAATCGCCTCCAAAGATTTAGAGTTGTTCTGTAAAAGCCTTTGATTCCTTTCGCCCCATAAAGACCACCACACAACTAGCAATGGTGAGTCATAAAGGCCGTTACGTAAAGGTAACAGTGGCAACCGTTATACGTTACGGGGTCGTAACGGCCGTAACAACCGTTATGGAAAAAATGACTCGTAAATGCCGTTAACGGCACGTTACGTCCCCTATAAAGGCCATAGTAGCCCCGTAATGGTCTATTACGAGACAGATACAAGTTTTTCATACTTTTTAATCAACATTACAAGGCATATACAAGTTTTTTTTTTTTTTTTTTTTTTTTTTTTGAAGGGGGGGGGGGGGGGGGGGGGGGGGGGGGTGGTTTCAATAAATAAATAAATAAGAGAGACCGTAACGGCTGTTGCGGGGTCATAACAGCCATTATGCCCCGTATCGTAAAGGTAACGGTGGTGGCCGTTACGGCCTCCGTTACGGAACACCTTGACTCCATGCCATGCCCACAGGAAATCTCTAACTGAGGCTAGCATGACCCAATACACTTCCAAATCAGATAACACATGGTCCCAAACCTTTCGGGCGAAAGGACAAAGGATGAAGAGATGGTTGATAGACTCCACATCTTGACAACACATGTAACACTATCGGGATGACCATGGCTCTTTTTTAAAGGTTGTTTATTGTTAACACTTTACGCCTGCCCACCAACCATGTGAAGACCGCCACTTTCAATGGCACTCCATTAGACCAAAAGTGGTACGCAAAACCTTCTTGGGTCAGGGTTTCAAGGGGCTGAAGCAAACTTTAGAAGGATTTAATAGAGAAGATGCCCGAAGAGTGCTCTCTCCAAACCCACGAGTCACCGTTATTTGTAGGTAAAATCTACCTAAGAGGGCAATAAGTTCATCCGCATCAACATTCAAAAGGTTTCTCCTACAACGTGGGGTCCAGCACACACGGGATCCCTCCCAAGACTAGAGTAGCACTCCACTCACAAACCAGCCACCGACGCCGCCCATTCTAAGTTTGGATATACAAGACAGAGGAGAATCCCCACACCCTAAATCTTTCCAGAATCTAATTCTATATCCATCTCCCAGTGTGAAGGTGATACCTTCATGAAATTCCTCCTTGATTCCGATAATCATCTTACAAGTTATGGGAGGCTTTGTACCTTGAGGACATCTTGCTTTCCCATCCACACTCCTGCATACCATACCTCGAATCTATAATCCCCCATCAAAAGCCATCTTGTTTCGTTCTAAATCACCAAAGCCATTTGCCTAAATGGGCAAGATTCGTAGTGTAAAGATCCCAGAGACCAGCACCACCTTGGGAGATGGGTTTACGAACCTCGTCCCAGCTAAGAAGATGAAACTTAGAGCCCTTCACACTCCCTTTCCAAACGAAGTCCATCAATTTGTCTAATCTCGGGCAAACTGCTTGAGGACATTTGAAGAGCGACATAAAGTAAAGTGGCATGTTGGAAAAGGCTGCTTTGATGAGAGTTAATCTCCCCGCTAAAGAAAGGTATCTACTCTTCCACTTAGATAATTTACCTTCAATCCTCTCTATTACTCTGTCCCTACGCTTCCCTACACATAAAGCAAGGCTCAAATATGTGGAAGGAAAGGAGTCAACCTTGCACCCAAAGATCCCTGCAAGATAATACAGCGCTTCCTTGGACAAATGAATACCTACCACATTAACCTTCAACTCCGAGACTGCTTCGAAGCAGATAACAACCTTCCAAAGATCTTCAACCATACTCGGGTTCGCATTGCAGAAGATGATGGTATCATAGGGAATCAAACCCAAGTCTTGACTTTTAACAAGGATGTAACTAAAGGCTTATACAACCACCATTTTAAAAAACTGTACAGGGACAGAGGATCACCCTAACGAAGACCCCTAGACGGCTTGAAAAAAAAAACTTTCAGGGAGTTGTTCGCAAGATCCGAGAAGGAGAGTTAATGCACGATTGAATCCACCTACATTTGGGTACGCAAATCACTCTGCCCAACATGTAATCTAGAAAATCCCGATCAGCATGGTTTTAGGCCTTCTCCACATCAAGTTTACACAAAAAACCTCGAATTTCCATCCTTAAATCGAGAATCAATACATTCATGGGCGATGAGAGCATTGTCCATTATATGCCTCACTCCAACAAAAGCCCGTTGGTTCGAATAAATGATGTTGCCCAACACATTTAAAAACCTCATGGCAAGCACCTTCGCCACTATCTTATACAAGCTACCTATGAGGCTAATCGACCGAAAATCTTTTAAAACCTATGCACCATCAATCTTGGGGATGATGGCAATAGAAGAAGCACCCAGCTAATGAGAACGAGCTTTTAAGTTAGAAAATTCATTCACGAATGCAACAATGTCTTCCTTCACCACTTTCCAAAAAACTTGAAAGAAAACGAGAGGAACTCCATCGAGTCCTAGGGCTTTATCCCGACTTGGCACGAAGTTTAGGACCCAATGAGAAGATTTATATGAACTCATTTTGGATAGAATAGCATCACTTCTCACAAAAAGTGCAACGTTTAGGACCCTATGCAGAAGAAACTTATTGTACACACTTTTTTATGATCTTTGTGAGTTCTAAGTGTGTGATCAAGTAACATCTCATTTTCCCTATTTTCCCCAATGTTTCCCTCAGATAATGATACGTTCCCCGACACGTGATACCATTGTGTTTTTCGTATCCAGGGGTGATATTAGCATCACCAATATTGCGAACAATGCTTATGGGTAGTTTAAAGCAGACCATTTTGGGTATTTTTTTTAGCCATTACAAGTGGAAAATGTCTTATAAGCCACCTTTAAGCACATTTTTCCCATTTCTTTTAGATCAAACTTTGGTTTATGAAAATACCTCCTAATTTTTTAAGATTTTTTATAAATTCCTCATTGAGTATTTTCTTCTATTAGTGAATGTGATTCCATGGACTTCTTAAAAACAATATTTTCATTTGTGCCATACAAGCGATAGAAGTGAAATGCAAGATTCTAGAGGAATTGGAAATTTTAGGTTAGAGGATTTGGAGATATGGAATTTTGGGATTTTTGTGTTTGGAAAATTTAGGGATTTTAGCAATTTTTTGTGGTTGGGAAACTAAAGAGATTTGGGAAAATTTGGGGTTAGGATTTGGGATATTGGAATATTAGAATTTAGAATTGTGCATATTTAGGGATATTTGGGGAAGTTGGGGAAACTAGAAAATTTAGTGATAAGATTTGGAGCAATTAAATATGGGGTTTAGAATTGAGGGAATTTAAGGAATATTGGGGATACGGCATTTTAAACTAAAAGGAATTAAGAATTTATGAAATTAGGGTTTCTTGGTCAAGGAGATTGGGAGAACTTGAAATTATAAAGTTTTGTGGATTCATTGAAATGTTTGAGTAAATGTAAAATTTTGGAAGTGATGTACAACTATCACTCTATTTAAAATAATGTACTAACTTTACAATTAGTTCCAATTCATTGTTTTAAAACTAGTTGGATAAAACTATTAAAAAATAAATATGCATAGATATGGATACATTCATTACATATATGATTATAATCAACCTATGTAATAGTCTATTACATTGCGCCTGTGGGTTTTTTGCTCTCTTGCTAGTCCCAAACCCAGATAAAGGGGGGTTGCATCAGTTTGGCAACTGGTGTCAGTTATGCCATAACTTCTAAGAGCAATTGCACCTAACGCCTTTAACTACACTACCACGAAAGCAATCACTCAATCAGTCTTGATACACGCATACCACCAACAGAGCTTATTTAGATTGTGATGTCGGGGAATACGTATATCAGCAAGGTGATGATCTCCGTGGTGAGGGCTCTTAAAAGAAGCACAAGGCAGAGAAGATGAAAGTGCAAGAAAGCAATCATGATTGAAGCAAGGAATTGGGAAGGGAAATGTTACTCGCAAAACTCAAAAGGTGAGGACCAAAATGAGCAGGATGGCCTAACAAAACTAAACAATCATATTAGTTTGGACCAAAATGAGGAATGAAAACAGGTTCGTCACTAGAAACCTAGGTCACTTAAGGTGGCTAACAATTCTCTTTTAAAAAATTGCAATATCATATGCAAAACTCACATCCAGAACCTCGGTTTGGATTAAAATATATATATATACATATATATATATCGCCGATTGCTACGCCAGAGCATATAGTCTGTTCCTTCTTTTTATTTTTATTAATTTACATTGACTAGAACCTCAGGTCCGAACAGGTATGACTAGTTGGTGCAATGGTTAGCTAAACCACCCACAAAAATGGGTCAGCATTCAGTCCGGTTTTAAAACATTGGACAAGAGTACTGCTTGCAATCGAATTGAAACTACCATCAAAAAAGTAGGAAAGGCAGTCTGCATGCATGACTTTGGGTTGCAATGAAGAGGACAGCAAAAGAATGTTCGAATTCTTAGAAGAAACAGAGAAAACAAGATGATCAAGAAAATACAACTTTCAACTAAGAGGAAAGATATTGCCCCAACATCTTAAATCATGGGTAAATTACAAAAAGGGGTGAAAGCACCAAGTGAAATTTTGGAGAATGAGGCAGCAAAGTCAAGAAAAGGATGAGATCTTTTCCTGGAACATGAGGGGGTAGTGGTTCCCATTGAACAGAATGCAAGTGGAAGACGAGTGCAAGCAGCAAAAAGCTAGGGTAGGAAACATGCAGGAAACAAAAGTTCAGAATTTGGAACAAGGGATAATCAGATCAATATGGGAATTGATAAGTATCAATAGACCACATCAGACGCAACGTTATGGAATGGAAATGATATTTACGAGTCATTTGGATGCACGAATAGATATATTGTGAATGCGGTAAAAGGAAATTATGATTTGGTTGTTTCCATTTTTATATTTTATCAGATTAGTAATTGAAGTGCACTCCCTCAGCACATCCAAACACACGCAGAGGCCAGAAGGTTGGCGACCATGACTGACCATTCAGTCATTAATATATATATATATATATATATATATTGAACTTTAGTCGAAAACATTTAAACCAGTAAAAATAATACAAAGTGTTGTATGATACTTTACTAAGATAAGAACTAGTGTTGGAGTAGGGTTTTTGCAGGAAAAAACGCATTGACACGCTGATATCATAATTGACATAGAGCACACAATGAAAACAACTGTATCTGAAATTTGCGTGCCACACTTGTGAAAATTTCCTCTCTTTTATACCACACAATAGATAGAAAAGTCCCCCAGCATTGCAACTAAAACTAACAGAAGAAAAACAATGCCAGAAACAACAATTAATGGAAAACTCAATGAAACTTTAATTAAATCAAAACATTCATAACTCACAGTAACACGTATGGTCTAGAATTTATAAACCTATATAGACAAATTGTTCTAATTTAATCAAAATGCCAACTATTGCATTAGCCTTTGCATACACACTTCCCTGATTTAATTAAAATTCCTACTGCTTGTGAAACAAGCTCAGGCCTAAAAAGGAAGCTAAAAAAAAAGAAGAAAAAAAGAAAAGAAAATATGCTAACCATGTGGCCAACACAACCAGTCACTAATGAGGCCCACAGTAGGTGTGGTGGATTGTCGGATTGGAAATGCAGGTCTAGCAGTTCAATCAGGCCATTAAAAGGCTGCCAGATTGGATCTCAGTGCCCTACAGTCCAATCAGACAGCCTCCATGACCCTAATCGTGAATCCACCAGCATGTGGGGTCCGCCTATAACCACCTCTTATGTGTGATGAAAGGGTGTCCTGGATGCATCAAGGCCAATAGGTGTTCCTATACCAACGATTTTAACGTTTAACCTTTATTAGGAGCCCTATCAAATTTCACGAGTTGAAGATACACAAAGGACACTCTTTGTCGTTATACAAGCTCGGGGTTAAACGATGTCCATATTCACAAAGAATAAGTCAGGGTTGTCAGTATGATCAAGAAAAATAGAACTATCTCAACGTATCTAATATCAGCAAACATATCTGAAATATATTTGTACTGCTGGTTGATGTTTCGTGCATTAGAATTTAGAAACGGTTTTGATTTTTTTTCTAATGATGACTCTCTCCTTTTTTCATACAGAAATGCTGGGCTATCCATGGTGGGGCCCCTCCAATGAGGATGATATAGTCAGCCGGACATTACATGCTCCAGCACAATACTTAAAAACCATGGTATAAACAGGGATTTTTACCTGTTATATAGGATGGTTCATTTAAACATGACACCCAAATCTAGGCTGTAAGCCACCATGCAAACAAGGCTTTAGTCCCTCTAAAACAAGTCCAAAAGAAACAAGGCATAGAATCATTCTAGCTACTCAGCAAAATACAAGAATATTCTAACATTCTGACCAGGTTCAAAACAACATCTGCAATCGTTACGGAACCAACTCTGACTGACAGATAAATACACCCATCCTTTCTGCTTTGCAGTGATACAAAAACACAAATTTGTACTGCCATGCAGCCCAAAAAGTAGAGATGATGGGTGTATTTATCATTCAGAGTGGGTGTAAATGACGGAGGGATGGGTGAAATTATCACTAGGAGCGGGCGTAAATGATGGATGGATGCATGAAATTATCACTAAGAGTGGACGTAAAAAGGGAACATCATCTGCTCTAACTGGCAAATACGCCCATCCTTTCAACTTTTCCAGCATAGACATGCAACTTTCTACCATTTCGCAGCTAAAAAGGTAGAAATATTGCATATATTTATCAGTAAACAGTGTCTCCCATGAACTAACGACGACGACAAGGATTCCAGTTCTGATTCCACAGAAAAATGACTCCAACAAGGAAATACACCGACTGATTTTCTTCCTCGAAACAGCATGAAAACATAGAAAACCTAGAAAAGGAAAAGTTCCAAAAGGGGGGCAAGGAGGCTTACGTTGAGGAGATTAAGAAGCTCGTCGACAGCAGACGGCGGGCTCTCGAAGAGCTTAGTCCCGGCTTCAACGAGCTGGTCTTCCAGCTCTTTCTCCTCCATTGTATCAGATCCTCCCTCTCTCAATTGAAACCCTAGAAAAACCCTAGAAACCAATATTCCATGCAGTCGCAGCTGTTAGGGTTAGGGAAAAGCAGAAGAAAAATCTAGGGTTTTTCTTTCGAAGGCGAAGATGCTTATGTACCTGTCTTTCGGTGACGAAATCTCTCTCTCTCTCCTCTCTCTCTCTCTCTCTCTCTCTGTTTGTGTTGTGGAGAGAGCGGGGTAAATGAAGAGAGGAATTGTTGTGAAGCGTTTTTAAGGGAATCCAGGGATCCGCACGGATTCCGCCCGATTTATGGATTTTGATTTTGGGTTCGCTTTGGAATCCGCCTCTGTTTTTCGCTCTCTCCCTTTTCTTTTCTTTTTTTCTTTTTTTTTTTTTTTTTTTCTTTTTTCTTTTTCTCTGTTGGTTTAAGCTGTGCGAAGGCGTAGTACGTACTGAAATTAGAGGACTGACACTGATGCGTGAGATCGGCAGGATTGGGGCCCGGGAATCGTCGGATCCTCGACCCGAGTACGTGTGGAGTGTACTCGGGTTTATGGTTTTTCAAGTGTGGGCCAGAGAGGGAGTGACGTGAGACCAGCGAGTTTGGACCCGATAAGGGGTAATGTAATGGTCCACGTTCGACCCGGAAAAAGAGGCCCAATTGGTGATCGGTAGATTTATTGGGTTTTATTGATTTGATTCATTGTGGGGCCACCATCCAGTGGGGTCCACAAACGCTGATGTGTAATGAGATGATTTGATGGAGCATGAGTTGTACCGGAAAGCTATCCACGGGTGGTTTGTGGTGGATGACCTGTCCTGGTACTCCCGTGTTTTGTTTGTCACACGCCTTGGGTAGAGTAGGAACGTGTGACACGTGTGGAAAATTCGTGCGTAGGCGAATTAGCTCAAGCGGCACGTGTGGGCTGACAATTTGGATGGGTTAATGCATGCCGATGGATGATTTTTTGTTTGTTTACTTCATGGTCTGGTCTGGAGACGTGGACGAGTCGATACCACTCGTCCGAGTCAAATGGAACTCAGTAGCATCTGACCGGGTTTGAAACAACCAGTCACACCTGACTTAGGTAAGACCGCTGGGCTGATTTAGGCCAGAGTCTAACAAATCCTGACTTGAGTCGGGACATAACGAGTTGATCTGATGGCACGTTGGCTTATGTGATACATGTGAGCTTACCATTTTATGTTCATATACGCACCTAACTCAAGCGAGTCGGACCAATTCAAACTTGACCCGAGCAAGTCACGAACTGAGTCGAACCGAACGACTTGACTCAATGGCAGATTGGCTCACATGCCATGTATGGGCTTACAATTTGTATGTTTTTTACTTGAGTTAATGTACCAATTTTGCATCTGTGTATCAACCATCCCACTCTACTGGAGTATCAAACAACTCCCCTTAGAAAAAAGCCATTTTGAAAACCTTTAATCAAAATGATACCAAATGCACTCATCCAAGGCTCAAAATCGGTCTCTTCTAGTAATTGGATCGATGACTCGGCAGTGGAAACGAAAATGGGCAAAGAACATAGTTACGTATGCAAACATCCATTAAGAAGATGGGAGGCTGAAACATTGCATCCTGA
This sequence comes from Magnolia officinalis, assembly GCA_021015155.1. Taxonomy (NCBI): domain Eukaryota; kingdom Viridiplantae; phylum Streptophyta; class Magnoliopsida; order Magnoliales; family Magnoliaceae; genus Magnolia; species Magnolia officinalis. The sequence goes on from JAJHSJ010000011.1 coordinate 59,038,324, forward strand.
CTCACCTATGGTCGGGCCCCAGCAGGTGCAGAAACCAACTCGGTATGCACATGGCTGCATGTAAGGTGGAGATGGCGCATCAGGTATGCATAGTTCTGAGACTCGCGGACTCGTCTCAAAAATTGGCTGAGTCAAAGCGAATCAATGAGATTTTGAGCCAAGTCTCTAATGGGCGTTTCGATCATTAGTTACTTGAGATACTCATGCCTCAAGTAGCTTATTTTGGTTTCTACTTAATAAGATGAAGTGATTAAGCAGATATAAGTAAAAAAAAGTTACTTATAATTGATCTTAAACCAAACTTACATATCTCGAATAAGTTACTTATCTATTGCTGTAACTATAAAAAGTAACTTATTTGGATCCAAATGAGCCCTAAGAAACTCATGCGGTCTCGATTCAATAAGCCTTGTCAAGCCCACTCCGAAGTTGGTTGGCTTGATGTGACTCGAAAAAAACTCAGGCCAACTTACTTGCCTGGGTCTTGTTAGTTTTCGGCAAAACTCGGTGAGATTTGGAGCCGAGTCACTGAGCTGACTTGTTCCTGTCTTGATATAGCTTGTCGAGCCCATCCGGAAACTCGATCAACTGAACGCAAGCCAAGCCACTCGCCTGAGTCACATTGTATCTTTCAGAGAGAGAGAGAGAGAGAGAGAGATATGAGACCCCTTCTCCACAATTTAAAACACGACCTACAACCAACAAGGCATAAACTTCTACTTCTTGTACAGTTTATACTATTTATACAAAAGTCAACTACTTTTAAAACGGTTCTTTTCTAAACATGTCTAAGCTTTTAAATGGTGTATGGGGTGACCTATCGTCAATTTAAACCATTCAATCATTGATATAGCTAGGAACAAGACATTATGTAAAAATCACGTTACTCAGATAATCATAAGCATCCAATCAATAATAGCATGGAAAATGGATGGTCAAGATTGAGCACATAAACAAAATAGGTCCATCATCATCTTCTGACACCTACTAAATAGATCCCCTTTCCATTGCTTGAGATTACACAGTAACACTTTAGTTTGAAGTTTCTAATCATGTGATCTGCTGCTCATAGAGAACAGACTGTTGTAATAAACTAACCCCATTCAAAAGGTTAGGATTATCTAATCAACGTGATTTTTGCACCATGGCTTGCTCCTAGTTGTACTTTTGAACTAACCATCCCAATTGATGATTGAGCATCCAAGTGTCATTCAAAAGTCTTGAGGACATTAGCAAAACCCGTAAATATTACATAGTCAAGTCGAGTTAATGCTCTAGTCGCTACGCTAACAACTTTCATATTACTTTCTTCTATCTTTGTCGCTCTAGGGTAAGTAGAATTTTGAAGTCGAAATAGGCTCTAGTTGGTTTGACTAGTTGGACCAGTAGTTGGGACCGACCGTCCCAAAAAAAAAAAAAAGAGAGAGAGAGAGAGGAAAAAAAAAAGTCAAGCATGATCCAAGTTTTAAAACATTGATCTCTATATAATAATTAGTTGGGCCTTGCTAATGCAAGCTTTCAACTGGCATTAAAACAGAACAAGTAAGCTAGAAGGTATCCAATGGTGGATTCACAGCATTGTAGTTTGTCGAATCGCATTCTTCTTGAATGATAAAATTTTCATAGGCCCTACTTGGCAAACGCCTCAAAATGAATTTCCGTAGGCCCTACTTAGTCAACAATAGTATTGTATTAGAGGTCTTTAATAGAGGTTAATAATACTTCATTAAAAGCTTATAGGATTATGTAGATATATGTAGCTTATATAAGGATAATTCGAAAAGTAATACATCTTATAAGATCTAAGTTAATCTTGTGGGATAAGGATAATCCAATAACATAATTACTGTTAACTGTAATGGGATGAATTCACTTTTGGGGTTGGAAAATGAGCCTTTAAAGGCAGTTTGGTTGCTGGTTTTTATATTTGTAGAATCAATGATGCTTTGATTTTTTAAAAATCATGTTTGATTTACACTTTTTTGTTAGCTTTTATAATTATTGGGAATTCCATTCCCCAACTTAAAAATAAAAAAATAAAAAAATAAAAAAAAAACAAACAAACTTGCTTTTAGATGAAAACGGAAAATTTGAAAGATTCAAACAAAAACTTAGACTTTTCTCTCGGATTTTCCTACAGAAATCCGATGCCTCAACCAAACAAATTTAATCATTTGCTGAGAAATAGTAGGCCAACTCTAACATTTCTTGGGAAACATAAAATTCAGAGAATAAATTCCCCAGCAAACAGCAGCCTGTTATTAGTTCACCAATTTTGTGATTCCCTTTTAGAGTATTGTTTGGGTGACCCACCTTGAATTGTGATTTATATAGTTTTCATTAGGGATTTTTACCACAAATTTCCTATAGGATTTGGATTTTACCAAATAGATCATGGAGAAACCAATATTCCTATGCTCTGCTTTTGCATAAAAGAAATTACATTACTATTCTCCTTTTATCTTTTCTTTGCAACAAAGTGGAGAATTAAGAATTATGGGGCCCACATGGCATTTGTTTCACATCCAACCCATGCAACATATGCACACCAATATTGTTATTAAATGAACAAAAAATATGGATGATCGAATCATAAGGTGGGCCGATCCATATAAAATAAGATATACTATTCAAAATATCTCAATTCAAGTGTAGCGCATTTGATGATCTGACTGGCCTGATATTTTCTTCGTGCTATCATCATAGTGGGGTGCATACATTAGATAGGTTGGATGTTATATACATACTACATGGTCCCCACAAGTCTAGACTTTCATTAATTTTTAAAGAAAAATTAATGCATGTTTGCAATTTCATTCCTTAAAAAGCCCTACATAATTTCAAATCTTCCAGCCACTATTTGGTAAAATAAAGATTCCTCTATAATTTTTTTTTTGTAAAAATTCATTCTCATTATTATGTGAGTTTCATTACAAACTGTAGTTTGGGAGTGATAAGACATGTTAATTGCACGAATCAAAAGAAGTATTGTATTAGATGAAAATAGATAAACTGAAAGATTCAAACAAAAATTTAGATGCATCAACCAAATAAGTTTAATAATTTGCCAAGAAATAGTAAGCCAACTTCAACGTTTCTTAGGAAACATAAAAATCAGAGAATAAATTCCCCAACAAACAACAGCCTGTTATTAGTTCACCAATTTTGTGATTCCCTTTTTAGAGTATTGTTTGGGCGACCCAACTTGAATTGTGATTTATACAGTTTTCATTAGGGATTTTTACCACAAAATTCCGTTAGGATTTGGAATTTACCAAATAGTTCGTGGAGAAATCGATATTCCTATGCCCTGCTTCTGCATAAAGGAAATTACATTACCATTCTCCTTTATCCTTTCTTTACAACAAAGTGCATAATTAGGAATTATGGGGCCCACATGGCATTTGTCTCACATCCAACCCATGCAGCATATGCACACCAATATTATTATTAAACGAACAAAAAATATGGATGATCAAATCATAAAGTGGGCCGATCCATAAAACAATAACATTAAACCATTCAAAATATCTCAATTCAAGTGTAACACATCTGATGATCTGACGGGCCTAATGTTTTCTTCATGTTATCACCGCGGTGGGGTGCATACATTGGATAGGTTGAATGTTATACACATACTGCATGGCCCCACACGTCTATACTTTTATTAATTTTTAAAGAAAATAAAACGAAGTCATTTTTGCATTTTCATTCCTCAAAAAGCACTACATAATTTCAAATCTTCCAGCCACTATTTGGTAAATATATAGATTCCTCTATAATTTTTTGGTAAAAATTCACTCTCATTATTGTGTAAGTTTAAGTACAAACTGTAGCCTGGGAGTGATAAGATACGCTAATTGCACGACTCATAAGAAGTGACATAAGTTCTCATTTGACTGTCATTGGCCAGGCTCGGCCCAGCAAAAGCCAATTTTTTAATAGACTTAGGGCCTGTTTGGCCAGGCGGATTAAGAGGGATTAGGAGGGATGGGATGGTAAAATCCCGGGATATGCCAAACGAGCGAAACAAACCCAATGAACTTGTCCTGGGATATAGCAAACCCATGGATCCAATCCACCGACATCACCATCGTTACCTTAAAATTGATCTCATCCCTCCTCATCCCGTTCAATCGTGCCTGGGGCGTGTTTGGTTAGATAGATTGAAAGGGATTGGAAGGTAAAATCCCAGGATATGCCGGGCGTGCCAAACAGACTTGGTGAACTTGTCCCAGGATATAACAATCCCATGGATCTTAAACCAATCCACTAACACCACCAACGTTACCTTAAAATCCATCCCATCCCTCGTAATCCCATGGGATCCGTCCGGCCAAACAGGCCCTTAGATTGTCAGGTTCAAACTGAACAATTCAAATTCCCATGATGAGTAGGACTTGCCGGCAATTGACTTGAAACTTATATATACAGATTTGCAATCCTCCCATCTACAACATGTGAGACAAATGAGGAATAATTTGTGGTCGTTCTCTCCTTCTCCCGGTCAGGTTTGAATCTCAAACAATGGCCGACTCACGCATAAATCTTCCTCTCATTCTCTCTCTTGACGCGCGAGCTGGATTACATCTAGTATTAGAGCATAGAATCCTTTGTTTTCTTGTGCATTTCAATCTTTCATTGCGCCCATGGCCAGGTTGAAGCTAATGTCAAGCCTCGCAGGTAAACAACCCTATTACCATTGGATACCTGCCATGTATGTCCATGTATCATACGTGGGGCTTTCATCCATGAAATCTTACTATGGGGTGTCAAGCTGAAAATGTTAGATTGACTAGGCAACTCGGACCATTCGATTAGTGGGCCATAAGATGGATAGGCTGTATCTATAATTAAATGCATTATTTGTTGATTCTTGCAGTGAAACATGCGACTAGAATATCTCCACAAATCATAATGTTTTTTACCCATGAATAAAGTAGGCCGCATAGTTCAGATATGTTGTATTTGATGTCTTAAATCGAGTCAGATATGGGGCTTGTCGATGACATTGACTGACTGGTGTTCGATCCCATTGAGATTTTCTGGATTTTCTCATCTTGGTCGTTGCTAACTGGGACTTTTCTCGATGTCATCGATGAGTGTTCGATGACATCGAATATCAGTTCGATGACATCGAATCACAGGATATCAGATTTTTCATGTTTTTGTCTCTAGACAATTTAGGTGTTTGATTGATGCCGTCGATATACCTTCGATGACAATGATCGGATCACACAGATTTATGCAGAGTCGTGATTCTGTGGAATTTGTCTCTGATTTTACTTGGGATCATTTTATAAGCTATAAATATGGGTGTAAGTAGGATTGGGAGAAAAGATTAGAGGTTTCTACTTTGTCCGATGGTTTCAAATGGTGTACATCATTTGTCGCTCTGTGCCATGATTTTTTTCCAGCAAGGGTTTTCCACATTAAATTGTGGTGTTCTTGTTGTACTTGGTTTGTGCAATTGGATTTCTCCTCTTGATTGTACTATGTGTGCTTCGCAGTCTCCCAACAAATTCATCTAAATTTATTACTAGTTTTGACCGCCAATCATATTTTATTGTTGAATCCAGCCGTTGATTGCTAGATCAAGCTGTTAATCCATCATTATCCATACATTATAAGGCCCCATTGTTGATCATCCATGAACACCAGATCCGACCATTGATCATTCACATTACCAAAAATAACCATTAATATTCTATCGTCAATATATTGAACCATTGATCTGCCATCAATGTGAGAACCAACCATCGATCATCCATCAACGGCAGATTTGACCATAATGTCGTCGTGGGTCCACCATGATGTAGGTCCTACATTAACTACGTCCATAAAATGCACCCCTTAAAGTTCACTTGGTATCACAAAAATAGGCCTATCCAAACAAACAGGTGGTCACGTGACAGGAAACAGTTGGAACGGGGGAACACACAACACCTGATTGTATGTGGGGCCCACTGTTCTTTACATGACATTCATGATTTTATCAGATGGTGTGCGGCTGGGATGAACGGACACCCCAAAAATCAGGCCATTCTAGAACTCAAATAGGCCACCCACGTGATTTTAGGGCTCTCTGTCAAGATCTTACATGGTTTGGTCTTCCTTTGAGTTTTGAATAGTCCTAATTTTCGGGCTCCACTGAGAAAATTAGAGGGCGCACGTGATGTACCAGTAGGTGCCATGCAGACATCACGGTGGGCCCCACACCGTAGAATTAGCTTATTACAAGTGTCGCAGAAGATGAGATTGAAATTAAACCATTGATATATCATCTCAATGCTGGGTGGGCTATGGTCTAAAAATCAGTGTTTGGACGACTATAGCCCTTTTGGCAGCATATAAATGAAAGACAAAAATCAGCAACGGTTCCCATTATACAAGGAAAGGCCCATTTCTTAGATGGTTTAGATATTAACAATCAGAAGCAAATTTTAGTCAGGGGCCAATCAAAGGTCGAGCCCACAGGATCCATGGTTAGGATCATCACACACGTGTGACGCATGTGTGGCACACGATCTTCCCTCACGAGAATGCCGTTACCTATGAAATGGAAAATAGAAGCCATGGTGGGGCCCAGTCAACTAATTTCCTCTACCCAACTATCCTGCGGATAGGGTACTTTCGTCGCCTGTCCCAAGCTGGGGACTGGCTGGGGCTCTGAGGGGCCACCGTCATGTATGGATTTTATCCAAACCGTTCATCCATTTTTCCATGTCATTTTAATGTACAAGCCCAAAAATAACGTAGATCCAAGCCTCAAGTAGGCCACCCCACAGGAAGCAGCGTTGCTAATGACGTCAACCGTTGAAACCTTTCTGGCCCCACTGTGATGTTTATTTACAATCCAACCTGCTCATAAGGTCATATAGAACTGAATGAAGGGAGATTAAAATATCATCTTGATACAAAACCTCTGTGGCCATCCAGAAGTTTTCAACGGTAAGAATTTTAATCCCCATTTTGTGGTCCACTTGAGCCTTGGATCTGCGTACTTTTCAGGATTTATAGTTTAAAATGATATGGAAAAACGGATGGACGGCGTGGATGAAATCCATACATCACGTGGCCTCTCAAGCCCTAGCCTGTTCCAAGCTCGGGACAGGCGGGGAAGTAGCCAACCCGCGTCCATCCTCGAGAATACGTGGATGGGACCACTTCGTAGAAAGGTATCTCATGCGTTCGCCAGTCAAAGACTAGAGAACTTTGGAACTATCAGGATGTGGAGGCCGTTGAGGTGTCTGTAAAGCATCCAATCGGTCCATCATGATTACCCCACCATGAAAAGGAGATGCTTCAAAAATCACATATATCCAACGGTTAGTTGTGTCTGATGTGAATTTGGGAGTTTTGGGATCGTTGTTCATTGTTTTCTATTGTGTGGCCCACTTAATGGTTGGATCAGTCCAAAATTTTAGGCATGATGTTTTCATGATTAGGTTACTCTTTTAGACGGTCTAGATGTCATGTACATGCCACAGTGGGCTCCATGTGCAACTAGTAGGTGCGAGTCATTCTTCCCCATCATCACCTCTAGCAGAAAATACAACACCTTTTATGCTAGGCTTTTCCCGCTTTAGAGGCTTTTGGTGTCTTGTTATTATATTTCGTGACTTAGTAATTCTCTTATTTCAAAAAAGAAAAACTTCTACCGAGAATCATTTATTATTATTATTATTATTATTATTATTATTAATCTTTTTGAACTATTATCGTTTCCAGCTTTTTCTCAAAAATCTTACCTAAGTTTTAGTTAGAGAATGAAAACACATCACCATATGGTAGACAACTAAAAATGAATTCATTTTATTGTAGTTGATCTGTAACAAATAATAATTGATAATGAAAGATAATAATCATCTTATCTTATAAATCTCGTGCATCTCTTGTGTGTGATCTTATCCTTATATATAGCAATGCACAAACCACCTTGGGAGTATGGAATTTATCGCATTGTCCAATTTGCATTTTTTTGGAGCTTTTGTTTAATCATTTACCTTAGTAAATGGCGGTAAATGGGTTATTATTACTTTGAAAAGGTGTTTGGAGTGAGATGGAAATCACCCATTAAATCTGCCTTGAAAATATTGCAAGGCACTTAAAATTTATGGGTCCTACCATAAGGTATGTTTCTGATCCATCCATCAATTTTATTAGCTCATTTTAGGACATCAGTTCAAAATGATTTAGATTGTAAGCTTTGGTGGATCACACCATGAGAAATAAGGCGATAACGATATCCACCATTGAAAGTGAAAATTTATGTAGGGTCCTGCGGTGGTGTGTATCTATCAACCAACTAGTTCAAAAGATTATAAAGACATGAAGGAACCAATAAAAAAAAATCAACTTGATCTAAAACTTTTATGGCCCTTAAAAAGTTTTCAACAATATGTGTTCAATTCTCATCACCATTACGTGTGGTCCGAATTTGGATTTGCCTCCGTAAATTGAGCTGATAAAATAGATAGACGAAATGAATAAGGCACATATATCATGGTGGGCCTACAAATTTTATCTACTTCATTCGTATACTTGGCTTTAGAAAAACTGTCACAGCAAAACTGGCCAATGCTTGAAATTCACATGATAAATAATTATTACTAATTTTAGTGTATTTACAATTTTACCCTTTGAAGCAAGCAGCCCTTAATTAATTGAAATGAACTTATTTTTAAGAGTTTGCAAAAAATTAAAAATAAAATTTTAGCCTTTTCCAAGTTTTCTCTTTTTTTTTAGAAAACTTGATGTATCAAGCAAACAAAATTCAATAATTTCTTAAAAAATACTAGGCAACCCTAACATTCCCATGAATATATAAAAACTAAGAAATGAATTGCCGACAACCAAACAAATCCTTAAAATAATGAAAACAATTGTATACCTTATGTATATAACTATTGGGGGTAACTTTCTCTAATATAGTGCATGAAATCCACCCCGTCCATTAGGTGCACCACCTCTTTGTTTGGCCTTGATTTCAAATATCAGACTAATTGAACACTAAGTGGGCTATCTTTTTTCAAATTATACATCAAGCTCTAAATTCTCAAAGTGTGGGCCCTATATAAAACTAATATTGGGATTTTTGGATAATCCATTCATCTTAATGGGTCACATAAGATGAATGGATTTGATGTCATATAAACACCTAAGTGAGCCCTACATAAAACTAATGGTGGGAAGTCCTTTCCAACTATTTTCTATCATGAGGCTTACCTGAGGTTTGAATGATCATGATTTTTGGGTTCCAAGGATACCATGAGGCAGAATATGTGATGGATAGGGTGCATCTCATGAAAGTTCCATCCATGCAATGCTTAATTAGCTGTTGGTTCTTGAAATAGGTTTTGGACCTTTTATGTGTAGGCCACCCAAAAACAGGGGATGCCCAAAAAGTTTATGATTTTGAATATTTGAACCCTTCTAGCAAGCATCATTTTTCAAAACAAAATACTTAAAATTTCAAATGGTTGAAATAATTCAAGTTAAGAAATTTTATTTGTTGTGTTTCTAATTATCCACCATACGAGTGTGGACGTTGGATCCCGGGTGAGGGAATCACCTTGCTTTTCCATGGGTTGCCTCCCTTGAGGGCTTTTGGGGTTAACAGAGTTTTATATTTGACTAGAGTCGTCACTAACCAATTACTTTGAATTTATGGTTGGTTAGAACCTGTTGAAAACGCTTAGGATTGAGAATCCAAAGATCATTCGCCCTTAGACGATATTTGAGTTTGCGTTTTAAAGATTCTGAATAAGGGAACACAGTTGCAGAAAGGGAACGTGTGAGACATCCACTCTGCCCATACAAATATACGATATCTAATTCATATTATCTGATTAGCTTATGAGGAATAAGATTGATTCTCACACGCAAAATATGTAATGAATGCAATGGTGACAATGACTAATTAGTTCGAATTTCTGATGGGTATGGTTTGATTATATTTGTAAGCAGCAGAGCATACGCTTGAACTGAACGAGTGGTGAGTGCGATGTATGTGGAAATGTAATGCGTGGGATGCTCAATGTTGTGTTGATGCTTATGACAAAACGTCGACTAACTGGCTGGGTTTTAGGCGGGCAGGCTTCGATTATATCGGTAAGCCATAGAGTATACGTCCGTCAATTAGAGATGAGAAAATGATAAAATGCAACGCAATGATGGTGTATTTGAGAAGCAGGATGGTTGAGAAGAGAATGAGTATTGCACAATACCAATGCTGAGTGGCTTAGATAAGAACTTGAGTGTTACAGGAAACTCAGTTTCTGGCTAGGCTATGCTAGACCAGGGCTAGATTCTCTCTCTCTCTCTCTCTCTCTCTCTCTCTCTCTCTCTCTCTCTCTCTCCTTGGTGGAGGGATGACTAGATGGCTGAGGTCTTAAGGGACGAAGAGGGGTGCTTGGATGTAGTGGATGATTTCCCACACTACTTGATTATGAAAATAGGAAGGGAAGTAGCCTCAAAACCTGATTTTCTAAGGGCAAAAGGTAGTACATGACATCATCTCATGGATTGGATGAGGTGGTAAAATGGTAAATTTGAAAAACGAGATAGGCATCGAAGTAAATACATACTACCCACACACTTAGGGGTTATAAAAGAGTGATTCCATATGCTTGAGGGACGCCATCCTAAAGAGGGAGAGTACCATGTTGCTGACAGTAAGTTGGTTGTCATTGGTTCACACTTGCTCCATGCTCTGGTAGGCAGCTTCCCACACTTGTATGGAGGCTTTGCTGTGAAGGGCACAATACTGCTATTGCGTACCGTACTTCGATTGGGCTTTAATTCGGGCTTAGTTTTGGGCTTAACTAAGTGGGTTAACTGGGTTGTTTGGACTAGGTAGGTTAATCGGATGAGTTAACTCAATAAATTGAAAGAGTGAGTTGACTCGTTGAGCTGACTCAAGGCTCTAAAATGTTAGGGTCCTAGGGTTTAGGATTAAGGTTCTTAGGGTTTAGGCCTCTAGTATTAGGGTTCAAGATTATGATTTCAGTTGACCATCCATTGGTTCAAACTCAATCAACTTATCAACATAGAGTTGAGACTCATTGTATAAACTATTTGGATCATTGGAATACAATTGAGATTCAAAAGGTCAGGAGCTGTCACGTTGCAATGCATCAGATGTATTCACATTACATTGGAATACAAAACATACGAACATACACATCTTCAAATCACATCCAGGAACCATTGTGATAAATCTTGTTCTTGGTAATTTCTTGGGAAATTCACGAGAGCTTTCCAAAATTCGAGGGTTTTCTCATAATATTATCAGAAAATCTTACTAAAAATAGAAAATTTATTTTAAATAATTACAGTAAATTAATAAACAATTGTAGTTTTTAAATAATTATACTTATATAATCAATTATTTAAAATCTAAATAATTTGTGTGTTAATGTTGAGGTAATTTTGCAACAGTAATCATTATTTTCTCATGAAAATGAAATTGCCATGAGGGTGACCAGTTTGAGGTCCACTTGCGCCTTACCCATTTACTAAATGGGCCAAGAATGCTGGCATGAACCCACCCGCAATCCATTACCCTATGGTCTGACCCAACCCACCTACAATTCATCACACTCAAGCCCGGCCAGACCTGACCTGACTTGACCCATTTAATTAAAATAATAGGGTTGGCCTGAACCGAACCAACCCAACCTTGCACGACTACACATGGGTTCAAGAATGGAGTATGGGGCTAAAGGTATGCTGGCCCAGTCCAATTAGCAGATACAAACATACATCCATTATGTGAATGTGTCTACTTATTGTCTATTGATTTGTTTTGGGTTTCCAGTCTCGCAGCATCAGGTCAACTAGCACGGCCCATTAATGAGCTATATGGGCAGGTTGGGTTGGGTGCAGTTCAACCTGAGCCTAAATGGGCTACATTTTCTAACCTTAACCCATTACCCATTTAGCTTAGCCCAAACCTGCCTCAAAAGTGGGTAAGGCTAGTTGACCTGCAGGCCGACCTGACCCATTGCCACCCCTGGTAATGCAGTCCCCTCCACATGCAGTGGCACACCCATATGACATCGAAGAAGTTCGATCAAGTGGGTCCCATGGATTAGACTTTCTGGCCCTTAAATCAGGTTGGTCCACTCATCAGCTGTGATATTTGAAACATCTAGGTGGCTTAAAATGCCAGCCAAGTTCTTTTAACTGTCTGTCTCACTTGCAATCAACCAGAGTTTCAGACCATGGCATCCACATGGTAACGTCCACCCGACATACAGCTCAGACATTTAAAATGCAGGTCAGATCATCACGAGCGGCATTAGTGGAGCTGAATCATATACAGATGGGACTAGCAGACCTGTGAAATGAAGCCATAGACAAACACAAACAACACAATGAATTTCGGACAGATGACAGGAAATGCAATATTCCAGAGATAGGAGAGTAGGAATAACATTATAAGGTCCATCCATATCAAAACAACAAGTTTTTCTGTGTTTACAAATTCAGAATCTCATATTGTTTTAACCTTCCAACTTGGAGTAGGAAGCATAGGTTCATCTCTACAACTGTTTTCCTATCTATCATTGGATTCCTCTCCGTCAGCATTTTCAAGGCGACCCAAATGCTAAACAGAAGTACTCAAGCTTGCAATGGTATCATACAAGACCCGGTTAGATTTCTCCAGGATCACTGCCTCCTGATGAGCACATTCCAGTTAATGATCTTGCTCTGAACAACCGAATTACCTGTTTCCTGCGGGGATATATTGTGCCATCCTGCTGTGCTAAGGCTGCTAGATGCCAGGCTGAGTAATGCAAGCAGTGCCCGAGATGAATGCCATTTTTGGAAGTACCCCAAATCGACTTTTGGTTGAATCAGTCGGTGGGATGATTTTGTTTTGAACCAGCTCAGTGTCCAGGACAGCATAAAAAATGAAGCTGAATAGGCTTTTTAAAATAGTTTGTTTGTCTCAAGCATAGTTTGAAAACCTGAAACTCAAGTACTCAACTCGACTCGATGTTCAGTTAGGTCGGCTAGACTCGATATTTAATAGTTATAAATTTTAAAAATTAGGGACAGTAGTAGACGTTTAAAAGAATTAAGTAACATAAAACATAAATTCCGTGCATTGCTCTTGTGATAGAGGTTGTGGGTTTGATTCCCTCCCTCCCTGCTTATATTTTATTAATGTTCACATTACAACTCACTGAGGGACTCGGTTTGAGTCACCATGAGTTGCGTCGAGTCAACTCAATGAGTCATCCCCAAGTCAGGATCAAGTCAGACTAAGTAGCAAGTTTCCCAGCAACTTACCCCATAATCGTGCCGAATTGAGTTGACTTGGATGAGTTTTGAGTCAACCCAGTGAGTTTTAGAACTATTTCAAGTACTGCTTGAACAAAGATTATTTTGGTAGGGGAATATTCCAACTGCCCCATTTCCTGAGGTACTTCCAGACGTGTAGTAAATCAAAAGCAAATCAAGAACCTACTAGCTGGTCTCTCTCTGCCGTGACTTTTCAGAACAGCTATCTCAGCATTGGATGTCATAGGCAAATCATCGTGCCCTGTGATGAAAGTCTTCTTATCTCTCTCCCTATCTCGCCAGGGAATATAACATTCTCAGCTACAACATCTTGCATGGCATTTTCAAGCTGCAAGACAAAGCATACAACATGTTAGACCATGAAAACTTACATTGACATAGCTGTGATGATTAAGGGGCATAAGAGTCTGTTTCGATGTATCCAAAATGAGAATTGAGGGGAATAAAGCCCGGTCCATGTGCATTTTACAGAAGTGGAGACATTTGGCTCATCTCGCATAAATGATCTATCTGTGAAATCATCATCCAAGCCTCTATCCTAACTAATTAGTCTCCGGCTCAGTAGGTGAGCTAGTAGAGGAATTGTCCCCACAAGGGACTGACATGGGCTTTGAGTCCTGCGGAATTTACATTGTCTTACCACATTGGAGGTTCCTACTTCCACATGTGAAAAATATCCAATGATAAATAGTCATATATCAACAAACAAGTGTCCACAAATCAAGGCGGTTTATTAGATGGCGAAGATATTTACTATTACATAGTGCCTATGGGATTTCTATGCTCTCATTGCTGGTCCCAAGAGGGTTGCATCACATTGGCAGCAGTCATGAAACTTTTGCCATGACTTTCATTATGAATCCTGACAATATATGAGAAATCTGGCCTGAAAATAGTGGGTTGGACCCATTATCATCTCATTCTCATTCCAGGTGGACTCAGGGGCTGTCCTGCATTTTTAGGTATGCCCAAACCAACCCTAAAGAAATAAAGCAGACCAAAGTAAAGAATACTCACAGCATGATCTTTCTCTGCTCTGAAGATCTTGATGGGTCTCAAGAGCATCAACTTCTTTGTCTTGGACCCTTGTCCCCAGGTGCTTCACTCTCTTCCTGCAAGTAATTACGAATCTTTTCAAACCTATCCAAGTCAAATCCTGCTATATGATAATATATTGATAAAATAAAATGAAATTATAAGAAAGCCCACAAGAACCGATTTGCATCTTTCAATGAGTTTCGATAGATAGGTTATCGTATGGGGTTATGTTTCTAGTTGGAAGCTCGAGGGACACATAAGCTGACTCCAAATTGCATGCTTCTTGAACATTTCATAAAGTATAGATAGCACAATTGACTTTAAATTTCATAATGGATTCAAGTGTTTTTCTATAGGGATGGAATAGTGTAAATGGTGAGCCTGCGTGTGCATATCATTTTATATTATTTTAAGAAAAGAAACATTAACTCTGCAGGATTACCAAAGGATATGCACATGCACACACACAATTTACAATATTCCATCCCCATACTCCCCCTCAAGTTGGAGCATAAATATTGATCATGCCCAACTTGTCAGTCATACGATGAAGAGCATCTTAGTGAGAATATCGGCCAATTGCTCCCTCGAGCCAACAAAAGGGATCCCAGTCTTCTTATTAGCAACTTCTTCCCATATAAAATGACAATCAATCTCAATGTGCTAAGTACACTAATGAAACAATAAATTGCCATCAACGTGATTTGCAGCTAGATTATCAAAATGTAATGGAATGGAACTCAAAAAAGGATAGCCAAGTTCCTATAATAAGATCCGTAGCCAAATAAGCTCACACGTAACATGAGCCAACGCTCTACACTTAGCTTCTGTAGTGGATCGAGCAACAACTAGCTATTTCTTATTATTCCATGTAACAAGATCTTCACCAAAGGTGCGGTACCTTGATGTAGACCGTCAATCATGAAAACTTCCAATACAATTAGCATTAGAGTAACCAAATATATGAAGATGACCATACCGTTGAAAATATAAACATTTGCCAGAAGCTGATTTTAGATAACGAAGAATTCAATACATGACAATACAATGAGCTATATGGAGAGCATGCATAAACTGACTAATCACACTGACAACATATGAAAGATCAGGTTGTGTAATGATCGAGTAGATGAGTTGGCCAACTAACTGGCGATACATGCTAGGATCAGAAAGAAGTTCTCCATCATCAAGGCCAATTTTCTAAGTAACATCCATTGGTGTAGCAACAGATTTACACCTAAGTATCCCAGTCTCTGACAGGAGATCAACAACATATTTCCTCCAAGATGTACTATTTCCGATTTGGACTGAGCAACCTTTATTCCAAGAAAATAATGAAGAGGCCCACAATCTTTTATCTCAAATCTTGTCTTGAGGAAGAAATTAAGAGCAACAATACCCACAACATCATATTCAAACAACACAATGTCATCCACATAAAAAATCAAAACCATAACTCCAATAGACCGACGATAGATAAAAAGAGAATGATTGGCATGGTTGTGAACAAACCCAAAGTCCAGAAGAGTGCGGCTAAATATGTCGAACCAGGCCTCAGGGAATTGTTTGAGACCATAAATAGACTTCTTCAAACAACACACAAGATGTGAGTCACTTGGCACAGAAAACCCCAGTCATTGATCCATATAAACTTCTTCTGCAAGATTGTCATGTAAGAAAGTGTTCTTCACATTCAGTTGGAACAAGCGCCAAGACAAATTGACCACTTTAGAAATGATCACATGAATGAAGTCAAGGTTAGACATTGGAGAAAATGTTTCAAAATAATCAACCCATATGTTTGTGTCTAACCCTTGGCAACTAACCGAGCCTTGTATTTGTCAATGGAATCATCAGGAAGATATTTGCTAGTATAAATCCGTCAACATCCAACAATCTTCTTTCCCTCAGGTTATGGAACTAACTTCCAGATTTTGTTTTTCTTTAAGGGTACGCATTTCTTCCATTATAGCTTGTTTCCAGCCAGGACTACGCAAGGCTTCCTTCAAATTATGAGAAACAAATGACAAGAATATGGAAGTTACAAAAGACCTAAAAGATGGTGAAAGATGCTGGAATGAAACAAAGTTACTCATAGGATGTTCAGTGCAGGAACGAGAAGGCTTACACAAGGCAATAGGAAGATCATTGATCTTGTAGCTGTGATCAACATGAAGATCCTCTGCTCAGATACCAAGTAGAAAAGAAGAGGTTGAGAGAAGAAATAAAGAAAAATGGAGAAAAGGAGGAAGACAAGGTGAAGAAGAAGAGAGATCAGAGTTTTGGGTTTAAAAGAGGTGTTGTGTTAGGTCAAAATTACTAACACAAACCTTTTATATTATTTAAGAAAAGAAACATTACAGACTCTACAAGACTACTAAAGGATATGCACAGGCGCACACACAATTTACAATATTCCATCCCTACATATTCAAGCATGTTATAACCAATCTGAAGTTCGACATAGATACCAATTTGCCTTTGATTTCACAATTGCTCTTTTCAGGGTTAAGTAAAAGCTAACTAGTCGCAACTAGAGTCTTGTGTATATTTTTTGTAATATCATTGTAAAGTAGGGGCAACCCAAAATCCAATTGTTCTCACAGAAGAATGAAGAACTTCGACATTAAAAAAAAAAAAACCCACAGGTTCTGTATAATGCCCTACGCATGCCAATGTCATATGTGTACATAAACTTGGGCTATTAATCAGGTTGCCTACCACGCTGAATATGCCTTATCCCCACGCTTGTCAGTTTTAAAATTTTAGAACTACAATTTGTGTCATTCTTTTGGGGGTGAGAGTGAATACGGCCATAAATATGATTGGTGCATTTGGCAAGCCATTAGTAGGCCTTTTCAGGAAGGCGATCTAGGTCTAAAAGGCTCAACGATATGGATAAAGTATTCTGACCAAAAATGCTTTGGCGGCTTCTCTCAACAAAAAGTGTGTTCGTTCCCATTGGCTAAATATGTAGAGACAAACATATTTTGGATATCGCCCATCATGGGAAGGACTCGTATTGGGCCCACATGTTGGAAATAAGGAATTGTTCTCTAATCATGCTAAGTAGCTTATTGTGAAGTGAACATTTTATTTTTGAAAGACGTGTGGTGGGAAACTGTTCTTTGTCGTCAAGTTCTGATATTTGAAATCGCACACCCACACACACCACACAATTTGCATAAGTTCTGATATTTGAAATCACCCAACCCACACGCATGCCCACGCATGCACGCAACCACATGAGCACATGCACAATCACACATGCACACGCAGACACAATGCGCGCACATGTATGCATACACATGCACATACACAAAGAAAGAAATATTCCAGCACCCATGTGACTGATCTCACCCTATGCTGCTTTTCAACTAGATCAAATGAATCAACAACACCTTCGTGTTACCTGGAAAAGAGAACTTGGATATAAGACTTTGCATGATTTAAGGTTGGTGGTTTAATATAAATATGGAAATCGATTTCCCAACTTCAGCTCATATTTTACCATGTAAGGAGTAAAAAAGGTGCAAAACTCTAGCCCGTATGGCAACAAACATTTTTCTTTCATCTTGATAATATGACAACCATGCATCCATGCCTTGTTAGAGAAGCTTACCATGAAGTTGGTATTGACATTCAAAAAAGAATCGACGAAGTTGAAGTTCTCATAATTTGTCCCTGAGCTACTTACAAATGATGATGTCATTATATTTTCTCCACGTAAATGAGTCAACTGCAATCATTTGCTCATATTCTCGGCTCAACTGGGAGGGCAGGACTCCGGCCAGGCTGTGCTAACATAGTCCAAATGCAACCCTAAAGATAGACAGTACTCTCCAATTTTTTATTGCTTGTCCAAATTATGGAAGTGACCAATCTTTTATCGTGGATCTGCATCACCACATCTGATTTCCATTCATTGTATCTAAAGGTTCTTTTGGACGAGGTTTACCATAAAAGGCGCTTACATCGTTGGATCACCAATTGATTAAGGACAAACTGTATACACCATTCTCTTCCTTGGTTCCTAGAAAGCAAAAGGTATAAATTGACTCAAGGTCACTTTTTATGCTAAAGCCATATCTACCCCTTGTCATGAGGTTAGTCTTATTGATTATTATGGACATTTTTATCCCACTTAAGATTCAACTTTGATTCCATAACTATAGGAAGTGATTGCAGCAGTAGTGCCATAAAAGTCCTTTTAAGCTTGTTTATAAAGAAGAAGATGCAAGGAAGAAGTATGCTGAGAGAAGTACGAGAGGGGAGAGATGCATAAAACACTATCTTTAGACATGACTCTAAGGCCAGTTAACTCTTCTTTGTTGTTTTACTAAATTTGTTGGATAGATCAGGTTGGACATGGTCAAAATGTTAGCTTGGCCAAAGATGCTTAGATATTACTAAGCCTTATCCCAACTAATTGGGGTTGGCTATATCAATCCTTTTCCACCATTCTACGCTATCAAGGGCCATAACTTCAGTCAAGCCATAGATCATCAAATGACTTGATCATTTATAAGTGCTAAATTGAATATTGCATGTATGGATTTGGGCAAGGTTTCAAGTATCATCCAAAACCGGTACATATCACGTGATGTGTGCCCGTATCGCCCGTGAACAATATTGCGTATTGGCCCAAAACAGCCCGATACAGGGCGATACAAAGCTCTATTGGTGGTGAATGATACAATACCTAATACACCAATTTTAAACCTTGATTTGAGATACTATCAATTTCATTCAAAATCATCATCGTCGTCGTCGTCATTTAAGCCTTATCGCACTTAATGGGCCTTCCCCTTGCCCTTTTAGAGACTTCAACTTATACCAACTACTCCTAACGGGCACGATTCTTGGTCTTCATTGCACATTTTGGTTAAAAATTCATTTAGGTAAAGATGCAAGGGAAATTACCAAATGACTGATAACTTATATTGGTGCTGAAGTTGCACATAAGGATTTCAGATACTAACATTTTTTATTCAAACGTAAAATGGAAAAGGTGTTAAAGATGAGTACATGTATTGACAAGCCTGACTATCACATCCTTGTGTTTTGGCTTTTGAGACAATGACGCAGCTAGTGAGGTTATAACCAAGATGCATCAATTGCTGGTTGAAAACTATTTCCAAACCTTGTGTTTGGCCTTGGTTCAGCCCTGTGCCATTGAAAATTTCTAGGAAAGCTCTCTCTAATCAAGGGCAAGGTGGCATCATCATCATTCCTTGTCTAGACTTGTCCCAGCTATAGGGTACAAGTCTTGTTTTGCTAATCAAGATTCAAAACGGAAACTCTAATGATTTGCTCTGGCAAAGGTCTGATTGGTGGCTGCCCACCCGAATATCAACCCTCCTTTACCTAGACTTGCAACCAGCTGGCACTTTGCTTCAAAGTGGAGTTAGTATTGACAAGCATAATCAATAGAAAAAAAGAGTTAAACTAATATGTGTATATATTACGTATGGATTGGAAAACATAACTAATTCAAGCTATGTAGACAATTTTTTAAAACCTGGACTACCCCAAATGGCCAGACCGGATTGGACTAGAAACGGCCACAAAACCATGCCAAGCCTCTTCAATGGTGGTCAAAAGTTTTCCTAAATAAAACGTATGATCACCCCAATAGAGCTCGAATCTACGACCTCCATTGAGAGCCAAACATCCTATACCCTAAACCCAAGGGGTTTGTCTACTTACTCCCCCTCCAAAAATAACATTAATAGGTTCATCCAAGCACATCCATGAACATCAAAACATATAAAGTAAGACATTCGTCTAAACATAAAGACCAAATAGTTTTGTAATGGTTCCATCATGACCACTTAGGAAAAAATAATAATAAAAGACCATCACAACCCTAGTCTATTTTGAATTACCCTTAACCAAGCAACCCACACTTCTTCTTCCGTGATATTCATCCACGTTTGCGTATATTCTTCCTTCTCCCAAAACATCATAAGCACAACAATGTATAATGGATCCGTTTTCATTAGCAGTGACCAGGGTGTGCCAAAACGATTACGTTTCAGCCGTATCGGCCGATACGTAACGGTAACGGTGGTAGCCGATACGCGATACGGGGTCGTATCGGCCGTTTCCATTTTTTGTACACGTATCGGCCGATACGGTCCCGTTACGGGCATAACGACCGTTACTGACCCGTAACGGCTGTTACGGGCAAAAAGAAAAAAAGAAAAAAAAAAAAAAGACAAAAAGAAAAACGTACCTCTTTTCGGTTCGTCTTCTTCATCTCTTTCTTCTTCTTCTTCTTCTTCTCTTCTCTTCTCAGGGAGCTGCGGCTGCGGCTGCTTCTTCTTCTTCTTCTTCTTCTTCTTCTTCTCTCTCTCTCCTTTCCCTCTTTCCCTCTTTTTTCTTCTCTTCTTTCCCTCTTTTTTTCTTTTCGGTTTCCCTCTCTCGCTTTCTTTCTTTTTTTCTTTTTCTTGTTTTTTTTTTCACGCGTACCGCGCACCAGCTAGCTGCGTACGTGTCGCGCTGAGACGAGCGCTAACACTCCTCGAGCTCCGAGTTGTACGAACGGTTCAAAGAGATCAAAGTTATATGGGCTCCACAGTGATGTATTTATTACATCTACACCGTTCATCTATTTTCAGAGATCATTTTAAAGCACTACCCAAAAAATGAATTATATCCAAAGATCATCTGGACCACACCAAAAATAACACTGGAGATAATATTTTCACCGTTAAACAATTCGCAGGGCCCACGGTAACGTTTATTTTCCATCCAATCTGATCTGATCAGATCAGAGTGGGCCCCACCATGATGTATATATTTTATCCATGTCGTCCATCCATTTTGCCACGTCATTTTAGGTAAGGATCTGAAAAATTGATAATATCCAAATCTCAGGTGGACCACACCATAGGAAACGGTGGTTATAGAACGCTCACTATTAAAAATTTCTTAAGGTCCACTGCAATGTTTATTTTCAATCTAACCTATTAATTGGGTCACACTGACGTGGATGAAGAGAAAACACACATGTCAGCTTAATCTAAAACTTTTGTAGCCCCCAAAAAATTTTTAATGGTGAGCATTTAATTATTGTTATTTCTTATGGTGCAGTCCACCTGAGCTTTGGATGTGCCTCATTTTTGGGCTCATGCCCTAAAATTATTTGACAAAATGGATGGACGGTGTGGATATAACACATTCATCACGGGTGGGGCCCAAAAACTTTGACACGTGTGCTACACTTCACAATTCGAGTCATGACTAATTCGATCATTAAAAATTGTACACGAGACATATATTAACTTAAAATTTAGCAATTAAATTATGGACTGTAATTGCTAACTCACGATGCCAAAATCAAATTGTTTGAATAGTTTTAATTGTTAATTTGTGGACTTTTATTTTTTAAAATAGGGACTTCTGATTTTTTTTCATGATTCACTATCCAATAAATGTCCACCAATTCATAAGTGGGATAATGACAATAAATTGCATGAATTTGAGGCTGATTTGGTGTATAGATGGTCCTCCAAGTCAGCCCCAATTGGCAACGCCATCTACAAAGAACTATTGGGAGAAATGATATCAAGTTATTAAGTATATAAATTAAATATTTAAGTCAAATTCAGGTTATCTGGTTCATAAATTCATCAGACAGTCCGATACAACTTCTCACCAAGAATGGACCGTTACACCACCATAAACATGTTCCAATTTATAAATGAATGCATATTTGGAATGCTTAGAATATTCTGAATTTAATCCATATTTTTTCATATTTTTTTAGCAAAAAAAAAAAAAATTTGCGCCGTTACGGGCCGTTACGCCCCCGTATCCGTATCGGTTTTGGAGATCACCGTTACACCAACCGAGACCGATACGGCACACCTTGGCAGTGACATCTCATTTAAGGAATTCTTGCACTCTTCGATGGTGGGTCTAGGATCAGCATCCTTTGCAAGGGTTTTTATAAGAGCTTCTATTGCACTTTGAGTCTCATCCTTTTTCTCTTTCTTGCAGTGTTTGTTACGAACAAGTTGATCAATATCACTTTCAGTATTAATGCTTTTCGAAAGTGGTGTGGTACACGGTGTAAAAAGAGTTTGCGGGTTGAGTTTAGTTGCGATCCGTGAGGGACCTTCAACTGGTTGAGATGGGGATCCATCCTCGGGCATTCCTTCCCTATGTGAACTCCAACTAGTTGATCTAGTTGCTAATATGTCGTCAAACAAGGCCGCCATCTCATCTAAAAATTGAAATTGCTTATTGTGAAATTGTTGTCTGGGTCAAGGAATGCCAAAGCGGTTAACGTATCGGCCGATACGTAACGGTAACGGCGACGGCCGATACGCGATTCAGGGTCGTATCGGCCGTTACTCTTTTTTGTACCCGTATCGGCCGAATAACGGTAACTTTTTTTTAATGGTTGTTTTGTTGTATTAATCATGTCATATGATGTGTTAATCATAGTAGAACATGTTAATGTGCATTTTACAGATTTGGGGTGCCATTTTATATATTTTTTATATTTTTTTCTATTTACGCATTTATTTTGGCCGTTTTTTTAAAAATTCGAAAAATCATTTTTTAATGATTCTTTTGCTGTTTTAATGATGTCATATGATGTGTTAATCATAGTAGAACATGTTAATGTGCATTTTACAGATTTGGGGTGCCATTTTATATATATTTTTTATTTTTTTTTTCTATTTACGCATGAATTTTGGCCCTTTTTTTACAATTCGAAAAATCAATTTTTAATAGTTGTTTTGCTGTTCTAATCATGTCATATGATGTGTTAATCATAGTAGAACATGTTAATGTGCATTTTACAGATTTGGGGTGCCATTTTATATTTTTTTTAATATTTTTTTTCTATTTACGCATTTATTTTGGCCCTTTTTTTGAAAATTCGAAAAATCATTTTTTAATAATTCTTTTGTTGTTTTAATGATGCCATATGATGTGTTAATCATAGTAGAACAGGTTAATGTGCATTTTACATATTTGGGGTGCCATTTTATATTTTTAAAATATTTTTTTCTATTTACGCATGAATTTTGGCCCCTTTTTTTAAAATTCGAAAAATCAATTTTTAATAGTTGTTTTGTTGTTTTAATCATGCCATTTGATGTGTTAATCATAGTAGAACATGTTAATGTGCATTTTGCAGATTTGGGGTGCTATTTTATATTTTTTTAAAATATTTTTTTCTATTTACGCATTTATTTTGGGCCTTTTTTTGAAAATTCGAAAAATCATTTTTTAATGATTCTTTTGCTGTTTTAATGATGTCATATGATGTGTTAATCATAGTAGAACATGTTAATGTGCATTTTACATATTTGGGGTGCCATTTTATTTTATTTTTTTATTTTTTTCGATTTATGCATTTATTTTGGCCCTTTTTTTGAAAATTCGAAAAATCATTTTTTAATGATTCTTTTGTTGTTTTAATGATGCCATATGATGTGTTAATCATAGTAGAACATGTTAATGTGTATTTTACATATTTGGGGTGCCATTTTATATTTTTTAAAATATTTTTTTCTATTTACACATGAATTTTGGCCTTCAAAAATAATTGCAAATACCTAAATGTATAATATTTTCATATTACATTCATTGTAATATATCTATGATTGATAGTAGATAGTTAGAAAACGAAATATATGAATTTTGTAGTCAAATTCAGGTTATCTGGTTCATAAATTCATCAGACAGTCCGATACAACTTGTCACTAAAGAGTGGACCGTTACACCACCATAAACATGTTCCAATTTATAAATGAATGCATATTTGGAATGCTTAGAATATTCCGGATTTAATCCATATTTTTTCATATTTTTTTGGCAAAATAAAAATAATTTGCGCCGTTACAGGCCGTTACTCCCCCGTATCGCCGTTACGCCTATGGTATGCCAAAACGGTTACGTATCGGCCGTAACGGCCGATACGTAACGGTAACGGTGTGAACCATTACGCGTTTCGGGGTCGTATCGGCCGTTACGCAATTGTGTACCCGTATCGGCCGATACGGGCCCGTTACGGGCCGTTATGGCCGTTACAGGCCGTTACGGGCCCGTATCGGCCGAATTTTTTTTTTCCCCCATTTTAAGCTCTGTTTTTTTTTTTTTTTTTTTAACCTCTTGCTTCCAACTGTTTCTCACTCCTTCTACTACTAATTTCGACCAACCTTGACTAGGTATTTGAGATAAAAACACATTATATTACGGATTTTCTTGAATCAAAGCTCGGTAGGCCATTTTTCAAAAATTTGTCAAAATAGGTATTTATACTTTTTTTTAATATGTTTTGCTGTTTTAATCATGCCATCATGCCATGATGTTAATCATAGTAGAACATGTTAATGTGCATTTTACAAATTTGGAGTGCCATTTTATATTTTTTAAATATTTTTTTCTATTTACGCATGAATTTTGGCCCTTTTTTTAAAATTCGAAAAATCAATTTTTAATGGTTTTTTGTTGTTTTAATCATTCCATTTGATGTGTTTATCATAGTAGAACATGTTAATGTGCATTTTACAGATTTGGGGTGCCATTTTATATTTTTTAATATTTTTTTCTATTTACGCATTTATTTTGGCCCTTTTTTCGAAAATTCGAAAAATCATTTTTTAATGATTCTTTTGTTGTTTTAATGATGTCATATGATGTGTTAATCATAGTAGAACATGTTAATGTGCATTTTACAGATTTTGGGTGCCATTTTATATTTTTTAAATATTTTTTTCTATTTACGCATGAATTTTGGCTCCTTTTTTTAAAATTCGAAAAATCAATTTTTAATAGTTGTTTTGCTGTTTTAATCATGCCATATGATGTGTTAATCATAGTCGAACATGTTAATGTGCATTTTACAGATTTGGGGTGCCATTTTATATTTTTTTAATATTTTTTTCTATTTACGCATTTATTTTGGCCCTTTTTTTGAAAATTCGAAAAATCATTTTTTAATGATTCTTTTGTTGTTTTAATGATGTCGTATGATGTGTTAATCATAGTAGAACATGTTAATGTGCATTTTACAGATTTTGGGTGCCATTTTATATTTTTTAAATATTTTTTTCTATTTACGCATGAATTTTGGCCCTTTTTTTGAAAATTCGAAAAATCAATTTTTAATAGTTGTTTTGCTGTTTTAATCATGCCATATGATGTGTTAATCATAGTAGAACATGTTAATGTGCATCTTACAGATTTGGGGTGCCATTTTATATTTTTTAATATTTTTTTCTATTTACGCATGAATTTTGGCCCTTTTTTTTGAAATTTTGAAAAATCATTTTTTAATGATTCTTTTGTTGTTTTAATGATGTCATATGATGTGTTAATCATAGTAGAACACGTTAATGTGCATTTTACATATTTGGGGTGCCATTTTATATTTTTTTTATATTTTTTTCTATTTACGCATTTATTTTGGCCCTTTTTTTGAAAATTCGAAAAATCATTTCTTAATGATTCTTTTGCTGTTTTAATGATGCTATATGATGTGTTAATCATAGTAGAACATGTCAATGTGCATTTTACATATTTGGGGTGCCATTTTATATATTTTTTTTCTATTTACGCATGAATTTTGGCCCTCAAAAATAATTGCAAACACCTAAATGTAAGATATTTTCATATTACATTCATTCTAATATATCTATCATTGATAGTAAGTTAGAAAATTAAATATATGAATTTTGTAGTCAAATTTAGGTTATCTGGTTCATAAATTCATCAGACAGTCCGATACAACTTCTCACCAAAGAGTGGACCGTTACACACCACCATAAACATGTTCCAATTTATAAATGAATGCATATTTGGAATGCTTAGAATATTCCGGATTTAATCCATATTTTTTCATATTTTTTTGGCAAAAAATTTTTTTTGGCCCGTTACGCCCCCGTATCCGTATCAGTTTCGGAGGGCACCGTTACGCCAACCGATACCGATACGGGACACCTTGGTTACGCCCCTGTATCCGTATCGGTTTCGGAGGGCACCGTTACGCCAACCGATACCGATACGGGACACCTTGGTTACGCCCCTGTATCCGTATCGGTTTCGGAGGGCACCGTTACGCCAACCGATACCGATACAGGACACCTTGGTCTGGGTGTGTCTGTGATACAAACAAAGTGAAGCCATATCTTAGTTAATCATATTGTCTTTTTGATAAATTATATAATATGAATATCATAAAGTCAGCATTTACCTTTAGGTAATCTTCCCATCTCTCAGTGATGCAGGACATGAAATTCATATATGATGTGCAAGATTTCAGGCTTAAGATCACGTTAGTTCAGAAACAATTACACAAATTTCATATCTCACATGAAAGTCCAAACATTCAATTAAGGGGAATCTATGTGGGTCCAGGCCTACACATGATAAGGCTGTATCAATAAAAATTATGAACCAAACGATACTAAAAAATAAGAAATAATCATCCACACATGCATAGTAATTAGTCCCTAATCCAAGGAATTCATAAATTCCAATTCGGGGAATCCTAGGGTAACAAAAGGGGCAAAAAATTGAAGATTTGAGTAATTTAGGTTAAGTTTAGAGATTTTGGGTGAAAGCAGAGTGAAAGAGAGGAGAGAGACGAACCAGAGAAGTGCTGCACGCGTGGACAATTCCAGGAGAGATGAATCTACTACAACTAATGAAATGTTATAATTCCAGGGAATTTATCTAAATGGGTGTTCTAGAGGGTTTATAAAAGGATTTGACTATTGCTTCAAGTTTAATATCTAGAACGAGGTGGAAACTAAGTTCATCTTCTTCATTAAGATTAAATTCCTCTTTCAAGTGATGAATAATAAGGAATATGACTTAGATCTCATGTATTTGGAGGCTTTGAATGTGGGATATGAGTGAGGGATCTCCGAAGCTTCTATTGCACCAAAAATTTATCCATTTGCCCAAAAACTAGATGCCTTTTTATAAGAAACTAATTTACAACGGCTAGTTAACAGCTCCGTTGATAGAATCGAGAGGGCCTTCGATGGGATCAAAGGTCCTTTGATAGGATTGAACCCTCTGTTGATCCCATCAGGAAATTTCAGGAATATCTCTGTTAGTTGCTAGAATTATTCTTCGATCAGATCGAATGGACCTTCGATTGAATCGAGTCTCATCGACAACCCGTCAATGGGATAAAGGACGACTCGAAAACTGTTGTTTTGGGCATATGATTTCATAGTAGCTTAACACCTCTTTTAGCTTTATTTATCATGTTCCAATTAAGCTTCTAAGGTTAAGGGATGATCAACAAGATTTACCTGTAGGACTAGGATAATTTAGAGGTTTAAGGGTTGTTTTGGTTCAAGGGTTAGGGTCACCAAGGCACCTCGTTTACTTGCTATTTGCTCCTTGATGCGCCACGTCCTCTTGTGGTTTTGGTCTTCAGCTTCCAAGGGCTCGACTGACTATATGACACACAAACTCACGTGATTGACAAACAAGGTGCTCAAATCAATGCACTAACATTATTTTAGTGATTATCCATTTTGTTGACATTATTCGGCTGACATTTGTGTTGTTCTCTCACCGATCCAACTTCTTTTCTCTGTCTAGAGGTATTCATACTTTGCAGATCTACTTGGCCATGTTAATCCCCAGATCAACATCGACCAACATAGCCTCAGTTTCTTTATCTTAAAATTTGATCATTCCTAAATCTATGTTATCTTGAATCACGTTCCTGAAAGAAACACAATTTGTTGTAAAATAAGAATGTGAACCATGTTATTTACAATATTCTATCTTTTTTAATTCATCCGACAAATGGATTTTTTGTTTTGGTGGAAGTTTGATGAGTTTGACCGTTAACAAAAAATCAAATATCTCGTCGGCCTTTATAATATCAAAGGAATATTGCCTGTTTTGTTCCAAAACTCCCTTAACTATACCAGAACCCTGAAGAGAATATTCATCATCGGTCTTGGCTAAAGCCTTACAAACAAATGGTTTATTAAGGTTGATTTCAGCCAATACAATCTTATAATTTTGGTCACGATAATAAATACCCAAAGATGAGTTTCTCCTTTGGTTTTTTTCTGTGAGTAGCCATTCATACCTAGTTGCTTGATCCGACAAATCTACTAGGTCTTCAAAATCCATTCATTCCATTTTCTTTCGGAGCTCAATGTCTAAACCTTCTATAACTGGTTTCACAAATTGAGCTTTCGAGAGAAATATTCGACATATATTCTTTGCTTTTTTAAATCGAGTGATATATTTTTTAGTTGGTTCGTCAAGTAACTATTTGAGCCGAGAAAAATCAGCTAAGAAAAACTCAAATTCAGTTCAATAAAACCGAGCATGGAACATTTCTTCCATATCTTAACAAGATTGCACCGAGTTTATAGAGAAGTTAATATACAAGGTAAACGTCATGTCAGTTTGCGAATTTACAAACCATTTCATTTTCACATATTTTTTTGGTCGAAAACTCATCGCATTGTTAGGTGAATCGATCAATATGTTTCTACTGTAAGCTGATTCGTGTCTCCAGAAAATAACGAGAATTATGGTATTCTTATTCCATTTGATACTCCTGTAAACTAATTAATCCAATCCAAATACAGTCAGTGACATTGGTATGCTACCTTATTTATCTAATTAATAGTTTCTTCCTGACCTGCGGGTACGAGGTTCGGGATTTCCTATTGGAGGTACTTGTAAACCATGAGCAGGCTGCATACCAGGCACCTGACTTCCGAGAATGCCATTATTCGGCATAAATGGTCCTACATCTGGCATGTCATTGTTCAAATAATTTTCAATTGGGCTGTTAAATTAGCCATTTCATCCGTTTCTTATAATGCTTACCTGTGGTGGCATATTTCAGCCTACTACATCTGGGTCTGTTCGTACGTTGTGTGGAGGTAGGAGTGTACATTGAGCCAAACCGAGTCGAGCTGGCCTCAGCTCCACTCGGCTCAGTCCCCAGGCAGGCCCAGCTTGAACTCGGCTCGTTGACCGAGCCATCATCTCCAGCTCGGCTCGGATCGGTCAGCAATCAGACGAGTTCGAGTTCGTTTTTCGAGCCGAGTTTAGAGCTTTCGAGCCGTGTTCGAGTTCGTTTTTCGAGCTAAGTTTCGAGCTTTCGAGCCATTCAGTTTTTGAATTTTCGAGTTTTCGAATTTGAATTCGAGTTTAGTTTTCGCAATTATACAATGTTGGAACTCGGAACTAGGAAGTCAAAAGTATCGAGTTAAAATTATAAATTTACTACATCTACATACATTTAATAACACAACAGAGTATAAAATAAAATATTAAATACAAACTGAAGACACTACTGTAGAGGAGATTCGTCTGTTGAGCTCGAGCTACTATCCAAATCTTCAAATACGTACTCGTTCACCTCTCCCGAATCAAAAGGTGGAGATAACTTTTTATCCCCCTTTTGTATAGTTTGAATTAGATTTTTCAAACTTTCTTTATGAGAAGATTTATATGTAGTTCCCAACTTCCTGTAAAACGCACCAAGACTGGAGAGAAACTTAGTTGAATTCTTACTCTTCTTCTTTTTAACTGTGCAGCTTGAACCTGCTTCAACATCATATTGTCTTAGAGGACATCGTCGATGTGTAGAAGCCTCTTTCATACTGCGCTTAAGGCGAGTTGGAATTGTTCTTCTTCTAATGCTAATAATTTAGCTTCCTCCTCTGCCTTAGAAAGTTTTGATGGGGGAGCGGAAGCTTTTTCGTTTGAATCAATAAGTGCATGGAAAAGAACTTGGACTTTCTTTGGGGCTTTAGGACACGGTTTTGCATCTCCACCCCGACAGGATAAGTGTAATCTGAGTCAATTAGTTTTGTTAACAAACTTGGCTTCACATAAATGACACAAAATCTTAAACTTTCTAGACTTTGGAGAATGGATTAAGGAACCATAGTCCCAAACGTCGATCGATGGTTCACTTGAAGACATATCTACATTATTGTGTTGGAAAAATAAGTATTTTAGCAATAATGAAATACCGACATAAAACAAAAGCAATTTATGGATTGAAAAAAAAAGTCATTAATGCTTGCACATATAACATCCATCAACATAACATAAAAATAAAAATAAAAGAGCATCCATTACATGACATCATTTTCAAGTTCCAATAAATTAACAAGAAATGTTAACCTAACTTCATTCATGTTTCTGTTGTTTCATGTGCTGCGGCTTGATACACATTCTCCTCCTCTTCCTCATCAATATCAGAACCTCTCCAACTCAGACGTAACCAATCTTGTGTACAAATTAAT
Organism: Magnolia officinalis; assembly: GCA_021015155.1. Lineage (NCBI taxonomy): Eukaryota > Viridiplantae > Streptophyta > Magnoliopsida > Magnoliales > Magnoliaceae > Magnolia > Magnolia officinalis. The sequence continues at coordinate 59,068,953 of JAJHSJ010000011.1, forward strand.
GCTTCCACTGTATCTGGTGCAAAGGAGCTTCGAGTCTTACTCACGACCTTACTCCCTGTGCTAAAAGCAGATTCCGATGCCACTGTTGAAATAGGAATTGACAAAATATCTCGTGCCACCGTTGATAGTGTAAGGTATTTTCCTTCACTAACTCTCATTTTCCACCACTCCAAAACATCGAAGTTTGAATCCTGTTGTAGTACGACTGACTCTTTGAGATACAAGTCTAACTCTGATTCTTTTGTTTCAGAGTTTGTATTTTCTTTTGCTAAGAAAGACATGTATTCATCGTCGAAAATAGTGTCAGAGCTTGTAGCAGCATGCGATATAACTTCGTTAACATTTGGTGTGGACCCTGTGGTTGTGTACGTATTGTACAATGCTTCGATTGCGTCACGAACTTTCGAGATTTCACTTACTGCCATTTCATTAGGATAAATCTTCATGAAGATGTACTTAACATAACTCATCTTGCACCGAGGATCAAGAACAACAGCTAAGGACATTAACAAATGACATTCATTCGAGTACTTGTCAAACTTTGTTTGCATACCACCTGTCATGAGTTGCAGAAAAAATGGACCTTCACTGGCACCTTTCTTTAGGGCTTCCTTGATCTTCTACATAGCTGGAAGAAACATATTTGTTGTAGGAAACTCGTTGCCATAAAATATCTTCGTACGGTCATAAAAAACTTTTAAAATTTTGTGAACTTCTTTCGCTTTGCTCCAATCATCATCAGTAGGCAACCAAACATACGTTCTATCACGCGCTGCATATTCTGAAAATGCAAGTTCCAATTCCAGGGCCGAATCTAACATCTCAAAAGTCGAATTCCAACGTGTGCAGACATCTACCTTCAACGTTTTTGGAGACTTCAAATTCAAACGTTGGACTATGTCATTCCATATACTCAATCTTGAAGGCGAGCCCCTTATGTACTTTACACTCTCCCTCACATTCTCTATAGTTTGGTCAATTGATTTCAACCCTTCCCGTACAATTAGGTTCAGAATGTGTGCACAACACCAAACATGAAATACTTTTCCCTCAAAAAATAAACTGTCAGTTGCCTTGAACTGGTTACGTAAGAATGATATTACACTATCATTTGTTGAAGTATTATCTAAAGTTAATGAACTAACTTTTTTTTCAATGCCCCAATCTCGTAAACAGTTATAAATGCAATCTGAAATAATCAAACCGGAATGAGGAGGTGGAAAGTGACGTAAGTTCAATATTCTCTTGCAAAGTTTCCAATTTTCATCAACATAGTGTGCAGTCAATGAAATGTATCACTTTCTTTGATTTTGCGCTGTCCACATATCAGAAGTCAAACTTATCCTTACCGAATCTAAAACTGCTTTCAACTTCACTTTCTCACTTGCATACATCTTCATACATTCCTTCTTCACAGTAACACGAGAGACCTTCTCAAACTGAGGATTAAGAAATTTACTGTATCCCATGAATACTTCACTCTCTATCATTTCAAATGGTTGCTCATCAACGATAATAAGCCTTGCAAAACACTCCTTCAGCTTCCCTTTTTCAAACTTATGAGTGGTAAGTGTACCTTCAGAAGCAGTTCCTTCGGACTTTGTAAACGATAACAATTGTTGGCCTGAAGGTGGAATTCTAGGTCTCCTTGCACAACTTTGCCTATGTCTGTTTAAATGAGCAGTCGACCCCCCAGTATTTTTGCTGTATAGACTTTTGCAGTGCAGACATCTGATCTAATGATATTGTTAACTACTACTTCTTCAAAATCATCCCAGACAACTGACCGTTTCTTTCCTTTAGTTGCAGCTGAAGACCCCTCTCCCTCAACAACGAGAAGTGATGTGGCTGACGCATCGGCACCAGAGGTAGTTGGGAGTTTATCCTCACTAGCCATCTCTAAAGAGATGAAACAATTTCAACTAACCTTAGTAAAGAATTTCCTAAGTGGTGTATCATATGTGTATAAATCTCCTTTAAACTTTCAACTATTTCCTAAGTGTTTAAATCAGTCACCCATTCAATGTTGAATATATAGTAATGCTTTCATTATTCAATTTAAATGCCGCGTCAAAATTTCGTCAGCATCTCCCCTTATCTCTCCAGAATATATTAATCTTGTATTTGATTCACACGTCAGCTATCCACACAAAGTGTGGACATTTGATGAGGAAATAAATGCAAGAAATATATCCAGAGAGAATTAGGAGATATGAACCGAAATAAGCATGTGCATTTAAATTAGAATAAATGAAAACGTTATTATCTATCCAACATTGAACTGTCCAAAAGGGACAATTTGAGAATTTCTATGCATCCAAGAACACACTGAATCTATGTCTGGCAACATAGAAATCCTCAAATGGGCAACTGATTATCTTATACTACAACTAGAACGATAAAAATAATTAATAAATAGGCAAACAAAAGAGCAGGCTGAAAGAATAACTATTAATAACATTTATAAAAATAAAAGATATCCGATAGCCAATGGGTATAAGCATAAATTAAGACTAGCTAACAAAAATAAATAAAAATTGCATCTCTCTTTTAGACTCAACGGGTAGATCTAGTAGTTCCACGCTAGGACCCTTGGGCCGACGTGAAAGCGGGCTCTAAAGGAGCTACTGCTCAAAGAGCACGGTTAGAGGTGTTACCTCTTCTACCAAACGGGCTGTTGAGAGTTTTTAGGAAAATAACCATCTATGCGAATTATTACATTAAGTTAAAGCTAGAAATATCCCTATATGCATAGACATAAAACCAGGTCATTGACACAATCAGGCAACTTCCACTTCGATAATAGATAACATAAAAACTCCACTACCCACGCTCTCTACCAATCTTGGAATCGTATTTGGATTCTCAGCCCACGCATTAACCCAAACAACTTCATCATGGCTCCTAAAATTGAACTTGGATTTATAGCTAGAAGACCTACAAAGAACTCCCCAATGTACTTCAAATAACTATGTAAGTACCAACATGAATGGGAATGCAAATAACTGCTATGAAGTCCCATTTGGATTAGAATCCCAAGTAACCTTACCTAGAGAGGACTTTTACAAAAAGTTATAAAACAACTATCCTGAACCGGGATCCCATAATGCACTTGTACGTCCAGATTCACTAGCATTTTTTTCCAGTTTGTAAGGAACAAATTGTGATCTGTAGTTATTCATTTATATAATTGGAAGCACACTATCCAAACATAGTACAAAATATTGGCTGTTATGGTAATTGAGTGATCAAATATCCTCTTATCCTCGATTGAGTCGGAACTGACTCTCTCTTGTGATTCAAGTTTCTCAATAACTCAAACTGAAATCTCATCTACTCGAGTTTTGACTTGGCCAACATGGTCACCAAGTTTTAGATCCATGGATGGAGTGCATCTCAAAAATCAAACTTACTGAAAATTTCCTAATTATCGAATTGGTGTCACCATAACATGGATGGTTAAAAGTAAAATACCGAGTGGCCCAAATGCCAGATGGTTGCTATCATCTACCTAGTGTGGCTCATGGGTGATGCTCCATCCCATTGTTGGGTCAGCAATTAGGAGGGCTGTGATTGCATGTTCCATTTTAAAATGGCAGTAGACCATTGGAGTCGGGCACTTAAAAGGTGTTTCCAAAGGCTACTAATAGAAAGGAGTAAGAACTAAGAAGTAACATTTTTCTAACAGTAACTATTTCCAGACTTTCAGTTGACAACTTACATTAGGGAATATGCAATGTCTCATAACCTGACAAATATGCAATGTCTCATAACCTGACAAAGAATTAAGATTTAAACTATCAAATGCAAGTCACCAGATGGCTAGTGTTATGGTGCCATTGTACTGATTACCCACTCAAATTTCATTATTATTATTATTTTGTTTTTTTAAAAAAAAAAGAAAAGTTCAGTCCAGCCGATTGGATGACAAGTTAACATACATCTAGCTGATAACTTCCATCATTTCACATGCATTGCACATTCAACCCTTGTACTAGGTTTGCCCCCACCATGAAGTTCACCTACTGTGAAAACCAATCCTATATGATCATCAGATAGCCCACAATATAGAAAACAAATGTCCAGCCACTGATAAAGCTAAATGTTGTGAGATGCCGAGCATGTTGGAAGTCATTAGCTAGTTGGATGGCAAGTTACGTGTCCAACCAGTTGGGTGCGAGAAATTCTTATTGACAATAAAAAATAACATAAAATGATAATAATAATAAAAATAAATGGGACTATCCAATTAATTGTAGAGGAACTCTTACTCGGCTGATTTTGTCTGCTCAAAGTGGAACGAGTAGTTGAGAAAATTGAATGTCTGCTGAATGCCCTGTACAAGTTGATGCATAAGGACCATAACACATTAGGGAACATAGACTAATATATGCATCATATAAGTTGATATGGTTTTTTGCTATACAATACAGTCAATTGCATGTCAAATATCCAAACAATGCATAAAAAATTAGCTGGATCCGGAGTTCAGGTAGGCCACACCATCTGGAAGACTGGAACAGCTAGGGGTGTACACGAACCGAGCTAGCTCGGTTGGCTCGCTCGACTCGACCTGTAAAATCACATGGTGGGGCCCACCTGAGATCTAGAATGTTCTGTTTCCTGTGGTGGGTCCCACCTCATTATGGTTTGGGTGATTTTTGAGGCCTGGTCCTAAATGGCGGGACACACCTGATGAATGGCTTGGATTTCTGCAATACATCAATTTAAAAGCAAGGGGCGACCCGGCTTGCGGCTTACCGGCGGTCGGACTCGGACTGGCGAGTTGCGGAAGGGGCAGGGGCGACCGGGCAGGGCAGGGAACGCCGGACAGTCGATGTGGCGACCAGACAGGGCGGCGGACAGGGCGAGGTGAGCGCCTGAGAGAGAAAGGAAAGAAGACGGGTAAGGGAAAGGGCGACCGGGCAGGGCAGGGACCGCCGGACTGTCGATGTGGCGACCGGACGGGGCGCCGGACAGGGCGACTGGGCGAGGTGAGCGCCTGAGAGAGAGAGGGTCAAGAAGACGGGTACGGGAAATGGCCGTGCGGGTAAGGAGGGTTAGGGTATTTTTTGAGGACGCGGATTGCGTCCTACCCCCGCCCGTCCGGGCGGGGCTCTGTGGGGCACACAGTGATGTAAGTGTTTTATCCACGCCGCTAATCGTTTTTCTCAGATAATTCAAAGGTATGGTGCAAAATATTAGGCAGGTACAAGTCTTAAGTGGACCACAAAGTGGGGATTCAACGTCCACCGTTAAAATGTTTTGGGAGCGGGAGAAGTTTCGGATCAAGCTTATATTTGTGTTCTCACTTCATCCACGTCTACATGACCTTATTAATAGGTTGGATGGTAAAAAAACATCACAGTGGCCCTTATAAAGGTTTCAACGATGAGTGTCATTATCACTGCAGCTTCCTTTGGTGTGGTCCACTGGAGCTGTGGACCTGCCTCGTTCTTTGGGTCATAACTTTAAATGGTTTGATAAAAGAGATTAATGGCATTGATAAAATACATAAAAGAGATTAATGGTTTGACAAAAGGACAGGAGATTGATGCAGTTAAGGAAAATACAAATAAATTACTGCTACGAGGAGTCACTTGCCTGGTTGAGAGTAGCGGAGCGCTTTTGAGATCAACGTACTAATGAGCGAAGCAAATGCAATGCCAGATATTAAAGTTATGGTTGGTCCAGCGTATGAGCATAGGTGGATGAGTCCTAAACTATAGTTTTCCTTTAGATCTGGCACAGGTATAATAGATGGAAGGTAATTATGACTACTGGCTACAACTTAAGTCAGGTCTAGCACGTGCGCAAGGACGGACTGCTCCTAACAATACACTAAGAGTCCATTGCTACCAAGTAGGGAGAGACTAAACAAACCCTAAGTACAAACAACATTGCTACTAAGCAGGGAGAGACTAAACAAAACCCAAGTACAAACAACATTGCGCTAGCTTGATAGTGTTCCTGATGAGGATCGATGGATCTTTTTCTTCCAATTTGATCATTGTATTTATAGGATCCGGGAAAAAGGTAAGATAATATCTGTCCATATACGTGTCTTCATCTTGTGCAACTAGCTGGAAACAAGTAGTTACACTTTATCCACCACGATTTTGCCCATAAATGTGCACGTTGAAGCTACCATGACTAGGTAACCACTTATATTTATCTGATGAGGCTAAAATTTTTTTTAAAAATGCTCTGGGCCGAGTCAATCCTCAATCTCATACCGCATGCTCTTCTTAAATGTCTTTGACACCACTTGGCAATATCAATACCATTCATCTTATCTGTACGGATTTTGGTACAAACAGGGTTGGACTCGGACTTTGGTACAAACAGGGTTAGACCGAGTCCGAGTTGACTCAGACAAGTTGCACACTACTCCGAATCTTAAAAACCTGATATTCCCACCATCAACAGTGTTGGTTCTCAATTCTGCCAAAAAACAGAGAGAATGATGTGAACCTCTCTTCCCACCAATTCATCATGCAAGCACAACATCTGATCTCGAAAAAGATGGGCCCCACCATGAAGATCACCTTCCACAAAAAAACACAGAGCGTGGATACACTCATTAGGTGCACTACGCCTTTACACTGTGCATTGATTTCAACTATGTAACCCGCCTAGCGAATGGACCGCTGGATTTTCACCTCAGGTGATCCTCATGGTCTGGCCCACCCTTTTCACACAGACGGCCAGGAAAGACAGTCCACGACAGTCAATGTGATTATTTCTCAAAACCCAATATCTCCCCACAAAAACAAGGATTTGTAAACACACATCTTTTATTAAACACACTCCAACACTCCATCTTACTATTCCAATGGGAGGCTTCCCAAACTCAATATAAATTTCATAAAACTTACCAAGCATGGACAACTAGATGTGCATGCTATTTCCAACAGTTAATCATTCCCGCATTCACTGGGACATCGAACACCGCCTTCAATCATGGCCCACCTGAGTTCCTAAGATACAGATCATCTCTCTCCACCTCAACTATTCAAAGAGCATTACAACATCCATTACATACATATCGAAGTATAGCAATACACCGTCCATTCCGACGTTGGTTACACTAGTGCAACTTGTAACCATTGAGACACCATCCTATCATTTGTCTCTAATTATTCAAAAAAAAAACCTTAAAAGGAAATAACTAACTAACAGAAAAAGTACTCATTTGCTGCATTTACTAACACTACAGTGTAATAGGACTCAACCCATGGTGTATGAAGGAGAGGGTAAGTTGATAACAGTGGTCTTGATCTTGGTCATCATTGTAATGCTGTTCGTGATGCCCTGCGATCCAATGCCGCTGTCTCTTAGACCCTGTAACAACATTGGTCGAGCCATGTTCGTTAGTGTCCGATGAATGGTTGTAGCCATGAATGTTTTAAAGCTTGAAATATAGCTATACCTGGAAGGGGAAATGGTCTGGCCCACGAGCTGGGGCCGAGTTGATCTGGACCGTTCCGGTCTCCATTGCGTCGCTGATCATCATTGCTTTGTTGATGTCTCTCGTGAAGACGCAGCCCTGTAGAAGAGGAAAATTCAACTTTATATCACAACTACAGTTATCAAGAGAATTACAGAGAGAATGGACAATCGGTCTTTGTCGCTTAACTACTGAAAATTTCATTTTCTTTTGCATCCTACCAAGCTAATCACCATTAGTAGGATTTCTATAATGTGTACACTATCCATGTGGCAAATGTGTATGGTCATCCAGACCGTTGATCAAATGGGCCCCACATGGATGGATGACCAGAAACCAGTGTTCAGACTATCGTGACCGCCCCAAGTTGTTAGGTTCGGCCATTGAATATGGACCATTTGAGCTCACCCTTGATTTGTGGCCCCCATGGTGGATTGGGGTTGCCCAAAATCTCCTGTATCCAAAGAATCTAAATCTTCATCTGGGCCCCATTGAATGGGACTGTTGGTTGTAGCTTTCCATTTTTCATTTAATGGCTTGGATCATCTGATTTGGAAGATGTATACTAAGGAACAAATTATCCCAAGATATGGCCCACCAGATCTATGGCTTGTGTCACCAATTTGGCTCTGCATGTACCATTACTGGGTGGAAAGAAAAAACTCGGCTTCTTTCAATTTAGCATCAGAAAATAACTCAAGACTCAACTCGGACTGACCCGGTTCAAAACCATGAGCTGGAACTGAAAATAGCGAGGGACTCGGTCTGACTCAGCTCAGGACTGAACGAGTCAGTCCAAGTCGCTGAGTCTTGGAACAAAGGCAAAAAAATTATATACCTGAAGCCCAAAATTGCTGGCATTGCAGTGGTGGATGCCTTCTTCGACAGAGTTAATCCTGATCACTGGCAAAACCGGCCCAAAAGGTTCCTCCCATGCGATCCTCATATCGGGCCGCACATGATCCAACAACAATGGCCAGATGAGATTGCCCTCCCTCCTGTACTCCTGGCAGAAAGTTGCTCCCTTGGCCTTGGCATCCATAACCAATCCCTCGATGAAGTTTGCAGACGATTCCGACACAACTGGAGTGATATCACAGTCGTCCTCAGGTGGGCCTACTGTCAATTTCGCCACCTTTGCGTTCACTTTCTCCACAACGATATCAGCAACGGATTCCATCACCAAGACAAGCTTCACAGCAGTGCATCTTTGACCACTGTATAGATGATGGATGAGATGCATATCAATCAGGAAAAGTAGTCATCAACAAGATAAAGAGTGAAAACATAAGATGCTACTTGCAAATACACAATTGCAAAACAAGATCAGGCCATTCACAAGGCGGGGCGCATGATCATAGTTAAAAGACTCAGCGACTCCGACCAACTTGTCCGATCTCGAGTTGAGTCGTGACTCACCTGAGTTGGGGCTGAATTGGACATTTGGCCCGACTCAGCTGAATCATGGGTGATTCATGGTGCTGAACCGGATTGGGTCCGACCAAGTCCAAGTTGACTTGACCGAACAGGACTTGTTTGTGTCTTGAAACTATACGTTCGATCAATGCACCCAGACCCAAAAATAGGGTGGCCCAATCATTAGGTGGGCTACATTATAAATCAAAATTGGACATTGGCAACCATTTAAATCTTGATTTTTTTTGCATACACATGGTCCACCTGAATTGTGAGCTATGCCAGATTCGATTCAGGGCCCGCTTGATGAACTGCTCTAGTCTGGAGCATGTGTGCCACTTGTGTAGCAGTTGCCTATGGTAAATTTTAGCTAATGTATCGTTGAAATACTACGGATGCTTTGAGAAGAACTGTTTTTGTTTACCTGTAAGAGAAACCTCCCTTTACGATATTACTTGCTACTAAGTCCAGATCGGCGTCTTCAAGCACAATGCAGGCATCTTTCCCTCCAAGCTCCATTTGAAGAGGGATCATGCCAGCCTTCTTTGAAATTGCAATGCCGGTATCTCCACCAGTGAAGCTGCAAGAACAGGGGAATTTCAAGTGAAAGGTGATTACAGCTAGTAGACATGAAAATGAAACTGTAAGTTGATGGAGAGAAAGGGAATTGGATGGTGGTGATTGAGTACTGGAGACCCAAAAGATGAATGTGACATACCTTATACAACTCACTCCAGGGTGCATTGTGAGAAAGTCGCCGATCTCGGATCCTTTTCCAGTAATGCAACTGATGAGGCCTTTGGGGAAACCAGCCAAGTGAAAGCAATGCACCATGTGTAGAGCAGCGACCGCACCCTGCAAGGAAAACACAAGCACATGCACAAATGCGCAAAAAATGTTACACTATAGAGTCACCAAAAAACATGAAGTGAGAGGCTACATTACCAAACACCGAAGAAAAGGTGGGCCGTGCGGGTGAACGGAACTTATTACCATCACATATGTAGGCCATACAATTGTATAGACCACACCCATCACCGATAACATGAACGTGGCCCACCTCATGTTGTGTTGGGCTATATGGTAGGTGGGGTATGCCCCAAAATCTCCCGCATGAGCCGATCTGAACCATCCTATTTGTCCCTTGTAAAATACGGGAAAATCAGTTGTATTTATCCATTTTCATTGGGTGGCTCGAATCATCTAATACAGGAAATTTGAGTGCATAGATCACCTGCAATAATGGAGCCCTCTAGATCAATGGCTCATGTTACTGAAAAGCAGGTCCCACTTATACCATTGCTGGGTCTAATAAAAAATGCTAAGTACTAAGCAATTAGCTATGTGTATGATAGTGATACCTGAGTAGGAGGCTTGAGCACGAGGGAGTTGCCGGCGATTAGAGCGGGAGCTATTTTTGAGACCGCCAGGTTTACAGGATAGTTGAAGGGTGGGATTGCAAGAATAACTCCGAGAGGAATCTACGATCAAACAAAAGCAAAATCAATAAACCAACTAAAATACTCCAAGATTCGAAAACGATGGTTTTCAGACTCGGCAACCTGGATTGATTCACTCAGTCTTGAGTCATGTATCGAAGCAGGTTGGGCAGTACTGAATTCGAGCTGACTCAGATGAGTCGTATCAGACTCGTCCTGGTCTTAAAACCATGCTCGAAACAGAGAAAAGATAAATACAGATCATCATTGTCTGTATTGCATTTAGATAGTGTACTGAGAGCTCAATATCCAAATTTTCAGACTTAACAAAGTAGGTGGTGTTTGGATGCTCAATTAGACCAAATTGCTATAAATTCAATCGAGTGTAGTGGAAATGGTGTGGCGGGCACCTAATTCAACCAAACCCTTGAATGGCAATTCCATAAATTTTCCATATTCGACTTGGACGGTAATTTGGGTGCAGTGGAGAATCCGCTGAGGATTTTATCATCTTATCAAATTAGAATTATTGCAATTCGATTCTATTCAATCAAGCCAAACACTGCCCAATTGGTATGACATCCTGCTCTACGTCAACAAGGGAATACATACAAATTACATTTCTCCATTTTTACTCCAAAATCAAACTGATATGCTTCATATGTTCATTTGATTCTTTCTTTTTATTTCTCTTTCCCCTTAGGACATCAAGATAAAAATGCCGAAAAAAAAAAATGAAAATTAGGGGCATGTTTGGTTGTACCATATATCATGAAAATTTCATGATAGTTCGCACCAAATTAGACTAATTAATAATGAAATATCATGAAACTGTTGCAACCAATTGCACCCAAAAGCAAATAAATCCTAAGCCAATTAAATCATAATCTGTTTGAAAAGAACTAAAAATAAAGCGTGCATTTGGTTGAACCAAATATAATGAAATTTCATGATATGTGGTGTAACCAAACACACCCTTCAGGCAAAAAAAGAAGAAGAAAAGAACACAAGCCACTCAAACCTTAATGTCTTTTCCATCACTATAAACGAACCCGGCTCGAACCCAGCCTGCCCAGCCAATGGCCTAGATCTTGCACAATAGAGGGCGGTCGCGCTTGGGCCCAAGCTTGATTGTTTTGGCCCATCATGCGCCCGTGTAGGACTCGGTCCCGGGTTTTACTTTGTGGGTGGGATAGGACAGACCTCAGCCCGGGCTGAACCCGGCACAACAGTGTATCTATCAAAAAGAAGGGTGTAAATTTCAAATCCCAAGAAACCAATTACAATACCTTTGAAGTGAGGCAGTACTTGCTCCTCTCATTCCCAGGGAAACTATCAGACACAAGGAATTTCCCTTCTCCCAAAATCCTCACACCTTCTTCAGCTGTGTAGGAAACAAGATCACCCGACCGTACAACCTTTTGCATGAAAAACAGCCCAAAAAACACAAATTAGTGAGAATTCAACCTCAGTTTTATATAAGTGAGAATTCAACCTCAGTTTTATATATTTATGACATTGGCATTGCAACGTCCGGCGTTACCTCAGTGACAGCGTCCTTGGAGGGCTTTGCAATCTCCTTGACGAGGCATTCAGCAATCGGTGCTTTGTGTTCTTTCAGGATCGCAGCGGCCTTGTGGAGGAGCTCAGCCCGCTTCCACAGCGGCGTTTTGGCCCATGATTTCTGGGCCTGCTTCGCCGTATCCATGACCTTGTTAACCTCCTCTTGGGTGCATGCTGGTAGGAAACACAATGCATGGACATGGGTGAGTTTGGAATTTCTAAAACTCGGACTCAGGAGCTGATTTACAGGTTTCAAGCTGAGTTGACTCGGCCGAGTCGGTGAGTCGAATCGGTCGTGTCGACTCGGGCTGGTCGATGGGCCAGCTTATACGGGACGATTTTGTGATGGTGATTACCATTGGTTGGAGCCATGTGGGGTCCATTGTTAAGTATGAGTGCCATCCAACCCGTCCATCAGATGTTCCCCCCAATGTTAGATCTAGATTCCAAAATTCAGTCTGACCCATATCGCAGGTGGGCCACAACAAAGGGAACAATGGGGGCAAAGAGGAGGTGGACGGTCACCACAGAAACTTCCAGATGGAATGTGGGGTCTACGGTGTTGTTTTTATGTCACCCGCACCCCACCAGGGTAAATGTACACATCTTAACCCAATCCATTCCAAATTTCATGTGGGTCACAAAAACTGAATACATAGGTTTTAGGCCTGCTTATACATTGATCTCTGTGGTGTGTCCCACCTTAGATATTTATAAGGATGTCTCATGGTATGTACGGTGAAAATGAGGATTCCCACCAGATGCACGGTTTGGATTCCTCATATACATCATGGAATGACATCAGAAGGCTCGAACGAACGGTAATTAAAGTGATCTACCCATTCCCGACGGCTTCAGCACGTTGGAACTATTTGGGACGGCTGTTCTGGTGGGCCTCAAACCACAAGAAAGAGTAGATGATCCCAATGCCCCCCTCGTAGTATACGAATGAATGGTTGATATTCATCTACAGGAAGTCCATTGACTGGATGATTTGGGTATTTAACCATTTCTATATTTGTACCCTTAACCATCCAAGGTGGGGACCACCGGATGAACGGCTCCGATCACCGAGAGTGGGGCTCCATGTATGGAAGATATCCCGAGGAGTATTGTTCAGGGGATTAGGTAGCTCGCGAGACAAAACCATTCGTGGTCCTCCCTAAGCAAATCTCCTTCACGCAAACTGAATGCCAGCTAGGCTAACATCCGTGACTGTTTTCGTACTGGGCCCCATCACTACAGATCTTACCGGCTAAATTTGTACGGCATAGCTCGGTTACCCTACACTTTGGAGTGGTCGGCAGGGCCACCGAACTATTAACATAAAATAAAAGAGAACGTACAGGCCAAACCGGAAAACCGTTCCCTACCAAAGAAAGAATAAAGAAAAAGAGGAATGCTACGACGACGATTGCACCTCTCTAAGGTAATCAGGACCATTGATTTAGTAATCTAGAACGTGGATGGGCCATATACCAAAATACAAAGGGATCAGCCTGTGGTAGCCATCCGATCATGGGCATTAAAAAGGGACGGTTCAATCAAAACACATCAACGGTCTACACTCAGCTACAAAGACTCAAAACAGAATGGCGATTGCAATACGATCGCAGCAATTTTCATCCGATAAACCATCCGTACGGTGGCCTAGAAGATTAGCAGTCCAGATTGGACGCCGATTCCCATAAAGTTCCTACGCTGGATCCTAGGTGGGGTCCATCTTGATGTTTGTGAGAAATCCATCCCGTCCATCCGTTTTGCGAACTCATTTTAGGAATAGCTACCGAAAATGAGCCAGATCTAAGACTAAAGTGGGCCACACGAGAGGGAAAGCAGGTAAAGAAATGCCTACCGTTGAAACCTTCCTGGCCCCACCTTGAGACATCCAAACCGTGTATAGCGTCATTCCCACTGGGATGAACTGAAAACACAAAAACCTTAGCCTGATAGAAAACTTTTCTGGCCATACAAACGCTTCAACGGTGGATGTTCAATCCCCACTGTTTTCTCTCGTGTGCCCCACTTGAATCTTTGATCCGGCTTGTTTTTGGTTGTACGTCTTAAAATGAGCTCGAGAAAACGGATGGACGGGGTGGATTTCTCAAAAACGTCACGGTGGGCCCTACCTTGGTTCCTCTTCAGGAGCTTCCTGAAAAAGTTTCTCGCAAGAAATCCACGTCCGTCTATATTACCTCGCCAAATGTACGGTGAAAAGCGCAACCACATGGAATTAGGATAACGAGAGCGGCAACTGTCAGACTTTATTCATAGTTTACCACCATTTTGAAAATAGTTACAATTCATCCTCCTCACATGTTACACTCATTTATAAGACTCCAGGTCATCAAAATTGTGAGGCCCACTGTGGATAGATGATATGTATAATATCACACTGATCAAGAAATCCTAACCACCCAATCGATACCTCCAAAAACGATTTGTTAGCAATAAACTCATGAACGGTCAAAATCCAAGAGAGAAATCAGATGGTTGCAACTACTTTCTCATTTAAATGCAACTGAAAGGTCTGAATTTCCCCATAATGAGGCCATCTATACGGTTGAAGAGTCACCACCATTTTAAAGATGGAAGTAAACTACAAAAATAGTTCAAAGAAAAAAGAAGCATTTTCTAGAAAATGGATATTCTAAGGATAACTTGTAACACAACCGCCTTGTTTGTCAGCGGTTGGATTTTAAACAGATAAATCAATATCATCTGCTTAACATAAACAGAAACTTTTTATCTGTTGCAACCTAATTGGACCGCATCATCAATGACAGCATTTACTGTTGACAACTTGAATTTAATATTTAAACAATCTTATAGACTCCCTACCATGTCCGGTGTATCTCAACTCCACTGTTGCTTTTCATACAACCTATGCATCGGGCTTATATTTAATCTAAAGGTCTCAAATAACGATTCCGATACAATCAATGGATTAGATGTAATCACACACAGGCAAGGGAAGAGAAAATAAGAAGAGAGTGAGAGAATGTTATCTGAACTTGCTAGGAACTTATTAAATGAACCTAAGTTAACTTTAAAGAGTCATCCATATATACTTGTAAATGAAGCTAACTATAAATTATTTATAATCTATATTTGGATGCTGAAAAATGTTTGTAAGCTTTTGGCTCCATTTAATTTACAGGTAAAAAGCAATTATTTCAGCCTATTTGATTTTCAAATTCCTTTGTAAATATCATGTAAATTGGTAATAATTATTTTCCTAATTTTGATTTGATTGTCCAAGGTAAAATCGAAAATGCCATTATCTACACCGTTCATCCATTATATCAGCTGAATTCATGGCATGAGAAAAAAAAATGATGCATATCCAAAGGTCAAGTGAACCACACCACAAGAAAAAGTGAAACGAATGCTTATAGCTAAAAACTTATTGGAGCCCTGTTTTCTTGATGTGGGCCACTTGAGTATTAGATCTGTCTCATTTCTCCACTCATGACTCAAAATGTTCCGGTAAAATAGATGGACGTAACATATATATCATATACATCACGATGTGGTTCATAAATTTAAATCAGGTAATTTGCACGGTTTCAAATAAAATTTCATGGAGTTTTCAAAGGGAGTGCAAGAGTAATAATCATCCATTTACAAAGATTTAAAAAATCAAATTTAACTTCATGGGCTACTATCCAAATTATAAAAATCATTTCCAACTTTTTTTTTTTAAAACACACGCACACACACCCCCACACACTCACGCCCAGTGGATTTTCACCACCTATGGTACACGAACCCTTGACCCGGTGTTGAAACTCCTAAGAATCTACCACCCAAGTAAGAGTAAGGACCCAAAAACAGCTAAATGATTTACACCATTTAGATCATTTAAGGCATCCAAACGACCCCTGACAAAAAGAGACGAGTGTCCCATATTTTCTTGGGAGTCTAGCCAGACTCTCTAATGGAATGCCTGACTTTTTTCTAACCGCCAGAAGCCTAAGGCAAATGACGCCAACTTTTCTTACTATCAAACGGCCTCATAATTTAAAATTTTCAAATCACCCCTCGAAAGGTTGTTAAATTCCAGAACAACCCAACTGAACTGAAAGTAAAAAAAAGCAACTATATACCTTGGACCTTATACTGGGTCTTTCTGGTGGTGGGATTGATAATAGCCACAGATTTCCCAGAAGAAGATTTCTTCCATTCTCCTTCTGCGTAGTATTTGAACACATCTCCATCCAAAATCTCTGCAAAAACACCACTTCCTGCCATTGAATTCTCTTACTTTTTCGCGTTCTCACTACAGAATAAGAAAGAAAGAAGAAGAGTGAGAAAAGAAAATAAAAAGGATTTCTTCTTCCTTTGGTTTTCCTTCTTTCTTTTTCTTTTTCTCTGTGATTCTGAAGGATGATATTTTTTGTGGTGGAGTTGGAGATGAGAGAAGGGAGCGTTTGTGTCAGGTATTTATAGCAATTTCAACAGCCACGATTCTCGGATGACGTGGGGCAGCTTTCCTTTTCGGTGGTTGGATGCCCGACAAGTGAGTGGTTCATATTCCTGAATTGACACTCGTCTTTATTAAATTACCTTACTGCCACTCTAACGTCAGCCCGTGCGGGCCCAATTTAGGCCGCATGTACGGCACCCAATCTCTGTGGGGCCCATTAATTTAATTATTTTAAAATCCAATCCGTTCACCATGTTTATAATATCATTTTCACCGTATAAAAAAAATATTATATCCATTGAAGGATATGATGGTCCACACTACCAAAAACTTTTAAAATTACAACTCAAACGTCTAATTTCACATCGTATATCCCACCTTAGGTTTTAGATGAGTATTTATTTTCTATTTTCTCTTAATTATGTTGATTCAAACCTGATGAATGGGTTGGATGAAATATAAACACTACGGTAGGCCCAGAAATCAATCTCTAGTCAGGCTTCCATCTCAATATTTTCCTGTCATGTAGTCAATCTAGATAATGGATTGGACTGATTTTCAGATCACCGGTCTGGCATTAAGGATGTACATGATCGACGGATCAGATGTTATGAAGACAAAATTGTGGGCCCACAGATCTCTGTTGTTGTACGCGCTACGTACAACAGGTGTTGTAGAGTATTCCCGGTCCGCGCGCTGCCCGGACCGAATCATCTGCAACAGTTGTCTAAGTAGTGCGTACAACACGCAAGCTCTTTGGTGTCGACGTGTTTTACCCTTAAAATCCACTCCGTTCATCTGGTGGGGTTCTCTTTTCTAGGACATGTTGCAAAAAACGAACCAGATTAAAAATTCATGTGGGCCACATCACAGGGAACAGTGGGGATGGGACGCCAACCATAGTTTGTATGTGGGGTCATCAAATTAGTGGTTTTAGGGTAATTATATTTTTACCAGCGGTTTGTCTTATCTGAGTTTTTATTTTCTAGATGAAAATTTGGATTTACGGTAAAAATAAGCATCCTCACCAGATGGACGGATCGGATGTCAGACATTAAATATTGTGGGCCCCACAGATCCTGGGTGTTGTTCGTGGTGGTAATAAAGTTGCTGTAAACTACTCAAGTCGCGGGTAAGGACGGAATCCTCGTCAACACCTGTTGTACGCATCGCGCGGGACGCGGATTTCCTGGCAAAGCCTTTCCAGGAAGTTCTGCGCGGGATGCTAGGTGAGGCCCGTCATGTTCGTGAGAAATCAATCCCGTTCATACGTTTTGCGAGCTCATTTTAGGACATGGGACAGAAAACAGAAAATGAGGTGGATCCAAAACCCAAGTGGGCCGTACGGGAGGAAAAACGGGAGAACTTCTCAGAATTCACCTTGATGTTTATATGCCATCCAAACACACTCAAATCCATAGCTCAATTGGCAGACTAAGGAGATAACTCCTTTCAACACTTGACGTCTTGTATCGATCCTAGCGGGGTGGCTAACATGGAGGGTATGTACTAACAAGCTAACCATATATATATATATATATATATATATATATGCCATCCAAACCGTTTAGAAGGTCAATATTATTAGGATAAAACGAAAAAAAAAAAAGAAGAGAAAAAGTTAGCCTGATACGGAACTTTCGTGGCCACAAAAATGTTTCAACGGTGGTCACTGAATCCCACTGTTTCCTCTCATGCAGCCCACTTGAGCTTTGGATCCGCCTCATTTTCATTAGCATTCCTAAAATGAGATTGCAAAATGGATAGACGAGGTGGATTTCTCACAAACATCATGATGGGCCCATAGGAAATTTGTGTCCCATCGTGCGTACAACCTATTTGGGCCCATCATTTCATGCGTGACATCCACTCGGGAAATCAGGTTCGCAACTCGATTTTAGACGTTGAGGCCAAAGCTCAGCCCGATCCAGAGCATAAATGGGCCACACGATAGTGATCAATGGAAAGGGGACGTCAACTATAAGTTTTGTGTGGGGGCACCAGGGTGTTTATATTCCATCCTATCCGTTCATCAGGTTGGCCTCACCATAATGAACATAGACTCGGAAACTCAGCCTGACATGAAACTCTTGTGGGCCACATCTCGTGAAATTGGAAATATTGATTTTACATTATTTCCTGTGGTGGGCCCAAATTACTTTTCTATACATCTGAGTATTGATAAATCTCACATGATGGATGAAGTATATGTCATAAGAAAATACATGGTGCCAATGCTTTAATCGCATGAGGTGTTGTTTGGTACTATGTATTCCATGACATTTGGTGATAATGGATGGTAATTGTACATATTTTGAGAGTTAGGTGCCTTGTAATGCGGTAGATGAAATGTTTTTTTTTTTGGTGGTATATTTTGAAATTCCTTTGTTTTGTTGTAAATTCATGTGGTTTGATTGCAAATGTCTTTTGATAGGATATGCGAATTGCGTATTAACCCCATGTGATGTTACTACTATTGGTTGCTCTATGGCCCACCATGATGTATGTGTTTTATTCATGCCATATATTCATTTTGTTATCTCATTTTAGAGCATTAGTATAAAAAAAGAAAACAAAAAAGAGTAGATTTAAATCTTCAAGTGAACTATAAGGAGACATTCAGCAGTGTGGATTGGGGTCTATTGGAGGATATTAAATTGTATATGAAATCCAAGGATTGTTAGGCAGCATCGAAGGGAAGGTGTTTGGAAAGAGAAAGATTTCAATACTTAATTTTGACAGTTTTTGTTTTTTTTTTCTTTGCTATTTTTAAAGGTAAGAGGGTCATACTCCTGACATTGACATAAGAGTTGTTAGGCTACTAACTCATTCTACACGTGGTATGTTGATGATATCCTAAATGGATTGAATAAGCAGTTGTATCACTAAAATTACATTAATATAATGTGTTGAGCAGTTCAAACATTAGCTATGTAAATCGATGGTTAAAAATACTTTACCCATATAAATTAATATTTACATGGTTTAAAAAACATTGGTTAGTTGTTCACTTATGATCTTATGCTTATGGCCCACCCAAGGTTTGGAATTTCATCATTTTTTACCAAACATTGTGTCAAACATTACATGTGTACACTAATTAGGAACATTAAAGTTGATTTAATTTAAATTGTAAATATACCTCATAATTCTAATGTGTTGCTATTTTTGGATTTTGAGTATTCATGCAAAATACAACTAAAGATTTGAAATCACCTTGATTTGGAATGAGAGGTATTTGAAATATAAGCTTCTAAATAAGTAGTAGGAAATCAGTGAGATTAAATGCCATTAGAAACTTTCTAGGCTCACTCCAATGTTTATTAGAAGGATTGTGTCTTGCCCTTGCTGGACTAGAATCTGTCCTGACACGGGCTCTGTGGGGCCTACCATTATGTATGGGTTTTATCCATGCTGTCCATCCATTTTTTAAGAAGATTTTAAAGTACAAAAAAAAAAAAAAAACAAAAAACGAGGGAGATTCAAATCTCAAGTGGACCATACCATTGAAAGCAACGGTGATGATGACACTCACCATTAAAACCTTCTTAGGGGCCACCGTGATGTTTATTTTCCATTCATCCTGGTCATAAGGTCACGTGGAACACAAATATCAGCTTGATATAAAACTTTCATGGCTCTTAAGAAGTTTTTAACAGTGGGTGTTCAATCCCCAGTTTGGTCCACTTGGGCATTGGATCAGTTGTACCTTATTTTTGGCCATTTTGGAAAAATCAAATAAGAGGGTGACATGTAGCATCACATGAGAAATAAGAGGTTGATGAAAAGATTTTCAAAATATTTGAAGTGCTTTTTGTGGAATCATTGTAATGCCGTGAATTTCTGGGGTCAAGCACGTACTCGATAGCCGATATTTCAAGTGTCACTTATACTTTTCAAAAGCGTAAATTAATTATATTTTTAACATAATATCCGAGCAATCATATAACTAAGTTAAACAGTAAAATATATTATGAAATAAATGTAACAAAAGCAAGTAACAATTCAAAATATATAATGTACATCCATCCATAGCATAGGTTCCACAGTTGTAGCACAAAATACAGTTTCAAGGAACATAAATGTATTAAGTTTAAAGTCTATCCGACAAAATAATATCTGCCAATTCAGTTAAGTACTGGGCTAATTACAACTGCCAATCAGATAACTAGAAGTAGGATAACTCATTCTCCAAGTCCACGTATACGTCCTGCAATGCGTCCGCCTCATAACCCATGCATTTATAACAATGTTTGGTTGGTGTTTTAAAATATCGTTATAGAGTGGGAGTGAGTAATCAACTCAATTGTTCCATTAATTCTAAATCGCACATATTATCAACTCAATCATCGTAAGTAATGATAGAACATGTAAAGAAACATCTCTTATCTAATCTTGTTAGATGTACGAATGTTATAATGAAATGATGCACGAGCCTTACAATCCAATACAATCTCACAAGCAACTTTAATGTCTATTTCAAAAGTACCAACACTCCCTCATCATGTGACTCCAACTCTAATTGCAACAACATATTCTAGTACATTGTGATTGACATGCAAGATTAGCTAGGTAGTTATAAAGTCATATTCATTCAGCATATTAGGAAAACTACAGTACCTCCATTTTATTACCAGTCTCTATCGAATCACTAGGCTCGTAGTGGTCGTAGCGGCTTCTCACTCATGTCCCTTGATCCATTTTAGGTTCATCACCCTAATCAATTACATATGGTAACAAGTTGTTTTCATCATTACTCAACGGACACTACGAAGATGCTCTTTACCCCAGTACAGGCTGACAACTCAAACACGATGTCCCATACCACCATATTCGACTCATAAGTCTTATAGGATCATTACGCTAACGGTAATAAGTAGACTTATTTAAGGGAAATGGTGATATCCTAAATTCAATTGAATGTTATCATACATTATGAATACAATATGATCAACCATGCATTAGACTGATCTGATTGACATGAAAAAACTCTAACCTAACCAACATTAGGTGCAAAACATCCCGTGTAGTCCAACTACTATTAATCATCCGCATTCAACACCGGTCAACTTAACAAGCCTTAGGTGACCGACCTAATATAGGATACCCCCCAACTTGAACGATTTGTCAGCTGACATTATAACAAAGGCAGTTATACTCATGAAGTTAATAACTATATCATAATTTAAGCAATCTCAACAAAGTTAAGCACAAATCCTAAAATTAGCATGCTTATTCAGACATTTCATCGAACATGTAAACAATGGAAAGAAAGTAATAATAAGATTTGCAGAAATAAATTATATGTAACAATGTTATGCTATGGAAAACCTATTCACAATAAGGATTCATTAACTGAGACTCTCAAGAGTTGATAAAAGTTAACCTAAGAGTAATGGTTCGTACATTGTGATGGTTTGCCCGACTTAGAGCGTTCATAAGGTTAGGGTTTTAAGAAAAGATCACTGAAACTTATAAATTCATATAAGCTTTTGTAATATTTGAAAGACTCAACCTTAAATATCTAAATTTGGGAAGTAAGACTCAAACCTTACCTTCAATCGCTAGCAAAAACGGCTTCGACGGAGGATCCAGGGATGACTAGTATATATATATCGAAGAGGAGAAAGACAAACACTCACTTAATTTCTCTCTCACTCTTTATCTTATTCCCCTCTTTCTCTCTTTCTCTTCTAATATTAGAGTATACGATTTGTAGGGGGAGATAGTGTCACGACCTAGATTTCGGGTACCTGGCCTATACTTCAGACCCGAGATCCACGTCATAACTTATACACTAAGTGTACTTAAACTGTTAAATTGCTTACAAAAATTCATCTACCCAGTAGTTCTACCGTAGATCTATGTTCCATTCATACTCATCATTCATTCCAATAATCAATTATAAACATAGTTAAGGACCCTCCCATTTGGGGTCTTATGAAATGAAATAAATATGTTCAACAACTTGAAAGAATTAATTAACAATCTAATAAAATCAAATATAATTAAAGTAAAAAAAAATAATCATGGCTAATCTAGGATAACAACTACTTTCAAGTAGGGTCATGTGTCCTTTAAGTCCTATTTTGGCTCAACCATGTACTCCTATTTTCGAGCCATTGGGTCACCCTTATTCACATCTATACGATTTTACATCAATAAACGGTAAGCTGGCTAGGCCCAGTGAGATTTCCTAACATGGTTCTTTACATCAAATTATAATAGAATGCCAATAATCATAAACAATATAATTTTTTTTTTTAAAATGTACATATTATGCAATGAATGCATTAATGCATCAAGTGAGAATCTGTCCACTTGCTTGAGTTGGAAACCCGTCAACCAGCATATGCCACTTGGCAGGCCTATACCATTTGGTAAGCATAGGTAAGGCTCGCATCTACTCCTTGAGTAGGCTTCCATTAGTATAATGGGCTTCTGGTAACGATTCTACCTGGTATACCATTCAGGGAGGTTCCCCAAGAATTCTGTACGTGTTATGCATGCAATTGATAGCTGCATCAAGTAATCATGAATCATGTATTGCATAGATTATTTCGATTATCACATTCGAATCAACATAGTCTAATACATTAATTAAATCATATCATTATTATTATATTAATACAGAATTCACACATTCATATAAATCAACTAAGAGTACATGACAATTAAATCAGGGTAATTATACAACATATCAAATAATCAATATACTTTAACTTGATGGATGAGAAATACATCGGGATCACTCACCTGTATCCGATGGTGATAATTCCGAATTGGAGTTTCCACGTCTAATGACTATTCTTAACTTGGTAAAATCTGATTTCAGCAGTACTCCTTGTTGAGTCTTCTCAGTTCGATTTAGTTATAATCTACGTACTTTTCAAAAATAAAGTTAAATAAAAGTTTGAAAGTAGATGATTAAGTGAAAACTTAACTTTTATAGAATATCACGAAGTGATATCTAACGAGCCGACTTACCTTTGAAGATCGTGAAATTTCACTCAGATCTATGTAACGCCTTGAAAATTGGGGGTCGTGCATACACTCGACTCCCGAGTTCCCGAGTGTCACTTATAACCGATTTTCATTAATATGCGTTTAATCAGGTTAAAATGCGCAGCCTGAATTTTTTTGGAACATGGAGCACAACCACATAAGTCTACTGAAATGAAAGAGATCTAGTATATATACAGGTCTAAAAATATAAATGGATCGTACAAGGCGTTGCCCAACAAAACCACAAAAAGAATGATATGTCCAAGAAGAATAGAGCTAAGTCCACTGCTCAGCGATCCAAATCCTGCCTATCAAGCCAATGGAGAGCCGCTCATCAGCTGAAAGTAAGACAGTTCATCCTCCTCGTCAAGACTCGCGCCGTTAGGCTCCTCGAACTCATCGCTACCTGCAGCTATCAAAGAGTTTGATTGGTGTTTTAAAACACAGTCCCAGAGTGGGAGTGAGTGATCAACTCAGTGGGTGCTATTAGTCTTAAGTTACAATAGGCATAAATTAAGTTATAGATTTAATGAAAGACAATACATTCATAAGCACCTAATAAATCTTATTAATGCGTGCGTGATGGATGATATGATGCATGCCCTCGCCACAACACTCCCTCGAGCGACTCCATCTAATGATCGCGTATGACCAATACTCCCTTAGAGCGACCTTGACTGCCGAGTCGCCAACCTAGCTAATGCGATGCGATGATAATGTTAACCAAGTTCTTAGTTAATTTCATTCATCCAACAGATTGGAAAAACTGATACACCCCACGTATCAATGCCCTGAACTGGTTGCTAGTTCATGACCCCCAACATGTGAGGCCAAGACCCCGCGATCCTTGATCGCGTCGGGTTCCCCATCCCCTACTTCAAACACATGGGGAGTACTAAGAAAGGGATCGCTCGTGTCACTACGGGGAGGCGCGTCACCCCAGCGTAGGCCGACAGCTCGACCACAGTGTCCCATTCCACCATATCCGGCTCACGAGTCAGTGGGTCGATTTCAAATGGTTGTCAATGGGCTCCAATGGTTGAAGGGTGTGCCAGGTTCCATACAGGCGTGGGCAAACATGGTTAACAAGCATGATTGGTCAATACACGGACTAGGCCTTGCGAGTCCAGGCGTGTACAAGACGGACGACATCAGGTACAAACGACCTATGTAGTCCAACTATTGTCGCCCATCTACACTCACCCAGAACCACCGGCTTAGCCTCAAGGCAACCCTACCAATGGGGCCACCTTTTCTCTCCTCAGTCTGACTAACCTAGGGTTTGATGGTATTCCATAACGCTTCAACGATTCCAAATTTAACATCCAACACAAATGACGTCATGCATTCATATTTCCTAAACATGAAATTCAAGTTTTTCTATAAGTGCAAATACTAACAATATTACGAGATAAATGTGCATGTGTGTCGTGTGGGTTAGCAAGGTGATCAAGATCTATAAATGATTCATAGCATGAACATGCAATAAGGACTAATACTAGCATAACATACATTGGGGACTTAAGCAAGCACATACATACAACAAGGATTAGAGTAACATACAAGCTATAAGGGATAACCAACAAAAATCAAGCAATAACGAACATGCATTCATCAAACCCATGCCAAACATGTTGAGGAATAATAAACATGTCATAATCAATCCATATTAGTTGAGAGGATCTACAACGTAAGGTCTAGCTTAGGTTTTCTCTAGATTCTTCAAATTCATCATCCAAGCAATCGTAAGCATTAGATTCATACTAAAATTGGTGCTAGGCCACCTAAGAATAATAGTCTGCACCTATGGATCGTTGAGATCTTGGAAACGACATAGGAGGGTGGATTTTGGGTCGATCGGCAAGAATCCCTAACGCACACATTTGCATGTTAGAAATCCATGCCAATCCCTTCTCATCACAAGGGTTTTAAGAAAAAGAATGAGGAATCTTACCTAGACGATCAACGGAACGATTCTTGTGGTTGTGGTGTAGGGTTTTCCTTTGGAGAAGGGATAGAGAGTTGCGAGATTGAGTTCCCTTGGGCCCACCTTGATTTATGGTCCACCCTTGCTCTCCTTCACTCTCTCTTTCTCTCCTTGCTCTCTCTCTTCTCTCTTTACTCTCTCCCTCTTTCTCTCTTTCTCCCCTCTGAAAATGGAAAATCGTATGGGAAGAGGGGTGCCCAAATGAGGCCCTTTTATAATGCAAGATTTGGTGCCAATGGCCCCAAGTGTTGGGTTTTTACTATACTAACCCTATGGGAGGATTTTTCTAGCCTCTAGGGCCCACTATGGGGTGTACAAGTCAATATACACAGTAGGATAGTTAACCCTAATGATGATCTACGTATGGATATGATCGGCCCGCCATTTGGATGCGTCGATCGACAATATGATGAGAAGTCTGTTCAACGGTCGCTGATAGTCGATCGGGGCCTCGACTATACGGATATGAGCAGAGAAATATCCTCACTCCACGTGTGAAGTTTGGTCATAAACCGACGGTTCAAAGTCCTCAACTTTGTATAAGAGTGGATGACCCAATTCACTTAAGTTTCAGTTCCTTTCTTTGGGGTATTTGTGCTTCTCATGCACTCGTCCTTTGGCTCAAGTTGAGTGGTTCTGGACAGTACCTAGGTTCGACTCCCGCGATGGATGTCAAACCCAGTAAGACAGACATTGTTCTATAGTTTTGGAACTAGTGGCCCACCAACGAGCGATCTAGAGCTTGTTCGGAGAATCGAGGCATTTCTGGAATGAATTTGGTAGTGAGATTTCTCATGAGCAATGATTAGGGTTTGGATTAACTATGTTCATAGTGTGACCCATTTATAACTAGTGAAAGTGGAGATTTGGTCATAATTACTCTGAACCGTCGGTTTTAGGCTAAAGGAGTAACGAAGTTGATTTAGTCTATTAGTCAAGATCTGGGTGGATTCGTTGGCTTCCTACGGTTGATTAATCGGACTTATGCGGTTCTTTACTGGTACCAGTCGTGTACAACTTACATTGAGTGCTAATGGTCAGTAAGTGATATTATAAGCTAATTACAGAAGAAAATTTCAAGGATTTTTGGAAATCCAAAATAGTGAAAAATTCAGGATGTTACAATCTACCCCCCTTAAAAATAATTTCGTCCCCAAAATTGCCTAAGGGTAGTAAGTAAATGTTTCATTATTTCATTTGCCTAGGTTTGTTGATTTCAAGTTTATATGCATGGTAGGGTGTATACTATCTATGCTAGGCTAGCTCATTTTAGTCTACCCCCCTTAAAACTTTTTCACCCTGATGGTTTACTAAAATTTATTTATTTATCTATTTATTTTTAAAGATTTATATTCATGGCGACGATTTTCCTCTATTTAGAGTAAAAATATTTGTTTTCAATGTTAGACCAATACAGAGAGACAGTTGTAGTGGGCTTGAACCTGATACGTTGATCATCTACCTTACCAAGGTAGAAGGCTCATCGTATCCCTTCTTGGTCCTGGTGGATCCTGGTCTTTTGCTCAGTCAAAGCAGTGAGTTCATTGGTAGTCGCCCAAGATTGAAAATTGAGTCAAGCCGCAAATGCTTCACAGGTGTATACTTCCGTAATTTCGTAATCTAATCAATCTAAATGTTTAGGGAACGACCATTATTGAAAAGTTTAAATCTCCTATTTATAAGGTTGTCCTTTGGGTCTTGGTCCGAGAAAGTTCTCATTTTAATTCTTGTCTAACTTAGTGATTTAAATCTCCCACAGCGCTTATGGTCAAATGATTATCCTAAAAAGGTTTCTAATAATATAAAATCTTTTATGTATATCACCATTTCGATCTCATGTCTAGTGGTTAGGAACAGACTGCACACTGCACTTCAGTTTCTTAAACTTCGAGAGGGAAGGAAGAATCGAAAGTTCTACGGTATTTCAGAGGTTTGAAGTGCTAATAACGCTAAGAAGGATGTAGAAAAGGAAAGACGAAGAATGTCGTCTTCTCAATGTGGTACGAACCTTAAATCTTTAACAGAATAGGAAAACTTGACATATTTTACCATAATCCGCCTTTAATACGAACTTTCAGAGCCTTAAACTATGAAACCCAATCCTACTCAAGGGTCCTAATTCGATTGTATTGAAAACTACTTAAAATAGAAAAATATATAAAAATTAGTCTAATCATAGGATGATTCCTACTATTATTAGAAATAAACATTCTTGTCTTTCACTGCACATTTGGTTTCTACTGCAGACCCGTTTAAATTCAATCCATTATAACCTATTTTGCGTTTGCAACAAAACCCATTAATAGATTCAGCTTCTTGTTTAGTTTCTGCTTCTAGAACTGTTTCCAACACCCATAGCCTGTCTTGGAACTTGCTTATCAACTCCTATTTTAGCAGAGTCTTCACCAGTCAACCATCTGGCCAACAGTTAATTCCTAAGACAGTTCAACAGGAAACTAATAATCCAAACCTGAATCTGTCCACAGTCAACCATCTGTTTTCATGACTGATCTGTTTCCTAGCCACTTCCACACCCAACATTGGTACCAAAATCTAGCATTGTATGTCCATGGCTACAAAGTATGTAAGACTCGTATCCTAGTCCGTACTGTTCCGTCAACTCTCGGGATCCTTCCTGGCGAATTTCGGCAACCTGCAACGTATAATTAATGTTTGCACGCGACCCTAAGTCGTATCCTGTAGAATTGAGTCAGCTTAATCCGAGACTTGTACCATTGCGATCTCACCATCGCCGCGGTTCTAACGCCGCGTCTTGCATACCAATCCGATACCCTGATCAGAAGATGCGGGCTGGCGTTTATTTCGAAGAAAATGCTACGCATTTGCAATCCCAAGAGAATCTCTACAATATGTCCAATTACTCAATCAATCAATCAATCACCTCATGTCAAGTACACACACCCATGCTTTCTTTCTCCACAAGTCAAGCAAACCTCAAAAGTCAACAAGTCTCTCACCTCACCCATCACTCACCTCACATCCATCACCTCTCCCTTACAACCACCTCTCTTCTCTCTCTCTCTCTCTCATTCACATATTCCAAGCAAGAGGAGAGGGTGGACGTCCATGCATTCTAAGGAGAGAAAGTGGTTTTGTGTGGCCCACTTTTCACCCCAAGAACTTTCATCCTAGCCATTCATTTCTCATCTTCCACCATCAAAGTGACACACAAGGAGCTCGGCTTTCCATTGGACCAAGAAGATCGAACGGTGGGTGCTTGTTAGGTTAGATCTTTCCATGTTTTGATGATGGGCCAAGTAAGGCCTACCGATTGATGGTATGGATGTGGCTGATGGCCCACCTTGATTTTATTATCATTCCATGATGGAGCCATTCTCCATGGACCCATCATGATGTTTACTCCTAGTCTAAAAAGGGGTCATCTAGACCTTACATCTTGGTGAAGAAGGGATCTCCACCGTTGAGGCCATTTGATGTATTGGAGGCCCATGGGTCGGGCCCAATGGAAGGTACATAAGGCCCATTTCAATGTGTGATTCCACCATGGTTTGTGTCATGATATTTATGGTGGGCCATGCCTTGGGAGTAATGTTGGTTTGACATCCATATTGTAAGAATAATGTTAGTTAAATGTCCGCATTATAACTCTCCCTAGGGCCCATTGATAGGTCCATACTTGTTGTGTGTAGGCCATCAAGGCCCATCTGCATTGTAAGGATAGTTCATTACTTTATAACATGCTTAGTATAATTCCATGACTCATGCCATACGCATCATATGTATGCTTGATATGAGTAGTAACTGATCATTGCATACGCCATTGGGCAGACTATTTACGGGACTCCCTATGAGATTGAGTGCCCACATTATCGTGACGTACGCGCAGGATCGCTGCATGACTGGATAGTGTGACTCATGCATCTCGCATATACGTGACTTGATCATTGTACGCCCTAGCGACATCAGGGTCGTGGCCTCCGCAGGCACATTGTGGATGGCTAGATGGGACACCAAAAATATTTGGTTCTAGCACTATGGGCACTTAGGATGTCCTTGGGTGAAAATTCCAGAACCTCCGAGGCCAGGAGTAGCCCCAACGTCTAGACCGAGTGGAACATGAGTGCTCGAGTGCTGAATACCAGTAGGTCGCATCTCCCACTGTGTCGTGGTCTGTTGGGAGGGGGTGTAACCTTATCCGCCTGAGTGAGGGGGCTATAAGCTAGGCTGAGTATGACCAACTCATAAATGGGTCCGCTATCGACGAGCCGGGTAGGTATTGGTAGACTACTGGTCAGGCGGATAGTGAGGTCTATTCCGCTCGCTAGACTGTGCAGCTAGGGAGGAGGTAGTCGGTGTCGAGTGTAATAGATCCCAATGCTTTCCCCCAGAGAGCAACCGTACTGATATGTAGACTTATTGAGCAGGAATTACATATCCATTCATTCATTCATTCACTATCCACTCGGGCTGGTGTTGCGTAACTATTTGTTACGTGTACCTTCGCATGGCCAGGATTTCGGTTGGGCGCGCGACTAACTTGAGATCAAGAGTTTACCACATTGAGTCGGACTATCCACATTTAGGTATGGGACTGGTTTGGATAGAAGTCCCTTGTGGTGGACCCCATAGCCTGCGATACTACGTACTATCATCCCGACTTCACATTCCTGCATGGTCATTTCATTCGCACTGTATATTGCATTGCATCCTCAGCATCTGTCATTGTCTTATTATGTTTTGCATCGCATAGCCTTGGTACGACTGATAACACTCATGGACTTACCAGTATATTTCCGCTTACTCCAATATCGTATGATTAATGATCTTGTCAGTATTTTCGCTTATTCCGATGATGTATGATTTATGGGCTTTGTGGTATACTTGACATTTATCTTATGCACACACTCTCACCACCCTCTAAGCTTTTGTAAGCTTATGCACAATAGATGCGTGCAGGTGACGTTAGTTTGCAGCAGCGTTGAGCTTGGAGCGTGCAGCTGTCCTTTGGAGCTTTGATTTCGATATATGTATTTCCCTTTTAGCATTGTATTCAAATGATTATATTAGTGGATATGTGATGATGATGTTGCCTTTATGATTTGGGTATACTTGTGGTTATGCTTCTTATGAGAAAAATGTATGTTGGAAAATTCTCCTTGTAGGATCCCAGGATCGGAACCTGGCGTATGTACGCTGAGGGCCGAGAATGGGATACTACGGAGGCTGTCAGCACCGGATTAGGCGATCGAGATTCCTGTGAATCCAATTTTCGGGTTTGGGGCATGGCAAAGTATCTTTAATTGTGGACAACACAATATTCAGATGGGGATGTGTATATGGAATCATAGTTTATTTATTTTCATTTAGAGCAACATCACCTATCTGTGATAAAGCACATTAGATGAATGGATTGGGTGGCAGATAAAGACCATGGTAGGCCTCGTACATTACTAGCAGTGAATGTTCCTTCTCAATTATTCCATGGGATGGCCCATTTGAGTTTTAGATGATCATATTCTAGTTCAATGGTTGCCTTTAGAAGAAAGAAAAGAAGAAGAAAGGATTGTAGTAATGAGTTTTTTATGATGGGTTTGGAGAAGAAGAAAAGAAGAAGAAGAAGAAGAAGGAGGAGGAGATGGGTTTGAGGATGGGAGAGTGAGAGTGATGGAGTGGGAGTAGAGGGAAATGAGTTTGGGAAAGGATTTGAGAATGGGATTGAGAAATGTGGGTTGGATATGAATTTGAAATGGGGTTTGAAGTTTGGGTTTTAGGATAGGTGTTGGGAATGTCTTTTGAAATGGGTTTGACCTGGGTTTTGGAGAAAATGAAGAGGAATGGGTAGAGGTTGGATGCTCTTGGATGGGTCTCTTGAAAATGGGTTTGAGGTTGGTTTTCATGAATGGGTTTAGGAAAGAAAGTTGAGAATATGATGAAAATAGATGTTGGGAGTGGGTTTCTTTAGAGGTTTTGGGAGCATTAGTAATGAAATGAGAAAGAATAAATAACTGAAAGTTCTAAGATATTTCATAGGTTTGAAGGGATGGTGACACTAGAAAGGTCGTGGGAATGGAAAGAGGAAGAACATCATCTCCTCAATGTGGTATGAATCTTGATTATATAAGAAAATAAGAAAACTTACAATATTTTAGTGAAGTCTGCATCAAATATGAACTTAGAAAGTATTAAACACTCAAACTCAACCCTATTCAAGAGTCGAAGTTCAACCGTACTAGAAACTATTTGAAGTAGAAAAATATACTAAAAATAATCTAATTTAATCATACAAGATGATTTCTATCATGGTTAGAAGAATTTCTAAAAAGAAACGAAATAGTAAAACTCCAATAAAAATACTCTTGGTTCATTGACAACTTTTAGTTGTAGAAACTTTCAGTCTCAATACATCTCTTGTTCATAATGTATTTATTACTTTTAATTACTGGATAATTTTTATGGTAATTCATCATTAAGTTTACCTTTTTCATACAAATTTCAATCCATTTCAAGTTCCATAAAAATTATAAAATTTTTAGAAGTATAAGTCATTCGAAACTAACGATTTTCTTTAAGATACAAAAATGTATCTTATTCTTGTAATGTTTCTTATACTTTTAGTAACTGAATTAATTTTAAAATTTTTATTATGATTTATCATTAAGTTTCAAGTCATCCCACAAAATGTCATATAATTTGGAGTTGTAAATAAATTATTAAAATTCTAGGAGCAACAGCTGTCTGAAATCAATAATTTTTAGATAGTTGGCAGAAAATATTAATTTTAACTATATTATAAATTTTATATTATTTTTTTATTATTTTTATATAAAACTAGACTCATCAATCTTCAATATGACTTTTGAATCATATAAATCGGAGTTATAACGAAGGAGATATGAATTTTTTAAGTTAACCTAAAATATTAGAAAATTTCGGCGGGGCAACTCAGGCTGAGCGGGGTCACGCGGGCTGGGTGGGGTCACACCGGGCCGGGCGGGGTCACGCAGGCTGGGCGGGGTCACGCAGGGCCGGGCGGGGTCACGCTGGCCTGCTGGAGAGTTGGGCGGGGTCACGTCGGGCCATGGAGGGTCTACTTTAGAATGCAGTTTCCCGAGCGATGGTGAGGCCCCCCGGGACGTGCCATATATGAATTTGAGGTAGGAGAAGCCGATCTATGCAATGGATGTAATTATTTTATGAGATTCTTCTTGGTTAACATCTAAAACTTAGTTTTTCTCCAATTTCATTGTTTTCGGTAAATTTTTGTTCACCTTTAACTCTTTATCTCCAAATGGGTTGAATCTATCAAATTTGGCCTGATATTCTCTCATTTGGTCTAAGATGATGGTTTCAACCATCAAATCGTTCAGTCTCTGGCTCATTTCTATCTATGGGCTGAGGTCTCGTAAGACTCCCGGACTCATTCTCTAGCGTCACTACTCCCTCTCGCTACCCAATCCTAATTCCTGGGAAGTCTTACATTCAGTTCAAGGTTGCCAGTTTAGGGACTAGGATAGTTCCTAACACTCTAAGTCTCTGTTGCGTTTCCTATCATTTTAGTATCGTTATTGTGTTCCCTCTTAAGTCAGCGGACGCGTTAGTGAGTTCATGACCCACGACCCAATAAATTTCAAACCATTGCTTTGATACCATCTTGTAACGCCCTGAAAATCGGGGGTCGTGCATACACTCGACTCTCGAGTTCCCGAGTGTCACTTATAGCCGATTTTCATTAATATGCGTTTAATCAGGTTAAAATGCGCAGCCTGAAATTTCCTGGAACATGAAGCACAACCACACAAGTCTACTGAAAGAAAGAGATCTAGTATATATACAGGTCCAAAAATATAAATGGGTCACACAAGGCGTTGGCCAACAAAACCACAAAAAGAATGATATGTCTAAGAAGAATAGAGCTGAGCCCACTGCTTAGCGATCCAAATCCTGCCTATCAAGCTGATGAAGAGCCGCTCATCAGCCGGAAGTAAGACAGCTCATTCTCCTCGTCAAGACTCGCACCGTTAGGCTCCTCGAACTCATCGCTACCTGCAGCTATCAAAGAGTCTGGTTGGTATTTTAAAACACCGTCCCAGAGTGGGAGTGAGTGATCAACTCAGTGGGTGTTATTAGTCTTAAGTTACAATAGACATCAATTAAATTATGAATTTAATGAAAGACAATACATTCATAAGCACCTAACAAATCTTATTAATGCGTGTGCGTAATCGATGATATGATGCATACCCTTGCCACAACACTCCCTCAAGCGACTCCATCTAACGATCGTGTATGACCAACACTCCCTCAGAGTGACATCGATTACCGAGTCGCCAACCTAGCTAATGCGATGTGATGATAATGTTAGCCAAGTTCTTAGTTAATTTCATTCATCCAACATATTGGAAAAACTGATACACCCCACGTATCAATGCCATGAACTGGTTGCGAGGTCAAGGCCCCCCAACGTGTGAGGCCAAGACCTCACGATCCTTGATCTCGTCGGGTTCCTCATCCCCGACTTCAAACACATGGGGAGTTCTAAGAAAGGGATCGCTCGCAGTCACTACGATGAGGCGCGTCACCCCAGGGTAGGCCGACAGCTCGACCACAGTATTCCATTCCACCATGTCCGGCTCACGAGTCGGTGGATCGATTTCAAATGGTTGTCAATGGGCTCTAATGGTTGAAGGGTGTGCTAGGTTCCATATAGGTGTGGGCAAACATGGTTAACAAGCATGATTGGTCAATACACGGACTAGGCCTTGCGAGTCCAGGCGTGTACAAGACGGACGACATAGGGTACAAACGACCCATGTAGTCCAACTACTGTCGCCCATCTGCACTCACCTAGAACCACTGGCTTAGCCTCAAGGCAACCCTACCAATGGGTCCACCTTCTCTCACCTAAGTCTGACCAGTCGTGTACAATGGGTTCTTTACTGGTACCACTCGTGTACAACTAACATTGAGTGCTAATGGTCAGTAAGTGATATTATAAGCTAATTACAGAAGAAAATTTCAAGGATTTTTGGAAATCTAAAATAGTGAAAAATCCAGGATGTTACAATCTATAATCGCATATGTGACTCGGTGAGTTTCTTAGCCAAGTCGACTCGGTTTGACTCCGCCCTTAGAAAATATCAAATCATACTTGAATAGGACCTGAATTAACTTAGCTCAATGCGAAACTCCGTAAGATCTATTGAGTCGACTCGATTTGACTCAACAGCTACTCAATCTATGAGAATGTTGGACTCGGCTTGATTCTGGACTTGAACTGCAACTCAATGGATCACTTTCAAGGCATAGCGAGGCAATCGATTTCTCTCTCTCCCAATCTTTCCTTCTTCGTCTCTCTCTCTCTCTCTCTCTCTCTCTCTCTCTCTCTCAATTTTTCTTTTATCTTTCTCTTCCTTTGATATAGTTTTGATACTCAAATGTCTATCTTGGGTAGATGTATTATATAGAGTTTAAAGAACACATGTGCGATAGGTAGTATTGCACATACACTCCGTTATATAACATGAATGAGTTACGCACGCTTTCGTGAAGGAAAATGTTTTATTCCAATTTGGTGGCTTTTCCCACGTCGGATTTGGCCACGATTCAAAAAGTCTGTTACTATTAGTGAAGCCCACCTATTTACCGTTCTTGATTTCAAGATCATGCTATAACCAGATCACATGACTATTATCAAAGCGGAGAAGCTAATGGACACTTCAATTGCAAATTTCAAGGTAAGACATATCTTTTCGAATGAGGCTTACTAGACAGTCCAGATGGGTCCAACAGAGCTTGTATACCCCACAGAATCAAAGTCAGAAATGGTTTATACAGTGGGTTCACGTAAAATAATCTTGGGTTGTTTCTGCACATAACCACAAGAATCAAGACAGAAACTCAGTTTCCTTTCACGGTTGGGTTTCTTGTATCAAATACAGAAAACTAGAACCTTCCGGATTTTATTTAGGTGGCTTGGATTGATTTTAAATCCATAGTTTCTAAAGATGTACAGTGAATATCATTGTTTGATCGAACAATAACTGCAGCTATCGATATTGGCAAGGATCGTGGATTCAAATAATTAAGATATTTCTAATGAAGAACTATGATTACATGAACGACTATGCAAATCCCAAAATTGTAGGAGCAAAAACGAACTCAATAGGAGTTTAAGCCAAATACGGAAGTTCAGTTTCAAAACAAGTTGGGCACGTTGATTAGCCTTGGTTTCGGCAAATTGTGGATGTCACACATGCATGCACATGTGCTATGCATGGGTCCACACGAGATGCTTGTGAGAAATCTAATATGCATTTTAGCTTCTCCAGACAATCTTGGGCCTTGGGTTCAATTTTGAAGTAGATCTATTTTTTAAAGTGGGCCGCACGATGATGACTAGAGAGGTTGATAGCCACCGTTGACAAACTTCATACTCTCTCTCTCTCGTTTCTTTCTTTCCTTCCGATTCAATCTTCTTTGTGTTCTTATCTTATCTTAATATATTAAAAGAGTAGACGAAAGTGTCTCACATCTTACCTTTTTAAGAAATATTTTGATTTATACGTAACTTTTTTCTGCACCGCCCGTTTTAAACCAAATTTCATCATGACTTATCATTTTGCACGTCCTTTCAATAGACTAAGTTTGGGCCTTGATCTTTTAAGGATGACCAAGATACCTATTTAACATCTTACACCTATTTATAACTTAAAACAACGTCTATCGACATCCTATGTAAAAATTAACCAGTAGTTTTGATGTATACCCTATGATCTTCCTAATGAATGTTTTATTAGAAATTTGGATGGCCCAATTGGCAGATCTGTAAGTCAGGTGGCGTCACTAATGGATAGTTTCGATTGATGGCTGTCGAAGTTTAAATGGTTAAATTTTGAAAACGGTGGATGGATGGTGTAGTTTGGTTAGCTGATAGTTTGATGTGTGGCCGGGACTCTGGGATGGCTGGTGTTAGAAGATTGGCTTGGAGCATATCAATGGATCCACATGTTGGACAGTTTGGATCGTTGGTCCGAATGATGGATAGTTTAGATCCACCACAAAAACGTTTAAATGATGGGTAGTTTAGATTCACTGCAAAAATTGCATTTCAAAAGAAATGAAGAGTTATAAATAGTATCAACGTGTGTGGTTATGCATCCAATCAAGAGTTGTGTTTTATTTAAATTCTAACTTTTAAAAAAAAAAAAACAAAAGAGGACACGATTCACTGGACAAGTGATAGTGTCCAGAGACTTTGGGTTCCTTAACTCCCAATATATTTTCAAAATTTAGATCATCAATAATCATAGATTGAATCATCTGATATGGGCGAAACTTGACATCCTACTTCAGTTTGACGTGCTCTATTTAATGAGCTCAATATTGACCCATGATCTTCAATGATGGCTAAGATGTATTTTAACGGCCCTCACTTACCCATGGTCCTTAACAAAGTGTGTAAGTCCTATGTATAAACTAAACTAGTGAATTTGAAGTATGCCCCACAAGCTTTAAATTGAATAGTTTTCTTTGGTAATTTGGTGACCCGGTTGACGAATATGAGTATGATGTGCGGCTGGATGACTAGATAGAATTGAACTAATCGAATGATTAGGACTCTAATCCGTATATAATGCGATGCACGGTCAATTTTATGAACGCACACGTAAAAGGTGGGTTTTGAGATGGATTTCCACATGTATTCTTAAGCTAATGTATGTGTACATATTCGAGTGCATGTGTACACGCACCCAAAACCTCAGGTCGTCACAGAGGGGGTATGAAATAAGAAGCTATTTATAGTGCCAGAATGGGTACAAATGATCCTAAATGCCAAGTATTTATTATATTAACCCTATGGGAGGTTGTTTCCATCCACTTAGACTCACTGAGAAGTGTACATGTCAATCTAAGCCATGGGATAGTGTCCCACTAGGAGATTTGTGTTTGGATACAACCATCCAATGATTGGACATGCCGATCAACCGGGAATGTCCTAATTCAGTTCAACGATCACCAAGAGTCGATCATGGTTACGATTATACGGACGTGAGTAGGGTAATAATATAGATTAATGTCCTAATTTTAATCACCATCTAACGGTCCAAAAGTCACAACTTCGGTAAAGAACAAAGGGTGAACATTTCACTTAAGTTTAGGTCATCACCTAAGGCACTTGCACATTCCATGCACTCGGCTTGCAGGCCAAAGTTGAGTGGTCCTAAATGCTATCTCGTCCCAATATCCGCGATGGATATCAAGCCCGACAAGATGAATGTTTCCCTATAGTTTCGAGTCTAGTGGACTACCAACGCATGACCTAAAGATAATTCGATTAATCAGTGCATTTCTGAAATAAGTTGAACCTTAGGATTCCTCGTGTGTGACAGTTAATGTTGGGATTAGCTAAGTTCATGACGCCACCCATTCACGATTAGAGAAAATGGGTATTTGGCTCTAATTATCCTAAGCTTGTCAATTCTAGTGTAATTTGGGAATTTAGTTGGGCCGTATGATGCTCTAACAATTCATCTTGTGTATGTATTAGGGCTTTTGTATGAAATTTTACAGAACGTTACAATCTATTCTCCTTAAAAGAAAATTTTATCCTCGAAATTTGTACCTGATCGTACTCCTTGAGTATCTGCGGGTAGTTCTTACAAATTTCGACTTCGATCTCCCACGTGGCTTCCTCTTCTGTGTGGTGGGTCTACAACACTTTAACTATAGGGATAACCTTACTATAAATCATCTGTTATCTTCTATTTAGAATGCACGTAGGCCACAAGACATAGGTAGCATCTTCTCGCAGTTCGTCTTGTTCCCATCGGATGACAAGCTTTAGATCAGGAATGCACTTCTTTAACATGGATATGTGGAACACATTGTGCACACCAGTGAGCGGCGTGGGCAGAGTAAAGAGATACAATACGACGCCCATATAATCCAATATCTGGAATGGTCTAATGAAGCACAAAGTTAACTTTATTGTCAAAATGTAACTCCTTTCATTGGGGAGATCTTAAGGAACACGTGGTCTCCGACTACAAACTCTAAGTGCCTCCTCGTGTCAGCGTAGCTCTTCTTCCTGCTCTGGGCCGCCAAGAGGTGACGCTAGATTACATCGATCTTTTCGAATGTCGCTTGCACCAAATCCGACCTAATTGGATTTCTCTTGCCAACATCTATCTAACAATGCGGAGCCCGACATGGACGCTCATTTAAAGCTTCGTAATGCATCATGCCAATACTCGCTTGCAAGCTATTGTTGTACATGAACTTTGCGTAAGGGAGACGATCATCCCAGCTATCCTTAAAATCAAGCACAAATGCCCGGAACATGTCTTCTAACACGTGATTCGATGTCTCTGTTTGCTCATCGGTCCGAGGATGGAAAGTAGTACTAACCTTCAAATCCACACCCATCGCTTCTTGAATTCGGATCCAGAAGATGGATGTGAACCGAGCATCTCTATCTGACACGATCTCTGATGGAACGCCATGTAATCATATTATTTCCTTAATATATATCTTGGCCAAGTCATCCACATAATTCGACACGTGGATCGATAGGAAATGAGACAACTTTGTTAGCCTATTAACAATTACTCAAATCGAGTCATATCCTTTCTTTGTCTTTGGTAGCATGAAGATGAAATCCATCAATATGTAATCCCATTTCCACTCAGCTATGGGCATAGGTTGTAAGAGACTCAGGGGTCTACGATTCTCTGCTTTAACTTGCTGATAAGTGAGACACCGAGATACATAGTCAACAATCTAGTTCTTCATATTATCCTACCAATAGTTGTGTATCATATCCTGGTACATTTTGTTGCTTACCAGGTGCATCTCTAACTTAGAGTTATGAGCGACGTCAAGAACTTCATTTCTCAACTCGTGGAGGTTTGGAACATACGAGCGGCCGCAAAACCATAAGCCACCATCAGTGCCAATCCTCCACTCTGAATCCTCATCATCGCCCGCTCTTTCCCTCATTCTCATCAATAGCCCATCCCTATCTTGAGCTTCAATAATCCTACCATCTATGGCTGGCTGAAGGTGAAGATGCACTATGCTCTTAAGGCCAATCCATAGCTCAAGTGGACCACACCGGAGGAAACATTATTAGGATTTGGAAGCCTGCAGTTGAAAACTTCTTAAGGCCATAGAAAGCTCTGATCAAGCTGAAAATTGTGTTATCCCTCAGTCTATGTTTGCTTAACCTTATGAACAAGTTAGATGACAAAGAAACCTCATGATTGGCCCTAAGAAGGTTTCAACGCTAGTTCTCGTTCAATCTTCATTGTTTTCCATGGTGTGGTCTAATTGAGCTTTGGATGTGCTTCATTTTTGTGCTCATAATCTAAAATTATCTGAAAAAATTGATGGACAGTATGGATCTACTATATAATTCAGGGTAGGCCCAAAGAGGTTCCACAGGCTAAAAGTTGTATTGTGTAGTACACAGTCTATTTGGAGAGAGAAAATCAACATGTTTTGTGAGCTTGTGTCATCAAGAATGACGTATACTGATTAGAAGTAACGGCTTAGGGATTTTTTGTGCCTTTAACTCAGACGATCTCACTCAAATAATATTTTTTTTCAATAGATTAAATTTGTTAAAAATAAAAATATCAAATAAATCTGTTCGAAAGTATTTTCAAAATTATTATAAGAATTTTTTTAAAAAGATAAAAGTCCTAAATCCTATAATAGAGAGATATGATAAGAATAAAAATTACCAAAAACAATATATATTTTTAAATTTTAATATTGACATAAATATCTGCTATTTTTTTTTAAAAAAAAATTAAATTTTAAGAAATGAATTAAAACCGCAAAATGGGCTGATTGACCCTGAAGCAGCGTTACCTAAAAAATCCATAGATAGGAGGACCACGTTTGTACAGTTTATTTCCGCTCGTACATGTCAGGTGCAACATTGATGAACCATAACCTTAAGCGAAAATTGCCAAACGCTCATCAAATCTGTTAGTTGGCATCGTTTTGATGGAAAAGATTAGTTAAAGGAGAATAACTTCTATATTGTAGCAAAAGTGTAATTTGTACACGTATGTTTTCATAAACTGTCTACTTACCATAGGTGAAAGTCAAATCCAACCGTTCAAATTGTGGTATTTTATTAGATTGACCATTAAAAAAATCATGCAGATCTCAGATAGACGGTTAAGATGAAAAGTATGAAAATGTCCAATTTAAAAATTTTGTCAACAAATCCAATATTTTAAATTTTTTATCACTATAACTTAAGTGAGAATGTTCTATATAAATTGGTATCCACGACAAGGACGGTTTAATTCGTGTTGAATGTGTGCCACGTGTACAATTAGTTAGTGCACGAGTACGGATCCCAACATTCTCCGCTTGAGTACGAAGTAACTACTACATTTATATGACGCGGACTGCAGAGTAAGTTCGTGTAGTCGGAAGCTGTGTGGGGTCCATATAAATTCCTGTGACATATCCACGCCGTTCAATAGTTTTAAAATATCACAATGGTACAGGAATATAAAATTAAGACAGAGAGAAAACTCGTACGAGCTACACCACGCGAAACAGTGGGGATTAAACGTCCGTGATTGAAAGATTTGTAGGGTACCACAGAAGTTGTGTATCAGGATGAAATTTGTTTCTACAGTTTATATGAGTTTAAATAACCTAATGAACGGTTGGGATAGAATAAAAACATATTGGTCGTCTCCAGGAAAGTTTCAACGGTGAACGTTTCCGTTCCCAAATTTTCCTGTCGCGTGGTCCAAATGAGTTTTGGATCTAACTTATTTTTAGTTCCTTGTCTTATGTCATATTGGAAAACTGATGGACAGAATGGATTTATTACGTGAATCTATGTGGGCCCCACTCAGCTTCCGACCACATCAACTTCTGCACGGGGCATATGCAGGCCGCGTCTCATTTGTATTCCGTTCTCTGTGGTCCTGATTTTTTATTTTTTATTATCATTTGGGGAGTATTATGATACTCTGTCAGCGTATCACACTTGATACACAGGCACCTATAATTTCTACAGTGGGGCATGCAATAGCTCAAACTAAATCGACTAATCTGTGGAAACCACCGTCTCTAACTCCCAATCTCGAAAATATATTTGTTGAGCAGTCCTAACCTTTGATTTTCATACGCTTATTTGTTGAAAGAAGACCGTTGGATGTTTTCATTTTTAACCGTCCAGGCAAGACAGTTTAATTTGAATACTTGTATGCCACACATGCAAATTTTAAATAATTTCTAGGTGCCTGTGTATCAACCGTCAAATCCCGCCCGAGTATCAATGTTTTCTCACCTCTTTTTAAGTTTTAAAGAGAAATACTTTAATTAATGTCTACGGCTCGTTATTTGACCTGGTGGAGACATACACCCTATAGGAAAATGACCTGGTGGTAACCCTCTTGAATGGTTACCTTACTGGGACCACATGC
Source organism: Magnolia officinalis (assembly GCA_021015155.1). NCBI lineage: Eukaryota > Viridiplantae > Streptophyta > Magnoliopsida > Magnoliales > Magnoliaceae > Magnolia > Magnolia officinalis. Next base: position 59,110,684 of record JAJHSJ010000011.1, read on the forward strand.
TATGATAGTCTATGATTTGACGCGTCTACGTTCACGACCACATGATAAGATGGTTCATAATTTTGAGCCGTCCATGGTAATGGTATTAAAAAACCACGGCCTAACAATCAATAGTCAGTTGTGATCCTGACCATTGAATTTTAGAATTAAATGCAACCACTGATTTTTTTTTTTTTTTTTATGGTTTTAAATTGGCCTACAGATAATGATGGTTAGGATATTTCTCTTTTATTGTGATTCAAAATCAAAATACTTAAAAAAAAGTTTTTCAAAGATAAGAGTCCCACCTGTAATAAAGGTATTAATAGCCTACTAATCCATTGTACACTTGGCACGCCGGTGATGCTAAAAATAATTAAAATATCAACTGCATCATTAAGATTACATCAACAAAATGATATGAACAATCCAAGTATTGTCCACATAAATCAATGGTTAGAATAGTTAGCGAATCACTTATTTGTGACCTTGTGGCCTGCTGTAGGCTCGAAGTTTCAATATGTTTTGGCCAAAGTATATATTTTAATGTTTCCTAAGGAGAGGGAATTCTACACTAGCCTCACTCTTGAAAAAAATAAAATAATAATTCCGTTGATATTGGGAGAATATAGTTCTACACATCCACTAAAAATTAGTTTATTAGGATGTACCTAAATCACATAAAACCATCCGATATATTGAAAATAATTTACACAAATAAAATTTACTCTTAAATACTGTTTTGTATATGTGATTAATGAGAAATTTTTCTATGTAAACTTCACTTTTAACTGAGCAGCCTACCTAAACCTCCAAAACTTTAATTTTCATTTCTAAATTTCGAATTTTTTTCTGAGACGAAAATACCATTGCTATACCAAAAACCCATCTTCGAGTCTTCATATTTCTTCTCAAAATCGTATCGTCTATTTGTATTTCTTCCTTAAATTGTCTTTTCATTTTTCTTCATGAAATCTCTACTTCATTTTCTTCATTGCTTTAAATCGGTTACGTTGAAGAAAGATTTGATTCGAAATTTTAAGAGGGATTTTAAGAGATAGAAGGGAAATAAGATGGTTCCTCCGTCCAAAAAGCTACACATTTAAGGTATAATTGTTTCATAGAAATTCCGCTTCGGTGAATTTTCACCTGTATGGTCATTTTTCACCTGTACTCGGTCAATATTTACCTACTCGATGAATTTTCACATGTATTCGCAGGGGCGGCTTAAAGGGGTAGGCAGGTGAGGCAATCGCCTAAGGCCCCCTAATTATGAAGGCCATATATTATAGCAAAATTAAAATTTCTTAATTATGAAGATCCTATATTATAGCAAAATTAAAATTAAGAAAAAGAAAAAAAGCCTAATTTTTTTGAAATAAAACGTATTGAAAGGCCTACAAAATAGGAACATCTAAAAATTTAGTTACAAAATTGAAATTGAAAATAAAAAACAAATCCTAGAAGCTAGCACTATTAATAATAACAGTCTAACTCTATCGTCTCTTTTCAAAATAATAGCATCATTCCCAATAAATTCTTCTCCTAAAACCTAGGACCACAACTACCTACTATTTTGCTAATTAAGTTCTCAAAAAATTAAATTCTAACATCATTTTTCTAAATTAAATTCTAACTTTATTTTTCTAACAGTTTGGATTTATTTTCAGAATTAAAAGTTTTAAAAGAAGTTGCAAAAACAGAAATTAATACTCCAATTGAAATACTTAATCTAATAAAAGAACTAGATTGTTTTCCTAATTAGTTTATTGCATATAGAATACTACTTACCATACCTGTTATAGTTGCATCTGCAGAAAGAAGTTTTTCGAAACTAAAGATTATAAAAAAATATTTTTGAACAATTATGTCTTAAGATAGATTAAACGGTTTAGTAATTTTATCTATCGAAACTGATTTATTGGGTAAACTTGAATACAAAAGTTTAATTAATAATTTTTCATCTAAAAAGACAAGAAGCAAATTTATGGCTTAATTTTGAATTTATTAATTTTTTTATTTTTTAAACTAAAAAGCCTCATTTTTATGACTTGCATAAGGCTCCCAAAAATGTTGAGCCACCCGTGTATTCGGTCAATATTCACATGTACTTGGTCAATATTCACCTGCAATCGATGAATTTTCATATATACTTGATCAATATTCATCAGTACTCGGTCAATTTTTACTTATACTCGGTCAATATTCACCTATACTCGGTTAATTTTCACTTGTACTCGGTTAATTTTCACATATACCATGTCAATTTTCACATGTACTCAGTGAAATTTCACCTGTACTTGGTGAAATTTCATATGTACTCAGTCAATTTTCTTCGATGAATTTTCACCTATATTCAATCAATTTTCGTATGTACTCGATCAATTTTCGCATGTACTCGGTCAATTTTCACATATATTTGGTGAATTTGCACTTGTACTTGGTAAAATTTCACCTGTACTGGGTGAATTTTCACATGTACTTTGTCAATATCTCTGTACTCGATCAATTTCACCGATAAAGTGATATTCAAAGGGAACTTGGTTAATTTCACTATGAAAAAACACATTTATTATTCATTCTTACCTCCCACGGCCATCGTTCTAGTGAAACATGAGTTCAAGAAGAAAAAAAAAAGAGCGTGATGAAGTGAAACACGATTTCAAAATGGAAAACTCTTATGGACAAAACTTGAAAGATTTCAAATCTATTAACGCGATCGATTTGAAGCAATAAGCATAACCTTGAAAAATATTACAGAAGTAAAATGACAATAATTGGAGATTTGACTGAAGATTTTAGGAAAACACGAAGAGAAAAAGATGAGTTTTTGGGTATAGCTGAGTGAAACGAATATAATCCAAAAAATAAGGATATTTTCGTTAAAAAAAATTAATTCGTACAACATAGGTTTAGGAATGAAAAGTAAAATTTTGGAAGTCTAGTTAAGCTGGTTGGTTAAGAGTGAATTTCATCGAGGAAAATTTCTCCAAATTAATGGACAATTAGTGGATGATGGATATTCTAAATTGATTTGGTTTTGTATTATGTCTGTAAATAAAAAAATTTTTGTCACAATTTGGCCGGTTTAATTTATTAGATGGAATCTACCCTGGAATCAGTTAGCGCACTCGTGTAAGAATGACCGAACTGTCGGAGTATCATCTCCCCATTTTTGACATGCCTCGGATACAATGCAGAAATTCTCACCTGTAACTGCTTGACCTACTCGCCGTTCCTTTATAAACGTGTAAGAGATCCGGACCGTTCATCAACATGGTAATAGTATCGGTGTGCCCCACCCCAAAAATCACATGGGTTGGAAAATCGTATCCGATGGATTTTAGCAATGAAACGTACAATATTCTTTCAACCTCTTTCCAGCCGTTCATTTGCTTAATCAAGTTATGACAGTCTGTGTAACAATCCATTTCTTTTAATGGTGCTCATCTCACTCCCCACTGTTTCTTATGGTGTGGCCCACTGGAACTTCGGATCGACCTCATTTTTGGGCCCATGCCCTAGTATGATCGAGCAAAAATAATGGATGGAGTGGATTTATATTGCCTTCTCTGCAGGGCCCATCGTCGTTAAAAAAAAAAATAAAGAAATAAAAAACAATGCAGTGACGTGTTAGTGCACGTCACCGCACGACCTAACCTCTCTCCCCAATTTTCTCTCCCATTCAAACTCTCCTCTTTCTTCTTCCACCATTCTTCATCGGCGGAACCAATCAAACAATCCAGACCACTCACCATTAACCCAAGAAGATTTTAACGACAAACGTTCGACCCTACTGTTTCCAGTCTTATGGCCCACCTAAATTCCAAATCTGCCTTACCTTTAGAATCATGTATTATTACAACCCGACAAAGTAGCTGGACGGATCAGATTTCTCATAAAGATCTCGTTAGACCCACTTAGCTTCCGTTGCAGTAAGGGATTTGGAAGGCTTACATAATGCAATCCACGCAGATTGAAACCTCTCCAATTTTTTCTTCTTTTCTTTCCGTTTTCGAGCCAACCTATAAATCGGGAAATCTCGACTGTCTATTGAATCCATCTCCAATCTGCAACGTCTAAACTATGCCATTCAACCTCCACTCAACACACTAGGTAGGTGATTTTCCCGATTGAAAAGACTACATTATTATATACTTTCATTTCATTAATTATTTATTTCGTATTGCTGATTTAAGGCATTTAATTTTTGTTTTACATGATGTAGAATGCATTTATTTGATTTCTAATATGTAGAATAAATTATTGTTAAATGCTTTTAATTATATTATGGGTGCTCTTCCCTGAAAGGACCATTATGTTATTTTGATACGAGTGCTCTGCCCAGGGTCATTCCTGAAAGGATCAGCATGGTACGGGTGCTCTGTCCAGGGTCATTCCTGAAAGGATCGACACGGACGCTCTCCCCTGGGCGATTCCCTAAAACGATCAACACACACGGGTGCTCTGCCCTGGGTATTTACCCTAAAAGTTTATTCACCAGGTGCTCTGCCGAGGGTCATTCCCTAAAAAGTTCAACACCGGTGCTTTGCTAAGGGTCATTCCCTAAAAAGATCAACACACACGGGTGCTCTGCCCTGGATTGAACCAAAAATGATTTTAGATGACTGTATTATCTTATTTTGTTATTATGAAAAATAAATTGTTATTGTTGTCAGGTAACATGTCGATTCAATACTCGTAATTGATCTTATTTATTTTATTGAGTTGTATTGGTGTTAACGTAAAATTTTCAATTTTGGAAAGGATGTGACCCTACAAGCCGTCGCACTCACACCCATATAGACTGTTTTGCAGGGTTTGTATATAAAGAACCGGTTGGGCGAGATTGATGATTTTTCCTATTATTCTATTTGAAGATTTCTTAAAACTCAATGCATTTTGTTATTATTATTATTATTATTATTATTTTTCAATGTAATTAAAGGTTTAAGATTTGATTAGTGAACGTTATTTAATAACAATTATTATTATCCTTTTAGTTGCTCTGATTGCCTTGAAAATGCATGAAATAATGTGGGTTGCGATGTATATTTTATTTAAATACAACTCACAGTCCTGAAATTTGGGTTCGGGCCTGGCCAACTTGGGTTCCGATTTTCAGGGTGTGACAGATTGGTATCAGAGCCAAGGTTTTAGATTCTCATGAGAACCTTAGATGTATGTTATACTAATGATTAGATTAAGCCTTGGCTAGAATCAATTTGAGGGCCTATTGTAGAGATTGAATTAGAGAACCAAATATAAGATTTTTTGCTTTTGTGATAAAAAAAGGAAAATAAAAATAAAATATGAACTTAGCAAATCCTACATATTTGTATGACATCAAATATGATGTTAATTAGGCTTGACATTGAACTAACAACCCAAAACTGAACCCTAAGAAATTTTTAAGAATTTTTAGCGTACTACGGTGAGTTGAACAGTAATAGTAGGCAGAAAACACTTGAATTATAAAAATCATAACTAATTAATTATAACTCCGTTTAAGATGATTCAAAATCTCAGTCATAGTTTAACAAGTACAGTTTTATGGAAAAATAATACAAAAATATAATTGTAGTTTCTCCTATAGCAATTTTAATTTAGGTGTATATTAGTTAGAAATCGTCTGCTTCTGGGTAGACCTAATTTTCTGAATTTTAGGAATTTTTATAAACTTTGGATTAAGCTGAAATTTTATAGAGTTATAATAAACTAATAGATGCATCGTTATAAAAAGTTTTAAACCAATTCGATACTTAAAAATACCAGAAACATTAGCAGGAACAATATCCTCATAATCTGATTTTTTATTTTTTTTTGCACAACAACCTTGGTACATATCATAGCTCTTATTCTCTTGATCTTCATGTGTAAGTCTTTTAGATCATCTAATCTTCCTTGCAATCCTACAAAATCTTCAATATACTAATTAATAATTATATATTTATATATATATATATATAATATATATATATATATATATATATAATATAATAAAATGAAATAAAATAAAATTATACCAATCAATGTTTGAAACTATCCAATGCTTCAAATGGAACAGTACCTTCAACATCAGAAATTTTATACTTCAACTTCAATATATATCTTAGCACTGTCCCTGTTGAACCATCACGTATACCAACTCCAGCCACCAAATCCTTCCTTGGAAATCGAATAAATCTTTTGTGAAACACATCTTTAACCGATAATATATTGTACTTGTAAATGACTCGAGTCATGTCACTCTATCATGAACGCTTGACCCGATGCCTTTAGAGTGGATCACTTGCAAATAGAGTAGCTAAGACCTAAAGTATTTTTAGGTTGCTTTGGTTATACCGACCATGATCACACTTCTACATCACTACTGTTAAAATCCTGGTACAACTGTGGATATGAAGACCATGTTGTATGTCTATGCATGACCCCTTCCTCTTCGCCAACTGTAAAATCAGGGACCACCTAAACAAGTCTATAAGCGACCTCCATAGAAGGGTTGCCATCCATACAACAAAGTTCTGCACTGCACTCTTCAACGAAACCATCATCTCGAGATCACCTCCACCATATTTTAAAAAGTGTTATAGTCGTAACCGAGGTCATAACAGTAACGACACCCACAAGACATCTTGAGATCACACCAACCATCCCACAACAGATCAAGTGAATAGGAAGTAGATATCACTGATCCTCGCACTGGTAGCCACAACATTTGAAGTTAGATACAACATTCATAATCGCAACTGCAACCCTTAAAGACTCAACTGTAGCATCATGTTTCTCCATGGTCATACCAAGTATCTTAGCAACAACATTCGTTGTACCCGTCACATTATAGCCATGTCAAGGACCACTTCGAAAATCTCAACAACTACCTCCACCACATCAATGATGACAACAAAATCAAAGACCTCCATGACACTGGCGTCAGCCCTTGGTTATGTCGCCGCATTATCAGAAAAGAGTAGGTTTCTACCAATAATTAAAAAACACCATCACCTAAAGAGACACCACAACTAATGTAAATGTCAACGCAAACTACGTCATTCGCAAACCCACCATGCGATTTTAGTTTAGGCATTAGCATAGTAAATTTCGGAGATGAAATTTTTGTTAAGGAGGGTAGATTTAACAATCCATTTCTTTTAATGGTGGTCATCTCACTCCCCACTATTTCTTATGGTGTGGCCCACTGGAACTTCGGATCGACCTCATTTTTGGTCCCATGCCCTAGTATGATCGAGCAAAAATAATGGACGGAGTGGATTTATATTGCCTTCTCTATAGGGCCCACCGTCGTTAAAAAAAAAACAAAGAAAAAAAAAACAATGCAGAGACGTGTTAGTGCACGTCACTGCACGACCTAACCTCTCTCCCCAATTTTCTCTCCCATTCAAAATCTCCTCTTTCTTCTTCAACCATTCTTCATCGGCGGAACCCACCAAACAATCCAGACCGCTCACCATTAACCCAAGAAGATTTTAACGGCAAATGTTCAACCCCACTGTTTCCAGTCTTATGGCCTACCTAAATTCCAAATCTGCCTGACCTTTAGAATCATGTATTATTATGACCCGACAAAGTAGCTGGACGGAATGGATTTCTCACAAACATCTCGTTAGACCCACTTAGCTTCCGTTGCAGTAAGGGATTTAGAAGGCTTACATAATGCAATCCACGCAGATTGAAACCTCTCCAATTTTTCCTTCTTTCTCTTTCCGTTTTCGAGCCAACCTATAAATCAGGAAATCTTGACTGTCCATTGGATCCATCTCCAATCTGCAACGTCTAAACTATGTCATTCAACCTCCACTCAACACACCAGGTAGGTGATTTTTTCGATTGAAAAGACTACATTATTATATACTTTCATTTCATTAATTATTTATTTCGCATTGCTGATTTAAGGCATTTATTTTTTTTACATGATGTAGAATGCATTTATTTGATTTCTAATATGTGGAATAAATTCATTTGATTATTGTTAAATGCTTTTAATTATATTATGGGTGCTCTACCCTGAAAGGACTATTATGTTATTTTGATACGGGTGCTCTGCCCAGGGTCATTCCCGAAAGGATTAGCACGGTACGGGTGCTCTGCCCAGGGTCATTCCCGAAAGGATCGGCACGGGTGCTCACCCCTGGGCGATTCCCTAAAACGATCAACACACACGGGTGCTCTGCCCTGGGTATTTACCCTAAAAGTTTATTCACCAGGTGCTCTGCCGAGGGTTATTCCCTAAAAGGATCAACACCGGTGCTCTACCGAGGGTCATTTCCTAAAATGATCAACACACACGGGTGCTCTGCCCTGGATTGAACCAAAATTTTTTTTTAGATGACTGTATTATCTTATTTTGTTATTATGAAAAATAAATTGTTATTGTTGTCAGGTAACATGTCGATTCAATATTCGTAATTGATCTTATTTATTTTATTGAGTTGTATTGGTGTTAACGTAAAATTTTCAATTTTGGGAAGGATGTGACCCTACAAGCCGTCGCGCTCACACCCGTATAGACTGTTTTGCAGGGTTTGTATATGAAGAACCGGTTGGGCGAGATTGATGATTTTTTCTATTGTTCTATTTGAAGATTTCTTAAAACTCAATGCATTTTGTTATTATTATTATTATTATTTTTCAATGTAATTAAAAGTTCAAGATTTGATTAGTGAACGTTATTTAATAACAATTATTATTATCCTTTTAGTTGCTCTGATTGCCTTGAAAATGCATGAAATAATGTGGGTTGCGATGTATATTTTATTTAAATACAACTCACAGTCCTGAAATTTAGGTTTGGGCCTGGCCAACTCGAGTTCCGATTTTCAGGGTGTGACAGTCTAGATTGTCTAACGGTATTGATTTCTGGGCCTGGGAAAATTTATGGTAGGGCCAACATATGAAAGGTGTCAGCCAGTTGTACGGTGGGGTAGTGAGTAGGTGGGAAGCGGATTGGCTGGTGTACCTCACAACAGCTATATAACTGTTGTAGGTACATGTTGTGCGAAGACGAGCACGGACGCTCCTCGAGCTTCGAGTTGTACTAACGATTCAAAGGAGATCAAAGTTACATGGGCCCCATAGTGATGTATTTATTATATCTACACCGTTCATCTATTTTTAGAGTTCATGTTAGAGCATTATCCTAAAAATGAATCATATCCAAAGATCATCTGGACCACACCATAAATAGCAGCGGAGATAATGATTTTCACCGTTAAATAATTTGTAGGGCCCACCGTAACGTATATTTTACATCCAATATGTTCATAAGGTCAAAAATACCTGAATGAATAGGAAAAACAAATTTCATATTGATCGAAGACTTTCATGACCCCAAAAGGGTTTCAATGGTAGACGTTCAATCTCCCACTGGTTTTTTCAGTGTGGTCCACTTGATAGTTAGATCTATCTTATTTTTTGTCTCAAGACTTAAGACGAACTCCGGTAAAAAATGGATGGACAGTTTGGATATAACACATACCTCATGATCACACCCACAGAATTTGCTGACGTCACACCAGCTTTAAAGCTGGTGAGAGGTATACCAGCCAATCCGCTTCCGAGTAGGTGGAGGCGGTGCAGGTGGAATCGAAACGTGCAACAATCTTCTTCGAACATTTATTGCGAATATCTCTTGAGAAGGAATAAATCTCATTTCGTTTCATATGATAGAACTGTCTTTATCATAATATGATAGAACCACCTTTGATTGATCTACGTGGAACGGTATAAAGTGAATCAGAACCGTCCAATTAGTGGGCCCTTTCTTCGATGCCCCATATTGTTAAAATAAAAGAATAAAAAAAATCTTATACATCCTTTGGCCCACCTTTCTCTACTGAATATCAACCGTTAAACATTTTTTTACCGTTTACTCGGAGGACCAGGAGGATCCGTTTTTGAGAAAGTTTCAACAGTGGGTCATGCATGGTGGGGTCCACAAGGTGTAGGTCTTGATCTATAATCTACCTGTCACATGGATGGTGCAAGGTGTCTATATCTGATGGCGATGGCTATTTTATATCATTTCCTTTTCTACCATCCTTCAAGAATCAATCACAACCGTACACGTAACTGTGATACGATTGTGGAAACCATTTGCCCATTAACCCCAAATTGGTGGAAGCGGATTGCGTACTGAGTAACTCAGTATGCTAAGCGTACTGAGTAAACTCCGTGGGCCCCACTGTCATTTATGCATTGTATCCATTCCGTCCATCTGTTTTACCACATTAATTTAGGGCTTTATACCAAAAATGGAGTATATAAAAATCTCAATTGGATCACACCATCGGAAACAGTGTGAATTGAACATCTACAGTTGAAAAATTCTTGGGGGCAACTGAAGTTTTAGATCAAGCTGATATTTGTTTTTTTCCCTTCATCCATGTCTGTCTGATATTATGAACAGGTTGGATGACAAATAAACATCCCTGGAAGCCTTAGAAAGTTTTCAACGGTGGAAATCAATACTTCAACTTTTTCTTGTGGTATGATCCACTTGAGCTTTGTATATGCATCAATTTTGGGTTGAACCCTTAAAATGATATGAAAAAACAAAGGACGGCATAGATAAACCACATGCATTTGAGGTGGGCCTAATAGAGTTTACTCAGTACGATAAGAGCATACTGAGTAAATCAGTACGTAATCCAATTTCCAAATTAGTTGGGACAGAAACCGGATTGCGTACAGAGTTACTCAGTACGCTCTTATCGTACTGAGTAAACTCAGTTGGGCCCACCTTGAATGTGTGTGGTCTATCCACTCCGTCCATCCGTTTTCCCATCTAATTTAAGAGGTTGAACCCAAAATTAAAGTATATCCAAAGATCAAGTGGATCATACCACACCAAACAGTGAGGGTAATGATTTCCACCGTTGAAACCATGCTAGGCCTAACAGTGATGTTTATTTGTCATTCAACCTATTCATGAGATCATACAGGCATGGATGAATGGAAAACACAAATATAAGCTTGATCCAAAACTTCCATGGCCCCTAAGAAATTTTCAACGGAGGAAGTTGAGTTCAACTATTTCCTGTGGTGTAGTCCATTTGTACATTGAATATGCTTCATTTTTGGGCTTAAGCAATAAAATTATCTGATAAAATGGATGGACGGAACGGATAAAATACATATATCATGGTGGACCTCACGGGGTTTACTCAATACGCTAAGCATAGTAAGTTACTCACCACGCGATCCGCTTCTGTTGGGACACGGATTAGGTGCCACACCCACCTGTCTTTGGCTAGGACCAGGCTGGGCCTATGAGGGTCCCACCGTGACCGTCTATCCTTTTGCCCTATCATTTTAGGATATATACCAAAAAATGAGTCAGATCCAAGGTTCAAGTGGACCGCACCACAGGAAGCAGAGATTTTTTTTTTTTTTTTTTTTGGGTTAGCTTGTTAGTATACACCCATGTCAATACACCCTCCATGTTAGCCACCTGTAACATCCCGTCCAACCAGCACAGTGTCTTGGGGCGTCCACGTAGGATTTGCCGCATGACCATTCGTTTAAACTACTAGTGGTGAGGTTCACAGGTAAATTAATCAAGGATTAGCTCAACTAAGAAGACCAAGTGGGTCATGATGGAACATGGTGCTGGCCTCCAAGCCAAATGACCGTGTGCACTTAGCAATAGCCCGTGCGGGCTATACCGGGACGTGGGAAGGTCAGAAAATTATAAAAATTGAGGGAACCATAAGTCTCACTGGGCTTGTGGTCCATCGCGGACTATAGACCCATTGGACACCCATAATTGGAATCTGACACTTGCCAAATGCACCCCACCAATGCCAAAATTGGAATCTGACACTTGCAAATAAAATCAAGATACTAAGCTTTCTCGCCGTTGGATTTCTTCCAAATTTATGGTGAAGGTTTAATGTATTTTACTACGTCCTTCCACAAAATTTGGGACCCGATCGTGGCACGGTGACCGTTGATCGCAAATCGGACCCGTGCTATCAAACCCCATATTCGATCGCTCCCAAAATTTTCATGGCCCTTCATCGGGCCATGGAGCACCTATCGTATAAGTTTCATGGTCAGGGGCCACCAGATCCACCCCAATCACCGAAATGGGCCCCATAGGGCCATTTAAAGATCGAAACCGTATGCTCAAACCCCATACTCGTTCATCCGTTTGTTCCTAAACTTTGCATGACCTCTCATCGAGCCATGAGTCACCTACACATCAAATTTGGTGGCCAGAGGGGTGTTAGGGCCGCCCCAACACCAATAGGGAGTCCTAGAGGGCTATTTTGGAAATTTGTGTAAACTTAAGGCCAAAAGACCCACGTCTAGGAGATAAGCCCTAACTCTCTCATAACCACCCTCCTTTACTACAACCACCAAAGAGAGAAAAGAGAGAGCAAGAGAGCAAAGAGGAGAGAAAGAGAGTGTGAAGGAGAGTAAGGTGGACCCTATATCAAGGTGTGGCCCAAGGAAATCAACCCTTGCAACTCCCTACCTCTTCTCCAAGAAGAAACCCTCCACCACGACCGCTCCTTTCGTCCATTGATCGTCTAGGTAAATCCCTCATCCTTTTTTCTTGAAACCTTTGAGATGAGAGGGATTTACATGAGAAATCTAACATACAAATGATTGTTTTAGGGATTCCGGCCATTCGACTCCAAAACCCTCATTCCTAGGTCATTTTTCAAGTCTCCAACGATCCATAGGTGCGGACTATTATCCTTAGGTGGCATAGCACCAATTATAGTATGAGGTTAATGATTTTGTTTGTTTGGGATGTTGCATTGGAGAATCTAGAGAAACCCTATGAATCGTATGTATGTTGGAATTGTATGGAATTGCATGTTTAGTTCTCATTTGATGTTGACTTTGCCTCTCACATGATTTAGTACATGGATGATTACATGCTTATATTTTATTTGATTTCTCTCATATGGTATTGCTTCATAGAGTGTATGATTCATTTCTCTTGTGTGATTGGTTCCTTGAGGGCCTGTTTGGACAGTGGGATTAGGTGGGTGGGATTCAAATAACATAATTATTAGCCATGGCAGGGATTGTCCCCAGTTGCTATGGGATAAGATTAATGCCATGCTCTATTGATAATGTGGTGGTACATAGAATGGATATACCCATCATCATTTGAAATTACTGAGAATAACACACATGTTATATCTAAACCGTTCTTTTATTTTGTAATCTCATTTTATGGCATGGGCCTAAAAATGAGGTAGATCCAAAACTTATGTGGCCCCAAAGAAGTTTTCAACGGTAAGTATTCAATCCCCGTTGCTTTCTATGGTGGGGTCCACTTAAGCTTTAGATTTACCTGATTTTTTGGCCCATGCTCTAAAATAATTTCAATAAATGGGTGAATGGTGTGGATATAGTCCACACATCATGGTGGGACCTACACAACTTGCTAACATTGAGTGAAATTGGCACGGGTCCCAATGCAATTCCATTTAATGTAATTCCAGGCTTTTCCATTTTTACCAAGGAGTGGAATTGGCACAGGACCAGATGAATCCCATCCCACCTAATCCCTTCTAATCCCACCGCCCAAATAGGCCCTGAGATGTAGGAAGTGCTTAACTTCCTCACTAACCCACCCACTCACATGCACCTTGTTCATGATGATGTAGCTTGCTTATTAAGAGTAGTTGAATCGTATGTTGAGATGTATGCAAACATGATACTGTTATGCTAGTTGATAATCTTATTAGTTGTCATGTTATGAATCACCACCTAAACCCTTGGGTTGGTCAGGAATACGAGGAGAACGAAGGCGGCCCCGTTGGTAGGACCGTCTTGAGGCTAAACTCGTGGATCCGGACGAGTACGGGTGGGCGATAGTAGTTTGACTACATGGGTCGCTTATACCCGATGCCGTTCCGCCACGTATTTGCCTGAGCTCATGTGGTCTAACCTACTTACTGACCAACCTTGTTCGTTAACCATGTTTTCTCACACATGTATGGAACCTGAAACACCCTACAACCATTGTAGCCCATCATTACCCAGATTGAATTCGATTCACCGCCTCGTGAGCCGGGCATGGTGGAATGGGAGACTGTGTCCGAGCTGTCAGCCTACGATGGGGTGACGCGCCTCCCATAGTGACCGTGAGCGATCTCACATTTCAGCACTCCCTGTGTGCTTGAAGTCGGGGACGGGGAACCTGATGGGATCATGGATCGCGAGGTCTTGGCCTCACACGGTGGGGGTCTTGGCCTCGCAACCAGTTAAGGGCATTAATATGTGGGGTGTATCGGATTCCCCAACCTACTGGATGAATGAACTTAACTAAGAAATCAGCTAACACGTCTGCATTGCATCGCATTAGCTAGGGTGGCGACTCGGCAGTCGAGGTCGCTCTAAGGGAGTGTTGTCATACGCGATCGTTAGATGGAGTCTCTCGAGGGAGAGTTGTGGCGAGGGCATGCATCATATCATCCGTCATGCATGCGCATTAATAAGATTAGTTTGGTGTTTATGATTGATTGTTTTTCATTAAATTCGTATTATAACTGATGCTTGTTACAACTTAAGACTAATAACACCCACTGAGTTGATCACTCACTCCCACTCTAGGAAGGTGTTTTAAACATAAACCAGACTCTACCGTAGCTGCAGGTGACGAGGAGTATGAAGAGTCTGTCGATGTGAGCTTAGACGAGGAGGATGATCTGTCCTACTTTCAGTTGATGGATGACTCTCCATCGGCGTAACGGGCGGACTTTAGATCGCTGAGTTGTGGATTCAGCCTTATTTTTTTTTGGCATAACATTCTTTTTGTGATTTTGTTGGGCGACGCCACGTGCGACCCTGTTTACATTCTTTTAGACCTGTATATATTTGATCCTTCATTTCAGTAGATTAGTTGTGGATGTGTTTCATGCTCCAAGTAATTCCAAGTTGCGCAATTAAATCTGATTAATCTCAAAACCATAAAATTGATGATAAGTGACACTCGAGAACTCAGGAGTCGAGTGTATGCATGACCCCCGATATCCAGGGCGTTACACCACCCCCACAGGAAGCAGAGGTGTTAATGACATGGGGAAGAGTAGTGATTGAATCTCCACCAGTAAAAACTTCATCGGGGCCACCGGAATGTTTATTTGCCATCCAACCTGTTGATAAGGTCACAAATATTTAGATGAAGAGACCACACAAATATCAACTTGATCCAAAACTTTTGTGGCCCACCTGGGATTTTTAATGGTCGATTACCAGTGTTTCCTGTATTATGGTCCACCTGGGATTTGGATCTGCTTCATTTTTTGGATCATGCCCTAAAATGAGCTTTCAATATGGATGGACGACGTAGATGTAGTCACATATGTCACAGTAGACCCCACAGTAAGGTGCCCCACTCACCTTGGTGGTCTCACTAAGAGGTGGGCATGAGACGACTCGATCTGACTAACTCGACTCGTCCGACTCGTTTAGATTCGACTCAACCCAAACCGAATGGGTGAGTCGGTTCGAACTAAGTAGGCTTCGTCCAATTTGAACTTAAACTGAGTCCAGTTCAAGTTACCTAGTAACTTGACCTGACTCGACCCGAAACTCGATCCAATTAGACCTGACTTGATCCGAAACTCGACTCGACTCGGGTTGGGTTATATATATATATATATATTATATATATATATATATATATATATAATATATATATAATATATATATATATATATATATATAAAACTTAATTTTTATCATCTTTAATCCTACCCTGACCCGATCCTAAAATTTCTCCCTCCCTCCCTCTCTCATCTTCCAAGCCCGACCTCTCTTCCTCCCTCCCTCATCCTCTTCATCTTCTAAGCCCGACAACCACCCACCACCATCACCCTCCTCCTCTCCTCCTCTCTCTCCTCTCCACGCTCTCGGTCTCTCCCTCCCTCATCTCTCAATCTGACTCGGTGCCAAGTCGACCCAACCCGGTACTTCTGACTGGATCGGACTCGGTCCATATCAGTCTAGGCCAAACCGGACTCGGATTGAATCAGGCATGCTGGATACAGTATCGAGTCAGATCGATTTCGGGTCAGGCCTATTTCAAAACCGGATCGAGTCAAGTCAACCCTAACTCAGTCCGACTCGACTCGATGCCCAGCTCTAGGTGTCATCTAATCCGCTCCCCCAATCCACACGGTGAGGGCCACTGATTACCGGTTACCGGTTCCAATCGTTGCGCTCAAGCCACTTATATCGTGGTGAGCGGGGTGGACCCAACAATTGTTATGGTGGTGGAGCTATTCATCCTTTTCAATCTTATTACATCTTCAAAATCGAGTGGCGCGTATTTAAAATCAAAGGAACGGATGAGATATTCCCAGGCATTCCCCAGTCTACATTAGTGAACCCAAATTCAGTAATCCAAACCATTGAGCTGATGGGACCCACAGTAAATGGACCACGTCGCAAAAATTTCCTTGACGGGACTATTCCTTGTTTGGTGAAAGCAAAGAATGAAAGAATAGTCCGCATTCAAGGACTAGACGGTCGTGATCTTTTAATCTATGAGATATTTTGGGCATTCCCCATCCTAATTAGTCCCACAAGACCATCGGTTTGGAGGGAGCGGATTAGCTGTTACCCGGGTAACAGCTCAGTGGGTGTTATCCTAACCGTGTGGGGCCCACCTTAGTATATTTGTTGTATATCCACGCCGTTCATCTGTTTTTCCATCTCAGTTTTAGGTGTAATACCAAACCTTAAGAAGATACAAATCTCAGGTGGACCACACCACTAGAAACAGTGATTAATGACTATTAAAAACTTTTTGTGGGCCACAAAATGCAGGGACACCTATTGCAGGGTGAACCCAACACCACGTAGCTACGTGGTGTAGGGACTCCATAGGCCCCACCGTGATGCATGTGTTCTATCCATGCCATCCATGGCATGAGCCCAAAATTAAAGCATATACCAAGCTTCAGGTCAGGAGAGAATTTTCTTTCATTCCTCCTTTCACACATTTGAATGTACATGTGCTGGTGGCCAGGTATCAAGTCTGCATACTCCAACCCTACCGTGAGGCGTGTGTGTGTGTGGGCCTTCTCGCTCTCTAATTTGTTAGAATTGGTTACGAAAAGACTACATGCAAAAGTATCAACATTCCACAAAGATCACAAGACACAACCAAAACTAACGGCCTGTTTGGGAACTAGTATTTGAGGGCATTGGAATTCTTCTCATATTTATAAGACTTAGATTTGTTTAACTAAATTAGCTTTTATATTCCAAATTAGTGTGTGTGTATATATATATATATATAATATTTGATAGAATGGCTGTAATAAGCCCATTAAAATATATACTTTGCTAAAAAAAAAATAGAAAATTCTAAGCTTGGGGTGGGCCACAAATGCAAGGATAAAAAACAAATGACTCACCGATGTTTTTAACTATATATTTAGATGTCTAATGTTTGGATAGTTTGGATAATTCTATTGATGTGATTTTATTGTCGTAGTCAATGATCGAATTGTTTTGAGTATCATCAACGTGCTATATGTCCAGTGAATCAGTAGGCTAATGATACCTTTGTTACATGTGTAACTCTCTGCTTTTAAAAAGAGAAATAGGGTACTTTGGAATACTTGCAGTGATTTCCAAACACAAGCTTTAAAAAAAAAAAAAAAAAAAAGTGAATTTAAAATTACCCCGATTCCATTTACTTCCAAATTCAGTGCCGCCAAACAAAAAAAAAAACAGTTATTTGAATTTGAAACACACTTATTTATCATCAAATCAAAGTGCGAAATGAGGTGTAAAGAATGTTTTAGTCATTAGTTTATGTGTTTGTGGAAATTGGTTATATTTTGACATTCCTACAAGCTTCAAACCGTCCATGCATTTTGTCATTGAGCCAAAATACAATGTCTAGGTATCAACTTATAGCTTATTTCAATGGACCACCATAGTTTTTGTAGCTGTTCTTTCAACACATTCACGGCATCGGTAACACTTATATGTAGAAAATGATTTTGATCTTTTTTTTTTTTTCTTTTTTTTTCATGTCATCCAAACAAGCCAAAAGTCCTATTTGGGTGTCACTTAAAAATGAGTTCATCTTATTTTAATTATTTGTTATTATGAAATAGCAATCATAATTGTATTTTTTGTAATGGTTAAAAATAATCTTGATAGCCAACAATTATAATCTTTAATACATAACTAGAATTAACTAAAATGAAATGAACTCATTTCTAAGTGGCACCCAAACAGACTCTTTGTAACGTCCATGAATTTCATGTGTTAGAAGGGTACATTAATTCTAATGTTAAGAGTATGAAAAGGGGTTAAAATGTTTCTTGGTGATTAATAAACAAAACAAACCATTTAGCCACACAACAATGACACTCTTGGTTGTGGGAGAGGTTGAAGGATTGATTCTTGCTGTGTTATAAATAACTTTGTGCAAAATTTTAAAATTTATTTAAATTCAAAACAAAAATGAGCTCATTCCATTGGAAAATTTCCTAATCTGGAGCTCTCTTCTCTTCTTAAGGAGAGATTAGAGGGAATTCTCTAGCAACCTATCTAAGAGAACACTAAAAGAAGAGAAATTGTAGAGAGAAAAAGTGGGGAGGACTATGGAGAAAAGCCCTAAATTGATAGGTTCCATGACATTCTTTATTAATATTTTTTATGCATGAAGAACATTTTCGCCAGATCTATGCAATGAACGAGATGTATTGGCCACACATTCATTACATCGTTCAATCTGATGCATATGATGAAAAGACCCTAGTCTCATGCAAATCTCTTTGTTGTAGAGATTGGTGTGGGGTCATCTTGATGTATCAAATCTGATCTATATGGGTCATATGATTCCTAGGATCAAAACATGTTGGGACCCCAATTTTCAGGTCAATCTGACCATTAGATGGGCCACATCGATGAAATTAAATCATATATATATATATATAATATTATTTATACATTATATTCTATATTGGATCATCGGACGCATCAGATCTGATCTATATAGTCTATATTGGTTCTGGGATTGAACTACAGAGATATTCAGAACATTAGATCGATCTAATTGTCCTATGGGCCATGCTAATCAACGAAAATGTTATTATCAAAACACATCTTGAGAAGAATATGGATCATGGATGGTCCAGATCTGAACAATTTATTACCTATTCCTTAAATTAATTTCGTGAAAGCCAATTGATGGTTTGGATCTGATCCATAGGAGTGATCAACCCTTAAATCCAAAAAAATAAAGAAAACCCAAAAATCTTGAGTTAGATTGCTAATACGAGTCGAAACCAGTGAATTTCGATTAATCGATGAATTGTGTCGATTCGATCGACAAAGGAAAAAAGTGTCCAAAGACTAAAGGTCGTAATTCAGAAATTCTTGGATTTGATCGAAGGATCGATCGATGAACAGGTCATCGATGCGAGTCAATTCGATCAACTAGCTACTGTACACTTCTATTAATTTACTCCTTAAATTGTTAAATTATAAGTTTCAATGTATCAAACAACCTTAGATCATCCTAATGACGTTGAAATGCTTAAGCCACTTTGACTTAATCAAGTGGGCCCCACATTGAGGACTAATGATCACAAACCCTGTGTTAAGGGTGTGATTTAAAGGAATCCAATTTGGATAATCCTTTATATGGACCCCAAACTGAAACTTGATCAATTAAATGTTGACCACCCATGTGAACTTACTTAAACGGAAGTATGATTTGATTATACAATGTAATTAGGGGAAATCGTAAGTGGATCAAATCGGGGTAACATTTCGGAATCATCACCACCAAATTACAGGTGATCGATCTCAACATGTTTTCTCTCCATTAGAATTAAGATAGATTTGATGTCATTGATATGTGTGATGTGTAATTGTTGATCTAAGTTGAATTCATGATTAATGAATGTTGATTTGAATTGTTACCATTGAGAATCTGCCTTGTATTGAGTTGTTATATTGTTGAATTCATGAAATCAGTATTGCTTATAATATGAAGAGATGTATGTGCCAAAATTGTTTAGGTTGGTGCATTGATGAATAAGCATTCATCATTTGCATAACACATCTTATGTTGATTGCTATAGGCCTGCTCTAGATGATATTGCAAGCACACTTGGTGTCAAGTTCTTAGGGGACCATCCCTAAATGCCTACGATATGTAGAAGCCTGCCCAAGGGGCGGATGCGGGCCTTGCCCATGGTTACCCAATATGGTAGAAGCCTACCAAGCACAGATGCGGGTTGATGGTTTTTCAACCCAAGCAAGTGGATGGTTTTCCCACTTGATGCATCATGTGCATCATTCATGATTGCATTACACGACATCCTTGAATCCATACTCATTCAAGCATTTTTGCACTTTGTTGGTTAACCTGTATTCTGTTGTGTTGTACTATTTTAATTTTTAACGTGCAGGACCTATAAACACCCCACCCCGAGCCGATAAGCTTATTTAGTTTGAACCAATGGATGGTTTGCCAGAACCCTAATCCTAAGCACTAACCCCAGAGGCCTAAACCTTATGAACCCTAAACTCGACCCAACTCAATCTAGTCAACCCAGTCGACCTAGTCTTAGACCCTAGGATCCTAAAACCCTAAAACCTTGAGTAAACTTGACGAGTCAACTTGCTGAGTCGAATCATCAGGTTAGCCTATTGTGGACATTGGGATCCAAAGTCGGAATCGACTCGAGGCCCCTTTCTCCATGGGTTGCCTCTTTCGAGGGCTTTGCACTGTGATTATTATGTTTAATCAGAGTCATCACTAG
The DNA here is from genome assembly GCA_021015155.1 of Magnolia officinalis. Classification (NCBI taxonomy): domain Eukaryota; kingdom Viridiplantae; phylum Streptophyta; class Magnoliopsida; order Magnoliales; family Magnoliaceae; genus Magnolia; species Magnolia officinalis. The sequence goes on from JAJHSJ010000011.1 coordinate 59,131,449, forward strand.
CCATTTTCTTCGTCTCTATAGTCGGCTAAACCTTATAGAAACATTAGGGTAGAGATTCAAAGATTTCCTGTCCTAAGATGACTATTTGATTTTGCGATCAAAGATTCTAAGGGACCGCGGTTATAGAAGGGGGAATGTGTTAGGCACTGACTTTACCCATACAGATGTATGATCTCTAATTCACAAGATCTGACTGTTATTGAGGACTATGATTCAATTCTCATGTATGAATGTATGCAACACTTATGACAAAATATGAAATAATTGGTAGGGTTGTTATTGGGGCATGGTCCAATTAAATTGGCAAGCCTTAGAGCATACTTCTTAGCCAATTTAATGAAAAGTACGTTGAATGATGAGATGAGTGTTGTGTTATGCAAATGTTATAGCTATATGAAGCTTGACTGAAAATAGTTGGCTGGATGGATGGTAGTGTCACAAGGGTTATGATGAGAGGGTTGGATCAAGACCTGGTGACTTAAGCAGATTTGGACTTGGCTGAACATAACCAGACCCAGGCTGAACTCTTTCCCCTAGCACTTTCCCTCCTTGGTGGAAGGGGTGGAGTGGGTACGCTAAGACTTATAAGAAGGTCGTTGTGCCCCTGACGAAGCGGGCAGGATCTTCACAGCTGTGGAGGGAAGGTCAGAGCCTCGCATTGAGGGGCTCATAGTTTAGCAGTTGGTTTCGGTTACTACAGGTGAGGGAGCTTGAGACACCCCTCCTTCTGCAATTCCTCCTTAGCCAGTGGCTTTGGAGGTAGTAGATTTGGAACCTTCCTCAGTTCAGGAGGTTCCCCTTGCCGAGGAGCTCCAATCCCCTATAGCCCAAGTTCGGGCTGAGGAGGGTGGTACCTCGGGCCAACAAGCTGGCGATGTTGAGGGGTCCTCTGCCCCTAGGGTATTATATGAATAGTCTCATCTCGTGGACAGCTTGGCCTGTCCCAGAGGGGGAGATCACGTCCCTGATCAATACTCACCTGATGACCCTTTTGGCCGATCTGGCTGTAACTTTCTATAAGGTAGACCTCCTACCCTTAGCTTGGTGTGTCTGTTTTCAAACCATCATTTTCTTCTAACAGGTCTTTATCTCTTCTTTCAGACAATTCCCGCTCTCCTGTCTGTCCGCCGATCGATCAGGCGAGTGGCTGAGGAGTGTGAACAAGCATCGCTCTAGGCCAAGATCACCGAGATCGAGACCCTCATATGGGCTTTGGAGAAATCTAGGGAGGAGCAAGCAGCTCTAAAGATCCAGTTGGACGAAGACTAACGGAAGGAAACCTTGGCATGGGGCCGAGATGGAGGGGGTGTGGTCACGCCTCTCCTGGTCCGAAAGAGAGCGGGTTGAGGCGAAAGCCAAGGCCACAAGGTTGGAGGCTAAGTTGGCCGAGGTGAAGACCAGTTCGACAGCCAAGTTGGCTGAAATCGAGGCTTCCATCCTATCTATCCAGACAGCAGTGATGGAGCAATACAAGGCCTTTAAGGATTGAGCTGACGAGGTGGAGGTATACTATAGCCTTGGCTATGAAAAATGCCTTGAAGACATCAATGGAAGATTCCCCAAGCTCGACCTGGGTGGCTTGGATGAAGGAGCTTTTGAAGACCCGACTCCAAATGACGTTGAGGCCAAGTAGCCTCCCCGAGCAAACTAACCTTGCCATCCCCTTCATACTTGTAAAGTTTTTTGCTTTCGCTTTTTGTAAATTTTCTATCTGTATGAAAAGTCTTTTTGGCCATGACTTGTTTTACAATATCAAAGCCCAAAATCAAGCCCAATCGGAGTACAATGCAGAATCTCAATGCAGCATCCTTCACAACAGAGCCTCCACATGAGTAAGGGAGGTGACTTGGCGAAGGAGTAGTCCCATGTGCAGACCAGCGATAACCTGGTTACCACCAGTCATGTGACATCCCTCAAGTATATGCAATTCCCCTTTGACAACCTCTAAGTGTGCGGCCAGTGTGTATTTACTCCAATGCCCATCTCTTTTTTTTTTTAATTTACCATTTTACCACCTCATCCAACCCATGAGATGATGCCATGTGGCAATCTTAAATCCAAACCATCCAATCATATTTTACCCTTGGACTTTGCAAGAATTACAAGAAAATCAAGTTTGGGGGCTATTTATAACCCCTCCCCTTCTCATTTCAAGCATTTAGTATATCCCTTCTCATTTAGAAGCCTCCTCATCCCTTAGGGCCTTAGCCATCCAACCATCCCTCCACAAAGGAGAGAGAGAGAGAGGGGGAGAGAGAGAGAGAGAGAGAGGAGAGAGAGAGAGAGAGAGAGAATCCATCCCCGGCTTAGCCCAGCCTAGCCAGAGTCTGAGTCTCCTGAGTTACCTAAGTCCTAATTCGAGCCACTCGATCTTGCCTTTGCGATACTATTGTCCATCCAACCGTTCAAACTTCGATTAACTACATCTAATTCTGAGCATTAATATTATGCAATACTCATTCCCTTATCAACCCCCTGCTCCTTAAATACACCATCACTGCAATGCATTTCATCATTTTCTCGTATCTAATTGGCAAGCTTATGCTCTACAACTTGCTGATACAATTGGAGCCTACCCACCAGAAACCCAACTAGTTAGCCATCGTTTTGTCATAAGCATCAACACAACATCGAACATCCAACACATCACATTTCCACATACATTGCACTTAATACTCAGTCTATGAGGCTTGCTGATATAATTGGACCCTACTCATTAGAAATTCAGACTGATTAGCCATCGTCACCATTAAATTCATTATATCTTTTTTTTTTTTTTAAAGAACCAATCCTATTCCTCATAAATTAGTTAAATCTTGTGAAGTAGAAATCGTACGTCTATACGGGCAAAGTGGGTGTCTGACACCTTCCCTATTTGTAACTGCGGTCCCATACTCAGAATCTCTGGAATGCAAACTCAAGAGTCATCTTAGAGCGAAGGATTTTCAGATTTTCAGTTTTAAGCGTTTCAATAGGGTCTAACCGACTGTAGATTCGAAGTAATTGGTTAGTAGCAACTTTGGTTAAACGTAATACTCCTAATCATCCTCCGAAAGCCCTCGAGGGGGAGGCACCCCGTGGAAAACGAGTCGACCCCACTCGGGATCCGGTGTCCACAGAACCATGCTGGGTTCTCTTAGTAGGCCTGGCCAACTTATATTTGTTGATGATTAAATGTACAGATGTGATCGAGGTTGAATCGTTGACATAAGAACATGAGAATGCTGCCGAACTAGTAGATGATCCATAGGAAAAATAGCCCTATTTAAATGAAGATAAACTTGCAACATTGGTATAACTAGACTGACTAGTTAGAACATGTGGTACTCAGGGCATAGTCTCCGATTGTTTACCTGGAATTTGGTATTGTGGACGTTCTTAGATTATTTAGTTGGATATGAAGTATATGGTGGTTATGGATAATAATTATTAATAAGGTCCCAAGTGGATAGACCTAGTCGAATTAATGAATTGCATTTTATGGATGAGTTTTGTTGTTTGTGATGATTGAAGATGTATGTTTGTGAATGTCGTATATGCATGGATAGAAGTTTTAAATGTTGTGTGTGAATGATGGATTTGAAATGAAACTTAGAGTACACATAAATTAGTGCCTATGATTAATAGTATAACTCACTGGTTTAAATACACTCAATGTACAAGTCATGTACCGTAACTTAGGTTTGAGTGTGCACACTCACACTATATATCTGAATCTTGGGATGTGCCACTCTTAGTAAAGGCCCATTTGAATACCACCGAATAAGTTACTTTTTCTACTTACAACAATAAGTAAGATGTTAGAAATAATGTGCTGAAAATAATAAATAATATTTGAAATAATAAAAATAAAGTAAGAAAAGATGACTTATTTATTTGAGTCGCGGTGTGACTAAGTCGCTCGGCTTGAAACCAAATCTACCCACCTTGGACCGTGTCCCAAGCGCAACAAGAATCTTGGACAATTGGCGGTCAAGATACAACGACTATTACCCAGTCTCAACGGTGCACTCATTGTATATGGGCTTGAACCTTGTAACGCCTTGGAAATCGGGGTCGTGCATACACTCGACTCCCGAGTTCCCGGGTATCACTTATAACCTATTTGCTTATTAAAGTGCGTTTAATCAGTTTTAAATGCGTAGCATGGAATTTCTTGGAACACGAAATATAATCACAACTGATCTACTGAAATGAAAGAGGTCAAATATATACAAGTCCAAAGAGTGTAAATGGGTCTCTCAAGGCGTTGCCCAACAAAATCACAAAAAAATGACAAGTCCAGAAGAATAGTACGCTGAATCCACCACTTAACAATTCAAAATAGGCAGCAAAAGTCTATGATGAGCCGCCTATCAGCTGGAAGTAGGACAACTCATCCTCCTCGTCATTGCCAGCGCCGCTCGGCTCCTTGAACTCATCGTCACCTGCAGCTACTGAAGAGTCTGGTTGGTGTTTTAAAACACCATCCCAGAGTGGGAGTGAGTGATCAACTTAGTGGGTGCTATTAGTCTTAAGTTATAACAGACATCAATTATATTATGAACTTAATGAAAAATAATCATTTACAAACACCTAACTAATCTTATTAATGCGCATGCATGACGGATGATATGATGCATGCCCTTGCCACAACACTCCCTCGAGCGATTCCATCTAACGATCGCGTATGACAAAACTCCCTCAGAGCGACCTCGACTGCCGAGTCGTCACCCTAACTAGTGCGATGCAGTGTGTTCGTGTTAGCCGAGTTCTTAGTTAAGTTCATTCATCCAGCAGGTTGGGGAATCTGATACACCCCACATATCAATGCCTTAACTAGTTACGATGACAAGGCCCCTTAACGCGCGAGGCTAGGGCACCTCGATCCTTAATCCTGTCGGGTTCCTCATCCTCTATTTCAAGCATATGGGGAGTGCTGAGAACTAGGATCGCTCGCGGTCACTACGGGGAGATTCGTCACCCCAACGTAGGCTAACAGCTCGAACACGGTGTCCCATTCCACCATGCTAGGCCCATGAGATGGTGGATTGGCTTCAGGTGGTTATCGATGGGCTACAACAGTTGTAGGGTGTGCCATGTTCCATACATGTATGAACAAACAAAACAAGGTTGATCAGCCAATAGAATAGACCGCATGAGTTCAGCTAAGTACGCGGGGGAACGACATTGGGTACGAGAGACCCATGTAGTCTAACTACTGTTGCCCACACGCACTCACCCAAATCCATGGGTTTAGCCTTAAGACGGTCCTACCATCAGGGCCGCCTTCGCTCTCCTCGTATTCCTGACCAACCCAATGGTTCGGGTGGTGACCCATAACATGCCAACCAATTGGGTTATCAACTAGCATAAACAACATAATGTTCTCATGCACCTCAACATACAATTCAGAATCTCCTAACAAAAGAAGCTAACAATATCATGAATAAAGGTGCATGTGTGTGGTGTGGGTTGGTGAGGAAGTTAAGCACTTCCTACATCTCATAGAACCAAATTGCACAAGGATTAATAAGACATACATGCTATAGGGCAATCATCATGTGAAAAACCAAACAAGACATAAACATGAGATCATCAATTCATACCAAATCATGTGAGAGGCAAGAACAACATCATATGAGAAAATCAACAAGACATACAATTCCCTACAATTCCAAACAAACCAAGCACTTTCTAGGTTTTCTCTAGATTCTCCAAATGCATCATCCAAGCAATCGAAATCATCAGATTCATACTACAATTGGTGCTAGGACACCTAAGGATAATAGTCCTTACCTATGGATCGTTGAAGACTTGAAAAACGACCTAGGAGTGTGGATTTGGGGTCGATCGGGCGGAATCCTTACAGCAAACCCTTGAATGTTAGAACTTCATGCAAAACCCTTCTCATCACAAGCGTTTCAAGGAAAGGGATGAGGGATCATACCTAGATGATCAACAGAGTGATTCTTGTGGTTGTGGTGTAGGGTTTCTCTTTGGAGAAGGGATAGGGAGTTGCAAGATTGGGTTTCCTTGGGCCCCACTAGAGCTATGGCCTACCTTCCCTCTTCTTCACTCTCCCTTCCTCTCTTCTTTCTCCCTTTCCTCTTTTCTCTCTTTCCATTCTCTAAGGCAAATTCGTATGGGGAGAGGGGTGCCCCAAATGAGGCCCTTTTATAATGACAGATTTGGTGTCAATGGCCCCAAGTGTTGGGTTTTTACTATACTAACCATATGAGAGGGTTTTTCTAGCCTCTAGGGCCCACTATGGGGTGTACACATTGATTTACACTGTAGGCTAGTTAGCCCTAATGATGATCTATGTATGGATATGATCGGCCAACATTTGGACACGCCGATCAACAGATATGATTAAAAGTCTGTTCAACGGTTACCAATAGTCGATCGGGGCCGCGGCTATACGGATATGAGCAGAAAAATATTCATTCTCCATGTGTGAAGTTTGGTCACAAACCGACGGTCCGAAATCCTCAACTTTGCATAAGAGTGGACGACCCAATTCACTTAAGTTTCAACTCCTTTCTTTAGGGTGTTTGCACTTCTCATGCACTCGTCCTTCGGCTCAAGTTGAACGGTTCTTGATAACACTCAGGTCTGACTCCCGCGATGGATGTCAAACCCAGTAAGACGGACATTACTTTATAATTTTGGAACTAGTGGCCCACCAACGAGCGGTCTAGAGCTTGTTTGAAAAATCGGGACATTTCTGGAATGAATTAGGTATTGAGATTTTTCGTGGGCAGTGATTAGGGTTTGAGTTAACTATGTTCGTAGTGTGTCTTATTTATAACTAGTGAAAGTGGAGATTTGGTCATGATTACTCTAAGCCGTCGGTTTTCGGCTAAAAGAGTAACAGGGTTCATTTGGTCTATTAGCCAAGATCTAGGCCTTATCTGACTCGGTTTCAGTTGGATCTTTAATTTAGTTATGATTATCTTAATTTATTAGCAAATGGTCGGTTAGATTTGGGCCCTCTGTGAGTAAATCATGGGGCTACACCTGACGTTCAAGTGATCGGGCGGGTTTGTTGGCTTCCTACGGTTGATTAATCGGACTTGTACGGTTCTTTACTGGTTCCACTCGTGTATAAACTAACATTGATTGCTAACAGTCAGTATGTGATATTATAAGTTAATTATATAAAAAAAATTCAAGGATTTTTGGAAATCCAAAACAATTAAAATCTAGGACGTTACAATTTACCCCCCTTAAAAACAATTTCGTCCCCGAAATTGCCTAAGGGTAATAAGTAAAGATATTATCATTTCATTTGCTTAAGTTTTGCTGATTTTGGGTTTACATACGTTTTAGAGTATATAATAAATACGATAGCCTAGCTCATTGTGATCTACCCCCCTTAAAAGTTTTCACTTTTGAGGTTTGAAAACAAATGTCAAAATCATCATTATCGTGCTAAGTGTTTGATGATAAAGTTTACCTAAGGGTGATATATTCTACTCTTTTATGATTGGGTTAACACAGAAAGACAGTTGTGGTAGGCTTTGATCCCATACGTCGATCCTTTGCCTGACCAGGGCAGAAAGATTGTTGTATCCCTTCCTAGTCCTGGTAGATCCTGGTCTTCTGCTCGGTCAAAGCAGTGAGTCCATTGGTAGTCACCCGGGATTGAGAATTGGGTCAAGTCGCGAGTACTTCGCAGGTGTATACTTACGTAATTCCGTAGTCCAAATAATATAAATGTTTAGCAATCATTGAAAAGTTTAAATCTCTTATTTATAAAGTTGTTCTTTGGGTCTTGGTCTACGGGAGTCCTCGTTTTAATTTTATATCCAAGTTGGGGGTTGATAAATCTTTCGATATGCCTATGGTCAAAGATCATCCTAAAAAGGTTTCTAAAGGCACGAAATTTTATATGAATTACCATTTCAATTTTAGGGCTAGTGGGTTTTGAGCAAACTATACTTTAGTTTCATAAATTTCAAGAATGAAGGAATAGTCGAAAGTTTTACGGTATTCTGGTAGTTAGAAGTGCTAATAACGCTAATAAGAACGCAGTAAGGCAACCATACATACAAGCATTCACAAGGCGACAAGAAAATTCCGAGGCAATCCATACATTCATATTGGATTCAAAGTGCCACTAGTATGACCAGTTACATCCTACAGTATTGATTACAACATAGATATTCCAAACGTATGGGAAATACAACCTAGTCAAGCAAAAGTTCTAATTATCCTTCAATACATGTAGGTAGACCTAACCGACTTAGAGCAAACTACTAATTATCAGTAAGGTTATGTTACTACTCTCCTAGGTCGGGCGAAGATAGGAGTGTTTCTTCCCCATGAGGGAAAGAATCACCGGAATGGAGAAGAAAGAGGCAACGGTTGCTAGGAGTGCCATTTCCCTTGGCAAGGAAATTGATTGTTGATGAGAATGTTTTGGAAAAGAAATGGATTTAGTGTTGGATTTGTTAATGGATTTTGAGATGAGTTTTAGGAGTGAAAAAGTGAAGGTGATGGAATGAGATGGTTTAGGGAGATAAGAGATGTGAAAGGAAAGAAGATGGTTTTGAAGAGGATGATGTGTTGAGGTTTAGAGAATGAGATGAGCTTTTCTCTAAAGATTTGGGAGAATGGAGGATGGCGAAGTGAGAGTGAAAGAGTGGATGGGTTTAAGGAAAATGGATTTGAGGAATGGGAGTTGAGAAATGTTTAGGAAATAAGTTGGGGAAATGAGATTTGAGAAGGGTCGGAATGAGTTTTGAGAGAATGCAATTTGAGATGGTTAGAGTGAAGAGGGTTGATGTTGGGTTTTGAGGGTAAATGGGTGAATGGAGTAGGATTGAGACTGGGTGTTGAGATGGGACGGGTCTTGTAAAGGAGAAGAAGATGGGTTTGAAGTAGATCTAGAATGGGAGAGTGAGAGATGAGGGAAATGTGTGTCAGGGTTTTGGAGAGAGTTTAGAAGGAATGGAATGTAGTGGAAATAGAGGGAATGAGTTCTAAGCTTACTTTTATTTCATAAAATTTTGTTTCTTTTGAAGTTCCACAAAAATTATAAAAATTCAGAAGGTGCTAGTTGTCCCAAACCAATAATTTTCTGTTTGTTTCTAAAATACCTCTACTGCTTGTAACATTTTTCATACTTAAAGTAACTAAATTATTTTCTAAATTTTATAATGAGTTGTCAGTAAGTTTATCCTCATATTATAAAATTTCATCTCGTTTTGAGTTGTATAAAAATTATTAAAATTTTAGTAGTGGTAGTTGTCGAAAACTAACGATTTTTTTTTTGTATGATTACAAAATGTCTCTATTTCTTATAAGGTTTCTTAGACTTTCGGTAATTGAATTATTTTTAAAATGTTTATAATGTTTCATCACTAAGTTTAAAGTTATCCCATAAAATTTCATATCATTTGAAGTTGTAAATAAATTATTAAAATTCTAGGAGCAATACCTGTCCGAAATTAATAATTTTTGGATAGTTGGTAAAACATCCTAAGTTTAACTATATTATAATTTTTATTTTATTTTTTTCTTATTTTTATATAAAATTATACTCATCAAGCTTCAATCTGGCTTTTGAATCACTTAAATCAGAGTTGTAACGAAGGAGATATGAATTTTTGAAGTTGGCCTAAAAACTGTAGAAAACGGGCCGCCCGGCCCGGCGCTGTGGCGCCAAGACCCTGGAAGATTGGGCGCTGACGGCGCCCACTCGGCGCTGTGGTGCTGGAGGGTTGTACCTTGTGATGACTATATCTTGCAAATTGGGATGAGTTATTCGACGTGCCATATATGAATTTAGGGTAGGAGAAGCTGATCTACACAATGGGCCTATCTATTTTGCAAAATTCCACCAAGTTAGTGGCCAAAATCCAATTCTTCTATAGTTTCACTATTTCCGATAAATTTTTGCTTATCCCTAAGTCTTTATCCTAGAATGGGTTGGAACTAATAAATTTAACCTGGAACTAACAAATTTGACCAAGAATTAGCTCATTCGGACTTGAATGTTGGCTTTGACCGTCAAATCTTTCGATTTTCGGCTCGTTCCTAACAATGTACTGGGGAAGTTTAAGAATAGAGTGATGATAGGTTAATATCTTAAGGAGATATATTGGAAAGAAGAATTTCGATTTAGGCTTGTTTGGCTAGTGACATTAAGCTGTACTAAATTGGATTGCAATGCTAACCCCAACCTAAGATTTGGGAATGACATGTCTAGAATGAGCGCAGGTCAGAATTTAGAATTTATTTCATAGGCTTTGAAAAATGACTCTTGTGTTGGAAGGTGTGATATGGGACTTCCAAATCCCATGATAATGAATTTCCAAGGGTAATTTGAAAGGAAATCCCAGAATTCACCCTTAATTGAATACATTCTAAACAGTGTATTGTAAAACATGGGATACACTCATTATAGGGACGATACATTACACATGCATTTATTGTTACTCTCACAATTCCCTTCACCCTAATCTCACTTATTTTAGTTGGCCCAATAGTCCCTTAGGAATTAGGTGGACTGGAATAACTAACTTTCCTGGTTAGTTGAATCGAGTCTTGCCTTCAAGTTCTCAAATTCTTATCTGGGAACAGGCCGAGGCACTGTAAGACTCTCGAATTCCCTTCTCTAGCGTTACTACTCCCTCTCGCTACCGAACCCTAACACCTTGGAAGTTTCACCTTATGTCTAAGACTGACGGTTCAGGGACTGGGGTGGTTCCTAGCATTTCGTGGTTCCTACTGCGTTCCCTCTCAACTCAGAGGACGCGTTAGTGAGTTCATGACCCATGGCCCAATGGATTCCAAACTATTGCTCTGATACCATCTTGTAACGCCTTGAAAATCGGGGGTCGTGCATACACTCGACTCCCGAGTTCCCGGGTATCACTTATAACCTATTTTCTTATTAAAGTGCGTTTAATCAGGTTTAAATGCGCAACATGGAATTTCTTGGAATATGAAACATAATCACAACTGATCTACTGAAATGAAAGAGGTCAAATATATACAAGTCTAAAGAATGTAAATGGGTCGCTCAAGGCGTTATCCAACAAAATCACAAAAGAATGACAAGTCCAAAAGAATAGTTCGCTGAGTCCACCACTCAGCAATCCAAAATAGGCAGCAAAAGTCTATGATGAGCCGCCTATCAGCTGAAAGTAGGACAACTCATCCTCCTCGTCAATGCCAGCGCCGCTCGGCTCCTCGAACTCATCGTCACATGCAGCTACTGAAGAGTTTAGTTGGTGTTTTAAAACACTGTCCCAGAGTGTGAGTGACTGATTAACTTAGTGGGTGTTATTAATCTTAAGTTGTAACAGGCATCAATTATATTATGAACTTAATGAAAAACAATCATTCACAAACACCTAACTAATCTTATTAATGCGCATGGTGACGAATGATATGATGCATGCCCTCGCCACAACACTCCCTCGAGCGACTCCATCTAACGATCGAGTATGACCAACACTCCCTCAGAGCGACCTCGACTGCTGAGTCGCCACCCTAACTAGTGCGATGTAATGTGATCATGTTAGCCGAGTTCTTAGTTAAGTTCATTCATCCAGCAGGTTGGAAAATCTGATACACCCCACATATCAATGCCTCAATTAGTTGAGATGTCAATACCCCTCAATGCGCGAGGCCAGGGCACCGTGATCCTTGATCTCGTCGGGTCCCCATCCCCGACTTCAAGCACATGAGGAGTGCTGAGAACTGGGATCGCTCGCGGTCACTACGGGGAGGTTCGTCACCCAACGTAGGCCGACAGCTCGAACACAGTGTCCCATTTCACCATGCTTGGCCCACGAGACGGTGGATCGACTTCAGGTGGTTATCGATGGGCTACAACAGTTGTAGGGTGTGCCAGGTTCCATACATATATGAGCAAACATGGTTAACAAAATAAGGTTGGTCAGCCAGTAGAGTATACCGCATGAGTTCAGGCAAGTACGTGGTGGAACGACATTGGGTATGAGCGACCCATGTAGTCTAACTATTGTCACCCACACGCACTCGCCCAAATCCATGGGTTTAGCCTCAAGACGGTCTTACCAATGGGGCCGCCTTCGCTCTCCCCGTATTCCTGACCAACCCAATGGTTCGGGTGGTGATCTATAACATGCCAACCAATTGGGTTATCAACTAGTATAAACAACATGATATTCTCATGCACCTCAACATACAATTCAGAATCTCCTAGCAAGAGAAGCTAACAATATCATGAATAAAAGTGCATGTGTGTGGTGTGGGTTGCTGAGGAAGTTAAGCACTTCCTACATCTCATAGAACCAAATTGCACAAGGATTAATAAGACATACATGCTATAGGGCAATCTTCATGTGAAAAATCAAACAAGACATAAACATGAGATCATCAATTCATAACAAATCATGTGAGAGGCAAGAACAACATCATATGAAAAAATCAACAAGACATACAATTCCCTACAATTCCAAAAAAATCATGCACTTTCTAGGTTTTCTCTAGATTCTCCAAATACATCATCCAAGCAATCAAAATCATTAGATTCATACTACAATTGGTGCTAGGCCACCTAAGGATAATAGTCCTCACCTATGGATCATTGAAGACTTGGAAAACAACCTAGGAGTGTGGATTTGGGGTCGATCGGCCGGAATCCCTAAAGAAAACACTTGAATGTTAGAACTCCATGCAAAACCCTTCTCATCACAAGGGTTTCAAGAAAAGGGATGAGGGAACATACCTAGACGATCAACGGAGCGATTCTTGTGGTTATGGTGTAGGGTCTCTCTTTAGAGAAGGGATAAGGAGTTGCAATATTGGGTTTCCTTGGGCCTCACTAGAGCTATGACATACCTTCCCCCTTCTTCACTCTCCCTTCCTCTCTTCTTCCGTTCTTCTTTCTCCCTTTTCTCTCTTCTCTCTTTCCTTTCTCTAGGGCAAATTCGTATGGGGAGAGGGGTGCCTCAAATGAGGCCCTTTTATAATGTCAGATTTGGTGCCAATGGCCCCAAGTGTTGGGTTTTTACTATACTAACCCTATGAGAGGGTTTTTCTAGCCTCTAGGGCCCACTATGGGGTGTACACATTGATTTACACCGTAGGATAGTTAGCTCAAATGATGATCTACGTATGGATATGATCGGCCCACCATTTGGACGCGCCGATCAACAGATATGATTAGAAGTCTGTTAAATGGTTATCGATAGTCGATCGGGGCCGCGACTATACGGATATGAGCAGGGAAATATTATTACTCCACGTGTGAAGTTTGGTCGCAAACCGACGGTCCGAAATCCTTAACTTTCATAAGAGTGGACGACCCAATTCACTTAAGTTCCAGCTCCTTTCTTTAGGGTATTTGCACTTCTCATACACTCGGTCTTCGCCTCAAGTTGAGTGGTTCTGGACAGCACCCAGGTCTGACTCTCGCGATGGATGTCAAGCCCAGTAAGACGGACATTACTCTATAATTTTGGAACTAGTGGCCCATCAACGAGCGGTCTAGAGCTTGTTCGGAAAATCGGGGCATTTCTGGAATGAATTAGGTATTGAGATTTTTCGTGGGCAGTGATTAGGGTTTGAGTTAATTATGTTCATAGTGTAACTTATTTATAACTAGTGAAAGTGGAGATTTAGTCATGATTATTCTAAGCCGTCGGTTTTCGGCAAAAAGAGTAACGGAGTTCATTTGGTCCATTAGCCAAGATCCGGGCTTTATCCGACTCGGCTTCGGTTAGATCTTTAATTTAGTTATGATTGTCTTGATTTATTAGTGAAGGGTCGGTTAAATTTGGGCCCTCTGTGAGTAAATCATGGGGCTACACCTGACGTTCAAGTGATCGGGCGGGTTTGTTGGCTTCCTACGGTTGATTAATCGGACTTGTGCGATTCTTTACTGGTTCCACTCGTGTCTAAACTAACATTGATTGCAAACAGTCAGTAAGTGATATTATAAGTTAATTATATAACAAAAAATTTCAAGAATTTTTGGAAATTCAAAACAGTGAAAATCTAAGACGTTACAAACCAGCACGCAACACTTAATCAAAGTGAGTAACTCGGCAGCAAACTCAGTTGGCAAAACAATACTAAACATTATATATAATATATATATATATATATATATATATATATATATATATATATATGGAAAAAGGTACTATGCGCTCGAGCTCACGATAAGCTTATCGTGAGGTCGAGCTGTGTGGGCCCCACCGTGATGCGTGTCGGCCATCAACACCGTGCATTTGATGGGTACCCTTAAATTATGGGATATCCCAAAAATCAGCCGTATACGGAACTCAGGTGGGCCATACCATCTAAAATATGTGAAGACACCGTTAAAACATATAAAAGCACATGGTGGGGCCCACTGAGTTTTTCATGCGCCTGAAACTTGGTCTGAACCCTCATTCAAGTGGGACACATATAATGGATGGGCTGGATTTACAAACCACATCTCAGTGGGCCCTCAAAAAGGTTATGAATGTTTAATGGTGTACGACCCCTCTACTTCTATGTGGTGTGGCCCACACAAGTCATGGATTGACTTCATTTTTGGGAATTAGACCACGATGGAATGGTGCATCTGACTAATGGGGTAGATGGTCGAAACGCACCACGGTGGGGCCCACACAGCTTGACCTCATGGGACGGACCCGTGAGCTTGAGCGCATAGTGTATATATATATATATATATATATATATATATATATATATATATATATTATATATATATATATATATATATATATATATACACTATGCGCTCAAGCTCAGGGTCGTCCCATGAGGTCAAGCTGTGTGGGCCCCACCGTGGTGCGTCGAACATCTACCCCATTAGTCAGATGCACCATTCCATCGTGGGTCTAATTCCCAAAAAGAAGTCAATCCATGACTTGGTGGGCCACACACATACAGAAGTGGAGAGGGGTCGTACACCATTAAACATTCATAACCATTTTTGAGGGCCCACTGAGATGTGGTTTGTAAATCCAGCCCATCCATTATATGTGTCCCACTTGATGAGGGTTCAGACCAAGTTTCAGGCGCATGAAAAACTCAGGTGGGCCCCACCATGTGCTTTTTATGTTTTACGGTGTCTTCACATAATTTAGATGGTATGGCCCACCTGAGTTCCGTTATACGGCTGATTTTGGGATATCCCATAATTTAAAGGGTACCATCAATGCACGGTGTGATGGCCGACACGCATCACGGTGGGGCCCACACAGCTCGACCTCACGATAAGCTTATCGTGAGCTCGAGCGCATAGTACCTTTCATATCTATATTATATATATGATATATATATATATATATATATATATATATATAATATATATATATATAAGTTTAGTAGTTTTGCCAACTGAGTTTGCTGCCGAGTTAACTCATTTGATTAAGTGTTGCGTGCTGGTTTGTAACGTCTTAGATTTTCACTGTTTTGAATTTCCAAAAATTCTTGAAAATTTTGTTATATAATTAACTATAAATCACTTACTGACTGTTTGCAATCAATGTTAGTTTAGACACGAGTGGAACCAGTAAAGAATCGCACAAGTCCGATTAATCAACCGTAGGAAGCCCAAAAACCCGCCCGATCACTGAACGTCAGGTGTAGCCCCATGATTACTCACAGAGGCCCAAATTTAACCGACCCTCACTAATAAATCAAGACATCATAACTAAATTAAAGATCTAACCGAAGCCGAGTCGGATAAATGGATCCCGGTCTTGGCTAATGGACCAAATGAACTCCTTTACTCTTTGCCGAAAAACCGACGGCTTAGAATAATATGACTAAATCTCCACTTTCACTAGTATAAATAGTTACACTATGAACATAATTAACTCAAACCCTAATCACTGCCCACGAAAAATCTCAATACCTAATTCATTCCAGAAATGCCCCGATTTTAAACAGAAAAAGAAATCGTTGGTGTGAATTAATAAATTCGAAAAAAAGAGTTGGTATATATAATATATAGACTATTATTAGGTGCTTAAATCACAATTTCAAATGAGTTAGGTCCGTTGGATTTGAACTCAACTGGTGTGACCACCCAAACAGACGCATCATTAGTTTGAAAATTCGTGCAAAACTGATATGTGCGAATGTCTGTGCGGAATGTAGAACTGTTGGGGGCCTTGTACAAAACCTTAGGATCTAGCCTCCCGAAACAAACCAGAATTATGGAATAATAAAGCAATGAAATAAATCAAAGCATAAACCACACGACACCAGGGAATTTTACGTGGAAAACCCTCAAAGAGCTAAAAACTACAGGACCTCGTCCAGATCAACAATCCACTATGAAGTAGAACGTTACAACATTCTTCACTCACGTAGGAGTGAATAAACAATAAGAGAACAAAAGAAAAATGAAGTGATCTCACCGATCACGAGGACGCAGAAGTGCTGAGACGTGGACTACGAAGTAGATCACCTTTACGGGCAAAATCTCCCTTCCACAAGCTTCTTCTCTCTCTTTCTCTCTCACTCTCTCTCACCTTTGATATCTCTAAGCCCTCATAGAAAACCTTTAGGAAACCTTAGAATACCCTGGAATGCACTCCAATCTCGCATACGCCCTTTTATATAAGAATAGAAAGAGGTAGAATCCAAATAGGAAACAAAATTCGTAGAATCTGCGTTTTCACAATCGCATCTGCGTAACTCTTCGATGATATCGTTGGTCTCTCGATGACAGCTTTGATATCATCAACAGTCCTTCGATGATATCGAAACAGGACCAAAACTGTCCAGCGACCAGGGGTGAAAATTCCGTCAATTATCGATGTCATCGAACGTCTCTCGATGACAGCCTTCAATATTATCTAAAGTCCTTCGATGATATTGGAACAGGAAAAAAATTGTCCAGCGACCAGCGGTGAAAAATCCGACAATTATCGATGATATCGAAACTGGTTCGATTTCATCGAACCCAGCAATGAGGAGAAAAATCTCCATCAAATCTCCCCCTTTTCGACTCAGGAGAAATTCACCTTCTTCAAGTCATCCCGGTTTCTACAAACCTCAAACTTGCCCTTGAGCAAAGCCTTGGTCATCATGTCTGACCCATTATTGTCCGTGTGGACCTTCTCAAGTTGTAACACCTTCTGTTCCAAAGTATCTCTGATCCAGTGATACCGACTCTCTATGTGCTTCGACTTGGAATGCTGACTTGGATTCTTGCTCAAGTGTATAGCACTTTGGCTATCGCAATAGACCACGTGTTGCTCCTGCTTCAGGCTAAGTTCCTGTAGGAACCTCTTCATCCAAAGCATCTCTTTACATGCCTCTGTGACTATAATGTACTCGGCCTCTATCGTCAACAATGCTACGACATTCTTTAGTTTGCTCTGCCAAGAAACCACTCCCCTGCAAACGTGAACATGAACCCCGATGTAGACTTCTTGGAGTCTATGTCACTTGCCATATTTGCATCTATGTAGCCCTCTAATACAGGTTTTTCGTCACCATAGCATAGGCTCAAACTGGATGATCCTCATAGATACCGCAGTATCCACTTCACCACTGCCCAATGCTCTTTGTCAAGATTGACAAGATACCGGTTGACAACACCAACCGCATATGTTATGTCTGGGCGTGTACACACCATAGCATACATCAAACTTCCTACAGCTGACGCGTAGGGTATCTTCTGCATCTCTTCCACCTCTGCCTTCGTCTTGGGACACTGCCCGTCGCTCAATCTGAAGTGACCATCCAGTGGAGTACTGACCGGCTTTGCTGCATTCATATTGACCACTCTAGGATTTTCTCAATATATCGCTCTTGTGACAGCCAAAACTTCCTGCTGCTTCTATCACGGGTTATCTCCATTCCTAGGATCTGTTTAGCCGGGCCCAAGTCTTTTATCGCAAACGACTTGCCCAACTCCTGTTTCAGCCTGTCGATCTTCTTGATGTCTTTTCTCATGATGAGTATGTCATCAACGTATAATAGCAGAACTAAGAAATCACAATCTGAGAACTTGCCCTTGAACATACAGTGGTCCGATTTTATTCTGTCATACCCATGCTTCAATATAAACGAGTCGAACTTCTTGTACCATTACTGTGGAGCTTGTTTCAGCCATATAAGTTCTTCCTCAGCCTACACACCATATGCTCTTTGTCCTTGACTTCGAATCCCTCTGGTTGGTGCATGTAGATCTCTTCTTCTAGGTTACCATGGAGAAAGACAGTTTTAACATCTAACTGCTCTATCTCCAGATCCATGCTAGCCGCCAACCAAGCAACACCCGTATGGATGTCATCTTCACCACTGGTGAGAATATCTCTTCGAAGTCTATACATTTCCTCTAACCAAACCCTTTCACCACAAGTCTGGCCTTGAATCTCGTCTATGAATTCTTCTACTCAACCTTCTTTCGGAACACCCACTTGTTGCTCAAAGATTTCTTGCCCTTAGGCAGTTTCGCCATGTCATAGGTGTGGTTCTTATGTAAGGATTTCATCTCCTCTTGCATAGCTTTCAACTACTCCCCCTTATGCTCGTCGGCTAGGGCCTTAGAATAATCTTATGGCTCTCCCCCATTAGTGAGCATAATGTACTCGTGCGGCGAGTATCTTTTGGACGGCTGTCTGTCCCTAGATGACCTCCTCACTTGTGGCTCAACAGGTGGATCAAGTGAAGGCTACTCCCCTGGTCCATCTTCTGTAGGAACTCCCCCGTCCTCTGCACCTTGTTGTACTCCCCCGTCATCAGGCACCACGGGAGGAATAACCGGATCCATGTCCTCTAGATCACCTGAACTAGGCTGGTTCTTCTCTGGCTTACCAATGTCTTCTATACACTGAACTTCAAAGAAAACCACATCTCTGCTCCTAACGAGCTTCCTCTCGGTCAGATCCCACAGTCTGTAACTAAATTTTTCATCACCGTACCCCAAGAACACACACTGCCTGATCTCCATATCGAGCTTCGACCTCTCGTCCTTTGGTACGTGAAGGGCATCCAAACACCCTGAGATGACTGTACGATGGATCCTATCCAGTACACACCTTCTCAGGTATGTCTCCATTCAACGGGGCTGATGAAGACCTGTTTATCAAATATTCTACCGTGTGCATTGCTTCTCCCCAGAATGTCTTGGGCAACTTCGTATGGGATAATATGTATCTGATTTTCTCTACAATGGTGCGATTCATTCGCTCAGCTACACCATTATGCTGGGGGGTCTTGGGAACCGTCTGTTCATGCGTATACCCAGGGACTTACAATACTCATGAAAGTCGCCAATGTATTCACCACCATTGTCAGTGCGGTTGCACTTCAATGATCTTCCTGTGTCTCTCTCGACCATAGCATGAAACAATTTAAACACACCAAAGACCTCGTCCTTGGATTTCAAATAATAAACCCAAACCCTCCTAGATGCATTATTTATAAAAGTGACAAAATACAATGCCCCACCCAAGGTTTTTGTCCTCATAGGACCACAAACATCAGAATAAACCAAATCTAATGCATACACTTTATTAACATGAGAAGTTATGCTATTTCCCTGATAAACAATCAAGACAGGTTTTGAGAGTTGTACCTGTCACGTCTGGAAGGAGCCGCTTCTTTGTTAGTAGCTGAAGCCTTTTTTCACTCATGTGGCCTAGACGCCTGTGCCACATGTCAATAGTGATCAGGGTCAAATATTACATATCATACCCCAGTAATTGCCTAAATTTACAGACCTGATAAGGCTTAATGGGGTGTATTAATTGTGTTTCTGTCACAGGATGAAATCAGGAGTGATAATTGAAAATTGATGTTAACAGCATGGATTTCATGATCCAAAGTCTCCAGAACACGGGGTGTACTCCGGAGAACCAATAATGAAGATTTTACACGCCTGGGATCTGAGGAAAGCAAGCCAAAGGGGCCTGAAATTGGTGCAAAATGCAAGATCACACGTTTCCTACCATCCGATCAGTTCGAAACTTCATACATAGGATGAGGGCCATAAATTAACCGTACATATTAAATTTCAACATCTGGATATCTCGGGAAGTAATCCAACAGCCAGATCAGCCCCTTAATTCAGTAAGTGGGGCCCACCTGATAACAGGATATGCGTCAACTTTGGTCCCAACCCATTAATCAGGGAGATAAAAAAGATGGATGGTGCAGATTTCTCCAGAACGTTGCAACAGACCCCACTAAGTGCTGAGTGTACACGGAGCACAGGTGCAGCCGCGCCACACCAGACCGATTACAACGGTCAGCGAGCCGCTGACCCGCGCTCGTCCGCCTCCTTCTCAAAAAAAAAAAAAAAAACGGACAGCGTTAACGCTGTCCGATCGGGTATTCCGGTTGTGTGTCCACACCATCTATCAAAACGCTAATCCAGACCGTCCATTTGGTTCCTAAGGTGGACCTTACCATAGCCTAGGTGGAGGTATTTTAGAAGACAGAGAATTTTGGTTCTTTAACCTTTCAAACGCAGGTTGAACGGTGGAACAGAAACATTCTGTGGGCCACACAAAAATGAAGAAAAACCATGGGGTTTCGACCGAAATTTCGATAGAATTTCGGTGGACGGAGTGGATTTCCCAAAAAAACATCACAGTGGGCCCCACCATTTCCGCAGAGAATCCACGTCCCCTGTTGCTGCGTCAGCGAACAGACGCCGCTGCCCATTTTTGCGGACGTCAGTGGGCCCCACACGAGGTCTTTCCGGACGATCCGAGACGTTCATCTTGTAGAGGGCCGCGAGTACTACAAACCCATGCTGATATTCTACTCCCATGCGTACACACGTGCATGATACAGAGGCCACAAAAGGGCTGCCCTGCAACGTTCAAAACTGATCTCTTCGTGTTTTCTTCTCTGGGCCGCGTTAATGGACATTCAAAACCACCCATTCTTGATTGAAATTTCGTCCTGAATCCAATGGACGGGGTGGATTTTCCAGAAAACACTTCGATGGGGCCCACCGATCATGGCTGCGAAAATTTCCATTCCATGTCCTGCTACAACTCTACCACTGATCCAGCTTTCCAGCAACTATAAAAATGGAGTCTTGGACATGGGAAAAACATTCAGAAACAGGGAGGAGTTCCAGATCTACAGGAAGGGAGAGAAGAAGGAGAAGAAAGAGAAGAAAGAAGAGAGAGAGAAATTGGTTTGAATTTTCTTTTATGACTTTTTATTTCTATTTATCCATCTGTTTAATGGATTTTATGGGTAACTAATCTCTCAGCTAGGGCTGAGATGAAACCCCTAATTTGAACACCCTTTGTTCTATGTTGATTTTACTTTAATTAGATTGGTTTGTTTCTTCCCCTAGTGTGCTTGATTGCTTTAATTTCTATGCTTCTCCATCTATGAACTTGACCAGAGTCTATGGATGGATGTGGTCTAGATGCTTATTCTAGGTGCTTGTTTCTGATCATGAACAGGTTCCTGTAGAGGAAGAAACAAGGTGCTTTACTGAACTGCATATTCCATATGCCCGATTTGGACATGGGATATGTTATTCATGGCATTGCTTGAAGGAATTAGACAATTTGTATGCCCGATTAAGGACACAGATTGTGCTTTCTCTAGATAAGTTAGATCAGTTTAATTTAAGATAAATCAACAGACGAAACAAAGGTTAAGATAATTAGGGGTGGATTTGAAAGTCCTAGTGCTCTCTCTCTGATTGAATTTTCTTCTTTATTCTCAATTGTTTTTTTTCATAGAATTGTGTTAGTAAATTGCTCCATTATTTGTTGAATTAGTTAAGGAGAATTGTGAATTTGAATTGTGACGACCAGTCCCTGTGGATTCGACCTCGGTCTTACCGAGTTTATTACTACATCACAACCCTATACTTGGGGAGTGAACAAATAGCTGAATCTTCCGCTGCGTTCAACCCACCCTTGCACATACTGACACTTACCTTTTAAAGGGTGCAACACTTCTTTCCTCTGGCTATGATCAATGAATCCTTGATGAGCTTCCAACGCCCACCAGCAAACCGGCTTTCATAGCCATCATCATCCAACTTTTCCATCGACATCAAGTTGAGGCGAAGGTCTGGGATATGCCTCACATCCCTGAGAACCAATGTGCAGCCCACATCGGTCTTCACACAAATATCACCGACTCCCACGATTTTTGATACGCCAGAATTTCTCATCTTCACAGTCCCATAGTCACCTGACTTGTAGCTTGTGAAGAAGTCCATGTATGGAGTCGCATAAAAAGAAGCTCTCGATTTTATCACCTAGTCGGTGTCCTGACTCGTAGCCGTGAGACATACATCTTGATCTGTAGAAAGAATAATTACAACGTCGCCATCTGAAGCGACCGCAGTGGAATTTGATTCATCTCCCTTCTCCTTTCCCTTTTCCTTTCTTGTCGTTCTTCTTATCACGATATTCGTACTTGTAGTGGCCCTTCTTGCCACAATTCCAGCAATCAACATCTTTTTTGTTACTCGACTTGCCTCTTGATGTATCTGGGGCCTTCCCGCCCTTCTTGTTCTTTCCTCTTCCCTATTCCTCTGTCACAAGGGCCTCTTGCTGAGTAGACCCCTTAGACTTCCTCCTTATCTCCTCATTGAAGAGACAACTAGTAACCTGTTCCATGGATATCTTTCCGTCTGGCGCAGGGTTACTTAGAGACACCACCAATGTCTCCCAACTGTCAGGCAATAAAGTAAGCAATAGTAAAGCCTGCAATTCATCATCCAAGATCATTTTCATAACGGAGAGCTGGTTCACTATATTGCTGACCTCATTCATGTGCTCGGCCACAGAATCACCATCTTTGAACTTGAGATTCACAAGTCGTCTTATCGGAAATATTTTATTACCGTCTGTCTTCCTCTTATATAGCCCTTCCAATTTCAGCCATAGGCTAGCGGCTGAGGTTTCCGTAAACACATGGTGGAATACGGAATCATCCAACCATTGTCTAATAAACCCCACCGCCTTTCGGTCCATCTTCTTCCAATCATCATCAGACATATCCTTGGATTTTGCTGATATGCCTAAAATTGGAGAATATAGGTCTTTGCAATAAAGCAAGTCATCCATCTTAACCTCCATATGGTCCAGTTAGAACCATTGAGGCTGATCATCTTTGATGAGCCACCTTCAATAATTTAAAATCGATCCTACCCGTTCAATGAACTTAGCTGTAATACCACTTTGTTGGGAGGCTAGATCCTAAGGTTTTGTGCAAGGCCCCCAATAAGAACAAAAACTATTAGTGCAAGTGTGCTCTCATTCCACATATAGACCTATACTGGCCCGGTGTGCGCTCGTGCACACATCACACGAATATAGCTCGGCTCTGAGCGTGCATTATAAAGAGATGGTCCAGCCCAAATGACACTTCTTCCTTGGCAACTCAAGTCTTATATAAGGCACATCTCTTATGGACATGATATTTCTTTAATTTTTTAACCACGCGAGATAAGGGAACTACATCGAAAATAAAAACACTTAAAAAAATATGGAGAATTCTTTTTTTTGAATTTTGAAACAAAATTATTTTAAAATTCTTTTTAAAATACAACATAAGGATTTACAATGAGTAAGTTTAGTTTATAATAAATTATAAGTAGTTTTTTTTTTTTTTTTTTTAAAATAAAGTTACTTAATCACTTCGTTTAATAAGTAGAAATAAGATAAGCTGCTTAAAGGCATACATGGCTTATTTTAAGTAACTTACGGTCCAAACGCCCCCAGGTAATTTATTTGTCATTTTTCTTCTCTTTATCTTGCATGGGAGTTTTCTCACCACAAATCCCAATAGGTACATGTTTCACTAGATATGGACCATTGATTAACCGTCTTTGTGGAGGCCACTTATCTAATGGTTAGGATTTCGTTTGTCATGAATATCTTTGGAGAATGGTTGATCCACATGTGGCCCATTCATTTAATGGTATGGATCATCTAAAGATGGGCCCATTTGTGCAAACTAAAGGCTCAAGATAGTGTACATACCATGGGGATGAGGACCATGTAATTTCGCAGGTGATAAAGGTGTTGAATTCATCATCTCAGATGCTTCTAGAAGATCAAGATAAGAGGAGCTAATGAGATTGGGGTCCAAAATCTAGATAAGGTGGTTCATGTGTTCCACTTCATGCTTGTCTTTACATGCTGTGGTCCACGGGCAGAAGTTTGGTTTCCGACGGGTTGTTTCGGGAAACGGATTGGCTACGCCCCTGCCACTAGCCCGGTGGCTGGTGGTCGGTGCTCTGTGGGCCCCACGATGATGTATGTGTTTCATCCATGGCGTTCATCCATTTTTAAAGATCATTTTAGGGCTTGATTCAAAAAATGAAAGGGATATAAATCTCACGTGAACCACACCACAGGAAAACAATAGTGATTGGATATCCACCATTAAAATCCTCCTAAGGCCCGCTGTACTGTTTATTTGACACCCAATCTGTTGATTAGGTCATCCAGACCTAGATAAAGAGAAAAAACAAATATCAGCTTGATCCAAAACTTTCATGGTCCCCAAAAAGTTTTTAATGGTTGACGTTCATTCAATACTGTCCTGTAATGTGGTCCACTTAAGATTGGGATATACCTAATTTTTGGTCTCATACCATAAAATGATCTAGAAAAATATACGGACGGCATGGATGAAACACATACAACATGGTGGGTCCCACAGAGCACCGACCACCAGCCATTGGCTGCTGGCAGGGGGAGTAGCTAATCCGTTTCCGTTGTTTCGTTGCTATTTTGGTGGAGAAATGCTGAGTGCACCCTCTCGAGAATACTTTTAGAGCACACGTGGACATGAGGAGGACCTGTGTGAGATCTGAACCGTTCATCAAAAAATGCAGGCAGATCTAACCATCAGGTGGTCCGCAAGTGGGCGTAGAACGTATGAAAGGAACCATACATCGCAAGAATCATCCCTAGGAAACACTCACGTGGGCCTTAATGTTGTGGCCCACCTAAATTTTGCGATGGATTGAATTTCGGTGTGTCCCTACATTCTGATGGGGCCCACTTGAAGAATTGGTTGGATGAGATGTACACAATACGATAGACCCTACATTTAGAAGTTTTATGGTGGGTATCCCTCTTCCTAATGTGGACCATTGCTCCCTCTGGTGAAGCCCACCCAAAAAGTTAGATGGCACCCAAACGTCACTGTGGGGCCCACACAGTTCGAATTTGTGGTAATTACCGTATTTTCCAAACGTATACGATCGTTCCCTTTTTCAAGACATGTCACCCGCCTAGTGGAGATTAACTGATGAGCGGCTCAGATCACGTGCACGTGTTCAAAGTTCTCACGTGCAAGGCGAGCACACGCTTATTCAGTGTTCCTCATTTTCGTAAATGTAATAACTCGGGCTCATCTAGCACACGTCTCCCCCATGGGGCCCACATGCAGAGATGGATGGGAACGCGGATTACGTCCTACCCTCCCTGCCCGTCTCCAGCTAGGAACGTGCAGGAGCTTTGAGTGCCCACCGTGATGTATGGGTTTTATCCACACCGTCCATCCATTTTTCTGTATCATTTCATGACATATGACCATAATTTAGGCGGATCCAAAGATCAATTGGACCACACTACAGGAAGAAGCGTTGATAATGATTCTCCATTGTGTGGTACGGAATATACCTGGATGAAGAGAAAACACAAATATCACCTCGATCCAAAACTTCCGTGGCCCCAATAAGTTTTCAACGGTTCGGTTAGAGTTTAATCCCCATTGTGTGGTCCACACGTTATTTATTTGCCTCATTTTTGGTATTAAGTTCTAAAATGGTACGGAAAAACGGATGGACGGTGTGGATAAAACCCATACATCACAGTGGCCACTCAAAGCTCCTGCCCTTTCCCAGCTGGAGACGGTTGGGGGTAGGACGCAATCCGCGTCCGATGGACAGATGATCAGAGCGTTCCATATTCTGAGCGCTATCGTGGAAGGGTCATAACACTCCACAACCCTCGACGAATGGGAACTCCGATTATAAAATATTTTTAACGGTCCATATTCAACTTCAGAACAGCCATCTTTCACCATGACTATTGAATCCTGGCCCATCTGAAACAATAAACGGTTCCATCATCCTAGCCCGTCTAGCAACACGTGGCGCATGTTTATGGAAGAACGGTGCCTTTAAAAGAGATTATCCACCGGTTGACATTCAATACATATGTGGGGCCCAATCTACGACTTGTCTGGCATTCACCGGAAAAGGACCATTTGCTACCGCATACGCTTTTCTGTCACAAAACAAAAAAGTGCAGGGACAATATGGTAATTTCAATTCTAGATTTTGGTGGCTGCAATGTTCGTCCGGCCAGCTGCATTAATTGGTGGCATTTTGGTAAAATTCCACGATATCAGTGGCTTCTAGTCCAGCGTGAAGGAATCTGCGACCGTTGATTCGAGGGTCGCTCGAACGGTTGGTGGGTCTGCCTTTGACGGGTTGCTAACGGTCCGTCGCCCGTCCAACGACTAGCCCATGCCCCACTCTCAAGCAACTGACAAATCTCTGCCGTTGGTCTATGGCCATAAATTGACTGGAGTTTGTCTAACGCAATGTTTCTTCAATGAGGTAGGTAAGACTTCCATGCCCTTGTGGACCCGGAAGGTATCTTTCCGTAGATTCCCTCCATCACGGTGGGCCCCACCATTTGGACGGTCTATTTTGACAGGGGATTTATTTATTTGATACTCCGGCAGAGCGTGATAGTTGATACGCAGGCACTTGGAAATTGTACGCTTGGCATGAAATAGCGCAGGTTAAACCGTCCAAGTTGTGGGACACGACGCATGTAATTCATCTTTCTAATTTCATATGGATCGAACAATCCTAGCCTCTGATTCTTGGACACTTATTTTGTAAATTTGACCGTTGGATTTCTTTCGTTTCGACAGTCTGATAGATATCAGCCAATCGGCTAACCAAGCAATCAGATTGGTGGAAATTCCGGTTTATCCATTTAAACTGGGGGACGCAATTTGTGTGGAGTTACACTCATGCCACGTGTGCAATTTCTTGGTGCCCGCGTATCAACCATTACACTGTCAGAGTATAAAAGTTCCTCTCATTTATCGCTTTACATGGATGCAGCGTGGATGGGTTACAACCATTAGAAAATAGAATCTTGCAATGATAGTTCACCTCATTTTTCAAATGGTTGCGACTGAATTAATGTACACGTGACATACGTGTCAGAGATCTGAACCATCCAAAATGTCGCCCTCATTGTGGATGGAGCATGATCTCAAGATCATGATAAGTAGAAGGATTTTAACCTTTTAATCTTGCTCATTGAATTTCGACAACTATACTGTATATTTTGGCCGTCTATTTAATAGCCCATCATACGGATTGTTTGGATTGTTACGTCGGTCCATGCTACGGTCCATCTTCGATTAGAACAGTCTAGATAGGCGTTTGTATATGTACGGTGGATCAGTCACCACCATTTACTAAGTGGTTATGAA
Organism: Magnolia officinalis; assembly: GCA_021015155.1. NCBI lineage: Eukaryota > Viridiplantae > Streptophyta > Magnoliopsida > Magnoliales > Magnoliaceae > Magnolia > Magnolia officinalis. The sequence continues at coordinate 59,158,878 of JAJHSJ010000011.1, forward strand.
TCATTACTCATTCTGCATGTGGCACGTTTACAAGAGGGGAAATGAAAAAGCTAATCGCTAGAATAGGATAAAACCTACTCTCTTCGCACATGCCAATCGAGCACACGTATATCAGATCTTGGCCGTTTATCAGGTGGTCACGTTGGTGATCGAGCCAGTTCATCATTAGGTGGGCCACACAGTAGGAAATAGTTCAAATGAATTAACGAATGGCGCACATTTGACCTACCCATTTGGTCCACCTGATGGCTAGACCAGCCTTATTTTTGGGCCATCTTACGTTTACAGTGGGGCCCACCTGAAGAACAACTTGCATCCCGCCATGCTTGCCATTGTGGCGAGTAGGATTCGAGATCATACTCTCGCGAGTAGCATTTAGCAGGTCTCGTCATAGTGAGTATTTATCTACTACGCCACCACGGATGGTTAATCATGTCCTCACATTCTCCACCATCCGTTAAGAGGATCTATCCCCAGATGTAGTCTTGAACCATCCAGTTATAAGCCAGTCAGGATTGATTCTAGCATCCCAAGGAGCAGTCATTGGGATGAACGGTTCTGATCTCACATATTTTCTTGGCGAATATGGTCCCCTTACTACTTTTTTATTTTTACCGTCTGTTACTAATCCACACCAATCGACCGGTGGCATCATACTTTCGGTGGAATTTTGGTTTACAACCCATCTGATGTGTGCCCCATTATTTGGGTGGTTTGGATTTGAGGTATCCGCCACGTGTACTGTAGAGAGACTCATTTGTGAAAGCGGATTAGGTGCGGCCCCAGCCTCACCCAAGGTGGTGCAGACCTTACCGTGGGGCCCACCTTAATTTGTGTATTCTATATCCACGCCGTCCATCCGTTTTACAAGATCATTTTATGGCATAAACATAAAAATGAAACCGATCCAAATTTTAGGTCGGAATCAGTGGTGATCGACCATTAAAAACTTCTTGTGGGTCACCAAAGATTTGGATCAAGCTTATAATTGTTTACTCCCTTCATCTAGGTGCTTTTGACCTTATCAACAGGTTGGATGTAAAATAAACATTATGGAAACATTGCGGTGGGCTTTAGGAATGTTTTGATGGTGGAGCATTCAATCACCACTGTTTCCTATATTATTGTCCATCTGAGACTTGGATCTGCTTCATTTCTAGCTTCCTACCCTAAAATGTTCAGAAAAAACGTACGAACGGCATGGATGTTGAATACATACATCAAGGTGGGCCCCACGGGTAGGGCTGCACTGTCTTTCGTAAGACCGTGGACGCACCTAATCCTCTCCCCTCATCTGTATCCCTAGTAGAATACATTGCAGACATATCATGTATAATAATATTAAAGAAAAGATCACGTGTTGACAGTTCCCACACGTGACGAAATACACAAATACAAAGTAAAAAAAGCAAATGGGGGTTACTCCACTTTCAAAACAGACCAAATCTGACTTGAAAAAGTCATTGATTATTATAATCAAAATTCCAGGGGGTTGGGAGAATGGCAGATGTTTTACAATTAAAATATCTTAACAGGTAAGAAGCTGATTCGGGTTCGAAGTCTTCCTTGATCCAATTATAATTGGGTCCATCGACTTATACTCGGTTAAAGTTATATCTGGTTGGATCAAGTTCATTATAATTGAAGAATCGAATCTAATTAATTTTAAAATAATTTATAAAAAATTACCTGCTTAATATAAAATATATATTTTAATATTTTTTTCAAAATAGTTTTCAATAAGCTAACTAATTAAACTAAGTAATTATCAACAAAGTACCTTATGTTACATTTCTTAGAGTAAATTAGGGCCCTCAGAGGTATGAGCAAAGGGGTTGGGGTCAGGTGGCCCCACTGTGATGTTTATGTGAAATCCACTTTAACTACTACGTGTTTCACCACATGTTAGGCATAGGCTCCAAAACCAGCCTTATCCACTCTTCAATATGTTTTCCTTGGTGTTGCCTACTTGAATCATGAATGAGCCTGAATTTTGGCTCCAGCCTCAAATTTTAGTGTGGGAATTAATGGTTGGAGTGGGTTTCATATAATCATCAACGTGAGACTTATAAAAATCGAGAGTGGATGTCTCTCTCTTAACTATATCCTTAGACGTGGCTCACTTGAATCACAAGTTAGCTTAATTTTTTGTCCCTAGCCTAATGTAAGATTATCCATCTAATAGTGGGAGCAATGTTTGTAATATCAATATCATTACATGTATAATTGGAAAAGGATACAAAAGCAAGTATCATTATCGCTAATACACAATTGTATTAGCGATAGAGGGAAACATTAGGGAAACGTAGGAAAAATGATAGAATTTCTCAGTGAAATTTTAGAAAATGCTAAAATACATATATTTGTATATTTAAAAATTATAAAATTATAAAATAATGCACATATAATAAGTTCCTTTTTAACAAGGGCTTAAAAGCATGTAATGCTGACTCTAAGGGAACATTGAGAAAATATGAAAAAATTAATTGAATTTTTCAATGATACTTTAGAGATGCTAAAATACATATATTTGCATATTTAAGATCAAATAATAAATAAAAAAATATTTTTACATATTTAGAAATTAAATAATAAGTTTTCCTTTAATGGGAGCTTAAAAACATGTATCATTAATTTAAGAAAATATTATGGAAACGAGGGGAAAATGGTGGATAAATCCATCCGTCCATTTAACCATCCATCCATGTACATACATACATACAAACACACATGCATAATTTATCCATCTAGCTATTTATGTGTGCATGCATATATGCATATAATGATAAATATACACACACAAGCATGATTCATCCATTCATCCATTCATACATGCATGCATACATATATATCATCCATCCAACCATCAATCCATGCATGCATACATATATATCATCCATCCAACCATCAATCCATGTATACATACATATATCCATCCATCCTTCCTTCAATCCATGCATATTTACATATACATACAAATATGTATTCATCATATAACTATGCATAAAAAAAAAAAAAAAAAAAAAAAAAAAAAAAAAAAAAATTGAAATGTATTTTTTTTTTTAGAAATAAAATTTTAGCAATATTGGAACATTGGTAATGTTATAAAATTATTGCCAATACATTGGCCATATAAATAAAACCTTAATTTACATATTCTAAAATATTGGCGATACTAAGCAGAACTTTCAATACAATATCACTAATACTCAGAAGAACAATGGGTGGAATAGATTTCAAATACACATCACTATGGACACCTTAAAAAAATCAAGGGTGGCTCTCTTACATCTGTTCTCATATTTCAGCTGATGTATTAAGAGAATTTTAGAAATGTCGAACCTTGATTTTCGGCAAAGCCCACTGTGATGTGTATGCAAGATCCCCTCTGACCATTAGATGTGTAACGCCCGTGAAAAAATTAAATTTGAGAGAGACATTGTATTATATCTTATCTATATTGCGTATCTCATATCTATATCTATTATCTTATCTCATATCTTACCTCATATCTTATCTATATTTTATCTCATATCTATCTATATCCGTAATCATTCTCCATTTTTATATCTCTAACTCTCTCAAATGAGCCTTCTTCTTTTAAGGAGACTGTCGTAAGAGAAGTTATACTTCAACTCAAATATTAACAAAAAATTGTATCTTACGTACAATTGAGAAAAGGAGAGAGAAAATTTTGAAAAACTTAAATCCAATAAGTTTATTGTCATTCTTTCATTACTTTTTATGCATTTAATGTAATTTGATTGATCGATACAATTAATGGCTTGGATCGGCCACACGTTCATTACATTGATTTGTGGGTAGATACGATGTAAAGACGATGAAAAACTAAGATTCCATGCGAAGTTTTTTGTTTCAGATATCGAATTGTGTGCATCTGATCGAATTTGATTAGATTTATATGGATCATACAATCTGTAAGGCCAAAATATACAAAGGCCCAACTTCCAAATTAATCTGACCATTAGATGGGCCACGCTGGTCAGATCTAGAAGTATTTATTAAGGAAAGCTCAGATTTCTGCGCAAGTGTTTCTATCACTTGGCGTAGAAGGTTGAGACGGGTCATCGGTATATGTGTGATTAGATCCACACTATTCATCCAATGTGTAGATGTAAAGTATGCTATGACCTCAAGAATCCGAATAATCCAATCATCCGGTGGGCCACCTCGATTAATCATTTGCCATTCAATTTCAGAATCTAAATGTAAATAAGCATATGAATGATTCAGATTAGTAAATCCATGGGTCTTCTCCTGTGTTTTACCAAGGAGTGGGCAATGATGGGTGTATATCTATCGATAGTTGTCTGAATATAATTTTCAAAAATATGAATTTTGATGATTGAATTTAATGAAATATTATTTCAAATATTTTGTTATTTAGGGTTTTGCCACCTAGGATGTTAATCAAAGTTAGGCCCCACCGTGTAATATAACAAGATGAATAACAATGTATAGTGAATATAATTGATAAGATTTCTTAATTCAAATTAATTTGATTATCTTATGGATTCTTCACTAGTAGAAGCAGGTGAGTAATCCCTTCGTGTCTCATGTACATTGAAATTAAAATAAATTGTTTATGATGGTTTGATTGATCGAAGTACTCATTGGAGTGTTCTGTTACAATATTGTTGATTCAACTATTGTGAATGTACTAATCTGTACTAAATTACATGAATTATGATAATTGTACGTTAAATTCACATGTGAATCTTATAATCAAGATAAATAACTAAGATAGTTATGAAAAGGATATATTCATACACCATCCATTATACAAACACATTGCATTGTTGATCTTACGGGCCTTCCTTGGAAGAAATGTCGCCTACCGAAAGGTGAAAGTTTACCCAACGGGTGGATGCGGATTGACAATTTCCAACCCAAGTAGATGGACGATCATCTCATTTGATGCATTCATACATCATTTGCATACATATCATTATGCATACTTGTTTCTATTATATTTTAATTTCAATAAGCATGAACCATATTAGATTTTCTCACTAAGCCTGATAAACTTACATTTTTATTGATGAAAAAACTATACAAATGAACAATTAGCTACTTAGTTGGTGCTGGAATAAGAAATTGTGACTGAACTGGTGCACGACACACCTGAGACGTGGCCATATCTATCAAAAGAGGAACAAATCGCATTTAGATTGTTCTTAATTATTTAATTAGAATTTTACTCGTTAGGATAGTATGATTCATATATAATGAATGATGATATTAGTTGTAAGATTTTAATTATTTAATTAATTTTATTTAATTGAATTGTTATAGGCCTGTAGCAAGTATTCATTGATAAGTTGTATTGACTGATGAATGATACTTAATTTATATTGATTAAATGTTTATGGATGTTGAGAATGGATGAATGTTGATACTTAAATCATTTTTATGTGAATGATTGTGAATGAACCTAATTGGAATATAAAATGAATATTACTTTGACTCTGACTAATCGTATAATGGAATGCGTTAAATACACAATGTACGAGTTACGACTCGAAACTTATGCCTAAGGGTGCATACTTTGTATTCGAATTTTGGGGCTTGACAAGATGTGTAATACTACATTAAGCCTTAAGGACAAAAGTCATGTTGATATCTGATTCAAGGGGGCCACACAAAAAGAATTAGTTGGGAAAGATGTTTACCTTTGCTTTTTATAGGGCCCACTATGATGATTGTATAAAATCCACTTCAACCATTAGATACCACACCAAAATTTAGGCTTGAGGCCTAAAAATAAGGCTTTGGAAACATCGAGGGAATTAGTCTAAAGGGTGAACGTGGCCCTATACACTGTATCCATTCCTGTGGTCTGTCGAAATCACAAACCGGGCTGATTTTTGGTCCCTGAGACTAAGACTTAAGACTTGGTGACGCACCTAGTGGTCAGGGTGAATTTCATATAAACATCATGATGGGGCTCACCCAGTCCACGACCCATTTCCTGGCACCACCAATCCCAACTTTCATTAATGGAAGGAACTACAATGATAAATTAATTCGGATAACTTATTGAAAACCTTTTATGAGAAAGGTACCTGAATGTAAATTCTATATTAAATAGGTAGTTTTGTCTTCAATAAAATTCTCTTAATTTTAATATATATGTTACCTATATATTGATTATTCTAACAACAAATTAAGTTTTTTTTAAGCCAGAAGCATACAAGATCACCAGCTTACACGCCATGCATGGTGAGCCTGACAATCCCTGACCATGTACAAGCTCCTACTATTTCTGAGCCCAACTCAAAACCTAGATCCAAAGATCCAATGGGTAACCTGATTGGACCCCGAACATAAAAAGACCTTAATCTGGCAAGACCAGAACCCAGTTAGCTCAAGCGTAGGTACCATAGGGCCCAAGCCATCATACATGGACCCTAATCTGGCAAGACCGGAACTGCTGATTGTTTATCCATGGACCATTGAGATCGTATGATGACAATCAACTAGTGCCATGCTGGAGTGGAATGGAGCCATGTAGTCATAGCATGGACCATTGAGCTTGTTTGAGGACGATGGGTTTATGCAATGCTAGGCATCAAGGACATTTGTTCTTAAAAATTGGAAAGCTCTCTCTTGTTCCTACAAATGCTTGGTTTTGTTGATTTTTTACTTATCCATACTAGGTATGTATTAATACACTCAATTTTGGTACGCATCAATACACTTGTGTACACTACACATGGCATATGCGACATGTTCCAATGGGCTACGAGTGCACCATCCATTTTTAAAGCATCTCAATGTGGATACCTAGTGCACCAAAAACTTCTCAAATTGGAAGATCATATCCAGTACATCTGTGGCCCACCCAAACATTCATTTGCTTGTATCATTTAAGACAATGTATAAGATCATAAGTCATAACCAGAACATCTATGGACCACCCAAACATTCATTGCTTGTATCATTCAAGATAATGTATCAGTCACTACTTAACTGAATCGCTTGTTTCATCCAAGAGAATTAATATCCGTTGCTTTTTTGAATGGCTATGATAATACGAACAGGATGCTGTTTGAGGCCATGTGGGTTGTAAGCGTTACAAAAAATAAATAAATTTCCAGTGTAACGCTATCATCCGGTGGTCCAAAATGATCATAGGTGGACCACAGGGGCTCATCTATAAATTAGCACCACAGTCAAGATCAGCCTCTTTAAAATATTAAGCAAACCCACATTTGGGAGTCAAATCCAATAAGAATTCCTCTTACCTTATTACAGTGAATCCCATGTGGGGCAACCCAATTGGGCCCACCATGATAAACAAAGACCGTTGAAGAGAAAGTACAATGGATTTTAGATGACCCAAAGTAATAATCACAACCAATAAAGGCATGCAAAAGTAGCATCCCTTATACGGCTACGGGGTTTGAATGGCTGCGATCTCATGAATAGGTAGCGCCGAGGCCACGGGCAATCCAGGCATACCCATTCTATCAGACCCAGCGATCCCAACTGTTGGGCCCACCATGCTGTATGTGAGGAATCCACCATGTCCATATGTCTTGCCAGCTCATGTTAGGATATTAGCCCAAAAACGAGGTAGATGCAAAACACAAGTGGGCCAAACAGCAGGAAAAAGTGCCTATACTGTAGAAACCTTCCCAAGGTCCGCCGTGATGTTCATGCCATCCAAACCGTTTGTAAGGTCATTCCCACTGGGATGAATTGAACACAAATATTAGCCCCATCAAAACTTTAGTGGCCCCAATGATGTTTCAACAGTGGGCATTCAATTCTCTCGGCGTTACCTGTTTTGCGGCCCACTTTAATTTTGGATCTGCCTCATTTCTGGGATCATGTCAAAACATTAGCTGGCAAAATGGATGGACCGGGTGGATTTCTCACAGGCATCACAGTGGGCCCCACCTAGCTTCCAACCATGGGAACTTCATGCGGCAATCCACATCCCATTCAATCCAATTGTAGGTTTGCACAGTAATACTGAATCACAGCACCCTTTTGGATACAGAAAGTGGGAAGATGAAAACTCTAGCCCCAACAGTACTTGGTAATATACTCAACTGGGCCCACCTTTCCATGATCAAGGCTGTTCAAATATAAGCCCATCATGGCTGGGAGCCATTTGGTAACCTGCCAGAAGATCTTAACCACAGCATGGAACTTCCCCATTGATGGAGGATCAACAAGAAACTGCTCATTTCTAGGCCACCAATCAGGCACTTGGATACTGCAATGGAGGAGGTTTCTATAGGAGAGGCCCATAAACGTTTGGTCCACCAGATAAACAGTATGGAAAAACTCATTCTGTACGTCATCAGCTATCTCAACACTTTTAGATAATTAAAAGGGGTGTCAACATCCCCACAGGTCAATCAATTCCTATTCCCATCCAAAAGCATCATTGACAGTGAGAAATCTAAATCAATACACCAAATTGGAATCCCTTTGTTTTTTTTGTTTTTTTTTCTCCTCCTCTTTTTTTCTTAAACCCTGAATCATACGCAAGTATTTTCTTGCTTTTAAATAACAAATGATCTTTCATCCCTGTAAGCTGCAACTGGCAAAACCGAGTTATTGTCTATAAGAATCTCATAGCCCCAAACTCCCGAGGCAGCCCGCTCTCTGCAATTTTCATTCAGATGTATGAGCCATGTTCGGCTGCTCTTAAATGATTACATTCTATAGATTTGCTGATCATGCGTGCCAAATGTGAGCTGCTCATCAGGCGGGCCACACCATGTAGATCACATGGCACAAAAAGTAGGCTGGCACAGTAATCAGGCAGCCCCTCATATATGTTGACTATTGACTGTTGACCCCCTTTCAGCATCCAATTTTTATACATGGTATCCACCCGATAAGGGAATCCAGGCAAGTCATCCACACCGGGGCCCACCTGATAAGCGGCTCCAATGTCACACGTGTTGGTACATACGCCTACAGGTAGTGGAAATGACATCTTCCAATGCTTACCTGCCAACGAACTGCGATCCAAGTGGCCAGAAGGAACTCTACAAGAAGGCTTCAATGCTAAGTTCCACAAAGGAGCATGGATCAGGAATATCAAATTTAGTCAAGACCTGAAATCCATATCAGCATAACTGTGTTAGGCTCCTACCAACTTTCTAATCTTAATAGCACAATTCTAGAGTCAGGAAAACAAGATATTGTTTAAACTCACACAACTCCCAAAAAGGGGCTTCCCCACAAAAAGGGTTTCCTGCCACTTCTGTATTGACAAAATCACCCGACTCACCAATAAATGATCCAATGGTTTTCAGCAAGTGAGCTTTTTAGTGCCTATTTTGACAAGTGGGGTATTAGATGGGGTGTGTGAAAGTGCATCCAACCACAAACACAAACTTCGGGTTTTTTTTTTTTTTCTTCTTCTTCTGAAAATGGCCTTTAGGCATCGAATGTGCCTTTTGAGGGTGCTCGTGGGACGATGTTTGTCACTTGAGCATTCTACTGATTTAGTTTAAGCATGGGATTGTCACTATGTCATGGCTCAGGATCGCTATCACGTGTCATCCCATTGGGGCCCACATGCTAAGATGGTCTGATGATTTGAACTGTCCATGTTCTCTTTACCATAAGTAAGCCATGTACCAACAATCATGCTTCCATGAAGATCCTGACATTTGATTTTTGGAGTTGAATCTAAGCCATTGAAAATTTTCTTTTCAATGTTTGATATTCATCTCACAATGATGATCAGAATCATCCATCCACCGCAAGTTTCTTATGGAGGCCTGCATAGCATAACACCCAGAAAATGGGCGGTTTCGATCATCTGACCATCTCTGCATGTGAACCCCAAACATGCTTGTCATCCTGAGTTGCAACAGAGACCAAACTAACTCAAGGTGAAATGATAGAGTACGTGGTGCAAAACAAGGTTAGCAACACCAAATCCTACAATGGCATTGTAATGGTTGGGAACTACGGTGAAAAGAGAAGGAAAGCAAACAACTACACAAACCAAAATCATCATTTCATTCTTAGGTCATAATATTTTTACCTCATTATTTATACTTGTATAAATTATTCATATGCCAAAGGTTTGAGCTTTCAATGCAACCAATGTGTTCCTAGATTTCTTACTCTTTTTTTTTTCTTTCAAAAATCCATCTGGTATATTCATGTACCAAAAATTTAAAGTGGATTCGGGCAGACCCACAATCTGGGCCCACCTATCCTAGATTTCTTATTTGCAAAGCAAGGAAGAGATGTTTCATTTCACAGATTAGAGTTAACAAACAACCAAAACACTATTAATAGAGAATAAAACAAGAAAAAGAAAAGAAAAAAGTAGGCATACAATGCAAAAGGACAATTGACACATTAAATTGGAAAAGAAAAAAAGAAGAAGAAGAAAACAAGTACATAAAAGAGGCTTGAAACTCTATCATGCAACCACCTTCCTTCCTCAACCACAACCTAAAGAGCGGATTCCTTTCATATTGAAAAAAAAACATCCAGAGTTTGAAAAAGGTCCTGAAAGCGCATGGAACAGCAATCTCAGAGTTCCCTGCCACTATCATTGGCCTGAGATGGAGTCTTTGAAGTGGCTAAATGAACCTTACTAGCCTTAATTTTGCTTTGAGGTCTTGTTTCTTTGGAAGGAATGCTTCTGAAACTTAGATTGATAAACTCCCTAACTCTATCTAGAAATTCACTGGAATGCTTTTGAGACTTAGCTTGATAAACTCACGAACACTATCTAGAAATTACTCACTCACTTCCATGGGGATAAACTAAGGAATGCACTTAATCATGGCGTGATATTGTAACAAACACACCCAATTAGACCCATTTAGTCTCAAACCATGGTCATTAATGTAGTCTTTTTGCACCCTCTTCCACCAGTTCAAGTAACATTTTAGAATCATGACTTAAGAATGCTTTGCAAGAGATCAGAATGATCATCTGCAGTTATCAAAACAGGCACCTGCACTCAATTGATGTCAGAATACCCAGAAACTGCCTGCAGTGTCCAAGAATGTCAGTAGTAGGAAGTCACTTATTCCAGGAGTTTTGACTACCTTTTCTCACTGGCAATTGTAAGGATTGGAACAAAGATGCAGTATCCACCTATTTGCTAATTATGGTGACAGATTGTTGTGAAGACATTTCACCTAGTAGCGTTTTTGCAGTAGGCATATGTGATCAAGACATTTTAATGGCTATGAGGTAAGTTTTTAAGTCTCTACATAGAATGCAACAAAAACCTAGGGTTTCTAACTAGAAGGAAACAGTTGGAAGAAGTGTAAACCACTCTACTCAAATATCAAAATGTTGTTCTCTTCAGATTCGAGGGACTGAAAATATCATCATTGAAAGGGACAACAGGCAATGATCATAAACTAAAAGACAGACTAACAATCGGTTATTCAGCATCCGGATCTTGATAATCATGACACTCGGAGAACAATGTAATCTATGAACCTAACATCGTTTTTAAAAGAATCCAACTTAGGAATATAATCTTATAATGAAACCCAATATTTCAGAAATGATATTACATAAATGAGTCAGCATGAATTATGAAAGTTCCATAATGGTTGACGTCACTTAGTATTGAGCTGAATGTACTATGATTACTTCTTTTTTATTTTTTAAGAACATATGAACTATGATATACAGAAGTAATCAATCATCAAAACATCGAATATCAGCATTCCCAAATGATTCCATTACCTCTGGATGAACAATGCCGAAGGTGCCAATCTGCTTTCCTTTGAAAATGATGCTAGCTTGTCTACCCGGAAAAAACTCAGGTTCCTTCAACAGATGTTAAGATGACCAAGTATCACATGATTAAAATGCTGAAGGTAAAACACCTGCAAATTGCTTGACTGCAAAATCCTATACAAATATGAGTCAGTGAAGATAATCACAAATGCTTACATGTGATGGCCTTATATAATAACCCGTACTGTCTCCAACTGGAACAAAAGGTATTCCCACAACTTCCATGATTCTGTCCACCAAGCCATGAATTACCTGCAAAATCAACATTCAACTGCTAAGAATGGGAAGCTTTTAGTCCAAGCTCTCTCAAAGATTTTTCCTTCTTGATGCCACAATAACAGCTTTTCCAATGTTGTGAAATGCACAGATACAGACCAATTAATGTTTATAGAATAAGATACACAGCCAATAATCTCTATGCTGGAGGGATGAAACATGGTCAAAGACTTACAAACACAAATCCTAATAATGAAGGTCACGTGGCCATCACCATAAGCATAACCATCATTGATGATGATGGCTAACAATAAAGATCATGTGAACATAATCATGAGCGGCTAACACTGAAGATAACACGCCATATTGTAGAAGAAAATGTCTGACATGATCAACCTCGTCCAATGAGTACCAAAGCTTCCAATTCTGATCCTCATGGTCACATTTTTGCACTCAAATCTCTCCAGGGGAAAAAGAAAAAAGAAAAAGAAGAAAAGGTTACAACCATCCCTATAGACAGAAGAAGATAATAATAGTTGGAAAACACAAAAGTTCAGCTAAATGATACAAACATGGTTTCTTATCCACCTCTAATTCACACCCAACATATTATGAGTGGTGAAACACAAAAATCTTACCCAACTGGGGTCAACTGACCATTTTACTAGTCAATGCATATATATATATATATATATATATATATATATATATATATATATATATATATATATATATATATATAAGAGAGAGAGAGAGAGAGAGAGGAGAGAGAGAGAGAGGAATGCTCACCTGCGCACCTTCTTACGCGAGCACCTTTGCACATGTATCATGGGCACAGAATCTGAATGGTCCACGTGATGCGGCACCCCTTGAAACTCTATGGGCCCAATTTTCAGCCTGATCCAAAACTCTAGTAGGCCATAGAAAAGAGATATGCAAATTCCATGGCTCACCAGAGTTTTGTATTGGCTGAAAGTTGGGCTTGTGAGGTTTCAAGGGGCGCCACATCACGTGGACCATTCAGATTCTGTGCACATGACACGTGTGCAAAGGTGCGCAGGTGAGCATTCCTCTCTCTCTCTCTCTCTCTCTCTCTCTCTCTCTCTCTCTCTCTCTCTCTCTCTCTCTCCTATCTATATATATCTATATATATATATATATATATATATAATATATATCAACCCATTTTTTTGTGGGAACTAACCCCACCGTCCGCTTGCATGTGGCCCACCGGAGTTTTGGATCAGCCTCATTTTTGGCCTTACATCTTCTCTTGGCAAGGCCGAGATGATGGACAGAGTAGATTTATATTCTCGTTAGTGGGACCCACTGTGTCTTTAAAAAAATAAAAATAAATAATTAAATAAAATTATATCTTCCGCACGCCGACTAAACCACTTTCTCCATTCTTTCTTCCTTTTCGTACGATAATGGGCGCCGAACCCTCCCACTAAATGAAACCGTCCCATAATCCCCTCTCTTCCATTCCATTACGCACCCCTTTATAAAAAAAAATTTTAAAAAAAAAGAGAGAGAAAGAAACGAAGGAATCAATCAAATCAAAATAGAGAGGGGGAGAGAGAGAGCTCTGTAGATCAAGAGAGAGAGATTAAGCGGGGCCAGATCATCAGACTTTTAAGGTAGGTGATCTTATCCTGAAGTTTATCATTTTCATTTATTTAATATGTTTATTTAATCCAAAATTTTGATAGGAATATTATTGTCGGTTGATTATTATGTAGGGAATCCTACTCATTTATGAATTTCTATATTTCTAATATTTAATGCTGAAATAATTTATATATATATATATATATATTTATAAATAAATAAAATAAAATAAATTTACAAAATGAAATAAATAATTTATCTAAGTTTATATTTTAATTTATTAAGTCTTAAATTATTATTTTTTAAAGATTAAAAATTAAATATGAATTATTCCTAAATTTTTAAAAATTAATTAATATGAAAGTAAATTATTAAAAATAGATTAAATTCAAATTAATTTATGAATTTATTTAAATTAGTAAATTTGAATTAATTTTAAAAATATTTTTAATTAATGAGTCTGTTAGTTATTAAATTTAATTGTTTAATTAATCTCAATTATATATATATATTGGGAAAAGGTACTATGCGCTCGAGCTCACGATAAGCTTATCATGAGGTCGAGCTGTGTGGGCCCCATCGTGATGTGTGTCGACCATCAACACCGTGCATTTGCTGGATACCTTTTAAATTATGGGATATCCCAAAAATCAGCCGTATACAGAACTCAGGTGGGCCATACCATCTAAAATTATGTGAAGACACTGTTAAAACATATAAAAGCACTTGGTGGGGCCCACCTGAGTTTTGCATGCGCCTGAAACTTGGTCTGAACCCTCATTCAAGTGGGACACACATAATGGATGGGCTGGATTTGCAAACCACATCTCGGTGGGCCCTCAAAAATGGTTATGAATGTTTTAATGGTGTACGGCCCCTCTCCACTTCTGTATGTGGTGTGGCCCACACAAGTCAGGATTGACTTGATTTTTGGGACTTAGGCCCATGATGGAATGGTGCATCTGACTGATGGGGTAGATGTTCGAAACGCATCACAGTGGGGCCCACACAGCTCGACCTCATGGGACGGACCCGTGAGCACGAGCGCATAGTACATTTTCCCTATATATATATTCAAGTTAAAAAGTAAACCAAAAATTTAAATTCTAATAATTTATAATACTTAGAATTAATTATAATAAAGAAAAATAATTTAAAATTTGAATGTAAAATAATAATAATAATAATAGTATCCAAAGTCCAAATTAATAACTTCCTTAAACTTATTAAATTTAGATATAAAAATAAATAATAATAAAATCCTGAATTTAGATTTAAAATAATTAGATAAATTTTTTTTTAAAAAAGATAGATTAACTTAAATTATTAAATAATAATTTTTATTACATTATTAATGTTATATTATAGAAATCAATGTAATATTTTTGTTTCTGTAAAGATTAAAATCCAAATTTTAATTCTAAAATTTTAAAGTGTTAATTAAATTAAATTTAAATGAACTTAAGTTTAAGAAAATTTTCAAAATTTTGGAATTGAAACTAAAATTTCTTTTACATTATTTCACAAAAATTTCTAAATTAAATAATAGTAAAATAATATTTTATTAAGTATTTGAATTATTAAAGTTTCAACAAAATTTAAATCTAGAATTATTAATTAGAATTATATTGTTGATATTTTTTTATTGTGAAATAATTATTCATCTTACATGTATGTCTACCATTATTGAGCATCAATTTTAATATGTTGGATGTAACGTAAGCAAGTAGGGCAATCGTGTCCCTTGGGTGAAAGACCCTAAATTAACAAGTAGAGCAATCGTGTCCCTTGAGTGAGAGACCCTAAAGCTAGCAAGTAAGGCAATTGTGTCCCTTGGGTGAAAGACCCCAGAACCCACTAGATCCTTTGGAGTCTCCTTTGTGTACGGCGTATGAGTACAATTGTGTGCGCGGGCATACGTCAAAGGTACAACTGGAGCAGTAGTCTGACCAGCTAACGTATAAATGGGTCCATCACCATGAGGTACCAATGCGTGGGCGTTAATGCAACGTAACCATCCACTTGGGTACGGTGTTGTAAGAAATGATATAAATGTTATGAGTATTCATGGAAATATCACATGCATCGCATTTTCACAATTCTATTGTTAAATTTCATTATCTGTATTCTATTTTCCTTCATTGTTATAAAATTGATATTATCTGAACATGTTAAATTTTGGGTAAGAAATGACCCTACTGGGCTGTTATGCTCATCCTACTAAAAAATGCACAGGTGCAGAGCTGGAATACTACGAGTAGGCAGGCCTCTACTATTAGTTTTATTTTCTAGAAAATTTGGTTTAGTTTTAATTCAATTCAGTTTTTCTTTTGTTATTTGGGTTTAGTTTATGTTCAAATTTTGATGTAGAAATGGAAAACTATCAAGAGAGTTGAATCTAATAAACATTTCAGCTGTAATTTCTTTTAAACAAGGTTGAATATTTATTGAATTTGATTGAATCACGTGGATTGCAATAAATATTATTATTTTATATTTCACGAACCTTGGGATTTAGGTCCTGAAGACCTTATTCGGGTACTCGAATTTCGGGGCGTGACAATATATATATGAAGGTTTGAATTAAAATCATCAACTCATTACGGAACAAGGTTTATTGCTTTCATTTCTATTGAAAGAACCCTACCATACACATGGCGACTGAAAGAACTAAAAGGAACCAAACTAAAAAATATAAATAAAATAAAGGTTCTCGTTCACTACATTATTAGATATGTACATAGAATTGTATGCATGCACCTACATTAACATGACAAACGTTTTTATATGATATGAAAAATTAGAACAGTTTTTAATAAAAATAAACGAGTTACAGTCATATTAAGAATATATCCCATACTTTGCAGTAATCTTAGTCCTATGGATTTTAATTTCTATTTTCTCTTTATTTTATTGTTAAAAATTTTAAATTTATTGACTAATGAGATGCTAGTCCCTTTTCTTTGGCTCTCTAAATCTGAGTCGTCCAGAATACAAGTGGCTGTGTGCACAAATAGACAACACTGGCCAACACATTGCAGTCATAATGCTTAACCGATGGGGCCATGCTCCAAGTTCTATCCATTCCACATAAGTGAATCTTCATCTATTGCGATATCCACACTTGCAAGCAAATCCTCATCAACTGCAATATCCACACTTGCAAGCTACTTATAAGCAATATACGAACCAAGAAAAGGTCATGAACTGAGAAGCTCTACTAGCTTCCACACCCAACATGGTTCACTACAAACCCCACTGCAATACTGCCAAGAATGTTAGTAGGACAATCACTTGGGTCTAACTAACCCATCAAAGTAAGATGACTCATGTCCTCCTAACACATTCTGACACTTAAAGATAAGGTAACATGAAAAGCTCAAAGTTGAAAAGAATGATAAATCCAATATTACCTAAATCACAAACCTTCTACGTTTTCCATTATGAATCATGGGTCATTTGCGATCCAGATCGCTACTTTTACCGATCCGAAATGGTGGTTTTATACTCCTATTGTAGATTAACATGACATGTACCTTGATTCATGCAACAACATGCACATATATGACATTATGCATGAGGGACCTATAATAGTGATATTCCATATTTCATATATTAAGAGTACAAAATCATTTTGTATATTACATATTCCATCCCTCTCAAAAAACACTTTGGTGCAATGATCCTAAGGTGAGAATAGGGGAATCATGGTTTGGAGTGAGATTCCATATTCAAGATTATGAAATTTAAAAGTGTCCATTTAAAGTTGCTGAGATTTTTTACGCCCATCATCCTCCGAACGTCTTGAATTGTAAGGGAAGTGGGAAGCATTCGCGTTCCCCCGATCCAGACAACCCAAAAAACTATTTAAGCAATTAATTACAAGGAAAGCCTGCTTCCAAGGGGCCGAGCATTTCCCAAAAACTCAAGCAATTGAACTTCCTAGGTCACCGTCGGAGATAAAAGGACCAAAGAAGTGTTCCTAAAAGAGATGCACCCCCTCTTTAACTGCCAAGATCTCCAGAGAACTTTCATCACCAATCCTCGCTAGGCCTGATAATGTCAACTTGACCTCCCCAAAGGGGTCACAAACATTGTTGTCAAATGTGATCGCATATGCGTATACTGTGGATCGAATCGCATATGTCATGATGGCATATGCGATCCTGGCAAGTATGCCATGATGGCATATGCGATCCTAGCAAGTATGCCATGGCATACTTTTATATGCGACCAATATGCAATCGCATACTGCATATGCGATCACATATTTCCTAATAGCCAGAGTGGAAGCAATTTTATTTTATTTATTTTTTAAAATTTGGAGAACTTTTGCCTATAAATAGGCACTCATATCCCCTCCATTTTCACTATTCTTTACTCCAAAGTTCTAAATCTCTTACTCTTTCTCTCTTACTCTAATCTCTCGACAATTATTTCTGAGTATGTTTATTTTTTGTATTTTATAAGTTGTGCTTACTTTTTGTAAATTAAGTTGTAAGTTATAACTTGTAAGTTGTTTCAAGTTATCCATTTATCAGTAAAATTTCTTTGTTTGAAATTTATAATAATTAGTTCTCTTTTAATGTAGCTTGATTGTTTTGTTAAAATTTATATAATATAATATAAGTAATTAAATATATAATTTAATGAAACACTCAAACTATAATGAAATAAGTAAAATAACCCAATCCAATCATGTGTACTAATTAGGCAAGTTTTTCCTTCTTCTTTTTTTAAGAAATTTTTCATTTTTTAAAATTTTTTTCTTTTTTTAAATTTTTATTATTTTATAAAAAATATGTCATGGCATATGCGATTGTGCGATCGCGTATGCGAACAGCATGTGCTGATTGCATACAATCACATATGCGATTTGACAACATTGGTCACAAATCACCCTGTTGCTTACCAAAGAGCCTCTGTCAACATCAAACCTTCCACCGCCGTGGAGGATGGATCCACGATATAGGCCTTACAAGGCTCACCATACCAACTGAAATAACTTTGGCCCAATGATTTCATAAGTCGACAATCCTCAACCTTTGAATTCTTCAGTTGGAATAGACAAAGTGACAAACTCAAACAAAGAAACTTGATGTGCTCGGCCAAGTACCGGGAACTAAGAAGACCTAACACAACCACCACAAAATTCAACTATTCCTTTCCTTCCATATACCTTGCATATTTGTCATTTGTTTAGTTTTTAATGCATTTAGTGTTTTCTAGTTTTGAGATATTTGTTCAAGTCACTTTTTTTGAAGGATAATGAGTTTATTTTATTGAAAGGCTGCTTGACAAATATCCAAAAAGAAGAAGAAGAAGAAGAAGAAGAAGAAGAACATATCCGAAAAAGTGTTCCAACTTTATAGCCAAAGCATAAATGAAACATCAAGAACATTGATATGTTTATCCAACGTGTTCCGTATTCATTACAATACGCCTGTAAAGGCCGATACATATAAGCAATGGCCATGACTGTTACGCGATACGGGGGTGAAACAGGGTAATTGGTTTTTTGGGACCATATCAACCATTATAGTAGTCGTAAAGGCCATTACGAGGCATAACGACTATTAGCCCCGTAATGGTAAAAAAAATGGCCACTTTTTCTATTTAAATTCATTTTTCTCCTCATTTATTCACTTTTTCATTCCAAAAATTCTACTATATCATTTTACAACAAATCTCGACCACTCTTACTATAGTTTTTAAGATAAAAACCGGAAACTAGAGTGATTTGGGCGAAGCTCCGAGGGCTCTTTTTCAAAAAATTGAAAAAGTAGTATTTATGCCTCTCTTTTTTTTCTTTCTAATTTCTAGTTATAGTGCTTGATTGTGATGTGTAAACATTAGAGACATAATCATATTTAGAAATTCACTAGACAACCCGCTACAACACTCTTACCAAAGAGTGGACTGTTACACTACCACAAACATGTTCAAAACAAAAAATGAATACATATTTGTAATACTTAAATTTTCTAGATTTTCTAGATTTTTTTTTTCCAGAATTTTTTGGGGAAAAGAAAGTTTTCAACTGTTATGGGGGTCGTAACGATCGTTATGCCCCCGAATCGGCCATTATGGTTGATACCCGTATTGATAATGGTGGTGAACGTCAATGTGTGAAATATCGGTATCGCGTTACGTATCACATCCTTGGGATACAGATACGTATCGGTTATCGCATGGGATATATCGTTTATATTGGGGAATTTACTGCACCTTTTGGGAAACATGGGGAAAATGGTTGAATTTTTTATGAAATTTCAGGGATTGTTAGAAAAGACCTTAATACAAACTTTTAAATCATAACATCTCAAAAAAGAAGTGCACATAATAGGTTTCCTATACAAGCTATGCGATGTTGACTAAAATAATGCAACTATATTCAAACTAAATGCATAACATGTAGAGTGTATGTGATGATCATTTCATCAAACACTCCTAAATACTTCAAAATTAGTGTCAATTGAGAGCTGGTTAAGGGGAATTTTTGAAAAAAAAAAAATATTTTAATAATTTTTAATTAAAAATAATTTTTATTTTCAGAAAATTGACAAGAACTTAACAAATCAGTAGATCAGCCCACACGAAAGCTTAATTTCATGTTTGGAGTGCAACATTGCAAGCAATTTAAGAGAAATTGGAAAAATATTGAATTTTTCCCAATTTTCCTCAAATCGGACCACCTACACTCAAATTTCAAAATTAGAATGTATGTAATTATCATTTCTTCAAATACTCCTAAATACTTCAAAATTAGTCTCAATTGACAACTAGTTGAAGAAAATTTTTGACAAAACAAATGGAGAACATGAAGAACCAATGGATATCGTCGAAATCAAAGCTCCAACTCCATGATTTTTCATGCAAAACATAAAGAATTTATAACCATTTAACACTGATTTAACATAATTTCAACAGAAAAAAAAAAGGATTGGAAATTGAAAATCCTCACCGGATCGAACATGTGGGATATATCGGCACTACCCGTGCGTTTCGTATTGCACAAGTGGGATACAAGATATATCGTGGGATATATCGGCCAATATCGTCGATATTTAAAACATTGGTGACCGTTACAGCTACCGTTACTGATAAGGAATACCTTGGTTTAATCCCATATATCCATTCTATAACATCCCTCTTATTTTTCCACGCTACTTCCCATGGACCCTGTTTATTACGGAAGCATCGCCTATTACGTTCCCCCAAAATGTTCAATAGTACTGCAAGCATGATCAATCACAAGAATCTAGCCTCTCCTTAGCAAGCATGACACCATGCCACATCCATAGCAATATGACCACTGATTGTGGCATCGCCCAGTTGACACCAAAGATCTTTAGAAACGTGATTCACACTTGACGCATAAAGGAGCAATGTGTGAATAAATGATCAATCAATTCTGCCTCGCTCATGCATAGAAGACAAATATTGGGGAGAATCATAGGCCTTTTCTGAAGATTGTCTAAACGAAAGATTGTTCGAGTCACCTACTTTGAGACTATTTAGTTATAGGATATTCTATTTATATCAGATTTCCTATTTTTACTAGGATTAGAGTCATCAAAAGTATATATATAGCATTCTTGTCAAATGCGATCGCATATGCGCATGTGCGATCCGATCGGATCGCATATGCCATGATAGCATATGCGATCCTGGCAAGTATGCCATGGCATACTTTTATATACGACCAATATGCAATCGCATATTTCCTAATAGCCCGAGTGGAAGCAATTTTTTTATTTTTTCAATTTGGAGAACTTTTGCTTATAAATAGACACTCATATTCCCTCCATTTTCACTATTCTTTACTCTAAAGCTCTAAATCTCTTACTCTTCTCTCTTCACCTCTTTCTCTCTTACTCTAATCTCCTTACAATTATTTCAAGTATGTTTATTTTTTGTATTTTATAAGTTGCGCTTACTTTTTGTAAATTAAGTTGTAAGTTATAACTTGTAAGTTGTTTCAAGTTATCCTGGATCCTTACTCTTGCTCCGGTGGTAGACTCTCAGGAGTTTCAACACCCGGTCAAGGGTTCGAGTATCCATAGGTGGTGAAATCCCACTACGGCGTGAGTGTGTAGGGTGTGTGCATGTGTTAAAAAATTAAAAAATAAAAATAAAAATAAAAAAGTTATCCATTTATTAGTAAAATTTCTTTGTTCGAAATTTATAATAATTAGTTCTCTTTTAATGTAGCTTGTTGATTGTTTTGTTAAAATTTATATAATATAATATATGTAATTAAATATATAACTTAATGAAACACTCAAACTATAATGAAATAATTAAAATAACCCAATCCAATCATGATGTGTACTAATTAGGCAATTTTTCCTATTTTTTTTATAGAATTTTTTCAATTTTTTCAATTTTTTTTTTTTTTAAAAAATATTATTATTATTTTTTAAAAAAATATGCCATGGCATATGCGATTGTGCGATCGCATATGCGATTTGACAACATTGATATATAGTAGTTTTAATACATGAGAAGTTTGATTATTTGAATAGAAGTCAGTTTTTTGGCAGCTGAACGATTTTCTCCTGCATCAACCCTCTATTCTTCGAATTGTTCAACTAAGTATCACACAAAAAATTCTGAAGTAATGCCTGCCAATAAGTCTTCATGCTTCAATCAAGTAAAGCTTCTACACTAGGAGTGGAAGTTGTACCTCAAATCCAGACTTAGAATTGCAGTACAATGCTGCAAGTTGGCGACGATTTGTTGCACCGACATCTTTATTTTCATCCAACACCACTACATCACCCACTTCAAATATCTGTAGACAAGAAGTAAATGTATGAGATGCAACAAATGCACATCTACTACTTGGAATGGCAAGTATACTTATTCATCATCAGGGGAAAACAAAATCGATTACAACATATGACAAATCAATGATGAATCAGCACAACTAAAGGAAATACACCTTTGAAGCAGACATGGCAGAGATGTCATTAGGTTAAAAATCACATAGAAAAATGAGTACATAAAACATCAGGCCATATAAATACAGAACAAAGTCTGAATGAGCTTCCACCCACAGGCCAGGTTTCTCCTGTTGGGACTTGGGAATCTTCTGACAACCTTCTCTTAAACAGTATAGTTCATTTTACCCATCAAATTAAAAGATAAACATTTTAATCAAAGCATGAATACAGTACCAATAAAGTCATTAACTGTTGAAACAAAAAGATAATTCAACACAAGCAATAAACATGCAGGTGCGAAAATACAAGAGGTCCGGCCAAGAAACTATTGTATGTCAACTTCATTGCACATATGGCATAAAATAACAATTTTCTATGAAGTTACTGCCTTATACGATGGCTTTCTGGGAAAGAAAAATGGGCAGTTACAGGCTGGATTTTCTTGTTTCTTGGCAGATTACATTCCCAATCTTGCTCATTTTGCTTCTTCGGTATTCCTTTGTTCACAAGCATATCGTGTATTTCGCTCCATAAAACCTTGGACATCCCACTCTTACACAGATAAGCACTTACACTTGGACATCTTTGGTGTTCCTTTGTTAAAGAGCATATTCCACTCTTATGGCGTGTTTGGATACAATGAATCTAAGGTGTGAATATGGAAATTGTAATGATTATGGAATGATTATTTCCATCTTTACTCTACAAACCAGGACTCCAAAATTATGGCTCCTATTTAGATACAAGTGGAAATCTTAGTTTTAATAGACAAAGAGTTCCTCGTATCTGGAGAGAGAGAGAGAGAGAGAGAGAGAGAGAGAGAGAGAGAGAGATTTTATTTGTGTATGCCTATGTGCATGTGTACCCTTTTGTGTATCCATGAGGAGTACCATTCTATGCTTCTTCTTTTTTCTTTTTTTAACACACGCACACACACCCCACACACTCAAGCTAGTGGAATTTCACCACCTATGGGTTACTCGAACCCTCGACCGGTGTTGAAACTCCTAAGAGTCCACCACCTATGAGTACCATTCTATGCTCCTTTATTAGTTATAAAGTAAGTCTTAGCCCCTTTTGGGAACTAGCACTGGAGACTAACATCGGAGATAGTTGCCCTAAATCTCCCTCTCTCCTCTTCTTTCTTCTTTTCACCTTTCCTTCTCTTGTACTTGGTACCAGTGTTCGCAATATCGATACTATCAGCCGATATTATCGGTATCGCGGTCCAGAGATACGAAACCCTTCGGAAGATACTAAAAAATTGAAACTTTTTACAGAATACTTTGTATCGATCGAAATATCGCCAAATATCATTCGATATCGCTAAATATTGTTCTAAATATCATGCGATATCCACGATACTATCACTTTTATCGGGATTTTATTACTTTTTTCAAGAAATTTGCTATACAACACCTACCGAGGCTACTGTAGCCAACTCCGGGATGTTGGGAGAGCATCATTATCCGGAAAAAAAAAATGAAAAAAAAAAAAAAAAAAACTTTCAACGGTAGATTTCGGTACCTGTAAAGAAGATCGCCCTGATCAGAAGCTGCGTTTGATGGGTCATTCGAATCAAAGCCTCTGATTTGGAGAGATTTGGGCGCGAAATCCGTTGAAATCCTCGAAATCATCGGGCATTTGGGAGAGATTTTAAGGTTCCGGCGTTTCGAAACCCTCTCTGCTTCGGAAAAAAAGGGCCTCGAGCCCTTATTTACAGGAAGCGGACGGATTGGTGTATCGCACATCACCGACCGGGATGGTGTGTTGATGTCACCAAGTTATGTGGGTCCCATCATGAGGTATATGTTATATCCAAACCGTTCGTCCATTTGGCGAGCTCGTTGTAAGGCTTTAGCCGAAAAATAAGACAAATCCAAAGATCAAGTGGACCACACTGGAAAAAGCAGCGGGATATTGAACGTCTACCATTGAAACCCTTTTGGGGGTCACAGAAGTTTTGGATCGTATAATATTTGTTTTTCCTCTTCATCAAGGTCTTTGTGACCTCATGAACAGATTGGATGGAAAACAAACGTTATGGTGGGCCCTACGAATGTTATAATGGTGAGAATCATTGTCCTCATTGCTATTTGTGGTGTGGTCCAATTGAGGTTTGGATGTGACTCATATGTGGGCTCATGATCTAAAATGATCTCTCCAAATGGATGAACGGTGTGGATATAATAAATACATTATTGTGGGGCCCATGTAACTCTGATCTCCTTTGAACTGTTTGTACAACTCGAGGTCGACAATCGTCAGCGCTCGTCTTGGTAGCTTCGCATGAAGTTCATGCACTGGAAACTTAGATGGGGTCCACCGTGATGTTTGTGGGAAATCCACCCCGTCCATCCGTTTTTTGAGCACATTTTAAGACATGGGGCCAAAAATGAGCCGGATCCAAGACTCAAGTGGGCCAAAAACGTGAGGATTGAAGATCCACAGTTGAAATATTCGTGGGGCCACAGAAGTTTTGAATCAGTCTAATATTTTGTTTTTCAATTCATCCCAGTAGTAATGACGTTATGAACGGTATGTATGGAATGTAAACATCACTGTCGACCCAGGAAGGTTTCAACGGTAGGAATTTCCCTACCCACCTTTTTCTTTAGTGCGGCCCACTTGAGTCTTGGATCCTGCTCAATTTTTGCCTCAAGTCTTAAAATAAGCTCACAAAACTGATGGATGGAGTAGATTTCTGACAAACATCACGGTGTGCCCCACTCTACGAAAGGATTTAGTAGGAAATCCGCGTCCCATCTTCGCACGACACATACCCATACCTCGCTGATGTGCGGTACACTAGCCAATCCACACCCTCCATCCATTTTCATAAGTCATTTGAAGGCATGAGCCCAAAAAGGAGACAGATGTAAGATCAAGTGTACCACACCACAAGAAAATGTGGTGGCAATGATGTCCACCATTGAAGCTTTTTAGGGCCCACTGTAATGTTTATTTGCTATCCAATCTATTCATGAGGTTTGACAAACCTGGATGGGAAAACATAAATATTAGCTTTATCCAAAAAATTTATAGCCCCAAAAAAGTTTAATGGTGATCATTCAATGACCACTATTTTGTGTGGTGTGGTCCACCTCAGATTTGGATCTGCCTTATTTTTCGGCCCGTGCCCTAAAATGATATATTAAAATGAATTCCAATTGAGGTTTGGATATGACTCATTTTCATACATATCTTTATACATTTATAAATGGTATTGCATCATATTTGAATATATTTACCTTAGTTTAATCAGATAACGCATAACTTAGTACCTTATACAAAGGAAATTTATTATGTGCACTTCTTTTTTGATATTTTATGATTTAAAAGCGTGTATTAAGGTCTTTTTATATAATCTCTAAGTTTCATAAAAAAAATTCAACCATTTTGCTAATGTTTCCCAAAAAGTGCGATAAATTATGCGATACAAACGATATATCCCGTGCGATAACTGATACGTATCTGTATCCCAAGGTTGTGATACATTGCGTGATACCGATATTTCGAACACTGCTTGGTACTAAAGCCTCCTCATAGTAGAAAGGAGGAGCTTTCTCCCCAGAACCACTATTGACGTCAGCACACCCGTACAACCAATGTTGTCAAAATCATTATTGTATCGCAAATCATATCTTAATTCGTAAGTTTTTTTCTTCTATATATATATATATATATATATATATATATATATATATATCAACAAACAGATAGTGATATGCTCACCTAGGAACTGGTTCTCATGGGAACTCGTGAGCACTTTTTGATACGTGATGAAAGACCAAAATCTAAACAGTCCACGTGATGCAACACCCCATGAAACCCCCAAGGCCCAACTTTCAGCCTAATCAAAAACATTGGTGGGCCATGGCAAAAAGAAACAGTTACCTCCCTTGATTTGCCTCTCTTTGCTATGGCCCACTAGAGTTTTGGATCTGGCTGAAAGTTGGGCCCTAGAGGTTTCATGGGGTGCCAAACATGGACCATTCGGATTTTGTGCCCATGACATGTGTGCAAAGGTGTGCACGTGTGCTCGCCTAAGAAGGTGAGCATCAACTCTTGAATATTTGAAGCTTTGGTGGTGTTGAGTTTCACACACACACACACACACACACACTTGTTTTAGATCTTGCAGGAGTGGAAGTACATCAACTCTTGAATATTTGAAGCTTTAGTGGTGTTGAGTTTCAACTAGCTGTAAAAGGGGGTTGATGGCTCACAGGTTGTTTTCAAAGCTATCATTCCATGATAGGATGTGTAAGTTCTTATTTCGGAGCCGCAGGGTGATGCTAGTTCTTATTCCGTGACAATTGTGCGATAGTTACAAAGTTGTAGTACAATGGAAGGTATGTTCTCATATTGAAGTGGTGTTTTGAGTTCCACAATGATTCCATGAGGCATCAGTGCACCTGACATGGGGATAATCCCGGATGGCTAATTACCATTGTTAAAATTTGATGGTGGGAACTGTTTGACATGGTCAAAATCAGCCCGTATGTTCATTGGCGGCTAAAAGAAGGTGGGGTTGGATTGGTCAATTAAAGAGCCTCCCAAAAGTGATCCATCACATGGTAATTGGGTAGCAAATAATATGACTACAGTGTCTTGGCTATTACTTTCCATGAAATCCAAAATCAATGATACCATCATGTTTTGTGAGATTGTGAAAGAGATTTGGAAACTTGTGACAGTTATGTACTCCCAAAAAAGGAACGTTGCTAGGATATTTTAGTTGACACGCGATATCGCCAATTATTATGAGGAGAAGCCTTTGGTAGATCATTACACTGCACACATGTGGCTAGAGTTAGGACATCACATACTAGTGCGGTCATGTTATGCTCAGGAATATCGTATTGAAATTGAGGATCAACAAAATTTTGACCTTCTGGCAAGGCTCGACCTGAGTATAAACCATTCATACTTAGATTCTCAATCGAGAACCTCTTCTTTCACTTGGGAGCATCTTCGTGCTTCTTCAATGGGAAGAAAGTCGACACAAAATTATGTTGGACACTGTATCTACTGCTTCAGAGCGCTGTCCTCTGGCAAGAATATAGTGGATGTGGTGTGCTGGGTAAGGGTGGTGGTGGCCTTACCCACTCTGATCATGGTGATGGATTCAGATCTGGTTCATATGGTGTGGGTTGTGACTGTCAACGTTGTTGTGGGCCATGGCCGTAATGACTGTAGTCTTGGTCATGGCAACGTGTCTAGTGATGATAAGTTGCATTATACTCATTGTGGCTGTCCTCACCATACTAGAGCATCACGTTGGGAATTAGTCGATCCTTTTGCCAAGCCTATACAGCCGCTACTAAACTCTCTACGAGGGTGCGAACAAAGTCTGGTGGTCTGATGTCTCAAGGGGTACCATTAAGTCTCCAAGAAAATAAATTGTACACCTGCATCACTGCCTGACAATTCTTGAAGGGTCATCCTCTTACCATCAGCCCAGCTCTCACCAACCACAGATATTTGCATCCGCCCACTTAGTATCTACATCTTCAACGAGCCCGGCCAGGATCATTGGTTTTGGCGCCTCAAATCACATGACAAACAAACTCTCAGTTTCATACCTATTTCCCTGGGCCAACATCGAATAATAGAGTCAAAATTACTGATGGTTCCTACACTCGTGTTGAAGGGATGGGAACCATCCATATCCTTGTCCTTTGTTCTTCATGTGTCACAATTGTCTACAAACTTACTGTCAATCAGTCATCTCACTAAGTCCATTAACTGTAGTATGTAACTTCTTCCCTTCTTTTATTGTGTTTTTTTCAGGACCTAGCAACTGGACAGAGGATTGGGGGTGCCATGAGTGAGACGACCTTTATCTTCTTTGACCACCAAATAATGTTAGATGAGATCAGCTTTCTAGTCTTCCAGCAGAGAAGGGTCAAGCAAGGATAGGCATCATGTATTGGCATTGTCATCTTGGACATGCCAACAAGTAGTTTGAGAGTATTGCTTCCTTTTATGTTCAAGTCCAAGGGTGATAGTGTGTTATTATATGAAACTTGCCAAATTACCAACATTTTTTTAGAGATAACAAAATAATTAATCTTCTTTGACCATCGAATAATGTTAGATGAGATCGGCTTTCTAGACTTCTAGTAGAGAAGGGTCAAGCAAGGATAGGCATCATGTATTGGCAATGTTTTAAATATAGACAATATCAGCCGATATCTTGTATCCCACTTGTGCGATACGAAACGCACAGGCAATGTTTTAAATATAGTTATCGCGTGATGTATCGCACCCTTGGGATACGGATACATATCGGTTATCGCATAGGATATATCGTTTGTATCGCGTAATGTATCGTTGTTGTTGAGAAACATGGGAACATTGGGAAATTGGTCGAATTTTTCAATGAAACTTCAGAGATTTTTGAAAAAGACATCAATTCACACTTAGAAATCAAAACATTACAAAAAAAAAAGTGCACATAATATAGGTTTCCTTTGTATGGGGTCCTAATATATGCACTTTCCAACTGAACTGATGCAAGCATATTCAAAGTTTATTCATATAATTTATAATGTAAGAAGACATGTATGGAAACACAAGAAATGCATTCAAAAGCAAAAGAAGAATCACTAGATCGGGTTACATACATGTTTAATTTTGTGTTTGGATACAAAGATTGCAATTGATTTATGAGAAATTGAAATTTTTTTTATTTTTCTCAATTTTCCGCAACTTGACCCATCTCCCCTAAATCTTGAAATTAAAGTTCCAAATCCATGATTTTTCATAGAAAATATGAAAAATCATAAATTTGTAACCATTTGACAACTGGTTTAACGTGATTTACAACAAAAAAATGGATCGAAAATCGAAAATGCTCATTGAATCGAATAGGTGGGATATATCGACACTACATGTGCGTTTCGTATCGCATAAGTGGGATACAATATATATTGTCGGATATATCGGCCAATATCGTCGATATTTAAAACATCGCGCACAGGTAGTGCCGATATATCCCACATGTTTCGATCTAGTGAGCATTTTCAATTTCCAATCTCTTTTTTTTTTTCTTTTTTTTTTTGAAATTATATTAAATTAGTGTCAAATGGTTACAAATCCATTGGTTCTTCATATTTTGCACGAAAAATCATGGAGTTGAAGCCTTGATTTCGATATCCATTGGTTCTTCATGTTCTCCATTTTTTTTTTTTTTTTTTTCAAAATTTCCTTTCAATAAGCTGTCAATTGAGATTAATTTTGAAGTATTTAGGAGTGTTTGATGAAATGATCATCACATACACTCTCAATGTTGTGCATTCAATTTGAATATGGTTGCATTAGTTCAATCAGATAGTGCATAGCTTAGGATCCTAATTAAAGGAAACCTATTATGTGCACTTCTTTTTTGAGATGTTATGATTTAAAGGTGTGTTAAGATCTGTTTTAACAAACCTTGAAGTTCCATTGAAAAATTCAACCATTTTCCCAATGTTTCCCAAAGAGTGCGATAAAATACCTGATACAAACGATATATTCCGTGCGATAACCGGTGTGTATATGTATCCCAAGGATGTGATACATTACGCGATACCGATATTTCGAACACTGGTTACAGGCAATGTTTTAAATATCGTTATCACATAAAGTATCGTGTGGGATATATCGGTTGTATCGCGTAATGTATCGCTATTGTTGGGAAACATGGGAACATTGGGAAATTGGTTGAAATTGTCAATGAAACTTCAGGGATTGTTGAAAAAGACATCAATACACAGTTAGAAATCAAAACATTACAAAAAAAAAAAAGTACACATAATAAGGGTTTCCTTTGTGTTGGGTCCAAATATATGTGCTTTCCAATTGAACTGATGTGAGTATATTTAAAGTCTATTCATATAATTTATAAACGTAAGAAGACATGTATGTAAACACAAGCAATATATTCAAAAGCAAAAGCAGAATTACTACATCAGGTTATATACATATTTAATTTTGTGTTTGGATACAAATATTGCAATTGATTTGTGAGAAATTGAGAAATTTTGATTTTTCTCAATTTACCGCAACTTGACCAATCTCCCACAAATCTCAAAATCGAAGTTCCAAATCCATGAATTTTTATAGACAACATGAAGAATCATAGATTCGTAACCATTTGACACTGGTTTAACATGATTTACAACAAAAACATGGATCGAAAATTGAAAATGCTCACTAGATCGAATAGGTGGAATATATCAATACTACCCGTGCATTTCGTATCGCACAGGTGGGATATAAGATATATTAGTTAATATCATCGATATTTAAAACACTGCCTGTAACAGCCATTACAGCCACCGTAACGGCTTGTTGTGCCCCCCATAAAGGCCGTAACGGCCCCATAACAGCCCGTTATAGGGCCAATATAGGTTTTTCAGGGTTTTTTACAATAAAAATAAAACAGACCCTAATGGCTGTTACGGGGCTGTAACGACCATTACAACCTATATCGTAAAGGTAACAGTGGTGGCCGTTACGGCCACTGTTACCGTTACGGAATACCTTGGTATGTGAGCTTCTCTAGTTGAAGGCCTAGCTAATAGAGTTTGTCTTCTCTAATGACGCCTCTTTGTGACCACTTAACACCGTTCAGATCCCTTCTAATCCGGTTTGTCATGAATGGCAGTGCCAAGCATCTTGAGGTTGATTGCCACTCCAACCAATAAAAAAGTGGCCTCAAAGGAAGTTTCCATGTCATATCAGAAATCAAATGATCAACTTGCTGATTTTTTAACTAAGGGAACTGGTTGTCATCAACTACACCACATGTGCTACAAGTTGGGCATGATATTCGTGCTCCACCTTGAGGTGGTGTGGAGAGAGGCATTTTATTTGTGTATACATGTGTGCATGTATATCCATGAGTATTATTTTATGCTTCTTTATTAGTTATAAAGTGTTAACGCCTTTTGGGAACTAACACCTACAACTATTGCCCTAAATCTCCCTCTCCTCACCTCATCTTCTTCCCTTATCTTCTCCTCCTCCCTTTCTTTCTTCTTCTTCTTTCATCTTTTCTCCTTTCCTTATTTTACTGAATCTTGTACCAGGGTGGATAAGTGTAATGATTATTTCATGAAAGCTTGAGTTTTGCTGCTATCCAATCAGCCCCAACTGTCTTGTCGGAGGAAAACAATTTCCTTTTATAAGTCATAACAAATTCCAACCTCTTCTTTTAACCCCCTACAATAAAGATCCTCCACATCTTTCTACAACCAAGACAATCCTAACTCATAACAAATTCCAACCTCTTTGACCAAGAAATCAAATAATTAACTTCTACTTGTGCTAACTTACTAACCAGGATAACTTAGAAACCAGTTCTTACTAAATGACCAAGGAACCTACTCACTAATCCTGGAACCTTATAGAATTCAGAATTCTATAAACTTCTAAAATTTTCCACAACTCCAAACCATACCATTTGGAAATTTTCCTGACGCCACATCTAGCCCAATATGGCTTTAGGTGATTGGTGCTGGTCCTTTCACCAGCAGCATCACCACCCAAGGGCAAAACACACTTACCCTACTTTCAATTGCAATTCCTTTTTGCCATGGGCCCTCGTACAATTTGATGTAGAGCCCACATTTGCAGAATTACCAGAATAAACATAGTGGGTCCTAAAAGTAAAAAGTAGCCTTGGTCAGCCAATTTGACAAAAACATTGACATGATTATTACAAGTTCTCAACTCAATTCAAGCAAATAGCACAAACCAGATGGATGGCTCCATGAAATTTTGATAAAAACAATCAAGGATAACTATAAAGATAAGCAACCTCATGGATGACAACTCAATACAGATTTGGCTAAGTAACGATCACTGATCATGGGGGTGCAAATATTTAAATCTATTGATGAGAAGTGTTTCAGATATTTGGAATGAAAACATAGAAACAAAGAGATCAGAAAACCATGTGGAGAACATTCTACAAGAGAATAGGACATGTATACCTTCAAAGGTTTTGGATGGTCCTTATTGTGTCCCACTGTTTTCAAAATGCCTGGCATGAGACTAGATCGAACTACCTACAAAAATCCCAAGTTCTTGTCAAGATATCATACCCTATATATATATATATATATATATATATATATATAAACAGAAAAAAAAAAAAAAAAACTAGGAATGAAATAATCATGAAGCTAGAATCAAATAAATTTAAAATAGGAACATGCTATCATTAGAGTGCAGTTAACCTAACTAAATTCTCTCAGGGCATGTTTGGATTGCAGTATTCAATGGTATTGTAATGCATTATAGCCATCATGTCATTAATAGTATTTGTTTACACTAGTATTTCAGTGATCAAATGCAAATGTATTAGGATAGAGGAATTTGAATTTGTAATCATTACAAATATACAATACATTACATGAGAAATCTCATATACAAAAATGGGTTTAAGTGTATTCTCATTCGTGAAGGGCGACAATAACTAAATACTCAATGGTGGAGAATCCATCCTGATTTTTCAACAGTGTCACAAGATGACAATAAACAAATCGCGGATTGCCTAGACCCATTAGGATAGTCATGGAAAATTTTCAAGTACTCAAGAATATAGGACATCAACTCTCCAATGACCTACCTGGGCTGTTATATCCATTGCATTTTTCCCCCAGTGCCCAAAAGAGATTTTATAGGCAATCCCTATAATCCATTAATTCATTTAAGTGGGTCGTTGGAGACTATTTTCTAAGCATACTTCCAAAATTTTCGACAATTCCAATTTGGCAATTTCA
This sequence comes from Magnolia officinalis, assembly GCA_021015155.1. Taxonomy (NCBI): domain Eukaryota; kingdom Viridiplantae; phylum Streptophyta; class Magnoliopsida; order Magnoliales; family Magnoliaceae; genus Magnolia; species Magnolia officinalis. Next base: position 59,192,206 of record JAJHSJ010000011.1, read on the forward strand.
TATATTTCCATTCATGAGGTGATTGCAGACGTAGTTATGGTCATTTGGTTTAGAGCTATGAAGAATAGCAATTGTTTTTAGGTCATACTTATATATGACAAAGCAATGAGAGAAAATGGGGCACATTTGATAATGCTCAAGGTAAAGAATATAGATTATTAACATTGGAAAATGTCCAAGGAAAAAGGACATTATTTTAAGCAATGACTCTTCGAAGATTTAGTACACGGCCCTATAACAATCAAAACCAAGAAACCAATAGGAAAAACGACCATTATTACCCATCTTGGACAATAACTTCCTTGAAGGCTCATCTAAGAATTAGCTACAACAGAATGATGCAAGAGAACATTCTCAGCGGAAAGGTTTTCAAGTAGAAACACCGAAAACAACTAACTTCTATTCATATTTGACCCCAATAGCTCGAACAAGACTATGATAGTTATGATTAAATAAATTCTATTCAATCATTAAAAACCCTAAATCCTATTCAGTATTAAAAAACTCAGATGCAATCCTAAAGAACTAAAGGTTGTAGAAATTCTAATCTAATTAGGATAGTAAACGAAGAAAGAAACTTCCTTTAAACAATTAACCAATGACAAAATTTCCCAATGACCCAGGAAAAAATCTCAAAAAGTACAGGAAGAGGGGAGTTAAGCTAAGTGGAAGAGAGAAAGTTAAGAACCCAACTGTCCTCTACATAAGTAATTTCGATGATAAAAGTGTCCATCAAGCTTTCCAGTGACTTTTGCCATTGTTACCATTGAAAACAGTTTAGAGAGACAAAACTCTCTGATTGTGTCAGCAGCAATCTTGAGACTGAAGGAAGATTGAATTCCATTACCAAAATAATGATCTTCATTGAAAGAATATGAGGTGTCGCAAGTGACAGAGTTCCATTACAACGAATGTGTTTTTTTGCCACATATTAGCCAAGGATGGTGAGAGAGATCCAAGCCTCTCAATAAAAAAATGCTATGTGTCAAAGTAAGGGAGTACAATTAATGTTTCTTTTCTCAATCCATTTGTGAATGATAGTATCAGGAGAGTCATAATTTTCTTTTTGAATTCATTAGAAGTTAGCCAATAAATAGAAAGAAAGAACAGTTCCACTACTAATTTCACTCAATTATTTTGTGTATCTATAAAAGCTAAAGATAGTACCATCGCTGAAATTCTAGATATGAATTTACATTTAAAAGTAACAACCAAGATGCTACCCTATTCAAAGAAAATAACCAAGACTCAAATGTCCCTAGAGGCACAATATTTTCATGCCTCCATACCATGTACCATACAAATGGCACATGTATGATCAACCTAGCCATGCATCCTACAGGCTTCACCTTTTTTTTTCCAAACATTAAAGATGCTGGCTTCACCATTCATTGTGCAGTGACCAAAAAATTCCCTTGATCAGACTATTGTAACCATGAAATGAACTTTTCCTTGCTGATGGTAAGCCACTGCTACTACTTGTCTTTTAGTGTCCATTATATGCAACCGATTGAAGGGTTAGGATCGTCCATAGACTCCAAACAATATGAATTTTGGGCCTATGGCCCATTCGCTATTGAGCCTTCTGACTAAACAGTTTTATACCATGTGTAAGGCAATGACATGGAGGCATGGTACAATCCATGCCTCCAGAGGCACTGGATTGGCATTGGCACTTGTAGAATAAATTGATCCAGCAGATAATCTCTCTCATCTTGAATCAGAACCTTTCATCATCAAAAGGCAAAGAGTGCTCATAGTGAAAAGAGGTAAGGAGGTAGAAATTAAAAAGAAATATATCAAAGTCTAATGAGCAGCTTAAAAAATCAATGTAATTTTAAGATTAAAAAATTCACTAGGATAATAATGAAATGCACCTTAACATTGCAATACACCACTTCTATCCCTGTAATTAGTAGAAAAGAAAACAGACCTCGAAATCAGATGATCGAGGATTCCCAATAATGACTGCCGTTTTCTTGTCATCAGTCCGGTTTAACATTGAGAAATTTTCTTTGTACGAGCACAAAATCCATGTGAGCACCTCTGTAAACCCAGTCATGGCAACCTATAGAAAACAATGATTGGAATTTAACATCATCGAAGGATGTAAGTAGCACAAACCCCATTAGATACAATTGCAAGAGATAACAGAAAAAGAATGAATTGTTATTCCAGGTTAAAGAATAAGTGGTCACAATCAAGCATCAATAAATTGACACATTCTGTCAACTGAAAACCAGACAGTTCCAAATGATATCTCGAAAATGATACTACAAGTACATCTAAACGGACACCTTCAAATGTTTGAGAAACTGCAGCCTCATAAAATCAACACATTAAAACCATTTGCCAACAGGTTACATAGCATAACAGGCTGGCAACCAAATCACTATGCTGACAAGGTCTCAGACTCTCAGTCAAAAGAAAGCAAATGTGCAAAGAAAGCACAGAAGAAAAATCCAACGTGAGGTGACAATATATTTCCTCAAGTAATGAACTGAACACTAAACAGATGAAGCATATCAGAAGCTAGCATTACAAACAGTAGCGAAGATTCCAGTCAACTGCATGTTTAATGCTTAGATGCATTGAGTAATTAGAAGTGTAAGAGTAAGCCTCAGTAATCAACATCTTTGATGGTTAGATGCATCATGTTTAATGCTTAGATGCATTGAGTAATTAAAGTGTATGAGTAAGCCTCAGTGATCAACATCTTTGACAGTTAGATGCATCGAGTAATTTGAGGTGCATGCAGTAAGCCTCGGTAATCAATTCCCTCGTAGTTCCTACCTCCCCCTCGAAATCACACTGCTCCAAAACTTCTAATGATTACTTAAGATTGCAAACTTGAGCTTCTAAAGCCTCCACCAACACAAGCATAACATCGACAAACTGAAGGTGCAAGATGGGATTTCCTACTTTCGATCCTTTCCACAGCCCATACATTTCTGCTCCAGTGAACATCTTACTCATCCACTTGGACACAATCGAGAAAAAGGGATAGAGGGTCTCCTGCCGAAGAGCTCTTGAACACCCAAAGACTGTTTATCAAAACAGAAAATGATGACATTGAGATACATTCTTTGATCCATCTCTCTTTGAAGCCCATTCTGTGGAGGAGATAAATAAAAAAATCCCAATCCACATCATCCCATGCCTTTTCCATATACATATTTTGAACAGAAACAAAAGAACTCTATTAGAAAAAGAGAAAGACATGGAGCCTGAAACAGCAACGGGATGATGAGAGATTATCCCATGCAACAACAAAACAATAAACCCTTAAAATTTGGTTTTAGTTTACCATATCGATTACCACTGAAACCAATATGGATTAGTCATATCAGCCTATGTGGACTGATACATACATGTGCAGCCCATCCACAGTGGGGCAGATCAGAACAACAGAATGGATTACTTTATCCCTTCCCATGAGTTCTAGCATTTTGTAGGAGTTAGCGTCTAAACTTTCATCATCATCATCTAAGCCTTGTAGAAGCTATTTGGGGTCAGCTACATGCAAGGGTCTTAATTTCAGTTAGACCATAGGTCATCAAGTGGTTTCTTACTACCTCCACCCGTGTCCTTTTGGGCCTTTCCCTTGCCCTTTTAGAACCTTCAACTTGTAACAACTCAGTCCTCATCAGCGCAGTTCTTAGTTTCTATTGCACATGACCAAACCATCTAAGTCTACTTTCCCTCATCTCATTACCTATTGGTGCTGCTACTAAATTCCCTCAAATGCATTCATTTCTATATCTATTGTTGTCATGCCACTCATCCATCTCAACATCCTCATTTCAGCTATACTCATCCTATGAACACATTGTTCCTTAACTGCCCAGCATTCTATCCCATAAACCATGGCTGGTCTTAAAGATGTCCTATAAAATTTCCCTTTCGGTTTGCGTGGTAAAACTCCAGGGACATGTCTCCATTTCCTCCATCCTGCTTGAATTCTATGGGCAACATCCTTCTCAATCTCTCCACTCTCATGAATTATCGACCCAAGATATCGAATGTGGTCATTTTGGGAAACTTCTTGGCCAACAATCTTAACAAATTCCTCATTCTCACTTCTGTTGTTACTAAATTTGCACTCTATATACTCTGTTTTACTCCAACTAATTTTAAATCCTTTCAAATTCTAAAGCACTCCATAAATCTAGCTTGGTATTTACGCCTTCTCTTGTCTTTCAATCAAAACTACGTCATCTGCAAACAACATACACCATGGGATCTCTTCCTGCAAACGCCTCCTTAACTCATCAATTTCCAGTGTGAAAAGGCACGGGCTCAATGCCAACCTCTGGTGCCGTGTTATTTAAAAAACTATTACACAACAGCCTTACATAATGATAATGGTGGGAACCGTTACACAATCTAAGGTTGCAACGCCTATTCTGGAAAAAGAATGTCCCTTAACAAGCCGATACATCTTCCTTTATAAATAATTTTGACAGTTACAAGACCTTATCGGCTATTACAGAGGTCGTAATGACCGTTATGGCCACTGTTATCATTATTGACCTTGGCTGGTGCAAGCATATAGTAATTGGGAAAACTCACTTTTCTCTCCACTAGTGGTCCACAAATTTGTTATTGCTTCCTCATACATATCCTTTATCATGTCAATATATCCTCTTGAAACTCTCCTTTCCCAACACCCACCAGTTTAACTCTTTAGGGCCAACATCTCAAGCTCTCTTCTTCCTCTCCTTATATATCTCCATCAATAAGCCAAAAGTAGCTTCAGTTGCAAACCTCCCCTGGCATGAAACCAAATTGATTTTCTAATACATTCATCTCATGCCTTAGTCATTGCTTAATCATTCTTTCCCAAAGTTTCATAGTATGGCTCATGAGTTTAATCCCATGATAGTTAGTGCAGCTCTGTCCAAGGTACTTTTCCTCTATTTGTCTGGCATTTTCTTCGACCTTACAATACTACCAGCTCACCAGGGTCTCAACTTTCATGTTTCAATAAGGGAATGATCTAATACAGTTGCAAGTAGAGGGTATGATACCTTGCCATATGCTTGAGTAGTTTGTGGCCCAACGTAATGTTTGTAGCATCCAAACCATGCATCATGTGTGCCCTACAATGATAATGGACCGCCCTAAAAATCAGGCTGATCCAAAACTCAGGTGGGCCATACCATAGGAAACATGTAAAAATGTTCCCAAAACTGCACACTCAAGTGGTGTGGCTCACTTCTGATTTGGATAGGCTTGATTTCTAGGGCATCTCTTCATCTCGGTGGGACCCAGCTAATACATGGGTGGAAGGCATATACAGACAACAGTAGTCCCCACACAATATAATTTTCTATGTTGAATGTCGTCCCCATATTGTTCCTGGTGTTGTGCTGCTACCCAAAGTTTTGGATTGGCCTGATTTGTGGATTCAATGTAAAAATAAAAATAAAATAAAATAAAGTTCCCAAAACTGCAAACTCAAGAGGTGTGGCCCCACTTGTGTTTTGGATAGGCTTGATTTTTGGGACACCTCTTCATCCTGGTGAGGTGCAGCTTATGAACAGCTTGCAAGGCATATACAAACAATAATAGGCCCCATACACTATGATTTATTCTATGTTGGGTGTCCTCCCCTGATTGTTTTCTGTGTAGTGGCCTACCTGAGTTTGCGATTGGCCTGATTTGTGGGTCCAAGGCGAAGGTTGGATTAGACTAGTCACAAAGGGGCAATTTGCTCCATATCCCCCTGACTTGGACAAGTATAGGACGATACAGGAAGAGTCGTCCCCTGTATACTCATTTTGGTGGGGTTTAATAGATCCACCGGGACCAAAATTGGTACATGTTGGGTGATGCATAACAGTTTCATATGGTACTTTAAACCATATATGGTTGTAAACTCAAACAAAACAGCCTTACCAGACATCATGATAGGAAGTGGTCTCAGTAAGAGATCCAATCTCTAGAAATATCAGAGATAATCCTCTTAATTGGGATTCGAAAGCACAACTTATAATCGATAAGAAAATCGTCTACTTTAAAGCTTCAATTGAGACTCTTCTATCTTTGAAGGTTTTGTTGTTCCTCTCTCCAATACCCCCCACAAAGATGCAGCTGGTAGCATTTATCAGATGAGGCTTCCCCTGGAGTTAAGCAACCCTTCGTCTCATCTGGAGAAAATTTCTGAAATATCTCTAGCTAGGGTCCACGAAACTCCAATTAGATTGAAGAAATGACTCCACACTATCTCCGCTACCTAGCAATGAAGGAAAACATGGTGCCCCATCACCCCATAATCCTTAAACAAGACGTGCATATTAGGAATTGCAATGTTCCTCCCCGTAAGACTGTCAATCTTAACTTTGGTAAGGATTTTATTGGTTGTGGCCAACCAAATCAATGCACAACAGGGGACGCTGTGGCCAATGGAATGAGGACCCACTGTGATTAAAGATCACCTGAAAAATGATTTAGAGGTGAAGTCACCATTAGCAATCCATATCAAAGCCACCATTAGCCATCCATATCAAAGCCTTTGTATGCTTGGTTGAATAGTCAAGACAAACATCTTGTAGCTTATCCAGAAGCTCGACATACGACCTTATCTCCTCCCGGTTAAGGCCTTTGCGGAGAACAACATTCCATGCCACAACACCCCCAGTGACTTCATAACACACAAATACCTTCACCTCTTTGTTGTGGAAGAGAGAAGAGAAGAGAAGGGGGAAAGCATCCACCAACAAATGTTCATCAAGCCAAACGTCCCGCCAAAAGCTCCCATCTCCTCAGCCAATGGAAAATGAGTCCCTTCTCAAATAGATTCCCTACTTTGTCAAACAGATTTTTGCTTGAATCGATTTTACTTCCATTGACAATCCTATTAGGAATACCAATGAACCATCCCTCTTCCAAATCATCATACTTTTTTTTTAGATCACCTCTCTCTGAAGAGGCTGGCATTCATCATTGTACCTCCGCCATCATATATCCAGAAGGCCAATTACTTCCCTTCACCCTCACCCCTTCCCTCTTTGATTTTAGAATGCCATCCCACTACATGAGATGAAACTCGTGTCAAGAGTGAAGATGGGTATCATGTAGCTTACTAGAAGCTCGACATAAGACCTTATGATGAGGACATCACATCATGTACACTTTGTGTACGTATTAGAAGAGGAGGCGGGCCGCCCCGGTTTCTCTATGGCTAGGCGAGTATCAATTTTGAAGACCCTATGTGCATGTACGAGCATCTAGAAGACCCCACACTGGGAAGATGCACATGAGTTGCTTTAAGGAACGATTTGGACCGTTGGATTTGAGGGACGTGACGATCGGGCTGTTGGATCGCATGGATTACATGATCGGGTCGTTGGATCACATGAATTACATGATCTGGCCATTAATCGTGGACCATTCATGTAATCATAGGACATTTATGTTTTAGGATTTAGTTTATGATTGATTTATGCTTTGGACACCTTATGAGTGGTTTTATTTGTTTTTTCATTAGACTAGGGTATTTTGGTCAAAAGTCATTAAACATGGTCTATTTTGTAACTTTGAAAAGTTCTTGAGATATATAGGGGGAGGGGCGTGTGACCTCTCCATGGTGGATTTCTCTCTAAAAAACAAAATGCCTTTGTTTCTTATTTTTCATGCGATGTGAAGACTTGTTCCATGTGATTTGGAACGAAGATCAGTGCGATGCCCATCTTCAATCACGGGAGTGCAAGGCTTCCAATTATCGTTCTTCGAGTTCTTCGTGCGAGGTATTTTGTTGAAATCTCCTTAATTCTTCATCCAAAACCTATCCCAATAGCTTCCTTTCTTCTTCATCATCCTCTCCCTCAAAACACCAAGGTTACGGACCAAACCCTAGCTGACCGGACCCCACACATGTGACCGTATGGCCACACATGCGAGCCCACGGGCTGGTCCATATGGCCATACCTCTATTCCCCCTTCTCTCTTTGAATCCTTCCTCTAAAACCCTATCTTCCATTGTCCAAAACCCCAACCCTAAAATCCCAAATCTCTCAATTTCCCCAAATTCCCAAACCCTAGATCTTCAAATCCTTCAATTAACCTAAAATCCCTAATTTCCCTACATCTAAAACCCTAATTCCCACCTCCTAATACCTAAATCCTTTAATCCACTTATTCAATTCCCCACTTTAACCTTAATTTCACCTTTTTCCCCAAACTTTCCGAACCCTAGCTTCACCCACACCCAAATCTAGTAAAACCTATGTAGTATTAGACCTTTCCCTTTACAATAGGCCTAGCCCTATGCTATTTGGATGTTTCTACATCCATTAAATCCTAGTTTCTCATGTTTAATGGTCATGTAGGATGATGCTTGGCAACTTAGCTTAAACTATGCATGATTTCCTCATAGAATCTTGATATTTATGATGATGGTAGCAAGATTTATAGTTTTCATTAATTAATTTAAATTTGTTGATTGATCTCTCACATTATTTGAGTTCATGCATTGGTCCTACATCACCTTACCTCCTTGTTAAGATCTCCACAGATAACAACATTCCATGCCACATCGCTCCCAATGAATTCATAACACTCAAATACCTTCACCTCTTTGTTGATGGAAAGGAAGAAGAGAAGAGGAGGAGAAAGAAGCATCCACCAATCGATGCTCTTCATGCCAAATGTCCCACCAAAACTCTCCCATCTCCTCCACCAATAGAAAATTTACCTCCCTTATCGAATAGATTCCCTACCTTTCTAGGTAGATTTGAACTAAAATCGTTTCGACTTCCAACTAACATACTAATAGCTCCATCCCAGTTAATGTAGGGGCATTTTCACACCGGACTCGAGTGGGTGGCCTATGGGATACAGGGGCACACTCGGGGTGGGCAACCCGTGTGAAATGGGTGGCTCGTGTGAGGCGGAACGCATGTGAAGTGGGGTCCACTAGGGGGTTCAGCCGAGGTCGTAACCCATGCGCTATGGGGCCTAGGATATAAGAGAAAGGATTGATTCGCCATGCTCTATTAGTTCGAGCTTTTAGAGCAAGTGGTTAATTGTCCTGCATCATCAGTGCTTTCAGCTTATCATCTGGCTTATTGGTGGATCCTAGTCATTGCCTCCCCAAATAGCATGGAACTTGTAGGATTCTTCTAACTAGGTGTTGCTCCAACTTAGAATCCCCACTTCAGACCCTCACGTTTCTTACCATTTACACTTGTTTCATTTTGAAAGAGATGCTTCCCTGCTCCCACACTTGAACTTTGTTGCCGCTTCGTTTCGCGCTTCGTGCAACTATATGTTGGAACCTTATTCCTATTAGGAATCCCAAGGAAACCATCCCCCTTCCCATTCAACTACTTTTTGTAGGCACCTCTCCAATTGAAGCCAACATTCATTGTCGTACCTCACCACCAATAACCCAGAAGAGCCCATTTACTTCCCCTCACCCTCACCAACATATTCCTCCTTTGATTTTAGAATATTGTCCCCATGTCAGAACCTCGTCCCTATTAGGAATTCCAGGGAAACCATTCCCATTCCTATTCACCATACTTTTTTTTGTAGATTGCCTCTCCAAATAGGCTAACATTCATCATCATACCTCCTCCACCATTTACCTAGAAGAGCCCCATTACTTCCCTTACAACCTCGCCAACATATGCCTCCTTCCCTCTTTGATTTTAGAATCTCATCCCACAGTCATTTCTTCTTCAATCTGTGATCCACTTTGTATCTTGTTTCTAGCTGCCTCACAGTCATAGCAACACAAACCTGTAGCCAGCAACATTAGGAGCTTGTAGCCATAAGTCAATTTTTGAAATCCATGCATTAATATCTACGAATGCTTCATGGTGACATCGCTTTTCTTCCTTCTTATTTGACCAAGGGTCTTATTTGGGGTTACAAGGGTCCTCGAGTTATTGTTATTGGGTGACTGAGAACAAGATCCTTAGAATTGATATTTGAGCAAGAGGAGAATGATGGTAATAATGTCTGTATTATGTGTCGTAGAAGCCCTGAATGGGCTGATCATCTTTTCATCTGTTGTTATGCTGCAATGAATGTTTGGACTTTGGAGTGATTTACTTATCCTCTTTGAGATGAGCCGCCTACTTAGATCAAATGATTTGTTCTTCACTTGGAAAGGAAGGAAGGATAGTAAGAAGAAAAAGATTCCACGGCGCCTGACCTTGTTGGCGGTGTTGATGAGTTGTAGACTATTTGGTGAGAGTGGAATAACCATGCATTCAACAATAGATCTGTCTCCACAGAGATGCTTTTTGCAAAGGTTAAGGGCAATATAATTTATTGGGTGGAGGGTAAGATTTATTGGGCGATTGGGTTTTGATATTGTGATCTAGCAGTTGCAAGTCGGGGATGGCATTTCACCATCTCCCATCTGCTTCTTTTCTGGTATTTCTTTTTGTTCGGTTTTACTAAAAGTTTTTCTTACCCTCAAGACAAACCCATGCATGCATACGCACACACATATTCCATGCCCCTTTCGTAAGCTCATCTTCATATTTGTTACATCGAGTCTGAAACTTAGCACATTCAGATCAAAGCTTCAAGAAATAAGACAATGTATTCCCAAGCCAAAACAGAGTAGCTTCACATTCACACAATCGCATTGTATAGATTAAGAAAACAATCACTTGCAAACATATTGCGTTAGCTGGATCAAAAAATGGTCATGAAAATGGAAAGAAAATAAACACACTAGACAGTCTACCATAATTCAGAAAGGCAACTCATATATCCATTTAAAAAGAGGAAAAAGAACTCTTCAATGGAAGAAAAAAGGAAAATGGAATCCACATAATAGAATCACAGTTGTATGTTTCATCAGTACCTCCAATCTAATGAGATCACTGATTTGGTTCAACGGTTGCTGCCTGCCCAGTGTCAAGGATGCTGGCTTTGTTTTTGGAACTCTATTGAATCCATAAGCAATGGCCACATCCTTAAGAGAAACAATCATCAAATTACTATAAAGATAAGTGAAACTGATACTTGATGCAGCAACACCATAATTGTTAACAAGATATTGTAATCAATACCTCCATCACGTCACAAGCATGAAGAACATCACTTCTTGTTGGAGGTACGGATACAATGATATTGCAATGTCCATCTCTTGATATGGACTTCTCAGCATGCAATTGCATTTTATTCAATGAACTAGTGACCTGAAAAAATGAGATAGTAAAAAAAGTATGCACACCGAATTTTAACTTTCTAAGGAGCATCACATTTCCTTGACACAAACTGTTTGTCATGTAACTGCATGTAATTCACTAAACAACCAACCTGAGAAAGTGAGAGAGGTAATCTTAAGACGCAAAGCAAAGTTTGAATGTAAGATGCATTAAGTGACACAAAAGATGGAAATAAACTCAAAAAATGATATGGCAAACCATTCACTGAACACAGGTAATCATGCAAATGACCACTTTTACCACTTTATAAACAGTGTCATATCCAAAAATTATGGTAACTAAGGAGAACAAGTACTATTCTACATTTCAGTCAAGATGGCAAAGGAAATACAGCAATGGGTGGCCACAATGGCTATATATCACATGCTATGGCAGACCATTCATTAATGACAGGTAATCACGCAAATGACCAATTTATAAACACAATCACATCAGTAATCAAGGATAACATCTATTACTCTCCATTTGAAATCACAACAACCGGTGATCGCAACGATTATTGATCACATGCCCCTTTAACCTTTCACTAGCGAGATGCGGGCAATGTTCTTGGCAGACTTCGCGGTGTCATAGGTGATGCGAGTTCCGTTGAGGGCCTTTTCTTTGCCTAGCACGGGGATAGGATTGGAAAGAAAGGGAGGCTGCTTTGGAGATTGATTTTATTGGCTGTATTTTGGACCTTACGAGGAGAGAAACAACTGGTGCTTCCGGAACCGGAATAGATCGGCCTCAAAGGTCTTCGTCAGGGCTAAATCAGATGTAATTTAGTGGGCCTCAAATATAAAGCCGCTTGCTAGGTGTCCTCTTTCCCGTGCCCCTGGGACGGATTTGTAGTTTGTTCGGTCACTTTGGCCTTAACTCATTACCTTGAGAGAGAGAGAGAGAGAGAGAGAGAGAGTCATCAAGTCCCAAGAAACAACACCGTCTTATTATACTAAAAAAGAGGTAAGCTCACTTGGAATATGCCAATCTCAAGCATAGCCAAGTCAACTAGAAGCCAGATAAATGATCTCGGCCTAGCAATATTCTCAAGACTGAACAAGCTTCACAATCAAGAAAGACTTGATAGACTGGAGTATTTCCTGGTAGAACTTGAAGATCGGAGATAATCTTTAGCATTATTTCACCAACACCTTATGAGTTCTCCTCCTCCTCCTCCTTCTTCTTCTTGATGGGGACATCACATCACGCACGCCATTACGCACATATCAAAGAAGGCGGCGAGTCCCAGTCTCCATGTGGCTAGGCAGGTACCCATTTGAGTCTATAGGAGGAGCTGAAGACCCTACATAGCATGTGCGAGCATCATCGAAGACCCCACATTGGGAAGATGCTTGTGGGTTGCATAGAGGACGAGCTTGGATGAGTTTTGACCGTTGGATACGGTTTGATCATCGTGGCCCACCTTGATCAAGGACATTGTCGGGATCCATCGAACACTTAGAATTATAGTTATTTTGGTTTATGAGCATTTAGTTTACTTTTGAGGCTTTAGTTACATGTTTATTTGGTTTTATGTTTCATAGGGAGTACTTGTAATCTAGAATTTATGATTCATTGCTTATATAATCTAGAAATATGATTTTTTTTCATCACCTTAAGACAGAAAACTTCATCCTACATCAAATTTTGGTATTAGAGTGAGGTTAACATAGGGTAGATTCATCTTAAATCTAAAATAGGATTGCTCATCATCATACATAGTGTAGATCATCATATTATGACATTCTAAGGTCAGTTATCCCATATGTATATTGCTGAAATTTTCGGGTACTAGTTGTTTATCATGGTGTATTGCTGAAGTTTTAGTCCTAGTATTCCTTCAGTTATACCATTACTGAATTTTCTCAGCACCTATTATTTCCATCCTACATTGCTAAATTTTTAGTATTAGGGCATTTCATTGATTACATTGATGGATTTAGGGAAAAGTGTCGCTTTAGTCATATAGGGTCATAGAGGTGTACACGAGTCGAGTCGAGCCGAGCTTTGCCCAGCTCGTGCTCGACTCGGACAGCTTGAGTCTCAGCTCATGCTCGGCTCAGCCTTCAAGCTTGGAACAGCAGCTCATGCTCCAGTTCGAGCCCAATTCGAGCTGAGCTCCGACTGTACCGGAGACACCGTCCGACTGTACCAGAGGTTCGTCCGGCCAGTGGTTGCTAGTCGGATGAGTTCAGACTATACCAGAGGTTCGTCCGGCCAGTGGTCGCTGGTCGGATGGGTTCATCCGACCAAACCAGAAGTTCGTCTGACTGTACCAGAGCCACCAGGCCAGTGGTCGCTGGTCGGATGGGTTCATCCAACCAAACCAGAGGTTCGTCCGACTGTACTAGAGCCACCCGGCCAATGGTCACTAGTCGGATGGGTTCCGCTACTCAAACGGACGCTACTTGCCGAAAAAAAATAGAGAGAGAGGAGGAGAGGACTCACTTTGGGAGAGGAGGTCGTCCGGACAGACGCTGGAAGGAGGAATTTCGCCGGGCGGCGGAGCACGACGAGAGTATTGGGCGAACGAATGGCCGATTTGGGCGAAAGGGAGGGAGAAATGGGTTAGGGTCGAGCGATTTGGGCGCTGGACGCTCGCTGGGTTAGGGTTGCTGGGTTGGGCGAAATGGGTTAGGGTCGGGCAAATGAGGGTTTTTTTTTTAAACCCTTATGTATGCACTTAAAACTCGATTCGAGTCGAGTCGAGTCGAGTCGAGCTCAATACTGAGTCAAGCCGAGTCGAGCTAGGTCCAGCTCGGACTCGACTCGAAATATTCCGAGCTCCCAGAAAATGGCACGACTCGGTTCGAACAGAGTTTCGATTCGAGTCGAGTCGAGCTTTTTCGAGCCAAGTCGAGCAAGTTACCGAGCTAACTCTGCTCGTGTACAGCTCTATAGGGTCATCTAGAGTTGTCTAAGATCATCTATGATCGTGTTGAGTCCTCACCTTAGGTTTTAGTGCATGCCCATGCGATCTAAGCGTTGTTTTGGTCTTCACCCTACCACCATGAGCCAAGACCAGATTCTCAAAACTCTTAATGCCATAGCTAGACGATTGGGGCCCTTGAGGCTCAAAGCAGGACCAATAATCGTATAGCTCAGCTGGAGACTTCCCTTTAAGCAAACCCCCAATGAGGGAGATGGTCAGTCCCAAGTGGGTGGTGCAGAGGAAGTTCACATGGGAGGTCACGTTGGTGGACATGGAAGAGGTCGCGGCCAAGGTGTTGGCCATAATGGGGTGTGTACCCAACTACCCTATGGAGAGTATCTAGACCACCATGATTTTGATGATCGAGGCCCCTAGTTTTGATGATCATCTGGACCCAAAGGCTTTCTTGGACTGGTTTGCGGACATGGGCCATTACTTTGAATGGTATGAGACGTCTGATCGCCATGGTGTGAGGTTCACCGAGATGAAGTTGGTGGTTCGGGCTAAATTGTTTTGAACCAATCTTGAGTGCAAGTTAGAAAGGTCTGGAAAAGACCCGATTGTAAATTGGGTCAAGATAAAGAAAGCGCTAAAGGAAAATTATCTTCCTCTTTCGTATCACCAGAAATTAATGGATCAATGGCAATCCCTTTGCTAGGGAACAATGCCCGAAAAGGATTACATCACCAAATTTGAAGAGTACATGATGATATGTAATGCCAATGACCCAGCGCGAGCTTCTCTCTCACGATGTTGGCACTCTTGAGCATGCATATCAGTTGGTGCAAGAACTTGAGCAGTACTTAAAATGCCCTTTGAGAGACAGTTTGACTTTCTTAAGTCCAATGTTAAGACTACTCCTCAAGGAGTTAGGTCTAACTTTGGGAGTCAACCCAAACCCTCTGCTGGCACTCAAAGTAACCAAAAAGACTTTGGGTAGAGGAGTCACCAGTACCAGTTCACGAGGCAAACCTAGGCGGTGCTATAACTGCCAAGGATATGGCCATTTCGCTTACTAGTGTCCCACAAAAGAGCAAACATCACGTAATTGGTGCTAGTAATAAAGAAGAAGAGGAGAGCGTATCACTTGCAGTTGTCAGGTGCGCTTTAGCTTAGGCCAAGAGAATTAATGATTGGCGCAAGAATACCATTTTCTATACTTACACCAAATGTGGTGAGAAAAACTGCAAAATGATCATCGATAATGGTAGTCGTACAAATGTGGTCTTTGCAAGCACCATTTCTCGATTAGGCCTGAAGCCCAGTCCTCACCCTCAACCCCATAGAGTTTCATGGGTTGATGAGTCCCTCTATGCCAATCTCACAGCATTGTCTTGTTCCCATCCAGTTCGCGACTTCTAAAGACTCGATGTGGTGTGATGTTTTTCCTATGGATGTAGGCCACATCATCTTGGACAGGCCTTCGCTCTTTGATCGTGATGTAACAATATTCGGCCGCTCGAAGGTTTGTTCCTTCATGTATGAGGGCAAGAAGATAAAGTTAAATCCTCTTCCGCCCAAGAGCACCCCGGAATTTAAGAAGACATTAGAAAGGGTGATCCCAAAGAAGTGAGGAAATCCCAACCCAAGTCTCTTCATATCATAAATGCCAAAGAGTTTGAAAAAGAGACTGAGGCGGATTCAAAGGTATATGCCCCTGTGGCTAGGGAGATTACACCCAAGGTGAGAGTAGAGTTGTCATCTAAGGCGATTCCAGTTATTGATGAATTCAGAGTCTTTCTTAATGACTTACTGGATGAGCTTCCACTTATGAGGGACATCCAACATGCCACAGATTGTGTCCCAGGGTCGACTCTACCAAACCTTCCTCATTACCGAATGAATCCCGTGGAGCATGCGGAACTAAACAAGCAAGTTGATGAGCTTCTAAGAAAAGGGTTCATTCATGAGAGTATGAGTCCGTGCGCAGTGCCCACCCTTCTTACGCCTAAGAAAGATGACACTTGGCGCATGTGTGTGGATAGTAGGGCCATCAATAAAATCATAGTCAAGTACCGGTTTCCTATACCGCGTCTTGATGATATGCTCGGCATGATGGCCAGTGCCACAATTTTCTCGAAGATAGAACTCAAGAGTGGGTATCACCAAATACGTTTATGCCCAAGAGATGAATGGAAGACGGCCTTCACGATGAAGGATGGGTTGTACGAGTGGCTAGTCATGCCCTTTGGCTTGACTAATGTCCCGAGCACATTTATGAGAGTGATGACCCATGTGTTGAGACCCTTTATGGGTAAGTTCCTTGTTGTGTACATCGATGACATTCTTATCTATAGCACATCAAAGGAACAACATCTCCACCATCTAAGGCAAGTTTGTGGGATCCTCAAAATTGAAAAGCTTTATGCCAACCTTAAGAAGTGCACATTCATGTCCGAGAGTGTTATTTTCTTAGGGTTTATAGTATCATCTGAGGGCATGAGAGCAGACCCTGAGAAGGGTAGGGCCATAACTGAGTGGCTTGAACCGCGCAATATTCACGACATGCAAAGCTTTCACGACTTAGCAACTTTTCACAAGCGGATGGTTTATTAGAGGGTTTAGTTCCATCCTGGCTCCTATTACCGATTGCATAAAGAAACAAGAGTTCACATGGATTAAAGCAGCCTCTAGAGCATTCAATGAGATAAAGAGCAAAACGAGCGAAGCTCCCATCATGCGCCTTCTAGACTTTTCTTGTAACGCCCCATACTTTTCAGTGCTCGGGTGTTACCATGAGAATTGAGTTTAGTACAAACACAAGCCGACTCATCTAAACATTCACTTTCGATCTAACCAAAACCCTACCATTAGTATGAACCTCATCCGTAGATCCAGCCATCCGACCCTCTAAGCATTGGACCAATGGTTAGATCTCTACCTACGTTGTCTTTAGGACATCTAGAACTATCAGGGAAGGGGGATAAAACAATTGCATTGGTAAGTCACAAGATCCAACCGTTGAGATTGTTGAGCAACGATGAGATTCGAAATCGACCGTTAAGTTTAGACCACATCTTACAGTGATGGACCTGATCATCAAACTTTATTATTGGATTCATCTAAAGGACTTCTGGATTGGAAACGGACTACCCTAGAATAAATTAATCGTCCAAACTCGTGATCGCCCGTGCAATTGAGATGCAAGAGCAACTAAGTGCAGGGATGACCGTTTAATCCACCCTAAAAAGGATTACGAACCATTAGACATGTTGATGATCAGATTTGGGAAGGATCCGACCCTTAGATCAGCAAGATCACTAGTTAAAACAAATATTCAGTTGATATAACCCACCTAAGCCTTGGATTCACCTCATCTAGGGCCAGATGGACCTAATTGGGCCATTAAAACCAGATGGCCGAAGTGGATTTCCCACAAGCATCACTGTGGGGCCCATTTTAACCATGCGGGTGCACCAAAAAGTGTGCACCGGCGTTGCACCAGGCAGCAGACCCAATCAAAGCTACTTTGACTCGTGAAAATAGAAAGGAAATCCTTCTCTCTCAAATTCCTTCCCGCCAGCGAAGAGTTCGAAACAAGCAGTGCCGTTTGGCAGCGATGTGGCCCACCTTGATCGTCCGACTGGATGATCCAAACCAACCACCTTGTAGAGCACCTGAAACTGATCAATTCCTACCCATTTTCAACTGTTGGATCGCACGTGTGCACACGGGCTCGCGTGAAAGCCAGTTGCGTGCAGCTGCTTCGCTTCCAAAAACAGAAAAAATCCTGATCCTTCCTCTTTCCATGTTGGCTATCCGCATGCAATCTTCCCTAACCATCACGGCCGTCCACTAAGACAATCCCCAAATTCCGACCATCTCAGAGATTCCAGAAAAGTTACAGGAGTCTAGCCTCGCTGGAAACAATAGGATCTTCCGGACGATCCACGCAAACCGCAAAGAATCCGTTCGCGCACCAACTCCCGCTGCGAAAGGCAATCAGATCTTGAAGCACGACTCCAATCCAAGCCGTCCAAGTCTCAGAGAGAGGGATTCCGATCCCTCCCAAGACGTCTGAAACAGAAGGAAAGAAAGAGGATTCACAGATTCCGCCGTTCCTTCACAAAGATGAACAGCAACTTGCGGAAACTACCGTCTCAACGACCCATCCAAGATCAAGATCGGGACTGTCAGAGTCTACCCTTTCAAGATCCAAAGCATCCAGACAACAGACTGTCCAGATCTAGATTGATCTGAGAAAGAAGAAGAAATTCGAACGGTGATATGACGCATTTTCTGTTTACGCAAATAGAGGATGCGTAAGGAATCCCTCCATCTTTCCCTGCTGTGTAAGAGCTACGCACAAAAGGTCTAGAATTCTTACGCTCTATAAATTCTCCCTTGCCCGACGATTAGAGAGACAACAGGAGAGAGAGAGAGAGAGAGAGAGAGAGAGGGAGAGACGAGAGGGAGAAGTACGGCTGTCGCTGTCACACCAAGCTGGTAAGGGGGTGTCGTTGTCCGAGTGTTGGTCAACCTCTCTAGCACCCAAGCAAAAGGAGAAAGGGAGGAAGGAGAAGGGACGTTGATCCCTTCCTCTGGTTGTTGCCGCGCCGAGTGGGGCGACTCGGGCTGAGTTGCTGCCTCAACACTGTCTGCCCGAACTCTGCTCAGATCTCCGGGTTCAATTCTTCTTCTCCTTTCAAACTTTTCCTTTTTCTTTTTACACCAATGGGAATGGAGAATCCCACCGTGATGAAGTGAGTCAACTTGGTGGAATAATGCACCAAATACCTAGTAAGATCCTAAGATGAACTACACACCTAAACCCCATCTTAATCGAGGTATCTTTTAGAATCATTAAACTTAGAATGTGGTAATATTGTAAACTAAGCCCTAATCTTAATCATGCGAACCATGTGGATTAGGACGAAAGAAAAGGTTTGATCTTAAAGTTACCTTGGGTCTTTAAATTTGCTAGTGGACAACCATACAATTAAAGGTGAGGTTTTTTTTTCCTTTAAGCTTACGTTAATTTAAGTTGATATAATTTGTCTTTTACATGCTTTCATGCTTACTATGATTCTCTCCCTATAATTGTTTAATTTACTACTAACCATTATTTATCCTTTGGGAATTATGGTAGATGTTAATTACGAGTGATCTTCATTATTTTTATGTGGGACGATGGATACAAGCTTTGCCCTTGCCTTTACCAATTTCGTTGAGTTAGCCCTTGCTACCCTTCTCTTTGTTGAGTTGGCCATTGCCACTCTCCTCTTTATTGAGTTGGTCGTTGTCACTCTCCTCTTTGTTGAGTTAGCCTTGGTACTCTTCTCTTTGTTGAGTTGGCCATGGCCACTCTCCTCTTTATTGAGTTGGCCATTGCCACTCTCCTCTTTGTTAAGTTAGCCATTGCTACTCTCCTCTTTGTTGAGTTGGCCATTGCCACTCTCCTCTCTGTTGAATAAGTCATTGCTACTCTCCTCCTTATTTTATTAGCCGTGGGCTATTTAACTTTATGGCTTGGGCATGTGCCTTGGAATTCCAAAACCCCCATAATTTGAATTATCTCTCTATCTATGCAAGTGATGTGTTAGAGGTATCACAACTAGTGACTCAAATATTTATCGTGCACGTAATGCATTACGGGTAGCGACCCTCTTGGTCGGCACGTAATTCCGTGGGTTGGTTGGCGTGGTACACAATCGATATAAGTAAATCGTCATGCGTGTTACATCACTTCTTGGGATTGGATGTCGCAAATAGTCGCTCCATGAACACATCGTGTTACGTAAATCCCCCGATCGTGTTGTTGTGTCGCCTTGAGATATTCGCATAAATCCACGTTAACGTTGGACACGCCAACGAATCTCCGTAGTGTGAGAATGCAAGGTAAGTCGGATATTTTGACTATTTTCCACATTGTGACAATGATCAGTATGTATAATGAGCCGCACGCACTTTGCTAGGCACGTATTCATATAGATTGGTTGCGCATGCTGATACCTCTCGTAGTGGTGAAGTACGTGACATATCAGAA
This sequence comes from Magnolia officinalis, assembly GCA_021015155.1. Classification (NCBI taxonomy): domain Eukaryota; kingdom Viridiplantae; phylum Streptophyta; class Magnoliopsida; order Magnoliales; family Magnoliaceae; genus Magnolia; species Magnolia officinalis. Next base: position 59,212,301 of record JAJHSJ010000011.1, read on the forward strand.
CCCTTACATTACTTTTATGAATCTCTTAAATTATTGTTAATCTTAAAGGATAACCATCATTATGAGTAAGGCATCAACCATCTCCAACCGTACAGATGATGCAGGTGATGTATAGATTGAAGACCTAGAGGACCATCTCCCTATGGAATATTATACTGAAAGAATAAGAAGATAGTTTTATGATTTAGTTTTATACTTCCACTGAAAACTCGATAAATGTAATAAGCTCTCATTGAGAGGGCATTTAATTATTTACTGAATTCTTTTACTCTGATGAAATAATCAATACAGTCGATTTTATTCTCGTGCATGCTACCTTCATGAATGTATCTGGATGTGATCTAAATGAATATATATATATATATATAGTGCAATTTTTAAAGCATCCAATTTATACATTATTAACACCCGGTTTTCTCGAGCACGAGTATGAACTCTGGCCGTGAAAATTTAGAATGTTACATTTCTAAAGTCTTCGAAGTTGTATGTGATGCATCGGGTGTAGGAATAGGTGGAGTGCTTAGTCAAGAAGGGCACCCCATTGCTTACTTTAATGAGAAGTTGAATGAGGCTAAGCAATAGTACTCTACCTATGACAAGGAGTTTTATACGATAGTCCAGTCATTAAGACATTGGCGACATTATCTGCTACCAAAAGAATTTGTCTTGTTTTCCGATCATGAAGCATTACGTTATCTTAAATCCCAGAGAAGCTGAACTTAAGGCATGCTAAGTGGGTTGAGTTTCTTCAGGAGTACTTGTTCGTATTGAAACATAAGGCCGAGGTCGAAAATAAACGTGCAGACACCCTTAGTCATAGAGTGACACATCTACAGTCCATGAGCTTAGAGGTTACTAGGTTTAAGCAACTAAGAAATGAATATCCTGCTTGCCCAAATTTTGGAAGGCATATGCATCACTCTTGGTTGAGCCGACAAGGAATGACAATGTATTTGTCCTGAACGATAAATTCTTATTTAAAGGTGACTAACTTTGTATTCCCCATACCTCTCTCTGGGATTTTCTTGTTTGGGAGTTTCATGCCGGAGGAGTAGCAAGTAACTTTGGTCATGACAAGATCATTGCCCTTGTGAAAGATAGATTCTATTGGCCAAATCTCAAGCGAGACGTTGCCAAAATTATTGGGCAGTGTTGTACTTGTCAATTGGCAAAGCAAAAGAAGCAGAACATTGGGTTATACACGCCTTTGCCAGTGCCACACGCGTCATGGCAAGACATTAGCATGGACTTCGTGCTTAGGCTTCCCAAGACTATCAAGAAGCACGATTCTATCTTTGTCATAGTGGGTTGTTTCTCTAAAATGGCCCACTTTCATCCATGTTTAAGACATCGAATGCATCCAACATCACAAAGCTATTCTTTAGAGAGGTAGTATGTTTGCATGGTTTGCCCAAAACCACTGTGTTTGACCGGGACATTAGGTTCATGAGTTATTTTTGGAAGACACTTTGGCACATTATGAGCACGAGGCTCCAATTTTCATCGGCTTACCACCCTTAGACTCACAGCCAGACAAAGGTGGTTAATAGGAGCCTTAGTAATTTGTTAAGATGTCTCGTGGGTGATCACGCTAGGACGTGGGATGCAGTATTACCTATTGCAGAGTTAGCATATAACGGTTCAGTTAATAGGTCATTAGGCATGAGTCCATTTGAAGTTGTACACGATTATAAGCCTAGAAAACCTATCGACCTCATTCCCATGTCATTATCACGTAAGCCATTAAAGTTTGCAGAGTCCTTTGCACAACACATGCATGCATTACATAATGAAATCAAACAAAGAATCAATACGAGCAATAAATGCTATAAACTTTTTATTGACTTCATCGTAGATTCAAAGAGTATCAAGTAGGTGATTAAGTGATGGTTTGTATTAGGCCAAAGCGATTTCATCATGGAACCATTAAGAAACTACAAGTTCGTAGTGCGGGACCTTATAAGATACTGAAACGAATTGGTTCTAATGTGTATATTATAGATTTTTGCCTTCCATGGGATTAGTTCTACATTCAATGTGGAAGATCTTGTGCCTTATATGGGGTCCCCAGCTGCAGCTCCCAGCACTTCACTTGACCATCATAATGACCCAGACCTGTCCCAGGACCCATGGCCATTACTTGACTTGTGTTCCCAGCTTTGCCTCCCTTGCCATATATACTTGCTAGACGAGAGGAGATTAAGGAAATCTTGGATCAGCAAGTAGTTTCCACATACCGAGGGTTTCAGAAGTGGAAGAACAGGCCGATTTCAAACAGTACATGGATCAGAGAAACAAAGTTCCAGAGCATCGATCCAGATTCACTTGAGCGGTATCGGTGCTTAATTTCGTGAGGCAATTTCTTCTCAACCGAGGAGAGTTGATGGGGACATCACATCACGCATGCCATTACACATATCAGAAGAGGTGAGCCCCGGTCTCCCTGTGGCTAGGCGAGTACCCGTTAGAATCTAGAGGAGCTGAAGACCCCACATAGCATTTACGTGCATCATCGAAGACCCCACATTTGGAAGATGCTTGTGGGTTTTGCATGGAGGACGAGCTTGGATGAGTTTTGGATGAGTGTTAATTGTTGGATACGGCTTGATCGTTGTGGCCCACCTTGATCATGGACATCGTCGGGATCTATCGAACACTTAAGATTATAGTTATTTTGGTTTATGAGCATTTAGTTTACTTTTGAGGCTTTAGTTACATGTTTATTTGGTTTTATGTTTCACATTGGGGTATTCGTAATAAGGGGTTAAATACAAACTGCTTTTGACTAAGAGGTTTATTGTAAAAATACTTTCCTGAAGCTATTTAAAGGGGGGGACGTCCAACCCTAGCCCCTCATGTTGGATTGAATGAAATTTGAGCATGTTCTCTTCTTCCTCTTAAGTGATTTGAGACTTTCAAGGTGTGAATCTTTCTTTGGTGTAAATCCAAAGTTAACTACGAGGTGTGACGCCTAGATATCTCCTTTCTCAACTACGAGGTATTTTCCCTCTTCTTCCCTTCTCTCTTTCTGTAACGTCTTAGAAAAATCCATACAAAGACCCGAGTACCACCACAGGCAGAAATCACTCAGGACCAAATCCTTTAGAAATTAGACGAAATTAACTAAGTGTTAAACTAGATTAGCTATGAAATTAGCTTGAACCACTTTAAATACGAACTGCAAGACCCAAAACTAGCAGAATCATTGACACTACATTACCCTGTCTAGGATCAATCTCTAAACCCGGTTGCTCTCGGGAGCATACCAAAACTTCGTATCGGACCTGGACCGCTCGTCGAAAGTCCGATTACTGCGAAACCACACGGTTAGGACCGCCTCACTGGGCTTGATAACCATCTCGGAAATCAAATCTAGATAGTATCCAGAAACGCACAACTTGAGCCCAGAGCGAAGTGTGTGAGAAACACGAATATCTTTAGAAATTGAACTCAGATTTAAGTGATTTGGGTCGTTCGCTTGCGGGCCAAATCTAAGCTTTTAGACCGTCGGAATCTGACCCAAATACACCCTCGGATCAGGGAAATTTCCCAGCACAGGTCCATGTACTCGTGGCCCTGATCGTGCGACGATGACCGTTGAACTGAAACTAGTCCTCCGCGGTCAATCTGTAAATCCAATTGGACCGAAAACTTAACTCGACCTAGATCCAATGTCAGGGAGCTTAAGTACGACCGCATGCAGAAAGGGGGCCTCCGGATGAGCTCCGTTGAGCCGAAACAGACGGCTTTTGGCTATAACCTGAATATACCATGGCCCTGGGGCCATTCCCACCAGTTATGGGCCTATATAAGGGTCTTAACCCTCTCTCTCTCTCATTCCATACGAATTTGCAACCCTAAGAGAGAGAGAGAAGGAAAGAGAGTGTGAGAAACCGGGAGATCGTTCCTAGGATTCGATCCTGACGCTCCACGTGCTTAACCATCATTCCTGTATCGCTACACAGGCGATTTCGATTCCGTTTTTAGGTAAGAAAACCTAACCCTAATTTGTTTTAGGGTTTCAAATAGTGTAAGTGATGAAATAGCTAACCTATTTCATGTTATAGGTGGCGTCGTGCCGTAGACGAAGACTTGGCATACAAACTGAGTTCGATATTGTTTATCGGGGAAAGGTGCGGACTATAAATGTTTATGCTATGGTTTTCAAGGCTTTCAATGTCAGTTAATGATTTATGACTGACTTGATTGCTATTACATGTGTTTAGATACGATGTCTTCTGTATATTACATATATATGTAAACTATGTTGTTTTTAATGCATTCCAAGTGTTTGTTGAAATGTTTGAATGAATCTGGAATTATGATTTGTGCATGACATGACTATTGGTTGCAAATACATGATTGTTGTATGCGTGGCAACTCCTTTGTAGAAGGATTTGCTATAATATGTGTTTTAACTAACTTAGTATACGTATGTAATATGTGTAATCTAAGTGTTTGATAAAATGCCTGAATGAGAAAATGCTTGATGTGATGTACCTAATGAGGGTGTTGAGATAGGATTCTCAATCCCCTTATACATAGTTAGAGTTTCCTTTATGTAACCTATCTTACTACTATGTGACTTACCGTTGAAATGCCTATTTATGCTAACATGTACACTATGTGTTCGTTGAAATGCTCAAATGAGATTTATATTTGATTTGGTTGTCACATGCTGTCTTGGCTATTACATGTTAATGCTTTTGCTTGGAGTGTGATTGGGGCTACGATGTAGTCTAGGCAATCGATAATAGGTCCTAATTTAGTGGCTGAGGTTGTTTCGCCACACAGGACGTGTTCGATGAATCCGAGCCGTACTTTGGTTGTCGACAGTTGTTAGGTCACACGAAGTGCTGAAGCACTCCATGTCGATCAACTCGATGTGCGCTCGTACCAGTCGAGCTCGTCAAGTAACCCGATTGACCCGATGTATGTTCACCATGTATGGACGCTACTGCTAGAACCTAAGGTACCAAACTCACCAGTGGATACTCCGTTAACCTTGGTACCTCGATCCGCTAAGACTCATAAGCCGGACATGGTGGAATGGGACACCGTGGTCGAGCTGTCTGCCTACGCCGGGGTGACGAGCCCACCGTAACGACCAGTGAGCAACCTAAGCTCGTGAGCCGAATACGGTGGTATGGGACACTGTATTCGAGCTGTCGGCCTACGACTAGGTGATGAGCCATTCGTAGTGACCTCGAGCATACTTTGAGACTGCGTTGAGGCGACAAGTCTTTCCGTAACAACTAGAGTATAAGTAGGCCTGCATTGAGGTGACGAGCCCTTTGTAGCGACTTGGAACCGCAACATCGTATGAGACTAACTAGGACTGACGACCCTAGAATGGATCATTGTTTGGGAAATGATCTAAGGGAGGTACCTTAGCTTCCCAATCCTGCTGTATGGAAAGGTCTAATAAGAACTCGGTAATCACGCTCATGCACCGCATTGCATGTGCCTTTGGCGTTGGTGTTGAGCACAGAGGAAGGGATGTATGCCGCGATCGTAAGATGTTTTCGCAAGAGGGAGTGCAGGCGAGGGCATGCATCATTATTACATACCATCCTTGCATTAATAAGAGTACTTAGGACCTGATTGTTGTACTGCTTTATCATTACTGCTTGACTGAATTGATAACATGTTAACCATTGCTTTATAATTCCACTGAGTTGATCACTCACTCCCACGTTCTGGGACGGTGCTTTAAACACCAACCAGACCCTGTTGTAGTTGCAGATGATGGCGATGCTTACGAAGCAGAGCCGGACTTTTATGATGACGAGGAGTTCTCCTACATGCAGCTATCAGGAGGGTCTATGTAGACCATGTTCTAATCGACGGGGCTTACAGGGTTGCTGATTAGATGACATTACACATTTTGTATATTTTGAAATTTTATATGTAATTAATTGACCTGGTAACATGATTATACTCAGGAGACCTACAATCACTTATATGCCTTATATATACTTAATTACTTATCACAGTCTTTCCGCTTGCGAAAATGCAACTGTCTCTGGAGTATGATATGCTGTTTTGGTACAATCTCATTCATGTTTAATGCACTAATACGGACAACATTCAATCATCATTATCTATGTTGCATAAGTGATGTTTTGGAACTCGGGAGTTTGAGCTTATGCTAGACCCCCGATTTTCAGGGCGTTACACTTTCAATCCATCAACCATTTACTCTCTCTTTCTTCTTTTCCCCACAATCCAAGGAGCCAAAACCTATCCCATTCTAAAATCCCAAACAGATCAGTCCGTACGCAGCTGGGACTGACCGTACACCAGCCATCCGACCGTACGGACGTGACTGTATGGCCAGCCATACGCACTCCCTCTTCCCCACTTGTATCCCATAGTTTTCCCCTCGATTGGCTCTTATTACTACATCAAAAAGTTTTCCCCTTAATTGCCTCTTATTACTACATTAAAAACTCTAGTTTCAAAACCTTAATCTAACCCTAAACCTAAACCCAACTTTTCTCCAATTGTGAAACCCTACTCTTTCCCCAATTTTCCCAAAGCCATATGCACTACCTCTTCCCCACTTGTATCCCATAGTTTTCCCCTTGATTTAAAAACTCTAGTTTCTAAACCTTAATCTAACCTTGAACCTAATCCCAACTTTTCCCCAATTGTGAAACCCTACTCTTTCCCCAATTTTCCCAAAGCCTATTTCTATCTCTTTTGGGTAAACCCTCGTTAGATTTGAGTTGTTCCCTTGAATGTTAGTATTAGCCCCATGTTAATTTGGGGGTTTCTTAATCCAATTGGAACCGATTGCTTTAGTGTGTTAACAGTTCTTATTACGAGCATGTATTAGCCTAGGATCTAATATATTGTTTACTTGTTTACTGTTTTGGATTATTTTGAGTTTGCTGAAATTTATGATTCATTGCTTATATAATCTGAATATATTTTTTTTCATCACATTAGGACAAAAAAACTTCATCCTACATCACTTCTTCTTCCTCTTCTTCTTCCTTTTAAGAGAGAACCATTTTCTTATGAGTAACAAGATAAAGATCAGAGACTAGCTTTAGCAATTTTTATTTTTTTTATTTTTAGAGAGAATTGAAATTTATTAACAGGCACGTCAAAAATGCGAAAAAATACAACCCAACTCCACAACTCAAAAAAGATGAGAGATCGACATATTTAACTGCATTATATAAGAAGCCCAACTAAAAACACTTAACTTTAATTTCCTTAATAACCTCTTCTGGCGTAGAACTCCTATTCCGGAAACAACGCCTATTATGATCCCCCCATATGGGCCAAAAATACTGCCAAGATAAGCAATCTCCACAACTTTTCCCACCGCTACTCTATGAAAAGCCCACAACCGATCCACAATAGAATTTGACATCACCCAAGCAATATAGGAAACATCCAGAAAATGGTCTCACACCTTTCGAGGGAACCCACAATAAATGAAGGGTAATCGATCGACTTCGCATCTCCCACACACATCAAACATATGTTGGGAAGGACAAGGGACCTCCTTTGCAAATTATCAATGGTCAGCACTCTCTTTCTTCCCACTAGCCAATTGAAAGCCGGCACTCTTGGAGGGTCTCCATAAGACCACAAATGATATGGAAAATAATGGGAGTGAGGTGGACCACATATCAACTTGTAAAAAGATCACGTGGAGGAGCGGCTGAACTATGAGCATTCCACACCATTGAAACTCCTTTTAGCAAAGGAACTGCACTCTTCAACCGGTCCAATAAAGCAGATAACTCTAAAATATCTTCATCTGACATGTCCCTACGACAAGGAGACCACATGAACAAGCCCCCACAAATTGAGTAAGCATGTCCGAAGCGATGCAAGCCAAACTAGGGAAATCTTCTTGAAGAGCCCAATCTCCACATCAAACGTCTATACAAAAATGCATGTGGTTACCAACCCCCCAGGGAGAAAGAAACCCCTCTACTGAAGATATAGTGAACCAAAGTAACCGCTTTTCACAAGCTAGAAGCACGGTATAAAAAGGAGCGACCCACCCCCCCCCCCGGAAAAAAAAAAAAAAAAAACACCTGTAATCCTATGAGTAAACCCGATACCACCCCTTTATGAAGCCTCTTGCTCAAAGCTTCACCAACCACAACAAAAAGATAAGGAGATAAAAGGATCACCTTGGCCAATGCCCCTTGAAGACTTGAAATAACCATTTGGCGACACATTAACCAAGATGGAAAAATATGCCGATTACATGCGATTCCGCATCCAATCCCTCCATTTCTAACCACATCCCTACCTGTCGAGCATGTAGTCAAGAAAATCCCAATCAACATGATCGTATGCTTTTTCGATGCTAAGTTTGTAAACTATCCTGCCTTTCCTTTCCTTATACCTAGGGTCAATGTATTCATAAGCAATCAAAGCACAATATGTGTCTTCCTAATACAAAGACCCCTTGATTCTTAGATATAACTTGCGCAAGCACCTTTCAAAACCGAAGAGCCAAAACTTTAGTAACAATTTTGTGTGATCCCCCAATTAGGCTAATGGGCTAAAAACCTTTTACCATTTCCGCCCCTTCGACTTTAGGAATAAGAGCAATGAAGGATGCCCCTAAATCATTTGAAAGACAACCTTAGTCATGGAACTCAGAAACTTAATCCATCACATTACTCTTGATGACTTGCCAATACTTTTGAAAAAAAACATCATAGGGAAACAATTAGGACTAGAGGCCTTCTCACCACACATAGAATCCACAACAGCTTTACAGGCCGTTTGGCAGTGAGGATTTTGGTGTATTTGAGGTATTTGAACTACGAACTGCACACCTTTTTGTGTTTGGTAGCAAAATACGGGAAAAGGATTTGGAATCCAGTGCATTCCAAATGTCCCAAAATCCATGATTTGTCCCAGCAAATTGTTGGGATTTGAGGGAATTTGAGGCTCTGCCTATCTTTCCCTCTGGTGGGAGAATCGCACAGAGGGACCTCTCTCCCCACTGCACCGCCTAACATGGTGGTGAGGGGGTAAGGTTTGCAGGTGGGCCCACCATGATGTTTATGTGAAATCCACTTCGGCCACCAGGTGTTTCACCTCATGTTAGGCTCAGCGACAAAAATCAACCCCATTCTTGATTTAGGTGGACCACACAATTGGAATCAGCATACAGTGAAACAGGGACCCTTCAAATTGTTTTCCCTGATATGGCCTACCTCAATCATGAAAAGGCCTGATTTTTGACACCCAGCCTAAAATTTTGCATAGCATCTAATGATTGGAGTGGATTCACATAATCCTCACGACCGGCCTTGTAAAAATCAAGGGTGAACATTTCTTCCCAACTATTTCTTTTTGTGTGGCCCACCTGAATCACATGTTAGCCTGAATTTTTGGCCCTAGGCGTAACATTGGATGACACACCTAACGGCGAGAGTGGATTTTAGGTATAGTATAGTACTATGGCCCAAATTCAATGTTGAACTAATATTTTTTTAGCATTTTTTTCTTATACCGTTAGTCAGTACACAATGTCACATAGAGGGGAGTGGATTAGGTGCAGCCTAGCCTCACCTAAGATGGTGGGGCCCTTATGGTGGGGCCCATGTTGAGGGACAACGTGGGTATATAACACATATATGAAGGTGGGCCTCATAAAAATCAATGGTGGACATTTCTCTCCCAATTGTTTCCTTTAGTTGGGCTGACCTAAATCAGAAGTCAACTTGAATTTTTGACCCTAGGTATAACGATGGATGACCCATTTAATGGTAGGAGTAGATTTCAAGTACACATCACTGGCCCCCTACGTGATTGCCTTTGACCTAAAACTTATTAAACCTATTGAAAAATTGATGTTTGCACGTTAGTGGCCCACCTGGGACTTGGAATTAACTCAAGTTTTACCCAAAATGTATGTCTTGATGGACTTATTATAATGACTATCTACAATGTTATACATATATACCGTTTTTAGATATCCAAACAAAAACTTTAGATTCTAGGGCATTCCAATTATAGAATGCCAAACATAATTGGGGACTCCAAATGCATTGCATTCCAGTGTATTTGGGATTTGGAATCCAATGTATTCCAAATACAAACAACCAAACGAGGCCTTAGCCTCATCCTTGGAAAAAGAACTTCAGAGACATCGCAACCTCACCCAACAATTGAGGAAAATCCAAATTTTCCAACCTCGTCCCCTTTTAGCAACATTTCACCAACCCTTCCGAGTTCCTTTTTCTCCTTTTTCTTTTTTTTCTGAGAAGTCTCTTTTCTTATTTGTAACCAATGTTTTAAATATCGACGATATCGGCCGATATATCCCACGATATATCTTGTATCCCACCTGTGCAATACGAAACGCATAGGTAGTGCCGATATATCCCACATGTTCGATCCAGTGAGCAATTCCAATTTTCAATCCCATTTTTTTGTTGAAATTATGTTAAATCAATGTCAAATGGTTATAAATCCATTGGTTCTTCATGTTTTGCATGAAAAATAATGGAGTTAGATCTTTGAATTCAATATCCATTGGTTATTCACGTTCTCCATGTTTTTTTTTTTTTTTTTTTTTGAAATTTTCCTTCAACCAACTAGCATTGATATTAATTTCAAAGTATTTAGGAGTTTCTGATGAAATGATCATCACATACACTCTAATTTCGAAATTTGAGTGTAGGTGGTCCGATTTTGGGAAAATTCAAAATTTCCGTAATCTCCCAAATTGCTTGCAATGTTGCGCTCCAAACATAAAATCAAGCATGTATGGGAGCTGATCTACTGATTTGTTAAGTCCTTGTCGATTATCGCAAAATAAAAATCATTTTTAAAATTAAAATTAATAATACAAATATTAAAATAATATTATTTTTTTCAAAATTTCCCTTCAACCAGCTGTCAATTGAGACTAATTTTGAAGTATTTAGAAGTGTTTGATGAAATGATCATCACATACACTCTAAATGTTATGCAATGAATTTGAATATAGTTGCATTAGTTCATTCGGACAAGGCATAGCCCAAGACCCTGTACAAAGGAAACCTATTATGTGCACTTGTTTTTTAGATGTTATGATTAAAAGTGTGTATTAAGGTCTTTTTTTAACAATCCCTAAAGTTTCATTGAAAATTCAACCATTTTTCCAATGTTTCCCAAAAAGTGCGATACATTACCCGATACAAACGATATATCCCATGCGATAATGGATACGTATCTGTAACCCAAGGATGTGATACTGATATTTCAAACACTGTTTGTAACAAAATCATATCAGAAAAGAAGTAAGAGAACAAAGGGGAGAGGTAGTGTGATGCAGGACAATTAACCACTTACTCTAAAAGCTCGAACTGATAAAGCATGGCGAATTAATCCCTTTATCTTATAGCCCAGGCCCTACATCCCATGTGTTAGGACCTTGGCCAAACCCCTCTCGTGGGCCCCACTTCACATGGGTACCGCCTCACACGAGCCACCCGCCTCACACGGGCCGCCCACCCCAAGTGTGCCCTTGCATCTCGTAGGCAACCCCACCGAGCACAGTGTGAAAATGTCCCTGCATTAATCACCTGCAGTGAGGAGTCTCGAACACAAGACCTCCCGCTCTGATACCACTTTGATGCAGGACAATTAACCTCTTGCTCTAAAAGCTCGAACTGATAAAGCATGGCGAATTAATCCATTTATCTTATAGCACAGGCCTCACATCCCATGGGTTAGGACCTCAGCCGAACCCCCCTCGTGGGCCCCACTTCACATGGGCACCGCCTCACACGAGCCACCCCACCTCGCACGGGTGGGGCCCGCATCACATGAGCCACCCGCCTCACACAGGCCGCCCACCCCGAGTGTGCCCCTGCATCTCAATTAATGTAAGGGCATTTTAGTGATTCTCTAACAGCGAGTGATCCTCTAGTTACTCCATCTCTAGACATGGAACACTCTTGGCACCCACAAGAGAATGACAAAAAGATACATTCAAATGGCACAAAAATCATCCAGACAAATAAGACAAATGAAACTCCTAGGTTTTGAGTGCACCAAATGATTCCATTTGAACAATCACCTTCTCTAATCAACGAAACAAAAAACAAAAAAAAAAAAAAAAAAAAACTTGAAGCTGGAGATTTTAATGAAGAGTGATGATCCCTTGTCCTCATTAGCATCCTTGGCTTCCAAAATACCTAGAGAAAAATGAACATTGGCGTTATCATCTCTAAGGATGCCCCCAAGTTCCCAACATCAGCAAGGCTTGGATTACCAAACGAACTGCCATCAAAATGGAGATTCCAAAACCTCAGGAGGTGTCAGTAGCTTGGACTTTGTCATGGCATTTCTATGTTTGGAACTCAACGAAGCCTTCAGATTTATACAAAGCTCAACTGTAGTCATGTCAGGAAATTCCATCTTCACAAGCACCTAATAAATGAAGGAAAAAATAGACTCATGCAGATTCTAAAAGGACTTAACGGTGGAGTAAAAAATTTAAAAAAAAAAAAAAAAAAATTTAAATCCTCTGATTCCATGCCTTCCAAATACCCTATGTAATGGCAAAATGCACCATCTTCGAAACGTCCTTCGTATATTTCACCAATCGATTTAGCGTTTTTTTATTTAACTTTTTTCTTTTTGAAGGATAATGGAATTTTATTAAAGACTCACCAGAAGAACCCGCAAGAAAAGAACTCAAGGAGAAAAAGAACAGGGAAAAGAAGAGGACAATTCGTGCAACTTGGAAATAGATGAAAACACAATCAAGCATTTCTTCGACCTCCAGACACAAGCAAACGTTCAAGGCAATATGGTGCAAATGGAGAATGCCAATTGTGAGGAATCTATGTGTTACTACCCACACAAAAGCTGCCACTTTTTAGTGGGACGACATTTCCAAAGCAGAGTGATATCCCCCTTATTGATTCTCCAAGGGCCAAAAAAGAAAGATTCAAAGGATTATTGATTCTCCAAGGGCCACAAAAGAAAGATTCAAAGGAAAAACTTCCTTCCAGATTTGTCTTCCAAATCCTTCGGTCTAACTTTCATGTATCAAAGAAAACATTTTCAATAATTTCCCTACACTCTTCAAAAAGCCCAATTTCCTATCCCAAAGATTAGGTCTAACAAAGATTATCACACACCACTTTTCCACTTAAGAACTAATGGTAATATCAAATCAAACCACCTTTCTCTTTTAATCAATGAGCAAAAAAATTTTACAAATAAGGCACCATCTTCAACAGAAAAATAAAAATAAAAAATCGTCCCAAAACCTCAACCAATTTCCTATCCCTATTTTAAAACACTTGGAAAAATAATAAGCCTCACATTGCTATATGACATATGTATAATCTCCTTCCCAATAAGCACTGCCAAATTTTTAGCTTTCCAAAACCACCATCATTATCCACCCACCATCATGCTCTCCAGATTTGGTCGCAATTTCTCTGCATCACAGTGCCTTGATTTTTGAACTGAACCACAACCACCACTTGCTAAGAAGTGATAGTTTCTTTTCGGGATTTGCCCAATAGCTATTCTGCATTTTCTTTTAGATTCTTTGCAGATCCTTCCAATTAATAAGGCAATGGAAAACCGTCTTCAATTACTTTTAAACCCAATTTGACTAGGGATTCTTCAAATCAAAGGTCGTGTTGCATCACACTATAGAATTCTCTTTGAAATAAAGATCTTCACTGTAGTTCATAATTGACTGTTCCATAGGATGTGCAGCTGAAATGAGGATGTTGAGATGAATGAGTCATGAGTGGCAAGACGAGGAAGGATAGAATTAAAAATAAATGCATCTGAGGGAACTTAGGAATAAAACCAATAGGTAATAAGATGAGGAAAACTAGACTTTGATGGTTTGGTCATGTGCAACGGAGACCAAGAACCACGCCGGTTAGAAGTGAGTTGGTACAAGTTGAAGCCTCCGGAGTCTAAAAGGGCAAGGGGAAGGCCCAAAAGCACATGGATGGAGGTCGTAAGAAAAGACTTGATGACCTATGATATAACTGCCCTTGAAAGAGTGGAATGGTAGTAGAGGATTCATGTAGCTGATCCCAATTAATTAGGATGAGGCTTAGATGATGGTGGTGGTGGTGGTGGTGGTGGTGGTGGTGATGATGAACAAAAGAACTTCCGTTATAAAACTTCTTAATAGCATTTCCCCTCCTAGTGTTCACAATTTATGAGCAAAAGACTGTTTTTGGAAAATTTAGGGAACCAAAGAAATATGATTTCCCCTCAGCTGAAGATCTATTCAAAGCCTGGCAAGGTTCAAATTTAGGGAACCAAAGAAATATGATTTCGAAATTTAGCCTGATGGCTGTTTGGTGGTTGGTCTGGGAAGAAAGAAATGGGAGATGTTTCGATGGGATCTCTAAATCGGCGGATTCAACTTTTCAGAAAGTGCAGCAGTATCTAGCAGAATGGGCTTATAATTTTGTTAATATTAAGGATTGTAATCTGCTTTCTTTTGGAGGTCTTTTCTCTTGCTAACTCAGCGGGAATTTCCTCCTTTGTAATCCGTTTCTGTTTTCAATATATTTTGTCACTTAAAAAATATAATTAAAAAATAAATAAATAAAGACTTTTTGTCATCTATAAGGCGAAGCATTCAATTTAGGCGGAAAGGATTTTTTTTCCCCTCTACAAAGGATCTCGTGCACTGGCTTTTAAGATTCAATCTTAAATCTCATGGTCAGGGGTATGCGCACAACTTTCTCTATCTATTATTTCAATATCTCTCAAAATAGTCTCCTTATTCTCATTGATCCTTCCAAAGGTTGGATCACTTTTAAGTTTTATTTGAGGAATTAAAGGTTCTAAGAAATTTTAAAACCAGCTGACCTTGAGGTGAGGGCCCATTCAACCAACCCCACCCCAGGTCCCTAGAATCGGTTTCCTCGAGGGCAGACCCAATACTTAATCCAACTTATCTCATGCTCAAATGCCCTTTGATGATTGGCTAAGGTTGAGGTTAACTGCTAATTTAACACCTTGAAGATGGGCTGCAGCATCAGCATAATAGGAATCGCAGACGTCTGGAGGACCTGAAACTTCCAGCAGGATTTCTCCTTGATAACTCCTCTCTCCAATCCCTGCTAACCCTGAGTTCCCAATAGAGCACCCATCAAAATTAAGCTTGAAGCAGTTTTCCTGGGGCTTTTGCCAAAGATCTGAGGATTCACTGGTTTCTAGCCACATCTGTTAAGTTCATCCCAGATAGATCACAGCAGCTAAATGGCAGTCCCTTCTCCATTCGGAAATTTGATATGTTTTCCCTTGACTCTTAACACTGAACCAAGAAACGACTAAAACCCTAACTTGTCAATAAGGCTTTCTTAGAACGAATCTGATTTCTCAAGCATCCCTCCGCTAGGATGCAAAGCTTCCTCCCAGATCAAAATACATAAGTGGCATTCATTAGCACTATCTCACCCACTAAAGGCACTTCCCTCCACAACATGCATAAATGGAGGAGGATAAGACTTCGAATTGGGAGCCATGGGTATTGGGACCGATAGTGTTCAAAATCCTTTAACCATAAACTCCCATGAGAACTAGGCCAGTCCCGCCATAAGAACCAAGTGCAAAAGGCATTCTGATAAGGATCACCAGCCTGGTGCCTGCTGCAAATCCATTTAAAAATAGCATTTAAAATCCAACAAAAACAGTCCGTCTATGTGGCAACACCATGATCTTAGTTAGTTAACAAAGTTTATTTAAATGATTCAAAATTAGAAAGCCAATGAGAACCAAAGAACAATGGTGTAAATCCTTCATTCCCATATGTTCATGAAACAGTAATTTGTAGAAGGAAACCATACGAAGTGTCCAAGAGTGCTAATACCTCATTTGCCTCCAATGCCACACCAATTGAACGAGTAATGTAGGACAAAGGAACATCCATATGGAAGACTGAAAAATCAGGATAGACATAACTCTTGTCATTGGCATACACCACTTCAACTGGTTCAACCTCGAATTTTCTTCTGCAGTATACTGAAAACATTGTTACCTACACACACCACACACACACCAACCTAGTAAGAAAGGTCAATGTTTTCAGGAAATCTTAGCAAAGAATTTGCAAATGAAACAGCTTCCTTGCTTACCATTGTGTTCAAAACAATTTTAGCCTTCGTCAAATCAGTGGCTGTGCATTCAATGAACACGTTCTTTGTCTTTAGAGTGATTGCTGAATGTGCACCATTAATAATCGGGGGTAAAGACAAAACAGTTCTGCAAAAAAAAAAAAAAAAACAGAGCATTTGAAACCAACAGAAACTTCAAAAGGCCAAGAGATTGTGCTACCAGTCAGTTCACCAACTTTCCCGTTGAACTATATACGAAATTCACTTCACGTAAGAGCAAACCATAAATGATGCAAAATCTACTTGTTTCCTAGACAACATAAAAATACAAGGAAAAGTCCAACAGGCACACTAACCAAACAAAGGCAACAAGCATCTAACCAGTTTTCATGAAGAAACTGATTTGAAACGTTACATTTAAAAATAAATAAATAAATAAAAAGAGGCAACAAACAACAGCCATAGAAGGGGCAAGTAAAAGGGCAGGGAAATTAAACAAGTGATAGAGAATAACAGTGAAGGCTTCCATACCAAAAAGGTTATTATACCTGTTGCTGTCATATATGACCGGGTATACAGGGGAATTCTCGATTATATGCAAGAATTTCTTCAGTTTCATATCTGACTGCCAAAACCATTGATGGTAAACTACATATCAGAGAAGATCAAGTTGATAATCAAGATCGAACATAGCACAAAGATGACAAAAACACTTGAAAGAGTGAAATTTCTCATCCTTGCAACTTGATGTCAAACAGATTGCCTAACGAAATGTCATGGTATGGCATTCAGACTTACTTTGTAAAATTCCATTAGTTCATCAGCTCTGAAACTTTTCGCCTGCAGAAACACAAAGTTATGGCCAAGGAACAAATATATATATATATAGAGGCATGCTCTCCTACGCACCTACGCACCTTTGCACACGTGTCATGGGTGTCGAATCCGAACGGTCCATAAGATGCTGAATCCCATGAAACCTTAGGGGGTAAATTTTCACCCTGATCTAAGATTCTTGTGGGCCATAGCAAAGAGAAATTCAAATCAAGGGAAGAAACTGTTTGCATTTTTATGGCCCACCAAAGTTTTGGTTCAAAGTAAAAATTGGTACCCGGGGGTTTCATGAGGTTCTGCTTCATGTGGACCGTTCGGATTTTCGAGAATCATCAGATATGATGAGTTCTCAAAAAAGTTCGTAGGTAGTCCGTGCGAACTGGTTCGCAGGTGAGCGTTCCGCTATATATATATATATATAAACAACAACAAATAAATGCAATGAGGCAAAGAAAATAACCCTGAATAATAGAATAAGACATGGGCATTATCATAACAACAAGGAATTGCTAAATGGTCACGATAAAGAGAGGAGAATCATAAGCGGAAACAATGATGCTCCAATAGGCTGGAAGGTATATGTTAGTCCAGGTCAAAAACAAGAAAAAAATATCTGAAGAGGCAAAAGATAGTGAAAGGAGCTTGCTACGGAATGACAACCGAGAATGTTGACTGTTTGTGCACCAAATAAAGATCTCAGTTTTTATCTTTCCAGAGAAAATAAGGACCAGAATCCTGCACCATTTTCCACCAATTACCTATGTTGCTCAGAAATGAAGTCGAAGAAACTAATTATTTGGAACAAAGATAGGAAAAACCCAAGATAGTGGCAGAAGCTCGAGAGGGTTGAGGCAAGGGGATCCCTTATCCCCGTTTCTTTTCTAGGTAGTGGCAGAAGCTTTCAGCAGAATATTGATAAAATGGCAGCAGATGGGCCTCAATGGTTTCAAGGTTGATAGGAATGGAATAAAAGAAAACACCCTATGAAGAAGAATGGTTGTCTCCAAGTAATATGGGTGCGAGGATGGGAGATGGTGGACAAGGGATGCTTCCTTGCATAGAGCGTCAAGTTTCCAGGTTTGTCCAACCTAACATCAGATGTTGACGTTTTGGTTGCAGATTGTTGGTTGGCAAGTGGTTCTTCGGAGGTGTGGGGGCCCCAATGGTGGCCTTTGGGCAGCTCATTGGGAGAAAGAGGGTCCTAACTATCGACAATCTTCGCAAGCGAGGAATGGGGATTCCGAACATGTGTGCTCTATGTACCAGTAGCGAGGAGTCAATTGATCACTTATTCATCCATTGCCCTTTTTCTTGGAAAGTTTAGGATTCTATTCTATCTTCCTTCGGTATGCAATGGTGCATACCCGCTTGGATAGTCTATTAGAGGCGAGTCACGGGGTTAGTTTTTCAAAGCAAGCTCGAGTGGAGTGGCGGTTGGTGATCTTAGCAGCCTTTTGTTCTATTTGGGGGAGAGGAATGGGAGATGCTTTCATGATTCTGAAAAGGATGTTGATTTTGTCATTCGTAGGATGAAAGCAGTTGCAATTGAGTGAGCTTCTTGTAAAGCGTAATCGAAAGATAGTTTTTTGCTTTTTGTTAGATAGGGTTGTAAGCTTTTTGGAAGAGTTTTCTGCTTTTTTGCTAGATAGGGTTGTAAGTAATGTTTTCAGTATCGACAATATCGGTCGATAAATCCCCACAATATATCTTGTATCCCACTTACACGATACGAAATGCATAGGTAGTGCCAGGATATCCCATATGTTTGATCTAGAGAGAATTTTCGATTTTCAATTTTATTTTTTTTTGTAAATCATGTTAAATCAGTATCAATGGTAACAAATTCATGATTCTTCATGTTTTGCTTGAAAATCATGGATTTGAAGCTTTGATTTCGAGATTTGGGGAGATGGGCTGAGTTGTGAAAAAATAGGAAAATCGAAATTTCTCAATTTCCCACAAATCAGTTACAATCTTTGTGTCCAGAGATTTTTCATAATAAAAATTATTTTAATTTAAAATATAAGTAATCCGATCTAGTGATTCTTGGTAATTTAGAGATTTTGCAGAAGAAAAAATATATATCCTTGTAATTAAAAGCTCATTTAAAATGTTAAAAAAAAAAAAAAAAAAATTGAAATTGCACTTCGATCAGCAGCCAATTGAACCCCCTTTTAGAGTATTCAGAAGTGTTTGATTAAATCATTATCACATACACTCTAATTTTGAGATTTGAAGAAAGATGGGTTGTTGGGCAAAGAATTGGGGAAATTAAAAATAAAAATAAAAATAAAAAAATCATTTTTTTCTCAAATCAAAGAGGATGAGTGCCAGCGTTATGTTACAGAGTATCTTCATAGGTAGAGGTGTACACGAGTCGAGCCGAGTCGAGCTTTGCCCAGCTCATGCTCGACTCGAACTGCTCGAGTCCCAGCTCGTGCTCAGCTCGGCCTTCGAGCTCGGAACAGCGGCTCGTGCTCGACTCGGCCGAGTTCGAGCCGTGCGTCGGACTGACTGCAGTGGCATCCTTCTTCATTACGTGCGGGCGCAATCGGTAGTGACAAGGCTGGACTCGGGCAATGCCAGTGACGTCGCGGAATGGCGGACCGAGTGTGGAAGAATCGACGATAAGGGCAGAGATTGGGGGTTTCTGTAGTCCCGTTTCCATTTGTAGAGGGTTGAGGAATGACAAAGATTGTTTTCTACCAACTTCGGAGATGGTGATGGATGTCGGGGTTGACTCCATGAAAACAAGCTTCACGTAATGAAGAGAGAGAGGAAGAGAGGTTTGAAAAGGGGGTAGGGTTTTTTGAAAAGGGATCGTGCGGGCGTTAGGCGGAATGTATTTTGAAAAGGGGGTAGGGTTTTTTTTTTAAAGGGTATGTATACCCTATACCGAGTCAAGCCGAGTCGAACCAAGTCGAGTCGAGCCAAGTTCGAGCAGTATTCGAGTCGAGTCTAGCTAAGGCAAGATCGAACTCAGCTCGAACTCATTTTGAGCTCCAAAAATCAGCTCGACTCGGTTCGAACTCAGCTTCAATCCGAGTCGAGTCGAGCATTTTTTAGTCGAGTTGAGCGAGCTACCGAGCTTACTCTGCTCGTGTACAGCTCTATTCATAGGTATCATTATGTTCTCACATAGGCATAGTATTGTTGGTTTGTGAAGCAGCAGTATTATGCCCGGCCCCGTTAAGATGAAGATGATGACTTTAAGCCACCGCACAACTCTATATGGGTCTGAGCCACAGCCATAAATATAATTCACATATATATTTCTATTTTTCAACTTCTTTTGGTTTTGAATGTATTGCTTCTATTTCCATAAATGCCTTATGACATTTATAAATTATATGAATAGGCTTTGAAAATACTTGCATCAGTTCAATCAGACAGTGCATAGATTTTTTGTTTTTGAAGGATTGGGACCCTATACAAAGGAAAACTAATATGCACAGTTATTTTTTGTGATGTTTTGATTTCTAAGTGTATTGATGTCTTTTTTATCGATCCTCGAAGTTTCATTGAAAAAAACAACCAAATTCCCAATGTTTCCCAACAACAACGATACATTACACAATACAGCCGCTATGTATATGTATCCCAAGGTTGCAATAAATTACGTGATAACAATACGGAAAACATTGGTTGTAAGCTTTTTTGCGCCATCTCGGTGCCTTCTTAATAAATCCCCTTTATCTTTTAAAAAAGAAAAAGAAAAGGAAAAACCTACGATAATTTAAGCATTCCCCAAGCTAATTGGGTCTTCCACCTCCCAAGTCCAAATTGAGAATGGACTCATGCAAATCAAAGACTGGCTAAATAAATTAATTCTGGTGTAAATTCATGTTTTATTTATGAGGCTCCATATGGCAAGCCAGTTCCCCCCTCCTCTCCACATCAAAGATGATTTACAAGGTGTGTTATGAAGTGATGGTAGCATTCAATAGTGGATAATTTCCCGAGTTCAAAGAGATAAATGAAATTCCTGAGATTTTGTGCCCCTTCTAAAGTTCTTATAGTTTAAACAAAATAAATGTAATCAGTGACCCTCTAGCCAGATTATAGTTTGTAGCATTGATCTTCAGTCGAGGGCTTCCGAATTCTGCCTGCCTTAGTATTTAGATGCTTCCAAGTTCCCCTATCAATTTGTATTTTGTTCATTGCATTTGACAAGTATAGTTTCACCAAAGAAAGAATCATTATCTTTCTCCTCAAGAAAAACAAGCAAAAAAAAAAAAAAGGACAGCACGTTTCAAATAAGATTTATTATGGTTTCGACTCCAAATCTTTTCTGGAATACTTTACTCGGTAAAAGAAGGGGAACAATATTGTGACATACACTGGATGCAAAAAATAATTGTGAACCCTAATCGGCTTCTTAAAGCAGAGCCCTCACACAACGCAACTAGAACTGACATCATGTCAATGGGCCCTGCTGTACAACACTAATGAGAGCTCATCAATTTGAGCAACCCGCCCCATATTCCTAAAAAGAATAATAACAAATTGTGGAATGGGGGAAATGGGAACACAATCTGTAGGGCTAGCAATGGGTCAGGGTCAGCCCAAGCACAACCCATTTACTAAACGGCCCAAGAATCCAAACTTGGGACTAACCGTAAAAAGAAATAGGGGTTGAATTGAAATAGTATCATAAATTATAAGATCTTTTCTGATTTCTTTTTTTTTTTTTTTTTTTTTAAAAAAACATCAAAAAATAATTGAAAAGATATTAGTAATTTAGAAAATATTAAAAACTCATCAATCATCAACATGTACCAAAAAAGTAATACATATCATGATATTATCAATTGAGAACATGTATATGTTATGCATATCATGATAGCAAAGGATTCTTGTCATTTTCCTTTATTTTCTTTTGTTGTCTTTTCAAAAAATTTACCTTGAAAAACATACAAAAGTCCTCCCTCTCTCTCTCTCTCTCTCTCTCTCATCTCATCGGCTCTCTCTCTCTCTCTCCTCCTCTCTCTCTCTCTTCTCTCTCTTCTCTCTCCTCTCTCTCTCTCTTTCTCTCTCTCTCTCTCTCTCTCTTCTCTCCTCCTCGCTCTCTCTCTTCTCTCTCTCATCTCTCTCTCGCTCTCCTCTCCCTCCATCATCCTCTCTCTCTCTCTCTCTCTCTCTCTCTGCCTTGCTAGGAGAAATAATCCTCCTCACAACCGACAATCTCCGGAAAAGATTGAAGATTGATGATTCTCCTAAATGCATGCCTTCTATGCCTGAATGTTGAGTCCGCCAACCATCTCTTCTTCATTACTTGTTCTCAATAGTGGTGCAGTCTAATATCCTCCACAATCCTTAAGCACCTTCTGGGCAATGCCAAAATCAATTGATTGCCTTCTTAGATCATGTCATGCTGGGTGTGGGGGGGATGTTGTTTAGGCCAGTCCAAATGGCGGTTGGCCATGCTCGCCGCATTATGGACGATTTGGTTGGAAAAAAACAATCGTTGTATCCACAATCAGAGGGGTTCGACAAGAGGGATTCTTAATTGGGTCTTTTCGTATATTTCTCATTGGACGGTCTGAGTTTTTGTAAACCTGTGGATGTTCTTTCCGAGTGGTAGTTTGTTTTTCTTTTGTTTTGTTTTATTTTGTTTTCTTTGGCTTCTTGCTTTCCTTTTTCTGTTGGCCTTTAGCCCTAATAAAAGTGCATCATCTTTCAAAAAAAAAAAAAAAAACAAAAATCCTATGATTATTTAACATTTGAGATTCGGGTGCACGATTATGATACAATATGAATCATACAATTCATATTGTGAATCGTAAGATTTTGATAACATTGCCTGCTACCAAAATGAGATGCCCAGGCCCAGCTTAATGGCATATTCCTAATCCCAGGCCCGGCCCAGCCATTCATTTGTTAAAAAAAAAAAAAATGCATTGGTATGATTTGAACCCAAAAATTTATGCAAGGCTCCACATATTGCTACCACAAAAGCAACCATGGCTGATCGTTGAACATTGTGTCTATCTATGCATACATGCTAATGTACATACATGTGTATGAGAAATGTTCATGTCCAACTAATTGGACGAAATGTTACTGTCCAGCCAATGGATAATTTCAAATCCTTAGTTGGTTGGAAGTCTGTAAACCCTACATTGAGGGATGTGCCGGAAATAGGACCCTGACTCATGCTAACTCGGCTCTTTTGGGGAAATGGCCTTGGCACTTCAGATCGGAGATCGGAAACAGGTGACAGGAGTCTTTAATAGCTAAATACAGTGTTGACGAGGGGGGCTGGTTCACTAAATCCATCTCCCTTTACCGAGCCTCCAGCATTTGAAGACCCATTACAGGGACTAAGGTGCCCTTTCTTGAAGGTCTCACTTTCAATCTGGGTAATTTGGATAGATGGATTTTAGATAGACCCTTTGTTGTTGTCTTCCTTGATCTAGCCGAGATTTCCTCCAACCTCTCTTCTTCTGTGAATGGTTGTTTCTCTCCTGTTGGAACAGGAGCTTGGTGCCCTCCATGCAGAAGAGCCTTCACTGAGTCAGAATTTGAAGCCTTCCTCGATCTTCTTCTCCCCCTTCAAGGGATTCAGCCATCTCCAGATTCAGATGACAGCCTCTCCTGGTCGCTCTCTCCTTCTGGCATCTTTACAACCAAGTCCTACACCTCCATCACCAGCCCTTCTCCAAATCAAGCTCTGGACTTCCCTTCCGTCTTTTGGCACTATCATCCCCCCCCAAAGGTGGCAGATTTTGTTTGGCTCCTGGCTAGAGGCAGACTGCTTACCATAGACAACCTGCAAAGGCATGGGATGATCATTCCTAACATCTGCCCCCTATGTAGCAGAGATGCAGAGTCCAATCCTCACCTTTTTCCTTCACTGAAGTTACACTGCTGAAATCCGGGCCTCCATCTCCAATAACTTCTCCGTTTCTTGGGTAATGCAAGGCACTATTTGTCAATTCCTCCATGCCTGGCACACCCCAATCACCAACAAAGACTACTTCATTATGGTAATTGACGGGATTGGCCGCTCTTTAGGGAATTTGGCATGAAAGGAACTTGCACTGCTTTCAGAATGGTTTCTCTTCTTCAGCCTCTGTTTCTCAGCACATCCTCTAGGAGGTGAAGGAATGGTCTATCTGTCTACCCCTCATAGGCTGATCCATCATCTTGCCGCCCCTAGATAGGTTCCTGGGTTATGAGGTTTTCAGTCTCGGAGGTCCCTTTTGTCTTAGTCTCTAATTGTATAGGTGTTTTCTAGGTTTCTCTCTCTTTCTTTTGTTTGTTTTTCTTCTGTTTTTTTTTTCTTTTCCTTTTTTGCTCTTCTTTGGGCTCTGTCTTTGTTTATTTCCTTTGTTTTTAATATATTTCTCAATCTTCAAAAAAATAAAAGGATCAAATTTAAAATTAAATAAGAAAATTGCAAGCCTAATAAAATCTCATTAGGAAACGAACTCAATGCAACAATAGAAATAGTTCAAAAAGGTTTGTGATCAATAGACTTAGTTCAAAAAGGTTTATGACCAATTCACGATCTGAATGTAAAAACTTACCTGCTTCAGTGGCACAAAATTTATCTCTGAAGGTGACAAAGCCTGGAAATATATAAATGAGGTGTAAGTATTGATGTATAAAATCAGTCATCGATGCAGATTTTGACATTAAAACACACGCTAAGCTATATTAGGAATAGCAGCAATTGCCAAGTCACTGCAGCAGTAAAAGAGGTCATACACATGAAACTACCAAATAAAGACATAACTGTATTACCAAAAGAACCGAAAATTAATAAATCAGAATATGAAATACCAAAAAATGCAGATTCAAAACTTCAAATCGTATCTGATTATTAGCATTACCACATTGATATGAAAAGAACAGATGATCAGATTTTGAGGCATTCATAAGAAAATGAATAAAAAATACAGTATAATAGGTCCATTTCAGGAAGTATTCAGACCCTTCAAATTACTGTGGAGTAGCTAAAACTTGCAAACTTTGATGTGAAATATAAAATTTTAAAGACATGGCAGTGCACGCGCCTTTTCTTTTATGTCCTTTGGTACACCTTCCTCTTCTAATACGAAAATAACAGTCATTATTAAGTCAAGATAGGAGTTTGGAGGTCATGCGCAATAAACTACCAGATAAAAATGTAATTGTGCTAACAAAACAAAATGAAATTAGTAAAAGAAAAAAATGTTGCTGAGAAAATGCAGGCTCAAAACTTGAAATCAGAACTAACATTACCTTGTTGACTGGAAAAGAATATAACATAAAATATTAGGGCTGGTTTGGTTAGACACCCAAAAATGAGTTATCTCATTTTTGTTAATCGTAATTACGCATTAGAGATGATATTTCTTTTCTGTAAGGATTAGAAATAATCTTGATAGCCAACAATCATTATGTACAATGCATAATCATAATAAACTAAAATGAGATGTACTCACTTTTAAGCGTCTACCAAACAAGCTCTTGGACATTATTAAAAAAAAAAATGGAAAATAAGATACATTAGATCTGTTTTAGGAAGTATTCTCGACCCTTTGGGGTAATATATAATGCTTTAGTCACATACCATTAAATCTGCCTTTGTACATATCCTTTCCTAGTCCTTTCCCTTTTTGAATAGGTAAGTTGGGCTCAATCGCGATTAGTCCTATCGTTTCTAATAAGATATCTTTCAATCGACTTAAAAAGAAACTGAGCCATGTATCACTAACAATAGTCTTTTGTATTGACAAAACTGGCAACCAATCATCATTTTATAGATTTCTGTTGTTCTCTTATAGATGGTCCACTCAATGCTCCTTTCTTGCTATCTCTGGACAGATTTGGGTGGCACCAATGGCCCTTTCTAATTTCTTGGAGCACAACGCTTATGGCAGCTCACAACCATAGCTTGCATTTGTAAAGGTTGGGTTCATTGGCAACCTTATGGACTTCGTTAAAAGAACATTTCAATCAGATATTTAAAGATAAACCCTAGAAACCTAATTGGTGTTAGAAGAGGACAAAAGACAGCACCATGTCTTGGACATTGAAGACAAAACAAGTTTGGCTTAATTAATGAAATGATATTTTAAGGAATTGAAAAGTGATGGTACGGCGGTGGTGATTTGGGTAAAATTGTTGGAACTTGGGACAGGAAGCTTTGATACAGAACCACATCTGACCATTACAAGAGGGCCTAAGTGGACCCCACAGCTTACACAATCAATGGATCCAACCTTAAAACTTCAATTAGTATTTAGTACAGGTATCTGATGCTAGATTTATCATGATATGCAACCAACACGAAATGAAACAAGAAACCCAATATTTATAAGGTCTTTCATCAAACAAGGATGGAGGAGATGAAGTGATAGGTTACCTCGTACGTAAAAGGACCTTGTATTGTGTCCAAATCATGAGTCCCAATAGCAACTAGAGTTCTCCTCCTAACACAAGGGAAAACAAGAATTATGACTGTAATGATTAAGCATGACATTTCCCATGACTACACGGGCTGTGGATATATTTAAAAGACAATAGGCAATGCATGTAACTCAGCAAACTGGAAACAAAGTAATTATGACCCATTCATGCAGATAAATTAACCATCTTATAATGTTGCCTAGTAAGAAAAAGACTTGATAACCTATGGTTTAACTGAAGGTATGTCCTTGATAGCGTGGAATGGCAGAACAGGATTCATGTAGCCGACCCTAATTAATTGAGACAAGGCTCAAATGAGATGAGCTTCTGTTGTTGCCTAATAGGTGTATTATGTGCTATAGCACGGAAGAGTTGGAACCATCTTCTGCTTCAGTGCACAACAGCTAGGGAGATATGGTGTGCAGTGTTGAGCAAATTTGGGGTGAGCTGGGTATTCCCGAAGACGGTTTCCAAGATATTTGAAAGCTGGGACATAGAGGCCTCGGGTAGGATTGGTACATGGTTGTAGCAGAGAGTTCTTCGCTAAGTCATGGAACATATGGTTAGAAAGAAACAAGCGCACATTTCACGGAAGGCAGATCCAGTAAATATGGTTCATCTTGCCCTAACTCTCTTCCTATACGCTCAAGGGACTTCTGCCATTGGGTCCGCCACAAAATTGCATGACCCCGCAACTGGGACTCCATGAACTTCACATTTTCTTTGTATTGCATCTCCATCAATTCAAAGATTCATTCTACATGCACCAAGCCACCAACCAATCTATTAAGTTCTCCCATTGAAGACATCCATAAAACTAAGGCATCTCAACCTATACACCATTAAAGTAATCACAATCCACTAATTTTCCATCCCTTACACGACGAAGAAAATGATGAATAAAAACACCCATCAGAATTGCTATTACTGGATTCTCATGACACCGACACTTTCCCACATGCAACTGTGCAAAGGGCTCCTCTTGGTGTTGTGTAGACCACCAATTTCACCAATCCATTAAAAGAACTCCTTATTTTGCCTCTACAATTGCATGCAGTGTGAAGTGAAATGGAAACAAAATCGGGTGTGGAAGCATCTCTTTCAAAATGTATGCAAGTATAAATAGGTAGGAAGTGGGAGCGAGAGTCCACAGTGGGGATCCAAAGCAAGAGCTACACCTAGTTAGAAGGATACTGCAACTAAGACTTCCTTCCAATCAATCTTGTTTTATGACAACTTCCTCCATAGCATTCTTCTCATTATTAGTCATCAATCACAAACAAGTGTACGGATGAACTTGCTCTATTACCAATATGGCTAGGGAGGAGGAAAGTTGAAGAAAGAAGAAGGAACTAAGAAAAGAATCACACCACACAATTCAAAGAAGTTGATATTATAGGTTACTTGTTTCTTTTTTAATACTCCAAAAACTATATCATCATTGTTGTCATCATCTTAGACTTTCTTCCAACTATTTGAGGCTAGCTTTTAAAGGGTAAGATTGGCAAAAAATTTACCATCAGTTGTCCACCATAAATCAACCCTCCTCTTTTACCAGATCTCTGAAGCTCGGTCTAAGTTTCAGAAATAAGGAACACAATGCAAGAATATTTAATTGAATCATTTCCTGCAAATGCCTTAAGAGGATCACATGCAAGTACCATATGTCATCTAGAAGACCATGCATACATTGTCGTCAAATGCGATCACATATGCACATATTGTGATCGAATCGCATATGGCATGATGGTATAAGCGATCCTGGCAAGTATGCCATATTGTCATGGCATACTTTTATATGCGACCAATATGCGATCGCATACTACATATCCAATTGCATATTACCCAATAGCCAGAGTGGAAGCAATTTTTTTATTATTATTTTTTCAATTTGGAGAACTTTTGCCTATAAATAGGCACTCATATCCCCTCCATTTTCACTATTCTTTACTCCAAAGCTCTAAATCTCTTACTCTAATCTCTCTACAATTATTTCAAGCATGTTTATTTTTTGTGTTTTATAAGTTGTGCATAATTTTTGTAAATTAAGTTGTAAGTTATAGCTTGTAAGTTGTTTCAAGTTATCCATTTATCAGTAAAATTTCTTTGTTCGAAGTTTTTAATAATTAATTCTCTTTTAATGTAGCTTGTTGATTGTTTTGTCAAAATTTATAAAATATAATATACGTAATTAAATATATAACTTAATGAAACACTCAATCTATAATGAAATAAGCAAAATAACCCAATCCAATCATGTGTACTAATTAGGCAAGTTTTTCCTATTTTTTTACAATTTTTTCAAAACAAAAATATTTTTTCCTTTTTTCAATTTTTTATTATTTAAAAAAATATATACGCCATGGCATATGCGATTGAGCGATCGCATATGCGGGCGATTTGACAACATTGCATGCATATATATAAAGAAAACTCTAACCTAAACTTCACCCTAGCCACATCACAATTAGCCTCAGCCCTTGCTTGTGCCAAAAATAAAACAAAGAAGTGCCATAGATTTATTGTAGCTAGCACTGTAGATCATACCGTAGTACATTATTGTAACAAGCATTATAGCTCATATTATAGCACACTTTTTTTTTAAGAGTAAAAAAGTACCAAAATCCCAAAAACTCTCAATAGGAATGTTTTTGGACTTGGGTATATCATATATGTAACGCAGTTTACCAGATGGGCCATAAGACCAACATTTCCAATGGCCCTTTCCTTACGATCGTATGACTTGCATTACTATCATGTCAGCAAAAACATTTTTGCCTGGGACGCGGATTGCGTCCTACCCCCGCCCGGACGGTAATCCGTCCGGGCAGGGCTCTGTGGGGCCCACCGTGATGTAAGTGTTTTATCTACACTGTTAATTTCTTTTCTCATATCATTTTAAGGTATGTATGTGAAATTGAAACAAGTCCACAGCTCCAGTGGACCACACCGGAGGAAGCTGCAGTGATAATGACACCCACCGTTGAAACCTTTCTAAGGGCCACCGTGATGTTTTTTTTATCATCCAACCTATTAATAAGGTCATGTAGACGTGGATGAAGTGAAAAAACAAATATTAACTTGATCCGAAACTTCTCCAGCTCCTAAGAAGTTTTTAATGGTGGACATTAAATCCCCACTTTGTGGTCCACTTAAGCCCTGTACCTTGCTCAGTGTTTGGTTCATACCTTAAAATGATCTGAGAAAAGCGATTAATGACTTGGATAAAACACTTACATCACGGTGGGCCCCACAGAGCCCTGCCCAACGGATTACCGTCCGGGCGGGGGTAGGACGCAATCCGCGTCCTTTTGCCTGACAGAAATACTAAAATTCTAGATATTATAAGATGGCTTCAATTATAGAACAAATTATAATTTACAACTTTAGATAACATATGGAGAGAGAGAGAGAGAGAGAGAGAGAGAGAGAGAGAACATTTTGGTAAGGAAAAATAAATCAACCCTTTCAAAACTAACTTTCAGTCAGGGTGGACAACCACCACAGAAAGTAGACAAGTTGCTAACTGTATGCACCTCTACACACATCCAAATCACATGCACTGGCGTAGATCATGTGTGGGAACATTCAAGCCGTGCACCAGGCATTCTCCACCATTTGTAAGTTGTGCTAAAAGTACATCAGACCACTCATCAGGTATGCCACACATGTATATTGAATGTGGGCCATTCAAAACCTTTTAAACCATCCATCGTTTCAAACATCTGTGGCCCACCTTATTATTTTTACTGATAACAACACATTTCATTCAGAAGCGAGGAGAGCATTCAACAGGGGAACAAAGCCAACAGGTGAATACAGCTAAGGATTAGAGTATTATACGAAGAGAATAATTCCCAATTGTCCCCTTCTCTGACCCGCCTGATGAATCAAACCTTTCTATTTCTGCATTAGGTCATCTACGTGGTTGGTCCCACCTGATGCACAGCTTGGAATTCGCACATGATGCAGACAGATTGCATGAGCGCTTGGCAAAAGTCCACAAATAGACTGAAACTTTAAAGAGTACGTAGGGACAACATAAATTCCATTAAAAACTTAGAAAGCATTATAACATGGAACCAAAAAGACCATCTACACGACGTAGTATAATATGAGTTCAAGTCCTTACCGACAAATGTTCTGATGGAGCCTATCTTGAAGATCAATGAAACTATTATACCGTGCTTCATCAAATGTTATTCCTCTTAAAACAGCACAAACGATGAAGGGGCGAATGGAGGACGTCTGCAGCACCATCCCATCATCAAATATAATATGCATAAACCACAACAAAAAAATAGTCGACAAAGGATTCAATAACCAGGTAATACCTCTGGCTTTACATGCATTTTAAGCATGGATTTGATCGGAATGTCAACCACTCTGTACTCAGGAATCTTGTCAGATCCAATAAAAATGCGAAGGGCTTGCACGAGCCCTTCAAGACAAAGCAAATCATATCTGTCCGTGATGGCAAGAAAACAGAAGTTGAAGTCATTACTCCTTCAAGCAACAAAACTTTCTGGACAAACCTGATTGGAGGGCTCACCTGACCACCTGAATTGGTAGTCAGCCACTATCTCCATCATACACATAACTCATGCATGGCAGTCAGAAACCATCCCCATCTAGTGGGCCCCTCCAGTTTGCCCATGATTAAATAAACACATGTAACAGATAATTCAAACAGTCTGATAGGTGACCTCTAACAGTTAAAAACTTCAGACTTGGGAAATCTTGGTAAGGAATCTATCATGATTTAGAAGTATTTAGAAAAATCCTAGACATCAGGAAAATTAGGAAAAAAAAAAAAAAAAAAAAGGAATTCTAAGAAAAAAAAAAAAACTTTTAAAATTTTTGGATGTGTAATTTCCATATGAAAAGGTGAATTACTCGGGATAGAGCTTTTGCTTAATCCCAAACAATGTGCACCTTCTAAAAGAGCTAGATTACGATGCATTCCCAACACCATTTACTAAATGCAGCAACTCATCCCCTGTATGAATGGGATACATGTAAGCCAATCCAGACTATCTAAATCATGAGCGGCACTATAAGCTGAGGCCACTGAACCTATATCAAAAGTTATGCTGATTGGACAATCCTAAGTATCCAATTGCAGCCATCACATGCCCAGTGAGAAAGAAAATATTCACCATTCCAAATCCAATGGGTGAAATCAGATGGTTAAATCACCCAATTGCTCCAATTAGTGTACCTTCCTGGTTACATCAGGAGGTCCAGATTGACATACATGTATGATGTATCCCACATGTACCATGGATGATTTGCAAAAATTTGTAAGTTGTTGGAAATACACACAGCAGACTATTCCTCCTTAAAATAATTGTAGGTTTTCGCTGCCCTGCTACAAACAACAGTTAAGAAGCAACAATCAACAAGCAAATTTCCATCAATCAAATAGTTACATTCATCTGCTCTGAGAGGTTTCTTAACCTAGTGTAATCCAAACCCATAAGATGGAGAGTCCATATCAATGACTGGACAATCCACATAGCTGACCACTGCTCTAATTCAAAAACTGTTAAGAATTAGTATAGTGCTCCTAGTTGCATTAGTATGGTTGGACAGTCCAACAAATCAATTTGGACCATCCATTGGGTGCAGCACGCATTTCATGGGCTACCAATGGAGTATCCAATCCATCTATAAGTGGGCCTTTTATACCCATTCTTTTTCAAGCCATGGCAGGATGTTAGAATGGTCTAATAGAAGTGATTCTTCGGTACCATAACAACCCACAACAAGCCCCAACAAATTAATGGCTCAGATTATTGATTGGACATGCTTCTTTATACATAATCTTGATCGTCCATTTTACAGGGCATTAATCGCATGCTTCATATTGTCTCATTGGTAGGTGTTTTAATAGCAACCTGCAAAATGAGTGCTGCATCTAATGGACAATCAAATCAAGTGATTGGACTATTGAAGTGTCCAAAAGCAACTACGAGCACTGCAACTTACAGTAATCTGAAAGCAGTGGATCACTCCTCATTATTTCAAAAAAGAAACTAAGTAATAACAGATTTCTTCCCGTGATCAAATTGCATTCCTATCCAAATCCGAGCATTTGGATGTGCCCACAAATCACAAATGGTTTGAATATTTTAGCATAATTATCTGCTGCGCACAAAACCCCAATATCAATTCCAGGTGGAAAACAATGGAAAAAAATATTATTTTTAAAATAAAAAAATTAAAATTAAAAGAGCATCCTGCCCAACATGGTTTTCCATCAGAAATGATAACAGTCCATTCCGCCAATTTGCAATTTGGGGCACATCCAAACACACTACTGACCCAATTTCATTACAATCAGGAGAAGAAAAAGAAGAAGAAGAAGAAGAAACCATGGTACCTGTTCGCGGGAACCTCAATCTTGTAAATCACCTCCTCATCCCCTTCCTCTTCCTCGTTTTCCAAGTGCTTCTCTTTCCTAATAATTGCTTTCTCCGTCGTCTACATACAAATACATGTACAAAACTCACCGAAATGCGTCTTCATACGAATTAAAAATTAAAAGAAAAATCGAGTAGATGCGGAAAAGGACAAGATGATTCAGAGCACTTACAACATCATCGAGCTCGATTCCGAAGTCGAAGCAGAGCTCTTCAAACTCTTCCTGAGCTGAAATGCCAGAAACCGGAGAAAATCAGAAAAATACGTATACGAATACAAATGCGTACAGAAATGCATAGGTATTTGGAGTTTTGAAGGGAAGAGCAATGAGGAGATTTTGAGTTTGATTTTCCGTACTGTAGGATTTTCCGAGGGCGGCGAAAAGGCTATCCCGTCCTACGCTTACGGTGGGCATGATGGCGAGCTGCGGGCGCTAAAATGCGCTTGCGTGAGCTATCGCCGCAGCTTTCAACGATGGGGAGTGGGGGAGAGGGTTTATGCCAGAAATGCTTACGCGACCGCAGATTCTAGCGTATTTCCTACGAAAGCCTTTCGCATAAAATGTGAACAGGATCCAAGACTGGAAACCGAAGTGAGCCCACCGTGATTTTTGTGAGGAATCCACTCTCTCCATCCGTTTTGTGAGCTCCTCTTAGTACATGATATCAAATGTGAACAGGATCCAAGACTCAAGTGGGCCGTACTAAAGGAAAAAAGTGGTCAGGGAAATTCCTACCGTTGAAACCTCCCTGGGATCGACAGTGATGTTTGCATGCCATCCGTACCGTTCATAACGTCGTTCCTACTTGGATTAACTGAAAACACAAATATTAGAATGATTAAAAATTTCGGTGGCACACGAGTATTTCAACTGTGGACGGTCAAATTCTCACGTTTTCGGCCCACCTGAGCATTGGATCCGGTTTTTTTTTTTTTTTTTGTTTATTAAAATGAACTCACAAAATGGATGGACGGGGTAAATTCCCACAAACATCACAATGGCCCCACCTAGGTTCCCAACGCAGGAACTTACTGCAAAAGGCATTTGCAGGTATAGGTGTAGCTGGCTCGACCTAAAGAGTTGGATTAGACTCGGTTCAAGTTTGAGCTCAGTTGAGCTTAATTTTTTAAGCTAAAAAACGAATTCAAACTTGCCCTAGCTCGACTCGCCTTGAATTGAACTCAAAGCGAACTAGTTCGGTGACTCAGTTATTTTGATGTTGCTTACCAAGTGTTTGATTAAATAACTCAACGAAGTGTGGTCGGTGGCAATGAAGGTATATATATGAAATCAATACCTTTTTTTCTTGATTTTTATGTTGCTTAGAAGGTGTTTGATAAAATATCTGTAAAACCATGTTGTTGTCTTAAATACAGTGAGATTTTGAAGGTGTAGTCCAAGTGTTCGTGAAAATGCTGCACAGATGAACTCAGCTCGATCTTGGCTCAAACTTAGGGCTGTTCACGAGTCAAGCTAACTTAAAAAGCTCGCTCGACTTGGCTCGAGTCAGCTCGGATTGACTTGGCTTGAATGGCCGATTCGAGCCAAGCCAAGCTAATTATTTGAAGCTCGAGTTGAGTTCGAGCCAAGTTCGACCAGGGGGCATTTCAACTCGAACTTAAACTCGACTCAACTCAAAGCTCGAACTCGAGCTCGACTTGGCTCGATTAATAAATATATTAAATATTATATTATATTATATTATATTATATATATATATATATATAAGTTTTAAGTTTAAACTTAAAAATAAAAAAATAAAAAACAAACCTTATAGTCTCTACCCGACCGACCGCACGCACCCTCTTCCCTTTCCCTTTCTTCTCTTTCTCTGCCCACTGTCAGCTGCACGCCCGCCCCAACCACCACCACCAGTTTTCATTTTAACTCCACAATAGTATGATTTCAATCTCTTGAGATCTACTTCTTAGGCGAGAAACCCAAGAAATTCGAGATGGGTTCTTCTCAGATTTGTTAGAGCTTCAAGGAAATCCAATGATCTGATTGGCTAGAGCTCTTTACTTGGATTTCTGATCTGTGTTCTGATTTATTTCTTTTCTAGTACTTAGATTTCTGCTGGTGGAAGAAGATCAAGAATAGATCGATTCTTATAAGTTTCCTCATCCAATTCTAAGCTTTATTTGATTTTTTCATCGGGCTTTGCTTTGATTCTCTTAAGATTTTTGAATTTTTCATCAATGGAGGAGGATCAAGAACAGAATCCATTACTCTCTCACCCAACAAGCTCGAGCTCGCCTCGAGGTAAACTCGACCCGACTCGAACCACTAGCTCGACTCGAACTCGACTCGACAGCTTTGGCAAACAAGCCAAGCTTCAATGTTGAGCTCGAGGCCAAGCTCGAACTTGAGTACATCATGGACAAGCCAAGCCAAGCTTGGCCCACCTCGACTCGACTCGGCTCGATGCCCACCTCTACTCAAACTCAACTCGAACTGGCCCAAGCTGCTAATCAAACCGAGCTGAGCTAACCAGTCAGGCTCGAGGACCGAGCCAAGCCGAGTTTGAGCTGAGGTTAGCTAGTGGTCGAGCCGAGTCGAGATGAGGCCAGCTCGACTTGGTTCGACTCGATGTACACCCCTATTCGCAGGAAATTGGCGTCCTTGGAAGCAGATTGCATCCTACCCCGCCCGGACAATAATCCATTCGTGCAGGGCTTTATGGGGCTCACCTTGATGTAAGTTTTTATCCACTCCGTTCATCACTTTTCTCATATCATTTTAAGGTATGATCCTAAAAATGAAACAGATCCGCAATTCCAGTGGACCATACCAAAGGAAGCTGCGGTGATAATGACACCCACTGTTGAATGGAAGCGGATTGGCTAGTGCACCACACACCGGCTATATAGCTGGTGTAGATACGTGTCGTGCGAAGATGAGCACCGACGCTCCTCGAGCTCCGAGTTGTATGAACGGTTTAGAGGAGATCAAAGTTACATGAACCCCGCAATGATATATTTATTATATCCACGCCGTTCATAAATTTTTGGAGGTCATTTTAGAGCATTAGCTAAAAAATGAATCATGTCCAAAGCTCAAATGGACCACACCAAAAATAGCAACGGGGATAATAATTTTCACTATTAAAACATTCGTAGGGCCCACCATAACGTTTATTTTCCATCCAATCTGTTCATAAGGTCACAAATACCTGTATAAAGAGGAAATGTTGATCCAAAACTTCTCTGACCCCAAAGGGTTTCAATGGTAGACGTTCAATCCTCCACTGCTTTTTTTTTTGCAATGTGATCCACTTGATCTTTAGATCTATCTTATTTTTAGGCTCAAGTCTTGAGACTAGCTCGCCAAATGGATGGACAGTTTGGATATAACACATACCTCATGATGGGACCCACAGAACTTGCTGACTTCAACACAACAGCTATATAGCTGTTGTGTGGTACACCAGCCAATCCGCTTCCTTTTAGAATGGACGCCGATTTCCTACCAATGCCTTTCACAGGAAGTTCCTGCGTTGGGAACCCAGGCGTGGCTAACTATGATGTTTGTGGGAAATCCATCCCGCCCATCCGTTTTGTGAGTTCATTTTAGGATATGAGGGCAAAAATGAATGGGATCCAATGCTCAAGTGGGCTGATAAAACAAATGCATGGCATGGATAAGACACAAACATCGTGAATGGCCCCACATGGTTTACTTAGTGCGCAATCATAGTCCCTACATTTAGGCTTTTATTTGTTAAACGTGGACCCGACGGTGGTATCTTTTTAACCGTCTATTTGCAGGATATGGTTTTGGGGGAAGAAATTGACCACTGCAAATGCCACCTTTTACCCGACGTCTTTTCAACACGCTCCCAAACTTTACTTTCCCAAAGTAAACCATTTAGTATGGATAAACTATTTGCAAATGAAAATATCCTTGAATTTATGATGGCTAAATACCTATGGCTACGGTTATAATCCGTAGCTATAGGTAGTGAATGCAAGGGTAATTTTGTCTGCAAATAGTGTGTCTAGACATAATTGGAGCGTTTTGAAAAGACGCTGGGTAAAAGTTAGCATTTACAGTGGTCAATTTCTCGCAATGAATGCCCAGGATTCACCGATCCATGGGCCCAACAGATGAAGGGTTTGGAAATGGGCCACATACGGTAGTAAATGCCTTCCAGGACGCGACTTGGATGAGACCCCGAAACAGAGGGTTGGAACTGTGACGTGTCGCCACACGATTTGTCCAGCTAGGCAGCGTCGTAAGAGAAAAAGGCACGTGATGGAAACGAATTGGCTGCTCCCGTGCCACTAGCCAATGGCTGATGGTTGGTGCTATGTGGGTCCCACCATAATGTATGTGTTTCATCCATGCCGTTCATATATTTTTCTAGATCATCTTAGGGTATGATACCAAAAATGAGCTATATCCCAATCTCAAGTGGACCACATTAAATGAAACAGTGTTGAATGAACGTAGACCATTGAAAACATTCAGGGGGCCATAAAAGTTTTGAATCAAGCTTATCTTTATTTTTCCCTTCATCCGTATCTTTATGATTTTAATGGTGGATATCCAATCATTATTGTTTTCATGTGGTGTGGTCTAACTGAGATTTATATCCCTCTAATTTTTGGGATAAAGCCCTACAATGATATGTAAAAATGGATTAATGGAATGGATGAAACACATACATCATGGTGGCCCCACAGAGCACCGACCATCAGCCATGGGGCCCATGGCATGATGAGTGGCCAATCCGTTTCTGCGCATGAGAAAATGCAACTTGCATTAACCTCAAACGACATTATGGCTTGGCTTAGGTGTAACGTCTCGGAAAAATTCGTATAAAGACCCGAGTACCACCTCAGGCAGAAATACTCAGGACCAAATCCTTTAGAAATGAGATGAAATTAACTAAGTGCTAAACTAGATTACCTGTGAAATTAGTACTAATCACTTTAAATATGAACTGCAAGACCCAAAACTTGCAGAACCATTAACACTACATTGCCCTAAAATCTAGGATCAATCTCTAAACCCACTTGCTCTCGGGAGCACATTGAAACTTCGTATCGGACCTGGACCGCGCGTCGAAAGTCCGATGACTATGAAACTACATGCTTATGACCACCTTACTGGGCTTGATGACCATCTCAGAAATCAATTCCTAATGATACCCAGAAACGCACAACTTGAGCTCGGAGCGAAGTGTGTGAGAAACGCGAATACCTTTTGAAAATGAACTCAGATTTAAGTAAACTGGGTCGTTCATTTGCGGGCCAAATTTAGGTTTCAGACCATCGAAATCTGCCCCAATTACACCCTCGTATCAGGAAAATTTTCATACACATGTTAGTGTACTTGTGGCCCTGATCAAATGTAGGTGACCATTGAACTAAAACTGATCCGCTGCGGTCGATTTGTAAATTCGATAGCACCGAAAACTTAACTCGACCTAAATCCAATGCCAGGGAGCTTAAATCCGACCGTATGTAGAAAAGGGGCCTCCAGAAGTGCTCTGTTGGATCGAAACAGCCAATATTTGGCTATAACCTAAGTATACCATGGCCCCGGGGCCATTCCCATCACTTATGGGCCTATATAAGGACCTTAAACCCTCTCTCTCTCTCATGCCATACGAATTTGCCAACCCTAGAGAGAGAAGAGAGAAGAAAGAGAAGGAAAGAGAGAAAAAGCGAGGGAGAGAGTTGGAGTTTGTTTGTGAGATTCCATCCCGCCACTCCACGTACTTAACTATCACCTCTGTATCGCTATTCCGGCGATTCCGATCCCATTCTTAGGTAAGAAAACCTAACCTTAATCTGTTTTAGGGTTTCAAATAGTGTAAAGGATGAAATAGCTAACCTATTTCATACTGTAGGTTACCGTTGTGCCGTAGATAAAGACTCGGTATACAAACTGAGTTCGATACTTGTTTATCGGCGAAAGGTGCGGATTATAAACGTATATGTTATGGTTTTCAAGGCTTTCAATGTCGGTTAATGATTTACAACTGACTTGGGTGCCATTTCACATGCTAAATGCGATGTTTCCTTCACTTTACAGATATATATGAACTATGTTGAGTATAATGCATTCCATGTATTTGTTGAAATGTTTAAATGAGTTTAGAATTTGGATTCGTGCTTGCCATGATTATCCATTGTGGATACATGATGGTTGCACGTGTGACAACTCCTTGGTGAAAGGAATTGCCCAAATACATGTTATGGCCAACGTACGTCATATATGTTGAAATGTATAGTCTAAGTGTTTGTGAAAATGTCTGAATGAGTATGGAATTGGGATTCATGCTTTCCATGATTATCGGTCGTGGATACATGATGGTTGCACGTGTGACAACTCCTTGGTGAAAGGAATTGCCCTAATACGTGTTATGGCTAATATACGCCATATATGTTGAAGTGTGTAGTCAAAGTGTTTGTAAAAATGTCTGAACGAGTAAGTATTCAGAAACTTGTACTTTATGAAGGTGTTGAGGTGAGATTCTCAATTTCCTTAGCTATGTATATAAATCCCTTCATGCAACTTAGATTTAAAACTGTGTGATTTAGTATGAAATGTATATGTGCGAAACATGCGTACTTTGTATTTTGTGAAATGCTCAAATGGTTACGTTCTTCGAATCAATTATTTAATGTTGAAATGCCTATCATACATGTTATCCTATTTTGTTTAAATGTGTTTGGGACTACTACATAGTCCAGGCTATCGATAATAGCTCCCGAACGAGTGGTTGAGTTAGCCTTGCCACAACGGATATGTTCGAGGAATCCGAGTCGTATGGAGATTGCCGACAGTGGTTAGGCCACGTGGAGTGCTTACGCGCTTTATGTCGATCAATTCAACGTACTCTCGTACCAGTCGAGCTTGTCAAGTAGCCCGATTGGCCCAATGTATGTTCACCATGTATAGACGCTACTGTTTGAATCTAAGGTATCAATATACCAATGAAAACCCCGTTAACCTTAGTACCTCGATCCGCTAAGACTCATGAGCCGGACATGGTGGTATGAGACACCGTGGTCGAGCTGTTGGCCTACGCTGGGGCGACAAGCCCACCCGTAGTGACCAGTGATCGACCTCAGCTCGTGAGCCGAATACGGTGGTATGGGACGCTGTATTCGAGCTGTCGGCCTACGACTAGGTGACGAGCCATTCGTAGTGACCTCGAGCATACTCTGAGACTGCGTTGAGGCGACGAGCCTTTCCGTAGCAACTAGAGTATAAACTAGGCCTACATCGCGGTGACGAGCCCTTTGTAGCGACCTGGAACCGCAACATCGTATGAGACTAGCTAGGACTGACGACCCTAGAATGGATCATTGTTTGGGAAATGATATAAGGGAGGTAACTTAGCTTCCTAATCCTGTTGTATGAAATGGTCTAATAATAACTCGGTAATCACGTTATGCACCGCATTGCATATGCCTTTGGCGTTGATGTTGAGCACAGAGGAAGGGGTGCATGTTACGATCGTAAGAGGAAGATCGCAGAGGGAGTGCAGGCGAGGGCATGCATCATTAATACATATCATTTTTGCATTAACTATAGTACTTAGGGATGCTTGATCGTATTGCTTTATCATTACCGCTTGACTGAATTGATAACATGTTAACATTTGCTTTATTCCACTGAGTTGATCACTCACTCCCACGTTCTAGGACGGTGTTTTAAACACCAACCAGACTCTGCCTTAGCTGCAGGTAATGGCGATGCTTATGAGGCAGAGCCGGACTATTATAATGATGAGGAGTTCTCCTATATGCAGTTATCAGGCAGGTTCATGTGAGCCGTGTCCTGATTGTCGGGGCTACAGGGATGCTGATTAGATGACATTATACATTTTGTATATTTTGAAACTTTACATGTAAATTATTGACCTGGTAACATGATCATACTCAGGAGACTTACGATTACTTATATGTTTTATATATCTATCACAGTCTTCCGCTTGCTTAACTTAATCGTCTCTGGAGTATGATATGTTGTTTTGGCTTAATCTCATTCATGTGTAATCTGCTAATACAGACAACATTTAATCATCATCATCTATGTTGCATAAGTGATGCGTTGGAACTCGGGGGTTGAGCTCCTGCTTGACTCCCGATTTTTAGGGCGTTACATTAGGTCCCAGCCTCCTCTCATTCCCATCATCTCTCTCTCTCTTCTATGTTGCCATCTCTCTCTCTCTCTCTCTCTCTCTCTCTCTCTCTCTCTCGACATGGATAGTCACACTGAGAGGCAACACTGAGGGCATGTTTGTTGAAACTGAAATCCGTAGTCTCAATCTGAAGTCAAAAGACTAATAATGAATAGAGAATAACTAGTTTGTTAACTAACCTTTGAAATGTTTGAAATATGTTAATTTAACACATTTATCCATATGAAACAATAGTGATTGAATCCCTACCATTAAAACTTCATGGATTCCACGGGAATGTTTATTCGCCATCAAACCTGTTGATATGCTAGGTAGGGCCCACCATGATGTTAGTGAGAAATCCACCTGTCCATCCATTTTGTGAACTCATTTTAGGACACAACCAAATATGATGTGGATCCAAAACTCAAGTGGGCCACATGAGAGGGAAAATTGGAGAAAGAAATGTCTACCGTTGAAACCTTCATTGGCTCTACCTTGATGTTTATATGACATCCAAATCGTTTATGAGTTCATGAACACTGGGATGAAGTGAAAAAATAAAATACTCGGGCTGATACAAAACTTGTGTGGCCATACTAATGTTTCAACAATGGTCATTGAATCTCTGTTATTTCCTCCTGTGTGGCCCACTTGAGTTTTGGATCCACTTCATTTTTCGCATCATGGTTTAAAATGAGCCTTCAAAACGTATGAATGGGGTGAATTTTGCAAAAAACATCATGGTGGACCCCACAGTCAAGGGTCCCACCAACCTCGGTGGATCTCGGGTCGCACTTAATCCACTCGCCCACATTCAGACCTGGATTTCCTCCAAGACTTTGGTAGGTAGGAAGTTCTAGCACTGGAAACCTAAGTGGGGCCCAGCGTGATTTTTGTTAGAAATTCACCTCGTCCATCCGTTTTATGAAATTATTTTATCTTATGAGGCTAAAAATTAGTCGGATCCAATACTCAAATGGGCTAACAATGTGAGGATTGAACGTCAGTAGTTGAAATATTCTTAGGGCCACATAAGTTTTGAATCGGGCTAATATTTGTGGTTTCAGTTCATATTCGTAGAAATGACGTTATGAACGGTATTGATGGCATGTAAACATCACTGTCAACCGTAGGGAGGTTTCAACCATAGAAAATTTTCCACTCACCTTTTCCTTTAATGCCGCCCACTTGAGTCTTGTATCCTTGTTATTTTTTGTATCAAGTCCTAAAATGAACTTAAAAAATGGATGGATGGGTTAGATTTATCATAAACATCACAGTGGGGTCCACGTAAGTTTCCAGCACAAAAACTTCATGTGAAAGGCTTGGGCTGAGAATCCGCGTCCTTAAATCTGGCGAGTTTGCATACCATTCAAGGGCTTTGTAGGTCGTACAATGATATGTATGTTTTATTCACATCGTTCATCCTTCTTTTTTTTTAATATCATTTTAGAAATTAAGATAAAAATGAGGCAAATATAAGGCTTAAGTGGGCCACACTGCAAGGAACAATGGAAATTAGGTGCATACCATTAAAACCTTCTGAGGGCCACAAAGGCTTTGATCAAGTTTATTTTTGTGTTTTCCCTTCATCCAGGTCTGCATGACCTTATGAAGAGGTTAGATGACAACTAACCTCATGGTGGACCTTAGGAAGGTTTTAACGGTAGTTGTTCCATTCCCACAACTTTTAGTGGTGTGGTCGACTTGAACTTTGGATGTGCATGTTTTTTGGGATCATGCTTTGAAATTATATAAAAAAGTTGATGGACGGTGTGGATGTAACACATAAATCATGGTGGGCCGAGAAAAGT
Source organism: Magnolia officinalis (assembly GCA_021015155.1). NCBI lineage: Eukaryota > Viridiplantae > Streptophyta > Magnoliopsida > Magnoliales > Magnoliaceae > Magnolia > Magnolia officinalis. The sequence continues at coordinate 59,255,006 of JAJHSJ010000011.1, forward strand.
ATCACACGTTAAAAGTTAGGTTGTTTATTACATGAATAAGAAAATCTGGGCAATATTGGATTAAAAAAAAAAAAAAAAAAAAAGAGTCTGCAGAGCGCCTTCTGGATTCACCCTATTTTCAGCCCAACACATCAGCACACTATTATGGAGAGACAAGAGAGAGGAGAAGCTGATATGTATGTTGTTTGCCCAACATACTTACCTTCTTAGCAAGTGGAAACTAAGGGCCTGATTGTTAACGCTGAAATTCTTCACCTACTACGCAATGTGGAAAACGCTCGATGTTTAGCGGTGTTTGTTAACGTCGAATAAGGAAATCTCTCCATCATTTTATGCTGAATTTTTTCGGTGAACAAGGTCTAACTTAATAGTGAATCCAAAAGGCACTCCGCAAACTTAATGGATTTAAAAAATAATAATAATAATTGGTAAACAATGGTGTGTTGATGTGTTGGGCATTGTGGAGCCCAACGTGATGTATGTCTTATATCCATGCCATCCATCCATTTTCCAGCTCATTTTAGAACATGAAACAAAAAAAAATAAGGTAGATCTTAAGCTATAGTGATGGATCACTTCAGGAAATAGTAGGGATAATGACACCCACCATCAAAACCCTTTTAGGGCCCATTGTAATGTTTATTTGTTATCCAACCTGTTCATGAGGTCACACAAAGATGGATGAAGGGAAAACACATCAACTTGATCTAAAACTTACGTGGCCCTAAGAAGTTTTCAAGGGTAGGCACTCAACCCCCATTGTTTCTTGTGGTGTGGTCCACTTGAGCACTTGAACTTTGCATTGCCTCAATTTTGGGCTCATGCTCTTACATGATTCGGAAAAATGAATGGACAGTGTGGATCAAACACGTACATCATTGTGGGGCCATTGAATTTTGCCATGTCAACAAAGTACCCACATCGGTACTGTGTTCTACACTTGTAGGATACTTCCGCCATGGGTGAGTGCATGTTTATGAACCATCATGCTTTTATATTTTAGAGTATCAAACTTTTTCATGGCAAACATGTGGCAAATAAGATAATCCATCAATCATGCAAATGACCCACCGTATGAATGGATGGATAAGACATCAATGTACAATTCACCATCTAAATTGGACCCCACAATTTCCCAATTTTTAAGGGCAAGGGTTCGGTGGATCCCCAACTGTGGGGCCCACCGTGATGTATGTGCCTTACATCCACTTCATCCAACTATTTTGACAGCTCATTTTATGGCACGATCCCAAAAATGAAGCAAATCCAAATCTTAGGTGGACCAGACCATAGGAAACAATGGTGATTGAATAACCACCATTAAAAGCTTCTTGAGGGCCACTAAAGTATTTATTTGCCATCCAACCTATTTGACAACGTCATACGACCTAAATGAAGGGACCGCACAACTAACTAAGGGCTTCCTCCTTTCAATATATTCATCGAACTTTTTATTTGGGTACCTTACATATTTATAATTCGACTCACAATTAAAATATGGTTATTTATGTTAATATAAGTAGTTAGGCTGCCATCAGCCAGTGCATGGAGCCAATCTACCACATTCTCACAAGCCATATTCCCATAGAGAATGACTCAAAATTGAAATAATACAGTTTCCATTCCTATCCAAAATATTTTTCTAGATTGTAGAATAACTGGGGATATGCCTTTACACTATGATCCTTTGATAGAAGTGCAAGGTAAGGTTTAAGATTGCTACACAAATTAGCAACGGGGTGCTCGACTACATCAATTCCGATGTCTAGGGGTCAGTGACAATACCGTCTAAGGGAAGCACACGATACTTTGTGAGTTTTGTAGACGATTACTCGATAAAGGTTTGGGTTTACTTCTTAAAACACAAGTACGGGGTATTCGCCAGTTCAATCAATGGAAGGTGTAAGTATAGAAGCAAATCGAGAGACATGTTAAGCGTTTAAGGTCAGACAATAATACAAAGTACTAAGAGGTAGGATTCATGGAATTCTACAAGGATCAAGGCATCACAGGGTACTTCTAAACTCCAGGAACCCCACAATGGAACGAGGTGATAGAGATGATAGAACAAAAGTCCGTTGGAGAGGATGAGAAGTATGCACTTGCATGTGGGGTTGCCTAAAAGCTTTTGGGCTGAGGCGGTGACTGTGACATGCTACATATTAAATCGGTCATCATCTATAGCGCTAGACTTCAAGGTTACAAAGGAAGTATGTACATGCAATTACGTTGATTCCTTGGGGATGAGGACCTTCAGGTGTCCAACATATGTTCACGAGTATAGTGGATAAAGGTCGAAGTTGGATCTAAAGTTTAGGAAGTGCATCTTTTTCGAGTATGAAAAATATGTCAAGGGTTACAAGCTTTGGGATCTAATTTCACAGAATGCAGTTATTAGTAGAGATGTCATCTTTGATAAGGCATCAGTGCTGAAGACCAACAAGGACGTTGCAGTAGGGAAGTTGGAAATACAGGGTGAGACTGAGAGAATGTCGATACAGGTGGAGCCAGTTAACTAAGTGATTGAAGGTAAAAATCAGTAGGAGAAAGACATCGAGCAAAGTAATTGTTAAGACTCAAATAATGCACAATTTCCCCCATTTATATCTTGGTTTTATGAACATGAATCAACTTAATGTTCTATTTTATTCACGTTTGTGTTTCAAGGTGAATTTAAGAGCTTGAATTTGATGCTCAATAATTACCAAGGCAAGGGATGGATCTTAGGAGACCAATATTGAAGAATTCACATGTCAAAGATCCAAGAAAACCAAGTGAGGAATGAAGAGAATCAAAGACTTGAAGTGAAGAATCCTGAAATCGTCTTGAAAAAGCGAATTCTGAAACTCTAAAGTCTATTTTGGAAAACTATGAAAAATGAAATCTATTTTAGCAAACTGCGTAAATTTGAGGCGGTTTCTAGAGTTTTCCAACTTGGTACGAAAGTTGCATTTTTCCACCTATAAATAGGGCTTCCCGGGACATTCATAAGCATCATTCAAGGCATTTCAAAGCAAGATATAGGGTTTTTAGAGAGTTTATAGTTTTAATTTATTTTTCTTTATAAGCTTTTAGATATTTATTCATTTTATTGCTTTCTTTCTCTATTCTAATTATGTTTTTCTAAGTTGCTTCTAGCCCAAGCTAAAAGGGAAGCACACATTGGTTTAATGTTTTCATAGTTATGATGATTGATTGTTTTAATGATGAGAAGAATGGTGAATGCATGTTATCAGTTGTTTAGGTTTAGTTTTTTTTAATCCTAATGTGAGATCCATATGTTTCCATCATATGAGATCCACATTGATGGATAGGCTTACCCTGAATCAATTAGATCTCCTAGATAGGAGAGGTACTCAACCTACTACATTTCTTTGCTATTCATTATCTTATAGATATGAATTCTTAAAATCACCGACGCTTGAGAATATATATTAATGGTGCAAATCCATGATTTTCTAATCTTTTATATCATTTATTTAAATTATTTAAATTGTTTTATTTTTCGATTAGGCCGACCATAGTGCTCGGATCCTAGTCGTGTTATCAAAGTCATCATAATTTTAGAACATTAACCTATGTGTTGAACTTTGAAGCTTGGATGTTATTTTAATTCAGTTGAATTAAATCCATGGGATCGACCCTGTATTCATAGGATATTACTTACGAACCTCCGCACTTGGAGGCAAGCAATCAAGTTTTTTGGCGCCTTTACCAGGAAGAGACTGAGATAAATTAGATCTGTGCAAGATAGCTAAGGTAAGTTCTTTTCCAACGTAAGTTCTCTTCTAAACCCTGCAAAATTTCTGTAGATTTTTTATTTTTCTTTTAATGTAAATTCAGTTGGGTCTTTCAACACCCAAGTGATATGATTGTCCTACAATTACTGTTTGATCACAAAGATTATCCGTTGAATCTATTTTTCAGATAACATAGTTTAATTTCTGCATTAGTTTTACTTTTGTTGATTTATTTTTTTATTTTTGCTTTGTGGTTTGAACCCTTATGGTCAGCTCTATAGCCTGGGTTGTTGATTTATTTTTACTTTGTGGATTGAACCCTTATGGTCGGCCCTGTTGCCTGGGTTGTTGGTTAAGTTTTTGTTTTTATTTTAAGTATCATACTTGCTATTTGAATTAGTGGTATTTGTTGTGTGGTGTGGATGGTTTATGTCACGTTGAAGTAGGGATCAAAACAATCGACTCTCCTCCGAAGGTGGACTAGTTACAGGCCTTAATCATTCACTTAGAAGATGCGTTCAACATCACTTGGATTCCATGGCAGACCCAGTTGATAATCCAAATCCAAATCTATCAAATCCAACTATAAATCAAAACAGAGAAAATCAACATAATCCTCCTCTTGAGGATGAAAATGAAGTTCATAGGAATGTGTTAAACCAACCATGAACTTTACGTGAACGTCTACACCCTGAGATATCAACTTTACCATCTTGCATAGTGTTCCCTGCTGATCACACGGGGAACATTGATTTTAAACCAGGTGTGATTCAATTGATTCGTAAATTTCATGGATTGGATTCTGAAAACCCTTACTTACACCTCAATGACTTTGAGGAAGTAATTGAAATATTACAAGTAAACAATGACAATAGGGATGCACTTAAGCTTAAGTTATTTTCATTTTCTCTAAAGGATCGGGCCAAAGCATGGCTCAACTCTCTAAGACCTAATACCATCACTACATGGCAAGCCTTAAGTAGAGAGTTTTTGAAAAAAATTCTTTCTCAAACACAAAACAAATGCACTTAAACAGGAAATCATGTCGTTCTCCCAAAAGGGGAATGAACTATTTTTGCAAGCTTGGGAGCGCTTCAAGGACCTTCTACTTACTTGTCCATATCATGGTTATGAACCATGACACGTGATTGATGCGTTCCAAAAGGGGCTTACCATAGATACCCGTTCATAGAGATGATGTGTGGTGGAACCTTTCTTGACAAGGATCATAATGAGGCTTGAGATTTTCTAGACATGTTAGTAGAGAATACGGAGATATGGGATGTCTCTGCTAAACCAGACCAAACTAGACCCATTCCTAGAGAGAAAGCGGAGATGTATGTCCTAAGAGAGGAAGACAACCTTAATGCAAAATTTGCTGCATTGGCTAGAAAGGTCGAAGCCTTGAAAATTAGGAAGGTTGATATGGTTAAAGAAAACACTTCCTTAGGTAATTTTTGTAGCATTTGTGATGGTGTAGACCATGACACAAAGAATTGTTCAATAATCCTAGTTGTACAAAATATCACGCATGAGCATGAGTAAGCAAATGCTATAAATACTACCAAAGGTCAGTTATGCAACCAATGAGAAACAGTATAATCCAAATTGGCGTAACCATCATAATCTTAGTTGGAGGAATGAACAATAAATTAATGCGCCTAATGCACCTCAAATGCCTCCACAAAATAACTTCTTTGGGGCATCTAACAATGCACCATATGTGCCCCATTAAAGCGATCATATATGGAGGATGCATTGATCGCATTCATGAACTCTCAAGCTCAAATGAATCAGTCTCTAATTCAATCAAATCAGGAATTAAAGACGGTCGTGGCTAGGATTGAGACTCAACTAAATGCTAGGAAAAATGGCACCCTTCCTTCTCGACCCGTGCCAAACCCTACAAACACACATTTTATTGAAGACTCAAATCTAAGTGAGCTACATCACGAACAAGCTAAGACCATCATTACCTTGAGAAGTGGAAAAGAGGTTAATAACAAGATAATGCAACCGGTAGAAATACCGAGGGATGAGCCACCATCTCAAGAGAATGATGAACCAACTATGGTTCAAGAGCCGTAAAAACAAAAGGATAAAGAGACTAAGTCATATGAACCTCCAGTTCGGTTCCCATCTAAACTTCGGAATCCGACTATCCCCGTGAAATATCAAGAGTTGTTAGATGTGCTCTAAAAGGTTACTGTTAATATTCCTCTACTTGATGTCATTAGACAAATTTTATCATGTGCTAAATATCTCAAGAACTTGTGCACTATAAAGAAGAAATTAAATGTTCACAAAAAGGCCTTGCTGAGAAAGTGAGCACTATTATTCAACAAAGGGCCATACCCATACAAAGACTCGGGAAGTCCCACTATTCTTTCTATTATTGAGAATTTTCAAATTGAGCATGCTTTGCTAGCTTTGGGTGCAAGTGTCAACTTAATACCTTATTCGGTTTACCAACAAATGAGGTTAGGCAAGCTTAAACCAACCACGATTACACTCCAACTTGTTGACCGCTCCATTAAGGTACCAAGGGAAATTTTAGAGGACGTGCTAGTCTAAGTGGAGAAATTCTACTTCCCATAGATTTTATTGTACTAGACACTGAACCATGTGTAAATGTTAGCGTTCAAGTTCCCATCATTTTAGGCCGCCTATTCCTAACAACTTCAAATGCAATCATAAATTGCAGGAATGGAATGATGAACTTGTCTTTTGATAACATGACTCCAGAGCTAATATTTTCAATATATGTAAGCAGCCCATTGACAATAATGAGATCCATGAGCTGAATTTCATGGACTGTTTGATAGAATAAGATAAATTGGAACCTAGTCTGACTAAGGAATTGATTCAAGTCTTTGGGGACTTGAAAATTTTTTATTTAGAAAAAGTGATTGTTAAAATTTGTGATGATAATGAGAGCATTACCACTCAGGACATTGGTATGTACCAATAGAGACCGTGCACTCAAATCCTATCTATCGAGGACTCGCGACCTCTGCCATCACCAACCAATGTTTAAAAGTTTGAACTAAAACTACTACCAAATGAGCTTAAGTATGTATACTTGGGTGAAAATAAAACTTATCCTGTGGTGATCTCTTCATTTTTAGACAAGTATCAAGAGATTAAATTGTTGAATGTTTTAATGGACCATAAAGGGGCCTTGGGCTGGACCATTTTTAATATTAAGGGTATAAGCCCTTCCATATGCACCCATTGGATCCACCTCGATGAGGATACCAAACCAATTAGACAACCTCAAAGGCGTCTCAATCCAAGCATAATGGAAGTTGTAAAAAATGAGGTAATCAAATTATTGGATGTGGGAATCATCTAACTAATATCTGATAGTGTTTGGGTGAGTTCAACTCAAGTAGTCCCAAAGAAATGTATAATAACTATCGTGCAAAGTTTTAATAACGAACTCATACCAACACGTGTCACCACAGGTTGACATGTTTGCATTGAATATAGAAAATTGAACCAGGTCACAAAGAAGGACCATTTCCCTCTACCATTCATTGATCAAGTTTTAGAGAGGGTAGCAGGTCACTCATTCTATAGTTTTCTTGATGGATATTCCGAATATAACCAAATAGAGATAGCCTTAGAAGACCAAGAGAAAACCACGTTCACTTGTCCATTTGGCACGTTTGCTTTTCAAATAGATGCCATTTGGATTGTGCAACACAACAACAACTTTCCAACGATGCATGCTAAGTATTTTTTCAAATATGGTTGGAAAGTTTCTTGAGCTTTTCATGGACGACTCTTCTGTATTTGAGAGTAGTTTTGAGGAATGTCTCAACAATTTATTTATTGTCTTGTCTAGATGTGAAGAGAAACACATTGTCTTAAATTGGAAGAAATGTCATTTCATGGTTCAAAAGGGAATTGTTTTGGGCCATGTTATTTCCAAAAATGGAATCAAGGTAAATCACGCAAAACAGGACATTATAGCTAATTTACCTATCCCCCGGAGATATTAGATCACTTCTAGGGCATGCTGGTTTTTATAGAAGATTCATCAAGAACTTTAGTGCGATTACTAGACCCTTGACTAATCTTCTTCAAAAGGATGTTCCATTTAAGTAGATAGATGAGTGTGCAAGTGCTTTTAACAAAATTAAATCATCCCTTACCACTGCACGTATCATGGGTCCACCAAATTGGACACTTCCTTTTTAACTAATGTGCGATACAAGTGATTATGCCATATGGGCTGTTTTGGACCAAAGGAAAGATAAACGGCTTTACGTTATCATTATGCAAGTAGAACTCTAAACTCGGCCCAAGTGAACTACTCAACAACTGAAAAGGAGTTACTTGCAGTAGCTTTTGCTTTGGATAAGTTTAGATTGTACTTGCTGGGATCCAAAGTGGTCATTTTCACAGACCACTCGGCTCTGAAATATTTGCTATCTAAGAAGGATGCAAAGCCGAGACTTTTGAGATGGATCCTCCTACTCCAAGAATTTGACTTAGAGATAAAAGATAAGAAATGAGTAGAAAACGTAGTGGCCGATCACCTTTTCAAATTGGTGTTAGATGATTCCACTGAGGAGATGCATATCCAGGACACTTTCCCTAATGAACGACTATTTGTGATCTCCAATTTGCCATGGTATGCGGATATATTGAACTATCTTATGACAGAAAAAATGTCATATCATTGGAAGTCATAAGATAGGAAACGTTTTGAAATCGAGGTTAGAAACTTCTTCTGGGATGACCCATATTTATATAAATATGGGACTGATCAGATTTTTAGAGGTTGTGTCTCAAATGATGAAGTTCAGAGTGTTATTTCCTTTTACCATATGGAAGCATGTGGTGGCCATTTTTCTGCTAAGAAAACCATTGCAAAAATCCTGCAGTGTGGTTTTTACTGGCCCACCATGTTTAAAGACACCTATGCTTTCTGTATTGCTTATGATAGATGTCAAAGGTTGAGAAGAGTGTCTTAGCGCAACATGATGCCTTTATCTCCAATTTTACTGTTGGAGATATTTAATTGTTGGGGATTTCCATTTTCTTTTGAATTTGTTTATATATTGGTTGGTGTGAACTATGTTTCAAAGTGGATTGAGGCAGTTCCAAGTAGGACCAATGACAACAAAGTAGTCATACAATTCCTCAAGGAAAATATTTTTTCTAGATTTGGAACTCCAAAGGGCATTATTAGTTATGGCAGGTCTCACTTTTACAATAGGACATTTGAGGCTTTAATGAAGAAATATGACATCAAGCATAAAGTGATCACCCCATACCACCTATAAACGAGTGGGCAAGCTGAGATTTATAATCGAAAAATCAAACACATTTTAAAGAAAACTATAAGGCCAGATAGGAAGGATTGGTCCCTCAGACTATCCGACGCTTTATGGGCTTATAGAACTGCTTATAAGACCTCGATTGGAATGTCCCATACAGATTAGTGTATGGGAAGGCTTGCCAATTGCCTGTGGAATTGGAACATAGAGCATATATATTGAGCAATAAAAAAAACTAAACTTTGATACGGACCAAGCAAGTGGACAAAGGAAATTAGAGTTGAATGAATTAGAGGAGCTGAGGAGAGACTCCTATGAAAATTCTAAAATCTGACCAAAGCTTTCAACAACGAAAACATTTTGAGGAAAAATTTTTGAACCTCAGCAAAATATCTTATTATACAATTCTCATCTCCAATTCTTTCCAAAAAAATTAAGATCAAGATGGACAAGCCTCTTCATTGTAAAGAATGTTTATACTCATGGGGCTGTTGAAATTGAGAATCCACGTAATGACAATGTGTACAAGGTTAATGGTCAGAGATTGAAGCCTTATATGGAAAACTTTCGTTTGGGAGAGGAGTCCGTCCCTCTTCATGAGCCAGAATATTTAGATTGATGCTTTTAGTCTGACGGAGCATTTATGTAGGATTTGTATCATATTCAATGTTTTTAGTATTACCTAGCAAGTGAGTTCTTCATGGTAGGTACTATCCACCATTTCTTTTATTTTTATTATTCTCTGCATTACATTATCATTACATTGGGGACAATGTAGATTTTAGGTTGGGGGTGTGGATAGTCATCCACGTGAGTTTTTTTTTTTTTTTTTTAAGGTTTTAATTTATTTTTTAGATTTATAAGGAAATTTTTTTCAACATTTTTAGGATAGGGAACATGCATATTTGTCAAAGTTAGACTAGTGTCACCGAGCACCTAAATATATTGGATCATAACTATTCTAAATTTTGATTAGGTATCTGAACTCAAGGATGTAATAGATTAGGAAATTGAGATTCTAACTAACTTCAGACTTAGGGTAAGTATGGTTTTGTTTTGAAATTCATATGATGAATGGAGGCATAATTGTATAAAATTTTGAGTATTGAACTATTTTTCATGTTTTCAATGTTTGTGGGTAACATTTCTGGAAACCCTCACGAGACTATAACTCGTCCACTAGGAGAAACCTAGGGGTTTAAAGGCTTGTTGCATATGCTAAATGCAATCGAGATTACCTGCGAAAGTCGTAGTAGTTAGAATTTTTTTCATTTTAATTTTATTTTTAGAATCAGTTTTTATTCTTATTTTATTTTTCTTTGCTTATTTTGCTTGGGACTAGTAAAATGCTGTTTGGGGGGGTGTGTTGAGACTCAAATAATGCATAATTTTCCTAATTTATATCTTGGTTTTATGAACATGAATCAGCTTAATGTTCTATTTTATTCATGTTCGTGTTTCAAGGTGAATTTAAGAGTTTGGATTGAAAAGGGTGCTAAAAGCATGAATTTGATGCTCAAGAATCACCAAGGCAAGGGATGGATCTTAGGATACCAAGATTGAAGAATTCACATGCCAAAGATCCAAGAAAATCAAGTGAGGAATGAAGAAAATTAAAGACTTGAAGTGAAGAATCATGAAATCGTCCTGAAAAAGTGAATTCTGAAACTCTAAAGTCTATTTTTGGAAACTGTGTAGAGTGAACTATTTTGAAAAACTGTGTAGAGTGAAGTCTATTTTAGCAAACTGCGTAAATTTGAGGCTGTTTATAGAGTTTTCTAACTTAGTGCGAAAGTTGAATTTTTCCACTTATAAATGGGGCTTCCCGGGACATTCCTAAGCATCATTCAAGGCATTCCAAAGCAAGATTTAGAGTTTTTAGAGAGTTTATAGTTTTAATTTATTTTTCTTTATAAGCTTTTAGATATTTATTCATTCTTGTTGCTTTCTTTCTCTATTCTAGTTATGTTTTTCTAAGTTCCCTCTAGCCCAAGCTAAAAGGGAAGCACATTGGTTTAATGTTTTCATAGTTATGATGATTGATTGTTTTAATGATGAGAAGAATGGTGAATGCATGTTATCGGTTGTTTAGGTTTAATTTTTTATCCTAATGTGAGATTCATATGTTTCCATCATATGAGATCCACATTAATGGATAGGCTTACCCTGAATCAATTAGATCTCCTAGATAGGAGAGGTTCTCGACCTGTTACATTTCTTTGATATGAATTGTTAAAATCACTGACACTTGAGAATATATATGAATGGTGCAAATCCATGATTTTCTAATCTTTTATATCATTTATTTAAATTATTTTATTTTTCGATTAGGCCGACCATAGTGCTCGGATCCTAGTTGTGTTATCCAAGTCATCATAATTTTATAACATTAACCTATGTGTGGAATTTTGAAGCTTGGGTGTTGTTTTAATTCAGTTAAATTATATCCATTCAAAACTCCCAAAATTAAATCATCAGTTTAGTTTTTATTACTTAGTTTGTTTTGCATTTGATTTTCTCATTCTCGTAATTTATCTCCCTGTGAGATCGACCCTGTATTCACGGGATATTACTTATGAACCTCTGCACTTGGAGGCAAGCAATCAATAATCAGCAAGATACTTAGGAAAGTATAGTTAGGAACATGGAGAAAAGAACCATTAGAACACCCGGTTTGGTATCGGTTTGAGGACGTGGTCTCTTTTGCATTGTTCACAGGGAGTGGAGATCCATCCACCTTTTAAGAGGCGAAATTGGAAAGAATAGTGACAAGTGGATGTCAGCCATGGTGGAGGAGATGAAATCTCCACACAGGATTTAAACACGGGAGTCGGTGAAACTTCCAAAAGATCAGCGGTCTATAGGGTGCAAATGAGTATACAGGAAGATGGAAGCTATAGGAAGAGGGAAGCATTAATGAAGAAAGATAGCGATAAGTACAAGGCAAGGTTCGTAACAAAGGCGTTCTCACATAGGGAAAGACTATACTACAATAAGATTTTTCTCTTCAGTTGTGATACATACCTCAATTAGGGTGCTACTTGACATGATAGTGAAATCCAATTTGGAGCAACTCGATGTGAAGGCGACATTCCTTTATGGGAATATGGAGAAAATCATTTATATGAGGTAGGCTGAAGATTTGAGGAGCTTGGTAACGAAGGCCACATGTGGAGGTTGAAGAAGTCATTGTATGGGTTTAAACAATCTCTGAGGCAGTTATATAAGCGGTTTGATTCCTACATAGAGGTGGGCATCGAGTCGAGTCGGACCGGATTGGGACCAACTTGACTTGATCCAATTTTTCAAGAGCCTGACCCGAACTCGATCTGATCCAGGACCAAGTCTAACAAGGCTGACTTGATCCGATCTGAATCCTTGCTGGCCTGACTCGAACCGAGTCCGACTCGTTCTGGGAAACCGAATCGAGTCGGATCGAGTTGAGTCTATCCAATCAATTCAGACTAGGCTGAATCAAGATCGGGAGAGAGGGAGAGAAAGGAGGAGAGAAAGAAGGAGATGTGGGAAACGGGAGAGAAAGGAGCGAAATCGGGAGAGAAAGAGGGAGAGAAAGGAGGAGAGATGGGTGGGTGCGACACCTCCTTTGGGTAGAGAAAGAGGGTAGGGTTCGTTTGGTTCGGGACGGGTAGAGATTTGGGTAGTAAAAAGTAAAAAGTAAAAAAATATATGTAAAAAACTTATATATAGGACCCGACTGGATCAGATTTCAAATCGGTCCGAATTGACCAAGATAACTCGATCCAATATACGATTGGATCTGAGTGGTCCTACTCGATCCGCACGGATCCAGGCCTTCGGTTCGGTTCAGATCGGATCGGGTCAGGTCCGATCTGCCAGATCGGGTCAGATTCAACCCAACTCTATTCCTACATGGTGGAAATTGGGTATAACAGGTGTGAGTACAATTTTTATGTATACTACAAGGTACTTGAGGATGAATCTTATATTTGTAACACCCCGTACTTCCAATACTCGAGTGTTACTATGTAATCCAATTTAGTATAAACACAAGTCTATCTTAAATGAACCCTCACGTTCATTCTAGCCTAAATCCAACCCTTGAAAATAGTCCCAATCCATACATCCATCCATCAATTTCCAAGATGGATCACCATACCACCAGAGATGCCTATTTTTCGGATTCCAAATTCACTAATAGACAAACCTAACCGTACATCATCTAATATAAGATCTAGATTAATGGACCTTGTGCTTAAATAAATAAACGAACAAATAATCCTACCATTAGAACCTGGATCATGATGATATACCAAAATACACTTATTTAGTACAACTAAATCACGTAAAGCAAGTTAGGGATCAAGGTCACATGATCCACCATTCATCAGGCTACAACACCTCATTGGAATCTCCACCCTTAAATCAAGTGATCCAACCGTAGAATTACTTGAACCATCAGGATGTCGAGGATAGGGAATTAGATGATCACTTGGAGTGACCCACTCCTACGCTCAGTAATCCTAAACTAAGGTATGTAGCACGAAGTGTAGGTCCCACGTATTGAAAATATGGACGAGTAATAATAATATACTAAAAGGTAAATGAATAACAATGTACATGTAATGATAATAATATCATTATTACTAAAATATTTAAATAGTCTAAAAATCATAGGATGAACGAACCTAATCACTTTCAGGAAGTAGGCCCTACAATTTAATTCAGAATAATAATAATAATGATAATAATAATAATAATAATAATAATAATTATTATTATTATTATACAAAACCATGAGACAGATAGTACTAGGGCTAGTGGTATATGAGGAAAGCCTTACAAATGGCCCATTAGAATCTTTTAACCGTTGACGTTCAATTTCAGACTGATCTGACCAACAGATCAACGAGAAATCCATAAACGGGATCCAAATCAAGTTATGGGCCCCACCTAGGCATCTCATCTGTTAGATCCTTGATCAAGGGCCCTTCTTGGGACCTCCAAAGTGGAATGGATGGTGTGAATTTATCACAAACATCATGGTGGACCTCACTTAATGAGGTGCGTGTACACAGCTGGTGCACACCCGCTGTGCACCACATGAGTCAGGCCGGTCAGCACGGGCTGACCCGTGTTTCTCCAAAAAATGAGAGTTTTTTTTTCTCTCTTATTTTCGTCAACCGACGGACGGGCGTTCGTTTGGGACGTCCGTGGCCATCATCATCATCTGCCTGGTCAATCCAGACCGTCCATCGTGTCCAGGGCTTGGGTCCCACCAAAACCCAACTCATCTCGCACGTTGGGATGCACGTGAGTGGGCACAATCTTCGCTGTAAACAGGTCCCAAAAACACATTTTTTCGAGATTGGAAACTGTTTCTCCTTGCCAGCTGGGCAATCCGCGTCCTCTCTCCGCTTTTCAATCTTAGCCGTCCGTATCGTGAGATCTTAGCCCTTCAATGCTGGGTTTTTACAAGAAAAGAGAATGGGAGAGAGAATTGACCGTTTTCCTTCTGCCAGTAAACCCATTGGCCTATCCTCCACCAAGCTTCAATGAAGCTCGTTTACAAGCTTTTAAGGGTCCAAGCGGACTGTCCCTAAGGACTGGATTGGAGGAAGAAGCAGGGAGGTCGAATCCGCCATTTTCTTCCTCATTGAAGAGGAGCCGCATCCCGTCGAGTTGAGATGAGCTTGGGCGTATTGGATGAGCTCGTTGAGTCCAGTGGAGTTACTGGCCTTCAAAGAGAGCTGAGAGGTAGAGAGAAAGAAAAGAGAGAGTGTAACGTCTCGGAAAAGTCCGTACAAAGACCCGAGTACCACCTCAGACAAAAATCACTAAGGAACGAATCCTTTATAAATTAGACGAAAATTAATTAAGTACTAAACTGAATTAATCGGTGAATTAACTCGAACCACATTCTATACGAACTGTAAGACCAAAACCATTATAATCGCTAACCCAACATTACCTAGAAACCTAAGATCAATCTCAAAACCCAGTTGCTCTCGGGAGCACATTGAAACCCCGTATCGGACCTGGACCACGCATCAAAAGTCCGATGGTCGCGAAACTATAAGGTTATGACCACCTTACTGGGCTTGACGACCATCGAGGGAATCGAGTCCAAATAGTATCCAGAAACACACAACTTGAGCCTGGAGCGAAGTGTGTGAGAAATGCGAATATCTTTAAACAATGAATTCAAACTTAAGTGAATTGGGCCGTTCGCTTGTAGGCCAAATTTAAGGTTTCAGACTGTCAGATTCTGACCTAACTACACCCTTGGATCAGGGAAATTTCCCTACACCCATTGGTATATTTGTAGTCCTGATCGAGTGACAATGACCGTCGAACTGAAACGGGTCCTCTACGATCAATCCACTAATCCCATCGGACTGAAACCTTAACCTGACATAGATCCATTGTTAGGGAACTTTCTTCAGACCGTATGCGAGCAATGGACCTCCAGATGAGCTCCGTTGGCCCGAAACAGACGCCTTTTGACTATAACCTAAGTATACCATGACCTTGGGGCCATTGACATCACTTCTTGGACTATATAATGCCCTAAACCCACCCCTCTCTCGTTTCATACGAATTTTCTCTAACCCTAGGAGAGAGAAGAGAGAAAAGAGTGGAGATCGAAGGGAAACCTTTGGAGTTTGCTGCAGTACTCCTGTTCTGCTACTCCACTCATCGAATCGCCTTTACGTCTAGCTACTCAATTCGTTTCAACTCCGTTTTTGGGTAAGAAATCCTAACCTTAATATGTTTTAGGAATCCAAATAGAGAAACCGATGAAATAGCTAACCTATTTCAATGTTTAGGTAGCCGTTGTGCTGTAGACAAAGACGTGGTGTACGAGCCGAGTTCGTAACGAGCGTACCGACGAAAGCTGCAGACTATAAACGTTTAGGTTATGGTTTTCAAGGCTTTCAATGTCAGTTAATGATTTATGACTGACTTGATTGCTGCCACATATACTTAGATACGACGTTTTCCATGTATTACACATATATGAACTATGTTGAAATATAATGCATTCCATGTGTTTGTTGAAATGTTTGAATGAAAGTAAAATCATGACTTGTGTTTGCCATGTGTATTAATCTAGAATACGTGACTGTTGTATGTATGACAACTCCTTGGTGAAAGGATTTGCCCTGATATATGTTTTAACTAAATTATTTCATGTATGTTGAAATGTGTAGTCTAAGTGTTTGATAAAATGTTTGAATGAGTAATTGTTGATGAAATGCATTTAACAAGGGTGTTGAGATAAGATTCTCAACTACCTTAGTTATATGAATGGATTCCTTCATGTAATTTAAATTCAACTACGTGATTTATGTACGAAATACATATGTATGATAATATGTTCACTATGTGTTTGGTAAAATGCTCAAATGAGATTTATTTTCGAATTGGTTGTTAAATGTTGTTATAACTATCACATGTGATTACCTACTGCAATTGAATGCAATTGGGACTGCTACGTAGTCCAGGCAATCGGTATGGATCCCGATTGAGTGGCCGAACTAGATGCCACATTGGATACGTTCGATGAATCCAAGTCGTACGATGATCGTCGACAGTGGTTAGGCCACGTGGAATGCTTACGCGCTCTATGTCGATTAATTCAGCGTGCGCTCGTACTAATTGAACTGTCAAATAACCTGATTGGCTTATTGTGTGTTAACCATGTATGGACACTACTGCTTGAATCTAAGGTACCACTTATGTAAAGTCCGTTTCGACCTTGGTATCACGATCCGCTAAGACTCATGAGCCGGGCATGGTGGTATGGGACACCGTGGTCGAGCTGTAGGCCTACGCTGGGGTGACGAGACTCCCTGTAGTGTCCAGTGAGCAACCCAAACTCATGAGCCGAATACGGTGGTATGAGACACTGTATTCGAGTTGTCGGCCTACGCTAAGGTGATGAGCCTTTCCGTAGTGACCTCGAGTATAAACTAGGCCTATGCTGAGGTGACGAGCTTCTCCGTAGCGATCTGAACTTGCCTATCCACTTCTTTTAAATTAGGGGTGATGTTGTCCTATAACTTGCCTATCGTATGTAATTAACTAGGATTGACGACCTAGATGGATCATCGTTTGGGTAAGTGATATAAAGGGAGGTACCTTAGCTTCCCAAATCTGCTATATGAATAGGCCTAATCAAGTACTCAGCTAACACGATCATGCACCGCACTGCATGTGCTTAGGCGATGAAGGCACAGTGAGAGTAGCATGTGCGATCGTGAGATGGTGTCGCTAAGCGAGTGCAGGCGAGGGCATGCATCATTACCATATATCATCCTTGCATTAACCAGAGTAGTTAGGGAATGTTTGTTGTATTGTTTTATCATTACTTCTTGACTAAATTGATAACATGTTAACCTTTACCTTATAGTACCACTGAGTTGATCACTCACTCCCACTTTGGGACGGTGCTTTTAAAACACCAACCAGACTCTGTTTTAGCTGCAGATGATGGCGAGGCTTATGAAGTGGAGCCTGACTTCTACGACAATGAGGAGGAGTTCTCCTATATGCAGCTATCAGGTGGGTCTATGTAGACCATGTATTGATCGACGAGATTACAGAGATACGAATTAGTTGGACATTACACTTTGTCATTTTGTATATTTTGGAACAAACATGTATATATTCAGGCTGGTGACATGATCATACTCTAGGGGTTCATAACCACTTATATACTTTATATATATATCACAGTCTTCCGCTTGCTTAATTTAAACATCTTTCGAGTGCGATATGCTGATTTAGTGTAATCCCATTCATGTTTAATGCACTAATATGGACAACATTTAATCATCATTATCTATATTGTATAAGTGATACGACGGATCTCGGGAGTTGAGCCTTTGCTTGACCCTCGAAATTCGGGGCGTTACACACACACACACAAAGAGAGAGAGAGAGAGAGAGAGAGAGAGAGTAACATCCCGGATTTTTACCAACTTAGAGATAGACGTCCTTAGGCAATGGGTCGATCATAACACCTTATTAACTTCTCAGAACTCAATCCCAAAGTCTCAAATCCCATTTTCAACCCATTTCCTTCAAAATCTCACTTTTCACCACCTTGTTTTTCAAAATTTGCTAAGTACTTTCACATTAGACATTAATCCTAAAGTAAATGATGAAGAACAATACTTAAACTAAAACTTACAGTAAATGGTAAATACATAAATAAAATGGGCTTTTGACCATTAACTTATGGAATCTCACAAAATGAATAGGTTATTTAGAAAGATCAGTTTCTCCTACCCTAGGACCTTATTCTGTCGTAATTAGGGCGAAATTTAGTCAAGTACTAAACTAAATAATTGATGGATTTGGATCAAACCACTTTTTATACGAACTGCAAGACCCAAAACTATTAGAATCGCTAACTCAACATTACCTAGAAATCTAGGATCAATCTCAAAACCCAGTTGCTCTCGGGAGCACAATGAAACTCCGTATCGGACCTATACCGCGCGTCGAAAGTCCGATTACCGTGAAACTATACGGTTATGACCGCCTTACTGGGCTTGATAACCATCTCAGAAATGAAGTCCAAATAGTATCTCGAAACACACAACTTGAGCTCGAAGCGAAGTGTGTGAGAAACGCGAATATCTTTAGAAAATGAACTAAAACTTAAGTGATTTGATCCATTCGCTTGCAGGCCAAATTTAAGGTTTCGGGCCGTCAGATTCTGACCCAACTACACCCTTGGATTAGAGAAATTTTCCTACACATGTCAGTGTACTTGTGGCCCTGATCGAGCGGCTATGACCGTTGAACTGAAACCAATTCTCCACGGTCGATCCACAAATCCGATCGGACCGAAATCTTAACCTGACATAGATCCAATGTCAAGGAACTTCCCCCAGACTGTATGCAGGAAATAGGTCTCTAGATGAGCTCCGTTGGACCGAAACAGCCACTCTTGAGCTTTAACCTAAGTATACCATGGCCCTAGGGCCATTTTCATCAGTTCTGGGCCTATATAAGGACCTAAACCCACCTCTCTCTCATTCCATACGAAATTCAAGCCCTAGGAGAGAGAAGAGAGAAAAAGAGGAGAGAAGAGTGAGGAGAAGAGAGGGAGATAGGGAGATCGTTGCTGGGATCCTTTCCCACGACTCCACATGCCGAATCACCACCACATCATCGCTACGCCGTCGATTCCAACTTCGATTTAGGTAAGAAATCATAACCCTAATCTTGTTTTAGGAATCCAATGGAGGAATCAGTGAAATAACTAACCTATTTCATGATTTAGGTAGCCGTTGTGTTGTAGACGGTGACGTAGTGTATGAACCGAGTTCGTAACGAGCATACCGACGAAAGGTGTAGACTATAAACGTTTAAGTTATGGTTTTCAAGACTTTCAATGTCAGTTAATGATTTATGACTGACTTGATTACTGTCACATGTGCTTAGACGCGATGGTTTCCATGTATTACACATATATATAAACTACGTTGAATATAATGCATTCTATGTGTTTGTTGAAATGTTTGAATGAATACGGAATTATGATTTGTGCTTGCTATGTTTACTGATTGAGAATACATGATTGTTGTATGTGTGGCAACTCCCTTGTAAAAGGATTTTCCATAATACGTGTTATAACTAATTTATTACATGTATGATGATATGTGTAGTTTAAGTGTTTGATAAAATGTCTGAATGAGAAATTGTCCAATGAATTGTATTTATTAAGGGCGTTGAGATAGGATTCTCAACTACCTTATCTAGATATATAATTTCCTTCATGTAGTCTTAATTTCAACTACGTGATTTATGTATAAATTGTATATGTATAATAACAGGTTCTATGTGTTTGACAAAATGTCTGAATGAAATATTGTTTGATGAATTGTATTTAATAAGGGTGTTGAGATAGAATTCTCAATTACCTTATCTATATGTATAATTTCCTTCATGCAATCTTAATTTCAACTATGCAATTTATGGATGAGTTGAAATGCTCGGTAGCATGTTCAATATGTTGATAAAATGCTCAAATGAGATTTATATTTGAATTATTTGTTAAATGCCTATATCATTATCACATGTCTTCACATGCTGCATTTGAGTACGATTAGGACTACAACGTAGTCCAGGCAATCGGTAATAATTCCTGTTTGAGTAGTCGAATTAGTCTCGCCACACTTGATGCGTTCGGTGAATCTGAGTCGTACGATGATTGTCGACAGTTGTACCATGTCGATTAATTCAGTGTACGCTCGTACTAGTCGAACTTGTCTAATAAACTGATTGACCCATTGTGTGTTTACCATGTATAGACGCTATTGCTTGAATCTAAGGTACCACTTACCAATGTAAAGCCCGCTCTAACCTTGGTACCACGATCCGCTAAGACTCATGAGCCGGGCATGGTGGTATGGGACACCGTGGTCGAGTTGTCGGCCTACGCTGGAATGACGAGCCTCCCCATAGTGACCAATAAGCAACCCAATCTCGTGAGTCGAATACGGTGTTATGAGACACTGTATTTGAGCTGTCGGCCTACACTGGCGCAGCTTGGCTGTGGTCCCCAGTCGGGTTGGTGACGAGCCTTCGAAAATAGACTACCAGTTGGTAGGGCATTGGTGGAGTGACCTCGAGTATACACTAGGACTACGCTAAGGTGACGAGCCTTTCCGTGACCTCGAGTATAAAATAAGCCTACGCTGAGGTGATGAGCCTCTCCGTAGCGACCTGAACTTGCCTATCGTATGTGACGAGCTAGGATTAACAACCCTAAATGGATCATTGTTTGGGTAAATGATATAAAGGGAGGTACCTTAGCTTCTCGAACCTACTGTATGAATGGGTCTAATAAAGGACTGACTAACACGATCATGTACCGCATTGCATGTGTTTTGGAGAGGAAGCGCACGTTTACCAGGAGTGTTGCATGCGCGATCGTGAGATGATGTCGCTGAGGGAGTGCAGACGAGGGCATGCATCATTATTGCATATCATCCCTGCATTAATAAGAGTAGTTAGGAATTGCTTGCTGTACTGCTTTATCATTACTGCTTGATTGAATTGATAACATGTTAACCTTTGCTTTATAGTTCCATTGAATTAACTACTCATTCACACCTGGGATGGTGTTTTAAAACCCCAACCAGACTCTGTTGTAGATGTAGGTGGCGACGGTGCCTACGCTGCCGATTTGGATTTCATAGGCGAGGAGGAGGAATTCTCATATGTTCAGCTATCAGGCGGGTCTATGTAGACCATGTACTGATCGATGGGATTACAGAGACTATAAGTATTAGTTGGACATTTACATTTTCGTATTTTGTAAAATTTGGATCAATACATGTATATATTCAGCTTGATAACATACTCATACTCTGGGGATTGAGAAACACTTATATACTTTATATACCTATCTCAGTCTTCAGCTTGCTTAACTTAATTATCTTTGGAGTATGATATGCTGATTTAGTATAATCCCACTCATGTTTAATACACTAATATGGACAACAATTAAACATCATTATCTTTGTTGCATAAGTGATGTGTTGGAACTCGGGAATCGAGCTTTGCTCGACCTCCGATTTTTAGGGTGTTACAAAGAGAGAGAGAGAGAGAGAGAGAGAGAGAGAGAGAGAGAGAGAGAGAGAGGAGAGAGAGAGAGGAGTGTGGGTGCGTGCATTCCATCCTAGGTTCGAGCCAAGCTCGACCGAGTCAGGTAACTCCTTCCCTCCATCTTCTTGAGCTCCAAGCTAAGCTGAAACCATCCCTCTGTGAGCCCCTTATTTGAACCGAAACCGGCCTCAAACCAGGGCCGAAAATCGGCCACAGTTTTGGGCCTAGGTCGGCCACAAACCCGAGCGAAGAGTAGGCCATTCACTGAGCTGAAAACGTCCTTCAGCTGGCCGACAATCTGATCTGAAACCAGGTCGCCGGTGGGCCATCAATGGAGTTGGAAACAAGCCTTGAATGGGCCGAAAACTGAATTGAAATCAGGCCTTTAGCAGGCCATTGCACTTAGTTGAAAATGGGATGAAAACATCCTCCTGGCTGGGCCATTAACTTGACTGAAGTGGGGGTGAAACCGGTCCAGAAAATGGGTCTTAAGGTGGGCTCAAGATAGCTCTCAGATGGGCTGTGGAAATGTAGGGAACGAACCTTTACATGGTCGTATGAGGAGCAACAAATGGGTGGACCAAACCGTATAAACAGTGGCCCGCCCTCCCTGTAAATCAGGTGGGCCGCACGTGAAAGTCAGGTGGGCCGCACCACATACAAATATTAGTGGGCCACATCACGTCCAATGATGTGGGCCCAAACCTTTTGGAACCTTGCAACTGGATCGAACCAGGCCCAATTTCGGGCCATAGTTGGGCAGCAAGTGCTGGGCCGAACCGGGCTGAGACCAGGCCCAGTTTTGGGTGCCAATGTTGGGCCACAACTGTTGGGCCCGATCGAGGTAGGTGCAGGCCCAATTTTAACTTAGTCGGGTCCCTATAATCCCCACCTACTTGTAGTGGCCTAGAAACATAGTGGGTCACTTAACGATAGTAATGCATGTGTCATGGGGCATATGGACCTCATTGTCATTGGATGAAAGAAAAACCTGAGTTGAATCAGGCCTAGATAGCTATGAGCTCAAGTCCACCGGGTTAGATCTGAAAGTTAGAATAGAGTAAGCCAAACTAAGCTTGTAAATAAATGAGCCGTAGCAATCACCATTGTTACCATCATTATCATTAATAGGATTATAAATATTAGGCATGATTAACCATTAGTAAATTTTTTATGTTAATATTAGTAATTACATATGGATTATCATCATTAAATATTAAAGTTTTATTTTGTCAACCTTAGATGTTATCATTGGTGATTAGAGCATACTATTTTTTTCATTACAATAACTATTAGTGCCTCGTTAGCTAATATTAAGTATATTGTTAATATTAATGATCGTTTTGAAATTATTAGCATTATTAGCATAACGATCGACTATACGTTATTATCCATCATTGGATTACTATTTTAATTAGTAATGTTATTACATCCATTAGAAATTGAATCAAAAAAATCTAAACCTAGATATAAACTCTAAGGATGAAATCCTAACTCTACATTTAAAACCCTAAGTAATCTAAACCCTAGGTTATAATCTAGACCATAGATAGTTTTGTAGAACCTTGATTTAATCATACAAGTTCATAATGTATGGTAGGATCCAAGTCTAAGGGCGTGCACACTTTCTAATAACTTTAGAAGGCGAGTCGACAAACAAGGTGATGATTCTCCCCCTTGAGCTTTCCATTTTCTCATTAGCTTAAGCGATAGTTTTATTTTAATTTCGATTAATAATTGATATCTTCATGTTATATTCACATGCGTTAATTGTTGTAATTGAATTGCTATATTACATGCTTATTATTGATCATGCATATTTATTTCATGTTTGTGGATTATTTGTGGATTGCTTATGGAACTTAATCTAGTACATCAGTGGAAAACCCCCACTTATAAATGTACACCCATGCTTGGGATGTAACTCGACTGAATATGCTTGTAATGGACCTGCGATTTAGTGGTTATTGAAGGGTGGCTTGAATTGAATATTGATGTGGGCCTACCATCCAGGGGTTGCTGTGTTTAAGTGGGTTTTAAGGATGTTCTTTATCGCATGGTTTTGATATTGGCCCTATGTGGCATATTTTTGATACTCGCCCTATGAGGCTTAGTTTTGATATTCGCTCGAGTTGACTTTATTTTGGTATTTTCCCTATATGGGTTCGATGTATTGTTTCTATATAACAATGCGATGGTAAGCCCCACATACTGAAACATGATTGGCCACTAGTCGACGAGTTCTCATTAAACATCCTAAGATGGTAGTCTCATGAGCCAGAGATGGTGGTATGAGACCTATGCCCAAGCTGTCGGCCTACGCTGGTGACGAGCCCCCGTAGTGACCTTGAACTTATTTAAACCAGATGATTTTAACTGGACCAATAATGGTTTGGCTAATCATGCATACATGGCACAGACCAAAGCCTATCGCTATTGTACGTGATGTACGTATTTTGTCCGACTGGATGAGCATTCCCGGTCGATGATTGCATGGGTGACGAGCCCAATGTCCGCATGGATGAATATTCCCGGGGCGATGATTGCATTCACACATCCATGCAACTAATAGACTGCATCATGTACTGTTTTGTATGCCTTGTTTTTACAATTATGTTTACCTAATGCAGCGGTGTGTAATCTTGAGGGAAATTCACACTGAGTTGGCCACTCATCCATCAAATATATAACCGTACAGGTAGCACAGGTGACCCAGATGATATTCGCGTTCTTATTGATGAGGAGTAGACTATAATTGACAAGGGCCCATGATTGTATTTGCTAAGGATTGCTCCAGGATTTTACATCTCATGATTGTATTTGCTAAGGGTTGCTCCAGGATTTTAAATGTACACCATGCTTGGGATGTAACTCGACTGAATATGCTTGTATGGACCTGCGATTTAGTGGTTATTGAAGGGTGGCTTGAATTGAATATTGATGTGGCCTACCATCCAGGGGTTGCTGTGTTTAAGTGGGTTTTAAGGATGTTCTTTATCGCATGGTTTTGATATTGGCCCTATGTGACATATTTTTAATACTCGCCCTATGAGGCTTAGTTTTGATATTCGCTCGAGTTGACTTTATTTTGGTATTTTCCCTATATGGGTTCGATGTATTGTTTTCTATATAACCATGCGATGGTAAGCCCCACATACTGAACATGATTGGCCACTAGTCGACGAGTTCTCATTAAACATCCTAAGATGGTAGTCTCATGAGCCGGAGATGGTGGATGAGACCTATGCCCAAGCTGTCGGTCTACGCTGGTGACGAGCCCCCGTAGTGACCTTGAACTTATTTAAACCAGATGATTTTAACTGGACCAATAATGGTTTGGCTAATCATGCATACATGGCACAGACCAACGCCTATCGCTATTATACGTGATGTACGTATTTTGTCCGACTGGATGAGCATTCCCGGGTCGATGATTGCATGGGTGACGAGCCCAATGTCCGCATGGATGAATATTCCCGGGGCGATGATTGCATTCACACATCCATGCAACTAATAAGACTGCATCATGTACTGTTTTGTATGCCTTGTTTTTACAATTATGCTTACCTAATGCAGCGGTGTGTAATCTTGAGGGAAATTCACACTGAGTTGGCCACTCATCCATCAAATATATAACCGTACAGGTAGCACAGGTGGCCCAGATGATATTCGCGTTCTTATTGATGAGGAGTAGACTATAATTGACAAGGGCCCATGATTGTATTTGCTAAGGATTGCTCCAGGATTTTACATCTCAAGATTGTTGTAATTTATTCTGTTTCATATGTAATATTATTTCATTTCAAAATTGTTTATTTTAGAGTCATTGGTTGTATAAGTCATTATGCGCAGCTTCTTGTATATTTGAATGATCATGCAACTTTCCTTTACATTTGATTTGTCCATACTACGCTAATTGCTAACTCTGAATGATATATATATATATATATATATATATATATATATATATATATATAATATATATATAATATATATATATATATATATTATATATATTATATATGGAATTTGACTCTTTATAGGTTAACACTCAGGGTTTTGGGAAACCGGTTATATACTCGGGTCCTGAAAAGTCGGGGCATTACAGTTGGTATCAGAGCATAGTTTGGACAAACCAAGCCTTGGGAAATGATTTTATACAAATCTTAAATGTCTCAAGTAGGGATGTTTGAAATTAGAAATTTGAACTTAGGTGAATCTCCTCTAAACTTAGGAAAATTTTGAGAATGCAGAAACCTAAACTTAGGTCCCTTTAGAAATTATTAGAGTAACCACTTGAACTTGTGTGAATTTTTCCCTGTAGCTAGGAGAAATTGAGAATATAGGAACTCAAAATTTTAGCCCCCTGGAAATTGTTTGGAGGACTGAAGAACTTAGAAATAAACTTAGGCCTCTTTGAACATTTCAAGATTTGTCATTTGAACTTAGGTGAAATTCCCTTAGAATGAGAGAAAATTGAGAACATAGAAATTTCGAACTTTAGACTCCCTTAAGAATTTTAACTTAGACCCTTGGACCTTAAACTTACATAGAAATTCCTTAGAAATAATTAGGATAGCCATTTGGAAATTAGGCGGACTTCCCTTAGAATTAAGGAAGATTGAAGATATAGATACTCAATGTTCTAGGGCCCTTAGAGAGTTGTTTGGATAGTTGTAGGACCTAGAAATGAACTTAGGTTCCTTTGAAAATTCTAGGTTTAGTCATTCAAACTTAGAAAGGAAAACTTTGGTTCCCTTGTAAACTGCCAAAATAGTTGTTTGGACTTAGGGATTGAATGTGTACCAAATACTCATTATGATGTACATAAGACTACATAAGGACATTCATTATACTTGACTTCCAAATGAAAATTTTCTAGAAATATAGGATATGAATTTTCCAAAAAAATAAAAATAAAAAATTCATAGCTAGGAATCACACTCTTATAATAATTAGCAAATGGATGGAACTTAGGCCCGTAGGAATTTCCTTAACCACCTTATTGAACACCTGGTCAGGAACAAGCACTTCCTAAACTTGAGGAATCGTGCTAAGAATTGTAATTGGAATACACCTCTTTACTTAGGAATAATGTTTCCCATGAGTACCATACGCTAATGTAGTGGGGAGTCTCATGTATGCAATGGTTTGCATGATGCCGAGTATCTCACAAGCGGTCAACGTGGTTAGCAGATATATGACAAATTCAGGTAAAAAGTATTGGAATGTTGTTAAGTGGATTCTTGGGTATCTTAAGGACAAAATTGACACTAGAATCATATTCGGGGGACATGGAGCTTCAGGTGGAGTTGTAGGTTATGTGGATTCAGATTATGCAGGTGATTTAGACGACAGACGGTCCACTACAGAATATGTTTTCACATTAGCAAGCAGACCGGTATGGTGTTGTCTACAATCGAGGCGGAATACCTGACTGCGACAGAGGTGTCAAATGAGGCATTGTAGTTGAAAGGTCCAATAGGATAATTCGGGTTGAAGAAAGAGGCGATTCAAATGCATTGCGATAGTTAGAGTGCTATCCATCAAGCAATAAATCAAGAGTATCATGTTAGAACCAAGCACATCAACGTGAGGTTCCACGAGATACGAAAGCTCATTGCTCCAGGGGAGATTATGTTTCAAAAGATTCACATAGACAAAAATATTGCAAACATATTGACAAAGCGACTTGATCAATCTCTACATGAATTGATGAGATTGGGCGCCCCTGCACAAGGGTGCGGATGGAGTTACGTTCCAGGTGAAGAATGCATAGAGCGGTCTACGCTTAAGGTGGATAGTGCATGGGAGGTATTAAAGGTGACTTGGCAGAATGCAAGTCAAAGTGGAGATTGTTGTGCATGATGCCTTGAATTCTGCAAATCCGCAGTATAGAGAAGTTTAGGTTTGGGTCCACCGAAGACATTTTCGGTTCAATCGAAAATTGGAGAATTTTTAGGTTGTTTGTTGTGATGTTTTGACTGCTTTTGGTTTGATTGAAAATCTAGTTGGGTTGATTCAGATCGAACTTGTTATGGGAAGATCCGAGTCTGCATGAGAGTCGAGGACAAAGAACCGAGCAAAATCGATTAGCGGGACCAACATTCGAGGCCTAACCCGTCCGTCCTGATATGAGCACTCCAGAGAGATGACATTTAGAATACCTTCACCACGGCCACAGGTCTGAGCGATATTCGGGCGGACATAAAAACTGCGTACTAAACACCGCGCGAGAACTACTCATTCGCCAACTTCACTTACGGCAAAACCTTTGCCTCGGAGTCCCATTCGAGATATCGGCTCGGACCTACGAAGCACCCGAGTTCAACAAGATACACATCAAAGATAACTGCAAGGTTAAATGACCTTTGGCTGAGCCGAGCCGAGTAGATATTAAGGTCCCGTTTGCCTGATCAGGGTCAAAATATGCATATCAGACCCCAGTAATTACTTGATTTTACATACATGATAATATTTAATGCCAGATTTTACTCGTGTTTTTGTTACAGGAGGAAATTAGGAGCGTGTATAGCAAAATGATGTTAAAAGCATAGATTTGACGCTCCAAAATTACCAGAGCACGAGATGTACTCCAGAAAACCAATGGTGAAGAATATACACGCCTGAGATCTGAGGAAAGCACGATAAAGAGGCCTGAAATTGGTGCAAAATGCAAGATCACATATTTTCCGCCATCCGATCAACTCGAAACTTCATACATATGATGGGGGTCATAAATTAACCATACATATTAAATTTCAGCCATTGATGATCTCGGAAAGTGCTCCAACTGACAAATCATCCCACGAATCGTTGATTTCAGGCCCACCTGATAGCAGGATATGCCTCAACTTTGGTCCCAACCCATTAATTAGGGAGATAAAGAGGATGGACGGAGTAGATTTCTCGTAAACATCACGGTGTGCCATGTGTACCAGGAGCGTGCACACAGCACACGTGCACTGGCTGTGCACCGTACCCGTATCTCGGTAAGCGAGACGCTCACCCGCGCTCGTCTCCCTCGTTTTCAAATCGCGTTCCAGCGTCCGCCAGACGACGTGCGGTCGTCATTTGTGGGGCCCACCTAGTGTCCAAATGGACAATCTAAACCGTTCATTCACTTCCTGGGGCATCCATTACCACTGCCTAGATGGCAGAATCTTAGACTATAGCAGAATATGGTGTTCCAACCGTTCAACACCAAACGAAACGTTAGGGCAGAAGAAAGTCGACAAAGTCAGGTGGACCTCATCAACAAAAGGCAGAAATCTGCATTCCCAACCGGTTTTTCCTCCTTTATGCAATGGACGGAGTGGATTTCTCAAGAAAACAATACAGTGGACCCCACCATTTCCGCAGCAAAGCCAGCGTCCGCGATCCACGTCAGCGCGTAACCCGGCCGCTGGCCGTTTTTGCGAAGAACAGTGGGCCCCACCCGTCACCTGTACGGTCGATCTGATCCGTCCATCTTGTAGAGGGCCATGAATACTACAAAATCATGCTGATAGTTCACTCCCATGCGTACACACGTGCGTGATACAGAGGCCACAAAAGGGCTACCCGGCGACGTTCAAAACTGATCTTTTGTAATTTCTTCTCTGGGCCGCATTAATGGACGTTCAAAACCACCCATTCCTGACTGAAATTTCGTCCTGAATCCAATGGACGGGGTGGATTCTCCAGAAAATACCTCTGTGGGGCCCACCGATCACGGCTGCGAAAATTTGTACTCCGAGTCCTTCTACGACTCTGCCACCGATTCCAGCCATCCAGCAGCTATAAAAGGGGAGTTTTGGACGTGGGAAAGGCATTGAGAACCAGGGAGGAGCTCCAGATCTATAGCAAGGGAGAGAAGGGAGAGAAGAAAGAGAAGAAAGAAGAGAGAGAAATTGGTTTGAAATTCCTTTTTATGAATATTTATTTTTATTTTTCCATTTGTTTAATGGAGTTTATGGGTAACTAATCTCTCAGCTAGGGCTGAGATGAAACCCCTAATTTGAATACCCTTTGTTCTATGTTGATTTACTTTAATTAAATTGATTTGTTTCTTTCCTTAGTGTGCTTGATTGTTTTAAATTCTATACTTCTCCATCTATGAACTTTTGAGTCTATGGATGGATGTGGTTTGGATGCTTATTCTAGGTGCTTGTATCTGATCATGAACAGGTTCCTGTAGAGGAAGAAACAGGGTGCTTTACTGAACTGCATATTCCATATGCCCGATTTGGACATGGGATATGTTATTCATGGCATTGCTTGAAGGAATTAGACAATCTGTATGCCCGATTAAGGACACAGATTGTGCTTTTCTAGATAAGTGGATCAATCTAATTTAAGGTGAATTAACAGACAAAACAAGGTTAGGATAATTAGGGGTGGATTCGAAAGTCCTAGTGCTCTCTCTGATTGAATTTTCTTCCTTATTCTCAATAGTTATTTTTCATAGATTTGTGTTAGCCATTTGATCTTTATTTGTTGAATTAGTTAAGGAGAATCGTGAATTTGAATTGTGACGACCAGTCCCTGTGGATTCGACCTCGGTCTTACCGAGTTTATTACTACATCACAACCCTATACTTGGGGAGTGAACAAGTTTTTGGCGCCGTTGCCGGGGACTGTTTCGGTCCATATTGAATTTAGGATTCTCTCTTATCATAATTCATAGCTTAGGATTTTACTAACTTAGAGTTTTTTCTTTATTTTAGAAATTAACCTCTTCCTGTTTTGTAGGGTCCTGAGATAAACTCTAATTTGGTAATCCCTTTTTAATTCTTTACCTTTTCTAATTTTTATTTTTTAGGTTTTCACTTTTAGAAATTTTCTAATTCTAGAATTTCTTGTGAATTTTTAAATTTTCCATTATTAGATTTCGATTTTTTTCTCTTAAGTAAATTTTCTAGTTTTAGAAATTTCTTTTTCCCTTTTTTTAGAAACTTACTTAGCTTTTTACATTTAGTAACTTTCTAATTCTAGGATTTCTTTCCTTTTAGCTTTTATTTTCTTTTTTAGAAATTAACCGTTGCTTAGGATTTTTCTATCATTATTTTAGGAAACCTGATTTGTTTTGTTTCTATTTTCAGGAATTGAGGAAGAAAGCTAGGAGGAGCTTCTTAACATCAATCATCTCCTTTTCCGGTTCTTTCTTCCCATTCTCACTTACATAGTTTTAACTTGTTTTTGAATAGATTCTAGTTTTAGTTTTCTTTCTCTTAGGTTGTTACTTA
Organism: Magnolia officinalis; assembly: GCA_021015155.1. Classification (NCBI taxonomy): domain Eukaryota; kingdom Viridiplantae; phylum Streptophyta; class Magnoliopsida; order Magnoliales; family Magnoliaceae; genus Magnolia; species Magnolia officinalis. The sequence continues at coordinate 59,285,873 of JAJHSJ010000011.1, forward strand.
GTTTATGCTAGGACGTAGATCTCTAGATAAAGAACTAGCACCTTTTGATCCTGAAATAGAAAGAACATTCCATAGAAGATTGAAAGACATCCCAGTTAAAATGGCAGAAGAGAATGGAACTAAAACTCTTAGAGATTATTCAGCTCCTGTCCAACTCAATGCGCCTTCATGCATAGTGTTGCCCACCACCACGGCAGCACACTTTGAACTCAAGACTGGGGTCATACAGTTGTTGCCTTCCTTTTATGGGTTAGACAAGGAGGACCCATATCATCATGTGAAAGAATTTCTAGACATTTGCTCCACCTTTAAATTCCAAAACTTCTCAGACGATTCGATCCGCCTACGCCTGTTTCCTTTTTCTTTGAAGGATAAGGCGAAAGCATGGTTGAATTCTCTAGAAGTTGGGTCTATCACTACCTGGGACCAATTGTCTAGGAAGTTCTTAAACAAGTTCTTCCCTGTTCACAAAACTAATGCTCTCCGTAGAGAAATCACTAATTTCACACAAAAAGAGGGAGAGCACTTTCATGAATGTTGGGAAAGATGGAAGGACTTGCTTCTTAAATGTCCACACCACGGTTTTGAGAAGTGGCAACAAGTGCAATACTTTTATGACGGTCTGACACCCCAGAACCGTCGCATGGTTGATGCCACCAGTGGAGGGTCCTTCATGACCAAGAGCGATACCGAAGCGTGGAAATTCTTTGAAACCTTGTGTGAAAACTCCCAGCAATGGGACTATTCAGATAGAGGTGAAAGAAATTCCCAACCACAAAAGAGAGGTGGCATATATGAGATAGGAGTCACACCAGATCTCCATGCCAAGATTGATGGCCTGACAAAGAAGGTTGATGCTCTGATGTTGCATAATGGACCTCCACAAACAACTCAAGCCGAGGCTTGTGCCATATGTTCTAGTCCTTCCCATCCTACGCAATCTTGCCCATCTGGTACAACATTTCCAGAATTCCTCTCTGAACAAGTTCATGCTTTGAACACCTTTCAGAAACCTGGGAATGATCCTTACTCGAACACGTACACCCAGGGTGGGCTAGGCATCCAAATTTTTCTTGGGCAAAAGGATCGCAGCAAGGAGGACCATCTGGAAATCCTCCTATGCAACCTCAGCAGTTTCCGCAATATCAACAACTGCCTGCACAATCAAGGAAACCATCTCTTGAGGACACACTCCATCTTTTTATGCAGAGCTCTCTCCAATTCCAAAAAGACACCCAACAAACCTTACTGGCCAACCAGCAAAGCTTACATGCAAATGCACAATCCATTGCCAAGCTGGAAGTACAAATGGGTCAACTGGCTGCCACATTGAGTGAGAGAGAGAAGGGTAAGTTCCCTGGCCAACCTGTGGCTAATCCAAAGGGACAATATGAGATTGGCTCTAATTCCAACCAAGGGCAATACCATGAGCAAGCCAAATCAATCATTACCCTTAGGTCAGGCAAACAGATTGACAACAAAATAGAAATACCTAGGGATGAATCAAATCAAGGTGAAGCAGAGAGACACACCAATGCATCCAAAGTCCAAAAACTCTCTGACTCTCCAAGAGCCACTGACGTGCCACCTATGTGCCCAAAGCACCCTTTCCTCAACGTCTGGCACCAATGAAGAAAAGAAATAACTTTGATGAAATCTGGACGTGTTTCAAAAAGTGCAAGTCAACATCCCGTTGCTTGACGCTATCAAGCAAGTCCCTGCCTACGCTAAGTTCCTTAAAGATTTATGCACTCAAAAGCGTAAGCAGAATGTTCATAAGAAAGTCTTCCTTGCAGAGCAGCTCAGCTCCATGATTCAACATAACACCCCTCCTAAATTTAGGGATCCAGGAGCTCCTACCATCTCTTGCGGCATAGGAGATCATAAAATCGGGAAGGCATTACTTGATTTAGGGGCGAGCGTCAATTTGTTACCATATTCGGTCTATGAGCAGCTAGGACTTGGTGAGTTGAAACCGACTAAAATAACATTACAACTAGCTGATAGATCTGTCAAGGTGCCCCGGGGTGTTATTGAAGATGTGCTAATCCAGGTTGACAAATTTTATTTTCCAGTGGATTTCATAGTTATAGATACTCAGCCTGTTCAGAATCCTCATAGTCAGATCCCAGTCATTTTGGGTCGTCCATTTTTTGCCACATCTAATGCTATTATAAATTGCAGGAATGGAGTTATGAAGTTGTCATTTGGTAACATGAATATTAAACTGAATGTTTTTAATGCAGGACAACAATCCGCAGATTTGGACGACATATTTGAAGTGGAAATGATCGAGAGTCTAGTGCAAGACTCCTTCCGTAAATCTTTTGAAGATCCACTTGAGACCTGCTTAGCACAACATGGCACGGAGTTTGACACAGATAGTCCCATCCATGAAGTTAATGCATTGCTCGACTCTACTCCGATATTGGAGACTGAAAAATGGAGCGCGAAAGTGGAACCTCTTCATCCCTCTGAGACTCTTCTTGACAGCACAGCTTCTAACTCTGAGAAGGCAAAAGAGAACAGGTTGTTTAATGTTCTTCGAACATATAAGGCGGCAATTGAATGGAAGATAGCAGAAATACAAGGAGTGTGCCCCACTGTATGTAAGGATCATGTTGCGGAAATGTCACATAAAATGCAATGGAAGCATGATCCTAACATGGAGGAAGTTGTTCGAGCAGAAGTCCTTAAACTGTTTGATGATAGTGTCAGTTACCTCATTTCAGATAGCTCAGCTCAAGGGAACTCACATCACTTGTCTGGGATTGGTTAACCACGTGTTGAGATAAGTTCTTTGGCGGACCCTGGTCTTAAAGATTAATGAATTCATGGTCCGTTCTTGTCTGGCTGAAGACGTTAAACTTAGCGCTCCTGGGAGGCAACCCAGCTTTTCATTCCATTTACTTTTCTTAGTTAGTTCAATGTTTGTGGGTAACATTACTGCAAACCCTCACGAGACTACAACTCGTCCACTAGGGGTAACCTAGGGGTTTAAAGGCTTGTTGCATGCGCTAAATGCAATCGAGAGCACCTGCGAAAGTGGTATAGGTAGGATCTTCTTTTATTTTCTTTTATTTTTACTTCTGTTGATCTCTCTCTTGCTAACTTGCTTTTATGATGAAATTTTTTGAGAAAGCTTCTTGATTCTCCATCAAGGTACTATCTTTCCATCACTCCTCTTTTATTCTCGTTGTCCCATGTGCATTGCATGCTTATTTCTTTTACATTGAGGACAATGTAGATTTTAGGTTGGGGTGGGAGAGAGGTACCTAATCAGTATTTTCTTGGTCTTGAGCAAAATTTGTGAAATTTTTAAAATTTTTTCTGGAATTTCTATTGAATTCAAAGTGATTTTGAAGGATAGTTGTGATTTTAACATTATAAGATATGTGATGTTGGAACTTATGACTCTTGGATTCGGCCATCTACTTGATTTCACAGTCAATTTTGAATTGATAATCCATGATTAGAAATTGTAAACATTGATTGAGCCATGATTTCACATATCACATCTCGCTTACACATTAACAGTTCGATAACTGAATGATTAACTTGGTAAAAAGAAGAATTAAAAGGCTAAGTCACATAATCGTCATCATAGGTTTGCTCCCTATAGATGAAGATTCGATTCCTCATAATTGACAAAAAAAAAAGTTAGGCGACAAGTTTTCGCCATAGGTTTGCTCCCTATAGGTGAGAATTTGATTCCCGTCATTTGTGTTACTGCTTATAAATAAAAAAAATCAAAGGTTGATAAAATGAAAAGTTAATCTGTGAGATAAGTGTTGGTTTCAAGCTTGCACTTACTAAAGATATCATGAAATTGACAATTGGATCTCTTAATGATTGTAAGTCGAGAATATACTATACACTCGTGGAACTCAATGTTTAGGAATGTTCAAATTAATGGATTAATATTTTAAACTTGATTATGAAATCTGCTGAGAGCTTGATTCCAGAGAAAATTCCACACACCAATCATGAATCTTAGAATTTTCACATCTCAAGCTATCTGTTCACAAGTCACTTGAGTTACAGGAATTGTCTTTTATTTCTGAAATTATTTTTCGCATGTTTTGCTCGGGACTAGCAAAATGCTGGTTGGGGGTTGTGATCAGGGTCAAATATTGCATATCAGACCCCAGTAATTACTTGATTTTACATACATGATAATATTTAATGCCAGATTTTACTCGTGTTTTTTGTTACAGGAGGAAATTAGGAGCGTGTATAGCAAAATGATGTTAAAAGCATAGATTTGACGCTCCAAAATTACAGAGCACGGATGTACTCCAGAAACCAATGGTGAAGAATATACACGCCTGAGATCTGAGGAAAGCACGATAAAGAGGCCTGAAATTGGTGCAAAATGCAAGATCACATATTTTCCGCCATCCGATCAACTCGAAACTTCATACATATGATGGGGCCATAAATTAACCATACATATTAAATTTCAGCCATTGATGATCTCGGAAGTGCTCCAACGGACAAATCATCCCCGAATCGTTGATTTCAGGCCCACCTGATAGCAGGATATGCCTCAACTTTGGTCCCAACCCATTAATTAGGGAGATAAAGAGGATGGACGGAGAGATTTCTCGTAAACATCACGGTGGTGCCATGTGTACCAGGAGCGTGCACACAGCACACGTGCACTGGCTGTGCACCGTACCCGTATCTCGGTAAGCGAGACGCTCACCCGCGCTCGTCTCCCTCGTTTTCAAATCGCGTTCCAGCGTCCGCCAGACGAGTGCGGTCGTCATTTGTGGGGCCCACCTAGTGTCCAAATGGACAATCTAAACCGTTCATTCACTTCCTGGGGCATCCATTACCACTGCCTAGTGGCAGAATCTAGACGTAAATAGCAGAATTGTGTTCCAACCGTTCAAACACCAAAGAACGGTAGGGCAGAAAGTCAGGTGGACCTCATCAACAAAAGGCAGAAATCTGCATTCCCAACCGGTTTTTCCTCCTTTATGCAATGGACGGAGTGGATTTCTCAAGAAAACAATACAGTGGACCCCACCATTTCCGCAGCAAAGCCAGCGTCCGCGATCCACGTCAGCGCGTAACCCGGCCGCTGGCCGTTTTTGCGAAGAACAGTGGGCCCCACCCGTCACCTGTACGGTCGATCTGATCCGTCCATCTTGTAGAGGGCCATGAATACTACAAAATCATGCTGATAGTTCACTCCCATGCGTACACACGTGCGTGATACAGAGGCCACAAAAGGGCTACCCGGCGACGTTCAAAACTGATCTTTTTGTAATTTCTTCTCTGGGCCGCATTAATGGACGTTCAAAACCACTCATTCCTGACTGAAATTTCGTCCTGAATCCAATGGACGGGGTGGATTCTCCAGAAAATACCTCTGTGGGGCCCACCGATCACGGCTGCGAAAATTTGTACTCCGAGTCCTTCTACGACTCTGCCACCGATTCCAGCCATCCAGCAGCTATAAAAGGGGAGTTTTGGACGTGGGAAAGGCATTGAGAACCAGGGAGGAGCTCCAGATCTATAGCAAGGGAGAGAAGGGAGAGAAGAAAGAGAAGAAAGAAGAGAGAGAGAAATTGGTTTGAAATTCCTTTTTATGATATTTATTTTTATTTTCCATTTGTTTAATGGAGTTTATGGGTAACTAATCTCTCAGCTAGGGCTGAGATGAAACCCCTAATTTGAATACCCTTTGTTCTATGTTGATTTACTTTAATTAAATTGATTTGTTTCTTTCCTTAGTGTGCTTGATTGCTTTAAATTCTATACTTCTCCATCTATGAACTTTTGAGTCTATGGATGGATGTGGTTTGGATGCTTATTCTAGGTGCTTGTATCTGATCATGAACAGGTTCCTGTAGAAGAAGAAACAGGGTGCTTTACTGAACTGCATATTCCATATGCCCGATTTGGACATGGGATATGTTATTCATGGCATTGCTTGAAGGAATTAGACAATCTGTATGCCCGATTAAGGACACAGATTGTGCTTTTCTAGATAAGTGGATCAATCTAATTTAAGGTGAATTAACAGACAAAACAATGGTTAGGATAATTAGGGGTGGATTCGAAAGTCGTAGTGCTCTCTCTGATTGAATTTTCTTCCTTATTCTCGATAGTTATTTTTCATAGATTTGTGTTAGCAATTTGATCCTTTATTTGTTGAATTAGTTAAAGGAGAATCGTGAATTTGAATTGTGACGACCAGTCCCTGTGGATTCGACCTCGGTCTTACCGAGTTTATTACTACATCACAACCCTATACTTGGGGAGTGAACATTGCCAAATGAGGAAACTGCCATAACTAGACGTGGCCGAAAACTCCGTCTGATTATGCGCATTATGCGCCTTACACGTTACACGATCTGCAGATTACGGGCGATATCTTCACGATTCGGGAATCCCCCTGATGGCGCCGAGATTGTCGAACCTGGACCTCTTAACCATCAGGTATAAATAGTCTACGACCCCATCACTATAGGTACGCAACATCTTGCTCTCCCTCTATCCATCCAACAATAGACCCTGATTCCCTTGACCTAACTTAGGCATCGGAGGGTCCCCCGGCTTAGCCAGGGTCTCCTTTGCTCACCTTTTGTGCAGACCAGGGTCCATCCGAGGAGCGGAGAGTGCTCCAGATTTTGACATCAACAGAACTGTTACTCAGAGTTGCGCAAATCAGGCTATTTAAGTCCTAATCTCAATTAGAGCTTGTACGGACAAGTGTTTTCTCACTAAGAGTGAGGGCTTTTGTGAGATGAGAGGGTTTCTAATAATTGTAGGGACTTGGGAAGGGTTTTTCACGGGGTTGCGTATCGAGGGGAGAATGGGTGATCCTGTAATCAAAGAGGTGAGCGGTGTACTATACGGTTTTAATTATAATCGAGATCTCTTTCACATTGTGCCATTGTTTTTTCCTGCAAGTATATTCCACGTAAAATATTGTATGTTCCGTGGTTGATTGCTTTTTGATTTGATTATCTATTTGATTATATTGTTTTATTTCTATTCATCGTACTTCCACATAGTGCATGGATTAGTAGTGGTATTATATCTGAATTTTCTAGTACCTAAGATTGATTTTCAACAATCCGTAATCCATGGGATGGTGTAATACGAAAATAGCGGATGTGACGTTACTAACGCGTAAATGTCGATCCTCTGACGGATTGTGATGTTTGAATGGTTCGATCTGAATTGGAATGAGAAAGAGGTATTCCAAGTATAAAAGGCAGTGGGCCAGGTTTGGGCCCGACAATGGAGCTCAAGTCAACCTAACACAACAGCCCATAAAATTGCTTAGGCTGTTCGGCCTGAAAATTAATCAAATCCCTGTCCATGGATGTGGACTATCCAAATTTCTCTTTTCCTCTTTTGATAGTCAATATCATCAGCATTTGTAGCCCTAACAGGGCCCACATGCCAAAACCAACCTTTGCTCCTAACTGTCCAATTTAGGGATGCCATGCTATTTGGGCCACCATAAGAAACCTAATTTTGATGGACGATTCTGATCGTGATCATCATCACGTGCAACTAATTTAGAACATTAACACAAAAAAAAAATAAAAAAAATTAAATGGTTGGATTTAAATCTAAAAATCAGTGGTCAGGGTCACAACTGACGCTTGATTATCTGGCCACGGTTTGAAAGTATGGTGAACATGGACGGTTCAAATTACGGAACCATCACAACATATGGTTGTGAACGCGCACGCTTCAAATCATCGGCTATTGCAACATATGGTCCCAATAGCACGAGACAGGAAGGCCACCGATGATAAGAAAACCCCTTTCAGCATTCATTGTCCCATGTGGCCCACATTCAGAACCTTCATCTGCTGGGCCCATGGATCTGATATCTTAGGTCTGATGGAGCCCAGTGGATGGGTGACTCCCCCAAAATCATCTGGATCAAACAATTCTAATGATGGTGTCCATGTCCTGCGAATAGACGGTTAAAAAGATACCACAGTTGTGGTCCACAATAAAAACCTAAATATAGAACAGCTAGGAGCTTCCGATCTAAAGTGGTACAGGGTTATGGTTCATCCACGTTGATGCCCATCTGATCAACGGTCTGTATCACCATTACGTGGGGCCCATCTTTCCATACACAACCTCCTGCATCCTCGGCCAGAGGTTGATTTCATGCCTTGTGGGGCCCATTTGACTTTGTTTAAAAAAAAAAAAAAAAAATCTAAAAACCAACTTGTTATGCTTAATATCTTTGATTAGCCCTTAATTACTCAATTTAAAAACAAATTTGAAGTTTTTTGCCACAAGAACTGGCCCAGTTGGGGTGCACATGGAACCGTAAACCGGACAGGAACTGACCCAACCGCATGGTTTGGTCTGGTTATGAAGCGCACCGGTTGCCATTGCGGTTCTAAAAATCAAAGAACCGATTAGTTTGTTAAGTTCTCGGTTTGGAGTTCTATAGAACTGAACCAGACCTTGGATCTGAACCTGAAACCGTTCTATAGAACTGAACCAGACCTTGGATCTGAACCTGAAACCGGACCCCTTAGTCAATAAATATTTAAATTTAAATTTTTTTAAACATAAAAAAAAAAAAAAGAAAAAAAGAGCATATCTTTCTTTATTCTCACCCTCTTTCATGGTCTTTCTCCGTCTCAAGAACCATGCAATTTAACTGGAAAAAAAAACCATGCAATTGGGTTGGATTATAAAAATAAACCATGCAATTGGACTGGATTATAAAAGCCTAAAACCGTAGAGCCGAACTGGAACAGGTTTTTTACTGTTAGGTTCCTATTCGGTTCGAAGGTGCAAACGGTCCGGTTCCAGTTCTAGATTTCCTGAACAGTTGGGAATGGTTCGGTTCCGGTTTCACCTCAGAATCGGACCGAACTGAACCGTGTGCACCCCTACTTCCCCAACACTCATAAAATAGACGATCTCTCTCTCTCTCTCGTCTCTCCTCTCTCTCTTCTCTCTCTCTCTCTCTCTCTTGTTGAAAGTTTGTTAGTTGCAAACGAGGGTAGAGCAGTTCCACTCCATATGTGCCGTCAGGGCATGCAGATCCAAGATCAAATCTATACATAAGTTGGTCCAACCGTGTTTTTCCTAAATTAATCTGGTCCACTCAGAAAACAGGCCCCAGTAATCGAACGAACAATTGGATGGGTTAGAAAACTTCAGATATTTGAAGCTGTACATTTGTTTTGTAAACTGTGGCCCACCTAACCAACGGATCAACCTACTTCTTGCAGCAGCATCAACATAGTGGTGCCTCTGTGGATGGTTTGAATCTCGGACCTATGTGCCATGATGTCAACCATGTGGCATGTATATTAGCTTCACCGTATGTGTGTGGGCTTATCAAATCTCGTCTGTGGGGCCCACTGCAATGACCGTACAACATCCACTCTGTCCATCCCTTTCGCCATATCATGGCAGGGTATGACTCCAAAAAATGAGGTAGATCGGGCCACCCTGCATATAACAGTAGGTATTCAACACTCACTATTGAAACCTTAGTAGGGAAATTATTTCTCTTATGCATGTTTACCAAACAAGCACTTCACATAAGCAATTCTCAAGAAAGAATCAATTCTGAAGCAACAGCAAACATGCACTTAATGTATGGGTACAAATTCGAGAGAGGAATAGGATTCAGTCCTGCAAATGGTCTCAGCCATCAATCAATTTAAAAACCATGACACATCCAGACCTTCCATCTGTTGGGCCCCATGGTTGAATGGGACACAAATAGTCCCCCCAACAGTCAGTGTTCAATGCGTGACGTCCCTTCAATTTCAGGGCTATGATGATAATCAGAATGGTATGATTTCAGCGCAAAATAGATGAATGGTGTGGATTTCATACATGCATTCATACAGGAGCAATAAAGAAAGTGAGAAAGGATTGCTACGCACTAATAATTACATCAGATGGGCTTAACTAACTTCTTCACATCCTAAGTTAATTCAAATATACACAAGGGAAAAAAAAAAGAATAATAACAATAATAAAAGGGTTAAAAAAAAGAAAAGAAAACCCTCTAATCTTCTCTAATTCAAGATACATGTTATACATTGTTACAACAAAAGATAACTACGGCAAATGCATATTTTATACAAGGTGCTCCTCCATCTAGCCAGCTCAAACTGCCCCTGTTCCTGTCACAGCAGATCGGGTTCTAAGATTAATACATTGTGAAAAGGAAGAGGAATGATATGATGTGAGAGGTTAGCTAGGCCCACATGCATGTGATATCGATTGCCCGAATCAAATATGAGGTCGATCCATTGATTGGGTGTGGGCTGCAAAGTCAGAATCAAGTGGATGGCCAGAAAAGGGAAGAAAAGAACTTATTGTTTTTAAAGCTGTGGCCCACCTGATAAGTGATCTGCCCTGATTTCTGGGCAGATCATTTACAGGGTAGGATCCACACTGATGAATGTATTGCATCTGACACATTGAAGCAAGTGGTGGGCCTAGTTGTGTGTAAGGGGCTGCTTTGCACAGGCATTGCAGCTTAGCAAACCTTGTGGTAAGATTATGGGAATTTTACAAAAGACTACCTCATTATTTTGGAATTTACATTCCAGTACCTTCTATTAAAAATCTTTGTTTATTAAGATAACTAGAAATTTTTTTGGGTACTTTCCATTAGATTTCTCTAAAGGAGGTGAGATTAAAATAGCTTATATTTTTCTAACGACGAAAATGGACTCCCAAGTTCTCAACACTTCTGATCACTTAATCATCCATGAAAGCAGCGTGACATGTTTGGTGATCCAAAGTCTCCATACAGGCATGACGAACTCCAGACAAGCCATGTATCCAAAAGATCTGAGAGCATTTTTGTCATTTAAAACAATAAGTTGGTTAATTCAATTGCTATGAGGGTGTGTTTGGTAAACTGAATGAAAAAAGTTCGATAAAAAAAGAGTGAAATTAATTTTAAGTAATGGATCCATTGTGTACTGAATTTTAGTATTGATAAGTGTTGGAATGCCTGTTCGGTAAACTGTCTGAAAAAATTCCTGGACACTGAAATTTGGTACTGAATCCAAAAATTTCTGTTTGGTAAACATATATGAAATTTGGCAATTTAATCAAATTGTCCCTAATTTGGGCCCATACCCTAACATGATCTTAAAAAACGGATGGACGGGGTGGATTTTTCACAAACATCACGATGGGCCCCACCTAGTTGGCATCCTTCCAAATCTGGAGTGGATAAGGCGTTACTGGGGTAACGTCAGACCATGGGGCCCACCTTGATGTATGTGTTGTATATCCACACAGTCCATCCATTTTCCTAGATCATTTAGGATATGGTCACAAAAATGAAGAAGATTCTGATCTCAAGCGGACCACACCTCAGGGATTGAAATCCCACCATTAAAAACTTTTTGGGAGCAACAAAAGTTTTGGATCAAGCTACAATTTGTCTGCTCCCTTCATCCAGGCCTATGTGACCTTAGAATTGGATCTGTTTCATTTTTGGGCTCACACCCTAAAATGATATGAAAAAACGGATGGACAATGTTGATGTAGAATGCACACATCAAGGTGGGCCCTTCACCGTTTTGGGTGAGGCTGGGCCCGCACCTAATCTGCTCCCTGCAATCCTCGGACGCAGATTTCCTACCAAAAGCCTTTCATATGAAGTTCCTGCACAGGGATGCTAGGTAGGGCCCACCATGATGTTTGTGAGAAATTCACTCCACCCATCCCTTTTGAGAACTCATTTTAGGACATTTGACCATAAATGAAGTGGATCCAAAACTCAAACCACATGAGAGGGAACAATGGGGATTCAATGACCACCGTTGAAATATTTGTATGGCCATAAAAGTTTTTCATCAGACTAAGTTTTTAATGTTTTCACTTTATCCTAGTGGAAATTTCCTTATAAATGGTTTGGATGGCACATAAACATCAAGATGGATGGAGTGGATTTCTGAAAAGCATCCTTGTGTAGGAACTTCCTGTGAAAACCTTTTGGCAGGAAATCTGCATCCGACAATCTAGTAGCCACCTCGGTGTTGACGTGGTAAAGTTCTATCAGCCCCACCATGAGGTATTTGTTAGATCCATACCATCTATCCATTTTTTTCAGATCATTTTAGGTCACGAGCCCAAAACTGAGGCAGATCCAAAGCTCAAGTGGACCACACAACATAAACAAGTCGAGATTGAATGCCTACAATTGAAAACTTTTTGGGGACCATGGACGTTTTGGATCAAGCTGATATTTGTGTTTTCCCTTCATTGAGGTCTGTGTGACCTTATGAACAGGTTGGATGGCCAAAAAACATTATGGTGGGCCCTCGGAAGGTTTCAATGGTGAGCTTCATTGTCCCCATAGCTTTCTATGGTGTGGTCCACTTGAGCTTTGGGTCTGCCTCATTTTTTTGGCTCATGCCCTGAATCGATGTGGCAAAATGGATGGACAGGATGGATATAACACATACATCATGATAGGGTCCAATGAACTTTGCCACGCCCCCAAAACATCAACGCAATTAACCCTGAAGGCTTTACTGGAAGTTACTTCGAATGGGCAAAGTTATAATTTTTAGAAAAAAATTTAACACAAAGTCACTTACCGCATTCCGGATTCACGACTTAACACATTCCCTGCATTCACCACCCCTGAATTGAATCCATGATTAATTTCCATGAAGGACTGTTTTTAAGTGTGCTAAACGAACACCCAAAATAGCATTTTAAGTAGCTGAAATCTGATTTTTAGAATTCAGGGGCATAGTGGTAAACAAACAGCCCCTCAGAGAAAATCTAATAGAAGGTACCCAAATGAAATTGATCTAAACTAACGAGTAGTTTAATCAAAAGCTTTTTAAAAAAAAAGGTACCAGGACGTAAATCCCCAAATAATGAGTTAGTCTTTCGTACAAATCCCTAAGATTTATCTGGTCAGGAGAACAAAACAGAAGCCATTTCACTGGCTCCATATGGCAGGTCCTGCAGGTACCAACAAAAAGGATTGCATTGTGAGATTACTCCCCACTGAAGGAGCCAATCAAAGGGCTTCTTCCATTTGCTCTTTTCTCGTTAGGCAACCCGATAATATCAATCTCAAAATAAAGAGAACTAAAATCAACATGCTATAAACAAGGAATTATGTGATCCTCGGTTTGAGGATATGGAATATTGTAATGCAATGAATTTGTACAAGTGGGCCCATTTCCACTGAACCAAACCATAGGTCGAAAACATGAAAACCTAACTCTATGTCCAGCCTGGTTGGTCAACTCGAAGACTACAAGTGGCACACCTTGAGCTGACAGTAAGCAATGGTAGCCAACTTAAGCAATGGTCACTAACCATGCCATTAGCTGACGGTAAGCAATGGCAGCCAACTTAAGCAATGGTGATGATGCTCCCTTCTGACCTGAGGGACTTTGGAAAAGAACCGCCGTTCCTGCTCTCTTGCTTGCCAGTCAGTATAGAAAGATGATGGCATTATAATGATTAAGGAGAACACCTTTCCTAGTAGAGGTTTTTTTTTTTTTTTTTTTTTTTTTTTTTTTAAATTTTTTTTAAATTTTTTTTTTTTGAGGACACACTATGATGCAGGACATGAAATTAAATATGGAATGCAAGAGATCAAGCTTGAGATTATACCAATTTTAAACAATCACAAAATTCCACATCCTACATACTATCAAATATTCAAAAAGGGGAATCTATGGGAGTCCAAGTTATTCAAAAAGGGGAATCTATGGGAGTCCAAGTCTACACAACTTTAGGGCTGGACTGGATCAAACAAAATTATAAGCCAAAGAAGCCCAAAGGAGTGTAAAGTCATCCATTCTTGTAAGGGATTGTTCCCAACTCAAGAGACTCAATAAGTTTCAATTAGGGGGAAAATCTAAGGTTTGAAAATTGGGGATAATTGAGATTTGAAACTCTTTAGGGTTAGGGATTTGGATGAGGAGGTTTATTTAGACAAAAAGGAAGGAAATAGAAGGGAAGAGACTACTTGGGATGAGTTGCGCACGTTGGGCAGCCAAGGGGCCTGGACACATGTGCGTGACAGGTCGGCCGCACGTGTGTGGGGCCCGCAAAATCAAGAAACGCCTTCTAGGCTGGATTGGCTAGGGATGGATAGGTTTCATACCAAGTTTCACGTCGATCCGATGCATGGTTTGCACGTAGTACTCCACTGAAGTTTCAACCCCTCGGATGGGCCAGAATCTGAAAATCTGTTTGTGTATTGCTGTAGGAGAAAACTTGGATGCGAAAAGAGGTGAATCTGATGATGGAAGGGGTGTTGAAGGAGATGGAATTGGTGTGTAAGAAGATGGAGATGGTTTGGAGCGGATGTGGCTTCGCACCACGGTAGTTAACCCTTCGAGGAAGGGAGGGCTTCGCACCCAATTCGATTCTTCAACCCAAAGAGAGAGAGAGATGAAGAAAATGCAGGAATTTTTATTCATAAACATCATTGCAATACCTACATGGGATTGCTATATTTATAAAAAAACCCTAAACCCAAAAAAGACAAAATTACCCTTGCGCTATGTGTGTGCACTAATACCAAAGCTTAAAGCAAATAAATATTAATCTAAGCAATCTAAGCCGTTCATGAAGTTTCTAATAACAAAAATAATCAAAACTCAAAATCCTAGATCATTTAAAGTAGTGGGCCACAATCATGGGATCCGATGGTAGAATCTATGAGATGATCGGGTCTACTCCAATGTTCCATAATGCAGCCCCCTAATTATGAGGTCCTCCAAAGATGTCGTCGTCGATCCAAATCGAAAGTGGGGCCTGCCTCCTCCTCGAATACGTGCATAGAGGGGGTGTGTGCATGATGTGATGTCTCCATCAACTCTCCCCGGCTGCGAAGGTTTCACCACTGGCGAAATAAAACTCCTGAACCGTTCCAAGATGTCCGGATCAAGTCTCTGAAGCTCCTCTTCAGTGAGCCACGTACTGTTTGAAGCTGGGCATGACTTCCACTTGACAAGGAACTTTTGAAAATTGTCGTCCAGCGTCGATACAATCTGGTGGTCTAAAATATCCTTTATCTCCTCTCTGAATGTGGGAAGGGTAGGTATAAGAGGTAAAGGCTGGGAAGATGGGTCGGGAAGAGGCCATGGGTCAAGGGAAAGATATGGGGAACTGGGATGATTAAGTGAAAGGCTGGACAATGCGTCAGTGATCCCCTGAAAACTAGATTCTCTACATTGAATGTTGAACTAATTCCCATGGAAGGTGGAAGATTTACCGCATACGCATTGTGACCATTTCGTTTTATAATTTTAAATGGTCCAGCGTTACGCGCGTGTAATTTCCAAACGGTTCCCTGAGGATACCGCTTTGGCCTGATGCGGACCATCACGGTCCCCTATATTGAATTCCTTGAATCGTTTATGTTGGTCTGCAGAAAATTTGTATTGTTCACTAGTATTGATCTTTCACCTGATTTCTTGATGCAATGAATGAATACGATGTGCAAAGGACTCTGCAGACTCTGATGGCCTATGAGACAGGGACATATGGACAAGATCAATAGGCTTTCTAGGTTTATAACCAGTAACGACTTCAAAAGGACTTAAAACCTGTGGATCTATTGACTGAACTATTAAATGCAAACTCGGCGATAGGTAGTGCAGTGTCCCACGTCCTAGTGTGCTCCCCCGCTAAACACCTGAGCAAATTTCCTAAGCTCCTATTGACCACCTCAGTTTGACCATCAGTCTGAGGGTGGTAGGTAGAAGAAAATTGGAGCCTAGTACTTATCATATGCCATAGTGTCATTCAAAAATAACTCATGAACCGCACGTCACAGTCAGACACTATGGTTTTGGGTAACCCATGAAGTTTGACAACCTCACTAAAGAATAATTTGGCAACATGGGAGGCGTTAGAAGTCTTTGAACAAGGGATGAAGTGGGCCATTTTAGAAAAACGGTCCACGACGACAAATATAGAATTGTGTTTTCGAATGGTCTTGGGAAGTCCAAGCACGAAGTCCATACTGTTCAAAGGTATGTATAGCCCTGTATTCTGCTTTTTCTGCTTTGCCAGTTGACAAGTACGACACTGTCCTATAATTTTAGCCACGTCTCACTTGAGGCTTGGCTAATAGAATCTATCCTCCACTAGGGCAATGGTCTTGTCTCGACCAAAATGACCTGCGACCCCTCCTGAATGTAACTCCTAGACAAGAAAATCGCGGAGGGAGGTGTGAGGTATGCACAAGCGGTCACTCCTAAACAAATATCCGTCCGATATCAAATACTCACTGTAGCTCCTGACGGACTCTCTAGCAACGATGCGTACACAACTCCAAAATCGGGGCACTCAGAATAATCCTCTCTGACACGCTCGAGCCTCGTGACTTTGACACTCATGGAATTTAGTAATGCGACTCAACAACTCAACGCGTCAACAGGCTTATTCTCTACATCGACCTTGTGCTTAAGCACAAAAGTATACGTTTGAAGGAACTGGACCCACTTGGCGTGCCTAGGGTTTAATTTCTTCTGAGAGTTCAGATATCTCAAGGCCTCGTGATCTGAGAACAAGACGAATTCTTGCGGCAATAGATAGTGATGCCAGTGGCACAACGACTGCACTACCACATAAAATTCTTTGTCATAGGCGGAGTAGTTTTTGCTTCGCCTCATTCAGTTTCTCACTAAAAAAGGCGATATGGTGCTCTTCCTGACTAAGTACTCCTATACCAACTCCTGACGCGTCGCATGCGACCTAAAAAACTTTCGAAAAGTTCGGAAGTCGCGTGACTAGAGCCTCGGTCATCTTAGCCTTTATCTCGTTGAAGGCCTTCGAGGCTGCTTTCGTCCATTGAAACTCTCCTTTTTTTTATGCAATCTGTGACAGGAGCCATAATGGAACTGAAGCCTCGAATGAACTGCCTATAGAAGGTGGTTAAGTCGTGAAAGTGCGTACCTCGTGAATATTGCGGGGTTCAGGCCAATTGATAATGGCCTTGACTTTCTCGGGATCCGCCAACACACCCTTAGCTGACACAACAAAACCTAAGAAGATAACACTGCTAGACATAAATGCACACTTCTTTAGGTTGGAGTACAAATTTTCGGATCTAAGGATCCCACAAACCTGCCTCAAATGGTTGAGGTGTTGTTCCTTGGTCATGCTATAAATCAGGATATCATCAAAGTAGACGACCAGGAACTTCCCTATGAAGGGCCTCAACACTTGGGTCATCACACACATGAAGGTACTTGGGGCATTAGTCAGCCCAAAAGGCATGACTAACCACTCGTATAGCCCATCCTTCGTCTTGAAGGCCGTCTTCCACTCGTCGCTAGGGCGTATACGGATTTGGTGATAACCACTTTTAAGGTCAATTTTTCAGAAGATGGTAGCGTTGACCATTATATTCAACATGTCATCAAGACGCGGTATGGGAAACCGATACTTGATTGTGATTTTGTTGATGACTTTACTATCAACACACATCTTCCATGTGCCATCCTTCTTAGGTGTAAGAAGGATGGGCACGGCACACGGGCTGATGCTCTCTCGAATGAAACCCTTTTCTAGGAGCTCATCAACCTGCCTCTTCAACTCTGCATGCTCCTTTGGATTCATTCTGTAATGAGGAAGGTTTGGTAGAGTCGCCCCAGTGACTAAATCAATGGCATGCTGTATATCCCTCATAGGGGGAAGCTCATCTGATAGATTATCAGGAAAGACATCACGAAACTCATCTACTACCGGAATGACCTTAGTGGATAACTCTACACTAGCCTCTGGTGCACTCTCCCTAGCCATAAGGGCGTACACCATCGAGTCCGATTCAGTCTCTCGCTCAAAATCTTTGGCATTTAGAATATGGAGAGGCCTAGACTTGGACTTCGATTCCTTCAATTCCTTTGAGCCGTTCGCACCATTCTTTGTCGTGGACTCCTTTTCAGTCATGTTCTTGGGTGGAAGAGGATTTAGCTTGACTTTCTTGCCCTCAAACCAGAATGTACACACATTCGAACGACCAAATATGGTGATATCCCTGTCATAGAGCCAGGGCCAACTCAAAATGATATGACCAACATCTATGGGAACAATATCACACTAGTGTCTTTATATGATCCAAACTGAATAGAAAAAAGACAATGGTGCGAGACTGGAATGGAAGTCTCATTAACCTAAGACACTCTATAGGGTTGAGGATGGGCTTTAAGCTTTAAGCCCAAACGGCTCACAGTGCCAGTGGATGCCACATTGGCACAACTATCACTATCCACGATCATCTTGCAACTCTTATCACCACACTTTGCGTAGGTATTGAAGATCGTGTTGCGGCGCCAATCGTCGGTGTTCTTTGCTTGTGCAAAAAGGCGTAACAAACAACTGCAAGTGTTGCAGTCTCTTGCGCTCCCTCTTCCTCATCGTTAAGGATCTCCGCTGGCTCGTATTCTTCCTCCTCACCGTCACTTTCCGGGGGCACTACTTTTACTTGCCCATCAATAAGGAACACTTTTGTGCCCTCTTTTGTGCTACACTAGTGAGCAAAGTGATTAAACCCCTGACATCTAAAACACCTAATTGCATTGCTTCTACGTGGACCCAACAACTCCTTTACCCTTATCATCCTTGGACCTAGATTGAGAATTATTGGAAGGCTTGTATTGATATCCAGTGCCAGGCTTAGCCCCAGAAGGGTTAGCCTTAGCGCCAGAATCACGGGACACAAACCGCCTTCCCACAGATACCTTGAGGTATTGCTCGACCCCCAACACTACTTGATACATCTGTTCAAGAGTGTCCATGTCTTTGGCGAGTAACTCTCTCCTGATGTCAGAATGGAGGCCTGTCTTAAATCGAGCAAGAGTGAGTACAAGATCTTCCTCGACCTCACACCGGGTCAAGTACTTTTTGAACTTCTCAATGTACTCAGCCACATTCATGAAACTCTGTTGAAGAGACTGCCAATCTTCAACCAACCTCAAGTGATAAGAGAAAGGGAGGTACTTCTCTTTTAGAATTTCTTTCATTTCTTCCTAATGGACTATTGAGGGTTCCCTCAACCTTTCTTTCTTTTGTTCCACGGTAGTTCAAAATCTCTTTGCTTGGCCCACAAGCTTCATCTTAGTAAATCGGACTCGGCGAGCATCCGACATGTCGTACCACTCAAAATAGTGGTCCATATCCGCCGACCAATCTAAAAAAGCGTTAAGGTTCAAGCGGCCATTAAACATAGGGGCCTCTACCCTAAATCCTTTGAGGAGTTGCGCATCTGGGTCATAATAATCACGATGCCCCTCGTGGGGTGGGTGCACGGGTGCGCACCCACGACCATTTCCTTGGCCACTCTCATTCCCTTGTTTATCCTCCTGACCACCAGCCTGAGATTGGGTATCTTCACCAACGGTGGTGTTTGCTCGGGTGGAGGTTTTAACTTGATGGACGCGAGCTTCTAATTGGTCCAAATGATTATTAACCTATTGCGAAGATGCTTTGATGTTTGCATCCATGGCATCAAACTTTTGAGCTATTCTCCCGAGAGACTCGGTAAGTTGCTTGGTGTTCATGATGGGATGTAGACCAAAGCTGCGTCCAGTACGTATGGGCATGCACTATACAACTCAAGGGATCCTAAGATGCAATTATATGCGCCTAGACTCCACTATATGCACCCTAATGACATTAGATGAACCTATAGGACGCTATATGAACGAAATTACGCAACTCTACAAAAATCCAGCAATATGGCTGTCAAAATAAATAGATAACAGAAAATTCATCAATGTGAATTGCCAACTTTCTGTTAACAGAAATTTCAGCAGCTTATATTATAAATTATGGACCTCTAAACAGTCCTAAATGAATGGGTGTGGTGCAAAAAAAATAAAAATGAACTAACCCCTAAGCATGCATTGTATTCCCCTATGACAACCTTGGGCTTTGATACCAAATTTGATGCAGGACATGAAATTAAATATGGAATGCAAGAGATCAAGCTTGAGATTATACCAGTTTTAAGCAATCACAAAATTCCACATCCTACATACTATCAAATATTCAAAAAGGGGAATCTATGGGGGTCCAAGCCTACATAACTTTAGGGCTGAATCAAACAAAATTATAAGCCAAACAAGCCCAAAGGAGTGTAAAGTCATCCATTCTTGCAAAGAATTGTTCCCAACTCAAGAGATTCACTAAGTTTCAATTTGGGGGAAAATCTAGGGTTTGAAAATTGGAGATATTTGAGATTTGAGACTCTTTAGGGTTAGGGATTTGGATGAGGAGGTTTATTTAGACAAAAAGGAAGGAAATAGAAGGGAAGAGACCACCTGGATGGGTTGCGCACGTTGGGCAGCCAAGGGGCCTGGACGCACATGCGTGACAGGTCGGCCGCACATGGGGCCCACAAAATCGAGAAATGCATTCTAGGTTGGAATCGGCCAGGGATGGACAAGTTTTATACCAAGTTTCACGTCGATCCGATGCACAGTTTGCGCATAGTACTCCGCCGAAGTTTCAGCCCCTCAGATGGGCCAAAATTTGAAAATCTGCTTGTGCATTGCTGTAGGAGAAAACTTGGATGCGAAAAGAGGTGAATCTGATGATAGAAGGGGTGTTGAGGGAGATGAAATTGGTGCGTAAGAAGATGAAGATGGTTTGGAGCGGATTTGGCTTCGCACCATGGTAGTTAACCCTTTGAGGAAGGGAGGGTTTCGTACCCAATTCGATTCTTCAACCCAAAGAGAGAGGAAGAAACGGAGGAATTTTTATTCATAAACATCATTGCAATACCTACATGGGATTACTATATTTATAAGAAAACCCTAAACCCAAAAAAGACAAAATTACCCTTGCGCCATGTGCTCGCACTAATACCAAAGCTTAAAGCAAATAAATATTAATCTAAGCAATCCAAGCCGTTCATGAAGTTTCTAATAACAAAAATAATCAAAACTCAAAATCCTAGACCATTTAAAGTAGTGGGCCATGATCATGAGATCCGATGGTAGAATCTATGTGATGATCGGGTCCACTCCAATGTTCCATAACGCAGCCCCCTAATTATGAGGCCCTCCAAAGATGTCGTTGTCGATCCAAATCGAAAGTGGGGCCCGCTTCCTCGAATACGTGCGTAGAGGGTGTGTGTGCATGATGTCCCCATCACACTAACCTTTCCTAGTAGCTGCTTTAGTTGTTTTATTGGAATAGCAAGAAACTGTAGATCTCACCTCCCTGCCCTTGTTCCTATGGATGCAGGGAGTTTTGAGGTCTGGCAATGTCAAACAGAGTTCCTTTTCTGTAGCTAGGCTCCTTCCAATGTTAGCGGGCAGCGAGGCTGGTTCGAGCATGGTGATCTATGACCATCCTGGGGAAGATGTGTTTCATTGTATCTGTAGAACTGATCTGTTAGGCAGTTCCACAGCCAGCCATGAGTTGGAGATGTGGAAGCAGAAGCAGCTCTCGTCGCTGTGGCAGATCTCGTCGGGCTCCGTAGTTTACTCTGCTTGGATAAATAGGAATCTAGGAAAGGTCGCTAGAGCAATCTGAGCAAGCATGGATGTTGAGGAAGAACATTTTCAGCAGACTCCATAAAATAGAAGGAAGCAAGAAAAGCCGCACAACAACTTGTGTCAAGTTGACCGGGAAGAAGCAGAAGGGATTTCAAGAACTCTAGAATCTGAAGTGAAGCATAAACTATGACAACAAACTGGGTAGGTCTGACAACATTGGGGAAGGGGACCAGCTAACCATTTATATCAAATGGTGATTGTTTCCTAAAAAGCTGGCTGTGAAAGAATTGGTGCGGTCCAATAAGGCTGTTCTGATTCAAATTGCAAAAAAGAAGAGAGAGAGGTTGTTCTGATGTTGCTATGCGTGGCATGGTTCATGATAGTAGTGGCTCGGTGTTGCTTGATTTCTTGTGTCTTCTTGGTGTCATCGATTCCAATTTCACAAGGGCTGTTGCCTTGCAGTAGGTCATCAAGCCAATTATGGAATTTAATTTTCTCTGGGTAATTATTAAAGGGGAAACTAGGAAGGTTATTGCTTGGGCCATCTTGTTCGTGGAGGGGGCTGATGCAGTTGGCAACGCTTTGGAAATGTGTGGCAAGCATGCCATATCATTATCCCATGTTTTGACTGTTCTTGGATCCCAATTATTGGATCCATTAAGAAATTAGGTCAGCTTCGGCTGTCACCTTTTGGAACCGGTTAAAAATCGGGTCTGGTTCATGTGATGGATGTGGTTAAAGTCTAGTTGGGTCTGCATCTGGTCTAGTTAGTTTTAGTAGTAAAATTATTTGTTTAATATGTATTGGTTATTCTAGCAAAAGAAATGAATTTTCCTAAGCCACACAAGTAAGAGGACCTGTTTACACACCATGAGCGTCTCAAAGCGGCATATGTGTGAGATTTAATCCATCCAGCGGCTAGGCCCGACCATTTAAATGCTCTTGTTTGTCCCGAACCCAACTTGAAACCTAGATCCAACTGATAACTGACAGGTGGTCTGAGTCCTGGATCATGACCCAAACTCGAAAGGACCAACCCAGAAAGACCTGTAGTTAGTGTAACTATGATAGGACCTGGCTCGAACCCAACACATTGACAACCCTATAACCAGACAACCAAGCTTGCCTTGCCTGGCAAATGGTGGCAGCGACTGGAGTCAGGTAAGGAGTCCCTGCTTAGGAGTATTCTAGTATAGAAGTATGGTGTTGATGGAAATGAGTGGGACATACAAGTAGCATCCTGAAGGGATCCCTTAGATGCAGCACAGTGGCCTTCGTAATTTCACTTTAGAGTTAGGGATGGTGCTAAAATATGCTTCTGGGAAGACGTGGTGCGGTGAAGCCCCACTATGTGAGCAGTTTGAAGGTACCTATGCGGTGACTGTTCATCAAGGAGTGTGGGTCAACCAGGCTTTCAGCAGATTCAGGGAAAGGTGGTATGGGGCCCTTGCTTCCATTGTAATTTGAAAGGTGAAGAAGTTCAAAGAATGTCCAAGAAGTTGGGTTTGTTGGATGGCATTTTCATACTGACGAATGAATTTAAGTGAGAATTGGGAACCTGAGCCGAAAAGTGTGTTTTTCATTAGGTCTCTGTCAGCCTTACTGATGGATGGGGAGTGGGGGAGCAAAGTTCCATTCCCATTTCGAAGATTTGGTCCACAATAGTTTGGATGGAAGTATGTTGTTTCATATGGATAACAAGCCTGTATAAAATCCTCACCATTGATCATCTCAAGCAGAGGAAGGTGCTGCCTAACCAGTGCTTGACGTGCTACTCGAGTTAA
The DNA here is from genome assembly GCA_021015155.1 of Magnolia officinalis. Lineage (NCBI taxonomy): Eukaryota > Viridiplantae > Streptophyta > Magnoliopsida > Magnoliales > Magnoliaceae > Magnolia > Magnolia officinalis. The sequence goes on from JAJHSJ010000011.1 coordinate 59,309,136, forward strand.
TTTACTGTCACACTGTCACTAAGGTTTGATCTTCAGTTCTAGCCAAACTACGAACACAGATTCCTTTTAGAATTTGATTGGGAGCTGGGCATTTGTGGCATGGCCCAAGTTGTCCATATGTTATGGAAAAAAGGTAGTCTTTGCAACTAGGTGGTTGATTTGGTTACAGAGGAACCACAGGATCTTTTCAGGCAAGGTGATCCTTGTTCATGTTTTATCTCAGAAAATTTTCAATATGATTAAGATATAGGCAACGGCTGATACCAGATTCAGAGGTATTCCTCGTGCCTTGATATTCAAGCTAGGATGACGTGCTAAGAATCTTGGGACTGGGGTGGTCTCAGCAGAAAGAAAGAGTTAGGAGGTTTTCCCTCTGCAGAGGGATTTTAAAGCCAATTTTGATGGTTTCTTGATGCAGGACAATTAACCACTTGCTCTAAAAGCTCGAATTGTTAGAGTATGGCAAATTAATCCCTTTATCTCATAGCCCAGGCCCCACATCTCATGGGTTTTAAGACCTCGGCCGAACCCCCTTCGTGGGCCCCAAATCACATGGGCTGCCCACCCCGAGTGTGTCCCCGCATCCCACGGGCTACCCCACTCGAGCCCGGTGTGAAATGAGGAGTCTCAAACACGAGATCTCCTCCGTGGGCCGCACCCACCCCGAGTGTGCCCCTGCATCCCACAAGCGACCCCACTCGAGCCCAGTGTGAAATGCCCCTGCATTAATCACCCCCGGTGAGGAGTCTCGAACCCGAGACCTCCCGCTCTGATACCAATTTGATGCAGGACAATTAACCACTTGCTCTAAAAGCTCGAACTGTTAGAGTATGGCGAATTAATCCCTTTATCTCATAGCCCAGGCCCCACATCTCATGGGTTTTAAGACCTCGGCCGAACCCCCTTCGTGGGTCCCAAATCACATGGGCCACCCACCCTGAGTGTGTCCCCGCATCCCACGGGCTACCCCACTCGAGCCAGATGTGAAATGCGCATTAACCACCCCTGGTGAGGAGTCTCGAACACGAGACCTCCTCCGTGGGCCGCACTCACCCCGAGTGTGCCCCTGCATCCCACAAGCGACCCCACTCGAGCCCAGTGTGAGAATGCCCCTGCAGTATTTCCCGTTTAGGAATCCAAGGCTAGAGGCCATGGGTGGCATGGTTCATGACAATAGTGGCTCGGTGTTGCTTGATTTCTCAGGTACTCTTGGTGTCGTGGATTCCAATTTCACCAGGGATGCTGTCTTGAAGCAGGTCATCAAGTAAATTATTGAATTTAATTTCTTCTGGGTAATTATTGAAGGGGAAATTAGCAATGTTATTACTTGGGTATCTTATCTGTGGAGGGGGTTGATGTAGTTAGCAAGGCTTTGGAAATGTGCAACAGGCATACTATATCATTCTTCCATGTCTTGAGAGATGCTAATAGTGACACCGACTCTTTGGTTAAAGAGGGCATGTCGAGGACCCTTCTAGTTCTTGATAGAAGATAGGTGGTGTGACTAGTTGCTGATTGGCTTTCTTGTTTTTCTTTTGTATCTTGTGTGGTAGTGTAGCTGCCTACTTGTGTAGATACTATATCGGGTCCATTTGTGGAGGCCTTAGTTGGCCATGTTTGTCTTTGCTTTCTCCTTTCTCAATAAAATATTAATTATCGATAAAAAGAAAGATTGAAACAGCTCTTGTTAACATATATAAAATTGCTAAAATGAATAAGGGCACAGCCTATGGTGTGCTGGTTTTAGAAGTTTACTTCCTTACGCAAGGTTGTGAGTTTGAGACAAACTACATCTTTCTCTTTTTGGTAGGTTCCCGAGCTGGCGCCATGCCAAAACCATCACCTGCAGGCTGTAGGACTTGAGGCCCAATTTTCCCTCCAGAAAGGGGGCACAGTAACCAACTTGACTATCAAGCACCCCCCCAGTTGACTACACGAGTGACTTGGTACAAATCACCATGGGTCAAATTAAGTCAACCAAGCCAGTGAATTGACTCAATGAGTCTTGTTGATTATGGAACAAATCCTGTTGAATCAAACAGCGAGTTTCCTATGATCCACACCATTGATATGATGGGACCCGCTAAAGGTGAAGAATGCCCCAAAACGAAATTACAAGAACCTGGCATCTAATCAGTGGCTCTTTGACTACGGCCATTCGTATTGCTCAAGACCACACACAGGATTGTGTGCAATGATGGCGAAGATCAACAATGATTCAGTGAGCTACTTAGTGACAAACAAGTTGAGCAAGGCGGTATGGTCACCCTGGGAGTGACTCAACAACGGGAAAACCAAAGACTGAAAATCCGAGAGGCATAGAGCTCTCTTCTCTTTCACAAAGAGGAGAAAAACACGATTTTATAAAATCAATCAACAATCAAGTTACAATGTAATGAGTGTGTATGCTAACTCATAATCCTGATTAGTCTAGGCTATTCATTTCACATCCTAACTTCTAATCCTAACTATCTATTCCGACAAAAAATATTGCAAACGATAAATATACCCCCTAATCCTGTCAAAACCATATACATTCCTAGAAAATCCAGCCATAACTTGCACATACAGTGTCATAATTGCATGATCTTGGGCTTGTTGGAAAGCTAACTTAATAAGCTTTAGATGGGATCAATATCATGTCGTTTCGACATCGTTGGGTGCCCAAAAAATGGGTCACAAGAAAAGTGATGGAAATAGTAGTTAAAATGTTAACTCTATCTAAATAACTAAAAGGGAGAAAAAAGTATCTTTCTAAAAAGAAGCTAGCATGAGGAGGGAGTCACTCAACGAGAGGACCGTTCATGTGGGACCCTTGTCAGTGGCCCATTCTTCACATGATCATGATCTCACGGTCCTCCAATGTCAAAATTGACAATCACACGTGAATCCTTGAAATATGGGCCATTGAATGGTTTGATTGCGGGTCGTATGAAAATCGACTATGGAGATTGGATTGGTCTAGATGCTGCCTGCATCACTCTTTCCATTGAATGTGGACTGTCCCCATACCTTTTTTCTTAATGTGTACTTTTAGGCTGCTAATTTATGTGATGTCTAATCTAGGATATTAATGAGGAATCCTCCATTCAGTGGTGCCCATCAGATCACCAGCCTGGATCAATGAGATAGGTGACCCACTTGTACATGCCCAATGCCGTACCCATGCACATACTTGAGCAAAGATCATATAGTTCCATGTTATAGAAAGTCATATAGTGAAGAACTAAAGAGTAGAGGAAAAAAGAAAGAAAAAAAAGGAAGAAGCTTACCTCATCTAATAAAGGTTCAACCTCTTCATAGCTTGTTAGTTACATCACACTTCACTCTTCAAATCCCCATGACATCAGCTTATTCTAGACTTTCCAGTTATTACCGGGCCCTCTTTTCTTTTGTCCTTCTGGTTGACAAGGTTCTTCATCCTCTTTCTTTTGCTTCTTCACTAGGAGTTAATTTTTTTTCTTTTCTTTTCTTCCCCACGCCCATTTGTCCTGAGATAGGGAATGGATCGTGTTGTTAAATTGAAACTCATGTCAGAATGTCAGACTACTTGATGTTTCCAGTCCGTAGCGATGACCGTAAGATATTTTCGGATCCCTTTTTTGGAGTACTGATCTTCATCTTCTCATTTTCTGCTTCTTTCTGAGCTTTCTTCTTCTCAAGCTCAAGCTGCTTGCGGTTCTCTTCATGGGCACACACAAACATCCTCACAAAGTTGAGAAGTGTAGAAACAACTGCATCAGACATTCGAAAGAATAGTTGACATTTAAGAAAAAGCCGAAATGTATACTGTGAAAGAAATAAGCTGGATTGACATCTTGAAGCAAATAATTTGGCTAGAGAAAACCTAACCAAGTTCAGATTCATGAATCACAATACAAGCATATGCACACTTGACACAAATGGCTTGGATCCCCGCAACTGCTTATCTAAAAATGGTGTCTGCAAAAATAACACTTCAATGCTCTCTCCAATTAAGATTTATCATTTGGTAGTAAGTCTTTGACCAGTAACCTAACACCCTTGGCAAGACCAAAATCTTTAACAACAGAATCATTAAAGAAAGAGAAATCCTAGAATGTGTGTTTTCTTTTGCTTGACTTATCCGTGACTATCACTTGTACATATCGTAGAAGTGTACAAGATTCATACTTATAATCAGGTAGGCACTAGCCATATCCCAAAATCCACACTTATTGGGAAATCCTAACCCTTGGATTGGAGGATTTTTCTAGGAAAAAACAATGGACGGTAAAAGGAACTTGACTTCTTTTATAACCAACAGTTTTATTTCCCCCAAATCCCTCCTATATAATGGTCATGCTTACTAGATCAGCTTGATTATTGGAGTATGTTCCGCCCAAGTATCACCAATCTGATGATTGGTTTGATCTTGTATAATTTTGTTATGTGTTCAAAGGTAGTACTCATAAGTTAAGCGAGAAAGTGACAAACACTATATTCTAGCCCTTAAACAAAACCTATGCAAATTGAGCCATGAGGATGCAGATGTTTGGAAGAATGACATTAGTTCTAAGAGCAGAACATAACCTCAAACAAAAATACAATGCTATTCAACATTGGAGCAACCTTTTTATTTTATTTTTTTGAGAAAAAAATGCATTAGCTGAATACATTAATAATAATACCCAGATATTTTAGTTACAACATGATATTGATACCAATACCGATTGTTTCTGGGATTTTAGTTGGATCCTATGGGTAAAGTTTGTAGGCCCTTAATAACTGGAGTAACAATTCTAATTTGTTGTAAACTGCCTTGACAAGATCACTTGTGCTGGGTGTTATTACTTAAAAGGTCACAGCTGTCATAAATACGAAGTGAAAAAATAATAATTTAGGTTCCAGAATAAGGTTGAGAATAGCGCACGGATTGGGTACTACCCCCACCAGGACCTAGGTAGAGACGGATGGTGATGTTAGAGGTTCTGTGGGGCCCACCATCACGTATATGTTTTATCCACGCCGTCCATCAATTTTGAAAGACCATTTTAGGGCATGAGCCCAAAAGAAAGGCAGATTGAAGACTCAAGTGGACCACACCACAGGAAGCAGTGGAGATTGAAATCCTACCGTTGAAAACTTCTTGGGAGCTACAAAGGTTTTGGATCAAGCTTATATTTATATTTTTCCCTTTGTACGGGCCTATGTGACCTTATGAATAGGTTGGATGGAAAATAAACATCACGGTGGGCCCTAGGAAGTTTTCAATGGTAGGAGTTCAATCCCCACTACTTCTTGTGGTGTGGACCACCTGAGCCTTCAATTTGCCTCCTTTTTAGGCTCATACACTAAAATGGTCTGTCAAAATAGTGGAAGGCATGGATAAAACTTATACATCACAATGGGCTCCACAGAGTCCCTGACATGACCGGCTATCTCTAGCTAGGTCTTGGTGGGGGTAGTGCTCAATCCGTGCCCTTGAGAATATCAATATCGCAGTACACATCACAGAATCAGCCTGCCCCCAGAAGGTTATATATCGGTATGTAGTGTGTCATCTAGCTGATACAACAGAGAAAGCATCAATTTATTTTCTTTCTTTCTCTTTTTCTTCCCCTCAAAAAATCAAACATATTGGCCAGTATTTTGGGGTTAATTAGTAACATCAAACTTTCAAGAAAATCACGCAAATTAATGTCACAGTAAGCAAACAAATTTTAGCTCAATTTTTATGTATTTTTGAATGTGAATTATTTGAATGATTGTTAAACAAACCATAGTTCGAAACTTTGGGGGGTCGACTCAAAACTTGGCGACTCAACTTGTCTTGAAACTCACCCGAGTCAACTCGATTCGATGAGGTTTTACATCCAGCAGTAGGAAACTCCCTCACGAGAATGACTTGGTCCCGAAAATACAAGATTTGTTGAGTCAGCTCAGTAATTCGATTGACTCGACGAGACTTGCTGCAACTCAAACCCAAGTCACTCACTAGTCAACTTTTTTTTTTTCAATAAAAGCTAAAAGACACCCGCATGGTTCGAAATCATGACCTTAGTTAAAAAGGTAAAGGTCATTTACCAGCAACACAGTGAGTTGTGCATCTAACCAAAACTATTTTAAATATTTATTATTACTGTAAATATTTATAAACTTAATTATTAAATATCGAGATGAGACAAGTAAAGACTCGTCTTGTATTCAAGTCTACCCAATATCAAGTTAAGGTGAGTTTTCGGGGTTTTGAGCATTGAAACAAACCAGGAACCAACATCATTGAGTATCACCAAATATTCACCAAGGCTGGGGTTTGTCGATTTTAAAATTTCCATCCACCTGCCGTTGGCTGAATTAGAAATAACAATGGGATCAATTTTTCACCAGAGAGATTTTCGAGAGAATATATCACATCAGATCAAAGTATTGCATTTTGGGCAACAAGAAAGACTCTATGACAATCATTTTTTTTTTTTTCAAAAATATCAGCAGATAAATTCATGATTCCAAGCTAGGAAATGATTTAGTGGCACTATTAACACAAGTAAAACTGTATGTGATGGCACAAGGAACCGGTAAAAAGTTTTTTCTCCTTTTGGTTTCAGATTTACAAAAGCAGAATAGGAGAATAAAAAGACTACTGGAATGAGAAAGACCTTGCTCAAATGGGCAGCGAGCAGGATCTTCTCCAAAATAAATGGCCAGTGCATCCGCATTTCGACCCTGTCAAACATCCAGCCCAGAAATCATGTTAGGTACCAAATATTTTTGTCAACGGCATAAAAATTTCGTAAATTTTAACTAGTATCATCTAAGTGAAGAACTGATACATACCACCCCAGAATAGAGTGAAGTTAATGACCTCACTTCAGCTTCAGCAACAACAAGAAATTCCTTTAAAGTCTGAACAGTCGAAACACTTCAATTAGATGTGCCAATACAAATAGGAATATGAGAGTAGAAAGGACAAGTTCAGACAGGGAACCACTATTTACATCTTACACCCACCCTTACTGATAATACATCCATACTCCTACTTTTTGTAACCACTATGACAAATATCGCCGAGGCTATGAAAATCTTGTGATATTTTCATGGAAAATCAACTAAACGAATATCACGTGATTTTCAAAACATAAGCTGTTTTAATATTTCACAAATTTATCCCGATATTAAAAGGCATTTATTCAAAAATTAAACAAATCACTGTATAATTATTTATTTAAAAATTAACAATATTTATTAACTTATAATGAAAATTTTAATTTTTATTATCAGCACGATCTTCCTGATAATATCCCAAGAATACCCTCGAAATTTGAAAATCTCCTGAGAAATTCACAAAATGAGAAATTCCTGAGAATGATGTTTGCCATTGTTTTGGTAATTCAATAGTATATTGTTGTATAGTCGTTTTACCAAAAGTTGAAAAGAAGGTGTGTATCTATCAAACAGAGCAGTCCTTGGATGATAGATTTGCAAAATCTATACGGTGTAGATGACTGTGCTGAAATAAAGAAGAGAGACCGGTGAAACCAGCTGTAAGCAATTAAAATAGATTGAGCAAGTACTCTCCCCGTTACGGGTTGTTTTACCCTAGCACAACTTTACCACCATCTCTCTCCCTACCATATCTCTTTCTTGAGAAGAGTTGTGTATGACCCTTCACAGCTATGGCAGTAATGAAGAGGGCAGAAAAAAGAGAAAAGGAAAAGAAGGGAAGCAGATTGCGTGGTGTCCTTGATGGTGTGTTGATGTCACCAAGTTCTGTGGGCCCTGCCATGATGTATGTGTTATATCCAAACTGCCCATCCACTTTGGGAGATCAATTTAGGGTATTAGCCCAAAACTGAGGCAGATCCAAAGCTCAACTGGACCACACCACAGAAAGCAGCGGGGATTGATCGCCTACCATTGAAAACTTTTAGGGGCCACAAGTTTTGGATCAAGTTGATATTTGTTTTTCCCCTTCATCCAGGTCTATGTGACCTTATGAACAGGTTGGATTGCAAATAACCATCATGGTGGGCCCTAGGAAGGTTTCAATGGTGAGCGTCATTGTCCTCACTGTTCCCCGTGGTGTGGTACACTTGAGCTTTGGATCTGCCTATTTTTTGGGCTCGGAACCTAAAATGATCTCACCAAATGGATAGACGGTGTGAATATATAGTGCATACATTATGATGGGCCCCAAACAACTTAGTGACATCAACACACAACAGAAGTGGTGTGGCACACCACGCAATCCGCTCCCAAGAAGAAGATCCAGAAGGTGGATGTAGATTAAGTGTTACCTGGGTAACACCACCTTAATGAGTGCTATCCCTACCATGGGGCCCACCTTGATGATTTGTGGTATATCCACGGCGTCCGTCCATTTTTACAGCCCATTTTATGATGTGGTCCCAGAAATTAAGCAGACCCAAAACTTAAGTGGACCACACCACAGGAAATAGTGGTGATTGAAGGCCTAACATTTCCAGGGATTGAGAGCATATAATCTAGAAAAATACGTCTAGACAAATAAAAATACACTAGTGTCATGTAACAGTAATTTGTACAATTTACACTAAATACAATAAGAAAAAGATAAACAATTGGGTTTTTCTAATGGCTGGATCTGTGTACGCAAGCACATGTTTGACACCTACACTTGGCCGATGCAATCTAAAAGTGTAGTGCCCCAGACTCAACCCCAAGATCTCATGATACATGGCCAAAAATATATAAATTTATCTTCTTTTTATTTTCTAACTAGTCTTTTGTATTTTAAATTGTTTTTCAATATAATTTCAGTGTAGCTGAACCATACTGACAGAGATTCCATAACCATGTTTAACATGGGTAAACTAGGAATCTAGAGTATTAGGGTGACAAAGATTGTGGTTATCTAAGACTGTTGTAAATCTAGGGATAGATTCCTAGGATATGTTGCCAACATTTAAAAAATGGTGGTAACTCATCCAATGAACACGTCACAGTTGTATGGCAACCCAACCATCCAAATCACTGACATGATTGTGGAAGGAGCATATCCCAAAAATCACATTGGTGATAGATGATTGAAACCATCTGATTTTTCCTATTGAATTTGGACCACCCACTATCTTAGTTCCAACCATCTTTGATATCTAAAAATTGGATGGTTAGGATTTTTCAATTAGTGTGATATTCAAGCTACGCTCCATCCACAATTGCATTCCACAATTTGGATGATTTGGATAGCCATGCATGTGTGGTGCAGCCTGCATGTGAGGATGAGTCAACACCATTTGATAATGGTGGAGAACTACCACAGCAGTCTTGTCCTTAATTTCATTGATTTATATTCAGAAAAGAAATCTTCTAAAAAAAAGAAGAATTCTTCCACTCAACTTCTTTTATCTTAGAGCACCAAGGGTTTCTTAAAAAATAGAACTAGCTTTGGAACCATGATAAAATGATTATAAACAAATCATTTCAAGTAGAAAAGGGGAATAAGATTCTAGGAAGAGAGGTAAAAGAAGGGAAAGAAGATGAGAGAGGAAAAAGAAGAAGAATAGAGGAGAAAACATTAGGGCTCTATTAAGACCCCTCTTTATCTCTCTGAAAGGTAACACTACCAATGATTGAACCCTAGATCACTCACACACAATATGCTATCTCTACCAGCTCATCTAACAAGTGAGAGACCCCCCTTTCTCTTTTTGAAAAGCAACTTATTGAAAATTACAAATAGGCCCTTAGCTCATCTAAAAGCCCTTCTAACTATATTCTCAGCACTCCCCCTCAAGCCAAACATAGATATCAATCATACCCAACTTGCTAAAAACATATTCTAATTGTCTTAACTACTCCCTTAGTGAGAACATCAACCAACTGATTCTCAGTTGTTACAAACAATAAGCAAAGATCTTGAGAGTTAACTTGATAACAAACGAAGTGCTTGTCAACTTCAATGTGCTTGGTACGAACATACTGAACTGGATTTTGTACTTTGATAATGGCTGCCTTGTTATCACAAAACAACTTCATAGGAGCATAAGCCTTAATTCCCAAATCACGAAACAAAATTTTTAGCCACAACGACATACCATGTGCCATAACCCTGTACTCTGCTTCAGCACTAGACTTTGCCACCACAGTTTGTTTCTTGCTTCTCCAAGTGAACAAAATTCCTCCCACCAAAGTATAATATCCTATAATCGACTGTTTGTCATCTACACCACTAGCTTAATCTACATCAGTGTAGGCCTTTATGTGTGGATGGCCATGATCTGCAAACAAAATGCCCTTTTCAGAAGATGCCTTCAAATATCTTAAGATTCTTTCAACCGCCTACAAGTTAGGAACCTGTGGGGCCTGTATAAACTGACTCACCACATGTACTGCATATACTATATCAGTCTCGTGAGAGAAAGAGAAGTTAGCCAACCAACTTCTAATGCATCTCTTTGTTCAGTAACAACTCTCCCTCACTTCAACTCAGCTTATGATTCGGATCAATAGGAGTCTCTGCTGGTCGAGAACCTAGCTTACCGATCTCCTTCAGTAAGTCTAAGGTATACTTTCTCTGAGATATAAACATACCCTTCTTTGATCAAGCAACCTCTATACCCAAAAAAAATATTTCAGACTTCCTCGATCCCTAATCTCAAATTCTTTTGCCAAAACTTTCTTCAAATTTTGAATCTCCAAAGAATCATCTCATGTCACCATAATATCATCCACACAAACAATCAAAGTAGTAGTCAACTGAAATCGCCTCCTCACAAAGAGAGAATGGTCAGCGTGACTCTGGGAATAACGAATCCTCTTCACAACTTTACTAAACCTCTTGAACCAAGCCCGATGAGATTGTTTAAGTTCATAAATAGACTTCTTTAACCTATAAAGCTTTCCTTCACTGTTGGGAACTTGAAATCAGGTGGAGCCATATACACTTCCTCCTTCAAGTCTCCATGGAGAAATGCATTCTTCACATCTAGCTAATACAACGACCAAGAAAAATTAGCCGCAGATGACAGTAGAACCCATATGGAGTTCATCTTAGCTACAGGTGCAAACATTTCCTTGTAGTCAATCCCATATATATTTGAGTATACCCCTTAGCAACAAGCATGACTTTATACCTTTCAATCGACCCATCTGCCCTCATCTCTTCCATCATAACCTCACACCACTTTACTTCCTAGAATTTAGAAGGCAAAGAACTAGAAGAAACAAAAGATAAGAAGGAATAATAGAAAGGAGACAAGGCTATATATGAAACAAACTTTGATATAGGATGCAAAGTACACAGACTCTTTCCTTGGCGTAAGACCAGGGGAGCATTATCATTAGAGAAGAAGGAAGTACAAACAAAGGAGAATGATTACCCAGTTCTAAGGAATCAAAATTTAGTGAGTGGGTGCGTCGAGGCGATCACCCCCTTTTGGCATCTTTTGTATACTTGTGGTTCATTTGCCTGTTAGTGTTGGGCTGCATTAGTAGTAGCATTAGCAGACCGCCTTAGACTTATTGGAGCAGCAACCGATAGATTCAAAAGAACGGGAATAGGAAGGAGATAAATTAGAGAAGGATACCTCTCTTCCAACTCACTAAACTCCCTATGAAGAAAGGCAGGATTATGAGAAAAATAAGGCATGTCCTAAAAAAAGTGACATCTATATTGACAAAATGTTTCCCAAACACAAGATCAAAACACTTGCATCCATTTCGTGTGGAAAGATACACCCTAAATGGCTTTTGGATCTAACTTGGTCCGATTTAGACCCAGGACATGAACAAAACACATGATTAACTTGAGGTGGAATAATAAAAGACTATTGACTCGGAAAAAAAAGGACTTGATGTGAGGACTTCAACTTAAATACCTTGAATGGCTGATGACTAATAAGATGGGTGGTTATAAGTAGTACATCAACCCCAAAATGCCTTGAAACATGTATCCCTATCAAGAGGCTTTGAGTAACTTCAAGAAGATGACAATTCTTCCACTCTACCACTCCATTCCATTAAAAAGTGTACGGACAAGAGCTTTGTTGAATCATCACATACTCTTCTTAATAGCCCTATAATTCACCTTCAAAGTATTCTCAAGCATTATCTAACCAAAATATTTTTATTTTCTTATCTAACTGGGTGAGTACCATCTTATGACACTTTTTAATATATGTAATACTTCATTACGAGCCTTCATGAGATACAACGAAGTACAACAGAAGAAATCACTGACAAAAGAAATGAAATATGGATAGCCCTCCATGGATGCAATGGAAGTAGGTCTCCACACATCAAAATGAATAATGTGTAATGGAAACAAACTTTTATTCAAACTTGAGGAAAGAGTTTATCTGTGTTGAGATATAAAGTTGTAAGGACCATTTTGTAATAAAAAGGTATTTGAGGGGCTTATATATAATTTTCTTTTTAATAAAATCAAGAGAAGAGAGTTGACGCCCCAACTCTCTCCATTTTTCTCCTATCTTCTTTCTCTTACTTTCTCATCTTTTCCTCTCTTCTAATCTTTCAATCCTAGCAATTATCACTCATCTTTTACTTGGTATCAGAGTAAGATCCAAGCATTGGTTGGAGGTCTTTTGGGTGAGATCCAATGCTAACATCATCATGTTGTACGGGTGAGACATTAGCAGTGTAGCTTCGACTAGGTCCCCTTAATGGAGAAAAGTATAGCATTCAAAGGAGGATAATTTTAGAATTTTTTTTTTTTGGGGTGATTTTTGTAGCATTTATTGGTGTATGTATTTGATGGTTTTTTCTTCAAAATAAAAAATGCTCAAAACCATGGACCTTTTTAAATTTCTTGCTCATGCATTTCTAGGAGAGTTTTTCTTGAGATTTTTCATTGCACACGGGTTTGGTGCATCTAAGCATTTGCCACCTCTAGAAACAAGAATCTTATTGTTTCAATCAAATTTAAGAGAGTTGTGATGAAATTAAAGTAGGCTTCCGTATAACCCAGTTTTGGTCAGACTTCCTGATTTTATTTTATTTTTGAGCTCTCTTGATCTTCTGAAGAATATTTTTTGCTACTCATTGAGGGCTATTTTATGGAAAGATATCAAATTCTAATTTCGGGAGCACAAGTTCATTTGTTTCCAGGGAATCAAGTTCCATTCCTACTATAGCGACAATCCTAGTGCACAAATGACAACTTTGAAGTTGGATGGCACGATTTTCCTTGAATGGACTCAATCCGTCAAGATGTATATCGGTGAGTAAGAAAAACTAGGGTATGAAAATGGTCAGGTTAGAGAACCAACTATGGACGATTCCTCATACAATAAGTGGGAACAATAAAATTTGATGTTGATGTCTTAGTTGCTTAATTCCATGCAACCTCAATTTTTTTTTTTTACTACCACGGACAACCAAAGAAATCTGGGATAAAGTTACCAGAACTTATTACCAGCGACAAAATATTGCTTGTGTCTATCAGTTACGCTAGGAGATTGCTACTATGCATCAGCAAGAGAAGTTTGGCTTCCATATTATTCCACTCTTCAGGGCCTATGGGAAAAGTTGGATCACTATCTATTATTACAATAAGATATTAATGCTGATAGAGAGAGAGACATCAAAACAGGTTGAACACCCAGATCCATAGCTCAACTGGTAGACTGAGTGGAGATACCTCGTTTCAACACTTGAGGTCTTGGTATCGATCCCTAGTGGGGGTGGCTAACATGGAGTGTGTGTACTGACATGGGTGTGTACTAACAAGCTAACCCCCCCCCCCCCCCCAAAAAAAAAAAGGGTTGAACAAAACTGAATATTTTAATTTTTGGCCAAGTTGAATTTTAAATTTGAGTTGACCCATGTGCAGATTTTGGTAGAGATGAGCTTCCAACATTAGACTAAGTTTATTCTTTAATATAGAGTGAAAAAGCAAGAACAAGGCCTTGCAACTAATTCCTTCTAACAATGATCATTCAACTCTTGCAATCTCTTCTGATCCCACTAGGGGGTGAAAAAGGACCCGATCAGAAGAATATGGTGCATGATGAGAAGGGGAAGTAGAAATGTGACCATTGTGGAAAAGCCGACATACGTGGGAGATTTGTTGGGATCTCCATAATTTACCAGCGAGTTCAACTACCCTGGACAATCGTCTTCATCTAGTGATCTTGTTGCTACATTTGCTTCTCATTCCTCAGGTAGTTAATTCCATATCTCCACCTCCCTCTGGGCACTCTTAACTACGAACAATTTATCTTTCATGGACTTAAGAATGCCTCTGCAATCTACTTTCCAAACTAAAAGGTCCATATGGTTCTACTTCATTTACAAAGCTAGGTATCCATGCGTCTGCTAACCTTGTTAATCATCCTTCATCCAATCCATATTGAATCATTGATTCAGGTGCGTCCAATCACAAGATAAGCCCGTCATTCATTTTTTATTCATGTCGGTCCATCATCTAGAAGGGATAAAGTGAGAGTTATTGATGGATCCCTATCTTCCAATTCCGATAAGGGTGATATCAATCCTAATGATTACTTATCTCTGTCCTTTGTGCTTCGGGTTCCAAATTTATCCACAAATTTACTATCTATTAGTAGCCTTACCAAAAGTTTGAATTGTTGTGTAACCTTCCTTCCCACACACTGTGTTTTCTAGGACCTAGTGACGAGCAAAATGATTTAAGTTTGGCCTCTCTACCTTCCGGATATCTATGGTTTTCATTCAGCTTTACACTTAAGTAGTAGTCTTTCTACAGAGTCACAGGGATGAGGTGCCTTTTATCTGTTCTTTTATATGTCCTTTTGTGTGTGTGCATATTCTCAGTGTTTGCTGCTCCTGTGGAGCACCTTATTGTAGCTCTGATATTATAATAAAAAGTTGTGTGGGGTTGGTTGCCCTAACAATACAAGAACATATTCTCTAAACCTCTCTCTCTCTCTCTCTCTCTCTCTCTCTCTCTCTCATTCTCCTCTCTCTTCCATTCCTTTCTTCTTCTTCCTCAAATCTTAGCAACTCGACTTGGTAACAGAGCCCAAGGACACTCAAGTTGATTGAAGCTGTAGGAGCCAACTGACGACAGCAACTGTACGGCTGACGTCAGCAAGTGTACAAACGGTACAAACAGTTTTGCATCGGGAAGAACATGATTTGATGCATAATGATTTTAAAGGAATCATTGTGAGTTTTTTCCCTAGGATTTTTTGGTCTGACTTGAGGCGTGTTTGGGCCGTTTTTCAAGTCTAGAGGAAAAACCCCAAATCATTGTTATTAAGAGATTTCTTCCAAATTGGTATCGATTTTTGAGGATTTCTTCCTATGGATGATCAATTTTACCATATGAGGGCATCCATTGCAGTTTTTCTAACCAGAGAGTGTTTTTAGACATACACCACAAGATCTGGTGTATTCCTAAGGTGCCCCCTTATCATTTTATGATAGAGTGTTGTGTCTGTGCAAGCTTCTTTGTGAAGTTCCCCACTGGATCTTGAGTTCTCTCCTTCCTGGACCCATAGCCCTTTGTTTGGATCCTTTGTTGTGTGGGAATCTATCTCATTTAGTGGGGTGATTGTCCTTCTCTCTTGAGCACCTTCATAAGTGTCATGTTGCTCCTGTTTAGCGTCTGTGGAGCATATGGATGACAAAATATCTTCTGAATCTGGTGCGGGGTTTTTGGAATCACACCCCTTGTTGATTATAACAGTAAAGTTGGATGGTAATAATTATTTGCAACGGGCTCATTCTGTGAAATTATTTTTGGGAGGAAGAGATTGATTTGCCTACATATTAGATGATGCCATAGAACCTACAGATGTGCATTACAAAACTTGGACCAAGGAGAACTACCAAGTCATGGTTTGGTTACTTAACAATATGGATCCGTCTGTCAATAACTCCGTTAGGCTTCTATCTTCTGCAAAAAAGATATGGGATACCCTGCATGACATGTATTTAGAAGCAAGGAATTTATCAAGAGTTTTCAAGTTGATTTCAGATATTGGCAGGTTCCAACAGGATTCCCGATCTCTAAAGGAGTACTTTTCAATCCTTCGAGGTATGTGGGATGAGTCAGATCTCTATCATCCGAGTGCAAGAAAGATCATGATCTTGTTTGTAAACAACGGGAAGAAACCCGCAGAATGTAGTTTCTTTCCGGACTAAACTCGAACGACATTGATGTATCTTCTAAAGTCTAAAAATGAAGTATTTAATATGTTTAAAATATTTTACAATGAGGTGGTTACCCAATTTCAATGCCTTACCAAAGTTCTACACTCTAACAATGGGGGTGAGTACCTGTCACATGCCTTCCTGTCTTTCTTGCAGGACCGTGGTATTCTGTCTTGTACTTTATGTTCACGGACCCCTCAACAAAATGGTGTGGCCGAGCGAAAGAACCGTCATCTTCTTGAAGTCACCCGTGCCCTATTATTTGGTATGAGTCTTCTTAAATATTTCTGGTATGATGCCTTGCTTACTACTATATTTTTAATTAATCGCATTCCATCTCGAATACTGGCTCAGAAATCTTCATTTGAAATTTTGTATTCTTGCAATAAACCCTTTCTTTTATCCCCTAAAGTGTTTGGATGTACATGTTTTGCAAGCTGTACAGTGACAGTCAGAGTGCAATACACTTAGCTAAGAATTCAGCCTTTCATTCAAGGACCAAGCATATTGCCATCAGATATCACTTCATACGTTCGTTACTGGAAGATGGATCAATTGCTCTGGAGAAGATTCATACAAGTGAGAATCCTGCGGATATGCTGACCAAGGCGGTCACAAAGGAGAAGCTGAAGCTCTGTTCAGCTTTGATTGGTCTTCAGGCTTGAAGACGGGGAGGTGGTGCACTCCGGATGAAGAAGACAAAGGTTTATGGAAATGTGTCTCCAAGTGGGAGATTGTTGAGAAGTGGA
This sequence comes from Magnolia officinalis, assembly GCA_021015155.1. Classification (NCBI taxonomy): domain Eukaryota; kingdom Viridiplantae; phylum Streptophyta; class Magnoliopsida; order Magnoliales; family Magnoliaceae; genus Magnolia; species Magnolia officinalis. Next base: position 59,325,980 of record JAJHSJ010000011.1, read on the forward strand.
GCCACATCTGGGGCCGCCCACGACCAGTCGAGGTTGCGCGGATTTCGTGTCGCAAGTCCTTTTGCAACTGGGATGCAGAAAGGGAAGTTGCCAAAACTATAAATTGGGGTCCCTAGGGCTATTCTAGGTTAAGATGAATTTTAGGAAATTATTCTGAGGTGTGGGCAAAGGATTTTCTCTGTACTTCCAAGGGAGAGGTTAGTATATTGCCTTGTAATCTTCGTTTCTCTTCATAGTGGAATTTTGCATCCGTGGTTTTTTACCCTAGTTTGGGGTTTTTCCACGTATATCTTGTCTCGTGGTTTGTTTTGGATTGCTTTGATCTATTTCTAGTTTATATTTCTTCCTGTCTATCGTTTGTGGGTGAGGCCTTAAATTGGATCTAGGCTCACTGCGTTGTTGGCGTGCTGCGCAACACTTCAAAGTATAGAAGGCGATGGTAGAGAAACAGTTAGGGCGAAAATTGAAAGCGTTGAGGATAGATAACGGTGGATAATTTGCCTAAAATGAATTTAACCAGTTTTGTAAAGATGAGCGAATAGTACGGCATAACATATTCAGGCACACACCAAAGCAGAACGGTGTGGCGGAATGGATGAATAAAACTCTCCTGGAGAGAGCCCGAAGCATGTTGAGCAAAGTTGCGTTAAACAAGGAGCTATTGACTAAGGCTGTTAACACGGCTTGTTACTTAGTGAATTGGTTTCCGTCTACGCCAATTGGTTGTAAAATTTCGTCTATGCTGGGTGAAGCGATCAGTTGGATGTCAAAGCTTCAGTCTATAGTTACTCTTTTCATTACCGAAGCTGAGTATATGGCAGTGACGGAGGCATTCAAGGAAGGTGTTTGGTTGCGTAAAATGATGAATGAACTCAGGCTTCAACACGAGGCTGTGCCGGTTAATTATGATAGCGAAAGCGCGATCAATTTGGCGAAGAATTCTGTTTACCATTCCTAGAACTAAACATATTGATGTTCGTCATCATTTTATTTGACAGGTGCTTGAGGAAGGCGATGTTACTCTCGAGAAGATCCATACGAGCATGAATCCCGCAGAAAAGGTGGTTCCCGCAGAGAAGTTCAAGTTTTGCTTGACTTCTCTAAGTTTGGTGAAAGGTTGATGAAGACGGAGCGTACACAAAAAACAACGGCGTTGGTGAAGTTATGATGGAGGCGATTAGAGATGGAGCTTGAAGCAATGGTTCATGATGATTGAAGCCATGGTGGAGATTGTTGTCTGATATCTTCAATTTGTACATGAAACAGGGTCTCGATCGATTGAACAACATGGTCTATCAATTGAGTGAGCCTCGGATTATACAGATTGGTCTCTGGACAGTTTTGGACAGTCTCGATCGATCGAATTGTTGGGTCGATCGATCAAAAATTATCGAAAAATATTTGTAAACTCTCTGGACACTTTTGAGCATGTTCGAGTGATTAAACATGTGGTGCTCGATCGATCGAGGACTGCTTAATCGATCGATGCTTTGATCGACAGCCCGCGCGGTACTGTGTAATTGCGCGATCGGTTTTCTATCCCGGGTCTCTTACTGTATATATGGGTGTAAATCGCGATTAGGGTATTGCTAAGAGGGCTTAAACATTTTTAAAGGGAGGATAAGGTTTTCTGAAGGGTTTCGCATCGGTGAGTCGATCCATCTCTTGTAATATTGCTTTCATAGTGGATTTTGCTGTCACTTTGTGCCATGGTTTTTTCCTGCGAGGGTTTTCCACGTAAAATTCATGTGTTCTCTGTGGTGCTTGTTTGCATTTATTTATCTATTTTTTTATTCGAATTCAGGGTTTGCTTCCACGGATTCCCAATAATAGTAACATAACCTTACCCAAAAAAAATCACAACTCCCTCGAAACTCCTCCAAATCGAGAAGGCCAGAAACAAAATTGAAAACCCAATAATCCATTTAATGATGGAAGCTGTTGAAAACGATGGTGAGAATGATGTGCCTGATCGTGGTTGGAAAACAAAGGAGAGAAGACAAGCTATGGTGGAAAATACGGAAAGCAAGCGAAGGCTCTCTCTTCCTTTCTGATCCTTTATGTCTCGAGGTTCTCGAAAGGATGGTTTCCTATTAATTTCTCGTGTGCTTTCAGTAAGGCAGGAGTTGTGATGGAGGTCGTTCTTCTACGGGATCGTTTCTCTTCTAAGCTGTGGAGTTTCGCCAAGAAGAAAATCCTCACCATTGACAATCTCCAAAGAAGATCCCTCGTTTTGCCTAACATATGCCTTATGTGTATGCAAGATGGGGAATCGATCGATCATCTTTTTATTCACTGCCCTTTTGTGAAGAAGATTTGGGATCATTTTCTAGGTCTTTTTAGTATTAGTTGGGTTATTCTGAATGCAGTGGAGGATCTTCTTTAGGCCTGGCATGGAGGAGCGATAGGGAAATCTATCAAGGCTAGGTGGAGGCTTCATATCATGGCTATTATGTGGGTTGTATGGGGAGTGAGAAATGTGTGTTCTTTTCGTAATGTAGCCATGTCTGTTGAAGAAGTTATTTGTAGAATTAAATATCTTATATCGAGTTGGGTAGTGTACGTAAAAGCTACCTAGTTTGGCTCCTAGGCAAGGTATCTCGTATCGGTATCGGTTGGCATAACGGTGCCCACCGATACGGATACGGATACGGGAGTGTATCGGCGATACGGGGGCGTAACGGCCCGTAATGGTGCAATTTTATTTTATTTTTTGCCAAAAAAATATGAAAAAATCCGGAATATTCTAAGCATTCCAAATATGCATTCATTTATAATTGGAACATTGTTTATGGTGGTGTAACGGTCCACTCTTTGGTGAGAAGCTGTATCGGACTGTCTGATGAATTTATGAACCAGACAACCTGGTATTGGCTATAGATATTTTATATTTAATTATTTAACTATATAATATCAATATGAATTAATTAGAATGAATCTAATACCAAAATATCTCATATTTGTAGGTTTGGTGTATTACATACCTTGTGACTTGTGTACATTTTATTTCAACATACAATCTAGGGACTTTTATGTCCAATTATATAATTCATATATCTAACAAATTAATATAATTTTTCCCAATAAATCTTAAGAAAAAATTTGAAATTATATTCAAGTAAATAGTGTTGTTGATTTAGAACTGATTTGGTGGACCATTTGATGCCCCAAATCAATGTTAAATTCATGCAATCTATTGGCACTTATCTCATTAATGGAATGATGGATATTTATTGAACAGTGATAAATGAAAAATATCAAATGATCCTATTTCAACAAACCAAGTGTTTGCAAATTAACGGTGAAAATCATTTTTCAACATACAATCTAGGGACTTTTATGTCCAATTATATAATTCATATATCTAACAAATTAATATAATTTTTCCCAATAAATCTTAAGAAAAAATTTGAAATTATATTCAAGTAAATAGTGTTGTTGATTTAGAACTGATTTGGTGGACCATTTGATGCCCCAAATCAATGTTAAATTCATGCAATCTATTGGCACTTATCTCATTAATGGAATGGTGGATATTTATTGAACAGTGATAAATGAAAAATATCAAATGATCCTATTTCAACAAACGAAGTGTTTGCAAATTAACGGTGAAAATCATTTAAATAATTTAATTTTGGAATTGTGACATGGCAACAATAGTGCCATAATTTAATTTATTAATTTTGAGATAATGTATGCCTCATGGACAATTTTTACAGCCATGTACATAGGGCCCACCACGATGTATGTATTGTATATCAATGACATCCATCCGTTTTATCAAATCATTTGAAGGCATGGTCAAAAAATGAGGTAGATCCATATCTAAGGTGGACCACACAGTAGGGATTGAATTCCCACAATTAAAACTTTTATTATTATTATTATATATATATTTTTATTTTTAAGCTGCGACTTTTGTTTTCCTTGATCCAAGTCCATGCAACCTTATCAGTAGTTTTGATGGTAGATAAACATTACAGTGGGCCATAATAAGTTTTTAACAGTGGGCATTCAATTCATTTTTTGGATAATGTTCTAAAATGAACTCTAAAAATAGATGAACGGTGTAGATATAATAAATACATCACTGTGGGGCCCATGTAACTTTGATCTCCTTTAAACCGTTCGTACAACTCGGAGCTCGAGGAGCGTCAGTGGAAGCGGATTGGCTGGTGTACCTCACACCAGCTATATAGCTGCTGTATTAACGTCACGAGGTATGTGTTATATCCAAACCGTCCATCCATTTGGCGAGCTCGTGTTAAGGCTTGAGACTAAAAATAAGACATATAGAACTATCAAGTGTGGTACACTGAAAAAAAAGCAGCGAGGGATTGAACGTCTACCATTGAAACCCATTTTGGGGTCACAGAAGTTTTGGATCAATATGAAAAAAATAAAAAATCCTCTTCATACTGGTCTTTGTGACCTTATGAACAGATTGGATTGAAAATAAACGTTATGGTGGGCCCTACGAATTGTTTAACGGTGAAAATCATTATCTCCGCTGCTATTTGTGGTGTGGTCCACCTGATCTTTGGATATGATTCATTTTTTGGATAATGATCTAAAATGATCTCTAAAAATAGATTAACGGTTTAGATATAATAAATACATCACTATGGGGCCCATGTAACTTTGATCTCCTTTGAACCGTTCGTACAGCTCGGAGCTCGAGGAGCGTCAGTGCTTGTCTTCGCACGACACGTACCTACAACAACGATATAGCTGGTGTGTGGTACACCAGCCAATTTGCTTCCATTCTTTTCCCGACCGAGAGAGGGAGAGTGAAATGAGAGGGAAAAAGAAAAAATGAGAGGGAAAGAAAGGGAAATGGAGAGAGAAGAAGAAAACGAGAGGGAAAGAAAGAGAAAATAAGAGAGAAGGGAAAAACAAGAGCTGCAGCTGCAGCCCGAGAAGAAGGAGAAAACGAGAGGGGGGCCGCAGCCGCAGCTCGAGAAGAAGAAGAAGAAGAAGAAGAAGGAAAGAAAAAAAAAAAAAAAAAGGTATGTATTTTTTTTTTTTAAAAACCCTATTTCCTTTAGGCCTTATGCCCAGTAATGGCCGTTACGTTCACAGAATCGGGGGGGTGCCCGTTTCGACCCCGTATCGCGTAACGGCCTGGGCTGTTACCATTACGATACGGCCGATACGGCCGTATCGTAACAGATACGGGACACCCTGCTCCTAGGGTTTTCTTTTCTTTTTCTCTCTCTGTTTTTTTTTTTTTTTTTGGCTGTATATTCTTTCCTCGCCTTTTGGCGTGCCTTTCAATAAATTTACTGTTACCTCTAAAAAAACTCCTCCAAATCGGAGAGACTGAAACCAATGGCTAGAGAAACTCTATAGGAATAAAACCTTCATAGCCTAGATCGACAAAAAATCCCTGCCTTGAAGAACGAATCAAATAACAAAAAACTGTATCTTTTTCAAAATTTCCGGAAATCTTTATCAAATCTATTGAAACTTGGCTAAAAAATCAGAGTGATCTAGATCCTATACTCGTCTGGCCCAAAGCATGTGGTCTACAATTGCTGACATCAGTCGTACAACCCTATGATGTCACCAACAGTTGTAGAGGCCTTAGGATGTGGAAAAGGCAAGTGATTCCTTGCTTTGATACCAAGTATAAAAGAGGAATAAGATTTTGAAAGAGAGGTAGAAGAAGGAGAAGAAAGAGAAAAAAAAAAAAGAAGAAAAGAAGAAGAATAGAGGAGAAAACCTTAGGGCTCTATTCAGCCCTCTTTCTCTTATTTAAACGCAATTTATTGAAAATTACAAATAGGCCCTTATTAGAATACATATTACATAAAAGCCCTTCCAACTAGATTCTGAACACTTTGCAATAGTATTATACAAGAAAACGTCTTAGAGATGGATCACAAAATTACCCCTGAAGTAGTAAAAATAATTGGATGGCAGTTTAGCCTCTACGCAGTAAATTATTGCCTAAACAATAAGCCCTATCATATAAATATAGCAGTAAAAATAATTGGTAGGCAGTTTCGCCTCTACATAGTAAATTAATGCCTAAACAATAAACCCTATCATATGAATATGATAGGGTTTATTGTAATATATTTGATGCTTTCCTGATCTCGGTTCTTTGATGCATCGAAAACTTGTAATCATATATTTCTTTTCTTTTCTATAGAAGCCTTTTAATGGCTTTTAACACAAATCTCCTCCATGCCATACAACATTGCTCAGCTAAGGCAAGCCCATTTGCATGATTATACTCCACACAATGTATCGCAGGTCCACGTTTCAATGTCAATGGAGACTGAATATCAATACAAACTATGACCTCAGCACTGTCAAGTAATGAAATTCAAATGATTACTGCTACTGTTCTGCATGGAAACATAGTAATTTGCATGTGCCCTAGAGCAACTTTGTCATGTCCTAAAATTAAGATCTAACCAAGAGAAGACCAACGTGGAGATGTGTCTTCCACAAAGATGGAAAGTAATCAAATGCTGCTGCCTTATGTACCTTACAAAAGATTTGTGAGACAGGACCATCATTTTCAGATGCTGTCAGTTCCTGCTCGACTTTCTCTAATCCTTTGTTTATCGCTTGCATCTCTTCTGCCAAATATTTCAATTGTATCTGTATGGAAAATGGAAAATAGCTATTTGATTCAATTCTATACGAATTGGTTTATAATAGCACCAACAAAATTTCAAACCTTATCAAACCCGAATACCTTTGACGAAGGTTCCAAGATAACAAGGTCCTTTTGAAAATCAATAAGTTCTGGTAGCTTCTCATAAAGCACCTACAGCTTGTCAGGCAGAGAAGAGAGTAAAAAAAGAAAGTAGCACGTGAAGACAAGCTGTAAAATGATATTGATTAGCTAGGGAAGCTTCCAGCTATAAAATGTTACTAGTGCAAATGCGCTGCAGGTAAGGTTAGAGGATAGAATCAAGAGAATTCTGAGAGGCTATGTATAATGCAACGATTTCCGAACAGAGGATATTTGTAGGAGGAGACTTAAATGGTCATGTAGGAAAAGAATGTAGAGGATATAAGACAGTCCATGGAGGATATGATTTTGGGAGAGAAATGAGATGGGAATGCTATCTTGATTTTCTTATGGCATGAAATTTAGCGGTAGAAAGTACATCCTTTAAAAAGAGAGAAACATTTAATAACTTACGAAAGTGGATCGTATACAAGCCAAATAGATTTATTTTTACTGAGGAAGACAATGATTAACATGAAAGGATAGCAAGGTTATACCAGAGGAGAGTTTGACCGCACAACTTGGGCTAATAGTTATGGATGTTTATAGAAAGAGATGGAAGAATTAAGAGTGAAATTAATAGGTGTACAAAAACAAGATGTTGGAATAAAAAAGGATAGAAAACAATGTTTAAATAAATTGATGGAAGAAGGAAAGTAGAATGTTGAGGAAGAAGTTCATATTATGTGAAATGAGATGGTTGCTTACATTAGGAAAGTGGCAAAAGATGTTTCAAGAATATCTGGAGGGAAAAGGCACTCATATAAGGAAACTTGGTGGTGGAATAACGATGTATAGGAACTGTTAATAATAAATGTTCATGTTTTTTAACAAACATATAAATGCAAAACAGATCACTAAGGGCCTGTTGGGTAAACTCATTTGCTGCACTTATCACTGAAAGGGACTGTTTTCAGTGATTTTCCCTGATTCAGATTGTTTGGTAAATCCAAAATATTAAGCGCTTAATCTAGATTTTCACTATAAAAAAAAAATGGATGTTTTTAAGCTTCCATCCTTTGGCTGGCTTAATGTTGAAAACTGAATGCGGTAAGTGATTTTGAGTCAAAACTTTTTCAAAATGGCAACTTTACCCTCTCCTTATAACTTGTGGTGCCAGCTTTGACACGAAGGGTAGAAGCCTACTTGATGTGGCAAAGTTCTTTGCCCCATCATGATGTATGTGTTATATCCACACCGTCCATCCATTTCGCCAAATCATTTTAGGGCATGAACCAAAAAATGAGGCCAACCCAAAGCTCAAGCGGACCACACCACAGATAGTGGTAGGGATAATGACACCCACTGTTGAAACCTTCTTAAGGCCCACTATGTTGTTTATTTGCCATCAAATCTGTTCATGAGGTCACATAGACCTGGATGAAGGGAAAACACAGATATAAGCTTGATCCAAAACTTTGTGGCCCCCCAAGAAGTTTTCAATGGTAGATAATCAATCTCCACTGTTTTCTATGGTGTGGTCCACTTGAGCTTTGGATGCGCCTCATTTTGGGGCTCATGACCTAAAATGATCTAGATAAATGAATGGACAGTGTAGATCTAACACATACATCACGATGGGGCCTAGAAAACTTTGCCACATCAACACTGTAGTGCATGTTCTGCGACATGCAATCCGAGTAAAAGGGAGTGTTGTTTAAGGTAACACGTTGGTGGGTGTTGCGTTGACTGTGGGCCCACCTCGATGCATGTGTTGTATATCCAAGCCGTTCATCAATTTTTTCCAGATAATTCTAGGGCATGGTCCTAAAAATGAAGAAGATCCAAATCTTGGGTAGACCGTACCATAGGATACTATGGTAATTGAACTCTCACCATTAAAATTTCTTGAGGGCCACAAAAGTTTTGGATCAAGATGATATTTGTTTTTTCCCTTCACCCAGGTCCGTGTGACCTAATCAACAGGTTGGATGGCAAATAAACATTGCAGAGGGACCTAAGAAATTTTAATGGTAGGCGTTCAATCACCACTGTTTCTTGTGGTGTGGTCCACCTGAGATTTAGACCCTAAGAAGTGGTCCAAAAAAAAGAAGCGGATGCAAATTTCAGGTAGACCCTAAGAAGTTGTTAATGGTGGGCGTTCAATGACCATTGTTTCTTGTGGTGTAGTCCACTTGAAATTTGTATTTGTTTCATCTTAGGGCCTTGCCCTAAAATAGGATGGCAAAACAGATAAACAACGTGCATATATAATTTAATCTTTCTTTTAATTTGATCTTATGCATGGATAGACAATTGAAACTATTTTGTTTGTTGAATGATAAATATTTGGTGGCATGCACACCTATAAGATTAATATATATATATATATATATATATATATAATATATATATATATTATATATATATATATTATATATATATATATATATATATATATGGCCCACTTATTCTACAGGACATGAATATTTTTCTCGGGCCAATTATTATTATTATTATTTTTTAATTTTATTTTTTTTTTTTTAATTCAAGGTCATCGATCCAAAAGCATGTTATAGGTGGGACTCTATAGATGAATGGCCTAATATCGTGCTAGTGTGAGATGTCATGGTCCACTAATCGAAGGGTTATGATTATTCTATCAAGAAGAGTATAGTACATGGTCCATCAATTGAAGGATTATGCTTGAGAGATATGTGGATGGAACATAGGTGTACCAAATCTGGTGGCATGGCAATAACATGTTTCATTTCATACTCTACAAAAGATAGAAATTGAGATGGGCAAATATACAAATTGCCAATTTTCAGACATTTGTGATTTATGTCTACCAAACAGGTTTTTGTGAAATCAGTGCTTATAAGATATCGGAACCTTTTTCAAACAAATTACCAAACAGATTTTTCAGTGCCTATAAGTACTTAAATCCAACACTTTAAGTTTTCAACACTAAAATTGATTTTCATGCCTTATTTTTCAGTTTACCAAATGGCACCTAAGTACTAATGAAACTAAACTTAAGGCTTTTGATGAACTTTACAATAATTTAGGGACAACAGACAGTGAGAAAGATTTCTTCAAACTTGCAAATTTGAGATGGAAGAAGGGTAGAGACCTAGATCATGTTAGATGCATTAAGAGCGATGACTAGAGGTAACTAGTCAAGGACAATGAGATCAATGAAAGGTGGAGAAGCTATTTTCATAACTTGTTAAATGACAACCACTCTGAAAGCATAGTGATAGAAGGAACCATAAACTCATATAATGTCTGAGACCAAAGATACTTTCATACGATTAGGATATTTGAAGTGAATGAAGCTTTGAGAAAGATAAAACAAGAAAGGCCCTCGAACAAGATGGTATACCAATAGAGGTTTGGAAGTGCATGGGAGATACTGCGTTACTTTGGTCGACAAAGTTGTTTGACAAGATTTTAAGATTGAAGAAAATGCAAGAGGAATGGGAAAGAAGTATCATGGTACCTATTTGTAACGTCTCGGAAAAATCCGTACAAAGACCCAAGTACCACCTCAGGCAGAAATCACTCGGGACCAAATCCTTTAGAAATTATACGAAATTAACTAAGTGCTAAACTAGATTAGCTGTGAAATTCGCTTGAACCACTTTAAATACGAACTGCAAGACCCAAAACTTGTAGAATCATTAACGCTACATTACCCTGAAACCTAGGACCAATCTCTAAACCCGGTTGCTCTTGGGAGCACACCGAAACCTTATATTGGACTTGGACCGCGCGTCGAAAGTCCGATTACCGCGAAACTATACGCTTATGACCGCCTTACTGGGCTTGACAACCATCTCGGAAATCAAGTCCAGATAGTACCCAGAAATGCACAACTTTAGCCCGGAGCGAAGTGTGTGAGAAACGCGAATACCTTTGGAAAATAAACTCAGATTTAAGTGAATTGGGTCATTCGCTTGCAGGCCAAATTTAAGCTTTCAGACCGTCAGAACCCTACCCAAATACACCCTCGGATCAGGGAAATTTCCCAGCACAGGTCCATGTACTCGTGGCCCTGATCGAGCGACGATGACCGTTGAACTGAAACTGGTCCGCCACGGCGATCCACAAATCCGATCGGACTGAAAACTTAGCCTGGCATAGATCCAATGTCAGGGAACTTCCCCCTGACCGTAGGCAGAAAAAGGGCCTCCGGATGTGCTCCGGTGGATCGAAACAGCCACTATTTGGCTATAACCTAAGTATACCATGGCTCTAGGGTCATTCCCATCAGTTCTGAGCCTATATAAGGGCCTTAAACCCTCTCTCTCTCATGTCATACGAATTTTCAACCCTAGGAGAGAGAAGAGAGAGAAAAGAGAAGAAGAAAGTGAGGAGAAGAGAGAGAGTGAGGGTTTGTTCCTGGGATTCAATCCCATCACTCCACGGGTTGATTCAACCTTTCTGAATCGCTATCCCGGCGATTTCGACTCCGTTCTTGGGTAAGTAGGGTATCAAATAGTGTAAGTGATGAAATAGCTAACCTATTTCATGCTATAGGTGGCCGTCGTGCCGTAGACAAAGACTTGGCATACAAACTGAGTTCGATACTTGTTTATCGGCGAAAGGTGCGGACTATAAACGTTTAGGTTATGGTTTTCAAGGCTTTCAATGTCAGTCAATGATTTATGATTGACTTGAGTGCTATCACATATGCGTAGTTAGGATGTTTCAGCATATTATACATATATGTAGGTTAGGCTATTTTCAATGCATTCTAAGTGTTTGTTGAAATGACTGAATGAATATGAAATTATGAGTTGTGCCTGCCATGTCTATGGAATGCAAATACATGATTGTTGTGTATGTCACAACTCCTTGTTGGAAGGATTTGTCCAAATATATGTTATAATCAACATATGTTATGTATGTTGATATTTGCAGTATGAGTGTGTGATAAAATGTATGTATGAGAAGTTGTTAGATGAACTGTACTTAATAGGGATGTTAAGATAGGATTCCCAACTACCTTAACTATATGCATAAATTCCTTCAAGTAGCTGTAATCTAAATGGTGGGGTTTGTGTAGAATATGTTTATGTAGAATGGCATGTTATATGTGTTTCATTATACATCCAAATGCTATCCATGTTTGCATTGGTTGTTAAATATTGTATGATTATCATGTGTACATATTTCTCATATCAGAGTGTGTTTGGGACTATGGTATAGTCCAGGCAATTGGTAACAGGTCCTGGTTTGGTGGCTGAGGTTGTTTCGCCACACAGGACGTGTTCGATGAATCCGAGCCATACTTTGGTTGTCGACAGTGGTTAGGCCACACGGAGTGTTTACGCACTTCATGTCGATCATCTCGATGTGCGCCCGTACCAGTCAAGCTCGTCAAGTAACCCGATTGGCCCGATGTATGTTCACCATGTATGGACGCAATTGCTTGAACCTAAGGTACCAAACCCACCAGTGGAAACCCCGTTAACCTTGGTACCTCGATCCGCTAAGACTCATGAGCCGGACATGATGGAATGGGACACCGTGGTCGAGCTGTCGGCCTACACCGGGGTGACGAGCTCACCCTAGTGACCAGTAAGCAACCTAAGCTCGTGACCCGAATACGGTGGTATGGGACACTGTATTTGAGCAGTCGGTCTACGATTAGGTGACGAGCCATTCGCAGTGACCTCGAGCATACTCTGAGACTGCGCTAAGGCGACGAGCCTTTCCGTAGCAACTTGAGTATAAGCTAGGCCTGCATTGAGGTGACGAGCCCTTTGTAGCGACCTGGAACCGCAATATCGTATGAGACTAGCTAGGACTGACGACCCTAGAATGGATCATTGCTTGGGAAATGATATAAGGGAGGTACCTTAGCTTCTCAATCCTGCTGTATGAAAAGGTCTAATAAGAACTCGGTAATCACGCTCATGCACCGCATTGCATGTGCCTTTGGCGTTGGCGTTGAGCACAGAGGAAGGGGTGCATGCCGCGACCGTAAGAGGAAGATCGCAGAGGGAGTGCAGGCGAGGGCATGCATCATTAATACATATCATGTTTGCATTAACCAGAGTACTTAGGGATGTTTGATTGTATTGCTTTATCATTACTGCTTGATTGAATTGATAACATGTTAACCTTTGCCTTATAGCTCCACCATGGTATGCCAAAACGGTTACGTATCGGCCGTAACGGCCGATACGTAACGGTAACGATGTGAACCGTTACGCGTTTCAGGGTCGTATCGGCCGTTACGCAATTTTGTACCCGTATCGACCGATACGGGCCCGTTACGGGGCGTATTGGCCGTTACGGCCGTTACAGGGCCGTTACGGGCCCGTATTGGCCGAATTTTTTTTTCCCTCATTTTAAGCTCTGTTTTTGGTTTTTTTTTAAAACCTCTTACTTCCAAACTGTTTCTCACTCCTCTACTACTAATTTCGACCAACCTTGACTAGGTATTTGAGATAAAAACACATTATATTACGGATTTTCTTGAATCAAAGCTCGGTAGGCCATTTTTCAGAAATTTGTCAAAATAGGTATTTATACTTTTTTTAATATGTTTTGATGTTTTAATCATGCCATATGATGTGTTAATCATAGTAGAACATGTTAATGTGCATTTTACAAATTTGGGGTGCCATTTTATATTTTTAATATTTTTTTCTATTTACGCATGAATTTTGGCCCCTTTTTTTAAAATTCGAAAAATCAATTTTTAATGGTTGTTTTGCTGTTTTAATCATGCCATTTGATGTGTTAATCATAGCAGAACATGTTAATGTGCATTTTACAGATTTGGGGTGCCATTTTATATTTTTTTAATATTTTTTTCTATTTACGCATTTATTTTGGCCTTTTTTTTGAAAATTCGAGAAATCATTTTTTTAATGATTCTTTTGTTGTTTTAATGATGCCATATGATGTGTTAATCATAGTAGAACATGTTAATGTGCATTTTACAGATTTTGGGTGCCATTTTATATTTTTTAATATTTTTTTCTATTTACGCATGAATTTTGGCCCCTTTTTTTAAAATTCGAAAAATCAATTTTTAATAGTTGTTTTGCTGTTTTAATCATGCCATATGATGTGTTAATCATAGTAGAACATGTTAATATGCATTTTACAGATTTGGGGTGCCATTTTATATTTTTTAATATTTTTTTCTATTTACGCATTTATTTTGGCCCTTTTTTTGAAAATTCGAAAAATCATTTTTTAATGATTCTTTTGCTGTTTTAATGATGCCATATGATGTGTTAATCATAGTAGAACATGTTAATGTGCATTTTACAGATTTTGGGTGCCATTTTATATTTTTTTAATATTTTTTTCTATTTACGCATGAATTTTGGCCCCTTTTTTGAAAATTTGAAAAATCAATTTTTAATAGTTGTTTTGTTGTTTTAATCATGCCATATGATGTGTTAATCATAGTAGAACATGTTAATGTGCATCTTACAGATTTGGGGTGCCATTTTATATTTTTTAAATATTTTTTTCTATTTACGCATGAATTTTGGCCCTTTTTTTGAAATTTTGAAAAATCATTTTTTAATGATTCTTTTCCTGTTTTAATGATGTCATATGATGTGTTAATCATAGTAAAACACGTTAATGTGCATTTTACATATTTGGGGCGCCATTTTATATATTTTTTATATTTTTTCTATTTACGCATTTATTTTGGCCCTTTTTTTGAAAATTCGAAAAATCATTTCTTAATGATTCTTTTGCTGTTTTAATGATGCCATATGATGTGTTAATCATAGTAAAACATGTTAATGTGCATTTTACATATTTGGGGTGCCATTTTATATTTTTATTTTTATTTTTTTTCTATTTACGCATGAATTTTGGCGCTCAAAAATAATTGCAAACACCTAAATGTAAGATATTTTCATATTACATTCATTCTAATATATCTATCATTGATAGTAAGTTAGAAAATTAAATATATGAATTTTGTAGTCAAATTTAGGTTATCTGGTTCATAAATTCATCAGACAGTCCGATACAACTTCTCACCAAAGAGTGGGCCGTTACACCACCATAAACATGTTCCAATTTATTAACGAATGCATATTTGGAATGCTTAGAATATTCCGGATTTAATCCATATTTTTTCATATTTTTTTGGCAAAAAAAAATTTTTGCGCCGTTACGGGCCGTTACGCCCCCGTATCGCCGTTACGCCCCCGTATCCGTATCGGTTTCGGAGGGCACCGTTACGCCAACCGATACCGATACGGGACACCTTGAGCTCCACTGAGTTGATCACTCACTCCCACGTTCTGGGATGGTGTTTTAAACACCAACCAGACTCTGTCTTAGCTGCAAGTGATGGCGATGTTCATGAGGTAGAGCCGGACTATTACGATGACGAAGAGTTCTCCTATATACAACTCTCTGGCGGGTCTATGTAGACCTGGAGTTGCGCTGACGGGGCTACAGAGTTTTGGATAGAGAAACATTACACTTTCTTATTTTGTACATTTTGGAACTAAACTTATAATTATTTAACCTAGTGACAATCATAATCTGAGGGCTTGCTATTACTTTCATACAGTTTATATACATATCATAGTCTTCCGCTTGCGTAATTCCAATTGTCTCTGGAGTATGATATACTGATTTGGTATAATCTCATTCATGTTTAATGCACTAATATGGACAACATTCAATCATCATTAATTATGTTGCATAAGTGATGTGTTGGAACTCGGGAGTCGGGTTTTTGCTCGACCCCCGATTTTCAGGACGTTACACTATTTATACGAATAAAAGAGAAAAAGCTGCATGAACTATCGTGGGATGAAACTTATTGAGCCATACTTTGAGACTTTAGGAGAGATTGATTGAGTAATGAGTAAAGGAGTAAAGAGGAAAGACTAAGGGCCTGTTTGTTAAATCTGAAGTCTAAAGCCTGAAGTCTGAAATCTGAATTTGAAGTATGAAAACCAGTTTTGTAATTGTTGCTGAAGTTTAAAAATTAAGTACTGAATCTGAAGTCTGAAAACATGTTTCGCAACTATTGCTGAAGTCTGAAAATGAAGTACTGAATCTGAAACAACTTGTTTGTTAACAAACGTCTGAAATCTGTTAATTTGACACATTTGCCCATCTCCAATTTGGAAATGTTTTTACATTATGAAGGTTTTTCTTTAAAAAAAAAAAAATTTAAATAAAAATAAAACCATTAAACATCCCTTTAATGCAAATAAGGCATGGGCCAAAAAATGAAGTAGATCCTAATCTCTGGTGGACCACACCACGAGAAATGGTGGTCATTGAACGCCCACCAATACCACTCACAAATCCAACTCTGACCTTGGGTATGCATATAAAGTACTCACCGTGAAGAGATACACGTGATGTAAATCCTTTAACATGTGTTATATCCACACTGTCCATCCATTTTGTAATATCATTTTAGGGCACAACCCCAAAAATGAAGAAGATCCAAAGCTTATGTGGATCACACCACAAAAAGTAGTGAGACAATGGCAACTACCGTCGAAACCTTCCTAGGGCCCACCAAGATGTTTATTTGCCATCCAACATGTTCATAAGGTCAGATAGACCTGAATGAAGGGAAAGCACAAATATCAGCATCATCCAATGGCAGGCCTTTAATTCCTACTGCTTTTAATGGTTTGGTCCTGTAACGTCCTGGATTTTTGCTATTTTGGATTTCCTAAAAAAAATCCTTAGAAATTTTGATATAACTAGCCTAACTTACTGACCTTTGACATTCGAGGTGAGCTTATACACGGGTGATACCGGTAAAGAATTGCGTAAATCCGATTAATCAACCGTAGGAAGTCAACGAATCCGCCCAATCACTTAAACATCAAGTTTAGCCTTGGGATATATTCACATAGGATCCAAATCTAGCTGACCTATCACTGACTAATCGAGACAACTTTAACTGAATAAAGACCTACCTAAAGCCGAGACAACTAAGGGTCAGGTCTTAATTAACAAACAAAATCAACCCAACTACTTATTTATCCTACGAACCAACGGTTTAGAGTGATTATGACCGAATTGCCATTTTTGTTAATTGCGAATAGGCCACACTATGAACTTAGCTAATCCAGACCCTAATCATTGCGCACAAGAAATCTTCCTACCCAATTCATTTTAGAGATGCCCTGATTATCCGAATAAGCTCTGAACCACTCATTAGTGGGCCACTAAACCTGACGCTATAGAAAGGCGTTCGTCTTAGTGGGCTTGACGTCCATCATGGGTGGCGAACTAAGAAAGTGCCCATAACTACTCAACTTGGGCAAGAGGCTGAGTGCTTAGAACAAGCAAATGCCCTAGGCTGAAATATGAAACTTAAGTGAAATAGACAGCCCACTCTTTCGCGAAGTTGTGACTTTCCGACCGTTAGATCGCAACCAAACTCGAGGTACGAGTTAAAGATATTTCCCTGCTCATATCCGTATAGCCGCGGCCCCGATCGAGCACCGACGACTGTCAATCGCAAGTGGGGTCCCCACGGTTGATCAAAGCATCCGATTGCCGCCTGGTTGTGGTGAAACATAGATCCCATAGCGGGGCACCTACCCCATGGTGTAGGCAAGCCAGTGGGCCCCCGGAAGGCCCTATAAGTCGAAAGCAGCCTCTCCCAAGGGAAGTTTATTGGAAAAGGGGGCACCGGGGCTATTTATGCACATTCCTGGCACTATAAATAGCCCCAATTCCCACTCTCTCGCTCCCATACGAAATTTCAGTTGCAACAAAGGGGAGAGAGAGAGAGGAGAAGAGTGGGAGAAGGTGCAGGAAGGGGTTGATTGGAGCATTCGCCCCATCCCCACTAGCCCGCCACGTAGCTGTGATCGCGCCACACCGCCGAAATTGCCCCGACGACAAATAGAGGTAACCATCGAGCCTTTTCTTGAGATTTGGGCCTTAGAGGCCGATTGCATGTGCCCTTACAAGTTAACCTCGTCGTGCAGGGCACTGGTAAGTCTATCCACAGGACCCTAACCCTAAGAGCGGGTCCAAAAGTTCTACTTACCACTCCAAGGTGCGGACCATTACCCCTAAGTTGCCCTTTATCGAACCTGTGTCACAATTAATGATTCGTGTATTGAATGGACGAATGCATGCTAACCAATGCACACTCGTGTGGTCGTTTACTTTCCATGAATTGATATCCATGTGTGTGATGAAGCCCGTGTGCTTAATTGGTTGCTAGAGTAGGTTGAATTTGTTAATTTAATGCTTGTACTTCCTATTACTCACCTGTGTATGTATTTAGTTTGCTTTACCCCTCATGAATTGCTACCTCAGTTATAATACAGCTTGCATGTTTGATAAAATGCCCAATGAAGTATAATTTAATGCTCGTACTTCCTATTCCCCCCTTGTAGTCGCGGTAGTTACTTTATTAGCGTTATTGATTGACCAGGACTATTTAGGTAGTAAGGTTAGCCGGCAAACCGCGAATCCACGAGGGTGGCCCTCATTAGGTCGGTCGTCTTAGACTAGTCTGATTGACCGAGGCCGAACTGGACAACCGATAGTAGTCGGACTACACAGGACGCTTGTGCCCAATGCCAATTATGACGAGGTTCGCCCGAGTCCATCGAATTAGCCTAATAGCCGACCAACCATGTGTGTCCACCATGTATGATCACGCCTGCCTGGATCTGGAGCACCCCATACCCTTGAGAGGTCTACTAACAACCATTAGTAATAAGATCTCCAAGTCTCAGGAATCGGGCGTGGTGGTATGGGATACCGTGTCCGTGCTGTCGACCTACGCTGGGGTGACAAGCCTCCCCGTAGTAACCAATGAGCAATCAAGAAGGCTATCAGCCTAGTACATCAAACTGTAATGATGTCGCGACCGCTCCACAATTGCGTTTGGGTGACAATCCTTGCAACAATTGTGAGCGCCTTCCACCTGTCGATGGGTGGCCTAACCCTGTGCATCCGGACTGTGTCATCCAAGTCCTTAGTGATCAATTGGGTCAGTTGGTCGGGCCAATGTTAGCCTCACATTGATTGGGGAGTTGTCGCCTAGATGGTAAACCCTAATATGGATAAAGGATTGCAGGCACAGAGCCGCTACGGCCACCCTAGGCCTAGCAATCTGGGTAAGGTCATTGACTAAATGGAGGTGTTCCAGCTTCCCCAATTTTACTTGATGAACGGACTTAATTAATTTACTCAGCTAACATGAACAATCATTGCATCGCATTAGTATATGCTATGGTGACTTGGGAGTTTTGGTCACATGTTGAGGGAGTGCTGGCATTTGCGAACGTGGTGTTGGAGTCGCTTATGAGGGAGTGTTGGATTGTAAGGGCATGCATCATCTCATGATAGCATGCACGTGCGTTAATAAGAGCATTTAGGAACTGGGTGTTTAAGTTACTTTATCATTGCTTGTGCTAATGGAATTGATAACATGCGTAACTTAGAGTTAATGGAACCAATGAGTTGATCACCCACTCTCACTCTGGGACGGTGTTATAAAACACCAACCAGACCCTATCATAGGTGCAAGTACCATGGAGTTTGATGCGTTGAAGGAGGTGCGCGTGGACTCAGAGGAAGAGCTCTCGTACTTCCAATTCTTGGGCAGGTCGATGTAGGACGCCTATGGGACGTCGATGAGATCTTAGAGTTGACATATTTTGCAAATTTTGGACTGTATATTTTGCAAAGCCATAGTCCCGTACTCTAGATGGACATGTTTTACTATTAGATGATTTACTTGCATTAAAATTTACGTTTATTCTAGGGTACATCACAGTCTACTTTAATTCTATGATCTACTCAAATACCAGGTGAAACGAACTATAGAATCCCGCTTCCGCAAAGCATAAGTGGCACTCGGGATATCGGGAGTCGAGTATTCACTCGGCCCCCGAAATTTAGGGCACCACGGGTTCGCAAAGCATAAGTGGCACCCAAGATATCGGTTCATTTCCGAGGCGTTACAGGTCCATTTCCTCTTTAGATTTGCCTCCTTTTTTGTCTCATTCCATAAAATGATCTCACAAGATGGATGGACGGTGTGGACCACAACTTTTGGATGAAGCTGATATTTATGTTTTCCCTTCATCTAGGTCTGTGTGACCTAATCAATAGGTTGGATGGCAAATAAACGTTACAGTGAGCCCTAGAAAGTTTTTAATGGTGGGCGTTCATTCAATCACCATTGTTTTCTTGTGGTGTGGTCCACTTGAGATTTGGATCTGTCTCATTTTTGGGCTCATGCCATAAAATGATTTGGAAAATAGATGGACGACGTGAATAAAACACATACATCATGGTGGGGCCCACAGAGCACTGTCAAGTAGACACGCCCGCACTTAGCTGGAGATAGACGGTCCTGTCAGGGGCTCTGTGGGGCCTACCATGATGTATATGTTTTATCCACACCGTCCATTATTTTTCCATTCCATTTTATTAGGGCATAAGAGAAAAAACAAGGCAGATCTAAAGCTCAACTGGGCTACACTACAGGAAATAGTGGGAATTGGGAGCCTATCGTTGAAAACTTCTTGGCCCCACAGAAGGCTATGATTAAGCTAATATTTGTGTTTTCCCTTCATCCAAGTCTGTGTGACCTAATCAACGGGTTGGATGGTAAATAAACATTACATTGGGCCCTAGGAAGTTTTTAATGGTGAGCGTTCAATCACCACTGTTTTCTTGTGGTGTGGCCGACTTGAGATTTGGATATGCCTATTTTTGGTCTCATGCGCTAAATTGATCTCGCAAAATGGATGGGCGGTTTTGATATAACACAGAGATCATGGTGGGGCCCACATAACTTGGTGACGTTAGGTTGTAGTGTGGCACACCACGCAATCCGCTTCCACTACTGGTAGCGTCAAATGCGGATTTCTAATGTAAGGCTTTCGCAGGAAGTTCTTATGTTGGGATGTTAGGTGGGGCTCACCATCATGTTTTTGAGAAATCCACCCCGATCATTCATTTTACGAGCTTATTTTAGGACGTGTGACCAAAAATGAGATGTATCCAAAACTCAAGTGGGCCACACGTGAGGAAACAATGGGTATTCAATGACCGCCATTGAAACATTCGTATGGCCACAAAAGTTTTGTATTAGGCGAAGTTTTCCATGTTTCCACTTCATCCCAGTGGGAATGAGCTTATAAACGGTTTGGATAGCATACAAACATCAAGGTGGAGCCTAGGAAGGTTTTAATGGTATGCATTTCTTTCCCCACTGTTTTTTCTCGTCTGGTCCACTTGAGTTTTGGATCCTGCTCATTTTTTGTCACATGTCCTTAAATAAGCTCGCAAAACGGATGGACGGGATAGATTTCTCACAAACATGATGGTGGGCCCCACCTAGCATCCGGCAGTGTGATACACAATCCGAGGTGAATTTCCTGCTAAAGCCTTTCGCAGGAACATCCTGCTCTGGGATGCTAGTAGGGGCCCAACATGATGTTTGTGGGAAATCCACCCCGTCCATCCATTTTGCGAGCTCATTTTAGGGCATGAAACCAAAAATGAGGCGGATCCAAAACTCAAGTGGGCCATACTATAGAAAACAGTGGCAATTGGGCCCCTACCGTTGAAAACTTTTTCGGCCCACAGAAGGCTCGGATCAAGCTGATATTTGTGTTTTTCCTTCATCCAAGTCTGTGTGAACTTATAAAGAGGTTAGATGGTAAATCAACCTCACAGTGGACGCTAGGAAGGTTACGACGATAGTCATTCAATTCCTGCTGCTTTCTATGGTGTGGTCCACTTGAGCTTCAGATGTGCCTCATTTTTTGGGATCTTGATCTAGAATGATCTAGAAAAGTTGATGGACGGTGTGGATCCAACACAAATCATGGTGGGGCCCAAAGAAGTTCCACACATTAAAAGTTGGGTTGTGTAATACGCAATCTATTTACAAGAGAAAATCTCTGTGGCAACGTCCGCAGGGGCAATTTTTAAAGCAACTTTTATTTTTTTAGAAGAATATGCGGAACACATGGCATATTCACCATTAACCCAAACCTCCATCACAGAAAATAAGCAAGAAAAATCATGGAGCGCTTTATGGGTTCAACATTAATAAACACCACTTAACGTGGAGCACTTTTGGGGTTCTGCATTCAATGATTTTTCCAGTGTTAACAAACAGGCCCTAAGGCACAAGACAAATATATTAGAAAATTAGTTTGGTTTTATGTCAAGGAGGTCTATCATTGAAGTTATTTCCTACTTAGACAATTGACAGAGAAATATAGGGAGAGGATGAAGGACCTCCGTAGTCTTTATTGACTTAGATAAAACATATGCTAGGATCGCCAGAGTTAATCCAGTGGATATTGGGGGGAAAGAAAAAAAGAAAAGAAAAGAGAGAGAGAGTTCAAAAAGGGTATCTTGACATGATTAAGGATATGTATGAGGGAGAGGTAACAAATGTGAGGACCACCAGTAGAGAGACAAGTGAGTTCCCGATTACTATAGGCTTGCACCAATGATAAGCCCGTACCTTATTGCGTTGGTTATGGGTGAGGTAATGAAGCATTTGCAGGAAGAGATCCCATGGTGTATGTTGTAGTCAGATGCGTTGGTTTTTTATTAATAAGACGAGGGAGGGCATAAACACAAAGCTAGATTTATGGAGGGGTGAATTAGAAATTACAATCTACATGATTTAAAATTTGTTAGACTAAAACATAGTATATGGAGTGCAATTTTAGCACCAATAGGAGTAGAAATGAAGAATTAGTTAAGGTTGTGAACCAAGAGACCACTTTCGATAGCTCGGGTCAATAATTCATGAGACTGGAAAGATTGAGAAGGATGCTACCCATAGAATTTGAGCCGGGTGGAAGAAATGGAGATGTGCCTCTAGAGTTTTATGTGATCATCCGTGTACCACTCAAACTGAATGGGAAATTTTAGGATAGCTATAAGACCCACCATGCTTTATGGGACAAAATGTTGTGAAGTAAAGGAACAACACGTTCACAAGATGAGTGCCATTAAGATGAGGGTGTTGAGAGATGAATGAGTGGTAAGACGATGAAGGATAGACTTAGAAATGAATGCATTTGAGGCAACTTAGGAGTAGCACCAATAGGTAATAAGCTGAGGGAAAGTAGACCTAGATGTTTTGGTCATGTGCAATGGAGACCAAGAACCACGCCAGTTAGGAATGAGTTGATGCAAGTTGAAAGCACTGAAAGAGCTAGGGGAAGGCCCAAAAGGACATGACGCCAACCCCAATTAGTTGGTATAAGGCTTTGATGATGAGGAGGAGGAGGGAAGCTTCAAGCAAGAGACCCGACAGATTGAAGTAACAATACAAGAAAACTTGGAATGAAGAAAGACAACATAATTTTACTTGCCAGACTTTTATCTAAAATACATTTCAACTCCAATGCACATAAATTTTTAGGAAAATGACAACACCCAATGAATCCAGTTTGTTCCAAGCACCAGCTGTGGATAAAGATAAACATTTGCTATGATTGTGCCAATCCCATTAGTTTTTGGATAGTTTGTTACAAGCAGCAGCAAAGGATTTATTTAGCCAACCCATTAGTTGGGTAAGGCTTAGATGATGATGATAAGATTGTGCTGGTTGAAACTATAAATACAACCTCACTAGATGGCTTTATATTGCTAAGAAAACCCTATAGGAGTAAAAAGTAATTCATCATATGGCAGAAAGTACTACCTTGCAAAGATAATGCATAAGAGTCATCTTGTTGTTACGGGCACGCGTATCGGTGAGTTTAAGGAGACTATCCAATCTAAAGCCAATAGCAGAACCTACAAGCATGGATTATGAGCTCTGTTACAAGGATAAAAAAGACCAGAGAACTTCAAAAGCAGAATGCATAAATGACATTGCACAAGGAAAAGAAATGAGTGCAAGGCCTAGTGCGAAATGCACATGTAGGCAGTGTTTTAAATATCAATGACATCAGCCGATATATCCCAAGATATATCTTGTATCCCACCTGTGCGATACGAAACACACAAGTAGTGCCGATATATCCCACCTATTCGATCCAATGAGCATTTTCGATTTTCGAGCCATGTTCTTGTTGTAAATCGTGTTAAACCAGTGTCAAATGGTTACAAATCTATTATTCTTCATGTTTTCCATGAAAAATCATGAATTAGGAACTTCGATTTCGAGATTTGGGAGGAGATGGATCAAGTTGCGGAAAATTAAGAAAAATCAAAATTTCTTAATTTCTCGCAAATCAGTTGCAATCTTTATATCCAAACACAAAATTAAACATGTATGCAACTATTCTTCTTTTACTTTTGAATGTATTGCTTATGTTTCCATACATGTCATCTTACGTTTATCAATTATATTAATAGACTTTGAATGTACTTGCATCAGTTCAGTTGGAAAGTGCATATATTAGGACCCCATACAACGGAAATCCCTATTATGTGCACTTTTTTGGGAATGTTTTGATTTCTAAGTGTGTATTGATGTTTTTTTCAACAATCCCTCAAGTTTCATTGAAAAATTCGACCAATTTCCCAATGTTCCCACGTTTCCCAACAACATCGATACATTACACGATACAACTGATATATCTCATGCAATAACCGATATGTATCCGTATCCCAAAGGTGCGATACATTACGCGATAACGATATTTAAAATATTGCATGTAGGCCGAAAAATTAACAAACGATTTGGAGACCAATATAGTCATGCAGTGGTTGTCAAAACTAGACACAGAGACATGTATAATCAACGAGATGGTGCCACCAGCGACTTCACAATTTTTTGATACGAAGCTCTTTCAGGATCATATAAACTCAGGACATTCATGATCTCTTATGAGCTTTGCTGAGGCCACAATGCAGCACATATACATGCCACCACAGGTGCCTGCATGGCCTATACTTGCAATATCCAATCCTTACATCATGTGTCTGACCATGTAGATGTTTCATCAGGTGGGCCATGATTTTAGACGCAGTCGGACGATTAAAAAACCTCGGCCATGTTTTTTTCAGCAGTACATTTGTTACATAAACTGTGGCCTACCTGATGAGTGAACCAACCAGATATTTGGGCAAGAGCATCTACATGGTGGTAACCCTCTAGTGAGTGGATCAGTTCTCATATTAATCTGGCAGATGAGTGGCGTGTACTTACCTGTCTTGTACACGCGCATGGGCTTAGGAAAGCTCGTTTCTTATTGCAATATAATAATATTAGAAAGCTAAAGGCGATTAGAGTTTCTGTGATGGTTCATTGCTTGTTTGTAACGATAACAAGGAACACTTATTTGAATCTAAAAAAAGAAACACTTGGGAACATTTATATAATGCACTAGAAAACTACAATAATTTCTGAAACATGTTAGGCAAATGTGCTTTCAACTCACCCCTTGCAGTTCCTTGGTTCAAAGCATTTCCTAAACAAAGAATTGCCTGCATGATTCTCTTCAATTTGACAGACGTTCTGATCTGATAATCACGAGGGTTTCAATGGTGCAGGAGATGTCAGTAACCCAGAAGAACCAAAGCAAGTGAAAAGGAAAAGCAGGGAGAATGAACTTGCCTCCTCTGCTGCAGAATTTACAATATTCAGGTTATTCCTAAGGTCAGAAACCTGAAAAAACAAGCATAAGGGGATCAGATCAAATTTAGTTTACATGGAAATATGTTTAACAAACTGGCTAAAAAATATGGTTTTGCCTGACCTGTGAACTGAACTGAATCTTAAATGAGAAGACTCTGAGCTTAGATTCCACCCGTGGCACTTTCATCATCTCTAAGAAGAACTGTCATGTAAATGTCCGAACATGTCAATAAGAAAATTATGCAGAACGAAGTGACTGGGGACATTCATAAACTGATTCAGGAATGAAATGAAAAGGTGACCTAGGCGCACACCTGAGCCATTTGGGCCACCTGTGCTTTGCCTGGGCCTCAGGTGAAGCAACATCCCTGGGTGTGTCCCTAGGTTTGCTTAGCACATAAAGCGCAACTGTCCCAGGCATGCATCTGCATGCCATTAAAAAAAAGAAAAAAGGATGCGACGCATCCCCATGGGTATCTCAGATAAAGGGCACTTTTGATGCATTACATTTATCATCAGGGTCCAAACTCGCCACACCATTCACCACCAAGCAGACCACAATTTTTGTCCAACAAGTACTGGACTTCTGCGGCTTCACATAGAATCAACAAATTCGATCTGTCCGGTGGACAGCATAGTCCCTGTGTCTGCAGATCCCCAAGGGATGACATCTGGACATCCAAAACACCAAAAAAGCCGGAGAAAAGATACCAAGCAAGTGGGCCACATCACCATCATCAGATCATGCAGCCAGACCAATCAACATGGGGCAGGAAATTATCATTTGTGGGGGTCGACTGGCCAGTGGAAAATGGAATTTTCAACCAACCAGTAATGAGCCCCGACCCATCACTGGATGGCAGAACTCACTGGCTAGTGGAAATCCACTCACCGCCAACTAGTAATGAGGTTGGCCATGTTCTGTATGGCTCAAATCTAGTGTTCCGGTAGTCAGTGTGCAGTCTGGTTTGGTTAAAATAATTTTATTTATAAAAAAAAAAAGAAAAAAAGTTGCCTTACTTTAAGTTCTAAGGTAGCTAAGTTATTCTATATGGGATTAACATTTGTATGTTTGACATTAAAAGGTAGGATGGTGGATGAATGGTCTGGTCATCTGATAGCATAAATAATTGCTACGCATAACATTTGTCATTGAACTTAATGTAGCTTTTTTCTCTGTGAGGGTGACTGAAGAAGAAAAGGATGGTGGATTCCCTCTCTTGTTCTTTGAACTTGGAGATGGGTTCTCAATTGATCCATCAGACTTAAGACTTTCAGGTAACACTGGAGCAAGTGACTAAATAAGACTCAACCAAATCTCAGCCGACAGTCCCTTTCCCAGCCGATAGCATTAACAGTTCCCATGTAACATTCTATCTTCACTCGAGTCGGTCACGGATCACCCATCTTCAGAGGATTTCCTGCTCACCATGCTTGAGCTACTGAGCAGAATCAGAGTCCTTACACCACGACCAGCTGTTCTGTGGATTCTGTGCATCCAGGATTGCATTGGTTGGTACCCAAGCACGGTTCATTCAGCCGGAGGAAGGATTTTGCAATTCAATGGTGTCGGATTGTTGGATTGCAAGACCAGCTTTTATTTCTTCAAGGATTGAGAGTAAGCAGAGGAGCAAACTGAGTGTTCAACAATTTGCTTGAACCACGCAGATTTCTATGGAGGTTAGATGACTTGTGACTAGCGTGCTGACTGTTCAATGAAATTGTTGGATCCGTATCTAGACACTAATTGTAATCTCACACTGCATATGTTCAACGAATTGTTCAAACATCACTGGAGCTCCACAAGAGGATTGGTTGTAGCTTTCAAGCATATCTTCAATCCCGAAGTTGTTCTAGATGCACATGTTGGAGAGTTTGGATCTTGACAAGGGTCACATCTCTAATATGCAGCCCAAGGAGCACACAAAATTCAGTGAAGAATTGATATTCAATGAGGAACCTGCAGAGTATCAAGACATCATTGGAGATCCTATTTTCGACAAAGAACCTGGAGAAGTCGAGGCTGGCACCAGTGCGTATAAGTTAGCCATGAAGAATTCACTGTGCAAGTCAATTCAGTTCGACCAAACTGCCATCAAGGTTGTGGTCAATAAATTTCCTTCAGTGATAGAGGTGTTCCAATCACCAAAACACTTGAATAAAGAATGGACATTGTCAATAGAGGTCAGATTATGAATCATGATCGTTCAAAAAAACAAAAAAAACAGAGATCAGATTGTGTCATGGACCACGAGTGTTTGCAAATGCCCGTCACAGTAATGGAAATCAAGTGAACTTTTCTATAGAGCTTCCCTTCAATCAAAACTTGAGGACAAGTTTGTTTCAAGGGAAGTCTGATGCAGTACAAAAGATCCAAATTCACCATGTTGTCCATCACCAAGTGGACCATGATCTCTGTCCACAAAAAGTACCAACTTTCTGCACTTTCACATGATGATCAACATATTTGATCTGGCTAGACTGCATAGGTCCTTATCTGTGAATCCCCATGAGCTGACATCTGGACGTCCAAAACACACACACACACACACACGGGAAAGGAAAGGAAAAAAAAAAAAAAAAAGAGCCCAGGAGAAGATGCCAAGCAAGTAGGCTGCATCGCCATCATCAGGCCGCACACCCAGACTCGTTGGCATGGAGGGGGACCACTGGCCAGAAAAAAGAGATTTCTGCCAGCCAGTGATGAGGCAGGACCCATCACTGGATAGTGGATATCTATTTCCTGCCAACCAGCGATGAGGTTCCCATGTTCTGTATGGTGGAGATCCGTGTTTGCACAGCCAGTGTGCACTCTGTTGTGGTCCAAAATGCCTTATTTCTATGCTTTGCTTTAAGTTCTAACGTGGTTAGGTCATTTAGTTTGGGATTAATGTTTGTATGGTTGTGATTAGGAGGTAGGATAGTGGACAAATGGACTACATTGATTAGGTTTACGGGTTAGTATAAATACTTGCCATGCATTGCCACTGAATGGAATTGAGTTTTCCCTTTGAAGGGAATGGAAGAAGAAGAAGAAGAGGTGGGTTGGATCTCCCTTCTCTTGATTCTTGAAATTGGGATTGATCATCGCTTGAGATGCTCACAGATCACCTAACTTCAAAGGATTCCAGTCACCTGTGCTCGAGTCACTTGCTGGGTCAGATTCCTCAGCCTGCATCTGGCCATGCCATGGATTCAGCACTTCCAAGCCTGCATTAACTTCAGACATTTTTACACTCATTTAGGTGGATAGACCGGTGGGGTACATGTTTCCCTTAAACAATTTTCCCTATTTTCTTAGAGCAGAGCTTTGATTTATGAAAAATACCTCCTCACCCAAATTTCTTAGAATTTTCATAAACTTGAGAGGTCTTCTTCTTGATTTCTTTCTTCAACTAGTGCTGCAAAGCACCACATTGGACTTCTTGAAAGCAATTTGAGCTTCAATTGTTGCTGTATTTTATTATATTTCAAGAGTTCCGTATAATAACTACCTAAGTACATTCTAAACACAGGTGTACACCTGCTGGACATTTAAAACCCAGTACATACTAAACAGAATAATAATAATGATAATAATAATAATAATATATATATATGAGTCTCATTCTGGCATTCACACGCTCATTAGTTGTCAAGCCTAGTTAGCATATTTGTCATTGCAGCAGCAGTGTTACAGATCCTAGCAAGTAGCAAGCAGTGATTAAATGGAGGGGGGAAATAGGGGTGTAGAAACCAACTAACCTTTTCACATTTCCCTAAGTTCTCTTTATCACCAGGGTAGCCCTAAAACATAGAAACATGAATACAATTACTGCTCAAAATAATCAGGTGAGTATAATTGCTAAAATTAACAGCATCTAAGTGGATTCCCATTTTCTGCAGAAATAGCATGACATTAGGAACAATGCAGCTCCCATCAAACCCAATTTTCAGCAGTATCAGGTGAATTGAATTTGACAACATCTCTCTACCTTAAGCATTTCCATTTCCTCTTTCGTTGGACAGTACTTTCTGATGTTATCTACCTGGTCAGCATCTAAAACTGTATCGTCCAAGGCAAGCACTGCACTCTGCAAACACCCACGAAGAAAAGCATGAGAAGAAAGCACAGAAGTTTCCTGCACACCACATTTTGTGATAGAGGTTCCCAGGAAATCTGCAAGAACACATAATGGGAATATATTTATATATATATATAGGGCTTTCAATGGGCTGGCCAGACTGTTGGGTTTTGGGCCCAGCCCAATGTGGGATGGGTTTGGGAGCTTCTGGCCCAATTAATAACAAAACTGAGCTCAGGTGTATCCAGGCACCGACTGGACCAGCCTTTTGGCAGCCCTTGGAACTTCCTATTGCAACGAGAATAAGTACACTAATCAAGACAAGGGAGAAGAAGATCGTGCCAACATAGAAATTGAGTGGATCATCATGAATTACAGAAAGCCATTTTTCAAAGCATTTTACCACCTTGAATGTCAAAGCCTTTCTGGTAGATCAACATCGCAAAAGAAGGTATTGCAAAATGAAGTCTATGCGTTCAAAACTTTGAAGGGATGAATCTGGTAAATTAATATGGTGTCAGCTTACCATTATATCGGGCAATGGCATCTTAACCTTTGTAAGCATGATTTCACAATTATTAGCCCGCTTTAGATCGATCTGCAAGAACCAGTATGTCAGGATTAGAAAATATGAATAAATCACGAAATGCTACTTTTTTCTAAAAATTGCTCCATCACTGGGTCATAAACGAGGAATAAAACTATTCAAAAAGGTCAGAAATTTCCAATCCATGCAACAAAAGAAGAACTTATTTCTGAGATTCATCTTCAAATGCCTCTTTTAATGGCGTTATCAGATGCCAATATTCATTATGTGTATGATGTAGGACATGAAATTTTAAACATGATATGTGAGATTCCAGGCTTTAGATCATACTAGTTCGAAACAATCACACCAAATTCCACATCCCACATAAAGACAAGCACTCAATCAAGGGGAATCTATGCGGATCCAGGCCTACACATGCTAGTGCTAGATCATTTAAAGTTATAGACCAAACAATGCTCAAAGGAGAGTAAAGTCATCCACACATGCACAGAAATAGTTCCCCAATCCAAGGGATCTACAAGTTTCAATTCGGGGAACCCTAGGGTTAGAAAAAATGGGCAAGAAATTGGAATTTAAGACGATCTAGGGATAGGGTTAGGGGAATTAGGTAAGAGAGGAGTGAAAGTGTAACGGCTCGGAAAATTCCATACAAAGACCCGAGTACCACCTCAGGCAGAAATCACTCAGGAACAAATCCTTTAGGAATTAGACAAAAGTAACTAAGTGCTAAACTAGATTAGCTACGAAATCCGCTTGATCCACTTAAAATACGATTTGCAAGACCCAAAACTTGTAGAATCATTGACGCTAGGTTACCCTAAAATCTAGAATCAATCTCATTACCCAGTTGCTCTCGGGAGTACCTTGAAACTCCGTATCGGATCTGGACCGCACGTTGAGTGTCCGAATAATACGAAGTTATATAATTGGACCACCTTGCTGGGCTTGACAACCATCTCGGAAATCAAATCTAGATAGTGTCCCGGGGCTATTCGCTTGAGCCCGGAGTGAAGTGTGTGAGAAAACGTGGTTTTCTTTAGAAATTAAATCTAATTTAAGTAATCTGAGACTTGTCGCTTGCGGGCCTGATATAAGCAATCAGACCGTCAGAATCTGACCCAAATACACCCTCGGATCAGGAGAAATTTCATACACATGGCAATGTACTTGTAATCCTGATCGAGTTCCGGTGACCGTTAAACTGAAACTGGTCCGCCACGTGTGATCTGGGAACACGACTGGAATGAAAACTTAATTCAACCTAGATCCATAGTCAGGGAGCTTAAGTCCGACCTTTGGCTCAAGGGGGGGCTCCGGAAGAGCTCCGTTGAACTGGAACAGATGCTCTTTGGACATAATCTAAGTATACCTTGGCCTTGGGCCTATTTCCGGCAATTCTGGGCCTATATAAGGACCTTAAACCCTCTCTCATTCATTTCATACGAATTTGAGAAAACCCTAGGAGAGAGAAGAGAGTAAAGAGAGAGAAAGTGTGAGAGAAGTGGGAGGAGATTCCTGTTGCTCTATCCTGCTATTCTACGTGCCTATCCATCACTACCGTATCGCTTTTCCGGCGATTCTGATTCCGTTTTCGGGTAAGAAATCCTAACCCTAATCAGTTTTAGAGATTCAACTAGTGTAAGTGATGAAATAGCTAACATATTTCATGCCATAGGTTGTCGTTCTACTGTTGATATAGACCTGGTGTTTGAACTGAGTCTGTTACTCGCTACTAAGGCATAAGGTGCGGACTATAGACGCTTAGGTTATGGTTTTCAACGCTTTCAATGTCGGATAATGATAGATTCATGATCTGGGTGTTATTTCACATGCAAAATGCGATGTTCGTTTTGCGATTCAGTTATGTATGCAATTTATGGCGTATAGTGTATTCTGTATATTTATAGAAAATATTGTATACGTACAAAATATGAAAGTGTGTTTGCCATGATTAATCACTGTGTATATATGCTAGATATAGGAGTAATAACTACTCGGCGAAAGGATTCGCCCTAATACATGTTTTGACCAATATGCGATATGTATGTTAATAAGTGTATTCTAAGTGTTTGTGAAAATGCTTGTATGAGTAAGTACTTAGATGATAGTGCTTAGGGTAGGTGTTGAGATAGGATTCTCGACTACCTTAGAGATGTGTATGATTTCCTCCATGCAAGTTGTTTAATTTAATCGCTTACCCATGAAATGTATGTATTTGTATTTCCTGCTTACATTGTGCTTTATAACATGCTTGTTAATGTGTTTGAATTACTTTGTTAATT
This sequence comes from Magnolia officinalis, assembly GCA_021015155.1. Taxonomy (NCBI): domain Eukaryota; kingdom Viridiplantae; phylum Streptophyta; class Magnoliopsida; order Magnoliales; family Magnoliaceae; genus Magnolia; species Magnolia officinalis. Next base: position 59,358,141 of record JAJHSJ010000011.1, read on the forward strand.
CTGCTTTGACTACTCCACCTGTTTTTTGGTTAAGGATTGAATGTGATTGGGGCTATGTTATAGTCCAAGCAATCGGTAACAGGCTTGAAGTCGTGGCTGAGATTCATTCGTCACGTAGGACGTGTTTGACGAACTCGAGTCGTACTAAAGTTGTCGGCAGTGGTTAGGCCACACGGAGAGCTTATGCACTTCATGTCGATCAACTTTGGGTGCGCTCGTGCTAGTCAAGCCCGTCAAGTAACCCGATGTGCCGATGTATGTTCACCATGTATGGACGCCACTGCTTGAACCTAAGGTACCAAACTCACCAGTGGAATCCCATTAACCTTGGTACCTCGATCCGCTAAGACTCATGAGTCGGACGTGGTGGTATGGGACACCGTGGTCGAGCTGTCGGCCTACGCTGGGGCGACGAGCCTCCCCGTAGTGACCAGTGAGCAACCCAGACTCGTGAGCCGAATACGGTGGTATGGGACACTATATTTGAGTTGTCGGCCTACACTGTTTTGATGACGAAGCCGTGATTGGTGATGGGAGAGTGGTGTAACGATTCCGTGCAACAGCCCTGGCAGCCCTAGACGAGCCCTTTGTAGTGACCTCGAGCATACTCTGAACCTGCGTGGAGGCGACGGGCCTTTCCGTAATAATCAGAGTATACAGTAGGCCTGTACTGATTTGGCGACGAGCCCATTGTAGCGACCTAGAACCGCAACATCGTATGAGATTTACTAGGACTGACGACCCTAGAATGGATCCTTGTTTGGAAATGATATAAGGGAGGTACCTTAGTTTCCCAACCCTGCTGTATGAAAAGGACTAATAAGAACTTGGTAATCATATGCATGCACTGCATTACGCGTGCGTTCAGGCGTAGCAGGTCAAGCACTGAGGCAGTGTTGTTCATGCGCGAACGTGAGATGAAGTCGCTGAGGGAGCGTAGGCGAGGGCATGCATCATACATTCATACCATTTTTGCATTCACAAGAGTACTTAGGGATGTGTGATTTACTGCTTTATCATTACTGCTTGATTGAATTGATAACATGTTAACCTTTGCTCTATGATGCCACTGAGTTGATCACTCACTCCCACGTTACGGGACGGTGTTTTAAACACCAACCAGACTCTGTCTTGATTTCAGATGACGGCGTGACCCCTGAGGCAGAGTCTGACTACTACGATGATCAGGACGAGTTCTCTTATATGCAGTTCTCCGGTGGCTTCGCTTAGGCTATCCGGATTGACGGGGCTACAGGGATTATCATTATAGTTGTATCATTTTGACATTTTAATTTTCGATACTATGACATGTATATGGTGACTCAGTGATGTATTCATACTCTGGAGACCGATCGTGCCCTTTTGACTTATATACGTGTATTTATGTCTTTCAGTCTTCCGCTTGCGTTTTACAACTTGATCTGAAGTATGAATTACTGTTTTGGTATAATCCCACTCATGATTAATGCACTAACACAGACAACATTGAATCATAAGCATATATGTTGCATAAGTGATGTTTTGGAACTCGGGAGTTGAGTTGCTACTCGACCCCCGATTTTCAGGGCGTTACAGAAAGAGAGGAAAGAATGAACCTGAAGACAACCCATGTGTGTGGACAACAGGCCAGGCCTGACGCACGTGCGCAGAGGGCTGTCTGCACGTGCGCGGGGCCCACGAACCCAAAAACCCCCCTCCTTGGGGCTGGTCGGCTAGGGTTAGGCTACAAACCCTCCAAGTTTCGGCCCGATCCGGCGTACGGTCCGTACGTGGTACTCCGTCGAAATTTTAGTCCTCCTGTAGGGCCATATTCTGGAATTCTGCTATAGAGAAGGAACAGCTGCAAAATAACGATGGATTTGCAGGTGGAATGACTGTAGGAGGAGAAATATGGATGGTAGAAGGTGGGGCAAATCGGGATGGGTGTGGCTTCGCACCATGGTAGTAGCCCTTCGAAGAAGGGAGGGCTTCGCACCCAATTAGGTTTTCAGAACTTAAAATGAGCAGGAAAACGCAGAAATTTTATTCCAATCATCAATGAGAAAAAACCCTACAATGGGTGCCTATTTATAAGAAAACTCTATACCCCAAAAGTCGCACCGTGTGCACATCCTATGACTTAGAGACAAAGTAATCACAAATAATAACTAATTAAAGCAATCTAAACCATCCATGATGTTCCTAATAACAATAATAACCAAAACTCAAAATACTAGATCATCTCGAATAGTGGGCCATGATCATGAGATCTCATGATGGGATTCACATGACGATCAGGTCCACTCCAAGGAATTAAAACGCAGTCCTCTAACTAGGAGGCCCTCCCTAGACGTCGTCATCAATCCATATCGATGGTGGGGTCCTCCTTGCATACGTGTGTGGGGGGAGGGGCGTGCGTGTGCGTCTGATGTCCCCATCAACTCTCCCCGGCTGTAAAGATTTCGCCACTGGCGAAACAAAACTCCTGAACCACTCCAAGATGTCAGGGTCAAGTCTTTAAAGCTCCTCCTCAGTGAGCCACGTACTGACTGAAGCTGGGCGTGACTTCCACTTGACCAGAAACTTTTGAAATCCGTCGTCCGACGTCGATACTATCCAATGGGCTAGGATATCCTCTATCTCCTCTCAAGGTGTGGGAAGAGTGGGTATGGGACGTAGAGGCTGAGAAGAATTGTCGGGAAGAGGCCATGGATCAAGGGACAGGTCTAGGGAATCAGGATGGTTGGGCGAAGGACCGGACAATGATCAGTGGTCCCCTGAAAAGCAACTAGATCCTCCACATTGAATGTGGAACTAATTCCAAAGGAAGGTGGAAGATCTGCCACATACGCATTGAAACCGTTTCGTTTTATAATTTTGAATGGTCCAGCGCTACACGCGTGTAAGTTACGAACAGCTCCCTGAGGGTACTGCTCGAGCCTGATGCGGACCATCATAGAGTCCCCTACATCGAATTCCTTAAAACGTTTATGTTGATCTGCAAAAATTTTGTAACGTTCATTACTAGTATTGATCTTTTGCCTGATTTCTTGATGCAATGAATGAATGTGATGTGCAAAGGACTCTGCAGACTCTGATGGCCTATGGGACAAGGACATATGGACAAGATCAATAGGCTTCCTAAGTTTATACGTCCCAAACTGAATAGGAACAACATCACACCAAAATGTATCTTTATATGATCCAAACTGAATAGGAACAAAACAACGGTGCGAGATTGGAATGGAAGTTTCATCAACCCAAGACACTCTATAGGGTTAAGAATGGGCTTCAAGTTTCCAACCTTGACGGTTCACAGTGCCAGTTGATGCCACGTTGGCACAACCATCACTATCCACAATCATCACGCAGCTCTTATCACCACATTTTGTGTTAGTACTGGATATTGTGTTGCGGCGCCAATCGTCGGTATTCTTTGCTTATGCAAAGGTGCAACGCATAACCGCAAGGGTCGCGGACTCTTGCGCTCCCTCTTATTCATCACTAAGGGCTTCTGCTGGCTCATATTCTTCCTCCTCACCATCACTTTCTGAGGGCACTACTTCTACTTGCCCCTCAATAAGGAGTACCTTGGTGCCCTCTCTCGTGCTACACTGGTGGGCAAAGCGACCAAACCCCTGACACCTAAAACACTTAGTTGCTCCACTCGTACGTGAGCTAGACCTGATAACCTCTTTACCATTTTCATCATTGGGCCTGGACTGAGAACTACTGGAAGGTTTGATTTGGTACCCAATGCTAGGTTTATCCCCAGAAGGGTTGGCCTCAGCGCCTGAATAAGACTCAAACTGCCTTCCCACAGATGCTTGGAGGTATCGCTCGACCTCCAACACTACTTGATACATCTGTTCAAGAGTGTCTATGTCTATGACAAGTAACTTTCTCCTAATGTTAGAACGGAGGCCCATCTTAAATCGAGCAAGGGTGAGTACGGGGTCCTCATCAACTTCACAATGGGTCAAGTACTCTTCGAACTTCTCAATGTATTCAGCAACACTCATGGAACCTTGTCGAAGAAACTGTCATTCCTTAACCAACCTCAAGTGGTAAGAAAAAGGGAGGTATTTTTCCTTAAGAGTTTCTTTCATTTCCCCCCAATGGACTATTGGGAGCTCCCTCGCCCTTTCTTTCTTTCGCTCTATAGCAGCCCAAAACCTCTTTGCTTGGCCCATAAGCTTCATCTTGGTGAATCGGGCTCGACGAGCATCCGACATGTCATACCACTCAAAATAGTGGTACATATCCGCCAACCAATCTAGAAAAGCTTTAAGGTCCAAGTGGCCATCAAATGTGGGGGCATCTACTCTAACTCCCTTAAGGAGTTGCGCATCGAGGTCATGGTGGTCTTGATGTCCCTCACGGAGTGGGTGCACGGGTGCGTGCCCATAACCGATTCCTGGCCACCTCCATTCCTTGGTCTATCCTCCTGACCACCTACCTGAGATTGGGCATCTTCCCCAATGGTAGGGTTTGCCCGGGGGGAGGTCTCTAATTGGGTAACACGAATAGTAAGTTGATCCAAGCGTTGGTCAATACGTTATTCCAAGCGCTTACCCAAAGACTCAAACTGCTGGGTCATTTTGTTCATTGATTCTTGCAATTGCTCCATGTTTAGTGTAGGGTGTAAGCCAAAGCCATGATCCGTACGTGTGGGCATACAACCACTAACTAAACTAAAAGACCTTCTAATATGACTATATGCGTCTAAATGAGACTAAATGATCCTATAAGACTCCATATGAGGGAAACTACACAACGCTACTAAAATTCAGCAATATAGCTGTCAAAATAAAGGGATAACAGAAAATTTCAGCAAAGTGAATTGCTAACTTTCTGATAACAGAAATTTCAGCAGTTTATATCAGGAATTATGGACCTCTAAACAGCTTTATATGATGAGACTTGATGCATAATGGACAAAAATAAACTAAACCCTAAACATGCAATACATTCCCCTATAAAAACCTTGTGCTCTGATACCAAATTTGATGTAGGACATGAAATTTTAAACATGATATGCGAGATTCCAAGCTTTAGATCATACTAGTTCAAAACAATCACACAAAATTCCACATCCCACATCAAGTCAAGCACTCAATCAAGGGGAATCTATCCAGGTCCAGGCCTACACATACTAGGGCTGGATCATTTAAAGTTATAGACCAAACAATGCTCAAAGGAGAGTAAAGTCATCCACACATGCACAGAAATAGTTCCCCAATCCAAGGGATTCACAAGTTTCAATTCGGAGAACCCTAGGGTTAGAAAAAAGGGGAAAGAAATTAGAATTTAAGACGATCTAGGATTAGGGTTAAGGGAATCAGGTAAGAGAGGAGTGAAAGAAAGGAAAGAGTGAACCAGAAGACAACCCGCGGGTGTGGACAGCAGGCCAGGCCTGACGCACGTGCAGAGGTCTGCACGTGCGTGGGGCCCACGAACACAAAAACCCCCTCTTTGGGGTTGGTCGTCTAGGGTTGGGCTACAAACCCTCCAAGTTTCGGCCCGATCCGACATACGGTCCGTGCGTGGTAATCCGTCAAAGTTTCAGCCATCCTGCAAGGTCAGATTCCAGAATTATATGGATGGTAGAAGGTGGGGGTGAATTGGGATGGGTGTGGCTTCGCACCACGGTAGTAGCCCTTCAAAGAAGGGAGGGCTTCGCACCCAATTAGGTTTTCATAACTCATAAAGGAGCAGGAAAACGCAGAAATTTTATTCTAATCATCAATGAAAAAAAACCCTACAAGGGGTGCCTATTTATAAGAAAACCCTACACCCCAAAAGCTGCGCCATGTGCACATCCTATGACTTAGAGACAAAGTAATCACAAATAACAATTAATCAAAGCAATCTAAACCGTCCATGATGTTCCTAACAACAATAATAACCAAAACTCAAAGTACTAGATCATCTCGAATAGTGGGCCACGATCATGAGATCCCATGGTGGGATTCACATGACGATCAGGTCCACTCCAAGGAACCAAAACGCAGTCTTCTAACTAGGAGGCCTTCCCTAGACGTCATCATCAATCCAGATCGATGGTGGGGCCCTCCTCCTTGCGTACGTGCGTAGGGGGGGGGGGGGGGGGGGGCGTGTGCGCGTGATGTCCCCATCAGTGTATAAATGATCACTCTATTGTTAAGAAAAAGATCCTACAAATCGGATAAACTGTACTCTCTAGGTTTTATGTTTATGATGTATTGCAGTTTGATCATGTCAATGACCATTTATGGGCACCAGACCTCCCTCATATAGTGAGCCTCATAGTATTCACTCCATTCCACAGGCTAAAATTCTCAGAGGAGAGAAAATTGAACAATCTCATTTTATCATGCGTCCATTGGAACGCAAGGGGTATTACAGTAGCCAGTTGAAACTGATATGAAGGTACCTGACATGATGACATCTTTCATTCAACTAACAACAGCTGAAAAGGAATTTCAGATCCACAAAATTTCAAGTAAAATGTGTCATTCATTAATTTGATCAAGAATTATATGAAGAATCAGGAGCAAAACCCCTAATAATTATTTGTTCATGAAGTTTCTTAAGCTGGAAATCATTTTGTTGAAAAATTCAAGATTTATTCTGACAGCATGGCGTTACAAGTCAGCAACAGAGAAACCTTGAGTAGCCGCTGAAGAGAAGAGAAATAATTTGATACTGCATGTCATGTGGGAATTAAAGACTACAATACCAGCTGGACCAATTTAGCTCCAAGTGAGGCACGTCGACTTGATTTTGCACCCTCTTTTGCAAGATCTGAGCTTGGCACTACAGTTGAGAACAGACTCTCAAGTTCTGAAATGTCAAAATCCGGAGCCCTGGCAGAGACAAGAGCAGAAATAAACATATGAGCGGCCATGAGATAACATCAACGAGCAAATATCATCCATCACCAGATGTAGGGGCTATATCTCTATGCTAGTAAATATAAAAATAAAGAAGATGCAAGGAAATGAAGTTCTGATACTTGGAAGCTTCATCGCTCTTCTGTGACTCAGCCCATAAGCTTCCCTGCATTGCCCTTGTTACTTTTACCCAGTGCAATGGCCTTAGAGAAGACTTTTTTGATGTCGATTGACTCCTCGCTCCTCGTCCCTTAACACCAAAGGGTGGCGGGCCAGTTCCTATGGCGGGTGGAGGAACACCAACTCCTTTACTGCCTACAGGGAGAGACGGAGGAGAAGGAGCACCAGGTACCTTAGCCAAAGACCCTCCAAGAGGAGGAGGAGGTGGCGGCACAAGTGGAGCATGAGGAGAATTTTGAGAAGCAGGGCCACCATGAGGCTTCAATGTAAAATGAGGTGGAGGGGGTGGTGGCGGCGTCAAAGCTGCAATAGCAGCACTAGGGGACCCAGAGTGTAAAGGAGGTGGTGGAGGGGGCGGAGGGCTAGCTACAACAGCCAGCTTTGTCATAGGTGGAGGGGAAGGAGGGGAGGCTGATGAGGTAATCATAGGTGGAGGAGGTGATGGAGCTGATAGGACAGACATAGGTGGAGCTGGAGGGGGAGGGGGAGCTGATAAGACAGACATAGGTGGAGCTGGAGGGGGAGGTGGAGGAGGAGGTGGAGTTGATAGGACAAACATAGGTGGAGCTGGAGGGGGAGGGGGAAAGGGGGCTGATGAGGCAGATATAGGTGGAGCTAGAGGGGGAAGGGGGGCTGATGAGGCAGATATAGGTGGAGCGGGAGGGGGAAGGGGAGCTGATGAGGCGATCATTGGTGCAGGGGGTGGGGAAGGGGGAGCTGATGAGGCAATCATGGACGCAGTGGGAGAGGGAACGGGAGGGGGAAAGGGAGTTGATGATAATTTTTTCTGGATGACACCTGAGGAGAATGGGAGAGCAGGTAGAGGATAAGGAGTTGTATCTGGGCTGGTGACATCGGATAACAATGCCCCTAAGTGGGGAGAGGGAGGAGGCGGGGGAGGTGGAATTGACATTGATCCACCTCTGATTGATGATGAGATTCCACGATGAGGTTCCAGCTTTGAAGCTGAAAGAGGCTGAGATACAATTGGATCTGGTGTTAGGGGTGGAGGAGGAGGAACCATAGAAGTTTTTATGGTTGGGCCAATCGAGGGGGGTTGTGAAGATGAAACAGAATTAGGTCTTGCAGGCTCAAGTAAACACTGCCCACCGACGATTGAAGAGGATGGGGAGGGTGAAGGTGTTTTCATTTGTTGAGTGGTTTCTGCACTACCATATGTAGCATGGTCGTGCAAAAGAGCTGTAATTCCAAGAGCTGAGGGTGCACTGTGATATCTTGAGATAGGGAGAGGTGATCCTTGCAAAGAACTACTATAAGAAACTGGATTTGACAAAGATGATGGTCGGATACGTTGAGAAATGATTTTAGGTTGGGCAGGGCGCTGAAGTGCAACAAGCAGTTCTTGGAGCTGAACCTTCTGTTTACTCAGGTCATCTGTAAATGGTTTTGGTGCAACCAGCTCCTTTTGGGGCTGAACCTGTTCTTTGGAATCAAGAGATGGTTTAACTGCAACCAGCAGTTCTTGGGTCTGAACCTTCTCTTTGGTCAGGTCAGTATCTGGAGAAGGTTTAAGAATGGGAGTGGTCTGCTTCTTCAGAGCTGAGGGCGATGAGCTCTTGATCTTCTTTTCAGTTGAATCAGATTGCAGCTTTTCTTTAAGCATAATGGGGCTCAGTTCCTGTTTCAAGGCAACAGTTTCCATATTCAGTGGAGCAACAGTCTCCATTTTTTCTTGGACAGGTTTTGATGCAGTTATTTGCTGAATTGCATTAAGTACAGCATCCCCCTTTGAATCTAGCCAATCTACATTATTGAATATCTCTTGTACTTTAGCAAATGCTTCCATTGGAAGCCCTTCCTTCTCTTCCCCACCAGCCAAATCCACAGTGATTAGAGAAGAAGCAGCATCCATCTCTGAAAGAAGAACCTTCATCCAAAACCAAAATAGAATTTGCTTATTACATTAACAGCACTGAAATGCAACTGAGCCCATTTAAGAAAGGAAGATAGATGCAGACCTCTGCTCTGAAGTCCTTAAGAAATCTATCCTTGGCATTCCATAAAATGTCAATTTCATCACGGTTGAGCATCAAAATATTTGATCTGATGAAAGCAGTGTTGAACATGACTCGAAACATCATCTCTTCGCGTTCCAGGTCATCATCCAAGTTAATGCACTCAAGTACAACATCACCTTGAATATGGCAATGAATGTCAATTTTAACTAGTTCACAGTCTGCCTGCAACAAAATATAAAGTCAGAAAAAGAAAAAGACAATGCGAGCCATGGGTTTCCAAACTGGACCAGCCCACATGGGTTGACCAGGCTGAGCCATAACCAGCAGATCAAACAGTGTGGTTGAATATTGACAGTATTTACATTTTTGGACTTTATTGGATGAATTGTCTCGTTAAACTAATAACCAGCCTGTTCATCCGGCTTAACATAAATCGCTTGTTCACAGCTCCCCTTTGGATTTGGTGCAAAAGATTTCACTTCACACGAGTCAAAGCTGAATCCCTAGTCATTCAACGAGGATCCTAACCCCTATGACCACCACCACCACCACCACCACCATCATCTATGCCTTTTCCCAATTAATTGGGGTCAACTACATGAACCCTGTCCTGCCATTCCACTCAATCAAGGGCCAGACCTTCGGTCAGACCATAGATCATCAAATCTTTTCTTACTACCTCCATCCATGTCTTTTTGGGCCTTCCCCACAACCAACATTGACTTTGTTACTAAGTCATCATCAATTCACAAGGTATTTTTTGGAACCTCAACCTCTGGCTTTGGACTCAGTTCAGCTCAATGGATATTTTGATTTGGCGAGTCAATCCATCAGGAATTTCATAAATTTTGGCTAGGCATAACTAGAAACAATAAAAGTTGAGATATTAAACATTATACATCACTGTTAATATGCTGCTCTTGTTTTAGAAGTCTTATGCAGATCCCTCCTCATGTTACATGGGGCAAAAACACTTGGCCAACATAACTGTTGATCTGGTCAGCCACTGTGTGGATGAGCCATACCCCAAGGGGATTTAACTGTGGCAGCCATCTGGTTAGTGACCTGAAAAAGATACAGTCCACATTCACTCATTCAGCAAGAAAAATTCAGAGCAACTAGATGGGGAGAGTTCATCAATCACAGTGACTTTGACTATAACCTGTCCACACAGTGGCCCACCAAGATCAACATTTCTGATCACCAAACGTGTTCGCCACATGTATCCTTGACGGAATTACATCTAATTTCCATGGCCATAGATGAATATTACCATTCCAAAACGTGGCAACTGAGGAATCAAGATCAAAGATATATCAATATAGCCTTGCAATACTAAATTGTTCTAATATTAAATTCTTACATGGAGACCTTAACCACCCACACTCCTTGTGTGCAGACATCTTCAATCTTTTGAAGATTGAGAAGTCTTCAATCTTAATGTGGACACCAGACCATTCAAAGTATATCAACGCAGGAGGCATGTGTCACCCGTGTCAATGTGGTTAGATGACGGGTACGGGTCGGGTCTCTAGAGGTTGAAGACCTTACACATGTGTAAGTTGCTTAAAGGAGACATTTGGACTATTGGATCGTGAGGATGGTGTGATCGGACCATTGGATCGTCATGGCCCACCTTCATTACGCTATCGTCGGGGCCCATCATGCATCTTAGATTTGAATTTAGTTTATGAACATTTTATTTACTTGAGTTTTGAGACTGCGCACACAATTTTGTGTGCGAATTTCTTTCTCTCTTTTTTTTGAAACTTTTTTAGTAGGGGTATTTTGGTCATTTCATGTAATTACGAATTTATAAGGGTGTTTTGCCCTAAAGTATGCTATGTTATGTTTATGAAAAGAAATAGAGTTTTTGCTTCTTCAAGACCGGACGATTCCATCTTCAACTTCCAGTGATTGGAAGAGGGCGTGAGGCCAAGGGAAGTGATTTCTCATCTTCTCTCTCTCTTTACTTCTTTCTTTTCTCAAGCTATTCTCTTCTTTAAACCTTTTTTCTTCATTCTCTTCTAAATTCTCTAGATCTAGAAGCCGATTCTTTTTCTTCTCAATCCAAATCATTAGATCTTGAAAGATTTTCAGTCCCGCATTTACATATTTTGATCTTCTTCAAATCCAAATCCCGTCACCCAAGGCCTTAGATTTGAAGAACCACCAATTTTTCTGAATTTTTCAGATTTCTCAATCCAGAAAATTTATATTTCTTGGATTAGAAAATCCACTTGGATCGTTAGACGGACTCATTGAAAGACGAAAGTCCTATCTTTCACCAGATCCGACTAAATTCATATTTTAAAGTTTAATACAACGTGTTTGTGATTGATGGCCATGATCATTGCGGCATTCTCCTTATTATCTTTTTGTGTTTATGAGGAATAAAGTTTCTTCCTTTTTGTTAAAGATTAAATCTACCACATTCATTTAGGGTTGGATTAGGCCGTCCTACATGAAATCTCTTCTCACTTCCTCAAAACTTTTTAAGATCTTTATAACTAAGGCTCTTTGTAGGGCTAAATCATAAATAGATGCTAATGAAGACTTCAGTGGAACGAGAAAAGGCAATGTTAAGGACTCGAATGAGATGACTAGTAGTAAGAAAAAACCAAATCCTAAAGAGACATCGGGAAAAGAGGAAATTAACGTAAGGAACAAAAAATATGAAGAAACCAAATAAAAAATTGTTCATAGGAGTTAATTGAGTCCTGTGACCAGACCGATCCACTGAGTTGTGACCAACTTGGCCAAGTTTTGAATAACTCGGGCAATTCTCATATGTGGTAATAGATGAAGCCTAAGAGTGGCCATGATCGTTTTCATAACAAATTCCAGGCCACTTTTTTTGGGTAAACTGTTCAAATGACACAACATTAATCCAATTTGAATACCTATTGAGTAGCTTTCAAATGAGCCCAAGATCATGCAATGCTAACTGATGCAGGACAATTAACCATTTGCTCTAAAAGCTCGAACTAATAGACCATGGCGAATTAATCCTTTCTATCTCATAGCCCAGGCCCCACATCCATGGGTTAGGTCCTTGACTGAACCCTCCTTGTGGGCCCCAAATCACATGGTTCCGCCTCACACAGGCCGCCCACCCCAAGTGTCCCTGCATCCCACGGGCCACCCCACTCAAGCCCGGTGTAAAAATGCTCATGCATTAATCACCTCCGGTGAGGAGTCTCGAACACGAGACCTCCCACTCTGATACCAATTTGATGTAGAACAATTAACCACTTGCTCTAAAAACTCGAACTAATAGAGCATGGCGAATTAATCCTTTTATCTCATAGCCCAGGCCCCACATCCATAGGTTAGGTCATCGGTCGAATCCTCCTCGTGAGCCCCAAATCACATGGGTTCCGCCTCAAACAAGCCACCCGCCTCACACGTGCCGCCCACCCCGAGTGTGCCCTCGCATCCCACAGGCCACCCCACTGGAGCCCGGTGTGAAAATGCTCATACAGGACAATTAATCACTTGCTCTAAAAGCTCGAACTGATAGAGCATGGCGATTAATCCTTTTATCTCATAGCCCAGGCCCCACATCCCATGGGTTAGGACCTCGGCCGAACCCCCCTCGCGGGCCCCACTTCACATGGGTTCTGCTTCACACGCGCCACCCGCCTCACACGTGCCGCCCACCCCGACTGTGCCCCTACATCCCACAAGCCACCCCACTCGAGCCCAGTGTGAAAATGTCCCTGCGTCATTAACATGAATGAGATCATGAACTTATGAGTTATGACCAATTTACATCAGGGCCAAATGGATGAGATGGGATTTAGGGATAGTTTTATCATGATTAACATCTTAACATTTTAGTAAAATTGATGGTTGGGTTACGAAATAATGGATGGTTAGGATTATATTAGGATTTCTTTGCTTTGGAATAAAGTATACATGCATGTACAGATTCTCTTATTGATGAATGGTTAATGGTGAATTGGAAAAAAAAAAAGTTCCAAGTTCGATGTGACTTCAAACTAGAAACTTTGAATTGGGTACTACGGTGTGTTGCCCTGATTCATCTGTCCCACATTGGTTTTGGTATCAAAGTGAGCCTGATTCCATGGGATAGATTTTATGTTAGCAAAAGCTATGCACGGGGTGATCTATTTAGGACAGATGTGGTGTATTTAAATTTGTAATAAATGGAAGCGGTTGTCAAAACTTCATGTCCAAAGAAGCACTGATGAAATTGTTGAATATGGGATATTTTCTAAATTGTGAAGAGCATCCAACTAAACAATACCTTAACTCGTATTCCTTGGAGAAAAGTATTTTGAAGAAGCAGGATGCGCAGTCAATTCGATGGACCTTTACAGAATTCTTCTTGGAGCAGTACTGTGGATATGGGATGGAAACATCATTCACGATTCAAAGAAAATAATTATTTATTCAAGATAGAGGGAAGAGTTTGTGTTCACTAAGAAGATGACAAGTGCCATGAAGCCTCTAAAAGAAGTACAAGTGACAACTGTCAACAGATGAATATGAGGATGGATCCTTGGATGAAATTGTTGATGGACCAATGGCAACGGCTAGATCAATCAAAAAATTGCAAAATGGACATGTTGATAGATCAGCTGCCAATCACTAGGAGGGTCAAAGGAGGGATCTGTGGATGTATGAAGAAATAAATCGAAGGCCAGATCTATGGATGGAATATGAGATCAATCACACAAGGTGAGTGTGGCACCAGAACTGACAAATGGATCAATGATCAGATTGATAAGTGTGAATAACATGATCAAGATGAGATCTAAAGATGAGATGGGAGCACGACATGAAATTAGATTGGGGATTAGAAACAAAAGCCACAGTGTGACTACTTGTGGAGTCTAGCTATGATCAAGCCAATCTGACGACTGAGCCTTCATGGAAATCTGTCTCTCAAGAGGGATATATGGATCTGGAAATCAAGCAATATTGGAGTGTTTACAGTAACATCTTTCCATTCACCTATCAAACCCTCGATGCATCATTATCTTGACACGATTCAGCAAATGCAGAAGTACCCAGGACCTCCTAGGGTGGTGGCATTGGGGTGGTTAGCTGGGAAAAAAAAAAAAAAAAAAAAAAAAAAAAAAAAACAAGATTCTGACATAGACAACCTAAGGAAAAGGAATACGATCATCCCCAACGGCTGCCCATTATGTCTTTGGGACATGGACCACCTCTTCTTACATTGTCCTTCTCTAGAAAAGTGTGGGAAATGTTTCTCATCCTACTGGAAATCAATTGGGTCATTGTGTCAGCTCCTGGACTTGTTCTCCATGTGGTATTTCACTACGAATGGAAAGGAAGAAAAGAACAATATTGTGTTTGGTTCTATTGTTAATTTTATGGTCAGTTTGGTTAGAACCTAACAGTAGGAGCTTCAATGGATTATTCATAGCTAGGTGATTGATTTTGTTAGCTAACTACGTAAATACGCTAGCTACCTAAATAGAAGGCTTGGGCCTCCATATTGACGGGCCAGCCATTGGGATTGGGCTTAATAGGTCTAGGCTTGGCTCATGGATCATGGGCCCAGATCATCCTACATCACTACTTAATTGAATGTTGATCATCACTGGATTTCTTTCTAACCATCTACTATGTGACCACCAGGTGAAGTGTTGATATTTCCTAATTTTGAAGCTTTTGGTGCATGGATCATCTGCATTGGGCTCTCATACAGTGCTTTGGGCCTTGTACCAATGGTTTGGCATGTGTTCTGGTTTTTATAACCATGATGTGAACCATATATTAAATGGATATAATGGCATGACACTGTTTTTATCTAAATTTACACATACTTTTTCATGTTAAGATAAAAAGAAAAATAAAAGGAAAAGATGAGGGTTCTCCAAAGGCCAGTGCATATTATTTTACATGTCTCCAATGGGTAACATTGGCGGTAAGGTTCCAGCTGTATGTGGTACATCAATATATAAAGGACCAGAATACAAATGCAAACTTTCCACCTAGAGTTTACTATATTGGACAAAACTTTGCGGTTTTAAAGCCTAAACCAGACTGATGAAACAGCATTGTGCCATCAAAAATCACAACACCAAACCTCAGAAACAAGAGAAAAAACAAAATGATGACTCTATATATATATAGTTACAAGGGAAATTAGTAAAACTTCTTAATGAAAGTACACAGTTGTAAACTCTGCCAAAAAGAGGACGATGCAAATCACACAAGGAAGGTTATGAAAATCTCCTCACAGAAGTATGACGACGAAGAAGCTGAACATCCCAACTATCTAGGGTCAGACATGATTGCTTGGAAAACCTCAACATCCAGCTACCTACCTAACATTGAACCACCTCCTTTACACAGGTAGGGGACCCAGTGGTGCATAGCTACATATGTACATGTGTTGGTGCGGTGGTGGTGGTGGTGGCGGCTGCGAAAAATGACAGTGAATAATAAGATAAAAACGCATAGAATCACCTGTTTGTAAAGCTGAACACTTTTGCTCTTCTTGGGTGTTGAGAACAAAACTTTAGGAGTTCTATCAGTAGCAATAAAGGGATCTTGTCCATAGATCCGAAATATTGGCCGACATCCCCCTTCTCCATCAAAGTTAGGAATCACTCTAAGCATGACGCAATCCAAAGTAAGTGCCCTATCCAATGGTGGCCATTCTGGACCCACATTCCGCCGAGAAATGTACTGTAGGTATCTCAATTGTGAAGGCAGCGGATTCAATGGTGACAGAAACTGCAAAAGCTCACGGGGTGCTTGTTTGTAAATCATGTCCAGAGTTTTCTGCTCCCCGGTGTATTGTTTTCTATAAATCAAAAGCCCAGCCAGCATGAAAGCCAGAACCGGCCACCCACCTCGTTCACAGTGCATTAGCAACAAGTTCTGCTGCCCAAGAGACAGCCAACTCTCGCTCGACCTCAAGAAATGGTGGACCATTTCCATTGTAAGTAGCGGGCAGCCTTCATAATGCCGAGGATAGTCCATGACAGTCATATCAAACTCGGACAATATGTCAGAAATCTGGCTTTGCCTTTCGCCCTCTCTGAAGTTGAACACCATAAAGGATGCATCAGGAAACTGGTCACGTAGCTGACTCACTATCCCGCCCATGTAGACTTTATAGCCATCTTCTTCCAACCCATCAGTGGAAAAGCAACAATCGAACACTGTTGGCAGAGGAAATTTCTTATGTAAATAATTTAAATTTTTCTCAAACCAGAAATACTGAAAGAGATGCTAACTACCCAAAATAGCATTCCATTTTCCCACATGTGCATTAACAAAACACACAAAATATCATAAAGCAATTGAATAAATAACCAAATAAAAGATCGTGATGTGTACAGATTAGACAGCATTTTTAACAGAAGGTTGCAGACACAGTATCTAAAATCGGATTGTTTTCTTCTCCTAGCCTGCCGGTAGATAAAATTCCATTATTTTAGACAAGTTCTTTAGTCTAAGCAGGAAGTAGATGATCATTTTTAGCCTTTCTAAACCGATCTGGAAAGCTTTTGACACCCAACTACATTATGTGCATCAATGAAGTATGTCATTGCACTAACTAGGAACATCCATAAGTGTTGTGTCTACATGGGGTCTTCAGAGTATTTAAAAAAACCAGTTACATAATGGCTGTAACAGCCATTGCATAACGGAAACAGATCAGGCCGTTACAGTTGCGGAGACCTAATGGCCCATTCCAAAAAATTCAGACCACAACGATGCTGTGACTGTCCATTATGAAGACGCATAAAGGCCCAAGATTTTCCTCTATATCTCCTCCACTTTTTGACATTTTTTCTTCTTAAGACTATTTTTAACCCATTTTTTACTCAATTTGTGCAATCCTGTTTTCGAAGAATTGAAGATCCAGAGCTACATTTGGGAAAAATAAAAATAAAAAATAATGTAAAAATACTTTCTTTCTTTTTCTTTTTTGGCTTTTTCTTGCTACAAATTTATTGATTTAACATTATATAACCAAGTCAACACCCAATCTTGCTAGATTTGTGTTCAATTTGGCCATATATGTATAAATTTTCAATTTTTTGTATTTTTTTTCTTTTTATATAATTTCCAGCAATTTAAAAAAAAAAAATTGTTTTTTTTCTTTACATCGGAAAATTTTATTAATAAACAGCTGAATCCAAATTTTACAAATATACACAAGCCAAAACAAAATTACAACTCAAGCCAACTATCAGGGAACTTCTCAACCGCCTTAGACACAATCGCCCATTCCATAACATTTGATTTAGTCCTATTTAACACTTCTAAAACCTGCCTCGCCCAATTCCTAAAGCACTGATTATTCCTAGGGCTGTCAACAGGCCAGGCCTGGGGTTGGTCTCAGCCCGGAATTTTAACTATTTTGGGCCGGGCCTATTCAAAATTCTAATGTTGGCAGGCCCGAGCCTGGCCCACTGACACCCCTAATTATTCCTTTCTAGCCATTAAAACCAAATCCCCGCAAGCAAGCATAACCACCACACTTCTTTCCACCTTTTATCAAAAACATCACCGTGCCACATGAAGAAAAACTCGGCAATGGAAGCTAAAGATAACCCATGCTATATCGAACAACTTGAAAAAACCTTCCCAAATAGCTCTTGCAAAGGAACAATGAATAAATAGATGATCTACTGATTCCGCTTCTTGGAGATGCATAACACAAACATTCGAAAAAAATCATCTTCCTCTTTCGAAGATTATCTATTGTTAGCACTTTGTTGCAACCCACTAACCATGTCAACGCGGAAACCTTTGACAGAGCACCATACCTCCAAACATAAGTCGACTTGACTGATTTCGTCGCTGATTCTGACACCACTAAGCATCTTGTAGAAAGATTTAACGGAGAATTTCCTGGACTTCTCTTTCCTCCAAATCAACGAATCCGACTCACTGACCACTGGATGAACCGTGGATAACAACTTTAGCAAGTAAATGAACTCCTTTAACTCATCATCATCTAAACTCCTTCTAACTCGTAGGGACCAAATAACTTCCTGACCTTGCATGGAAAAACAACTTGCCAACCATATGTTTCCCTCTATCGATAACCTTACTAACCTACGGAAGACCTCAGACAATTTTTGCCCACCCCCCAAAAAAAAAAAATTCAACCCATTTCTTCCCAAACCTTACCTTTTAACGATGCCACCATTGTTCGAAGTATCCCCGATATTATTCGTATCTCCAGCTCGGCAATAATGATAACACTGGTAACAATACCAAAAACAATGGTATTCTCATAAATTCCAAGTATCGGTGATGTATCGTTAAGTATTGCCAATGTATCACCAATATTTTTTACTATGTAAATTCCATGTGTCGCTTGTATTGCTAATATTTTCAACTATGTAAATTCTAGGCGTCACTTGTATTGCCAGTGTAACGATGATATTTCGATAATATAGCCAATGCATTAACATTGCCAAATATCTATTTATTACAAAAAGTTCCATTCCAACTTTTTTAATGGGCACATGATTGTCAATGTTCAAATTGTCGACAATAATATCAATCATATCGTGATATTATCATTATCACAGTCTTTTGTTTCCTTTTCAGTTGACGACGATTTCTCGGCGAAATATTTTGGGTTGTCGATATTTTGAAATATCAATGGATGTTTGGATGGATAAATGCGATGGTTGGACTGGTTCTTATGACAACGCATGCTTTTAAGTCCCCATTAAATGGAAACAAATTATGCATGCATTATTTTTGCAATTTTTTATTCCTAAAGTATTTATCATCTCCTAAAGTTTCATAACCTCCAAGCTTTGCAATCCCGCAGCCCCTTGATCCCATGGTTTGCAGTTTGCACACATCTTCCCACTTCATAAGATGAAACCCATGCTTATCCTCCACTCCTTGCCATAGAAAATCTCTTCTTATTTTTTCCAACTTGCATACCACTGATTTCAAGCATTTAAATAAAAGACAAGATAAACCAGATGATTCGACATCACCGACTTTATTAAATTTAACCTCCCTCCCAATGACAAATGCCTAGTCCGCCACACAGATTAGGGTTGTACACGAGCCAAGCTAGCTCGAAAAGCTCGCTTGGCTCGGCTCCATCTAGCTCGGCTTGAACGACGACTCAAGGCGAGCCAAGCTTCATATAGCCCAGCTCGCTTTGAAAACGAGCCAAGTTCGATCATAGTGGATCTTGACTCTACTCGACTCGAACTCAACTCGGCTCGAATATATATTATATTATATTATATTTTATATATATATATATATATATATATAAATTATTTATTTTTTTTTAAAGTTAAAACTTAAACCCTACCCTACCCGTCCGTCCCTTTCCCTTCATTACCCAACTCGTCGCGCCCAAGCTCCAGTCCTCTCTCTCTCTCTCTCTCTTCTCTCTCTCTCTCTCTCTCTCTCTCTCTCACCAACAACAAGGTACCTCTATGGCTTTATCTAATATATATATATATATATATATATATATATATATATATATATATAATTGAATATTTGATTTGGGAGTTGGGTTGGGTCAGTTGGGTCGGGTGGCTGGGTTGAATCGGGTGTGGTTTGGATCGGGTTACTGGGTTGAGTCGGGTGCAGGTTAGGCGCTGGGTTGGGAGAAGGCTTGACTGGATTCAAGGTAAGCTCGCCTTGACTCGATCCACTAGCTCGCCTCGAGCTCGACTCCAAAGGTTTGGCAAACAAGCCAAGCTCCAATGGTAAGCTCGAGGCCGGGCTTGAGCTCGAACTCAAGGAGAGCACGGACGAGTCAAGCCAATCTTGGCCCACCTCGACTCGACTCGACTCAACAGCCCTAACTGAGATAACTTCCTTTGAAACTTTTCGACAACTTTGTCCCATAGATGTTTTGCCAGTTTTCCGAAACTTAAGGAATACCGAGATATGTGGATAGGAAAGAACCTACACCTACATCCGAAAATGTTAGCAAAATAAACTCTCTCTTCCCTTGAGATAACAATTCACTCTTATTGATATTTACTTTTAAGCATGACACCACTTCAAAGCAAATTATAATCATTCGAAAGTTGTCCACCCTTGATCAGCCTTACACATTAAAAAAGTATCATCCATGCACTAAAGATGAGTCACTTGGAAACCCGAATTATCAATAGTCGAACCTCTCAGAAGACCCATCGTTGAACATTTATCTATCATTCTGCTCAACACCTCGACCACAAACAAATAGGGGGACAAAGGATCCCCTTCTCTCCCTAACATGCAATTGAGAAAATCCCAATTCACATGGTAACAAGCTTTTCCAACATCTAATTTGCACACAACCCCTTTCAAACCTCTTCTATTACTTGCATCAATACATTCATTCACCACTAGCGCACAGTCCACTATCTGATGCCCTGCCAGAAACGCCCCTTGAGATATGGATAGAACATCCCCAATTACAACTTTAACTTAGACACCAATAAATTTGACAGGATCTTATACAAGCCCCCTCAGAAGACAAATGGACTATAATCCTTCAAACTTTCCACCCCTTCCATTTTTTATTTTTTTTGGAATTAAAGAAATAAACGCCACCCCTAATTCTGGTTCAATACAACCTTTTTCATAGAAAATATTTAACATAGCCCACCACTTCATTTTTTACAAGTTCCCAAAAATTCTAGAAAAATGCAATCAGAAACCATCCGGCCTGGGTGCTTTGTCACTTCCTAAATCAGAAATGACCTTCTTAACTTCCTCTTCTGAAAAAGGTTTTTCTAATGATTCTTCTGTTGCCTCACTCGAGATCATATCAAAATGCAGATTATCTTACTCCCTTGATAGCAACTTCTTGTAAAACTTAACTATCGCCGCACGCACTTTATCTTTGCCTTCTACTCTTCCCTCCTCAACCACTATTGCTTTTATTTTGTTCATTCTAGCTCAAGCACATGCCACATCATGAAAAGATTTTGTATTCTTGTCACCTTCTTTCAACCAAAGGGCCTAGGATCCATGCCTCCATTTTATCTCCTCTTCCCTCAATCTTGAATTATACGTAACACTATGAACTTCTCTCCAAGCTCTTTCTTATTCTGGTAAGTCTCCATTTTCTTCCTTGATGTCAAGCATCTGATTTTTTTGCAAAAGATATAAGGACTCCGCTTCCCTTTTTCCCAAAACCTCTTCTTTCCACACGTTAATCTTACTTTCTAGCATCTTTAACCTCTAAAACAAAATACGCCCTGCTCTTCATTGAACCAAGAATCAAGACCACCATTCCTATATCAGTGCTGAAAAACCCCTCAATCTCTAACCAAGCAAGCTCGAATCTAAACGGACACATCCCCCAATCCCCTTCATCTATTACCAAGATTATCAGGCAATGATCTGATATTCGTTTTGGTAAGCCTCTCCGATGCACTAGGGGAAACTTTTCAATCAACTCTAGAGAGAGCAAATTGGTGTAGATTGTTTATATATGGAGTTTACATCCTCTACACATGCATGCACTAAATCCCTGTTTTTTTTGTCTTTTTCTTTTTATATTTTTTGTAATTTTGAATCATTTTTCTGAATGAACAATGCCAGATTTGTTTTTTTTTCCTTCAAATTTCTTAAGAGAAATTATGTCAAATGCTTGGAAATATGCATTAACGGGATAAATCCCACAGATTGCATGAATTTTGGCCTGTTTTGGGCATTCGAGTGCCCAGATTGGCCCGACATTGTTCATCCAAATTTAATTTTAATTTTTCCTTAAAGTTCTTGAGAAAAATGTGTCAAATGGCTAAGGATGTGCAATAGCAAGATGAGTTCCACATATTAGATGAATTTCAGGCAGCCTACCATTATTCATCCAAATTAAATTTTAAATTTTTCCTCGAGAAACCTTAAGGAAAATGGTGTCAAATGGTTAGGGATATGCATTATTGGCCAATACTAGGATGAGTGCCACAGATTGCATTAATTTCGGGCCATTTGGGAGGCAGTGGAGTGATCGTAATCAGCCCGACACTATTCATCCAAATTTAACTTTCAAATATAATTATCCCATCATTAGATTCATGCTCATATTATCTTATTTATATTGAATCATTGATATTAGATATTTATAACATTAAATGTAGGAGTTTTAAAATTCGTCTAAGCTTCTCGGGTTAATAGAATCACCGGGCAGCACAAGACGCATTCTTAGCAAAGAACGGGTCGTTACACCATCATAAACATGTTCAAAAATTAGAAAAGAATACACATTCGGAATCCTCTCATTTTTATTTTTATTTTCTAATATTTTTTTCCATTTTTCTTTAAAGAACAAATCAACCGTTACAACCCGTAATGCAATGTTGAACAACTGGCCACTATGCCGGCCATTACCGTTATTAAATACCTTAGGTTTCCTCAAAGTGCAATTCAAAGGTGCCATTAGGTAAACTGAAAAATAAGGTCTGAAAATTAAATTCATTGTTGAAATCTTAAATTGTTGAATTTTAGTATTTATAAGTATTGAAAAAATTGTTTAGCAATTTGTCTGAAAAAAGTCTTGATATCTGAAAATAAGCACTTTTTTCACAAAAAACTTGTTTGGTAAACATAAATCACAAATGTTTGAAAATTGGCAATTTGTAATATTTGCCCATATTGTCTCAATTTCTATCTTTTGTAGAGTATAAGAGGACACCAGCTATTGCCATACTTCTAAATTTGGCACACCTACGCCTAATCCAATAAAATTTTAATACTTTCCTCTTGTGCATTCTAGTAAGAGAATGTCACTCAATTTATAAGTTCTAACCCTCACGATTTTAGGAAGTTCAATGGTGAATTGTGGGTAAGAAGAGATTAAAGGTCAATTAGACACACGTGTGAGATCTGCGTCAGATATCTCATGAATGTCTCAGATATCTGTTAGGTGTGCCATGCCAATCAAGACTGGAGAGATATTGGGCATGGATATGGGTTGATTCTGACAGGTGATCCTTTAATCTCACCATGCAACAGGCTTAGACGTTCATGGCCTACATCTCGTTGATTGGACTACCATTTGATTGTTTCCAAACATCAGATATATTCAGTAGGTACTCATTGGGCTAGAAAACAATTTTCAGCCTAGTCTAACCTGAATCGAATCAAATTTATCGAAAACAAGATCAAATGGACACAATCTCATCCAGCCGGATCTGGTCAAGCATGTTCCCAATCTAATCAAACCATCTCGAAGAACACATCGAGAAACCCAACTAGACCAAATTTTATCTAAATCCAATCAGCGAACAAGGAGATATGGCCCACTAAAGAAAAATGTTGTCTTCAACATCCGTTTATGTAGGGATCCATGCCCCTTGATTTCATAGAGCTCAAAGCATTGGAGGTCATGGAAGGCTCAGATCTCCCAAAGGAGACCAAAAATGTCAAAAGTGGGCAACAAACAGCTGACGTCATATTTCATTTTTTTTTTTTTTGGTCAGCATGTGTGGCGACACAATTTTGTACATCTAGGATCTCAATGCTCATATCTCCGTTCGGGACTTGCTACTTCTTTTGAAGCTATAAATGAGTACTACAAGATGTGCGGTGTACTTCCAAAAGAAGTCTAGAAATACCTCAAAAACTGAGCCACAAAGTCAAATTGTTATTACCGTACATGTGATTTGCAGCAACATACCAACTTCGACGTGCAAGATCTCAGCGCTCCGATCTCCGTTCGGGACGTACGACCACTTATTTCAAAGCTATCAATGAATACTACAAGATGTGTGGTCCACTTCACGAAAGTAGCCCAAATACACCTCAAAAATGGGTCACAAAGTCAAATCGTTATTACCACACATGTGGCCCGGATGTGCAATAACACACCAACTTAGATATCCAAGATCGCAGTACTTCGATCTCGGTTCTAGGCGAGTGACCACTCATTTCAAAGGGCTTGATGGGTACTTCAAGACTAATGGTTTATATATGTGATCGGACCTCATAAGGTGGCCCAAAAGTGTTGTCATTTTTTTTAAGAAGAGGAAGGGCATTGTTGTCATTTTAAATTGTTGATAGGGAGCAAAATCACTCACCACATTCCGCATTAAGTGATTAGTCAAGACAAGGAGCTGAAAAAATAAACCCCTTTTTTAGTGAAGACCGAAACTAAGTACTTAATTATGTGGATTTACTAAACACCCTAAATAAGGGAAAATCACTGAAAATACTGAAATTCAGTTATAAGTGCTGAAAATAAGTTCTATTAAATGGGCCCTAAATGTTCATAGTATTGGTATCGTTACATGTTTGGTTGGTCGGGTATACGGAAACAATATCAATATCATCAATGATATCGTCGATAACCGGAAATGTAGAGAAACGTTGGAAAACATGGGGAAAACGGTGGAATTTTTCAATGGAACTTCAGGTAATGCTAAAATACACATATTTGCATATTTACAAATCAAAAATTGCAAAAAGAATGCATACATAATAAGCTTCCATTTAATGGGGGCCTAAAAGCATGTGTTGTCATAAGAAATCAGTCCAACCATCCTATCCGTCCAATCAATCATCCAACCATCCAAACATCCATTGATATTTCAGAATATTAACAACACAATATTTCGCCGAGAACAACTGAAAAGGAAACGAAAGATTGTGATCTCGATATCACTCATACTGCAATAATGATAATAACGCGATATTATTGATATTATCGTCAACAAACTGAATACTGCATATAACCATGCGCCCATAAAAAAAATCGAAATGGAAATTTTTTTTAATAAATAAAATTTTGGTGATATCGATACATTGGCAATACTATCAAAATATTGCCGATAAACTGGCGATCCAAGCGACGACTGGAATTTATACGGTAAAAAATATTGACGATATTGATACTTGGCAATGCAAGCGACACTTGCAATTTACACAATCGAAAATATTGGCGATACATGACCGATACCTAGATTTTCTGATACTACTAGAGTTATTGGCATCGCTACCCGTGTTATCGATGTCGTTGAGTTGGAGATACGGATAATATCGGGGATACTTCGAACAACGCCAAACTCACAATAGGCTAAGTTTTTAAAAGAGGCCAATATTCTGCACAGATGAATCAAGTGCTCTACTCAAGATATCAGTAAGAGAAGCTTACACATGTAAAGGGATCTTACAAGATAATGAATAGTGCTTGTATGGAGAAATTTTTATTTATCTGGTGGAGTATTGTCACCCATACTCTTGCACACATCAACTATACGTGATACCGGAGGGGGGGGGGGGGGAGTCGGAGTGCAGCTGGGAGTGCGATTGCATCTGCAAGTGGGGGTAGGTTGGGTGGATTACAACATATGTTCGGCAGCCTACGGAAGACATCTTCACGTGATGCCCATGTAGATGTGGACGTGGAAGAAGTAAATGAGCCTAGGAGACCCTATGTTGATCCAATCCTGTTTAGGAAAGAATCAATTAAACAAAAGAATATAAAACAAATGTGCAGTAAAACTACCATTGGGAAGGTGGGTAGGGCAGCAACAAAGTTATTTATACATGCTAACATACCCCTTAATGCGGCCAATTCTCGGTATTGGCATATGGTAATTGATACAACAGTAGAAACAGGTGAAAGAATTAAAGATCCCACGGCTAGGGAGATTATGAGGAAATGGACAGATGCAGAGTATGCGGATGTGAAAGCATACGTGGCTACCTTTAAACTCATATGGCAGGCCAGAGGATGCACGATCATGTGTGATGGTTAGACTCGCCCAACAAGACGTAGCATGATCAACTTCATCGTGTACTACCACTTGCCCACTTGGGAACGGTGTACCACAAGTCAATTGATGCCTCAACTAAAACAAAACAAAAAAAAAACAAAAAAAAAAAAATGCTACTTATATTTTTCCCAAATGGATAAATGATGCAAGATGATGGAAACTATCCTGGATGCATGATAAAAGATCAATTACACATTAATTTCAGCAATCAATATGTACAATCAAGCATATTCTCATAATAAATTCAAAAATTCAGATTTATAACATGAAGATAGTAGGTTTTCATATACATGGTGTACGAAAATATAAAATAGTTCAAGAGTGGCCCAGTTGAAAGTAGGGATTTCCAATCTAGCGTAGGCACATTTCACACTCAAGGAAATGACTAGTAGATTTTATTATTAGGGTTAAGAAGGGAAAAATCTAAAATATAGAGAAATAGGATTCATGGGAATTGGGGATTTTGGAATTAAGGTTTTTAGAAATTGAGGAAAATAAGAAGTTGAAGAACTAGGGTTTAGAAGGTTGTAATGGAAGGGAAAAGAGGAAGACGAGAAGAAGAGAATACCTATCGAAGAAGAAGAAGAAGAGGAGGAGGGATGTACCTTGGAATCCACCACCAAACAAGCTTCTATCCTTCCACAATTTAATTGGAAGGGAGGGTTTTTTTTTTAATAAAAAACCCTTGAAAATAAGAAGGAAAATTCCTTCACACAAAAGAGCTCCACTCTTCTTTTTGTTTCTTCTCAATGACACTACTAGGGTTGGAACTCTACCCCCCCTTGTGCTTTTATAATAAAAAAATTCGGAATTAAAATCCAACATAATTACAACTATGTCACTCACTTAAGTAAAGTGGTCCATCGTCCAAAATAAGAAAACTAAAACATATATTATCAATCCCAACCATCAAATAACTCCTAAAAATGCCAAAAACCATAAAGAAAACAAGATTAGAGTCCAAGGGGCCCAGATCTAAAAGATCTGGTGGCCCGATGGCCCGATCAATAAGATCCAACTGTCGGATCGACACGAAATAGAAATCCTATGACTAATATAGTCTCCTAAGCAGTCCACATGCATCATCCCAAGGTAAGGTTTTCCTGATGCACGTCCAATGCATGTGGGGTCTTCAAAATGGCTCGGCTAGCCCCATCTGGAACTCGTCTCCCATCCACAAAGAAACTTGTACTGATGTGGGTGATCGTCTTCGTCTCTGGTACACTCGAGTAGGTCCTCTGATGTCCCCATCAATAAAGTGGTGGATGAGATTGGAGAGGATAATGTGGTACAGATTGTGACAGATAATGAAGCAACATGTAAAGCTACAGGACAAAAGTTGATGCTAAAGAGACCACATTTATTTTGGTCAACATGTCTTGCCCATTATATTGATCTTATATTGGAAGATATTGGGAAGAAGAAGAGTGTTAAGAAAATAGTCGATAGAGTAAGAGAAGTAACAACATTTATTTACAACCATAATCAAGTAGTCGCAATAATGAGGAAGTTCATGAAGGGACGAGAGTTATTTAGGCCTACGGCAACTAGATTTACAACTAACTTTATAACCCTGAAGAGTTTGTACCAGCATAGGGGAGAGTTGAGTGAGATGTTTGCTTCCCGATATTGGCTCAACACAAATTTTGGGAAGAAGACATCGGGAACGCCAGTTGATGTTGTGAACACCATAAGGTGCAACAAATATTGGAAGAATGTCCAGAATATCCTAGAGGTGATGGAGCCACTAATGAGGGTACTCTGTCTTGTTGAAACTGACGAAGCACCTATCATGGGCTTCCTCTACGATGTCATGGATAAGGCGAAGTTGGTCATTCAACGTGATTGTTTAAGCTGTGAGTCTTATTAGAAGATGATCAACAAGAGATAGACAAAACAACTCCATCACAATCTTCGTGCAGCATACTACTACCTAAATCCTACGTGGTACAGATATGCGCAATCATTTGTTACGAATGATGATATTCGTGTCAGGCTAAAGAATGTGATAAAGATATTAGAGCCTGACCTACATACGCAAATAAGGGCGTTGTATTAATTAGATCCATTTAGAAATCGCCAAGGTAACTTTGGAGATGTTGCTCTTGCACAACATGTAGTATCTAGGTTACAACCAGCCGAATGGTGGATGAATTTCGGAGAGAGTGCGAAGGCTCTCCAAAAAATCGCAGCGAGGAGTTTGAGCCCGACAACATCTTCCTCTAGCTACAAAAGAAACTGGAGTTGTTTTGCACTTATTCAAAGAATAAGAATAGATTGCAAACTAGGACGTTAGATAGACTTGTCTTCACGCACAACAACATGAGGCTAAGAATGCGGCGACATCATAAGAGCAATAACGCCAATGGTGATACAAACTACTGACCAATAAACTTGGACAATATATATGATGAGGATGACCCGCTTCTAACTTGGTTGGAAGTAAGAGAAAAACATATAAAAGAAGATAGTGAAGAATTGGAAGTTGATGATCCAATAATACGCAGCACAGCAAGAGAACCGTGCAGGTATAGGTGTACACGAACCGAGCTAGCTCGATTAGCTTGCTCGGCTCGATTCGACTCGGTTCGAAGCTGAGTTCGAGCCGAGTCGAGCTGATTTTTTGAGCTCGAAAATGAGTTCGAGCTGGCCCCAACTCAACTCAACTCGGATCGAACCCAGCTCGAATCGAACTCGGATTGAACCAATTCGGTGAATCGGTTACTTTGATATTGATGTTGCTCACCAAGTGTGATGGGGACATCACGCGCACACGCGTACGCATGCCGCCCCCCTACACACGTACGCCAGAAGGACCCCACCGTCGATCTGAATCGATGACGACATCCAGGGAGGGCCTCCTAGTTAGGAGACGAAGTTTTGATTCAAAAGAGTGGGCCCGACAATCAAGAAAAGCCCACCATAGGATCTCATGATCTTAGCCCACTAGTCGGATTGATTTCGTATTTTAGGTTTTGCTTATTGTTATTATTTAGAACATCATGAACGCTTTAGATTTCTTTGTTTGGTTTTTATTTTAGTTTACTTCATCGCCAAGTAATAGGTTGCGCACATGGCGTGAGTTTTGGGATATAGGGTTTTCCTATAAATAGGCACGCCATGTAGTTCTTTTGATTCATTGAATATTAATAAAAATTCTGCGTTTTCCTACTCTCTGAGTTGTGAAGCCTAATTAGGTGCGAAGCCCTCCCTTCTTCGAAGGGTTAACTACCGTGGTGCGAAGCCACATCTATCCCGATTCGCCCCCACCTTCTTCCATCCATATTTCTCCTCCTACAAGCATTCCATCTGCAAATCCATCAATAGTTGCAACTATTTTTCTCTCTACAGCAGATTTCCAGAATCTGGCCCTGCGAAGGGCTGAAACTTCAGCGGAGCACCACGCACAAACCGTGCATCGGATCGAGCTAAGATTTGTGGGTTTTGGAATCCATCCCTGGCCGACCAGGGCCAAGGTGGCCTTTTTCTGAATAGTAGGCCCCACACACGTGCGGCCGTGATCACACGCACGTGCATCTGGGCCATTATTGTTGTCCGAGCGTGGGAACTGTCTTCTGATTCAGGTTTTCTTCTTATTTTACCCTTCCATACTAGTTTTTCATAAACCCTAACCCTAGATTTCATTATCCTTAATTTATTTGCCCATTTTCTCACCCTAGGGTTCCTTGATTTGAAATTGGAGAACTCCTTGGATTAGGGATTGATTGTCATGCATGTGTGGTTGATTTCTATTTCCCTTTTGAGTATTGTTTGGTTCATAATTTTTATTGATCCAGCCCTAACGTGTGTAGGCCTGGACCCATATAGATTTCCCTTAATTGAATATTTGGACTTTTGTGTGGGATGTGGAATTTGTGTAATTGTTTATGAATTATGTGATCTTAAATCTGAAATCTTGCATATCATATTTGAATTTCATGTCCTGCATCAAATTTGGTATCGAAGCTTAGGGTTCTTATAGGGGCATGCATTACATGTTTAGGGTTTAGTTGTTTATGTCCATTACGCATCAATTATCATCATGAATGACTGTTTAGAGGTCCATAAACCCTGACATAAGCTGCTGAAATTTTTCATTATCCCCTTATTTGAATTATTTTAGAAATTAACTTAGCTTTCTATTTTTAAATTTAGAAACTTTCCTTTTCTGTTTTTAGAAACTAAATTTTTAGAAACTTTCTTAATCTGTTTTTAGAAACTAATTTCCTTTCCTTTTTCTTTTTAAAAAATAGTTTACTTTCCTTTTTCTTTTTTAGAAACTAACTTACTTTCTATTTTTAGAAACTTTCCTTTTTCTTTTTTAGAAACTAGCAAGGTGTCCCGTATCGGTATCGGTTGGCGTAACGGTGCCCTCCGAAACCGATACGGATACGGGGGTTAACGGCGATACGGGGGCGTAACGGCCCGTAACGGCGCAAAAATTTTTTTTGCCAAAAAATATGAAAAAATATGGATTAAATCCGGAATATTCTAAGCATTCCAAATATGCATTCATTTATAAATTGGAACATGTTTATGGTGGTGTAACGGTCCACTCTTTGGTGAGAAGTTGTATCGGACTGTCTGATGAATTTATGAACCAGATAACCTAAATTTGACTACAAAATTCATATATTTAATTTTCTAACTTACTATCAATGATAGATATATTAGAATGAATGTAATATGAAAATATCTTACATTTAGGTGTTTGCAATTATTTTTGAGGGCCAAAATTCATGCATAAATAGAAAAAAAAATTAAAAAAATATAAAATGGCACCCCAAATATGTAAAATGCACATTAACATGTTCAACTATGATTAACACATCATATGGCATCATTAAAACAGCAAAAGAATCATTACGAAATGATTTTTCGAATTTTCAAAAAAAGGGCCAAAATAAATGCGTAAATAGAAAAAAATATAAAAAATATATAAAATGGCACCCCAAATATGTAAAATGCACATTAACGTGTTCTACTATGATTAACACATCATATGACATCATTAAAACAGCAAAAGAATCATTAAAAAATGATTTTTCAAAATTTCAAAAAAGGGGCCAAAATTCATGCGTAAATAGAAAAAAATATTAAAAAATATAAAATGGCACCCCAAATCTGTAAGATGCACATTAACATGTTCTACTATGATTAACATATCATATGGTATGATTAAAACAGCAAAACAATTATTAAAAATTGATTTTTCGAATTTTCAAAAAAGGGGCCAAAATTCATGCGTAAATAGAAAAAAATATTAAAAAATATAAAATGGCACCCAAAATCTGTAAAATGCACATTAACATGTTCTACTATGATTAACACATCATATGGCATCATTAAAACAGCAAAAGAATCATTAAAAAATGATATTTCGAATTTTCAAAAAAAGGGCCAAAATAAATGCGTAAATAGAAAAAAATATTAAAAAATATAAAATGGCACCCCAAATCTGTAAAATGCACATTAACATGTTCTACTATGATTAACACATCATATGGCATGATTAAAACAGCAAAACAACTATTAAAAATTGATTTTTCGAATTTTAAAAAAATGGGCCAAAATCATGCGTAATAGAAAAAAATATTAAAAAATATAAAATGGCATCCAAAATCTGTAAAATGCACATTAACATGTTCTACTATGATTAACACATCATATGGCATCATTAAAACAACAAAAGAATCATTAAAAAATGATTTTTTGAATTTTCAAAAAAAGGGCCAAAATAATGCGTAAATAGAAAAAAATATTAAAAAATATAAAATGGCACCCCAAATCTGTAAAATGCATATTAACATGTTCTACTATGATTAACACATCATATGGCATGATTAAAACGGCAAAACAACTATTAAAAATGATTTTTCGAATTTTAAAAAAAGGGCCAAAATTCATGCGTAAATAGAAAAAAATATTAAAAAATATAAAATGGCACCCAAAATCTGTAAAATGCACATTAACATGTTCTACTATGATTAACACATCATATGGCATCATTAAAACAGCAAAAGAATCATTAAAAAATGATTTTTCGAATTTTCAAAAAAAGGGCCAAAATTTGGCCGATACGGGCCCGTAACGGCCCTGTAACGGCCATAACGGCCCGTAACGGCCGATACGCCCCGTAACGGGCCCGTATCGGCCGATACGGGTACAAATTTGCGTAACGGCCGATACGGCCCCGAAACGCGTAACGGTTCACACCGTTACCGTTACGTATCGGCCGTTACGGCCGATACGTAACCGTTTTGGCATACCATGGAAACTAGGTTGTTTTTTTTATATAGAAACTTTCCTAATTTGTTTTTTTTAGAAACTTTCCTAATTTGTTTTTAGAAAAATTCCCTTTTTCATTTTTAGAAACTAGGTTGCTTTTTTAGAAACTTTCCTAATTTGTTTTCAGAAACTTTCCTTTTTCGTTTTTAGAAACTAGGTTGTTTCTTTTAAAATAAATAAAAAAATTCTTATATTTTGACAACTATATTGCTGAATTTTGGTTTGCACCCTACACTAAACATGGAACAGCTACTAGAATCACTAAACAAATTGTCTCAGCAGATCGAGTCTTTGGATAAGCGCTTGGAAATGGACCAATGCTTTGAACAACTTGATGTGCGTATTACCCGACTAAAGACCATCGCCAGGACAAACCCCACCATTGGGGTAGATGTCCAATCTCAAGCAGGTGGCCTGGAGGATAGACCAATAAATGGAGTTGGTCGAGGTCGATTATAGGCGTGCACCCGGGCATCAAGACCACTATTTTGAGGGGTATAACATGTGCGGCCTTGTGGCTGGAGAGTGCACCAGAGGCTAGTGTAAAGTTACCCACTGAGGCCATTCCGGTAATGGATGAGTTACGTGATGTCTTTCCTGATGATCTACCGGATGAGTCTCCCCCTAGGAGGGATATAGAGCACACCAGAACATGAGACACCGTAATACCGACAGCCGAGTTTGCGTTTAATAGTTTGTCGATAGGTCCACAGGTCTCAGTCCTTATGAAGTCGTTACTGTTTATAAACCTAGGAAACATATTGATCCTGTCCCTATGTCACTGTCCCATAGGGCGTCAGAGCCTGCAGAGTCTTTTGCGCATCACATTCATTCATGACATCAAGAAATCATGTAGAAGATCACTACTAGTAATGAACATTACAAATTTTCTGCAAACCAGCATAAACGTTTCAAAGAATTCAATATTGGAGACTCTGTGATGGTCCGCATCAGGCCCGAGCAGTACCCTCCGGGGGCTGTTCGTAAGTTACATGCGCGTAGCGCTGGACCCTTCAAAATTATAAAACGAAACGGTCTCAATGTGTATAAGGTAGATCTTCCACCTTCTATGGGAATTAGTTTCACATTCGATATGGAGGATCTAGTTACTTTTCAGGGGACCACTAATACTTTGTCCGGCCCTTCGCCCACCTATCCTGATTCCCCATATTTATCCCTTGAACCATGGCCCCTTCCCGACCCATTTTCTCAGCCTCTACCTCTCATACCTACTCTTCCTAACCTTTCTTCACAGCCTCTACCTCTCATACCTACCCATCCCGACCCATTTTCCCAGCCTCTACGTCTCATACATACCCGTCCAGACCCATTTTCTCAGCCTCTACCTCCCATACCTACCCGTCCCGACCCATTTTCCCAGCCTCTACCTCCCATACCTACTATTCCTGACCTTTCTTCCCAACCTCTGCCTCCCATAACTAACCTTCACACACCCAGATAGAAAATAGAAGATATCTTGGACCATCAGATAGTTTCAACGTCGGACGGCGGGTTTCAGAAGTACCTGGTTAAATAGAAGTCACGCCCAGCTTCAGACAGCACGTGGCTCACTGAGGAGGAGCTTTAGAGACTTGATCCTGACATCCTAGAGCGGTTCAGGAGTTTTATTTCACCAGTGGCGAAATCTTCGCAGCCGGAGAAATTGATGAGGACATCAGGCCCACACGCGCACGCACGCCGCCCCCTACGCACGTACGCCAGAAGGACCCCACCGTCGATCTGGATCAATGACGACGTCCAGGGAGGGCCTCCTAGTTAGGAGACGAAGTTTTAATTCAAAAGAGTGGGCCCGACAATCAACAAAAGCCCATCATGGGATCTCATGATCGTAGCCCACTAGTCGGATTGATTTCATATTTTATGTTTTGCTTACTGTTATTATTTAGAACATCATGACGCTTTAGATTTCTTTGTTTGGTTTTTATTTTAGTTTACTTCATCGCCAAGTAATAGGTTGTGCACATGGCGCGAGTTTTGGGGGTATAGGGTTTTGATTCATTGAAGATTAATAAAAATTTTGCATTTTCCTATTCTCTGAGTTGTTAAGCCTAATTAGGTGCGAAGCCCTCCCTTCTTCGAAGGGTTAACTACCGTGGTGTGAAGCCACATCTATCCCGATTCGCCTCCACCTTCTTCCATCCATATTTCTCCTCCTATAAGCATTCCATCTGCAAATCCATCAATAATTGCAGCCGTTTTTCTCTCTACAGCAGATTTCCAGAATCTGGCCCTGCAGAAGGGCTGAAACTTCGGCGGAGCACCACGCAGAAACCGTGCATCGGATTGAGCTGAGATTTGGGGGTTTTGGAGTCCATCCCTGGCCGATCAGGGCCAAGGTGATCTTTTTTTGAATAGTGGGCCCCACACACGTGTGAACTGATCACACGCACATGCGTCTGGGCCATTATTGTTGTCCGCACGCGGGAACTGTCTTCCGGTTCAGATTTTCTTCTTATTTTACCCTCTCATACCAGTTTTTCATAAACCCTAACCCTAGATTGCATTATCCTTAATTTATTTGCCCATTTTCTCACCCTAGGGTTCCTTGATTTGAAATTGGAGAACTCCTTGGATTAGGGATTGATTGTCATGCATGTATGGTTGATTTCTATTTCTCTTTGAGTATTATTTGGTTCATAATTTTTATTGATCCAACCCTAACGTGTGTAAGCCTGGACCCACATAGATTCCCCTTAATTGAATATTTGGACTTTTTGTGTGGGATGTGGAATTTGTGTAATTGTTTATGAACTATGTGATCTTAAATCTGAAATCTTGCATATCATATCTGAATTTCATGTCCTGCATCAAAGTGTTTGATGAAATGACTCAACGAAGTGTGGATGGAGGCAAGGAAGGTATGTATATGAAACCAATACCTCTTTTTTTTCTTGATTTTTATGTTGCTTAGAAGGTGTTTGATAAAATACTTGTAAAACCATTATTGTTGTCTTAAATACAGTGAGATTTTGAAGGTGCAGTCCAGGTGTTTGTGAAAATGTTGCATGGGCGAACTCGGCTCGAACTCGGCTCAAACTGGCACAAGCTGCTGACCGAACCGAGCCGAGCTGGCCAGTCAGGCTCGAGGACCGAGCTGAGCCGAGTTCGAGCTAAGGTCAACTAGTGGCCGAGCCGAGTCGAGCTGAGGCCAGCTTGACTCGGTTCGACTCGATGTACACCCCTACGTGCATGTGCAACTATCTTGGACCCAGAAAGAGAGGCAAATTTTATTCAAAGTCTAGCTCAACGGAAGAGTACGAGCAGTAAGCCACGAGGAGACCGACATGGATGATCATGATGGTGGTGGTGGCAACACACCTGATATTGGTCCCACTTCTAGTGTTGCTCGGCCCACCATACAGCCATCTACAGATAGCGAGGTCAGACTTATGGGTGTACTAAGTCACGATACAGCCAGCAAGAGGAGGCTGGCTCTAGTAGTGCACCGGGAGATCCGGAACATTGGCGGGCCTATGGCTATGATCCCGGGTATTATGGGTATTCATACGGAGCCTGTTCCATCACATTCATGTTGGAGTAGTCCTCCTGATCCACCATATGATTATAGATATCTAGATCCAAATCCAAGTTATTCATCACAAACACATTCTCAATCTCATCAGCCTTAGTACGAGCACTAGTGGATATCCTTACTCAGGGTCAGAGTCGTTGCCTTGTCAGGATCAGTCATTCTCCGGTTTCGTTGACATGTTCTTTCCCTCTGGCACTAAATTTTATGGATATGCAACACCTATTCCATAGCTACATCCTAACGATGACGAGGACGTGGAGGTCGAGCAACCACAACAAAGCGGAATTTCATTTTGGTGGTGACTTCGGAGTTTTATTAAGTCAAGTATATTTTTTAATATTAATTACATTTAAGGTAAGTATCTATATACCCATTACTCACACATTCACCAAGCAAGCACACACTTGACACTGCCAAACTTGTTTTTAAAATAACTCCCTTGACAACTAATCAAGTAATCCTTAATCAAGTTGCTTGCAGGGGAGTAAATCAGACACTACTAACTTATATTTATATATACGTGTGTGTGTGTGTATCTTAGGGATGATAGGACAGGAATCACAGATTCACAGGATAGGAGAAGTCCCCGACATTTTGAAGACTTTAAATAAAATGAACATTGTAATTTATGCAAGTCCTTAGGTATATAATATAAAGTAAATTATGAAAAATAATATCACATGTGAGATATTTTGATATTACATTCATTCTAATATATTTATCATTGATATTAGGTAGTTAGAAAATTAAATCTATGAGTTTTGTAGTTAATTCCAGGTTGTCAGGTTCATAAATTCATCAGACAACCCGATACAGTTTTCTACCAAGGGGACTGTTACACCACCATAAACATGTTCAAAATTATAAATGAATCGGCCGTTACGAGCCGTAATGGCCCATAATGGTATCGGTAATGATGGGCACCATTACCGCTACGGTACACCTTGACACATCCACCATAAGCATGACATACATGAATGTCAATTTAGGTTCTAGGACATTCAAATAGGGGCTCCATTGTGGAGTGGCCATGGCAAAAAAAAATCACATTAAATGGAAAATCCAAGCCATTCAAACTTGCATGTGAATTTGCACCCTTGACCATTTGTTCTTCCCAAATAATCATAATCATCCATTTGAAGGAAAATTATAGAGAGAATCTAAGCATGGTTTTTATAGATTTAAAGAAAGTGTATGATAGAGTGCCCAAGATGGTTATGCTATGGGTGTTTGTAAGTGCTTATATGTTTAGCACACATATGGTTGTCAAATTTCGTGAGACAAAAGTGATACTAGACAGATCACAAGTACGATTAGATCACAACTACTCAACATGTCTGAAGATCAGCTCGAGATCGGCTTATCATCTCAAGAAGACGTCGCTCAGTTTCAAGACAAGTTGAACTCTGTATTTGCTAAACAACATGTGATATAACCCTAGAAAGACCATAGGTTAGGTACTTTCAAAAATCCATTCATTTTGGGTCATTTATAGTGTATTTGCTCTAGAGTTCGGCCAGCCTAACTTCTGATTCGGCAAGCCTAACTTCCTCGGCTAACCTAACTTCAAGTTCGAGCTAAAAATCAAAATCTGTTGAAAATTCGGCCAGCCTAACTTTTGGTTCGGCTAGCCTAACTTGAAATTTGGCCAACCCGAGTGAAGCTCGGGTCAAATTCCAACAAGGCAAACTTTTGAAATTCGCGAGAATTCGTCCAGCCGAATTTCACCTCAGGCCAACCAAATTTTGGATAAATCTTATCCCGCGCAGTGTTCCTAATATCGATGCTATTGGCCGATATTATCGTTATCGCTGCCCAGCGAGACGAAACTCATCCGATACCCTCGGAAATTTTATTTTTTTTAATTCTTTTTATCATGCGATATATCGCACGATTTTTTTGCGAAATCGCCGATATTAGCAATACTATCGTGTTGTATACGCAAATTTACCGGAAAAAAAAAAAGGGGGGGAAATCTTTCTCAAGAGGAGATTTCAGTACCTGTGAAAGAAGATTGCATGATTGGAACCGTGGGGCCACTCGATCGAGAGGTCTGCCAAAACTCGCAGGGATTTGGGGAGATTTTTTAGAAAAGTTTTAAATTTCAGGACCGGAACCCTATCCCTGTTGCTGCGAGAATGGCTTCGGAAGCCTTTTTTGAGGACGTCATCTTCTTCGAAAGCTGGGAACAAGCAGCAGCTTTTGAGTGTTGGAAGCGGATTAGCTAGTGTACCACACACCAACTATATAGTTGTTGTATTGATGTCAGCAAGTTCTGTGGGTCCCATTA
Organism: Magnolia officinalis; assembly: GCA_021015155.1. Taxonomy (NCBI): domain Eukaryota; kingdom Viridiplantae; phylum Streptophyta; class Magnoliopsida; order Magnoliales; family Magnoliaceae; genus Magnolia; species Magnolia officinalis. Next base: position 59,396,012 of record JAJHSJ010000011.1, read on the forward strand.
TGAGGTATACGTTGTATCCGAACCGTCCATCTATTTGGCGATCTTGTCATAAGTCTTGAGCCGAAAGACAAGACAGATATAAAGAACAAGTGGTCCACACTGAAAAATGCAATGAAAGATTGAACGTCTACCATTGAAAACCTTTTAGGGGTCACAGAAGTTTTAGATCAATATGATATTTGTTTTCCCTCTTAATCCAGGTCTTTGTGACCTTATGAACATATTAGATGGAAAATAAACGTTATGGTAGGCCCTACAAATGTTTTAACGGTGAAAATCATTATCACAACTACTATATGTGGTGTGGTCCATTTGAGCTTTGGATATGATTCATTTTTTGGCTCATCCTCTAAAATGATCTCGCCAAATGGATTAACGGTGTGGATATAATAAATACATCATTGTAAGCCCATGTAATTTTGATCTCCTTTGAATCGGTCGTACAATTCGGAGCTCGAGGAGTATCAGCGCTCGTCTTCGCATGACACGTACCCACAGCAGCTATATAGCTGGTGTGTCGTACGCCAGCTAATCCGCTTCCGTGAGTGGCCATGTGATGTATGGGTCTTATCCACACTGTCCATCCATTTTTTCGAATCATTATAGGGTATAAACCCAAAAATAGGCAGATCCAAGGCTCAAGTGGACTACACAATGGGGATTAAACTCTTACCGTTAAAAACTTCTTGGGGGCCACAGAAGTTTTGGATGGAGCTAATATTTGTGTTTTCTCTTCATCAAGGTCTACGTAACTTTATGAATAGGTTGGATGGAAAATAAACATCACGGTGGGCCCTAGAAAAGTTTCAACAATGAGAGTCATTATCACCGCTGCTTCCTGTGGTGTGGTCCACTTGGGCTTTGGATCTTCCTCATTTTTGGGCTTATACCCTAAAATGATACAAAAAAACGGATGGACGATGTGGATAAGACCCATACATTACGGTGGCCAATCAAAGGTACTGCCCGTTCTCAGCCAAAGATGGGTTGTGGTAGGACGCAATTTGGGTACTTTTTAATTGATGCGATACAAACAGACGGTCTGTAATGGGCTCTGTGGGGTCCACATGGATGTATATTTTTTATCCAGGCCGTCCATCCGTCCTTTCATATAATTTAAGGACATTATACAAAAAAATTAAGCAGATCAAGATCTCAGGTGGACCACACCAGAAAAACTGGTGAATGACCGTTAAAAGTATTTTATAGGCCACAAAAGTTTTGGTTTACACTAATCTTTGTATATTTCTTTCATTCAGTTTTGATTGACCTTATCAATGATTTGGATGACAAATAAACATTGAGGATCTACTTAAAGTAGGCCTTGATATATTTTTAATGGTGAACGTTCAATAATCACTGTTTCATGTTATGTGGTCCACCTGAGATTTGGATGTACTTAATCTTTGGAAAAACGTTCTAAAAGGATCCGTAAAAATGAATGGACATAGTGGATATATAACATATCATCAAAGGTGGGCCCTACAGTAAAAGTAACACCTGCTACGCAGTTACCCGCGTAACACCTGATCCACACCCATTAAGTTAAGGGAAAGTGGATTCTGTGCGACTTGCTGCACTAAAAACGGTGGGGCCCACATAAATGTATGTATTGTATATACATTCTGTACATCCATTTGGAGAGATTAGTTTAGGTCATAAGACAAATAATGGGTCAAATCCAAAGCTCGAGTAGACCCCACCACACAAAACAATGGGGATTGAACTCCTACCATTAAAAACTTTGTGAGGGCCATAAAAGTTTTCGATCAAGCTGATATTTGTGTTTTACCTTGGCAAATATTTGTATGAACTTATGAATAGGTTGGATCTAAAATAAACATTATGGTGGACCCCATAAAAGTGGTTTCAAGTTTCAACGGTGGGTGTCATTGCCCCCATTGTTATCTATGGTAGGGTCCACTTGAGCTTTGGATCAGCCTAATTCTTTGGCTCAGGACCTAAAATGATCTCTCCAAATGGATGGACGGTGTGGATACAACACATATAATGGCAAGGGCCACACTGAGGGTCCCACGCACATGTTGGTTTTGAAGCAGGAAGGTTTCAACGATGGGTGTCACTGTGTTTCCCAAAAAGTGCGATAAATTATGCGATACAAACGATATATCCCGTGCGATAACCGATACATATCTGTATCCCAAGGGTGCGATACATTGCGCGATATCGATATTTTGAACACTGATCTCGCGCAATCCGATAACCGTTGGAACGAATTCTGTGGAATCTGACCAACCGAACATATTCTTAGGCTAGCCGAATTTTCAATCTCTTTAGCTATAAATAAAGGCCTTCTCTGATTCTAAACTACAACGAAAAATTACTATAAACCTTCTTCAAGTGAGACGAAAGTCTGGTCCTCGACAAGCATATTGTGCGGTATTTATAAATTCTTTTTAAGCTTATTCAATTCCCTTTCTCAAGATTATTTCAATCTCATTTTAAAGAGTAGTCTATACTCCTCTTGAGATTTAAGATAATTGAATTAGTAGATTTAGGGTTTTCATTTCACAAAATACTTTAGAACCCTATACACTTTCTGATTTAACGAATACTGCCTCCTCTACATTCAAGAAAGAAGATCTCTGCTACAAGCTTCTACTGCATCTTCAAATCTACGTGTGAAGATAAGTACACTGTTTATTTTATTTCATTTAGGTTTTTCTGAGATAACCTGTGAAAATCTCGGTGGGTTGATTTGTGATAGGCCGTGAAAATCACGAAGTGAGTTTTTGTTTGTGATAGGCCGTGAAAATCACAAAGTGAGTTTTTGTTTGTGATAGCCCGTGAAAATCACATAAGGGATTTTATTGTGGTGAGCCCGTGAAAATCATAAGGAACTGTATAAGGTTATTAAAGTGAACTTGTGAAAACCTTGAATTAGTGAAAGCCAAAATTACGAGGGTAGTAATTTTGGGAGTGGAGTAGGTGTGGTTGTTTTAAACACCGAACCACTATAACTCCTTGTGCTCTGTGGTGAATGCTTTATTATTTTTTATAGTGAATGTTATTTATTCTATTCTTGTGGTAAATGTTGTATTGATTTTATCTTCTCTTGCTAGTTTGAAAGATTGATTTTAAAGACATTCGTGAAATAAGGTTGTCCAGCCTAATACTTTAGGTGAAGGTTGTCTTACGAATTATTTGGAATCAAGGTTTCAATACATAGGCAATTGAGATTTTGTATTTTTTATATGTTCCAATTTTATTTCAATTATTTGGCATTGTAACCCCCCCCCCCCCCCCCCCCCCCGGGACATCAATAGCTCGCCTTTACAATGTAGATGCAGAAGGGATCCCATTAGGATATATTGGCATCACTTTAGGATATGTATGGCAATATTGTTACAAGAGTGAGAACAACTTTTGGTGAGATAAATGAGCTCCCGATAGTTGTCAGGGATCAACGTTAAGCCCTTAGCTTTTTTGCACTTGTTATTATTAAATTAACCACTAGTGTCCAAGATGAAGCCCTTAGCGTATGTTGTTTGGGAATGGTGTGGTGTTGTTCAACGAGAAGAGAGCCAACAAGTGCTAAATTGGAGGAAGACTCTAGAGTTGGCTAAAATATTAGCATAATCATAATTGCAATATTTCGAATGCAACTTTCTTAGAAATATTTATATAGGAGACGAGCCGGCAAATGCTAAATTGGAGGAAAGCTCTAGGATCTAAGTGCTACAATATTAGCATAACTAGCATGGAGTATTTCGAATGCAACTTTCATAGGAATATTTATAGAGGCAAGGCTTCAATTAAAATCAACAGTCAAGATATTACTTATAATTATGTATGCAAAAGGATGAAGAGATTGATTAGGATGTTTCCAATAACATTAGGCCAAGTGGTTGAAGCGGAGATTTGCTTGGAGTATTGTGTGATCATCGCATGCCTATGAAACTAAAGAATTGTTTTACGAGACAGTTCCTTGATCGACAAGCTAGATGGAGAGGTTGATGAGGATGTTTCACTAAAATGACCACTTTCAATACCTTGGGTCAATAATTCATGAGAGTGGAGAGATTGAGAAGGATGTTTCCCATCAAATTCAAGCAAGGTGGAGAAATGGAGATGTACCTTTGGAGTTTTATGCGATTTTAGTGTACCACTCAAACTGAAAGAGAATTTTTATAGGATAGCTATGAGACCGGTCATGCTTTACGGGACAACATTGGGCAGTTAAGGAACAACGTGTTCATAGGATTAATATACCTAAAATGAGGATGTTGAGATGGATGAGTGGCAAGACAAGGATAGAATTAAAAATGAATGCATTCAAGGGAATTAGTAGTACCAATAGGTAATAAGATGAGGGAAAGTACCCTTAGAAGGTTTGGTCACGTGCCAAGAACCACGCCGGTTAGAAGGAATGAGGTGGTACAAGTTGAAGGCTCTAAAAGGTCAAAGGGAAGGTAAGGGGAAGGCCCAAAAGGACGTGGATGGAGGTAATAAGAAAAGACTTGATGGCTTGTGGTCTAACCCAATGTATGGCCCTTGATAGAGTGGAATGGCATAACAAGATTCATGTCACCAACTCCAGTTAATTGGGAAAAGGTTTAGATGATGATGAGTTCCTTTACCGGCAATGCTACATAGGCAAAGTATTGAGCAATTAAAAAGGCAGCATAAGTAGAGATTGAGTGTTGCAGAGGTGAGGATGTTGAGATGGATATGTGCAAAAACTAGGAAAGATAGTAAGAATGAGGTCATCCGTAGCAACCTGCAAGTAGTCACGGTATGAGATAAATCGATGGACAACATATCAAGATGGCTTGGTCATGTGCAACAAAGTCTAGAGACGATCTCTATAAGGAGAGAAACACTGATTTGTGTTGGAGGGCATGAAAAAAGGATGAGAGAACTAAAAGAACTTAGATCGAGGTTGTGAGAAGGGATGTGAAGGCTTACATACCGCGGGTAGAGCCATCAAAATGAATGTAATAAGATTTGCAAAGTTGTAGCCTAGGCAAAGTTATGCTGATGACAGTGGTGGTTCATGTAGTGATTTGATTTTGATTAGGTTAGTTCAATAACTAGTATCCAGGCCATGCCACATCCATACGAAGGCCTATGAAGCTGATAGTTTGGATTGACAGTTTGATACACATATTTTCTCCATGTACAATGCACAAGTGCATACTTATTATACACCCTTCTCTGCTAGGTAAGTTATAATTCTTTCTAATATTCTGGCACAAGCTTACATTCATACATTAAACAAGTTTGTATTCCCTAGTAGTTGATATAAGAGAGTTTTTTTCCCCCACTCCTAGTCTTGTCAACCCAGCAAATCACAAAGTCCAAATCACTAAAAAAAATCCAGTGATCATGAAATAAAAAGGTTAGAAATTGCAACATCTTGTCCAACTATGCAGGGTGAACATTGAAAATAAGAACCCAAAAATATCATTAATTAAACACTGTGCCAACAAGTGAAAAAATACAGAACCACACGCTGATCAAACAAAATCAACCAATTTACAAGAAGCACCATTCAATCCTCATGCTCATGTTTCATTATTTATATTTTTGGTCCCGGGACATAGTCTCTCCTTATTGAACAAAAGGAAACAGTAAAACACCAAAAGTCATTGACTTTACAAGGAATGACATCAACTATTGCTTGATTGATACAACTATCGAAATGCGAACAGCCATTGAGTTTACAAGAAATTTCACTAAATTCTTGGGCAACTGAACTTTTTTTTTTTTTTGAAGATTTACGCAAATGAACAAATAAAAATCTAAAGAAACGTATTTCAAAAAATAAAAATCTAAAGAAACAGAACTCATCAAATTTACAACTGCCGCTCACTTCTCACCTTTAAAAACACCGACTTGCATTACAAGAAATGGTGTTGCCTTGTTCACTAACTTCAAGAATAAAAATTTATTTGGACAAATAGAGCTATAGAAACACCTAACAAATTTACAAGAAACTCCACTTCTTTCCATCTAACTGGACCCAACAGGCACACTGAGAATTTACGAAGTTTACAAGAAATGCCATTCAGTTGTGCAGCCTAAAAAAATAAATCCAACCAAAAAATACAAATCAAAGCATTGAGTTTATAGGAAATGCCATTCACTTGTTGCTAAATTGAGCAAATACAAGTCGAACCATAAACAACATTTTGTTATGAATAAAAGGGACCAATTACTTATCAAATTTACGAGAAATGCCATTCACTTCTCACCTAATCAAACAAATTCAGCCAAAACAAATAAATAAATAAACACCACCAAATTCACAAATGCCATTCACATATCACTTCTATGAATACCAAAGACCAAAATTTACAAGAAATGTCATTCACTCGCCGCCTAATCGAACAACCCAACAAAGAAAAAGCCATAGAAAAACCAAAATCCATCGAATTCATGAAAACACCATTCCAAATGTATTGAAATTCGACATATGCCAACATACCATAGACTCTCTCTGATATCTCCAGGAGCCCGTCCGGCGGCTTCCGATAGAAAAACTTCCGGAACAGTGCCATGTCCGAGATCCACCCTGATCAGCCGAACGGAAACCCTAGACCGCAGAATCGATGACGGAAACCTCAAATTCCAGCCAAATCAAGGCGTTCGGATCTCAAATAGACGCCGAACGGCCAAAAGGGGAAAATCATCATTTCCCTGGAGCAGAGAGTGCGAATGCGGGAATCAGATAATGGATTTTGCTGCAGATTGAAGGAATCGAGAGAGAGAGTTAGCTTTTTGATGGGATAAAGAAGAGAGAGAGGGTTTGAAATGGCGGATTTCTTTGTCTAGGGTTTGGTTTTGGATTTGGAGGGAATTTTTGGGATTGAGTGATTTCTTTCTGGAATTTGATTTTCTTTTATCATTTTTTCTCTTTTTTGTCTCTTTCTCTCTTTTTTGTGTTTTGTTGACGATGATGATGCTGTCTGATTTTTCTTCCTTGTTTTTTCTAACAGAAGCTCCGGTTTGAGTTTTGGAGGTTCGTTTCTCACACATGCACATTCTCACACGCATCCCCACACGTGACAATAAGAAAAGTTTCTAGAAGATCTCAACCGTTGATTACGATTATCTTGTAATTAATATGATGTGTAAAAAAATAATCAGACTTTTTTTTGTTTTTGTGAAGGACACTGGTTTGAGTTGAATTTGGACCTTTGGAATGTTTTTAAAGCCGTAGACTGTTTTTTTGCCCTGTCTAGTTATTGAATCGGGCTGATTCTTCCGACAGATCATATCTACGTAGGGCCCACCTCATGTACAGAGCTGATCTCATACACGCGGGCATTTTTTGCTCGTGTGATGCGTGTAAAGGCGATTTTGACTGGGGTTGTTGGTGGGCCTTCTTGGACCTCTTAGTTCTGTTGGGGACTTGTTTGCTTTGCACGTGTGTGCACCGTACTCCCCCTGCCACCAGCCAATGGCTGATGGTCGGTGCTCTGTGGGCCCCACCATGATGTATGTGTTTCATCCATTCCGTTCATCCATTTTTACAGATCATTTTAGAGCTGTCCCAAAATTAAGAGGGATATAAATCCCAGTTGGACCACACCACAGGAAAACAATAGCGATTGGATATCCACCCTTAAAATCCTTCTAAGGCCCACTGTAGTGTTTATTTCACATCCATTCTATTGATTAGGTCATACAGACCTATATGTAGGGGAAACAACAAAGATCATCTTGATCCAAAACTTTTATGGCCCCCAAAAAGTTTTTAATGGTCAATGTTCATTCAACATTGCTTCCTGTAATGTGGTCCACTTGAGATTGAGATATACCTCATTTATGGTCTCATACCATAAAATGATCTAGAAAAATAGATAAACGGAATGGATGAAACACATACATCATAATGGGTCCCACAAAGCACCGACCATCAGCCATTGGCTGATGGTCGGGAGTACCCAATCCGTTTCCTTAGAAGCACCTTTTCACGCCTCACGCATGCGAAAATGGGTTCTTACAGAAGATCTGAACCGTTGATTAGCATGATATGCTCATTTACATAATACGGAGAAAATTAATACTTTTGGTGTTGTAGAAATGCCACGCGTTTTAATTTGAATTTGGGCCGTTGGAATTTTTTCCAAACCGTCCACTGTTTTTGTAGAATTGGACTGCTTGATGATTGGACCGGGGTTGATTCTTCTTAAAGATCATGTCTACGTGAGACCCACTTTGTTCACAGATCCGATTCCAGACACGTCGCATGTTTTTATCTCGTGTGATGCGTGTAAACTCGAGTTCGAATAGGAAGCGGATTGCAAACTCGAGTTCGGATAGGAAGCGGATTGCTTCCTACCCCATATCGGTCTGGGCAGAGCTGTGTGAGGGCCACCGTCATTCAAACGTCTTATCCACGCCGTCCATCCATATTTACAGATCTTTATACAGGACGAACCTAAACATTAGGCAGAACCAAGGCTTAAGTGGGCCACAAAGTTTGGATTGAAAGTCCACCATAAAAAACTTTTTGGGAGCTACAGAAGTTTCAGATCAAGCTGATATTTGCATTTTCACTTCATCCAGGTCTACATGACATTATGAATAGGTTGGATGGTAAAAAAAACATCATAGTGGCCGTTAGAGAGGTTTCAATGTTGGGTGTCATTATCACCACTGCTTCTTTTGGTGTAGTCCACTGGAGATCTGGAACTGCTTCCTTTTTTAGATCATGCTATAAAATGATCTTTTAATAGGTATGGACGGCGTGGATAAGACGTTTACATCACAGTGGCCCTCACAGAGCTCTGCCCGGACGGGGTAGGATGCAATCCGCTTCCGTTCGGATAGAGTGTAGGTGGGACCTACGAAAGCTCAGGGACTTGTTCGCTTTGCACGTGCATGCTCTGTAAACGGGCGACAGAAAGGTACGCGTCCGAAGAGGTCATTGTCGTCATTTCATAAAGTAGACAACGATGGCGAGAGTCCGAATCCTCGCCTCCACAAGTGACGATATGGCGTGTAATATACTCGATTTTTCACGTGGGTCCTTTTCCATGTTCCATGGTCCAGAAATCAGCCCCTCCATTAGATTATTAGATTAGGTGTTACCGTTGTGACATCTCAGTGGGTGTTACCCTTACTGTGGGGCCCACCTTGATGGTGTGTTGTATATCCATGTCGTCCATCCGTTTTTCAAGTGCGTTTTAGGATGTTTTCCTAAAACTTAAGGAGATTCAGATCTAAGGTGGACCACGCCACAGGAAACATTGGTGACTGAATGCCTGACCATTAAAAATTCCCAAGGGCGATCTTAAGGTTTTATTAATTTTTATTTTCCATCTAACTTGTTAATAATGTTAAGAAGACCTGAATTAAGGGAAAGTACAAATATTAGCTTGATCCAAAAAAAAATTGTGGCCCACAAAAAGATTTTAATGGTCATTTATCACTGTTTCTGGTGGTGTGGTCCGCCTGAGATTTGGATATTCTTAAGGTTTGAGATCACATCATAAATTGAGATAAAAAAATAAATGGACGACATAGATGTACAAAAAATACATCAAGGTGGGCCACTAATTTGTTTCCCGGGTAATAGTTAATTCGCTCCCTATCAGGTGGGCCTTGCATGTGTGCCCACTTGAAGGCTAGTCAGCCTGAGTTTTGGCCTGTGCACATAAAGAGCAGGGCCAGCCAGATGAACGGCGCAGATCTTGCACGCACATGTCGACTGGACAGTGGGGCGCACAATTCAGAGCAGCACAACCGAGGCGGTTTCCTGCACGGGATGATGGTGGGGTCTACCGTGGTGGTTGTTAAAAATCCACCCCATCTATCTTTTTATGAGATCATTTTAGGACGTGCGACGAAAAAAATAGGGCAGATCCAGTATGGACAAAAAATAGGGCAGATCTAAAACTCAAGTGTACTACATGAGAGAAAACAGTGGGGATTCAGTGACCATAGTTGAAACATTCATGTGCCACAAAAGCTCCGTATCAGGCTAAAAATTTTGTAATTTTATTTCATCCCACCTTATAAATGGTTTGAATGACATATAAATATCTAGTTGGAGCTCAGGAAGATTTCAGTGGTAAGAAATTCTTTTCCTAATTTTCCTCTCGCATAGCCCACATGAGTTTTAGATTTGTCTCAAATTTAGTTGTATGTTTTATAATGATCTCACAAAATAGATAGACGGGGTGGATTTATCCCAAACATCACAGTGAGCCCCACCCACACCCGAGCACAGGAACTCCCTGCAAAAGGCTTTGATGAAACCACCTCTCAGCACAACTTCTCCCGGAGGACACTATAATGATAGAATCACGTGTGTTGTGTGGATTCGAAACTTAGTTCACTTACGAGAAGAAGTTTTAGTACAAGTTGTTGTCGACCCATGCTTAATTATTTAAGGCAAGCATAAAATACAAAAAAATACATTAAAAAAATAATAAATAAGAGGCATGAAGATTTATATGGCTTCACTTGCTCAATATGTCAACAATACAATTTTTTTTTTACTAAAAATAAGATAAACAAAAATACAACACTAACTTTTCTCTCACTTATACAATGAATTTTTACACTAAGAAATACTTAAGAAGATTCATTAATAGAATACTTTGATGGAGTTTTCCTCCTCAGTTTAGAGGAGAAGTAGCGCAGTTTTCTTATTTAACTCTAATTTCTCCACTTATACGCAGTTTCCTTATTTGAGTCTAATTCTTCCGCTTATGCTAATTCTTTCGGTTCTCTATTTAAGGAGTTCCAAAACGGGATTAGGGTATTCTATTTTTTTAAGGGGTTCTCACGTCCAAGGTGAGAGAGAGAGAGAGAGAGAGAGAGAGAGAAAGAGAGAGAGAGAAAGTTTATGGAAGAGAGGTTCTACTCGTAGAGGTAATCTACTGTGCACTTGATATCTTAGCGCTTCTACGTCCTCGTGATCGGTGAGATCTCTCCATTTTTCTTTTATTCTCTTATTGTTTATCTACTCCTGCGTGAGTGAAGAAGGTTGTAACATTCTACTTCGTAGTGGATTGTTGATCTGGACGAGATCCCGTGATTTTTACCTCTTTGAGGGTTTTCCACATAAAAATCTCGTATCATGTGGTTTATGCTTTAATTTATTTCAATGCTTTATTATCTCATAATTCTGGTTTGTTTTTGGAGGCTAGATCCTAAGGTTTTGTACAAGGCCCCCAACAAAGTAGTATCAGATACCAGTTTATTGAACGGAGTGGGATCGGTTTTGAATTATGGAATGTGGCTCATCAAGGATGATCAGCCTCAATGGTTCTAACTGGACCATATGGAAGGCTAAGATGGATGACTTGCTTTATTGCAAGGACCTATATTTTTCAATTTTAGGCATATCAACAAAATCCAAGGATATGTCTGATGATGATTAGAAGAAGATGAACCGGAAGATGGTGGGGTTTATTAGACAATGGTTGGACAATTCCGTATTCCACCATATGTTTATGAAGACCTCAGTCACTAACCTGTGACTGAAATTACAAAAGCTGTATGAGAGGAAGACAGCCGGCAATAAGATTTTCTTGATACGACGACTTATGAATCTCAAATTCAAAGATGGTGGTTTTATGGCCGAGCACATGAATGAGGTCAGCAATATAGTAAACTAACTCTCCGCTATGAAGATGGTCCTGGATGATGAATTATAGGCTTTGTTACTGCTTAGCTCATTGCTTGACAATTAGGAGACATTGGTGGTGTCTCTAAGTAACTCCGCGTCAGACAAAAAGATATCCATGGAACAGGTTACTGGTTGTCTCTTCAATAAGGAGACAAGGAAGTCTCAGAGGTCCACTCAGCAAGAGGCCCTTGTGACACAAGAACGGGGGAGAGGAAAGAACAAAAAAGGCGGGAAGGCCCGAGATAAATCAAGATGCAAGTCGAGTACTAAGAAGGATGTTTAATGTTGGAATTGTGGTAAGAATGGCCACTACAGGCATGAATGTTGTGGTAAAAAGAACGACAATAAAGGAAAAGGAAAAGAGAAGGAAGATGAATCAGATTCCACTGTGGTCGCTTCAGATGGCGACGTTGTAGTTATTCTTTCAGCATATCATAATGTTTGTCTCACGGCTACGAGTCAGGACACCGACTGGGTGATAGCCTCGGGAGCCTCTTTTCATGCGACTCCACACAGGGACTTCTTCACAAGCTACAAGTCAGGTGACTTTGGGACCGTGAATGTAACACCCTGAAAATCGGAGGTCGAGCAGGAGCCCAATTCCTGAGTTCCAACGCATCACTTATGCAACATAAATAATGATGATTAAATGTTGTCTGTGTTAGTGCATTAAACATGAATGAGATTATACAAAAACAGCATATCATACTCCAGAGACGATTAAATTTAAGCAAGCGGAAGACTGTGGTAAGTATATAAAATCATATAAGTGATTGTAGGTCCCCAGAGTATGAACACGATACCAGGTTAAATAATTACATGTTTAGTTCTAAAATGTACAACATACAAAATGCAAATGTTCAACTATTCCATATCCCTGTAGCCCCGGTGATGTAACTTCAGGTCTACGCAGACCCACCAGAGAGTTGCAGGTAGGAGAACTCCTCCTCGTCATCATAAAAGTCAGGCTCAAACTCGTAAGCCTCAATGTCACCTGCAACTACAACAGAGTCTGGTTGGTGTTTTAAAACACCGTCTCAGAGTGGGAGTGAGTGATCAACTCAGTGGAGTTATAAGGCAAAAGTTAACATGTTATTAATTCGATCAAGCAGTAATGATGAAGCAGTACAACAATCATATCCTAAGTACTCTTGTTAATGCAAGGATGGTATGCGATAATGATGCATGCCCTCGCCTACACTCCATCAGCGACATCATCTCACGATCGCGCATGGCAACCTCCCTAAACTTGCGCTTCCTCGTCAAAGCACATGCAATGTGGTGCATGGTCGTGTTAGCCAAGTAGTTTATTTAGGCTTATTAATACAACATATTCGGAAAGCTAAGGTACCTCCATTTATGTCATATACCCAAACGATGATCCATCTAGGGTCGTCAAGCCTAACTTATCACATACGATAGGTAAGTTATAGGGCAACGTCACCCCTGATTTTTAAAGCAGTGGACAGACAAGTTCAGGTCACTAAGAAGAGGCTCGTCACCGTCAACATAGGTCTTAGTTTATACTTGAGGTCACTACGGGAAATGCTCGTCACCTTAGCGCAGGCCGACGGCTCGAATACAGTGTCCCATACCACCGTATTCGGTGAGTTTAGGTTGCTCACTGGACACTACAAGGAGGCTCGTCGCCCCAGCGTAGGCCGACAGCTCGACCATGGTGTCCCATACCACCATGTTCGGCTCATGAGTCCTAGCGAATCGAGGTACCAAGGTTAAACGGGTCGAGTTTGGTACCTTAGATTCAAGCATAGCGTCCATACATGGTGAACATACACTGGGTCAATCGGGTTACTCGACGAGCTTGACTGGTATGAGCATACGCTGAGTTGATCGATATGAAGCGCGTAAGCACTCCGCCCGGCCTAACCACTATCGACAATCAGTGTACGACTTGGATTCCTCAAACATATCTTATGTGGCGAATCGACCTTAGCCACTAACTCAGAGATCATTACCAATTGCCTGGACTACATCATAGCCTCAATCACAATCCAAACGATAGCATTCACATGTTATAGTCAAGACGGCATGTGACAACCAATCTAAATACAAATCTCATTTGAGCATTTCAACAAACACATAGCACACATGTTGTCATGCATAGGTATTTCATACATAAAGCACATAGTAGTAAGTTAGGTTACATGAAGGAAATTGTAACTATAGGTAAGAGAATTGAGAGTCATCACTCAACGCCCTCATTAAACACATTTCAGCAAGCATTTACTCATCCAGGCATTTTATCAAACACTTAGACTACACATATCAACATACATGTAATATAGTAGTTATAACAGGTATTATAACAAATCCTTTCACAAGGATGTTGTCACACATACAACAATCATGTATCCTCAAACATAAATCATGGCAAGCGCAAGTCATAATTCCATACTCATACAAACATTTCAACAAATACATGAAATGCATTTATTTCAACATAGTTCATATATATGTGTAATACGCGGAAAACATCGTATCTAAGCATATGTGATAGCAATCAAGTCAGACATAAATCATTGCTGACATTGAAAGCCTTGAAAACCATAACCTAAACATTTATAGTCCGCACCTTTCACCGGTAAACACGTAACGAACTTAGTTCGAACGCTATATCTTTGTCTACGGCACAACGACAACCTATAACATGAAATAGGCTAGTTATTCCACCATCTGCTCTATTTGAATCCCTAAAATAGGTTAGGGTTAGGATTTCTTACCCAATAACGAATTCAGAATCGCCGGTATCGCGATACAGACAAGTCGATTTAGCACGTAGAGCGACGGGGTCGAATCCCAGGAACTCTCTCCCACTTTCTCTCTCACTTTCTCTCTCTTTCCTTCTCTCTTTGCTCTCTTCTCTCTCATAGGGTTTACAAATTCGTATAGAATGAGAGAGGGGTGGGTTTAGGTGCTTATATAGGCCCAGAACTGACCTCAATGACCCCAGTGCCATGGTATACTTAGGTTATAGCTAAAGGTTGGCTGTTTCGGGCCAACGGAGTTCATCTGGAGGCCCCTTTTTCGCATACAGCCTAGGGAAAGTTCTCTGACATTGGATTTAAGTCAGGTTAAGTTTTCAATCCGGTCGGATTTATGGATCGACCGTGGTGGACCAGTTTCAATTCAACGGTCATCGTCACTCAATCAGGGCCACCAATACACTGACCTGTGTAGGGAAATTTCTCTGATCCGAGGGTGTATTTGGATCAGGATCTGACGGTCTGAATCATTAAATTTGACTCACAAGTAAACAACTCAAATCACTTAAATCTGAGTTCATTTTTTAAAGGTATTCGCGTTTCTCACACACTTCGCTCTTAACTCAAGTTGTGCGTTTCTGAATACTATATGTATTTAATTTTCGAGATGGTTGTCAAGCCCAGTAAGGCGGTCATAATCGTATAGCTTCATGGTAACCAGACTTTCGACGCGCGGTCCAGGTCCGATACGGAGTTTCAAGCTGCTCCCGAAAGCAACTGGGTTTTGAGATTGTTCTTACGTTTTTAAGTAATGTAGTGTTAGCGATTCTACTGGTTTTGGGTCTTACAGATCGTACAGAAAGTTGTTCAAGCTAATCTAGCATTTAATTCACTTTAACACTTAATTAATTTTCGTCTAAATTTTAAAGGATTTGGTCCTTAGTGATTTCTGTCTGAGGTGGTACTTGGGTCTTTGTATGAATTTTTTCGAGACGTTACAGTGAAGATGGAGAATTCTGGTGTATCGAAGATCGTAGGGGTCGGTGATATTTGTATGAAGACCGATGTGGGCTGCACATTGGTTCTCAGGGATGTGAGGTACATTCCAGACCTTTGCCTCAACTTGATATTGATGGGAAGGTTGGATGATGATGGCTATGAAAGTTGGTTTGCTGGTGGGCGCTGAAAGCTCATCAATGGTTCGTTGATCGCAGTCAGAGGAAAGAAGTGTTGCACCCTTTACAAGGCAAGTGTCAGTGTGTGCAAGGGTGGGTTGAACACAGCGGAAGATTCAATTATTGACATGTGGCACAAGCGTCTACGCCACATGAGTGAAAAAGGGCTTCAGGTACTATCGAGGAAGCGGCTCCCTCCAGACGTGGCAGGCATACCTCTCAAAACCTGTATTGATTGTTTATCAGGGAAACAACATAGAGTTTCATTTGTTAAAACTGTTTCTCATGTTAATAAAGTACATGCATTAGATTTGGTTTATTCTGATGCTTGTGGTCTTATGAGGACAAAAACCTTGGGTGGGGTATTGTATTTTGTTGTTTTTATAAATGATGCATCTAGGAGGGTTTGAGTTTATGCTTTGAAATCCAAGGATGAGGTCTTTGGTGTGTTTAAATTATTTCATGCTATGATTGAGAGAGAGACAAGTAGATCATTGAAGTGCATCCGCACTGACAATAGTGGTGAATACATCGGTGACTTTCGTGAGTATTGTAAGTCCCTTGGTATACGACATGAACAGACGGTTCCCAATACCCCATAGCATAATGGTGTAGCTGAGTGAATGAATCGCACCATTGTAGAGAAAATCAGATGCATGTTATTCCATGCGAAATTGCCCAAGACGTTCTGCTGAGAAGCAATGCACACAGCAATGTATCTGATAAACAGGTCTCCATCAGCCCTGTTGAATGGAGAAGTGTCTAAGAAGATGTGGACTGAACAGGATCCATCGTACAGTCATCTCAGGGTGTTTGGATGCAGGGCATCTGTTCACGTACTAAAGGATGAGAGGTCCAAGCTCGATATGAAGATCAGACAGTGTGTGTTCTTGGGATAGGGTGATGAAAAGTTCAGTTATAAATTGTGGGATCCGACCGAGAAGAAGCTCGTCAGGAGTAGAGATGTGGTTTTCTTTAAAGATCAGTATATAGAAGACATTAGTAAGCCAGAGAAGAACCAACCTAGTTCAGGTGAGTTAGAGGATATGGATCCAATTATTCTCCTGTGGTGCCTGATGACGGGGGATTACACAAGGTGCAGAGGACGAGGGAGTTCTTTAAGAAGATGGACCAGAGGAGCAACCCCCACTTGATCCACCTGTTAAGCCACAGGTGAAGACTGAAGAGGTCATTTAGGGACAAACAACCATCCAAGAGGTATCGCCACATGAGTACATTATGCTCATTGATGGAGGAGAGCCAGAAGATTATTCTGAGGCCCTAGCCGATGAGCATAAGGGATAGTGGTTGAAAGTTATGCAAGAGGAGATGAAATCCTTGCATAAGAACCACACCTATGATATGGTGAAACTGCCTAAGGGCAAGAAAGCTCTGAGCAACAAGTGGGTGTTCAGAAAGAAGATTGAGCAGAAGAATTCACAGACGAGGTTCAAGGCCAGACTTGTGGTGAAAGGGTTTGGTCAGAGGAAAAGTATAGACTTCAAGGAGATATTCTCACCAGTGGTGAAGATGACATCCATACGAGTGTTGCTTGGGTTCGCGGCTAGCATGGATATGGAGATAGAGCAGTTAGATGTGAAAATTGCATTTCTCCATGGTGACTTGGAAGAAGAGATTTACATGCACCAACCAGAGGGGTTCGAAGTCAAGGGCAAAAAGCATATGTTGTGTAGGCTGAGGAAGAGCTTGTATGGACTGAAACAAGATCTACGGCAATGGTACAAAAAGTTCAACTCGTTTAATTTGAAACATGGGTATGACAGAACGGAGTCGGACCACTGTGTGTTCATGCGCAAGTTCTCAGATGGTGATTTCTTAGTTCTGTTGTTATATGTTGATGACATACTCATCATGGAAAAAGACATCAAGAAGATCGACAGGCTGAAACAGGAGTTGGGCAAGTCGTTCGTGATGAAAGACTTGGGCCCAGCTAAATAGATCCTAGGAATGGAGATAACCCGTGAAAGAAGCAATAGAAAACTTTGGCGGTCACAAGAACGGTATATTGAAAAAGTCCTATAGCGGTTCAATATGAATGCAGCGAAGCCAGTCAGTACGCCATTAGATGGTTACTTCATATTGAGCGATAAGCAGTGTCCCAAAACGAAGGCAGAGGTGGAAGAGATGCAGAAGATACCCTACGCGTCAGCTATAGGAAGTTTGATGTATGTTATGGTGTGTACACGCTCAGACATAGTATATGCGGTTGATATTGTCAGCCGGTATCTTGTCAATCCTGACAAAGAACATTGGGCAGCGGTGAAATGGATACTGTGGTATCTAAGAGGCTCATCCAGGTTGAGCCTATGCTATAGGGATGGAAAACCTGTGTTAAAGGGCTACACAGATGCAGATATGGCAGGCGACATAGACTTCAGGAAGTCTACATCGGGGTTTATGTTCACATTTGAAGAGCAAGCTACAGAAAGTCGTAGCATTGTCGACGATAGAGGCCGAGTATATTGTAGTCACAAAGTGTCACGCCCCAAACTCGGAAACCGGGCTCACAAAATTCCCGATCGCCGAATCCGACGCCGACAACCTCCATAGTGCCCCATTCTCGGATCCCGACATTCACATACCAGATTCCGATCCTGAAATCCTACAAGGAGGATTTTCAGTAAGAAATTATTTTTTTTTGTAAGGGAGCATAACCACAAGCATAACCAGGTCACAAAACAACATCACCACATATCCACTATATTAAAAACTTTTTAAGTATAATGCGAAAAGGGAAATACAGGATGATCAAAAGCTCCAAAAGAATCCGACAAACACTCCTGCCTCAGTGCTACTGTTGTCCAACGCTACCTGCACGCAACGGTCGTGCATAAGCTTACAAAAGCTTAGAGAGTGGTGTAAGTGTGTGCACGAGGCAAGCGCCAAGTGTACAATATCAGAGTAATGCAGAAATGTGCTGTAAGTCCATGAATACTATCAAATGTACCAAAACTATGTAATGAAAGGTATGAATGGGATCGGCCATACCAAGGCCATGCGATGCGAGGCCTATGTAGCCAAATGTCATATGCGAGATGCAAAGTAAGCATGTCAGTCCTCATCAAGTACACATATCAGTACAGTTCCTCTCTGGATATCACCGGGGTCTAATACACCTCACACTGACTGCCTCCTCCCTAGCTGCACAGTTAAGCAAGTGGAAGAGACCACACTATCCGCCTGACTAGTAGTCTGCCAATACCTACCCAGCTCATCGATAGCGGACTCATCTGCGAGCTGGTCAAACTCAGCTTAGCTTATAGCCCCCTCACTCGGGCGGATAAGGCCACATCCCCTTCCAACCGACCACGACACAGTGGGAGACGCGGCCTACTAGTATTCGGCACTCGGGCGCTCGTGTATCCACTCGGTCTAGACGTTGGAGCATCCCCTGGTATCAAAAAGGTTCTGGGATTTTCACCCAAGGACATCCTAATGCCCACAGTGCTAGAACCAAGTATTTTTGGTATTCGATACGGCCATCCACGATGTGTCTGTGAAGCCATAGCCCTGATGTCACTAGGGTGTGCAGTGATCAAGACACACAATGTGAAATGCATGAGTCACACCGTTAGTCATGCAACAATCCTGCATGTACCACGCGATCATGTGGAACACTCCGTCTCATAAGGAGTCCCGTAAATGTCTCAGCCCGACGGCTTATACTATGACCAAACATTCCTCATATCAAGTATACATATGATGCGTATGAGCATGATCCATGGAGTTACACTAAGCATGTTATAAGGTAATGAACTATCCTTACACCGAAAATGGGCCTAAACGGTCTACCCATAACCAATATGGGCCTATCAATGGGCCCTATGGAGATTTATAATGCGGACATTAAACCAACATTATTCTTACAATGTGGACGTCAAACCAACATTGCTCCCAAGGCATGGCCCGCCATAAAATATCATTACATAAACCATGGGAAATCACACATTGCAATGGACCTATATACATCTCTTTGGGCCTCGACCCATAGTCCATAGATACATCAAATGGGCCGCCTCATATGGGCCTTATATACATCAAGTGGGCCGCATCAATGGGCCTTATGTACATTGCAATGGGTCATATCCCATGGGCCTTTGAAAACATCACAATGGGCCTCGTAACATGGGTCTCATATATATCAAAGTGGGCCTCAACAACGGGCCACGAATACATCGAATGAGCCTAATCACATAGGCCTTACGTACATCAAGGTGGGCCTCAACAATGAGCCAAAAAGACATAGGATGGGCCCACATTACATGGGCCTTATGTATGTCAAATGGGCCACGACAATGGGCTACACCCGAATACAAGCGGTGATAATGATTTCCACCATTAAAATTCCTAAGGCCTACCATAACATGTATTTCCCATCCAACCTGTTCCTATGTTAATATAGGGATAGATGAAGTAGAACAAATATAAGCTTAATAGGAAACTACTATGGCTCCTTAGAAATTTGAACGGTGGACTTCATTGTCCACTACATAAAATGGTGGGGTCCACTTGAACCTTAGATCTAACTTATTTTTTAGTCTCAAGCCTTAAAACGAGCTCTCAAATGGTTGAACGGCCTGGATGCAACACATGCATCATGGTGGGTTCCATGGAAGCCCACCATCATATATATAATATGTATAATATAATATATAATTTATATACAGTATATATATACAATATTATATATAATATAATATTATATATATATTTACACACACGTGCACACACACGCATACACACACACACACCCACCGTCCCCTGGACGGTGGGGATAGAACACATAAATCAAAGTGGGCTCCACTGTCCGCCTGGACGGTGGGAATAAAACACATATATTTATGTGGGTCCCATGTGGGGCCCACCATAGTGTTTATTTGGCATCCAGCCATAGATAAGGTCACGTGGACCCTGGATGAAAGGGAAAAACAAATTTCATCTTGATCCAAAACTTCTGTGATTTCAATGGCAGAGGGTCAGCCCCACTGTTTCCTGTGATGTGGGCCACCTGAGCTTTGGATGGGCCTAATTTTTGGAGGGGGCCCACTTCAAGCAGGGGCCCACCTCATGAACGACATTGATGACATACATACATCATGGTGGGGCCCATGGCTGGAGCCGTGGGACCCTGCTCGTCCGCCGACACGCAGGACGCCTGCACGTCCTCTTCTCTGACAGCAGCAGCAGCAATGCTGCTATTGTTGGATTAATTTAATTTATTTTTTTTATGTAGTTTTTCACAGGTGGGGCCCGCATCAGGGAAATCCAACCCTACCATTGGTCTCCATAGCTTAAGACAAGCAAAACAAGCCCAATATTGGGCATGTTTCGGGGTATTGAAACAACAGGGTGGTTTTCAACGGTACAGGAACTGTTTCTTATGCTATGGCTCGTCAGAGCTTCGGATGGACTTCATTTTTTGGCTCAACGCCTAAAATGATACAGGGAAAAGGATGGACGGCGTGGATTGAATCCATTCATCAAGGCGGGGTCTACATGGACCATCCTCTCCAAGGCTTGAGAACCAAGCTAATATTTTGTTTTCCCAAGTCCACGTTCAGGGACGTCCCTGGACGTCTGGTCATAACACATGCGTTGAGGTAAGCCTTGCTCAGGTGGGCCACCAAATGGATAAATGACATGTATAAAACATACATTAAGGTGGGGTCCATCCAAGTGGGCCACATGGCCACCTCATCACAAACAAAGATAAATAAATAAAAAGAGAGGGAGAGAGAGAGATAGAGAGAGAGACGGGACACGCATGATGGAGGGCTCTGCCACTATGAGCCCTCCCTTACAAGCAATCATACATCGAGTGGTTCCAATTGCATGTGGGCCCACCAAATCAAGAATCAACGGTGGAGATCCCTTCTCCACTAAAAATGAAAAGTCTAGATGACCCATTTCAAGCTAGAAAATAAACATCATGATGAGGTCCATGGAGAATGGCCCCATCATGGAATGATCATGAAGATCAAGGTGGGTCATCGGCCACATCTTAGGGTCCCAAGTGAGATCCATATCATTGATCGGTAGGCCTCACTTGGTCCATCATCAAAACATGAAAAACCTATCCTATAAAGCACCCACCGTTTGATCTTCTCGGTCCGTTGGAAAGTTGACCTCCTTGTATTTCACTTTGATGGAGAGGATGAGAAATGAAGGGCTAGGATAATGGATTTTTTGAGAGAGGAAGGTGGGCCACACACTCACTTTTCTCTCTTGGGAAAGGCTTGGACGTGAGCCTCTTCCTTAGCTTGGAATTGTGTTTGAAAAAATGAGAGAGAGAGAGAGAGAGTTGTAAGGAGTGATGAATGGGAGGTGAGTGATGGGTGAGGTGAGTGATGGGTTGACTTCGGGGTTTGCATGACTTGTGGAGAAAGAAAGCATGAGGGTGCTTTGTAGAGATTGATGGGATTGATTTGACATGTTGTAGAGATTCTCTTGGGATTGCAAACGCGTGGCGTTTTCTTCAAAATAAACGCCGGCTCACATCTCTTAGCCAGGGTATCGGATCAGTGCGCGAGACGAGACACCGGAACCGCGGCAACGGTGCGGTCGCAATGATATAAGTCTCGGACTAAACTGACTTAATTCTTCAGGATACGGCCTAAGGTCGCGCGCAATCATCGATTATCGGTCGCCGGTTGCCG
Organism: Magnolia officinalis; assembly: GCA_021015155.1. Classification (NCBI taxonomy): domain Eukaryota; kingdom Viridiplantae; phylum Streptophyta; class Magnoliopsida; order Magnoliales; family Magnoliaceae; genus Magnolia; species Magnolia officinalis. Next base: position 59,418,198 of record JAJHSJ010000011.1, read on the forward strand.
AAATTTGACCGGGAGGATCGCAGGAGTCGACGGAACAGTATGGACTAGGATACGGGTTTTACGCAAAGGCATGTAAAGAGATGCTTTGGATGAAGATGTTCCTACATGAACTTAGCCTGAAGCAGGATCAACACATGGTTTATTGCGATATTCAAAGTGCTATACACTTGAGTAAGAATCCAACTCAACACTTCAAGTCGAAGCACATAGAAATTCGGTATCACTGGATCAAGGATACTTTGGAACAAAAGGTGTTACAGCTTGAGAAGGTCCACATGGACAATAATGTGTCAGACATGATGACCAAGGCATTGCTCAAGGGTAAGTTTGAGGTTTGTACAAACCTGGATAGCTTGAAGAATGTGAATTTCTCCTGAGTCGGAAAGGGGGAGATTTGATGGGGTTTTCCTCCTCAGTTTAGAGGAGAGGTAGCGCAGTTTCCTTATTTGACTCTAATTCCTCTGCTTATGCGCAGTTTCCTTATTTGAGTCTAATTCCTCCGCTTATGCGCAATTTCCTCATTTGACTATAATTCCTCCGGTTCTCCATTTAAGGGGTTCCAAAATGGGATTAGGGTATTCTATTTTTTTTTAAGGGGTTCTCACGTCCAAGGTGTGAGAGAGAGAGAGAGAAAGAGAGAGAGGAAGCTTGTGGAAGGGAGGTTCTAGTTGTAGAGGTGATCTACTGTGCACTTGATATTTCAGCGCTTCTACGTCATCGTGATCGGTGAGATCTCTCTGTTTTTCTTTTATTCTCTTATTGTTTATCCACTTCTGCATGAGTGAAAAAGATTGTAACATTCTATTTCATAGTGGATTGTTGATCTGGACGAGGTCCCGTGGTTTTTACCTCTTTGAGGGTTTTCCACGTAAAAATCTCTTGTGTCGTGTGGTTTGTGCTTTGATTTATTTCATTGCTTTATTATCCCATAATTCTGATTTGTTTTGGGAGGCTATATCATAAGGTTTTGTGAAAGGCCCCCAACAAACCTCTCTCTCCCTATGAAATGGTCATCCTTATACAAACAAAGGTACACGAAAAGCGTATGGGTAAATGTAAGAGCACTATGCTTCACCACTTATGTGCGTATGTCCGTATGTACACAAGAGAGGATGGGAAAAACACATTTTATAAACAGACGTTCTCTCATATGAAAACATGTCACCACTTCAACATTCTCTTACTTGAAGACTAGTTTCTTTAATAGTGCTAAAAAACACTTTTAATAACAACTGCTTAAATGTCACCATTCGCTAGGCAATAACAAGTTCAAGAGAAATCATGCACCAAACAAACTTCTTCCTTATAATAAGCTTCGTCAACATTTATGCTATCATATACACCCTACCCAAATTGAAAAAAAAAAAAAAAAAAATACTATTCCTCGAAGAATTGACCAAGATTTAATAAAACAACCCTTAGGTCACTCAATATAACCATTGAATATCCAACCAAGCCAAGAGGCAAGACCCTCCGCCCATCATGAGCACACCTACTGGATCCGATCAAGAGATTCTCGGGCCTAGAGCCCCAAAAGCAGATCCAGCAATCTGCACTTGTTGAAAATCACGCCCATGCATCGCTCTAGTAAAACCACACCTACACACCCAAAGAAGCGTTAGAAATTGACCGAAAAGGGGAAGAGTTGGACTCAAGCATCACTCAAAGCTAGTGATCAACTTTGATCGAGTGATCGTGGACCCTATAAAGATAGATTTAATTAGTAAAAAAATGGCATAAAAAAGGAGAAAAGCTTATAAACAAAGTAGGATACAAGGAAATAAAAAATAGTGGGCCATCAACCCACTTCAAGCCGACAGACACCTGTCCTATTTTTCACCAACCAAAGATGTGTATGCCTTCATATAAATGCTGAACCAATGGAAAAATTACAAGTATTCACTATCAACCCACCATGAGCATTCAATCCACTTGTCAAGTGGGCCACCTGACAAGTGAACCATCTTGAATTTTGGGATAGTGACTATCCATTTTCGGTCGCACTTAGTACATGTGTAAGATATATTCTACCACACAACCCCACCTTATTATGAGATGTTTTAAATCTGTACATGAAACAGGGGTTCGATAAATCGACCTTCATGGTCGATCAATCGAGTAAACCCCTAATTATGCATATTGGCCTCTGGATAGTTTTGGATAGTCTTAATCGATCGACAAAATTCGAAAAATAGCTCTAAACTCTTTGGATACGTTTGGGCGTGTTCGATTGCTCGGACACGCTTGGGCGTGTTCGATTGCTCGAACACGCTAGCTCAATCAATTAAGGATTGCTTGATTGGTAGCAATCAATCGATGCTTCGATTGACGCCGCGTGTGATTTTATGTAATTGAGCAATCAATTTCCTATTACACGTGTTATGCTGTATATATGAGTGTAATTGTGGAATTATGGTATTATAATCGAGGCTTAAACGTTTTAGGGTTCGGAGAGGAGAAAATAAGGGTTTTATGATATGTAAGTTCTTATATTCTCCTATAACTCATTTTTATAGAAATTTGGTGTCACTTTGTGTCATGATTTTTTTCCACAAGAATTCCTCCATGTAAAAACTCATATATTCTTTGCATTTGTAATTGCTTGCTTGCGTTTATCTTTTGACTACTTGATTTGAATACGGGATTTGCTTCCGCAGCTTTCTCAACCCATATAACTTCTTTTCACCGATGACTAAACGCTAAATGCACTAGCCCTTGTAAACTTGTGTGTTGGTTTCCCACCAACACATGTTAGAGATTAAGCCATTTATCAGGTGAGATGTACTTTAAACATGCCAACAACAAAAGATTAAGTTGGGTCCACATTCGACCATGTCAAACTCGCACGAGAATAATGAATGGTAAGGATAAAAACGTAATAAAATCATGTAAATACGTGTTTAGTTGATTAGTGTACTGACTTGCTTTTTTGCACATCATGATATGTTCACGGGAGCTTACATGACGAATGGCCAGGATCTCTGCCACGTGTACCATCCACCCAGATCTCCGACCTGTGTTCCAACTCTAACCAAAGGGACTCGAAAGTCCTGTTGTGTGCTATTGGAAAAGTTCTATACCCCCACCATGATTTATATGTTTCATCTATGCCATTCATCCATTTTCACATTTCATATTATGACATGAGCTCAAAAATAAGACCCATCCAAATCTCAAGTGAACTATACTATGGCTACAAAAAATAAATAAATTAGATTAACCTGATATTTTTGTTTTCACCCTGACATGAACCGAATGATGGGGCAAATCCAAATCCCAAGTGACCCACACCATGGGATACATTGGTGATTGAACACCCACCATTAGAAACTCATTCGCCATTAAAACCTATTGGGAGTAACAAAAGTTTTGGATGATGCTGATATTTTTGTTTTCCTTTCATCCATTCTAAGTGGCCCAATCACCGATCGATGGTAAATGAAAATGATCGATGGTAAATGAAAATGATGGTAGGTCTTAGGAAGTTTTTAACATGAGTATTCAATCACCATTGTTTCTTGTGGTGTGGTTTATTTTAGATTTGGATATGCTTCACATTTGAATTCATAGCCTAAAATGAGTTGGAAAAGTGGGTTGGCGGTATAGATTGTTGGGGAACCACAGAAGCACACGAAGATATATCAAGCAAATACTCCAATTGTATAACTAAGTTCAAACACAAGCCAATTGAATTTTACGTGGAAAAATTATTTGAAGGAAAAAAACCACGACACAAAGTAACAATAATAGACTATGAAAGCACAAAATTATAAGAGATAGAGATTACTGATTAGAATAAGGATTAAATTCCCTTATAAGCCACTCTATGCCCTTAAACTCATATGAACTAATTTAGAAAACCTAGAATACCTTTCTTTCTATCAAAATCATGATTACACCTGATATATATAGTATAACATCACGTAACAATCAAAATAGAAAACAAATCTCATACTTACGTAATTCTACGTGCATTTGGAGTCAATTTCAATGGGACTTCAATAGTATCGACGTTATGTTGATGGCATCGAGAAAACATCATAATAGTCCAACGATAAAACATAGCATTTTTGGATTTTTCTGATCACATCGTCCTGTGATCAATGGCATCAAATGATCTTTGGATGACCTGTTTTTTACAGATTTGACGTGTTGTTTGTATCGATAATACGGATAAAACATATGGTGGGGCCCACCGAGTTTTGGGACAGTGACGATCCACTTTGGGTCCCATCTAGTACATGTGCCAGATCACAAACACGAGTACTACGTTGGATTTCAGCGTGTTGCGCAACAGACAGCCGCACCTAACGTCTTGTCGCCAATGACTAGTGAGGAATGCTAATTGCACTTGCCTGAGTAAACTTCAAGACTGCACTCGAATCACACGTGGAAACCATAAACACACATGTGAGAGATCTAAACCACTTCCCAAGTAATCCAAAAACGTTATTGCCGTATGTGAAAATTCGGGCGCATATGATCTTATGCAAGCATAGTACGAGTATGCAAAACATATTAACAGTGAAGGAAATTGATCGACGGTTGGAATTCTGTGTAAATGCTCGGTCCATCTAATGATCGCATTTGCCAAACTGACTGCGTGGTCTGGGATAACACGTGTGGCTCGTTTCAACGCACGAAACGACTGCACTTTGGATTGGGGATAAGTGTTACACGAGTAACACCTTAATGGGCATTTTCCTGATCGTGAGGCCCACCATGAGTCAATCCACACTGTCAATCAGTTTTTCCAGATCATTTTAGGACATGGTTTCAAAGATAAAAGCAGATCCAAATCTAAAGTGAACCCCACCACAGGAAACAATGGTGAATGACCATTAAAAACTTCATGTGGCCCACAGAATGTTTTGATCAAGATGATATTTATGTTTTCCCTTCATCCATATCTTTGTGATATTATCAACAGGTTGGATGTTAAATAAACATTAGGTAGGCCAACGGTCAAGGAAAAACCCACTATAGTGCTACTAGCTAACACCTAGTGGCAAGTTGGTTTAAGTAGGGTTGTACGTGAGTTGAATTAGCTTAGTCAGCTTCAACATGAAAAAGCTAAACTCATCTCGTCTCAAAATTGGATTTAGACTAAGTTGAATTGGCTCGAGTTTGACTCGACTCAAACTTCAATTCAAACCCACTCGGATCGTATCAATTGCTCCGTGACTCAGGGCCTGTTTGGCCGACAGATCCGATGGTATTAGGAAGGATGGGATCAATTTTAAGGTAATGATGATGGTGTCAGTGGATTGTCATAAGATCCATGGGATTGCTTATATCCTGTGACAAGTTCACTCGGTCTGTTTGGCACACCGTGCATATCTCGGGATTTTATCTTCCAATCCATCCAACAAAGGGATAGGATCAATTTTAAGGTAACGATGGTGATGTTAGTGGATTGTCTTAAGATCCATGGGATTGCTCATATTCGGGACAAGTTCATTGGATCTATTTGGCTCGGCATGCCTATCCTAGGAAATTGTTGATCCCATCCCTCCTAATACCGTGGGATCTACCTGGCCAAACAGGCCCTCAGTTATTTTGATATGAATGCTACTCACCGAGTGTTCAATAAAATAACACAATAAAGTGTTGGCATCGAAGGAATGGATACACCGGATGTTTGATTCTGATGTTACTCACCATATGTTTAATTTTGATGTTGCTTTCTAGGTATTTGTTGATATACCTGTAAAAATGTTATTACTATTTTGTATTAATTCTAAGAGAAAATGTCATACAGGCTTGAAGTGACTTAAGCTGTTCACCGACTCAAGCTGAGCTAGCCAGGCTCAAGGACGGAGCTGAGCTAGGCCAATCTCAGCCCTGTTCGACTCATGTACAGCCCTTGTTTCAGCAAAACCCAACTCCATCCTTGAAAGAACGGTTGTGACTCAACAAGGGCCCTTCGTGTAAGAGCCACAACACATGTAAGAGATTAAACCATTCATCGGGTGGGCCGCACTTTAAAAATGCCACCGACAGAAAATTATTGTGGTAAATCACGTGATTATATCAAAACTCGCGTCAGAAAAATGGACGGTAACAAAAAAAGATAAAGAATGAAGTAAATCGTGTCTACTTGAGTAGTGTACCGACCTTATTTTTCGTACACGGTACGTTCAATAGTGCTTGCATTATGAGTGGCCAGGACTTCTGCCACATATACCGTACATCCATATACACGTGTTCCCCACCTAACCCGAGGGAACACCGACGTCAGGAAGGGGGAAGCGGACAGCGAACTGAACAGCGGAGCATTCAAAGGAGATTCTGTCGTCCGTATTATTGCGGCACGTTCAACGTAACCAGGCGTCCCGAGAAAATTCTGTCGTCCGTATTATCATGACATGTTCAAACGTAACAAATCTCAAGTGAAGTATGTTATTGGAAACAGTTGGATAATGCCATACACTTTGGAAACCTTTCCAATGTGATGATTATTTGTCATCTAACTTTCTTTTATAAGACCATGTTGCAGGTAAAAATGTACTGAATAAAGAAAAAATAAAGTCCGACGGTCAGCCAACGCTAGTAATGACCAATGAGCTCCTCAATAACTAAGATAAAGATGTTAGTTAAAACCAGCTCGACCTCGACAGCTCCACTCGGCCTCGGCAGCTTAGCTCGGCCTTAACAGGTCTACCCGCCCTCGGCACCTCAGCTCAGCCTCGACAGCTTTAGTTCGGACTCGACGGGTTAACTTGGGCTCAGTAGGTCATCTCGGCCTCAATAGGCCATAGCTCGAAGCAATTTAGTCGTACTTGGGTCAATTCAAGTCGTTCATGACCGAGTAATAGAGCTCAGTTATGGTGAGCCCAGTCCAAGTAGTCCTCGGTCGTTTGACAGAGCTCGGCTGAGTTGATCTCGGCTGACATAAGCTCGACTTTGGACGTCTTTGCTCGACTAGATCAGTTAGGTATAAGATTATCTCCCAGTAACACACGATAGGAGTAACCGCCTACGACGTGATTCTTGCATAACTGCTGGCATCCATCGCTCCCCAACATCTCGTGTAATGGCTGAAATTGTGCGTGGTATTACAGGCCACACTGTCCTATCTTCGCTATAAATAAGTGTCTCATCTACATTGGAATGTACGCAATATCTCACACCCTAAGCTCCAACTATACTATTTAGACCCAGATTCCTAGCCTGACTTTGGCATTGAAGGGTCCCCTGTTCTAGCTAGGGTCTCCTTTGTCCTTCTCCTGTGTAGGCTTATAGGGATCGACGCGAGTGTTCAGAGCTCGACGAGGGTAAACCAGATTTTTGCATCAACATTTTGGCGCCGTTTATGGGAAACAGAATAAAAGACCGTTTCTGCTCCACAAAAAAACCGTAATGGCGAAAGCAAAGAAGAAATCTCTAGCTACCATTGCTGCAGCCAAGCGAGAGCTCTTCCTGAAGCATTTGTTACAGCCAAGCGAGAGCTCTTCCTGAAGCATTTGCTACAGCTAAATGAGAGTTCTTCCTGAAGCATTTGTCGTAATCACGTCAAAGCTCTTCCAGAAGCATCTGCTGCAGCTAAGCCAGAGCTCTCCCGCAATCATTTGTTGCAGTCAAGTCAGAGCTCTTCCTGAAGCATTTGCTGCGGCCAAGTGCCAAGCGAGAGCTCTTCCTGAAGCATTTGCTACAACTAAGTGAGAGTTATTCCCTGAAGCATTTGCTACAACCATGTCAGAGCTCTTCCGGAAGCATCTGCTGCAGCCAAGCCAAAGCTCTTTCGGAAGCATTTGCTGCAACCAAGTCAGAGCTCTTCCTGAAGCATTTGTTGCAGCCAAATCAGAGCTCTTCCTAAATCATTTGCTGCAGCCACGTCAGAGCTCTTCCGGAAGCATTTGCTGCAGCCAAGCCAGAGCTCTTCCGGAAGCATCTTCTGCAGCCAAGACGGAGCTCTTCTGGAATCATTTGTTGCAACCAATTTAGAGCTCTTCCTGAATCATTTGCTGCAACCAGGTCAGAGCTCTTCTTGAGTCATTTGTTGCAATCAAGCGAGAGCTCTTCCTGAAGCATTTGTTGCAGCCAAGCGAGAGCTCTTCTTGAAGCATTTGCTACAGCCACGTGTAACGCCCTGAAAATCGGAGGTCGAGCAAAGCTCAGCTCCCGAGTTCCAACGCATCACTTGTGCAACATAGATAATGATGATTATGATGAGTGCATTGAAACATGAATGAGATTATATCGAAACAGCATATCATACTCCAGAGACAAGTGAAATTGTAAGTGGAAGTCTGTGATAGATAGATAAAAATATATAAACTGTGGTAAGTCTCCAGAGTGTGATAATGTTACCAGGTTAAATAATTACATGTACAATTCCAAAATATAGAAAATGTGTAATGTCATCTAGTCAACATCCCAGAAATTCCCGTCGATCAGGACACACTCAAAGGAACCTGCCCGAAAACTGCATGTAGAAGAATGTCTTCTCGTCATCCTCGAAGTCCGGCTTTGCCTCGTAGGCATCGCCACCACCTGCAACTAAGACAGGGTCTGGTTGGTGTGTACAACACCGTCCCATAACGTGAGAGTGAGTGATCAACTCAGTGGAACTATAAAGCAAAGGTTAACATGTTATCAATTCAGTCAAGCAGTAATGATAATGCAATACAACAATCAGGTCCTAAGTACTCATATTAATGCAAGAATGATATGAATGATATGATGCATGCCCTCGCCTACGCTCCCTCAACGACTTCATCTTACGATCGCGCATGCAACCTTTCCTCAGTGCTTGACCTGCTACGCCAAACGCACATGTGATGCGGTGCATACACATGATTACCAAGTTCTTATTAGTTCTTTTCATATACCAGGATTGGAAAACTAAGGTACCTCCCTTATGTCATTTCTCAAACAATGATCCATCCTAGGGTCGTCAGTCCTAGTAACTCTCATACGATGTTGCGGTTCTAGGTCGCAGCAAAGGGCTTGTCACCTGATCAGTGCAGGCCTAGTTTATACTCTGATACTACAGAAAGGCTCGTCGCCTCAATGTAGGTTCAGAGTATGCTCGAGGTCACTACAAAGGGTTCGTCACCTTATCAGTGTAAGCCGACAGCTCGAATACAGTGTCCCATACCACCGTATTCGGGTCACGAGTTTTGGTTGCTCACTGGTCACTACGGGTGGGATCGTCGCCTCGGCGTAGGTCGACAGCTCGACCACGGTGTCCTATACCACCATGTCCGGCTCATGAGTCTTAGTGGATTGAGGTACCATGGTTTAACGGGGTTTCACTAGTGAGTTCGATACCTTAGGTTCAAACATTAGCGTCCATACATGGTGAACATACATCGGGCCAATCGGGTTACTCGACAAGATCGACTAGTACGAGCGCACGTTGATTTGATCGACATGGAGTGCATAAGCATTCCGCGTAGCCTAACCACTGTCAATAAACAGTGTATGACTTGGATTCGTGAACACGTCTGTTGTGGCTAAAACAGTCCGGCCACCAATCGTAAACCTTTTCCGATTGTCTGGACTATGTCGTGGCCCCAAACACACTTCAATCAATAGTATTTGCATAAGATGAGCCAAAACAACATATGACCACTGAAATCAAATACAAATCTCATTTGAGCATTTCGACAAACATATAGGGTACGTGTTAGCATACGTAGCCATTTCATACATAAATCACACAATAGTAAAAGTAGTGAGTTACATTCGGAAACTGTAACTATAGACAAGGGGGTCGAGAATCCTATCTCAGCACCCTCATTACAAGCATTTCAACAAGTATTTTCTCATTGAGACATTTTATCAAACACTTAGACTTCATATATTTCATACATGTAATAACTTAGTTAAAACACATATTAAAGTAAATCCTTACATAAAGGAGATGCCACGTATACAACGAGCATGCATTCACAACCAATAATCATGGCAAGCACGATTCATAATTCTATATTCAATCAAGCATATCAACAAACACATGGATTTCACTATATTCAACATAGTTCATATGTATGTGTAAAGTGTGGGAAACATCGTATCTAAGCATGTGATAGCATTCAAGTAAGTCATAAATCATTAACTGACATTGAAAGCCTTGAAAACCATAACCTAAATATTTATAGTCCACACCTTTCACCGGTAAACGAGTAACGGACTCAGTTTAACACCAAGTCCTTGTCTACGGCACAACGACAACCTATATTATGAAATGATTTAGTTATTCCATCCCTTACACTATTTAGAACTCTAGAACAGGTTAGGGTTAGGATTTCTCACCTAAGAATGGGATCAGAATCCCCGGAATAGCTATACTGATACAATAATTAAGCACGTGGAATGACAGAGAAGGAACCCTGGATCAAACTCCAACTGTCTCTCTCACTTTCTCTCTCTTTCCTTCTCTCTTTTCTCCTTAGGGTTGCAAATTCGTATGTGAAGAGAGGGTGAGGGTTTAAGGTCCTTCTATAGGCCCAAAACTGACTGGAATGACCTCAGGGCCATGGTATACTTAAGTTATGTCCAAAGAGCGTCCGTTTCGATCCAACAGAGCACTTCTGGAGGCCCCTTTTCTGCGTGCGGTCGGACTTAAGTTTCTTGACATTGGATCTAGGTCGAGTTAAGTTTTCAGTCCGATCGGATTTACAGATCGACTGTGGCGGACCAGTTTCAGTTCAACGGTCACCAACACTCGATCAGGGCCACAAGTATACTAACATGTGTTAAATTTTTTCTTGATCTGAGGATGTAATTGGGTCTGATTCCGATGGTCTGAATCCTTATATTTGGCCAGCAAGCGACACGACTCAGTTTACTTAAATCTGAGTTCAATTTCTAAAGGTATTCGCGTTTCTCACACACTTCGCTCCGAGCTCAAGTTGTGCGCTTCTGGGTACTATTTGGATTTGATTTCTGAGATGGTTGTCAAGTCCAGTAAGGCAGTCATAATCATTTAGTTTCACGATAATCGGACTTTCGACGCGTGGTCCAGGTCCGATACAAAGTTTCGTGATGCTCCCGAGAGCAACTGGGTAATGAGATTGTTCCTATGTTATAGGGTAATGTAGCGTTGACGATTTTACAAGTTTTGGGTCTTGCAGTTCGTATTTAAAGTGGTTCAAGCTAATTCTACTAAATATTTAGTTTAGTACTTAACTAAATTATGCCCTAATTACGACAGAATATGGTCCTAGGGTATTCTACGCCCCTTCCTGACACTTTTAATTAGTATATTATTTTAATTATTTTTCTAGTAGTTCATCATCAAGTCTACTTCATCTCCACTAATTTTTATTAGATTTTGTGTTGTAGAAAAATTCTAAAAATTCTAGAAGCAACAATTGTCCAAACTAATGATTTTCAAACAGTTGTCACCACGACCTATATTTAACTATATTAAAATTTTTTATTTATTTTTATATGAAACTAGACTTATCGAGCTTCAATCTGGCTTTTAAATTACCTAAATCGAAGTTATGAGAGAGATATGACTTTTTGAAGTTGGAAGAAAAAACTACAGAAAATGGCAGCAAACGGGCCGCCCAGCCCCCTGTAGCCCGCCAGGCCCACTAACCGGCGGGGGCCCCGCCCGGGCGTTGTGGTGTTGGGTGGTGTTTTTGCCACAAGATTTTTGGAACGACGTATCTTGCAAACCGGGATGAGTTATTTGACGTGCAATATATGATTTTGGGGTAGGAGAAGCTGCTCTATCTAAATAATGTATTTATTTCATGAGATTCCAAAAGATTAATGGCTAAAAACCTATTTTATTTATTTAATTACTATTTATAGTAAATTTTAGTTTAAGTATTGTTCTTCATCACTTAAACTTTGGGATTCATGTCTAATATGAAAGTACTTCGAAAATTTTGAGGAATAAGGTGATGAGAGGTGAGATTTTGAAGGAAATGGGTTAAAAAGAGGATTTAGGATTTAGTTATGAGAAGTCAATTAAGGTGTTATGATCGACTCATTGCCCAAGGACGTCTAACTCCAGATTAGCAAAAAATCTGAGGTGTTATACCACGTCAGAGCTCTTCCGAAAGCATCTTCTACAGCCAAGACAGAGCTCTTCCATAATCATTTGCTACAGCTAGGGGTGCACATCGAACCGGTAGAACCGTAGAACCAGACCGGAACCGACCAAACGGTTCGGTTCTAGAGTGCACTGGTTCCTGTTCCAAAAATCAAAGAACTGATTACATCGGTTCGGTTCTCAGTTTGGGGGTATATAGAACATAACCGAACCGTGAACCGATCCGTAGAACCAAACTGTGATCCGAACTGCAGAACCGAACCTGAAACCGAACCAGGAACCCTTTGATTGTTTTCATATTTGACTCATGATTTATGGTTTACAATGCACCATTTGATTATTTTCATAAATGTATTTTAGCACACCTTATACAATATCCAAACCATTCATCAAATGGATCACAACATGAATGGACATGGGCAATATTATAAAGTAAAACATGCAATTAGGCTAGATTATAAAAAGCCCAGAACCGTGGAACCGATCTGAAACCAAACTGGTTTTAACGGTTCGGTTCCTGTTCCGAATATCCGAACCGTTGGGAACGGTTCGGTTCTGATTTCACCCCAGAACCAGACCGAATAGACCCGCGTACACCCTTAGCTGCAGCCAAGTCAGAACACTTCCTGAAACATCTGTTACAACCAAGTCAGAGCTCTTCCGGAATCATTTGTTGCAGTTAAGTTAGAGCTCTTCCTGAAGCATTTGTTGCGGCCAAGTCAGAGCTCTTCTTGAAACATTTGCTTCAGCCAAGTCAAAGTCATGTCTTGTTGAGCTCCGTAATGGCCAATGAAGAGATGTTCGGCCAAAATCACCTCGGCCTTGGCAGAGAAGCTCGGTCTCAACAGGTTAGCTCGACCTCGGCCTCAATCAGCTCAGCTCGGCCTCGATAGGTCAGTTCGGCTTCGGCAGGTCAGCTCGGCCTCAACAGGTCAGCTCGCCCTCAACAGCTTAGCTCGGCCTCAACAGGCCCACTTGGCGTCGACAACTCAGCTCGGCACTAAGGCTCATCGGCCAACTACGACCTCGACATCAAATACTGAGGGACATATCGAGTAGAAGAGATGGGGGGCTCTTACCTCGCCCATGGGATGCTGAACGCTTGAAGATCTACTACCCCCAGGTCAGCTCGGCCTCGGCAGGTCAGCTCGGCCCCGTCAGATTAGCTTGGCCTCGACAAGTCGGCTCGGTCTCGTCAGGTCAGCTTATGACACTACCGCAGTGCTTTCTACTATTCGATGATTTTTACAATAAAAGAACTTCCCCAGTTCAGGAGGAGAACTTTCAAAATTTCAACTATCCGAGCTAAAAAATCGACTATAAGGACTTCCCTTAGTGCAAGGGAAAAAAAATCTTCTATCATGAATTCTACTATGGAAGAGCTTCCACAGATCGAGAAGAAAATATTTTTTTTCTACAATCCAAACTGCACGAACTACTGAGGACTTCTCTTAGTGAAAGGGAAAAACAATCATCACCAGTTGTTCGACCCTTAAAGAAGAGGTCGGACCACTAATTGGTAACGCTACTCGAATTGCGCGATCTACAATGAGGATCTCTTAGTATAAGGAAAAATAATCCTCCTAAGTAAACTACTCGACTCCTCATGAAGGGGTCATTGCAGCCACCCATTTGTTCAACAAAAGTAAAATTCGCCTAATAAAAGGAGGAGCTCACTCTAATGCTCCTACTAGGCTAAAATGTCCAACTTCAACAAAACCAACTTACTTTCCAAGCCCTAAGCGAGCTCGAAAGTAGGGGGCTTACTGTTATGGGTAAAAATGGACTGACTAAGAGAAGAGGTTGGCTCGGACATCTCAGCGGGACACGAGATTGGCCAATGCCGGTCATGACTAATAAGCTCCTCAATGGCCAAGATAGAGATGTCAGCCAAAACCAGCTCAGCCTAAGCACCTTTGCTTGGCCTCGGCAGCTCAGCTCGGCCTCAACAGGTCTATCTGTCCTCGGCGGCTCAGCTCGTCCTCAACAGGTTAGCTTGGCCTTGGTAGCTTTAGCTCGATCTCGGCAGGTTAGCTCGTACTTGACAGGTCAACTCGGCCTCAATAGGCCATAGCTCGGAGCGATTTAGTCATGCTTGAGTCAATTCAAGTCGTTTATAACCTAGTAATAGAGCTCGATTATGGTGAGCCCAGTCCAAGTAGTCCTCGGTCATTTGATAGAGCTCGGCTGAGATGAGCTCGACTGAGCTAAGCTCAGCTCTGAAGGTCTTTGCTCGACTAGATCAGTTAGGTACGGGATTCTCTCCCAGTAACACACGACAGAGTAACCGCCCACGACGTGATTCTTGCATAACTGCTGGCATCCATCATTCCCTGACATCTCGTGTAATGGCTAAAATTATGCCTGGAATTACGGACCACATTGTCCTATCTTCACTATAAATAAGAGTCTCATCTATATTGGAAGGTACGCATTATCTCACACCCTAAGCCCCAACTACACTACTTAGACCCAAATTCCTAGCCTGACTTTGGCATCGGAGGGTCCCCTGCTCTAGCCAGGGTCTCCTTTGTCCTTCCCCTGTGCAGGCTTACAGGGCTCGGCATGAGTGTTCGGAGCTTGGCGAGGGTGAACCAAAATTTTGCATCAACAGATTACATGTACATAAATGAAGGAAAAACACAAATATCAGCTAAATTTTTGTGACCAACGGTAAGCCTTTAATTCATAATTTTTTATATGAATAAAAATGGATCGACTAGAATAGCGTAAGAGAGGTCGGATAAGAGCTCGACTCTCGCCGTCCAGACGACTATCACGAGCAAACATAATGCACAAAATAGTTAGTCTACTCCCTCCCTGAGAAGGAACAGGGAGCACAAACGGGATCGGCTCGGCCCATGCTGTCGAGCATGACCTCGATGAACGACTCGAGTTCTGACCATCTACAGATAATCTTTTGAATACCAACTTGATCTCGACTGAAGATCCCGGCCATGATCAACGATTCTACTCGGACCACAGGCCCTGATCGGCTAGACCGTAAGGTCAACCTCAAACGTAGGAGACCAACCATAGACCTTGACTATATTGCGTATAAGCTCGGACTCAGTCATTGATTCCGAACTTCTCGGAGTCCGACCACTTGGAGATATTGTCATCAAGATGAGATCCCCCCAGGATCCCCGTCGAAGACCCTGGGACGATAAGGACGACCAATTCGGAAGGAGATCCCTTCTATAATATGCACCTACCAAGAAGGGAAGTTGCCACGTACGTAATTAGCTCCAAACAACTATAAATAGAGACCTCATATACAGTAAAATGTACACACAAAAACCCTAACTCGACTAGACCCAGATACTCAGCTCTAACTTAGGCATCGGATGATCCCTTGCAGCAGCTAGAGTCTCCATTGCTTCTCTTTTGCATGTACGTGGCAATCTAGCGAGGAAGATCCAGAAAACAGCATCAGCACACTTTTTACTAGAGTGTGGTCCACTGAAGCTTTTGAATATGCTTGAATTTTGGTCTCATGCTTGTGAAATTAGCTTTTCAATGCATGAACAGCGTGGGTAAGAGACATATATCCTGGTGGGCCTCATAGAGTTTACCCCATATCTATAGCCTATTTACTCATCTGACAATTCAGACCTAGGTACTTGGTGCCACGGTAAAAGCTTAGTGGGCCCACTATAATTTTTGTGTTTTATCTATGATGTCCATCCTTTATGACAACTTATTTTCTGATTACATTCAAATCTTAAGCCAAGTTATAGGAAACAGTGGCGATTAAACGGCCACTATTAAAAACTTTCCTGGGCTACAAAAGTTTTGGATCAAGTAAATATTTGTTTTCCTTTCATCCAAGTCTATGTGACCAGATCAACCGTTTGGATGGAAAACAAACATTACAGTGGACACTAGGAAGTTTTTAATGGTGGGCGTCCAATCATCACTCTTTCCTGTAGTGTGGCCCACTAGAGATTGGGATCTGCTTCGTTGTTGGGCCCATACCCTAAAAGAGCTGGCAAGATGGAAGGCATGGATAAAATACGTACATCATTGTGATGCCCACACAGACTACACTATGCAATTTGAGTCCAACATCTGAAAGAGCGTCGGGTGGGATCCTCGAATTGTGGGACCACCTTGATGTATTTTCCTTATATTCATGGCATTCACCGGTTTTGAAAACTTATTTTAAGGCATTATTCATGGGCACAAAAGTTTTGAATCGAGCTGATATTTGTGTGGTCCCTTCGGGCAGGGACTGGTACTAACCACACCGTGGCCTAGCCAGAGACCAACTGTCCTACCAGGGGCTTTATGTGGTTCACCATGGAGTAGTGTTTTATCCACTTTTCATCCATTTTGACATATCATTTTAAGTAATGATAAAAAAATGAGACAGATCCAATGCTCAACAAGACCACACCACAGGAAATAGTTGGAATTGAATACCTTCTTCCTAAAGCCTCTTAGGGGTCGTGAAAGTTTTAAATCAAGCTGATATTTATGTTTTTCCGTGTGGTCTACTTGACCCTTTGATCTGCGTCTTTTTGAACCATACCCTTAAATGATCTTTCAAAATGTATAGATAGATTTGATAAACCATACTCCACAAATCTCCCCAGGGGAGAGTATATGATCTCTAGCTAGGTCTTGGTGGGGGTAGTACTCAATCCACCCTTGGCTCCTTCATCCCACTCTTTGTGACATTATCAACACGTTAGATGGAAAATAAACATTCTGGTGACCCATGAATCTTTTAATGGCGAGGATTTAAGCATTGTTTCTTGTGATATAATCCACATAAGATTTGTATCTACTTATTTTTTGGTTCATGCCCTGAAACGAGCTGTCAAATTGGATGGACGGTGTGGATGTAAGGCACATACAATACAGTGGGCCCCACAGGGATCCACCCCAACCGCACCGCATGAAGGGCCCATATTGAACCACGACACATCATACAAAACATGAACGGCACACACGCAAACTAAGATACGTGCCGGAGATTCGAGGCTTCCATCTTGGTTAGAAATAATGCTTGCATCTTTTACATAAAGAAAAGGCAGTTTCGGTTCTCAGGTGGGCCACAAGGTACGAACTAAACCCACGTTCAAAGCAAACCTATTCTAAGTTCTAACCACCCATTTGTTTTTGTATGACGTGGAGGGACGCAGATTGGGTACTACTCCCCATGGGGGGCCCACCGTGAAGGTGTGAGTTTTATCCACACTGTCCATCCATTTTTACATATTATTTTAGAATATAGGAAAAAAACGAGGTAGATCTAGGGCTTAAGTGGACCACACAGTGGGGATTAAACACCATCCATTAAAAACTTCTTGGGAGCTGCAGAGGCTTTGATCTTGGCGATATTTGTATTTTCCCTTCATCCAGTGCCATGTAATCTTATGAATAGGTTGGATGGAAAATAAAAATCACGGTGGGCCATAAGAAGGTTTCAATGGTGGGTGTCTTTATCACCGCTGCTTCCTTTGGTGTGGTCCACTTCATCTTGGATCTGACTCATTTATTTTATTTATACACTAAATAATATTTTAAAAAATGGATAAACGGTGTGGATAAAACCTGTATATCACGGTGGGCCCTCAGAGCCCTCCTTGTTCTGAGCTCGGGAATGGCGAGGTAGTACTAGTATCCAATCTGCGTCCGATGTGGAGGTTGAAAAGCTCTGAATTTGGATTTTTTATTTTTTGCCAGATGGCCCTGGCAACGTTCCTCTTGATGGAAGGCTCAGAACTGGCACACGTGTTCCCTATTGTCATGTGTGTTTGCGTGTGGATGGGCAGTGCTCACACACGTGGAGTCGGAAGACGTGTACAAATTATTATGGGTGAACTTTGAAATGATGAAATATAAAACTCCACCTACTCTGGATAAAAACATGTAATCAAGTAATTTATACGGTGGGCCCCTGGTAGATGGGAGATCAGATATCCTGCGCTGGGCTGGCCAATCTTAGTGGACTCGGCTTCGGTAGTGTGACCCCTTCAGTACCCAGCTCGGTAGTTGGTGCTTGAAAACCTCTGTGGGTCCAACCATGATGTATATATTTTATCTATACCGTCCATTCATTATGCAAGCTCATTTAAGGGCATGAACCAAAAAAATGAAGTGGATCCAATTATCAGGGGAACCACACCATAAGAAACAATGGCGATTGAACGCTTACTATTGAAAACTTCCAACAGTCAAATATAATGATTATTTGCCATCCAACATATTGATTACGTCAAACATATATGGATGAAAGGAAAATACAAATGCCATCTTGATCCAAAACTCCTATGCCTTCGGGAGGTTTTTTAAGGGTAGGTGTTCAATAACCATTATTTTGGGTTATTACTCATGGTTGTGGTAAACTCTGTGGGTTTCAACACTGAGGTTATGGGTTGAAGCACCTATGTGATATAGGTGGGTGTGTGATGGTGTTTGTAAAAAAAAAAAAAAAAACTATTTCTTATAGTGTGACCCACTTGAAATTTAAATTTGTCACAATTGTGGGTTCATATCATAGTACGTTTAAATAAAATTGATGAATATCATGGATAAGATACATACGTCATGGTAAGACCCACGGAGCATTTTACAGCACTGACCTTGAGGGGCCACTACCCAATCCGTGTCCAAGCTTGGTCACTGCATGGCGTAACTAGAGACTCCGGATGGGTAGTGACCCCTCCGGTACTAAGCCGGAGATGGTCGGTGTTCTATGGGCCTGCTACCCCGCATGTATTTTTATCACAATGTTTATCTATTTTTTGAGTTGGTTTTAGGGCATGAACTAAAACATGAAGCATATACAAATCTTAAGTAGACCCCACTTTATTTATTTAATACACAGTCACAGACACATACACCACAAGGGTACACGAACCTATAACCTTTGTTGACAGTCTTGTAATTCTACCATTGAGCCATGAGTAGGGACCCTTCCTTTGGTCCACTGCCAACTTCATAAGGAAATCATGAATATCACTTGATCTAAAACTTTTGTGGCCCCACGAAGTTTTCAATGGTGGCCATTCAATCACCACAATATCTTTTCGTGTGGTCCACTTAAGATCTAGATCTGCCTCATTTTGTCTCCCATACCTAAAATCACATGACTAAAAGGATAGATGGTATGGATAGAATACATACATGATAGTGTGGCCTATAGAGCACCAACCAGTATGGACTTCCGTACTAAGGGGTCACTGCCGAATCTCGGTCCGTGACTTGCACTAAAAACAACGTACGTGGAAGGAACATGCGCGGCAACCACCTAGTCCATCAAAGTCTATTAGGTGTGCTGTCACATCTTCACCATGATCTTAAAATTCAGTCTGATAGAGGACTGAGGTCTGCACTGGGCGTGGATTAGCTACTGAAGGCTTTTGTAGCTATGTTGCTATTCAAGTGAGGTCGCCAAGTTCTCTGGACCCACCATGCCTTAGAAAACAATGGGGATTGATCACCTACCATTAAAAGCTCACCGGGCCTACAGAAGTTTTCAATTAAGCTGATATTTGTGTGTTTACTTCGTCTATATATTTGTAAACTTATAAGCATATTGGATCTCAAATAAGCATAGTGGGCCTTAAGAAGGTTTCAACGTGGGCAACACTATCCTCCCTTCTTTTTTATGTAATGAGGTTCACTTGGAATTTGGATCCGTTCATTTTTTAACTCACGGCCTAAAATGACCTCGTCAAATGAATGGGCATGTATGTATACAACACATATTATGGTGGGGCCCACAAAACTTGGTGACATCAATTCACTAGTGAGATAGCTACTGTAGCCGTCAGTAGCTAATCTAAGTCAGTAGGTGTGGTGCAAAATCAAGTTTAAAACCTAAAAAATTCACACGTACGTGTGGCTCACACGAGCATTGTTGTGTCCTTATTGTAGGATGGGGTTTTTTTTTTTTTTCCTCCTTTTAATCAAGTGTGTCAGATGAATAGATTGGATGGCAAGTACATACAGATCAGTGGACCCTACACACCATCAGTCATGAATGTTGAGCTTGCATCAGATATTAACGGAGGAGAGATATTAGGGAATGACCAATCCCAACACGCATCTTGCCACATGAAGTAAATGGATATAATCACTAATCTATCTAGAACATGGGCATGACTAAGATGAATGAGCACCCCAAAGACCAAGCCATTTCAAATTTCAGGTGGACCCATACCTTGACTGTCAAGGTTTTATGTATGATTTTACATGGTGTGGTCCACTTGAGTTATTGCAATTCTTTAAGCATAGTCTATGTCACGTTTCACTCATTTTTAATTACAATTGGCTTTTTTCTAAAGTGAGATAAGATTCATACATTAGTTCCCCATCATTCTCATAACGATCAGGATTCATCCTTGCATGCAGTTACACTTATGTGGTCATCTAGACCATCCAAATTGCTGTGCATATTGCGGATAGAGCATATATTTTCAGAAATCATACCCATCGAGTAAATCTAACCATCCAATTGGCGGCTATTAGATTGATGGTTGAAAGGAAAAATATAATCTCAAATCGTCTTCATTCAAATTCGATGAAGAGTAAGAATTTGAGTGGTGTAGATTTCCTAAAATGGTGGTAAACTATTATAGTGGTTGAATCATTGCTCTTCTTAAAATGATGGTCAACTATTAAAAGAGGTGGTTTGAACTTTCAATTATTGAAAATTTCATTTTATTGTTTGTGTGTGGCAATATGAATTTTCAATCACATAAAAAAATAAAATAATTTCAAGGTACCAAACAAAATTCGAGTTAAAATTTATGAATTTTAAATCCAAACTGTCCAAGATTCATTAAACTTGTAATTGTTTTTTACAACAAAATTACTCAAGAATGCTAATTTGGCAAAGAATGCGAGTGTTCTTCAAGAAAATAATCAAAATAACATTGTTTAACCATCTGATATGCCCATTGAATTTGAATTGTAACCAAATTCATTCTAGCCGTCCATTTGATGGCCACTAATTCTACGTTTAAGATTGTTGTATCACTATGATTTTCAAGGTATCTCCATCCACGTTGGGTCCATGATTTGAACGATCTAGATTGACATACACATGTATGACAGATCGATGAAAGTTGGTGGGAAGCATGAATATTCAAGTGCACAAAAAAACCAATACAAAAGGTCTACAGATTGCACCATTTTCCTTAGAATCGAAATGCATACGTTTATTCAAGTGAGAGAATGAGCTTCTTGGATTTTATGCCGAATCTCATCCAAGGTGGGCCTGTCACGATCAGATGAAGCTGTAATAAACACGGCCATCAATAGAAGACGTTGAAATGCAATTGGGTGATACAGACCGTTCAATCTAGGGTCAGCCATTGAACTGGTGTTTCCTCCTTTCATTACCATAGTCCTTGCCTGCATTAGTAAGAGAAATTGGTAGTTAAAAAAAAAAAAAAAAAAACCTTTGTAAATCGTGTTTAGATGCATGTACCAGTGGGGGCCATGTTTCAGCGATCAGGACCGTTGATGGATATGATCCACCAACGGTGCAGTATGGCTGAAAAAGTTTATAGCAAGTGGGACCCATGGTTTGGTAATCCAAACCGTTAATCTTGTTGGGTCCAACAATGGATTTTAAGAGCCAAAAAACCTACCGGATTGGTAGATCCCAATTATCAATATCAGGTCCTTTTGATCTGGATTACAAAACCATAGGCTCCACTTTCGTTTCGCTTCTGTGACCGTAAACGGTGCAAGTACACGGAATACGAGCACGTCAATCTGGACCGTCCAAATTATGGGCCCTATTTTCGGATGGATCACACCAAAAAATCACACTGATCGGACAATTTTAACATTGCTATTTCGTCCATTGAATTTGGACTGCTGAGCTTTTTCATTAAAAATGTTCACAGGACACCGAATTGTACGGTTAGGATCATCTGATTGGTGTGATTTTTGGGCTATACGTCACTTACAGAGTGGCCCTCATTATGAAAAGTCCCGATAGTGGAGATGTTTGGTACGGATACTTCAGATGAGCTGATGCAATTTTTGGTGCACATGAGCGAGAGCACATTAGAGTAGTAACTCATAGCTTCAGCCACACATTTGATTGGATGGTCAGGATTATCTGATCAGTTCACCTTTGGGCTACGATTCAGCCAACGTGACGTCCATAGGATGAACGGCTCAGATCACTAGACCATTGTGTCACATATGCGATTCTGTTGGGTCGAACACAGCCACATAGGTATGCATAAACATTCAATCATGATGGTTTTTAAGACTCGGAAGTCCCGTCCGACTCGTCCGAGTCAACTCTCAGACTCGGTTAGATCCGATCCAGTTGGACACTACGAGTCACCCCCACACAGCCAACCGAGCCGATTCACCCCGACTCAGTCGAGTCATGACTCAACTAGAGACAGAACAGATCGGTCCAAGTCGTCGAGCCTTTTAACCATGCATGCCTGCGCTGGAAACCTCGGTGGGGCCCACCGTGATTTTTTGAGTGATCCACCCCGTCCATCCGTTTTTTGAGATCATTTTAGAACGTGGAACCAAAAATGAACCGGATCCAATACTCAAGTGGGCCGAAAACGTAAGGATTGAACGTCCACAGTTGAAATATTCGTGGGCGACGGAAGTTTTGAATCCTGTTAATATTTATGTTTCAGTTCATCTCAGTAAGAATGATGTTATGAACGGTATGGATGGCATGTAACTCAGGGAGGTTTCAACGGTAGGAGTTTCCCTACCCACCTTTTCCTTTAGTATGGCCCACTCGAGTCTTGTATCCTTCTAACTTTTGATCTCAAGCCCTAAAATGAGCTCATAAAACGAATGGACGGGGCAGATTTCTCACAAACATCACGGTGGGCCCCACCTAGGTTTCCAGCGCAGGAAATCCGCGTCCATGCATGAAGCGATTCAAGAACAGCCTCGAACAGGGTCCACCCACAACACGTGCTGAACACCGAATACGTGGAACGTCCTGTATATACACCAAACACCCAATGTATATGCTATCCATCATTCCTTCTTGGGAGAATTTCTGGATACTGGTAACAAACCTCATTGACGAGAGATCGCGGTCTTGAATCGATGAAATCAACCACCTTCCTTCCAGTCAGTAACTGAAGAAGAACAACCCCAAAACCAACAATATCATTCGGTTGCACCGCCAGCTCATATCCTGAATGACCGTCGGTATTTCCGTCCATCGCCGTCCACTTGCTATTCGATAAAACAAAATCTGATATCTTGGGTTCGAATTTCTCAGTCAGAAGTATGTTTGTCAGCTGAAATCCATCAAGAAAACAAGCAGAAAATGAGCATCCATGTATCTAAGTTGTATTCAAGTGCATAAACTAAAAAACTAATTCTTGGTGTATAAGCCATAGTTTTAAAACTAAAAATATTTCATCTTGACTCGCCAAGTCAACTCAACTAAACCAGATTTCACCGAGTCTTGGAGAAACACTCAATCTGGTCATGATTCGGTCTAAAACTGACTCAACTCAACTCAGTGAAACTCGACATTGTTTATGTATTAATACTACTGGAATATTAAATGTTACTGGAAAATAAGAAAAACTGGAGTTTCTTGTCTGAGTTTCCGATTTGACTCGACTCAACTGAGTTTCAAGTTCAGTCGAGTTTCTAAGTTTTTAAACTACGGTGTAAATTAACTGTTTGACCATTTGGTGGATGGCCTGTAGATCCAGACCGTCCAATTGATGGGCCATAATCTAAAGATCAAATCAACTGTTTGGATGGTCATAACCATATCCAATCAAGGAACATTCCTGTGGAGCATTGCCCAGAGCATGATATCAATAAGACCGTTGCCCATTGGGAACATTCAAGTGGTGCAGAATTTAGCCGTTGATTGCACGATCCAGCTTAGATGCGAATATTAAACAGCCACTTATGATTATTATTATTTAAATCAAAGCAGTACAGTGTGTGTGTGTGTATATATATATATATATATATACACACACAGAACGCCTCACTGTAATGTGTGATGGAAATCCATACCATTAATCACATGCAACTTTCCATGGTGGGCCATAAACAACAAAATCAGGCCAATCCATGACTTAAGTGGGCTACACCATAGACAACAGTTGAGAGTAGATGCTGGTCCATTAAAACCTTCTTGAATTGTACATAGGGTTGGCTGAGATATGGTTTTGACATCCAGCTCTGTGTCCCGTTTGGACGAACAGTCACACCAAATTTTAGGCCATTTCAAAACTCTTGTGAGCCATATCAAAAGATTTTAGATGCTTTATACATAATTTTTTATAGTTTCAGATGATGATATGATGTACCTGAGTTTCACACACACACACATGTGTGTGTGTGTGGAAAAAGGTACAATGCATTCGTGCTGACCATAAGCTCCCGTGAGGTTGAGCTGTGTGGGTCCTACCGTGATGTGTTTCGACCATCAACATTGTGCATTTGATTGGTACACTTTAAATTATGGGATATCCCAAAAATCAGCCATATATGGAACTCAGGTGGGCCATACCATCTAAAATTATGTGAACACACCGTTAAAACATATAAAAGCACTCGGTGGGGCCCACCTGAGTTTTGCATGCACCTGAAACTTGGTCTATGAACCCTCATTCAAGTGGGACACACATAATGGATGGGGTAGATTTGCAAAATACATCTCGGTGAGCCCTCAAAAATGGTTTTGAATGTTTTAATGGTGCATGGCCCCTCCCCACTTCTGTATGTGGTGTGGCCCACACAAGTCACGGATTGACTTGATTTTTGAGACCTAGCCCCACGATGGAATGGTGGATCTGACGGATGGGGTAGATGTTCAAAATGCATCACGTTGGGGCCCACACAGCTCGACCTCATGCGGCCTTAAAATCAGCTCCAGCGCATTGTACCTTTTCCATATATATATGATTTTTGTCTTGATTTTTGATACCTAGGCCACGATGGAATGGTGCATTTGACG
This sequence comes from Magnolia officinalis, assembly GCA_021015155.1. NCBI lineage: Eukaryota > Viridiplantae > Streptophyta > Magnoliopsida > Magnoliales > Magnoliaceae > Magnolia > Magnolia officinalis. The sequence goes on from JAJHSJ010000011.1 coordinate 59,443,166, forward strand.
GATGGGGTAGATGTTCGAAATGCATCACAGTGGGGCCCACACAGCTCGACCTCATGGGACGTTAATATATATATATATATATAATATTAATATCTATATATATATATATAATATATATCTATATATATATATATAAAGTACTATGAGGTTGACCTCATGGGAGCTTCCCACGGCGTCATCGTCGAGCCATGTGGGCTCCACCATGATGTTTGTCAAACATCAATACCGTGCATTTGATGGGTATCCCTTTAGGTTATAGGGTATACCATATATGGAATTCAGGTGGACCATACCATTTAAGACCATGAGAAGATATGCTTAAAACATATAAAATTACTTGGTGGGGCTTACTTGAGTTTTGGATGCTGTTGAAACTTGGTTTTACGCCACATCCAAGTGAGACACACGCAATGAATGGGCTTGATTTGTGAACACCATTTCAGTGGAACCAATAAATGATTATGAATGTTTTAATGGAAGGATAACCCCTCTCAACTATTGTAAGTGGTATGCCCCACCCAAGTCATGGATTGACTTAATTTTTAAGCCCGTTTCTCACCGTGGAATGGTGCATCAAATGCACGGTGTTGATGTTCTACACATATCATGTTGAACGGTCCACATGAAGTAGCACTTCATGAAACACCCCAGGCTCAATTTTTACTTTGATCCAAAACTCTAGTGGGCCATGAAAAATGAAAATAGTTTCCTCCATTGATTTTGCATTTCTCTTTGCTATAGCCTATCAAAATTTTAGATTAGGATAAAAATTTGTCCATTAGGGTTTCATGGGATTCCGCATCACGTGGACTATTCGGATTAGACTCCCATGACATGTGTGAAAGGGTGCGCACGTGCTAGGTGAGCATAACTCATATAATATATATATATATATACTATAGATATATATATATATATATATATATATATATATATATATATATATATATATATATGGGAAAAGGTACTATGCGCTCGAGTTTCACGGGTCCGTCTCATGAGGTCGAACTGTGTGGGCCCCACCGTGATGCGTTTCGAAAATCTACCCCATCAATCAGATGCACCATTCCATCGTGGGCCTAGGTCCCCAAAAATCAAGCAATCCGTTGACTTGTGTGGGCCACACCACATACAGAAGAGAAGTGGAGAGGTCGTACACCATTAAAACATTCATAACCATTTTTAAGGGCTCAACGAAATGTGTTTTGCAAATCCAGCCCATCCATTATATGTGTCCCACTTGAATGAGGGTTCAGACCAAGTTTCAGGTGCATGCAAAACTCAGGTGGGCCCCACCAAGTGCTTTTATATGTTTTAACAGTGTCTTCACATAATTTTAGATGGTATGGCCCACCTGAGTTCCATATACAGCTGATTTTTGGGATATCCCATAATTTAAAGGGTATCAATCAAATGCACAGTGTTGATGGTCAACACGCATCACGGTGGGGCCCACACAGCTCGACCTCACAATAAACTTATCGTGAGCTCGAGCGCATAATACATTTTCTATATATATATATATATATTATTATATATATAATATATATATATATATAATATATATATATATATCCGAATGCTCAGCTGCACACTGCACGTAACTCGTGCAAATTTTTTGAGAACCCATCATACGTGATGTGACTCCAAAATTTGAACGGTCCACGTGAAGCAGCACCTCATGAAACCCTCCATGGCCTAATTTTTTACTTTGATCCAAAACTTTGGTGGGCAATGAAAAATGAAAACAGTTTCCTTCCTTGATTTGCATTTCTCTTTGCTATGGCCCACCAGAATTTTAGATTAGGATGAAAATTTGTCCCTTGGAGTTTCATGGGATTCCGCATCACATGGACCATTCGGATTAGATGTCCATAACACGTACGTGTGCAAAGGTGCACACGTGCGTAGGTGCGCAGGTGAGCATGGCATATATATAATATATATATATTATATATATAATTCAAATCTACCACATTGCAAATCACCTAAGAAGACACCTGGGAATCAGAATTATTGAATTATGAGTCACCTTTATGTCGCCGTGAATAATCTTTTCGTATGGGTTGTTCCTTAGGAACAATAAGCCTTGTACGATGCCGTTCGCAATTCGTAGCCTTTGATCCCATGTTAGCACATCCGACTTCCAGTCACCTAATCCATGAGTGTCATTCCATGTTGTTAGCAGGAAGTTGGATTACCTTGAGATTAATGACACTTTGGGGAGCACTTTGATATCTTGAAGAAATATGAGAGAGAGAGAGAGAGAGATAATACCCAAAAGCCAACTTTCAAGGTTGCCATTAGCACAATACTCATAAACCAAGCATTGTTCTTCTTTATCACAATAACCCAATATAGAGGCGACGTTTGGATGTCTCACTTTAGCCACCTTACCGACCTCAGTCGCGAAACTCTGGACCTTCATTTCCTCATTATATCGTTTTACAGCCACCTTCATTCCACTTGGCATTATTCCCAAATAGACTTTCCCTGTGCAACGTCAAGTAAATACAAGTAATTTATAATAATCCCAAGGAACCTTTATTGCATGCATGCTTCAAGAACCCCGATGCGAATTCCAACCAGGTTGGGTCCATCGAAGACTTGACCAAGTCTGTGATCGACCCCAGTCAGTATTTATTTTTTTAAAAAAAGATTGAAGGATTAATACATATTTAAAATGGCCTAAAAAGCTTTGGCATAACCCATAGGGCTGCAACTTAGGTTTGGATCAACATGAGCCTGACTAACCCAGCTTGAGTTCGGGTTGGTTGTCACGGTCTTTGAGTCGGGTTAGGGTTAGAAAACTCCACCCTGATTTGGGTTCGAGTGAATTCAAGTTGGGCTAGGTTAGGTTGGAAAAAATCACATGTATTTGAATTGGGCTGGCTTCGAGTGGTCGGGTAGGGTTAGGGTTAAGCATGAAGAAATTCAAGTTGAGAACCCAAGGGTTGGAATTTGGGTTGGGTTGGGTTGCAAGTCGGGCCTTCTTGAGGTTGAGTTGGGCTTATGTTAATACTTAACTTGACCCAGCCAAACTAAGTTAAACCCTTGAATAAGACTATACTAAGAACCCAACAAGATTAGTAGAACGTGTTAAGCTAGACTCTTTAAATCATTGGGATCATAACAATATTCCATCATGTTCCGCAGCAGACATCCAAGCAGCCCACTCTGACCTTTATTTATTTATTTATTATTATTATTTTTTTAAAGTAATCCTTTCTATGGTATGATGGTTGTACTTTGATTGTTCGGGTAGATCTTTCCTCTCGACAGCTACACTTTGATTGCTCACATAGCCCTTTTCACATTGCGGCAGCTTTCTCTTTGGTCTAAGTTACCCTTTCTACATATCACTCTTTCCTTGACTCAAACATAAGATGTTGTGTTAGCTTTAATATCAATTGTTAAGAACTCAACCAATATACCAAAAGCCCTAAAATTGATGGAATGTGTCAAGTGAGGCTCTTTAAATTATAGGATTTAAACCATTGGGTTCCTAACAGACTAATAATCTATGGGGCAATGGAACTTTTTTTAAAAATGGGTTTGAAACTCACTCTTCCTTTTAACATTTATTGAAAAAAATGGTGAGATCCCCACCAATCAACTCGGAAGCCCAACACTTAGCCAAATTTCCAATAGAGTCCATTTCGAGAGCTTAGCTCAGGCAGGGATCTGAATTTCCAATAGAATCCATTTCCAAAGTATACTAGATTGTTTAATTTATTAGTGACTCAAGCTCGAAAGTTGGCCGAGTCAAAATTGTAATGAGTCAACTCGACTCAACTGAGTTTCCAGTCAGGTCACCGAGTTTTAGAACTTATGATAGTATATATGTTCGCTTCTGAAATGACTAAACATTGTGTGACAACTGAAAAATAATCTGAGTGTATAACACACCATATTACGATGTGGGGTTGTCAACCGCCTAGATTTGATTTCGGAGCCATAAACCTGGCTCACTCATGGGCCTGAAAATTAGATCTGGGCCACGTCGGACTAAGCCCATGGGCCTTTGGATTGGCCAATCTATTGCCAGACCTAATCTACACCTCAAGATGAGCTTTTCAAGATCCAAGACATCCATCGACAGACATGGACCACCCCACACTGTTGAGGCCTGGGCCCACCACCTAACGAGGCGTTGTAAACAAATTCCACACTGTAGTTTGGTGTGTGAGTTTAACACCAGATCTTCAAATTTAATTATTTGTACGTGAGTCGAGTTAGCTCGTTCAGCTCACTCGACTTGACTCGGTGCTAAATTGGATTCGGTTCAAGTCGAGCTGGTTTTTGGAGCTCAAAAAAATTACAAACCGAGTTTGAGCTTGTCCGAGCTCGAATCGGCACGAACCTAAACTCGAATCAGCTCGGTAACTTGGTTATTTTTATCTTGATGTTCCTCGCCAAGTATTTGATGAAATAACTCAACTAAGTGTTGTTTCGAATGCCTACATTCTCTGCAAAATCAGCTAGTGGTGAGTTAGGAATGGATATGAAACAAATCATTATATAAAAAAATAATCTTTACACTATGAAACTGCCCTAATATCTTGCCTTTTTATGCTGCTTGCTGAGTGTTTGATGAAATACCTATAAAGTGTTGTTATTGTTTTGCGTTATGTGAGAGATTGAAGATGCATTTATGTGTTTGAGAAAATGTCTTACATGCTCGAACTTAGCTTAAATGGGCTGGAGCTGCTGACCCAACCAAGCCGAGCTGGCCAATCAAGCTCCAAGACCGAGGTAAGCTGAGTTTGAGTTAGGGTTAGCTGCTGGCCGAGCCGAGCCAAGCCAAGCTGTGCCAAGCTCGACTTGGTTAGACTCGTAATCTGAATTTATGCATGTTTATGTATATATTGCATGGCCGTACTATCTCACCTATGCTTCCTTCTCCAATGAAATTGGAAATATTGTAATTATCAGTGGCTCTGGCGATTTCTACTTGGGAGAAAATATACAACCCGGAAAAGCTGAATGGAATATTTGCATAATCATCCTCAAGTGATTTCTTCATGACTATAACTGCACCATTTGGAAAAGAAAAAAATACTACTGTATCAGTGACGATTTCTATGTACACGTGGCACATGTCTACAACATCCAAGCCGATCATCCAATGGACCCCACCTCAGATCTACTTAGCCCAAAAAATTGGACCAATCTGACAACTTTAAATATTCATTGTAAGAGTACTAATGTAGATGGTAGAAAATGCATATGGTTTCATGTGTTGAAACGTCCAAACCAAAATTGACGGTTCAGATGCTGCAGTTTCATAGCATTTGAAACAGCCACAAATTTCACATTTTCCACGTGGTGTGGCTGGTGAGTTTCAAAACGTTTGAAACTACTATAGTAAATGTAGTTAATGGAGTGAGGGTATTGTAGTCATTTTACAATAGGTGCAAAAGCCTATAAAAGGCATACTATGTATCCTATCACAGTAAGTGTGTGCACCAACCGTGTAAGCAAAGTGAAAAAGAAAAAGTAAAAAAAAAATAGCAATACAAGAGTTTTTTTTTTTTCTTTGTGGTGTGTACGGTTCTAAGGCTTTGTAAACCTGATAAATTTGGTTTATATAGCCCACAAACTGGTATCAGAGCAAGACGATCTTGTGGGACCGGGTATAGTTTGAAGGTTCAGATTGTGTGATCAAGGTGTTGCCACTGCTACGTAAAAAAAAAAAAAGGTGTTGTTGATCCGTAGTGTGAAGAAGTGATGGCATCCTCGATCCAGCCACAGATTCCAAAGTTATCTAAGGATAACTATGAAAATTGGTGCATCCAGATGAAAGCACTATTCGGGTCACAAGATCTAGGAGATTGTTACCGATGGGTATGTAGAACCCACAACGGAAGTAGGAAGCTCTCTCACCGCTGATCAAAGGACGGTCCTCAAAGATCAAAGAAAGAGAAAGAAAGGACAAGATGGTTCTGTTTCTTGTCTATCAAGGGTTGGATGAGTCCCACCTTTGAACGGATCGCTAAAGCGACAACATGCAAGCAAGCATGGAGATTCTAAGCACAATCTTCAAAGGAGTTGATCGTGTGAAGAAGGTTCGTCTCCAAACTTTTAGAGCCGAATTCGAGACCTCACACATGAGGAAGGTGAGACCATTTCTGATTCTTTTCAAGGTGCTTGTTATTGTTAACAACTTGAAAAGAAATGGTGAAAAGATCGAAGATGTACGGGTTGTTGAAAAGTACTTCGATCCCTCACAACCAATTTGAACATGTGGTTGTTGCCATAGAAGAATTAGAGGACTTAGAAAATCTGTCCATTGAAGAATTGATGGGTTCGTTGCAAGTGCATGAGCAACGAATGCAAAAGAATGCCGGTTCAACACTTGAACATGCTTTAGAGTCTAAGTTGACTCTAAATGAACAAAAGAATGGCCATACACAACGAGGCGGCCGTGGCACTAACAATCGTGCAAGAGGCAGAGGGCGTGGATATTATCCAAGCCAATCACAAAATCAACAAAGACTATCAATTCTGTGGAAGAGGAAATGGTAGAGATCATTCCATGCGTGAACGTGGAAATACAAAAAATATTCAATGTTACAATTGCAACAAGTTCGGCCATTATGCTTCAGACTGTTGGAGCAAACCAGTAGTAGATCAAGATGAGCATTCTAATTATGCAGAAGCATCAAATCATGAAAAAGAAGACTCCACACTTCTTCTTGCACAGGAAGAAGCATGTGATCAACATGACGTGTGGTATCTCGACTCTGGTGCGAGAGTAACCACATGTGTGTGGAAAGAAGGAGCTGTTCGTGGAACTGGCAGAAGATGCTTATGACAATGTGAGTCTAGGAGACTCATCAAAAGTTCCTGTGAAAGGTAAAGGAAAAGTTAAAATCTATCAGAAGAATGGTGTGCCGAATTTTATCTCCAAATGTATTACGTACCAAACATGAAAAGTAACATCCTCAGTATCGGCCAACTCCTTGAGAAGGGGTATGTTATACACATGGAAAACCATTCTCTCTCTATAAGAGATGCACACGAGAGACTTGTGGCCCAAGTCCAAATGGCGAAGAATCGCATGTTTCCGCTCCATATTAACACAAAAGCTGAGAAGTGCCTCTATGGATTCGTGAAGAATGATTCATGGAGATGGCATCTTCGCTTTGGGCATCTTCATTTCAGTGGCCTTAGACTCTTATCCTCATCAAGCATGGTGCATGACTTGCCGACTATTGAAGTCCAGAACATGTGTGTGAGGCGTGCACACTCGGCAAGCAACAAAGGAACTCATTTCCAAGTGGAGTGTCCAGAAGAGCAAAGGAACCACTGCAGTTGGTTCACACTGACATCTGTGGACCATTCGAACCAATCTCTCTTGGAGGTAATAAATACTTTATTACCTTCATTGACGATTTCAGTAGAAAAAATGTGGGTGTATGTAATCAAAGAAAGTTGCTGCTTTTACTATTTTTAAAAATTTTTAAGGCCCTTGTGTGAAAAAGAAAGTGGTCTTAAAATCTCAAAACCCTTAGATCTGACAGAGGTGGAGAGTACACCTCAAATGCCTTTCGAGAGTATTGCAGGGATCAAGGAAGGAATCAAGCAACAGCACACCGCAGCCTATACGCCACAGCAGAATGGCATTGCGGAACGAAAAGAACCGCACCATCCTCGACATGACAAGAACCATGCTCAAAGAGAAAGGCATGCCAAAAAGCTTCTAGGCAGAGGCAGTTGCATGTACTGCCTACTTGCTCAATCGGTGTCCAACCAAGAGTGTAAGAAATATGACACCACAGGAGGCATGAAGTGGCTACAAACCGAGTGTGGCGCACCTAAGGATCTTTGGGTGTGTCGCCTATGCTCAAGTTCCAGAAGCGAGAAGGAAGAAGCTTGATGATCGTGGTGAGAAGTGCATCTTCATCGGCTACAGTGAAGTATCGAAAGTGTACAAGCTCTACAACCCACTAACCAATAAGGTGGTGGTAAGTAGAGATGTTGTATTCTGCGAGGAAGAAGCCTGGAAATGGAACGAGGAAGATTCAGCCAAAGAAAATCAAGTCGATGTTGAAGAACATGAAGAAGAGAAGTATGAGAACCAGGAGCAGACACCTGCAACACCCTGTTCCGCCGAACCGTCTGCACGCAGAAGTCCAACCAATATGTTCCATCTCCTCTGGAAGTATTTCATCAAATCAAAATTCAGCCAGGCACATCATCATCCAGTTTTCCTTCACCCCTTGATCCTATTAAAATGAGGAGCCTAACGATATCTATGCCGAAACTGAGGAAGTAAATTTGTTCTGCTTGTATGCGGACCATGAGCCTCTTACTTTGAGGATGCTTGATAGAAGAAGAATGCTGGAGGACGGCTATGAAAGAAGAGATCCAGGCTATTGAGAAGAACAATACATGGGATCTAACTTTACTACCTCAAGGCCAAAGAACTATTAGCGTCAAATGGTGTACAAGATCAAGCGAAATGCTGATGGGGAGATCGATCGCTACAAGGCAAGGCTCGTAGCAAAGGGTTACAAACAGAAGTACGGGGTGGACTATGAAGAAGTCTTTGCTCCTGTTGCGCCCTTGACACTGTGTGAGGATAATTATCTCCCTTGCAGCCCATCACAGTTGGATGATCTACCAACTGGATGTGAAACTGCATTCCTGAATGGAATTCTGGAAGAAGAGGTCTATGTTGACCAGCCTGAAGGTTTTGTTATTCAAGGGGGGAACACAAAGTGTATCGACTGAAGAAAGCCCTTTATGGGTTGAAGCAGGCTCCTCGTGCTTGGAATGCACGCATCGACAATTATCTTCAAGAGAACGGTTTCGCCCAATGTCCATATGAGCATGCTGCCTACACATCAAGAAAAATGCTCATGGTGACATCCTCATAGCATGCCTATACGTTGATGATCTGCTGTTCACAGGAACAGTCAGGCGATGTTTGAAGAATTCAAACATGCTATGTTCAATGAATTCGAGATGACTGATGGTGGATTGATGTCTTTCTTCTTGGGCATTGAAGTAAAACAACAAGTCGGCGGCATTTATATATCACAGAAAAAGTATGTCAAGGAGTTACTTAAAAAGTTCAAGATGGTAGATTGCAATGCCGTGAACACGCCTGTAGCAACGGGCCTGAAGTTGACAAAAGAAGGAGAAGGAAGAAGCGTTGACTCGACTATGTTCAAGAGTCTGATTGGAAGTCTAAGGTATCTCACAATTACAAGGCCGGATATCGTCTACAGTGTTGGGCTTCTAAGTAGATACATGAAAGTGCCAAAAGAATCACACTGGCTAGCTGCAAAAAGAATCCTCAGGTATGTTAAAGGAACCATGGAATTCGGTCTCTGTTATCCATACGATGATGAGGCAATTCTGTATGGATACTCCGATAGTGATTGAGGAGGTGACCAAAATGAAAGGAAAAGCACCACTGGATATGTATTCTATCTCGGGTCAACTGCCTTCACATGGAACTCAAAGAAGCAAAGTGTTGTTGCTTTGTCCACATGTGAAGCAGAGTATGTGGCAGCATCGTCCACAGTCTGTGAAACAATATGGTTGAAGAACATGCTAAAGGAGCTGAAACATTCGCAAGAAGAATCCACAGTCATATATGTGGATAACAAGTCGGCAATCGAGCTAGCCAAAAATCCGGTGCAGCATGGAAGGAGCAAGCACATCGATACTCGATACCATTTTCTCAGAGATCAAGTGAAGCAGAAAGTGGTGGAATTGGAGTACTGTCACACCACTGAACAGGTAGCAGACATATTCACCAAAGCATTACCAACTGATACATTCAGACGACTGAGGTCAATGCTTGGAATGAAGCCTGTTTTGGTTTGAAGGGGAGTGTTGAAACGTCCAAACCAAAATTGACGGTTCAGATGCTGCAGTTTCATAGCATTTGAAACAGCCACAAATTTCACATTTCCACGTGGTGTGGCTGGTGAGTTTCAAAACGTTTGAAACTACTATAGTAAATGTAGTTAATGGAGTGAGGGTATTGTAGTCATTTTACAATAGGTGCAAAAAAAAGGCCTAAACGGCATACTATGATTCCTATCACAGTAAGTGTGTGCACCAACCGTGTAAGCAAAGTGAAAAAGAAAAAGTAAAAAGAAACATAGCAATACAAGAGTTTTTTTTTTTCTTTGTGGTGTGTACGGTTCTAAGGCTTTGTAAACCCGATAAATTTGGTTTATATAGCCAACATCATGAACTTCCTTCCAAAAGGGTTAGGAAAATAGGGTCAATAAGTTTTCCATTAATAAGTGATATTGGTGGTGCCAATGTCTGTTAGAACTTATATTGATAATTAAGATGGTGTCCACGATTGTGGCCCCATTTGTTTAGCTACGGACCTGATTTTTTAGGGGTTGCCTTTTCTTGTGATGGTGTGTTCTATGGACGGTTTAGATCTCACACATGTTGGAATATTTGAGCATGTGAATAGGTGGTAAATCATCCCCTAGGAGATAGATCGATTTTTCAAAGATCAAACCAACACAAGAATTTTAAATTAAGTGGGTTTCAACAAGGGTTCTGACAAAGTAAGTTTTGGGTTATGGTCCATCCATGTTACAGCTGGCCTGATGAATGGTTCAGATGTTGTATACGTGTACCACTTGTTGAGTATATGTTGTGAATAGTTATTTGAATTCAGAAAAGAAAATCTTGTGACCTATATTTTTCCACTTACATGATAAATCTTCTATTTCCTTTTGACTCGCTTCTTTCAATCGTTTTCTGGTTAACTTGTAAAGGATCGGAGCCGATAATGCTAACACAGCCGCTATGGCTATCGAGATAATGAGTTTCTTCGACCCGAATGGAAATCCTCTACCTTATACAATTCTTTAAAATAATGTTAGATTTTCATTTGATATTATGGTTTTAAGACTAAGACAAGCCCGGCGTTGACTCGGACTCGGCTGAATTGATCTAGTTGGATGTAACGAGTCACCTGGACAAGCCATCCATGACTCGGGTGAGTCACGACTCAACTCAAGACCAGACGAGTCCACTCGAGTCGCCGAGTCTTTAACCATGTTTTGCAGTGCTCTTATCTAAAATAATTTTAAAAAATAAAAAATAAAAAAAATACCTTTTTTGTGTTCTTCCATTGTCAATGGAAATGGGAAGTCTGCACATCAATGAAGAAGATTTTATCAGCCCAAGCATATAAAACATATATACGGAGATACCAACGTACTAAATATATATACAAACGTGCATATTGGTTTAGGTAAGAGTAAAAACATCTAGAATTGCATGTATTTGGAGAAAAAACTTTGATACTCCGGCAAAGTGTGATAGTTGATTTGCGGGCACTAAGAACTTGTAGACATGGTGTAGAGTTAAATTAAACAGTATAAATTGTGGGCCCCAAATTAGATGGATCATAGATCAATATTCACACTGATTTTAAGAATCTTTCTAGCTGATTTGTGGACAGCCGGTGAACGGTTCAAATGGGTTAGAATTGTTCAACCAAGTATAATATAATGGATCCAGCAAATTGAACGGTTTAATTTATGTTATGCTTACAGTTTTTGAGCGCTTGCATATTAACCATCACACTCTGCCAGAGTATCAAATAATCTACATTGCATTTATGGATGGTACGATGGTTGTATTTATAAGCATCTAGTGGTGGCGCATGTGGTACACGCGTACGAGATCAGGGCCTTTCTTTTGCTGGTTCTTACATAAGATTGGGGAATTGGCAAAGAATGACGTCTATCAGATCATCACAGCCATTGATTGGTCTTCATTTGATAGATGGAAAAGAAAGCCATCCCATCGAAGGCTACGGTAATCTAAATGGTATGATCACTTACACATGGCCTTCTCCGGTGGGCCTATTTTGGAGGGGCCATTCTCAGCCCATTCCCCGGCTGGGCACGTGGCGATCTGCTCCCACGACATGGTCTCACTGCCGTGGGAGCAGATCGAGCAGTCCACCGACAATTCGGGATTGGACCTGTGCCTGGCCCTTAGACCTAATCTTATTTCCGATGTTACGGATCCATTTTGCTGACTTCCCTTCCTATATTGTTCCATTGACCAGAGGCTGTTTGCCTTGGAGACATAATGTCCGGGTGTGAGAGTCAATCGGTCCTATGGATTTTCAAAGGCTACCCTCAACGTGCGGGGCTCTTCCAGCCAATGAACCCTACCTTTGGGTGAGATGTTTTCAGGTCGGCCAGGCTGTTAAAGAGAAAAGATAACTCTTTCTGAGACAATTGCTGAGAGGACTTACTAACATGTGTGCTATGTGTACGGAAACAGAGGATTTGACGAATGACTTCAATATCAGTATGGAGAGAGAGAGAGAGAAGAAGACTTACATATTTCATCCCATAAACATGAAAAAAGAGCTCGAACCCAATTCACAGAACCCGCATCCGAGCTTGCAAGGCTAACAAGGAGAGCTTCGGGGCACACGTCCTGGCTCCATGTCCCTACGTCCCCTCCATTCCCTTCTTCCAGAGCTTCCAAAGATCTTCTATACTCAGTCACACAGCTGAAACATGCATTGTCGCTATAGTTATCCATAGTCAAATCCTTGCAGCTCGATCTCAATGCGTCGAATCTCTCCACCCCAAGTGATTCTATGATGGAACGTATGTCTTTTGAACAAGTACTGTCCGAGGACGAAGAAATGAAGTCTTGGAATCGGCATTGGGATAGGTTGGTTTGGGCATGAAGGCCTTGAAACGTGCTGGTGCACTCAAGGGCTTCAGTCCGGTCTAGGAAGACGGTTTGAGTGGCGTTGGTTCTTACGGCCATGGCCTCAAAGATGGATTGGAGGGAGGAGTGGCAGCATGAGTGCATGGTTTCAGGTGGGGTCGAGCCTGTGGGGATGTTGAAGCAGTCGCTGTGTGCTTCGTAGGGGAAGAGACTGAAATTCAGTGCGCATGGTGCTGAAGAAATAGAAATTATTAGAGAATTTGTGTGTGTGTGTGTGTGTGAGAGAGAGAGAGAGAGAGAGAGAGAGTATTGGGTATACTCACCTGATTTGGTAAACTGAAGCTTGGAGAGGATGAAGATGGATAGGAAAGAGAAGATATGATACTCCATTGATTGTTGATGATTGATGGTTTAGTCCTCTCCCTCTCTCTCTCCCTCTCTCGAAAACTACCTTAGCCACCTCCCACCTCTAAAACCCAACACCCAAGTCTCTCTCTCTTTCTGATCGTTTGGTTTTATGAAGCAAGACGGGCGGGGGTAGTACGGAATCCGCGTCCCTTATTTGCGGACGCGGATTGCGCGCCCGTCCGAAAGGTAGTTCTGTGGGCTGGCCTACCTTGATGTATCTGTACATCCAAGCCGTCTATCCATTTTCTCAGATTATTTTAAGACATTAAAACAAAAACGAAGTAAATCCAACGGTCAAATAGACCACACCAAAGATGACTCTTGCATTTAATGCAATTGACATTTAATACTTCGTGCATTTTAATGCAACCAAGCTTATTATTTTGTGTGGTCCACTTGAGCGTTGGATCTGCTTCATTTTTGTCCTCATGCCTTAAATTAATCTGAGAAATGGGATTGACGGCTTGGATGTACAGCTACATCAAGGTGAGGCCCGCCTACAGAACTGCCCGTTCGGAGCTAGGGACGGGCGGGGGTAGTACGCAATCCGCGTCCGCAAATAAGCAGATTCCAAAGGAAGCGGATTGGCTGGTGTACCAGCCATCACGATGTCACACACCACCGATGTGGCTGGTGTGTTGACGTCAGAAAGTTCTGTGGGTCTCACCACAGTGTATGTGTTATATCCAAACCATCCTTACATTATGCGAGCTCTTTTTTATTTGTTGATAATAATAAAAAAAATGGACGGATACAAAGGTCAAGTGGACCATATTGTAAAAGGCAATGAGGGATTGAACGTCTACCATTAAAACAATTTTGGGGGCGACAGAAGTTTTGGATCAATACGATACTTTTTTTTTCCTCTTTCATCCGGGTCTTTGTGACCTTATGAACAGATTGGATGGAAAGAAAAAGTTGTAATGGGCCCTACAAATATTTTAACGGTCAGAATCACTGTCCCACTGCTATTTGTGGTGTGGTCCACTTAAGCTTTGGATATGACTCATTTTTGGATTTATGCTCTAAAATGATCTCACTAGTTGGATGAACGGTGTGGATATAATAAATACATTAATTTGGAGGCCACGTAACTTTGATATCTTTTGAACCGTTCGTACATCCCGTAGCTCGAGGGGCGTCAGCGGTTGTCTTCGCACGACACGTAAACAGACCGCTTGAATGAATAGACATGTGTTGATTGGTCAATCCGCTTCCATTGGCTGGGACTATTACCAACATGGCCTGCACATCAGGCGATCTCAACCGTTTGAATGAATAGACGGCTGATCGTCTGACTCGAGATGTGACCCACCGAATGAGTGGATTGGTCGCTTTTTCTACTCGGCAAACGTGCCACATGTGTTGAACATCTTAACCGTGCATAAGGTGGGCCAACCTAAAGATTGTCTGGCACTCTAACTATCAGGCGGTCCAAACCGTTTGAATCAATAGACGGCTGATGGTCTGACTTAGTCTACGGATGCGACCCACCTAATGAGTGAATGGTCTGATTTTGTCCCAGGTGGATATTAAAGTCCGGACCACCTTTTGCACGGGTAGGATCACCTATGCATGGCTCAGATACTTCACACACAATGCATGATGGCACGTGTGTGTGTTCTACTATGTGGAGGATGCCATGTGGGGCTAGCAACCCTTTGTTTAGTAAGGGCATTTTGGGAAAAGAAAGCGGGACATCCAATTCGGTAGTGATGGAGAGTACCAAATGACAATGAGAAGGGACCCATTTCTTCATTGACTGTAACAAACACAATGACGTTGGAACATTCGAATCTCAGCCATTAAAACTGTTATTCTTTGTTAGAGATGTGGACGTTTCAGCGGCAAGCCTACAACCTTTATGCCGTATGATACAGGGAAACGGATCAGCAACTCACCCTACCACTAGCCAATGGCTATTGGTCCGTACTCTGTGGGGCCCACCATAATGTGTGTGTTTCATCCATGCTGTCCACCCATTCTTCCGGATCATTTTATGGTATGAGCCCAAAAATGAGGTTGATCCAAATCTCAAGTGGACAGCGTAGAGCTGATTGAACACCCACCATTAAAAACTTATTGGGGGCCGCAAAAGTTTTGGATCAAGCTTATATATATATTTAACCTTTATTCAAGTCTGTATGACCTAATCAACAGGTTAGATGTCAAATAATCATTACAGTGCACCCTAAGAGGTTTTTAATGGTGGACATTCAATCACAACTGTTTTCCCATGGTGTGGTCCACCTGAGATTTAGAACTACCTCATTTTTGGGATCAAGCACTAAAATTATCTTTCAAAATGGATGGACGGCGTGGATAAAGCACATGCGTCATGATACAGTGTAACTTACGTGGGGTTTTCATTTTTGTACCGCACAAGTGGGGCGCATTGATCGTCGTCCTAGCTTGTATATGGTCATCAGGCCCATGCACGAAAATCACCAGATTGAAAGATCCTAAACATCGTGTTTTCGTTGAACTGAATGTGATCCTTTCCGGAATTTTCTTTCTTAACCGTCTATTTGTTGCCCAAAAATTGAAAGGTTAGGATTATCCTTTCTGAGAGATCTACCGGTCCATAGGACATCCAAAGCAAGGCCCACAATATCAATGATCGAGATCAAAGAACAGATCATGGTTAAAACATTTGAGGGCTGTCAACGGGTAGGGAACCCTGATCCAACCCGATTTTAATGGGCCGGGTCCAACTTTTTGACCGGCCAAGAAATCAGATCCGGTTCAAGTCTTGCCTTCTTGGACCCGTTCAAATACAGTCTAGTCAGGTTCGGGATAGTTGCATCAACCTTGTGGACGGGTCAAGTACTTTGAAGGTATATATATATATATATATATATATAGAGAGAGGAGAGAGAGAGAGAGAGAGATGAGAGCGAGAGAGAGAGAGAGAGAGAGAGAGAGAGACGATCGAGAGAGAGAGAGAGCAGAGCACGAGCTAGACGTCGTCTCTATTGAATAGCCTCTAGCCATTTCATTTCTCTCAGAGAGCCATGTAGACACTTTACGAGTCCCGATCGAACGTCCAGAGTCTAGAGACAGGAGGAAGAGGCGAGAGAGAGGTCACGTCCGTCCTTACATTTGAAAATGACAACCGCGTGTATGACAAGGGCAAGATGCTGTAGTCCATACCATGCGCATGATCTCTCTCTTTGTCGCAGGTGGGTGCAAAATTTTGTAGGCCACACTTTAATTTGTAAACAATCAGTCTGCTCAATTGATAAAGTGGGCCACACTTTAATTCAATAAAGGCTAAGGAAAATTTTAAATTTTGATATAAACGGGTGGCAGATGGCTTCATGGATGGTCTAGATCAAAAGGAAAGTCGAAAAGTTGGAACGGTCAAAAAGACTTAGCATGCACTAAGGATTCCAACATGGGAGCATGGATTTTGAGCTCCTGGATTTGTAATTCCCTTATTGTGTTAGGCACTGTGGATGCAGAATCAACTTTAATCCAAAATTAGTTATACGCTATAGGGATTTAAATTTAATTATTAATTCAACTTTAATATTTCTAATTAATGAACATATGTAATGTTTGACTCAATGGTTGTAATAAGCCCGTTGAAATATATACTTTAGCTCGAAATTATTATGAAATTTGAAGTTTCGGATGGGGCAACAGGCATGAGATCATGTGCGAGTCACTAACCAACGATTTTTAATGGTTAATTTACATGAACAATGTTTGGATGTCACTGATCATCATATTAAAGTAATTATAGTGATGCGATTGATAATCTAATTGTTTTGGGATATCATTAGTGAGTCATGTGTCCAATGGATCAATAGTTTAGTGACACATATTACACATGCAACTCTTGGAAAGATTTTAAATGTAATTCAAGCTTTCGCGTTAGATTTCAAACCCCCTCTTTGAGTGGATTTCAAACCCTCAGTTATTTTATGGTGCCAAACAAGTAGGGGATTTGAAACTCCCTTAAATTACCCCAAATCCATAGTGCCAAACGTCTCCTAAGGATACCAAAGGACAACTTTTGATTTCAATCTTTGATTTTTGCCCATAATGTTATTGGTCTGATGATTTGAATAAGATGTTGATTGATTTTGCAAACAAAAGACTAAGTTAAATTTACATTCGAAGTTAAATTTTCATATTTTTAGTAAATTTTATAATTACTTGTATTTTTATATGGTTTAGGCTTTTCAGCTTGGACTAATATATTTGTTTTAAGATTTTAACTGAGGTTTTAAGATTCATGTATTTTTACCATTTTTAGTAAGTTTTATATTTTTTAAAAATTATTAATATGATTGAATCAAGATTCATATGTGCTTTATAAGCCATTCAATTCAATAATAAACAATTTTAACTGCAAAGAATCTTTTCCTAATGAATCGTAGGATAGCCGTTAAGGTGTAAGACGATGATCTCTTACATTTCTTTATGACTCTGTAAAAATTGTACGAGTTTTTCAGAACCCGAGGGGTTTTTAGTCGAGTTGAATCGAGTCGACTCAGTTTCAAGTCGAGTTGTGTTTTCGTGTTTTTAATACGCTTGCATGCAAAAAAAAAAAAAAAAAAAAAAAAAAAGGACAATTGCAATAGAATTAAGAAACTATCGACCTTGAACGTACACTTGGTGCACCTGATTGATTTTATAGTCATGGTGGATAAAATGCAGGGCCCAGTAGATAACAGCGGTTTTGTACCTTTCTTGTATTTCATTCAGCAAATCGTACAAATGGTCAAGGGCCGGCACAAAATCCATAGAGAATGAGACAACTCTCACTTTGACCGTTGACTGTCTGTCTTGACGCTTAGGCACTTGCCAACCTGGCATGTCTATGGGATATTCGAATCAATTACATGGCTTGATCTACGGTTTAGATGCCCTGGCCTAAAAAATGGGTCCTATCCAGTCATCAGGCAGGCAGCATGGACGGACGCGGATGAGCTACTGACAGGTTGAGTAGCGAGACTCCCTACTGATGTGACGTCACCAAGTTCTCTTGGTCCCACCATGATGTATTTGATGTATCCACACCGTCCATCCATTTTGAGAGATCATTTTAAGGCATTTTCAAAATAATAAGTCAGATCTAGATCTCAAGTGGACCCCACCACAGAAAACAGTGGGGATTGAACGCCTACCATTAAAAACTTTTAGGGACTACAGAAGTTTTCAATCAAGCTGATATGGGTGTTTTCCCTTCGTTCATATCTGTGTTAATTTATGAATAGGTTTGATCTCAAATAAACATCATGGTGGACCTAGGAAGTTTTCAACGGTGAGCGTCACTCTCCCCACTGTTTTCTGTGGTGGAGTCCACTCAAGCTATGGTCTGCCTC
Source organism: Magnolia officinalis (assembly GCA_021015155.1). NCBI lineage: Eukaryota > Viridiplantae > Streptophyta > Magnoliopsida > Magnoliales > Magnoliaceae > Magnolia > Magnolia officinalis. Next base: position 59,461,603 of record JAJHSJ010000011.1, read on the forward strand.
ATTCTCTGGTTTACGCCATAAAATGATCTATACAAATGGATGGACGGTGTGGATACAATACATACATCATGGTGGACCCCACAGAACTTGTTGACGTCACCTCATTAACCAGTCTCGCTACTCAACCTGTCAGTAGCTAATCCACGTCAAGGCAGCATATGCGTGGAAACAATGAACGGTGTAGGAAAAAACTCGAGATTTTTTCTAAACCATCCATTGCTCTAATACATGCGTGGCCTAGCTGCTATATCGACCGACCAGATTTTTTTACTAGATCATTTACACGGCTCGGATGTCCTGCACATGCACCAGGTTGGCACCTACAGGAGTGTGTAGAATTCCTGCATGCATGTTGCTAAGACCAAGTTCTTTGGGGACTTCAGATGGGTCCCACCTGCAAAACCATTTTGGTACGTACGCGTTTTGTTGGCCATTTGTGGTTGAATGGTTCAACGGTTGTCGTTTGTTGTTTGTTGTTTGGCCCATGAAAGAAATTCCTTTTAAGTAATAAAAGATAAGGACGACTCTCATCCGTTGCGATGGATTAGCAAGGCGAACCAATCTCCAAATCTGGCGCATTGCAGGTGGGCCAATGGTTCCTAACCATCCATCCAGTGAGCCTGTCCTTAGATTCCTCAAGATTAACGGCGAAGATACTGTCCGTCGCAATCAGATTTTCCTGTTGAATGTTAGATTTTCATCTATTTTCATTGTTACCGTCCATTTGAGGGCCACTGTTTATGTGTCTAGAAGAGCTTCTTCTTTGTGGTTTTCAATCAACGGCCATCCATAGATCATGCACGTTATATAGACCGTCTTCATCCACTGTACAAACTGCCACGTGTCATATGTGGACGATGGTGGACCTTCCTGATCATTACATGGAAGGAATAATCTCTTGTCAAACAACGAGTAGGAAATAGATTCCTTCATTCTGTCTAAATGCCGGCCGATGCAAAATGATACGTCAGACGGATTTTGCAGCAAACGGTTGTTGGTGCGTTGCCTTTTTATGAGTACGTTTGTGATTTGATTTCCAATTTCTGTCATGTGATAAGTAGGGGCATGCCAAAATTGTATTTTCCCCCAACTCAAACCGAACTATAACATAAGTTACGAGATAAGTACATACTTAGTATGTAATGGAGATCAAATGAAATCGAGCTCTAGACGAAGAATATATAAAAAGAATCATGTGATATTTAGATGGCACAGCACATCCTATCATGATGGGTCGTACCTTTGACTTGGGTATGAAATGACTTTTTAATACATACAGGAAAGAATACTTTATTGTTGAATAGAGAATTGTATTAAAAAGAAAAAATAGAAAAGAATATTTTATGGTCAATCACGAAGAGCAACTATAAAACATCTTATTAAATAGAGAATTGAATCCAGTGTTTGAGCGTAGACTCTAAATTATAGCTAAGATTATCAACTACTAGATTAACACTATAAATTACACTATAAAATATAAACAATAAGAAAAAATAAAAAATTACACTGAGAAGTGTAATTAATTAAAAAAAATAGAGTAATTATATTAAAAATACAAATGACAAGTAATTGAAATGATGATTGAAAGATATATTGGATTTGATTGGGTTAGTATGAGATTACCAACTCAATCAAACACCTTCCTAGATGGGAATCGAATATACCGTATAAGTGTAGACTCAAATTATATAGTTAAGATTATCAGCTACTTGATTAACGCTATGGATTACACTATGGAATGTAAACACAAATAGGCCAGCTAAGGTCTCATACCAACCCAATCAAATCTAATATATCTTTCAATTATCCTATTTAATTATCTGTTATTTACATTCTTTAGTGTAATCACTTTAATTTATTCTTTTGTCAATCAATTATATTTCCTAGTGTAATCACTTACTTTTTGACGGTTATTTATATTACATAGTGTAATTCGTATTGTTAATTAAGTGGATGATAATCTTAACTATAATTTGGGTTTACATTCATAACTAGATTCAATTCTCCATTCAGGAAGGTATTTTGTTGTTGCTTTTCAAGATCGACTGTAAGGTTTACTTTCCTTTTTATTTTATTTTTTTGTATTGAAAAGTTCTTTTATATGAAAGCCAAATATGTGACCCATCATTAGAAGATGAATTATGTTGGGATGCCTTGCACAAACCTTAGGATCTAGCCTCCCGAAACAAACCAGAATTATGGATAATAAAAGCAATGAAATAAATCAAAGCATCAATCACACACCACACAAGAGATTTTTACGTGGAAAACCCTCAAAGAGATAAAAACCACGGGACCTCGTCCAGATCAACAATCCACTATGAAGTAGAACGTTTACAACCTTCTTCACTCACGCAGGAGTGGATAAACAATAAGAAAAATAGAGAAAACGAGAGATCTAACCAATTACGAGGACATAGAAGCGTTGAGATGAGATTGCAAAGTAGAGAACCTCCACGAGCAGAACCTCCCTTCTATAAACTTCCTCTCTCTTTTTCTCCCTCTCTCTCACCTTTGATAGCCCTAAACCCTTTAGCGAATCCCTGCAAAGCTTTAGGAAACCCTTTGCATTACCTAGAAAAGCCCTAGGTACCCCCTTTTATAGTTTAGGAAACTTCTTCCGCATCCTTGTTGTGAAAGGACTCAAATCCGCAGTTTCGCGCAAAATCGCGGAACAAACTGCGTAACCTACGACTAGTCCTGAAAATTCCAGGACTGGTCTTAGCCTCCTACGACTGGTCGTAGCTCACCTACGACTGGTCGTAGACCACCTACGACCGGTCGTGGGTCACCTACGACCGGTCGAGAACCCCGGAGAAAAATAGTCCGAACTCGCTGGACTTTGAGTCGAGCTACGACTCGACTCCCATGACTGGTCGTACCAGCCTCGACCGGTCGAGCAGGGCTCACGACTGGTCGAGCACGGGGCAAAAAACCCATAAATCTCCCCCTTTTTTTACCCGGGAGGGATCCACCTTCTTCAAGCCAGCCAGGTTTCTACAAACCTCAAACTTGCCCTTGAGCAAAGCCTTGGTCATCATGTCTGACCCATTATCGTCCGTGTGGACTTTCTCAAGCTGTAACACCTTCTGTTCCAAAGTATCCCTGATCCAGTGATACCGAATCTCTATGTGCTTCGACTTGGAATGCTGACTTGGATTCTTGCTCAAGTGTATAGCACTTTGACTATCGCAATAGACCACGTGCTGCTCCTCCTGCTTTAGGCTAAGTTCCTGTAGGAACCTTTTCATCCAAAGCATCTCTTTACATGCTTCTGTGACTGCAATGTATTCGGCCTCTGTCGTCGACAATGCTACGACCTTCTGTAGCTTGCTCTGCCAAGAAACCGCTCCCCCTGCAAACGTGAACATGAACCCCGATGTAGACTTCCTGGGAGTCTATGTCACCTGCCATATCTGCATCTGTGTAGCCCTCTAACACAGGTTTGCCGTCACCATAGCATAGGCTCAACCTGGATGAGCCTCTTAGATACCTCAGTATCCACTTTACCGCTGCCCAATGCTCTTTGCCAGGATTGGCAAAGATACGGCTGACAACACCAACCGCATATGCTATGTCTGGGCGTGTACACACCATAGCATACATCAAACTTCCTACAGCTGACGCGTAGGGTATCTTCTGCATCTTTCCACCTCTGTCTTCGTCTTGGGACACTGTCTGTCGCTCAATCTGAAGTGACCATCCAGTGGAGTACTGACCGGTTTCGCTACATTCATATTGAACCGCTCTAGGACTTTCTCAATATACCGCTCTTGTGACAGCCAAAGCTTCCTGCTGCTTCTGTCACGGGTTATCTCCATTCATAGGATCTGTCTAGCCGGGCCCAAGTCTTTCATCGCAAAAGACTTGCCCAACTCCTGTTTCAGCCAATCTTCTTGATGTCTTTTTCCCTTTTGATGAGCATGTCATCAACATATAACAGCAGTACTAAGAAATCACCGTCTGAGAACTTACGCGTGAACACACAGTGGTCCGACTCCGTTCTGTCATACCCATGCTGTAACATGAACGAATCGAACTTCTTGTACCATTGTCGTGGAGCTTGTTTCAGCCCATACAAGCTCTTCTTCAGCCTACACACCATATGCTCCTGCCCTTGACTTCGAACCCCTCTGGTTGGTGCATGTAGATCTCTTCTTCCAGGTCACCATGGAGAAAGGCAGTTTTAACATCTAACTGCTCTATCTCCAGATCCATGCTAGCCGCCAACCCAAGCAACACCCGTATGGATGTCATCTTCACCACTGGTGAGAATATCTCCTCGAAGTCTATGCCTTTCCTCTGACCAAACCCTTCACCACAAGTCTGGCCTTAAACCTCGTCTGTGAATTCTTCTGCTCAACTTTCTTTCTGAACACCCACTTATTGCTCAAAGCTTTCTTACCTTAGGCAATTTCACTATGTCATAGGTGTGGTTCTTATGCAAGGATTCCATCTCCTCTTGCATAGCTTCAACCACCTCTTCCTTATGCTCGTCGGCTAGGGCCTCAGAATAATCTTCTGGCTCTCCCCCATCGGTTAGCATAATGTACTCATGCGGCGAGTACCTCTGGACGGCTGTCTGTCCCTAGATGACCTCCTCACTGTGGCTCAACAGGTGGATCAAGTGGGGGCTGCTCCCCTGGTCCATCTTCTGAAGGAAACTCCCTCGTCCTCTGCACCTTGCTGTACTCCCTCGTCATCAGGCACCACGGGAGGAGTAATCGGATCCATGTCCTCTAGCTCACCTGAACTAGGCTGGTTCTTCTCTGGCTTACCAATGTCTTCGATACACTGATCTTCAAAGAAAACCACATCTCTGCTCCTGACGAGCTTCTTCTCGGTCGGATCCCATAACTTATAACCGAATTTTTCATCACCGTACCCCAAGAACACACACTGTCTGATCTTCATATCGAGCTTAGACCTCTCGTCCTTTGGTACGTGAACGGATGCCCTGCATCCAAACACCCTGAGATGACTGTACGATGGATCCTGTCCAGTCCACACCTTCTCAGGTACTTCTCCATTCAACGGGGATGCTGATGAAGACCTGTTTATCAAATACACCGCCGTGCGCATTGCTTCTCCCCAGAACGTCTTGGGCAACTTCGCATGGGATAACATGCATCTGATTCTCTCAACAATGGTGCGATTCATTCGCTCAGCTAACCATTATGCTGGGGGGTCTTGGGAACCGTCTGTTCATGCCGGTATACCCTGGGACTTGCAGTACTCGTGAAAGTCGCCAAGTATTCACCACCATTGTCAGTGCGGATGCACTTCAATGGTCTACCTGTCTCTCTCTCGACCATAGCATGAAACAATTTAAACACACCAAAGACCTCGTCCTTGGATTTCAAAGCATAAACCCAAACCCTCCTAGATGCATCATCTATAAAAAGTAACAAAATACAATGCCCCACCCAAGGTTTTTGTCCTCATAGGACCACAAACATCAGAATAAACCAAATCTAATGCATGCACTTTATTAACATGAGAAGCAGTTTTAACGAATGAAACTCTATGTGTTTTTCCCTGATAAACAATCAAGACAGGTTTTAAGAGGCATACCTGTCACGTCTGGAAGGAGCTGCTTCTTTGCTAGTACCTGAAGCCCTTTTTCACTCATGTGGCCTAGACGCCTGTGCCACATGTCAATAGCTGAATCTTCCGCTGCGTTCAACCACCCTTGCACATACTGACACTTGTCTTGTACAGGGGGTGCAACACTTCTTTCCTCTAGCCACGATCAATGAACCCTTGATGAGCTTCCATCGCCCACCAGCAAACCGGCTTTCATAGCCATCATCATCCAACCTTTCCCGTCGACATCAAGTTGAGGCGAAGGTCTGGGATATGCCTCACATCCTGAGAACCAATGTGCAACCCACATCAGTTTTCACACAAATATCACCAACTCCCACGATCTTTGATACGCCAGAATTTCTCATCTTCACAGTCCCATAGTCACCTGACTTGTAGCTTGTGAAGGAGTTCCTGTGTGGAGTCGCATGAAAAGAAGCTCCCGAGTCTATCACCCAGTCGGTGCCCTGACTCGTAGCCGTGAGACATACATTGTGATCTGTAGAAAGAATAACTACCATGTCGCCATCTGAGGCGACCGCAGTGGAATCTGATTCATCTTCTTCCCTTTTCCCTTCTTGTCGTTCTTACGACATTCATGCTTATAGTGGCCCTTCTTGCCACAATTCCAGCATTCAACATCTTTTCTGTTGCTCGACTTGCCTCTTGATTTATCTCGGGCCTTCCCGCCCTTCCTGTTCTTTCCTCTCCCCCGTTCTTGCGTCACAAGAGCCTCTTGCTGAGTAGACCCCTGAGACTTCCTCCTTGTCTCCTCATTGAAGAGACAACTGGTTACCTGTTCCATGGATATCTTTCCGTCTGGCGCGGAGTTACTTAGAGACACCACCAATGTCTCCCAACTGTCAGGCAATGAACTAAGCAATAGTAAAGCCTGCAATTCATCATCCAGGACCATCTTCATAGAGGTGAGTTGGTTCACTATATTGCTGACCTCATTCATGTGCTCGACCACAGAACCACCATCCTTGAACTTGAGATTCACAAGTCGCCTTATCAGAAATATCTTATTACCGGCTGTCTTTCTCTCATACAGCCCTTGTAATTTTAGCCATAGGCTAGCGGCTGAGGTTTCCGTAGACACATGGTGGAACACAGAATCATCCAGCCATTGTCTAATAAACCCCACCGTCTTTCGGTCCATCTTCTTCCAATCATCATCAGTCATATCCTTGGATTTTGCTGATATGCCTGAGATTGGAGAATATAGGTCATTGCAATAAAGCAAGTCCTCCATCTTAGCCTTCCATATGGTCCAGTTAGAACCATTGAGGCTAATCATCCTTGAGCCACCTTCCATAATTCAAAACCGATCCTACCCGTTCAATGAACTTAGCTCTGATACCACTTTGTTGGGATGCCTTGCACAAACCTTAGGATCTAGCCTCCCGAAACAAACCAGAATTATGGATAATAAAAGCAATGAAATAAATCAAAGCATCAATCACACACCACATAAGAGATTTTTACGTGGAAAACCCTCAAAGAGATAAAAACCACGGGACCTCGTCCAGATCAACAATCCACTATGAAGTAGAACGTTTACAACCTTCTTCACTCACGCAGGAGTGGATAAACAATAAGAAAAATAGAGAAAACGGAGAGATCTAACCAATTACGAGGACATAGAAGCGCTGAGATGTAGATTGCAAAGTAGAGAACCTCCACGAGCAGAACCTCCCTTCTATAAACTTCCTCTCTCTCTTTCTCCCTCTCTCTCACCTTTGATAGCCCTAAACCCTTTAGCAAATCCTTTGCAAAGCTTTAGGAAACCTCTTGCATTACCTAGAAAAGCCCTAGGTACCCCCTTTTATAGTTTAGGAAACTTCCTTTCGCATCCTTGTTGCGAAAGGACTCAAATCCGCAGTTTCGCGCAAAATCGCGGAACAAACTGCGTAACCTACGACTAGTCCTGGAAATTCCAGGACTGGTCTTAGCCTCCTACGACTGGTCGTAGCTCACCTACTGTAACATCCTGGATTTTTTTGCCAACCTGGGATTAGACATCCTTAGGCGATGGGTCAATCCTAACACAGGTTTAACTTCCCAAACGCTCAATTAAAGCCTCAAATTCCTTCTTAAACCATTTTCTTCACGAATCCCACCCCTTTACTACTTGTGCTTTCAATTTTTCAAAGCACTTCGCCCTAGACTATCTTAAACTAGCTAAGTAGTAAAACTTGGATCACTTTATATACAAACTACAAAGGCCTAAGTACCATCTCAACCAGAAAACAATTAGGATTAAATCCTTTAGAAATTTAACAAAGTTAACTAAGTGCAAACTCGATTAGCCATGAAATCCGTTGGGATCGTTTTAAATATGATCTGCAAGACCCAAAACTTGCAGAATTAGTGATTCTAGGTTACCCTAAAGTCTAAAGCCAAACTCATTACCGGCTGCTTCTCGGGAATGAAACGAAACTTCGTATTAGGTTTAGATCGCACATCGGGAGTCCGATTAACTCGAAGCTAAGGAACTAGGACCGCCCCACTGGGCTTGACAATCATCTCAAAAAAAATCACATGATCAGTCCGATGTCCGACGGCCATTTATTTCGATCCGGAGCGAGGGTGTGTGAAAAACACTATTCCTTTGAAAAGAAAATATCTGGAATAGTGATCTGGCACCTTTCGCTTGCGCATCAGTATTAAACAACCTGACCGTCAGAATCAGACCAAATTACACCCTCAGATTAAGAAAAATTTCAGAAACATTTACATGTACTTGGAATTTCGGATCGTGGCCCACTGACCGTTGAACTGAAAGTGGTCCGCCACGTGCGATCTGGAAATCCGATCGAGTCGAAAACGTAATCCCTCATAGATCCATGTGTGCTGAGCTTAAGTCTGACGTTTGGCTCAAAGAGGGCTACCAGAACACCCCTTTTGAGCTGGAAAAGTGACGAAATACCTATATTAGCAGTAACCTTTGAACAAGGAGTCTATTTCGGTGAGTTTTGAGGCTATATAAGGACCTAAAACCTCTCCCATTTCAGCCATACGAATTTGGATTTGAGAGAGGGAAAAGAGAGAGAGAAAGAGGAGGAGAAGTGGGAGAAACTCCCTGCCGTCGTTCCCTGCCACCACACGGGCTGCACCATCTCGTTCTCATCGCTTTTCCGGCGATTCCAGCCCCGTTTCTAGGTAAGAAACCCTAACCCTACCTGTTTTTTGGGGTTTAGACTGTTGTAGGTTGTGAAATAGCTAACCTATTTCGTTCTCTAGGTTGCCAAACTGCCGAATACGGAAGCTTAGCAAACCTATCGTCTCCGTTACGATTCTACGACCAAAGGTGAGGACTTTAAGCGTATAAGTTACGTTTTCAACACTTTCAATGTCAGATAATGATAGATTCATGATCTGTATGCAAATGCACATGTACAAAGTGCTTTCCGTTTCCTGTTTCGATTAGCGATAAAGAATATGGATTTTCACATACTCTAGATATACGTATAAATACCATATACGTATTTTCTTGGGAAAATGTTTGACATGTTTATTTAATGTTTGATTATATCATGTGTGGATAAAATGTTAGTTTGGCGAAAAGAATCGTAAAATACATGTTCATGTGTAAATGTCATGTATGTTGAAATTGCGTATTTTAGAAATTCCGCATACGTGCGGATTTTGGAAATATAATTGTCATGATTAATTGTTGTATGAATATGGTATACGCGGATAAAATAACCGCTTAGCGAAAGAATAGCCCTAATACATGTTTGCTAACATACACTAGGTATGTTGGAATAGTGTATTCTAAGTGTTGTGTTTGTGAAAATGGCTGAATGAGTATAGCATTCTCATTCGTGCTCGCCATGACTAATTGTCATGGATATATGATTGTTGTAATGGCGATATCCCTTTGACGAAAGGATTTGCCCTAAATCACGCCACGGCCAGTATACACTATATATGCTAAAATGTGTGGCCCAAGTGTTTGTGGAAATGACTGAATGGATATGGAACTTGGATTCCTGCTTGCCATGACTATCCGTCGTGGGTGTACGCGTGTTATGTTTGGGGCAACTCCCTAGCGAAAGGATTTGGCCTAATGCCTATGTGATCAACATATGTCATGTATGTTGATGTATGTTTTGTTTAAGTGTTTCTTGAAATGTCTGAATGTGTAGTAGTTGGCAAATTGTAATATATAAGGGTGTTGAGATATGATTCTCAACCTCTTTTCACTATGTGTATGATCTCCTTTGATAGTTGTGTGATTAGGATTTGAACATGTACAAACTCATGCTTGTGTTGTGCTTCATAACATGCTCAGCTGTTTTATGATTTTAACTATGTAATGCATATATTTAAATTTATATTTATGTTGTATGATCCGTCATGGGTGATGGGGGAGCGGAGCAACGAGTGCGTGCAACAGCCCTGGCAGCCCTAAACGGATAATACCCGACTGATTGTATGATTTGAATCCTAATCTATTACTGCTTTATATCTCTGTAATTGATTGTGTTTGGGACTATGATTATAGTCCAGGCAATCGGTAACGGGATTGAACTCGTGGCTGAGATTCATTTTGCCACGTGGGATGTGTTCGACGAACTCGAGTCGTGCGTTGCCTGTCGGCAGTGGCTAGGCCACACGAAGTTGTTTATGCACTTCATGTCGTGCAGCTCAACGGGCGATCGTGCTAGTCGAGCTCATCAAGTAACCCGATCTGCCTTATGCATGTTCACCCTGTTTGGTCGCTACTGCTTGAACCTAGGGTACCAAACTTACCAGTGGCGATCCCCGTTTAACCATGGTACCTAGATCCGCTAAGACGCATGAGCCGGGCATGGTGGTATGGGACACCGTGGTCGAGCTGTCGGCCTACGCTGGGGCCATGTGCCTCCCCGTAGTGACCATTGCGCAACCAAACTCGTGAGCCGAATACGGTGGTATGGGACACTGTATTCGAGCTGTCGATACCTCGGCGAGAGCCGAGTACGGTGAGATCTGTGCTCGTGCTGACGGGCGACGAGTCCTCCATGGTATCATCGAGTACACTCCAAGGGTCTGTGATTGGCCACGAGTCTTTCACAGCAACTAGAGTGTGAGTTGAGCCGAGTACGGTGAGACCTGTACTTGAGCTGACGGCTAGTGATTGAGCCGAGTACGGTGAGACCTGTACTCGAGCTGACGGCCAGCAATTGAGCCGCATACGGTGAGATCTGTATCCGCGCTGACGGGTGATGAGCCCTTTGCGATGCCTTCACTACGTTCTCAAACCATAACATCATATGAGAATAACTAGGATTGACGACCCTAGAATGGATCATGTTTGGGAATGATACAAGGGAGGTACCTTAGTTTCCCAATACTGCTGTTTGAAATGGACTAATAAAAACTTGGTAATCATGAGCATCATTGCACCGCATGTGCTTTGTAGATGTGGCGCACTGAGGGAGTAAGCATTCGCGAACGTAAGATGATGTCGCTTGAGGGTGGTTTGGCAAAGGCATACAGCATCATGTCATATCATTTTTTCATTTAAACAAGAGTAGTTAGAAATGCTTGATTTGTACTGCTTTATCATTACTGCTTGATTGATTTGATAACATGTTAACTTATGCTTTACTGTTCCACTGAGTTGATCACTCACTCCCACGTTACGGGACGGTGTTGTACACACCAACCAGATTTGTGAGTTTCAGGTGATGGCGATGCTTGTGAAGCAGAGCCGGACTACTTTTGTGATGATAGGAGGAGTTCCTATCTTGTATCTCTCTGGCAGGTCAATAAAGACCTGATATTGTATTGACGGGGCTATGGTACATGGGATAGGAGGCAATACACTTCCTCACATCTGGTACATTTTAGAACTGCACCTGTATTTATTTAACCTGGTAATGTTATCACACTCTGGAGACTCATCATAAGTTATATATTTTATCTATCTATCACAGTCTTCCGCTTGCAAATCTAACTGTCTCTGGAGTATGATATGCTGTTTTGGCTAATCTCACTCATGTTCAATGCAACGAATACAGTCAACATTCAATCATCATTCATTTTGTTGCATAAGTGATGTTCTGGAACTCGGGAGTTGAGATTATGCTCGACCCCCGATTTTCAGGGCGTTACACCTACGACCGGTCGTGGGTCACCTACGACCGGTCGAGAACCCCGGAGAAAAATAGTCCGAACTTGCTGGACTTTGAGTCGAGCTACGACTCGACTCCCACGACTGGTCGTACTAGCCCTCGACCGGTCGAGCAGGGCTCACGACTGGTCTAGCACGGGGCAAAAAACCCATCAAATTATACCCTCTTAATATCGTCTGATCCTTTTTACATATTGTGCGAGTAGCTAAATAGATAACTGATCTCATTCAATCTCAATCACATACTACATATTTGCCTATCTCAGCACTTAGGGTCATAGTCGTTTGGTTTGAATTGAGCAGTAAATTCAATTCCTGCATGCCCACACTTGTCACGTGACACAAATGGAAAATCGAACCATAACAGAAACACATGGTTGTACCATTGATGAATCCGTACCATCCCATACCTGTATGTCCAGTTATAGAAAGACTACACATACAAAAGAATCATAGCCATCCATTTAGTAGCCTCTACTTTTTTAAATCTGTTGTGCTCCTGTGATCCAACGTTTTAAAAATGGTGGTGACTCATCTTCCTCCTGTCCGGTACTTATGTACAACCATCCAGACCATTCGAATTGTAGGGAAAATAGTGGACAAACTGATCTTTAAAATCGGACCGATTGATAAATATTAACTAACCGATTGAAGGTGTAACGTCCTGGATTTTCACTATTTTGGATTTTCAAAAATCCTTGAATTTTTTTTAATGTAATTAACTTATATTATCACTCACTAACCATTAACACTCAATGTTAGTTTATACACGGGTGATACCAGTAAAGAACCGCACAAGTTTGATTAATCAACCCCGTTACTCTTTTAGTCTAAAACCGACGGTTTAGAGTAATCATGACTAAATCTTCACTTTCACTAGTTATAAATAGGCCATGCTATGAACATAGTTAATTTAAACCCTAATCATTGCTCACGAGAAATCTCAATACTTAATTCATTGTAGAAATGCCCCGATTTTCTGAACAAGCTCTAAACCACTCGTTGGTGGGCCACTAGTTTCAAAACTATAGAATAATGTCCGTCTTACTGGGCTCAACGTCCATCGTGGGAGTCGGACCTGGGTATTGTTCAAAATCGCTCAACTCGAGCCAAAGGGCGAGTGGATGAGAAGTGCAAATACCCTAAATGAAGAAGCTGAAACTTAAGTGAATTGGGTCGTCCACTCTTATGTAAAGTTGAGGATTTCGGACCGTTGGTTTATGACCAAACTTCACACATGGAGTAAAGATATTTCCTACTCAAATCTATATAGCTACAGCCTCGATCGATCATCGGTGACCGTTGAATAGACTTCTAATAATATCTATCGATCGACGCATCCAAATGACGGGCCGATCATGTCCATACGTAAATCATCATTAGGGCTAACTATCTTACGGTGTATATCAATATGTACACCCCATAGTGGGCCCTAGAGGTTAGAAAGACCCTCTCATAGGGCTCGTATAGTAAAAACCTAGCCCTTGGGGCCATTTACACCAAATTTGGCACTATATAAGGGTTTCATTTGGGCACCCCTCTCCCCATATGAATTTACTCTAGAAGAAAGAAAGGGAGAAAGGGAGAAGAGAAAGAGGAGAAAAGAGGAGAAAGAGAGAGGGAGAGCTTGGAAGCATGAGGGTTTGTGTACCTTCACTCTCTCATCTCCTCTATAGCAACAATGTCCGTCATTGGTGTCGATTCGGCGACGATTAAAGGTAAGTATTTAATTATGTTTGAAAGTTTAGGTCTTGTGTTTAATTCCTTCCAATTCTTACAAGCTTGTATGCTTATTTAGACATTTCAACGATGATTTCCTAACACCCTAACCCTATGGGCGCCGTGAATCGAGTAGTTCGTCACAAGGTGCGGATCATTATCCTTAGGTGGACAAGTACCAATTTTAGGCTAAATTTAATGATTTTGGATGCTAGATTGATGAACATACGAATTCTAAGGAAAAATCTTAAATTAGGAATCCATATGATGAGTACACCCAACATGCATGAAATAATAAATGGATTATTTGATCGTTATTCTCAAATTGTTTGGGCATGAGATTCGTGTTGTGTGTACATTCTTGCATCTAACATCTTTGCACATTCTTCTATTTTGTATGCTTGATTGTAATTTTTCATATTATGGATAATGTGTAATCTTTGCTTCTTAGGTAATTCAACACCACCCGCACACATATCTAATTTATGCTATTAAGAGTAGTCACATGCATGTTAATATACTAAAATCTTATGCTTAGATGTGTTGTACGTTTTATTCCTTATGCACTTGAAGATAAACTCTTGACTGCTTAGAATATTATTAAATATAGCCCACCCTCTTAGTTGGTCAGGAATTCGAGATCTGTAAGGGTAGTCCCATTAGTTGGGCCGCCCTGTGAGTAGATTGACTGGTGCGGGCGGACGCGAATGAGAGACAGTGGTAGGACTACATGGGTTGCACCCAATGTCGTGCGTTACGTGTTCGCCTGAATTTGGGCGGTCTAGTCCACTGACTGACCAACCATGCTTGTTAACCATATTTGCTCACGCCTATCTGGAACCCAGAACACCCCTTACCCACTAACGCCCACTGACAACAACTAGAAACTGATGCACAGTCTCGTGAGCCAGGCATGGTGGAATGGGACACTATGTCCGAGCCGTCGGCTTACACTGGGGTGACGAGCCTCCTCGTAGTGACCGCAAACGATCCCGATTGCTAGCACTCCCCACGTGCTTGCAATCGGGGGTGGGGACTCCGATGGGATCAAGGATCGCGGGGTCTTGGCCTCGCACGTTGAAGGGTCCTGGCCTCGCAAATGGATGAGGGCATTGATATCGTCGGGGTGTACCAGTTTTTCCAACCTGCTGGATGAACGAAATTAACTAAATACTCAGTTAACATTATTCATGCATCGCATTAGCTAGGATTTGGCGACTCGGCAGTTGAGGTCGTAATGAGGGAGCATTGGTCATACGCGACCATGAGACGAAGTCGCTCGAAGGAGTGTTGTGGGTGAGGTCATGCATCATATATAACTCATGCATACGCATTAACAAAGACTAGTTAGTGATTTATGAATTTATGCTTTTCATTAAATTCATCATGGAATTGTTATTTAATGTAACTTATGACTAATGACACCCACTGAGTTAGCTACTCACTCCCACTCTGGGACGGTGTTTTAAAATACCAACTAAACACGTAATTAGATGCAGGTGAGGCGGAGCTCGACGAGTAGAGCGAGGTGAGCATGGATGAGGAAGAGGAACTTCTTGCTTCTATACTTTCGGCAAATCCTTCTACTCTAAGTTCGGGCTATCGCGGGGTATGGGCCAGAGCTCTAGTCACTTTGGGTCATTTGTGGGTGGGACTAGTTCCCTATTTAGATGATTTTGGATTTGTGGTTTGGATATTTTTATATTTAGTGGCACTTGATACTGCTTTATGACTTACTTATGCCCCATGCCTTGCTAAATTCTCCATTGTTTATGAGATCACCCAAATATAATTAAAATATCAAGCCCATTAGGGTACCCATGACACCTGAGAATTCGGGAGTCGAGTTCTTACACGGCCCCTGAAAACCCGGGGTGTTACAGAAGGCTATCACGTAAATGGTTAGAAGTAAAATAGCAAAGGGACCACATTAGTAGGGTAAAAGTCAGATGATTAATTATTGGGTTATGCTCTATCTATAACTCTCAGAGATTTGGATGGTTTGGATCGAAGCATAACTATGCCATGTGTAAGTTTCAAGAGCTAACATCGTTTTGTAAATGGCGTTTAACTACCGTGGAAGTCTAGCAAGGGCTGCATGTTTACTATTAATTTATAGGTGGAAATCTACGTTGGGGACCATTGATGGATGATTCAAGTTCATCAACAGTGAAAGGATGCAAGACCAATCACATGTGCATTCTTAGCACCGCTGAACTAAAAGAAGCCAACCAAAAGCATTAGTAACTCATCATCCTGCATGTAAAAAAATTGTGGTTCAAAGTTTTAATCATAAAAGACGCATAATTTTTGATTCAGACATTGTCACGAAATGCATAACCTATTGATAATTATATAATGATAGTTTCGAGGTTAACCGGCCTACATAACTGATCATGCTCCTCCGTTTCACATGAAAAGTGCACTTCATATTAAAATCATATAGATATTTTAAAAATTATTATTTTCAGTAATTTATATTTTTATTATATTTTTAGAATTTAAAATTTTTAGCTTTTTAAGAAATTTCCTGTGATAACGCTAGGAATGCTTCGTTTGATATGATCTAGATATTTCTATTTTTGATAATTGGGCCGTAAAAGAGTTTTTTTTTTTTTTTTTTTTTTAAAAAAAAATTTCCAAATGAATTAGAAATTTAGGTAGGGTCTAGCTTTCTTTATTAGTAGTATAATTGAAAAATCATATATACTTTATTCAATAATATATATATATATATATATATATATATATATATATATATATATATATATATATATATATATAACTCCTCATTATGAATTCAAGATTTTAATTACTTAAGGAAGATAATGATCATTTTCCTATTGTTTCGCATTCTTCCTTACATCAAAGTGCCACATAGAATAGCAATGAATTAATGATCCTAACCATCAGGTTAATAGCCAATAAACGGTCCGGATTGGAAGGAAAGATGTGGGAATACAGGTAAGGCTCCCTACTGTACATGTAGCATGTACATCAGATCTGAACAAATCAAATAGTGGAATGACCGTAGATGGTCACTTATTGAGAATCCGATTGATTAGAGAATCCTAACAGCTGGTTCATGTACATTTGTGACCATTTATTATTGTGTCACACTTTTGGGCCGTCCAGATTTCAAAGTACATGCCATGTGTATGGTAGTGAGCCACATTGGTGCATAAAGGGAGCCCATCTACACACCATGAGATGGGCCAAATCCACACAGGTCGTCCATGAAGTGTGTTAGACCGTGTAAAATTGCCTTCTGCAAAATCCAGATGGTTCACTCACATGTGGGCCCCAAGCTTAGAAACGAAGAGAGATTAGAACAAAGGCACCTAATGGATGGCTTGGATCTTCCCCCTGCATGACCCTTTCATACATGTTGTGGTGTGTAGATGGATGCCTTGTACACACGAACCTCCAGAGTAGAATAGTTTGACCCTTTGACATGTAAAGGGGAACCGTTTATTTTATTTTCTTTTTCTTTTACTAATGAAATAATCCTAATTACTAGGTTAGTGGGACTTTCCACTCATCCAATCTCAGCCGTGCACTTATTTGTTATCTATTGCAAGCAGCTGATTGTATGGCCAGATTGAGATTGGTGGGGCCCAATCATAAGTGAGATTGGAGCAGTTGGGCCACGCCGGCGTTGGTGTACACTCAGTTGAGATTGGCCGAGGATAATCAGTGGGTCCCATCGTGATGTATGCGACTGATCCATGCCATCCATTTATTTTACCAGCTCATTTTAGAGCATGATCCAAGAAATGAGGCAGATCCAAGGATCATGTGCGCCACACCATGAGAAAAAGGGGATAATGATGTCCACCATTGAATGTTTAAACCTTCCATATGCACTCCACTGATGTGTATCTTTTATCCAATCTTTTCATACGGTCATACAGGAAAAACACAAATATTGCCTTGGTCCAAAACTTTTATGGCCCACAGGAAGTTTTCAACAATAGGCATTTAATTTCCCTTGTTTCTTATAGTGTGGTCCACTTGCGCTTTAGATCCACTTAAATTTTAGGCTCGTGATCTAAAATGATCTAGTAAAAGCGATGGACGGTGTTGATCAAAAACATAGATCATAATGCGCCCCACAGATTTTAATCTTTCTGTCCCCATATTAACCTTCAAACCATTCAAAAAGTCATAACTATTATCTCATATCATGGATTTGGCTGCAAATGTTATGGTAAATAAAGATGACTTATTTACTGTTATTTATCATTATAAACGAAAAACCAAATACCCCCTGAGTATTTATAGGTTAAATTTTGATTATTATCAGTTTTTTCATCTACACATACATTAAATATCGACCAATTAGTCATTTAGGAAATTGAATCAATATAGGTTTTTTGTTTAAAAGACATCACTATCAATGTCCATAATTTATATGATTCAATTTGAGTTGATAGTATGACACATGTACAACTTTTTAGTATGGCATATCAACCATCATATGGGGGCAAAGAGAGATTGAGAAAGGGAAATGGACTACTTTGGCAGCGATTGCCTGCCGCTGCAGCTGGAACACGCTGGCATTGGCATTTGTCGCTGCTGCGACTGGGAGAGAGGGAGGGAGGCTGGTAAGTATGTTGTTTACCAAACATACTTATGTGTTGAATTAGTAAAAACTGAGATCAGCTGGAGTAAAACATCTTGTAATCTAAATGCACCTGAGTATTTATTTGTTGAATTTGGACTGTTGTATAATTTTTTTTTCCTTTAGACATCCATTAAATATTTACTAATCAGTCATTTAGGAAATTAAATCAATATAGTTTTTAGTCTAAGAGACATCTAAATTAAAATCCATATTTATATAATGTAATTTGAGTTCTTGATATGTCATGTGTTCATCTTCTTAATATTGCATATCAACCATCATACTCTATCAAAGTATCTAAGTTTATTTGGTTGTAGAAACTAGGAGAGTGTCATCTAGAAATCGGCTTCACAGTGTAAATTACCTTAATACTGTTTTGGTTTAAAAGCCATCTCATGTCCTTGAATAATGCATGATTTTAGCCATTCGACAGGAAGGATCGGTAATCAAATTACTATTGAGAATTCCTACTATTTTGGTTAAAATAAATAATGATTTTTTAAAAATCAAATTCTAAATTTCACTTTTCCCTCCAAATCCCTCCGAAAAACATGAGAAAAAGCTAATTTTTCCTTTTGTCCCACATCGCTTAGAGATGAAAATTTTATAGACTATGTAAATTATCTTATGTTTAGTTTACTTGGAGAAAAGAGGGAGAGATTCACACTTGAACATAGGCATGCATGCATAAGCTAGAGTGAGGGCGTGGGCAGTGTGGTTGTAGAGGCGCGAGTGACGCACTTTGCACTTTGCACGTAGTCACTCCCCTGCGACCTAACATTTGTCATCGCGATAGTCACTCCCCCGCGACCTAACATTTGTCATCGTGCAAAGTGTGACAGAAGGCCAGTTTATATGGGTTTCTGAAAACAATCCGATTACTTGATTGGAAGTAGTGCTAACGGTAAGAAATGATCACACCCTCTATATTATAAATCGAACCCCTCTAAGTCCAATGTATCCATAATCAAATGATCTCGTCTATAAGAAAAAATTTATCTCCTCCTTATTAAGTTAATTGTACAACAAACTGAGTTCTCGAACTCACTAAGTTACTAAGTCCGAAAACTGAATCTGTCAGAGAAATTGATTGTGTTAACCGAGTTCCTAAGGTGGTCCCTTCGTGATTGTTGCATGCAGGACCAACTTGTCATATCCTAGAAGCATTTCACCAGCAACCTGCCAACGATTTCTAATCATAAAAGAGGGGGGTGAATCACACTTTAAAGACAACTTATCTAATATATGCTTCAGCCTCGTTCTAATCATATTGTTTCAAGTTTATTTTTCAGTTTCCAAATATTGTAATTTCATAATATCTCCAACAATCACCACTCCCAAACCATACCCAAATCCAGAGGTTCCGTTAACATTTTGATGCATGCATAGGAGGCACATGGTTGGCGATAATCTAATTGTCACCGATACAAGATACAGGGAAGTTTCGTATGTGATTAGGTGGTCGTAAGGAGGTCCTGAGTCGATTTGGTCAGGGCCTAGAGGGGTTTTCTAGTTCTGGGTTCTAGGGTTTCTGATTTCGGTTATGGGTTTCTAAGGTTAGGGTTTTATTTCTACGACTTTGGGTTTCAGGATCTAGGTTTCTAGGTTTTACAGTTCTAGGTTTTAAGTTTGGGTTTTGGTTTGCGATGTAAATCTTGCATGATCGATCACCTTATTTTGACCTAAGTGTCTACAATGGTCCACATGATAGTTCTATCAACCTAATTTTTAGATTGTCCAACTTTCACAATGGACTGAATCGGTTAAGCAATCCGATGACGGGACCCACTGATTGCATGGTAAAGATTTCCTCCACAACTAACACGTGGCCATTAGACAGTAGTAGGGCTCCAACCTAGGTTAGGGTCAACCAGAACCGGATTGACCCATCCCAAGTTCGGGTCAGGTTGTCAAGGTCCTCAAGTTGGGTTCGGGTTCCAAAAAGCCAACCCCATTTTAGATCGGGTTGGATTTGATCGAGCAAATTCGGTCAGGTTAGACTGGATTGGGAATAACCACGTGTGCATTAGGTAGGGTTGGGTCCTCTTGAGGTTAGGCAGGCCCTGGTTGACCTCCAACCTGAACTAACCCGACCTAACTCGACCTGACCTAACCCAAGCCAACCCAACCCACCCCACCCCAGTTGCATCACTGGACAGTAGGTTACATTGTATATGTACGTAGGAGAACCTCACATGCATTCTTACTACAGCAAGCATATAAAGATCCCATGCATATACCATAGGGCTGAAAGTCGGTTGGGTTGGGTCGGGTTGGTGCTCAACCCTAGCCCAACCCAAGGTTCCTATGCCTTAACCCCTAACCTAACTCAAGGTTCCTATGCCTTAAACCTAATCCAACCCAACCCAACCTCGGGTTCGGAATTCTCAACCCAAGCCCAACCCAAGCAGGATCCGTCGGGTGGATATATGCTAATATTTTCGTTATTACATTAGTCTATTATTTTTTCAATATATGTCTTATTTTTGTACCTATGATTTTATTAATTATATATGTATTTATTTATCGTAAAGAACTTTATTTTTTCTAAACAAAACAAGCTATAATATAGTACAGCTACTCCTTTAAAAGTCGTGTTATGTAGCACGCATTTTATTTGGCAGAGAGAAATCCAGTGTATCTTATTAGCTTGAGTCATCCAAATGACTTGGACCAATGAAACCCGACGGCACTGGAATTTACTGTGCCTTCAACACAAATGATCTGCACTCAATAATAATATATAAGTTCCTTATATATTGATCGGGTTCGGGTTGGGTCGGCAACCCGAGACCTGAACCAAACCAACCAAGTTTTATCGGGTTGGCGTTTGTATAGCCCAAGCCCGAGACTGAGCCTGATACATCCTGCCCAAGCCCAACTCAATGTCGGGTCGGTCACGGGTCGGGTTGAACCCGCCCGACTTTCAGCCCTAATATACCATGTATAACATTTTATGGTGTGCGAGACCCATCATTCATTGGAGAGACCAAAACATCCACAATGGTACAAAGGAATAGGCCAATCCACCACACAGATGAGCCACAAATTAATAACAGACAACAAAAAGGATGTTAGACAATGGTCAAGAAGTACCCCACCTGATGAGTGGATAGTATTGATTCTTAGGTCAATGCATCTTTATGTTCGGGTCCAGAGAATGGATTGGTTGGAACTTACACGTGTGCCGCACTGGTTCATGTGAAGGCATGTATATACACGCATGTGGACTTAGCAAACTCAATCTTTGCTATTGGAGTTTGTATAACCAGTACGTGTGGGGCTAAATTCACCCTATGCATGGCTATGTTGTTGATGTTGCGTGACTGAACGAATAATCTTAGCCATCTACAGGTGAATATCAGAAGGATAATTAAGAATGAAATGATCAAGATTTCAAAGTACAATCTAATGGTTTAGATCATCTGATGATGGGGCTTAAAATTTGGATGGTCCAGATTACCATGCACACATGCTACATTCACAATTGATATGTATTCTCCATGGGTCTAAGATATAATTGAATACATCACAAGATATGACTATTAAAATTTTAATGTATAGTTCATCCACAGTAGAGGAATTGTATGAACGGACAGGATCACCGACACGTACGCCATTGGAGGTAAATTTCAAGATAACTTAAAATTGTTGGGTAACCTATGAAATTTGGCATGCGTGTATACTTGCTAGTGTGAGATCCAACTCATTCATCAGGTGGGCCCCACGACATCTACGGTGTGAAATCCAAACCTTTCACCAAGTGGGCCCTTATTGCATGTCCCATGAAATATCCAACATGGGTGAAACATTGGGAAAATTGCACAGATCAGGCCATCCTAACCATCCAATCGTTGGCTTACAACTGGTTCACATTCGACATGAACGAAAACCACAAATCGGATGGTTAAGATGATCCTATGGTTGCAACCTCAAATATCACAAGATGAATTCATAGGGGAGGCTTTTGCGCATGCAGCCCTGTAAAGAGTCGGACGAAAACTTAGGGCTGCCACTTGGTTGGGTCCAAGTGTCAAGGTCCTCAGGTTGAAAAAACGCCCACATGATTTAAATTCAGGTTGTGTTGGGGTTGAGCAAAATCAGGCCAGGTGAGACCTGGCTGGGAATAATCATATGTATTTTTGGGTCAGTTCTGAGTATAGTGAACTTCAGCTTGGGTTTGGGTTGGGCACCTTGGGTTGGAATTCAGGTCAAGCCAGGTTTCAGGTTGGGTCCTCTCGAGTCAGGTTGGGCTTGGGTTGACCCTCAGCCTAACATGACCTGCCTAAGTTGCACCTAAGACTTGAGTTCAGATCAACTGGCCCAACTCTGAGGATGGGTCAAGTTCAGTCAGGTTGTCAGGGTCCTTCTGGTCGGGTTAGGGTTCAATATAGGAGGATTTGGGTTGGGAATGATCATATACTTGGGTTGGGTTGCTTGGTATAGGGTTCAGTATAGGAGGATTTGGGTTAGGGTTTAGGTTCAGCACCTTGGTCTACCATAGAAACAGGCTTCCACCCTGATTGATTACAACCATCAATCACCTATCAGGTTGTCATGGATCATCCATGGCCCAGGAACTCCCTGAAGACCAATCTAATCAGTTGACCAGTCAAGAAATATAGGCAACAGTCCACATTCAATTGTCTAAAGATTATCGATTAGGAAAGCCAAGTTGGGGCTGTTGGATATTTGATGGTGGTGATTGTCAGATGGACCATTCCCCTTGCATGTTGAACAAACAGACGTATCCGCTGCATCATCAAAGGTCGTCATCATGTTCAAAAGACTCGGAGATCCTAATCGCCTTGTTCAATCCCGAGTCAAGGCAGGACTCGCCCGAACCACAGATGACTCGTATCAAACCAGATTGGGTCCTACTCGTCTAATCTTAAAACCATGGTCTTCAAGCTAAATCCAAAACAGAAATCTCCTTAATAAATGTTGGTCCCACCAACTTTCTGTGTACTCCTACAAGCTTAGCAGGTTTCATGTGATAAGGCCCATCCCTTCTTCACAAAAATGTTAGTGGAGTTCTGCAGTGGTTTCACATACCGAAAAGACCACAGAAAAGTCACACATTGGAACTAGTATCTTTTTTCTTCTTTTTTTCCTTTTGTTTTTTGTTTTTCGTTTTTTTCATTCTTTGATTTTGGGTATATACAATAACAATTATGTATGTATGCATGACGACGTCTCATCAGAGCATCATGAGCAGTTTATTGTCCCCCTCTAGGCCATAAATATACATATTGACAGATAAACCAATAATCATTTGAGACTTCAACTGAACTACAAATGTACATAAGGTGAGCAAGTTCTACTTCCATACCTTGATGGCACCATCTCTGCTGCTGGATATCAACAGCCTTTGATTCAACTTGACAGACGCCAGAGAGAGGATGGAGTCCCGGTGGGAACCTGCGGAATCAGTAGATGCAGCTGCAAGGATAGCTTTCGGGGTCAACTTGGTTGACGGAGGTCGCTTGTTTGTCTCCTGTTTCGGCAGCAATTGAGAAGATATCATCAATCTCACAGACATCAATCACATGCTTAACCAAAATGTATGGACTGTCTTTGACTTCATTAACGGGGTCCATGGCCCTCATCGGGATTGGTTCTGATTTTTCAGTAGAACCAATACTTGCAATTTTGTGTAGTAGTAGAAATGAGAACCACATCAGGTGGGCTCCCACTTCCCTGCTTTTTCCAACCCAAAAGGCAAGTGGGTTAACCCCACTTGCAGTTTGGGCACAGTGCATCTAGTCCGCTGCAAGTTGGGAAACTTCTGTGCAGGCTTTCAGAATGAGTTCAGGATCTTGGTGACCTGCCATGTCCCCCTTAATTCTGAGAATCAGCATAAAAGCTGGTCTGAGTCTGGCAAGCCAAGTCCAAGTCAGATTGTCTTCCCAGCTGTTATTCAAGATTTTCCATCTAAAACCTATGATGCTCAGATAAATTAGCCTTGTACTTTTTTTTTCTCCTTCCCCCTTCAGCAGGATGAACTTCAGATCAACCCTAAACATTCAAAAAGAGTGCTGTAGCGCAAATACTATGAATAAAATCATATTTATTGAACTACGACCAAGAGATATGCTCTAAGTGATTAGCATGAGGCGACACTGAAAAGGTGAATCATGCTATGCATGCCAACATGGCACACATGCAAGACCCAGGTCATATCCCAGGTGGGCTTTCTACTTGAAATATGCCAGTCTCAAGAGCCAGGCCAGTCCACCTATCTGGTGACCCACGTGTTTAATGAATATTAGCACTGGTGTTTTCGTTCTCCCCAACTTTCCTCGAAATGTCGCCCAAATAGTGTTATCAAAATCCTATGATTTAGGATTTGAGTCAAATCGTAAGCAAAACTATTTGAATCCCACCTTTGAATCCCTTTTTATATGAATCCACGATTTTATGATTTGAATCCTATGATTTACGATTCAAATCCTGATTTACGGTTCAAATTATACTTGTTTTCTTCTATTTTAAGCTTCACTTGGCTTTCGTTTTACATTTTTAAATTGTTGGGAGCCTTAAGAATCATTTAGAAAAAAAAAAAAGAATCATTTAGAAAAGGTAAATTATTTTATTTTGTTCTTTATAAGAGATTAAATTATATATATTCTCTTCAACATTAAATTTTAGAGCCATCTTTTATTTTGTTCTTTATAAGAGATTAAATTATATATATTCTCTTCAACATTAAATTTTAGAGCCAATGATTTCTTACTTCTTAAGTGGTCAAAACACCAAATTAATGTATGACTTATCTGGAATGTTTTTATGGATGGTTACAATCATGTTGACTTACATATATTGAGGAATGATGGTTAGAAATCAAATTATATTTTTTTCATTGGTCTACAAAATCAAATGCCACTTTTCCAATGTGATTCTACATTCAAGAAAGGTAAAAAGAACATAAATTATTGAAGGATCCTTGTAAGTTTTTTAAGAAAAATTTCTTGAAAGACGAAATGCAGGAAAGATAAGAATCTTCGAACACTATCATGACATGGTATTACTTTGTGCATATTGATGGCAAAAAAGATGATTGCTGAGTTTTTAATTTTTTTCTGATTTATTTATATTTTTCATATTTTTAAGAAAATCGTAAA
The DNA here is from genome assembly GCA_021015155.1 of Magnolia officinalis. Classification (NCBI taxonomy): domain Eukaryota; kingdom Viridiplantae; phylum Streptophyta; class Magnoliopsida; order Magnoliales; family Magnoliaceae; genus Magnolia; species Magnolia officinalis. The sequence goes on from JAJHSJ010000011.1 coordinate 59,486,786, forward strand.
AAAAAAAAAAAATCTTACGATTTACAATACAATTTGTGATTCGATACGATTCAGCCCCTATTACGATTTGCGATACGATAATGATTTTGACAACATTACGCCCAACTAATGGGTGAACTGGCCCGATCTACGACACATCATATTATCACAGCCCCACCAAATGGCTGGCCAAAATCCAGTGCATTTCCACATGTACTGCCATCCACCTCTTCAGTCTCTCGAGCAAACTACCTTAGCATCTCTCTAAGATCAATCCGATCCTTGCCATAAATTGTATCCTGAGAATCCAAGTTCAAAGGATTCTCTATATGATTGTACCCAAGAATTTAAGTTCAAAGTATCCCGTGTATGATTGTACTTAATCCTTTCTGTATGGATACCCACATCCATCAAGTCTATAATCCTCAGCCAGCTTAGCAAGTTCAATCGCCGATCTGGACTCAACTCAGGCACCTTATGAGGTGGATTGAGAATAAAAGTTTTGAAAGTATAAAACCAAATAGGGGCCAGCCCAATGAACTCAGAGTTTGGACATGCAGACCCCAACATTAAGCTTGCAGGTTTGGTCCTAAGCTTTCCAGGCAGACAGCAATATATATAAAATGCTAAGAGATCTATTTCTCATGACTTACCTGCACAACTTGAACCCCAAAACTAGATCTTGTGTCATAATACTCATCATTTCCCATGCTCTTTGTTGAGGGCCCACAAACACAATAACTACGATCCGGGCTGGAACATGGTGAAAAGCAGGAGTCAGTGAGAAGAATTTTTTCTTTTAACATTGATGAGATGATATTGGAAAAAGGCCGAAGCCCAAATATACAAATATTTTTATTTTTTTTTTTTTTAAAAAAAAAAAACAACAATTCAAGCCCCCCAAAGAGCAAGAAAAGGAAACTATGGAAATTACACTTCCACCCACTGGAATGGACCCACTGCCGTATCTGAGTCAGTAAGAAGAATAACCATAGCACATAAGAGAACCAAGATAGAAAAACATGGGTGACATGTAAAAAACCAAACCTGGAATGGTCCCACCGCCGTATTTTCAAGTCGGTTCCCCCAGTTAACAGATCTCCCGCAGGTAAGGGAAGCAATGAACGGATGCCAGGAAGGCGAGGGGGAGGTTCATTCAACTCATCGACTCTATATTTTGGTTTGGCATTCTGCTTCATATCCTGTTTAGAATTGGACTTGCTCGATGGTCTCGCCAGGGCCCATGGGATGTCAGACATTTCAGCATCAGCTTCACTGTTCGCTATTCTCAACACCTGCAAACAAGGGCGTAATAACATGGAATCCTCATACTGCAAAAAAGAGTATATGATCCACAGCCATGGGTACACATGGTATCCTCAGGCTTTTGGTTTGAGTCTGTAGCAATGCACCCAATGATCTGGTGGGCACAACATTAGATGGACACACCCAAAAAATCTACCAGATTGAAAGATCCTAGTCGTCCAATCATTGGCCTTTCTTCGCCCAGATATGGACCATCACAGAATTTCTTAACCATCTATTCACAGATGAAAGGTTTAAGATTGTCTCATCAGCAAAATTCATGGGACATTGTTCATTCAGGGAGGAGCACATCAGACAAATGGTTTGGATCACTAAATCATGTGCCCCACTTGTACAAACTGAATCATGACGATCCTATGATTGTCCTTGGGAAGAGGATCATACGAATTGAACAAGAAAATGCTTAAAGTACCTGATGGCAGCTTCCATTCTCTGCATTCCAAAGGGAAACTTCATTACAACCTGCAGCAACATAAACCAATGGCCTCGCAGTTGCAGATGCAGGGGCTGACGAATGGGGGATGAGCAGACACATTTTCTCCACAGGGCACACACGAGAGTACTGCCATGAGTTAACTGGTACAAGGAACCTCAGATCCCAGAGAGTGAGTACACCCCTTGAAGACCCTGATACAAACCAATTCCCACAAGGACCTGTTACAAGAGAAGACACGAAGCCCTCCTCAGGAACTGCTCTCAAAGTCCAAGTTGTGGTAGTCGTCCTTGTATCCCAGAGATGGATCCCACAACCTTGAGTGCTGTATAGGATCGTTTGGCTGGCACAGCCATCCATGGAGTAGTTCATCAGGCTCATAATCGCACCTTCACCGACTTCTTTCTTCTTGATGTCAGCAATCCCTGAATACCGCTCGACAACACTACCCAACCCTCTGGAGATATAATCAACAGAGAACATATGTATCGTTCCATCGCTCGCTCCCACAATGACTTGTGTGCAGCCACGGAGCATTGTAGAGCATAATGCCCGGCTTCCTTCAAGAGGATAAGTCAGCCGCGACCTGAAAGAGATGTCTTTTTCCAACTTCCTAGTGTCCCATACCTTAACAGTGGAATCATCCGATGCACTGACAAAAAAACTATGGTCATTTGAAATTGCAATGTCATTGACGGCAGAACGGTGCTCCTGGAGATGAGCCACAAGCACTCCACGGGGCCTCCATCCACTGTCTGGGACCATCGATCCCCTGGCAAAAGAAGGCAATCCAGCTACATCAGATGGTGATGCCACATCTTCTGCAGTTATAGATGTTATGCCTTTCACTGTTGCTGAAATACCCATGTCTTGGAACTTGTTTGACAGAGAGGCAACTTGATCATTCTCTCCATCTTCGACTTCAGGCACGACTCTATAGACCTGTTTAGAGCCACTGGTGAGGTTGAAGAAGGAGCCTGAAACAAGCTTGGGTGAAACTGAATTAGCCAAGCTGAATGATTTAGTAGAAGGGTCCATCCAAGGGATAGATGCTGAACCAATTCCCGTAGAATTCAATAGTGAAGATGAATCCAAGGCTGCTGTGGGTGCTCCCATTGCTCGCTTATCCATGCAAAAGGAATACAATGGTATACCTTCAGATGGCCCATCACACATCAAACTGCTTCCAGCACTCACTTGTGGGGAAATGATACCTGAGAACTGCAACCTCTCTGAGCTCAAAGGATCCCGAATATCCATTGTGCTTGGAGTGTTACGAATAAAACTTCCCGTTGCTCTCAGCTTAGCACAATCTTCTGCATCAGACAGTCCAGTTTGTTGCATGACGTTGTTGGCGGATTTGTTACCCTGTGGATCAGGTTGTCTACCAGGCCAGTTCTTTGAAAGATTTGCATCTCCTCTCTGATCCAATTCAACTGCTTCAACTTGTTTTGAGTGAGCAGGTGAGTTGTACCATATCTTTCTCTGTCTCTCCAACATGTCTGAACTCCTGGCATTTTCTAGAACTTGGTAGAAAACCTGTCTTGAGACTGGAGGTTTGAGACATGAAAGGAGAAACGTCTCTGAAGCTAGTGAGGATGGCTCTCTGCGGAGTAAAGGACGTAAAACTGGAGATAGGTAAACATGCGAATCGACTGATCCTAAATTTTCACTGCCCGCTGCAATGAATGTGACAGCAAATCTTCGTACCCACCGACTGGGATGGCATAGCAATGCCAAAGCCCGCTGGCTCATTTCAAGTAGTATCCTCTTACGCAAGAACCCATTTTTACATAGCATTGCCAAGCATTCCAATGCATTGACGATGACAGCCTCCATCCCATCACTTAAAGCCTGCTCGATATAAGGTAAAAGATATTCCTCCACACTTCTTTGGCCAATGAAAAAGCAGACGAAAACAATCTGCTCATAGAAAACTGCCCTTAGTTGCTCATCTCGATCATTTAGAAATGCAGGGAGGATGGGTAACAGAAAGTCGTTGCTTTGCCTCTGACCAAAGAAGCAGCATAGACTGCTAATGTCCTGAAGGAGGGCTCTCCTGATATTGGGAGTTTGCTTTGAACCCATTACCAGTTCTTGTATGACATCCGCAATGGATTTCCTCAATTGCATGAGTTGCAAATCGCTGCTTTCGCTGCGCAGCTGTCTGGATGTTTCAGTGGCAGGAGCTGATGATCTCTGAGTTGGACTTAATTTATCAAGAACCCCTGACTCGCTCAAACCATGCGAGTGAATAAAAAACCGGTAAGCAGTAAGTGCAATTTTGTAGATGTTGCTAGCATAACAGATCCGCACGCTTTCTTCTGAATCATCAGGAAGCATGGAGAGCATAGGAAGGATATACTCTGGGAAAATCTTTGCGTCACTTGGAGTGAAATCTTGGACTAAAGGCAAAATGTCGCACAACGTCTCCAAAGCGGCACAGCGCACGATTGCTGCTGAATCAGAAAGCATCACGATAACGTAAGGCAGCACATGCTGCAAACGATCTTCATCATCAATATACAAGGAAGCGGACTTCAGCAGAAGCACTGCCCACCTTCTCAACTGCGGCTGTTTGACACTTCGTATGCATGAACATAGCAGTGATGCAATCAGAACCATGCCTTCACATCGCAAATTATGTTGGGGCTCTGGAAAGAACGGCAACTCAAAAGTATCCAAACGATTGTTGTATCTGGATGTTAGTGAATTTAAGTCACTTTTCACAATCTTTCTCAAAGAGGGGAATTCGTTTCCTTTGAATCCCATGCAAATGCTTTGATCTATCTCACTCAAAGATTGCTTGTTATGGTGGTTAGCATTTGGAGCAAACGCCACATTCCTTGTATCCGAGCTGCTAAAGGCAGTGGCCGGCAAATTCTCTAGCTTAACCTTGGTATAAGAACCATGGTGATTCCGTTCAACATCTCGAAGGAGGGATGTGATATCACCCACAAGCTGAAATTTATCACCAAGCATGTCTTTCTCTAGCTCTGTTCCCTTTCTCAAGGAATCTTTTAACAGGTTCACATTTTGCTTGTCACTGTCCATCTGATGAATATCGCTGATAGACTCAGGAGATGTGCATACCTTCTGCCCAATCTCCTCACCTGACCTGATGCTCATCATTTTCTTATGTATTTCATGGAAAAGACTGTGTGTCACTGCAACCTGCAACAGGAAACACATAATATGACTCAGCATGTGTATGCAATTATGAAGTCCCTTGTCTCGAGTTTAAAACCTGAAAAAGAAAATAAGGGGAAAAAAATACACTTCTTACCCTTGTATCAGAATCAAGACCAGTCAAGCAAGAAAAGAATTTATGAAGAAATGGCGAGAAGTAGGCAGGAAACACAACTGATGCGTAACTCTGCAAGTAGCTTTCAGCAGACAGTCTCGACTCTGGATCCAACTGAATCATATGAAGAATCATCTTGCGGATCCCTGGATCTGGTATCTGCACTCACAAACATGCACGAATCCAGCAAATATGATAATTGAGACGAAAAAAAAGGAAGAAGAAGAAAAAGAACATGAATTTAAAAAAAAAGATGTGAACACTTACCTAGGAGCTCTACAATAAACATGAGAATAAGGGGAAAACAAGCAGAAAGATCCATATTTATACTTGATATGTCCGAAAAGTACCTAAGAATCATATATTTACAGAAATCCTGGATTGATAAATGTGTAAAAACATCCTTTTTGTCATTTTATTTTCTTTTTTAACTTTTTACCCTTAGCTGCCTGTTGAAGTGGCTATGGAGATAATGAGCTAGTCCAACAGGTGAGTTACATTAGCTGCTGTGGACATAATTAGATGCAAAATCATGTTTAATGTTAGCCACTGCTTTTTCTAGCAGCAAAGTGACTGCCAAGTGCCAAGGATGTCTCGGAAATAGTTTTTTACCAAGGATTTTGTAGAAACACGCAATTCTTAGGAACATTTAAGACATGCGAAGTAAAAAAAAATTGGGAATTTTCAGTTGCTTTCAGAAAGGAAAAAAAAAAAAAAAAAACACCTTTTCAAGGTACTGGCTAGGATCATATTGCCCCCTCCGGTAAGACAGTAACTGGGATAATTCAAACAACGGCTGCCCCTCAAGGAAAAGCTCCGCAAGAACACACCTGAAAAAGTAACAAGATGTATTCCAGCTGAATAGAAACAACCTTTCGAAGAATTAAATGCGCATAGAATAATGCCATTATGCCATGTTAACATGAAATGCTTGAGAAAATAGTTGCTGGGTTATGACAGAAAGGTCCCAGCCTCCACCAATTTAGACCAAGCAACCTAGTTTGTCTTGGATTCCATTACCTTGAGTATGATTGAGAGTTACATGTTGTATGAACAAATTCCTCTGCCACGGGAGCAATGTGCAACCCACAGCAATAGGAGCTACGTGTATTTATAGCTTGCAAACACATCGAGCAGACTCATTTGGTTGTCTTTGAACTTGTGACTAACATCAAGTTCATGATCATGTAGATCACGAGTACACAGTATTCGTTGATCAAGAAGCAAGAATCAAGATACTAATTGCTTCACATTGCAGCAACATTCCCATTGAAGGTAAACATATGCATTATCTTCAATGATGGATTCTCAATGACAATGTTCATTTCCAATTCCAGTTTGTGCTTCCTTCACAACTATTTTGTGTCACTATCCTTCCACACACTGAAACTCGGTGCACATGTATCTTCCATCCGTTGCATTTCATCCACTGGTCTGTGGCAAGAACTTCTGTATGGAAATTCAAGATATTGCTGCTTTTCTTTGTTCTTCTATCAGAAAAAACATAGTAAACTACCTGCCAGTATCATCTCAAATAGGAGGGTAAGAGGAAATAGGTAAGTTGAAGAGGAATGAGAAGAGAATTTGAAAGAAATGGAAAACCTACTCCACTAGGAGAAGGAATAAGAAGAGAAATTGAAAGAAATGGAAAACCTAGTCCACTAGGGTTACCACATGGTAAAGGCTAATATAAAAGGGTGTGTGTGTGTGCACATATAATGAGGAAATAAAGTAGAAGTGTAAGAGAATGAGAATTTGAGAGAAATGGAAAATCAACCCCAGTAGGGTTCCCAAGTGAATTTCATCATCTTTTTTTCTTCTTTTTTTTGAATGATGAATATTATTAAAAAACGGGGCAAAAGCCAACAGAAAAACAAAACAAAACAAAGCAACAACAAAAACTAAAAACAGGAGCCAACAAGCTCAAACCCAACCCACAGGATCAAGGAGCCCACTCCTTAATCAACATAGTTGATTTACACAAAACCCCCCAGGCCGAAGCCTTTTTGCTGTCAAAGTATCAGCTATTTCGCTCACACCAAATAACTCACAAAACAGCCAGAAGGGTGAGTTTCCATCTTTTCTTTCCAAGTTTTCCTCTGCCCCCAACATCCCAATATCTAGGGTGGCCCCTGACAGAGTCTGGAAAAACCCATGAAACCTCCGCTTTCCAAATGCCAGAAGAGAATGTACAATGCAATAGCAAGTGATCAACCGATTCTACGTTCTCCAGGCACAGAAGGAAAACATTCTGAAGGACAAGACCTCTTTTTTTAAGGTTGTCAATCGTGAGAATCTGACCTCTGTCAGCAAGGTAAATGTAGCAATCTTCATTGGGGCACTGTAAGACCAAAGCAACCTGGTGCAGCTCATTGAGGATGATGACTCCAAAGAGGAAGGATAAGGTGGAAAGATCTAGCTGAAAAGATGCCAGCTGTATCGTGGCTCCAACGGACCGAGTCAGCAGATTTCAGGTCCACGTTGTAACCCTGCAGACCGGAGAGAAGTAAGAATTCATCGATTTCGTTGTTCCTTAATCTCCCAACATTTTATCCAATAAAGCATGGTTGGTCTTATATTTATCCTATAAAATCTCCCCTTCAGTTTGAATGGTACGCAGCAATCAAATAAAACTCCAAAGGCACGTCTCCATTTCATCCAGCCAACTCATCTCCACTTCATCCACCCAGCTCTAATTCAACAAGTAACAACCTTTTCAATCCCTCCACTCTCATGAATTATTGACCCAAGAAAACGACAATGGTCATCTAGGATACTTTTTCGTCAACAATCCAACTAATTTCTTGTTTCCATTCCTACTGTTATTAAAATTGCATTCCATATAATTTGTGTTAGTCCGACCAAGTTTAAACCTTTGATTCTATAGAATCCCTATCTTGGGTTTACCCCCTCGTCCCGTCAATCAAAACTATGCCATCTGCAAACAACATACACCATGGGGCCTCTTCTTGTAAATGCCTCGTTCCCATCCATGACCAATGCAAATTTGCAAAAGGATATGGGCTCAATGCCGACCCCCGCTATAAGCCCACAACAATTATAAATTCACCTCCACTATTGGTCCTCACATTTGTTACCACTCCCTTATACATGGTTTTGGGGACTAAGCTATGAGATAAAGGGATAAATTCGCCATGCTCTATCAGTTCGAGCTTTTAGAGCAAGTGGTTAATTGTCCCACATCAATATCCTTCCTCCTTTCCTCACATCTCTCTATCAACTTTTTTAGGTAGGAAAATAGCTTCAATGGTTGACCTTATTGCCACAAGGCCAAACTGATTTGATGATGCAATCGTCACATACCTTAATCCTTGCTCAATCGCCTTCTCTCAAAGTTTCACACTGTGACTCATAAGTTTAATCCCAACCTTGTATGCGCCAAAAAAATTCTAGCAATACTTTCTTTAATCCTACTTGCCATGTGGCATTTTGTTAGGAAGGGCAAAAATAAATGAAGGCACATGGCTCTCTTATCCATCATTTAATGGAGAAAAACAACAGGACATTCAATTACAATGCTTCAAGTCCAAATCAAGTTTTTCAAGCAAAGTGGTTAGTTATGAAGTGAGCAAGGGTTGAGAGTGCTTTGTAAGGAGCCCCAGTGAGGCTTTTCAAGTAGTTGGAGGAAAGCCTCTTCTTCGTATTAGCTGGACAATTTCTCATCATCCTCTCTACTTTCCATTTTTGCTTTCTTCTTAATAAAATTTTTTGGTTACCCTTATAAAAACAATTTGTTGATCTAGCAATATCAAGTCCTTTCAGACCATGTACACGTTTTCCACTCATTCAATACCCTATCTGTAGAGCGGGTGACATCATCACATAGGCAGATGGCATTAACCATACAATTAAATTGATTAAGAAAGTGGACAGAAGCTTCCAAGTCCTTTTTTGTTCAATGGTCCTTCAATTCAAGTCATTAGAGACTAGAGTCAACAATCATACAGTTGGTGTTTCAAAGGTAGTTTCGTGGAGAAATGAGAAAACAAATAAAAAGATTCAAAAGAAGGGGAATGTCCACCCAATAGAACTTCCAAACAACTTCTATTGACTTCCCTCTAATTAATTAAAAAAAAAAAACATATATTCCACAAATAACCTTGCTACATATATCCAGTGTTCGAAATATTGGTTATCGCACAGGATATATTGTCTGTATCGGGTAATTTATCGCACTTTTTGGGAAACATGGGGAAACATTGGGGAAATGGTTGAATTTTTCAATAAAACTTCGAGGATTGTTAAAAAAAAGACCTTAATACACACTTTTAAATCATAACATCTCAAAAAAGAAGTGCACATAATAGGTTTCCTTTGTATAGGGTCCTAAGATATGCGCTATCTGACTGAACTAATGCAACTATATTCAAATTGAATGCATAACATTTAGAGTGTATGTGATGATCATTTCATCGAACACTTCTAAATACTTCAAAATCAGTCTCGATTGACAGCTGGTTGAAGGAAAATTTCGAGAATAATTTTATTTTTTTTTTAAAAAACAAATATTTTAATAACTTTTTCTTAATTTTTAATTTAAAAATGATCTTTATTGCTTATGATCAAGCCAGATTTTGGCGAAAGTGTTGGCGTCCAGGCTGAGAGGGGTGTTAGACAACATCATATCCGATAATCAGAGCGCGTTCATTCCAGGAAGATAAATTATTGACAGTGCTCTTATTGCTTATGAATGTTTGGATTCAAGCTATAGATTCGGCTCCAAGGGCCTCCTTTGCAAGCTAGACCTACAGAAGGCATATGATCACGTTGATTGGAACTTCCTCAAATATATGCTGCAATGGATGAGTTTCAGGCCTAAGTGGATCAGTTGGATGGGGGATGCATAGGGTCCACATCTTTCTCGATCTTACTTAATGGATCCCCAAAAGGCTTCTTCAGAAGCTCTAGAGGACTGCGTCAAGGGGATCTGCTATCTTCGTTTCTCTTTCTTATCGTAGGGGAAGCTTCAGTGTTGTCATGTGCGATCGCATATGCGTGTTGTCATGTGCAATCGCACATTCGCATATGCGATCGCATATGCGCATACTCAAGCCCAGATCGCATATGCGCCAATGGCATGTGCGATCACTGCACATATGCGATCGCATATGCCACATGTGCAAGTATAAGCGATCACATATGCGATGACCATTTGGAATTTATATATATATATATATATATATATATATATATATATAATATATTATATATATATATATATATATCTTGATTTTTCTTCTATAAAAAGGGGTTCTAAGCACTCCTACATGCACTCAAAGCTCAAACTTTCTCTATATCTCAATTTTGCTCTCTCTTTAGTCTTTACACTCTCTCTTACTTGCATAATTCTAAGCCCCAAGCTCCACTCCTCCATCCATATTTCTTTCAAGATTGAAGTTTCAATCAAGGGAAGAGACAAGTACACTACTACAAGGATTCAAGATTCAAGAGCAAGCAAGACAACCAAGCTCCTCCATCCATTGAACTCTCTTTCTAGTTTTTAATTTTTTCAAGTTATAAAAAATTAAAGATCATAAATTCATAATCATATTCACACAACTCTCTTTCTATCTCTTTCTAGTTTTATATCTCTCTTTCTTGTATCTACCTTTCTTTCTAGTTTCTATCTCTCGACTCTTTGTATCTCTCTTTCTTATCTCATTTTCTAGTTTCTCTCTCTTTCTTATCTCATATTCTAGTTTCTATCTCTCTTTCTTATCTCATATTTTCATCATCTCTTAAAGTTTCGTAATCATATGATTCATATCATATACATATTCATATGTATCCAAGTTCTAAGTTGTAAGTTCTAACTTCTAACAAATTTTTTTTTTTAGTTTATTACTTGTCTTACAAGTTACAACGTACAAGTTACTTACAACACAACTTGTCAGTTGTTACAACTTACAACTTACAAGTCTACAATATTCCACTATTCAAGACTCAAGGGTCAAGGGCCAAGGCAAAAGTGAAGATAAGACCAAGAAGTGAAGAATTTATTTTTTTTTGTAAATTTGTAATTGTTGTGTAACTTGTGTTTGTGTGTAAATCTCTCTCTCCCCCCTCTCTTTACTACAACTCTACAAGTGTAACTTGTAGTTGTAGTTGTAAGTGTAGTAACTCTCTCTCTCTCTCTCTCTCTCTCTCTCTCTCTCTCTCTCTCTCTCTCTCTCTCTCTCTCTCTCTCAAGTCTCATCTCTTTACTCTTTAGTCTTTACTTAGTCTCTTACTTTAGTAATTTTACTTTAGTTTTTAGTTTACTTTTTATACTAGCAATCAATACACACACACCACTAAGGTACTAACATAATGTCTTCTTCCAATCTTCCTCTTTGAAACCCAAGTCGAATGACTCGGGTTGGAAGTATGGGCACTACCGTAGTGTTACAGAAAAGACTCACATAGTATATGAGTTATGTGGGTTGTGAGTTCCGGTGGCATTGCAAGACACAAGCAACACCTTGCACATTTACCGGGGTCAAATGCAAAAGCATGCGACAAAATTACTCCAGAAATCCAAAGGGAGATCATGGAATATATGGAAAAAAAGTTAATAAAGAGATGCGATAGTGTCATACGTCAAAAGGAATATTTGGAACAAGATGCATATGAAGATATAAACGTAGTTAATGTAGATGAAGCTAGTCTCACTCCCCCTACTTCGACAGGCCGGTCTAGACCGCAAGTACAACCAACGGGCTCGAAAAGAGCCCGAGGGCATGGGCCCATAGATAGATGGTGTAAACCACACCCCGAGGATGTGATCGACCAATGAGGTAGAAGGAAAGGGCCGGCTCAAACAACTTTAGAGAACCGATATAAACAAAAAGATAGGAAAACCACTATTCAATATATTGCTAAGTGGTTTTACCAAACCGGCGCTGCTTTCAACGCTGTTAAATCGACAAGTGTCAAAGTAATGGTTGAGGCTATAGGTCAATTTGGACGTGGGCTTCAACCTCCTTCATATCATGAAATGAGGGAGACGTGCCTAAAAACTGAAGTTGAATATACACGATCCTTCATAACTGAATATAAGAAATCGTGAAAAACATATGGGTGTTCACTAATGGCCGATGGATGAAGCAATAGATCCGGTCGATCTCTAATTAACTTTTTGGTAAATTGTCCAGCTGGGACAATGTTCTTGAAGTCCGTGGATGCATCGGGTCATTCACACAGGAGAATATTTGTTTAGCTTACTAGATAGTGTAGTTAAAGAAATAGGTGAAGAATATGTTATACAAGTAATTACAGACAACGCAGCCTCGTATGTAATGGTCGGTCGTCTTCTTATGGAGAAGAGGCGACGTTTATTTTGGACCCCCTGTGCAACCCACTATGTTAATCTAATGTTAGAAGATATAGGTAGATTATTTATAAATGTGATTGCAAAGGCTAGAAGAATCACGGTCCTTATGTACAAACATGCCCTTCTTCTTAGTCGAATGAGAAAACACATTGAGGGTAACTTGCTATATCCAATAGTTACCCGTTTCGCTACAGCCATTTTAACACTACAAAGGCTACATGCAAAGAAATCAGAATTTAGAAGCTTTATAATGTCGACCGATTTTACAAATGGGCCTTGGTCAAAGAAGGCTGAAGGGAAACAAGTTCAACAAACAATTTTTTCTCAAAGTTTTTGGACTCAAGTGGTAAAGGCGCTAAAAGCATCCGAGCCCTTAGTCACTGTGTTGCGATTGGTGGACGGGGATGAGAAGCCTGCAATGGGCTACATATATGATGCGATGGAGAGGGCAAAAAATTAGATCATGGACCATTTTAACTATAGAGATCGTGATTACAAGCCAATTTTAGATATTATAGATAGAAAATAGGGTAGCCAAATGTCATCTCCATTGTATTCGGCTGCTTACATCCTTAACCCACTTGTTTATTCGCTTCTGCTGATCCAGCAGAAGCACTAACTGTGTATATGGTTGGATTTATTGATGTCTTGAAAAGAATGATTCCAGATAGAAGAGAACAGGACAGGATCTCAACTTTGCTAGACTTCTACACAAAAAGTGAGGGGATATTCTCAAGGGATATCGTAATAAGGCATCAGACAATGAAATTACCCAGTAAGTACTAGTACTACTCTATGAATGTCAGTCTTAAACTCTTAGTGTCTTACAAATAGTTTTTCTACAAAGTGTCTTTACTCTCTAACCTACTTAAATTGTTTTTCTCAACTGACTGGTGGGCTGCCTATGGAGTGGACCCGAACAGGAAGGATCCAGCTCTAAAGAAGCTGGCTATGAGGATTCTTGGACTCACGTGTTCTGTCAATGGTTGCGAGCGCAATTGGAGCACGTTCGAGGCGGTAAGTTTAGATTGTTTACTGTTTAGTAATTGTAAACTACTAAACTTCAATTTTTTAGTATAATGCCTAAGCTAAATTAATTACCTAAATAGTTAATACCAAATGCGCTTTCTTTCTTACAAATTCATACCAAGAAAAGGAATCGCCTTGAGCAAAAGAAGTTCAACGACTTGGTTTTCGTTCAATACAATCAAAAATTGCGAGAACGATTCCAAGGTAGTAAAAAAAAGCCTAGTTTCTTTGACCCTCTCTACTTAGATAAGTTGTATGCAGATAACGAGTGGTTCGTAGAGACGGAGGACCCAGTATTTGCTAGAGAGGACTTGACATGGGCACAAGTTGAAGATGCCGTATACGGATCGACGCCTGGTGAAGGTAGTACCACTCGAAGGCGAAGGATGGGGGAGAGCCAGGGGGCGAGTAGTAGCCGTCAACCTGTTGAAGAGATTGAGGAGATGGAAGAAGGAGATGGTGATAATGATGATCAAGCTGAAGATCATCCACCATTGGATGTTGATGAAGTATTAGTACGTACAGATGATAAAGAAACGGAAAAAGAAGTGTATGTGGAAGAAGGAGATGACTCAAATGATGGTGGTGGTGGTGGTGGTGGTGGTGTGGTGGTGGACCTGATGGTGATATGCCACAATGACAACTAGATCAATGTATATGATCAGATAAATAATAAATAAATAACTTCTTCATTTTGTTTACTAAGTGTGTTGATGTTGATTGTTGATGTATATCATTATATGTAGTGTTGAATGTTGAATATCGATATTTCATATTTGTTAATGTTAAGTTATAAAGTTAACTATATTGTAGAATGTAGAATTGTTGATGAATGATGACTTAATAGTTAATATTTAATTCATTATGTAAATGTAATTGGTTTTATTTCACTTAAATTAAATGTACTTCAAGGGCCAATGACATATAATAATTTTTTCTGATTTTTTCTGATTTTTTTTTTTGAAAAATGTAAAAAAAAATTAAAAAAATAAATGTGCGACTGCATATGCGATTGTGCGATCGCATATGCGCACAGGCGTATGCAATTGCACACGATCGCATATGCCATTTAACAACATTGGGAAGCTTTATCCAGAATGCTGAGAAAAGGTCAACATGAAGGCATCATAAGCGGCTTCAAGGTAAAAAGTATGGACAATTTGATATCCCACATCCAGTTTGCAGACGATACGTTGCTATTCTGTGAAGCATATCAGGATAAAACCAGCAACATGCGCACTACAATTAGTTGTTTCGAGGCAGCCTCAGGTCTCATAGCCAATCTGGAAAAATCAAAGATGTTTGGCGTGAATATCGAGGAAGAAGAGCTGCAAAACTTTGTTGATTTCTTCGAATGCTCGACAAACAGTCTGCCAACCACCTTTGTTGGCCTCCCCCTTTGTATAGGTAAACCGCCTAAGTCCTTATGGGACAAAGTTATTGAAAGATTTGAGAAATACTTAGCTCAATGGAAATGCAGATATCTCTCACTGGGAGGTCGTCTTACCTTGATTAAATCAGCGCCCTCAAATCTGCCCCTATACTTTATGTCTCTATTTAAATGCCCGGCTTAGATCTTGGCAACTCTCAAAAGACTAAGGCCAGACTTTCTGTGGCACGGGAGGGAGGAAAAAAAGAAATTCCAACTCGTAGAATGGAAGGAGGAGTGAAAACATGTGCTAGATGGAGGTGCGGGGATTAGAGATCTCAAAAGAATGAACCGGGCCCTTCTCGGTAAATGGACTTGGAGACTCGGGACAGAAAATGGGGCCCTGTGGAATTCGCTAGTCAAGAGCAAATATGGCCATTCAGTGGGAGGTTGGTGGACCAAAGATTCATCGGTTTATAGAGCTTCTGCCCTATGGAAAGATGTCATATCTGTAAAATGAGGTCCTCAAAGGCATCGGTTTTGTTGTAGGAAAAGGAGATAACATTTGCTTTTGGGAAGACATTTGGGTGGGAGAAGAGGCTTTAAAAGATGACTTCCATACAATATTTCGTCTTGCTCCAAACCCGTCCATCTCGGTAGCTGACTGTTACTCTAAAGTTGGGGAAGATATTATCTGGAATCCTACTTGTCAAAGAAATCTGCATGACTGGGAGATTGAAGACTATTCAGCTCTTCTGGGGCGTATCAACATCTGTAAGCCGGATCAAACGACTGTGGACAGGTTAGTGTGGAAATGCGACAGACTTGGCAAATTCTCGATTAAGTCCTTATACTCCCTTCTTGGCAGCAATTCCACCCTATTAGGAGAGTCAATGACAAATCATGTGTGGAAGTACAAAGTTCCCCCAAAGATCACAGCGTTTGGATGGTTGGTCGGTAAGAAAAAGGTTTTGACGATAGATAATTTAAGGAAAAGGGGTATGATTATCACCAATATTTGCCTATGTTGTATGGCAAATGAAGAATCAGTTGATCATTTGTTTATACACTGCCCTTTCACTAACCAGGCCTGGACGGTCATATTAAAAGCTTTTGATATGTCTTGGTCCTTCCCTAATTCGACGGGTCGTCTTCTTAAAGCCTGGCATGGGACTACTCTAGGTAAGGAAAAGAACACAGTTTGGAGAATGACTCTTCTAGCAGTTTGGTGGGCAGTTTGGGAAGAAAGAAATGGTAGGTGTTTCAACGGCGTATCCAATTCGGCGGAATCCTTTGTTCATAGAGTTAAGCAGTTCATAATAGAGTAGGCCTCCAATTTTGTAAATTTAAACGGTTGTAATCTGTTTTGTATTGGAGAGTAACTGACCTGCCATCTCGACGAGTTGCTTCTCTCCTTGCTGTTTCCCCTTTTTTATATATAAAGCTATCGTAATCTCTCCAAAAAAAAAAAAAAAAAAAAAAAAAAAAAAAAAAAAAAAAAAATTAATTGATCTTTATTTTTCGAAAATTGACAAGGACTTAACAAATCAGTAGATCAGCCCTCAACCATGCTTAATTTCATGTTTGGAGTGCAACATTGCAAGCAATTTAGGAGAAATTGGGGAAATTTTGAATTTTCCCCAAATCGGACCACCTACACTCAAATTTCTAAATTAGAGTGTATGTGATGATTATTTCATCAAATACTTCAAAATACTCTGAAATTGGTCTCAATCGATAGCTAATTAAGGAAATTTTTGAGGAAAAAAAAAACATGGAGAATATAAAGAACCAATGGATATCGAAATCAAAGCTCCAACTCCATGATTTTTCATGCAAAACATGAAGAACCAATGGATTCGCAACCATTTGACACTGATTTAACATAATTTCAACAAAAAAAAAAAAAGGATTAGAAATTGAAAATGCTCACCGGATCGAACATGCGGGATATTTGGCACTACCTGTGTGTTTCGTATCGCACAGGTGGGATACAAGATATATCGTGGGATATATCGGCTGATATCGTCGATATTTAAAATAGAGCGTATATCAAATGAAAAATCTGCCCTCAACAACTATTTACTATGTCACAAAGTACTCCATGAATACACTGCCAAATGAAACTTTTTTTAAATCAGTATAATTCAATGAACCAATATACTTCATCCAATGTTGTAAAATGCACAAAATCACATAATCCATGACTTGGGTTGATCGCTTAGGCTGCTAGCTTTAAAAAAAAGGCGGGGGGGGGGGGGGGGAAGAATCTAAAAAATTAAGAAAAACTATGTTTAATTGCAACAATGATTGGATTGGATTCTTTTTACCTATTTGTATTTTGACTATTAGACAATCTAAAGTTATTGAAATAAAAAAATAAAAAATGGTAAAGTTTCTTAAAAAATTAAGAAAAAGTATATTTAATTGCTATGGGTGATTGGACCGGATTTTTTTTTACCTACTTCATTGTAGTTTGATGATTAGAGAATCTAAAGTTAACTTTTATTATATATAACAAAACAAATTTAAACAATTAACAAGTTACACTAAGAGAGAATTTCGAGTGAGGGGGAAAGTATGCCATCGCATACTCTCTATATGCGATGGCATCATCGCATAAGCCATCGCATACTAATGGCATACAAAAGTATGCCATCGCATACTCCCGAAATTGCATATGCCATCATGGCATATGCGATACACATGGCCCAAACCGCATATGCAATCGCATATGACAACAATGACTCCATCCCAAGCTCACTTTTTTCTCAAAAGGGAGTGCCACAATTGGAAACATAAATGCCACAAACATTCTATTACTACAGGCTAGACTCCTGTGACAGTTCACCACCATTTATCCCCTTTAGATGTAGAGCACATTATGGCTATCAAGCACATTGTGGATGGAGAATAACTCTAAAATCAAACTCTCAAGCAATCCTAACCATCAAACTGACGGCTATCAATGGATGGCTATAAGTAAAATAGTCAGTGCTCCAACTTCCGCAAGCAAAGTAAGATGGGTATTATAATATTCTCAATGTAATTTTTGGGTTATGCTCCATCCATAACTGGGTCAACGAGTTTGACGGTCTGGATTACAGTACAACTATCCCATGTGTATGGTTGAAGACTCACAACCATTTGAAAAAATCCCTATTACCAACATTGTAAATTTAGGGGACAGACACATTTCAATTTCTAAAGACATCGAGGATTTCTCAAACCACATTCTCACAATGCCTTAACCTCATGAACAAAATTCTCAACATTATCTTCTCACACAACCTATGAGCACACAATTGAGAATGAATTATGAGTTGCTGAAGTCCACAACTGTAACAATGACCTGAGTCAAGTTCCCAGATAATGGTTGTGGGCAGAAAATATGGGCAATGCTCACCCTAGAGAGAAGATGTCCATAGATGGCTTTAAAGGTGCATCTGGTACAACTTGTGTCTCCCCTCCATGCTCATAAAATCTCTGAAGAGGATGCACAACTTTGTTAATGGTCAAAAGAAACCATCCATGTGAATATAATACAGAGTATTTGCATATTCAAGAAATAATTAACTTCATTGTTATGATACCTAGAGGAAGAGTTGTATGGGAGACTATACAATAAATGACTGTTACCATAAGTACAGCAAAAGGTATGCATGTAAGACCTAACTTACACTATTCATGTTTATCTGTTTAAATTGCATTAAGCAAGCTTAAGCATTTATATCCAAAAAGAAATTAAAAAATCCAATCCAGTGTTATAAAAATCCTAAAAGAAAAAGATTATTGCTGTCAAGGAACTATATTCCATTCTATACCTAAGCAGTACCGGTAACAATGAAGCACCTATTTCCTACTACATTTATATCCATTCACATCCACAACTCATACGACATGACTAATTTGAGGTGAGGATACACAGCGAACTAAAGCTTTGTGTACCAAAAGAAATCTATGCATTTTTTACACCAGATACTGAGTATTTAGCTGTGTCTAGCATATTTGAAGTAAATGCAAATATATCGGCATGCAAAATGAAGGCTAACCACAAATAATGATGTTTGGATGTGCTCACTCACGTAGGACATCTACTATAGATGCTGAAATGGAAGTTGCTACTTTCTCTGTAGTTGGGTGATGTGCTACTTCATGTCACATCGAGGTGCATAAGTTAACAGATGTTGCCATGAATAAAATAAAAGAGAACAAAAGAAATGTGAATAACAGATATGATCATGAATGATATTATATATGAGGAGCCAGCTAGTTCTTCTCTAGTTGAGCTTATGGCTTTCAAATCTGGGACGAGTAAGAAATTCGGCATATAGGGAAGTGAAATCCTATTCCAGCATCATTGCAAGGAGAATCATGGAACGAATATTGAATTGTTTTAATAATTGTGGTTAAGCATTTGCTGACCAAATCAACAGTCAAAGATGCAACTTGACTCACTATCTGAGGTTTTTCTATTTTACCTTGCTTCAAACATGTTTCACAGAAAAAAGAAGCATGATGATGTTTAAAGACAGTACCTTTTTCCATTCGGGGTCTCTTTCAAACAGCAAGTACAGAATAGATCAATGCCATTTCACTGAAGTGGATCAATGTCACTTCACTGAAGTTTAAGTTGCTTGGAAATGTTACACTAAGGGCGTGTTTGATTTTTTAGAGTAAAGGTAAATGCATTTGAACTGGGCAATAATTATTTCCCTGGTAATTACCACACCATTCCCTATGGTTGATTTGACTCTTACTTTTTCTGACACTAAAATGGAGGATGCCACCAAATATATGTGGGGCCCACCATGATGTATGTGGATTATCCACACCGTCCATCCGTCATGCCAACTGAATTTAGGACATGAGCCAAAAAACAAGGTAGATTCAAAGTTCAAGTGGACCACACTACAGTAAAAATGGATCGAACACTCACCGTTAAAAACTTCATGGGGCCACTGGTTACTTTGGTGTAGGCCACTTGAATGTTAGATTTGCCTCATTTTTCGGCTCATGCCTCAAAATGTTCTGGTGAAATGGACGGACGACGTGGATATGTCGTATACATGACGGTGGGGCCCACAAATTTATGCCAATCATTTTGGACTGTTTTTCGAAGAAAGAATACCATCGTATTTTCAAACAGGTGAAATTGTAATAATTTTCTATTTACAGGGCATTTACACTGAATTTGGAAAATCAAACAGGCCCTAAGGAGCTGAGGGACCATTTGATGGTTGGAGTTGTTAGTCTAGGGAGTTATGAATCCTAGAAGTCCATCATGAATTTGGTATTCCTTTCATTGACTAATCTATTGTTTGGTTTGACATCTTGAACCAGGAATCATAAACCTGAATTTGTAAAGCTCTTGTTTGCATTGAATGTATATGCCCTTGAAAGCCAATCCCCTCTTTATAATTGTAGACCTATTTGACTATATCTTTTATATGAGAGATGTTCCAGTGCTCCTAGTTGCATGGCTTCACTTCGACAGTTCAACAGATTGATCAGAACTGTTCATTAAGTGGAGAAAACATTTTATGGACTACCTTAACAGATAGGATGATCCATTCCATCCTCCATTTGCCTTTTTTTATAGCCATCCTCCAAGCCATGGATGGGATGGTTATGAATTATGATTGCCTAAAAAGTAAGCCTTTAGAATCATAAGCAATCCATGATGGACCTTGACAAATAGATGAATCAAATTGTTGATTGGACCTATTTTGTGTGAACAATCTTGCCCATCCATATTAAAGTCATTGATTAAATCGTTAATATTTGTCAGATCAGTTTGGCAGCCTATGAAATGCGCATTTGACATAATGAATAGTTGAGATCAATGGACCGGATTCTCTAAGTGTCCCAATGCAACTAGGAGCACTATAACTTGTAGTGCTTTGAGAGCACTGGAGCATTTCTCCTTTAATATATCTTGCTTGGCTTGATCAATTTTCCATGAAAACTTTGGGCGGCAATATGTATGGGTTAATGTGCAAGACTCTCTTAGGGTCCAATGCATGGTCCTCGGAAGCAACCCCAATGGCAAAATGCAAGAGGGAGCGATCATAGGTCACAAGTACCTGAAAGTATCTATAACCATTAGATTGGGATCTGGACGACCCAATCAGGTTACATGTAGCTAGCTTGTGAGAAATGGACCGGTAACATAACAGGCATGGACTAATCCCCACCATGGGATATGGGTTGATATCCTCCCCACACGAGTGCGGATTCACATGCATTACAGGGATCACATTGGTATCTCTTAATAGGGGCCCATCGCACCTAATTGAGATACAATCATGCTTTGGCTTAGGCTTATCCTTGAACTAAGGATGCAGAGTGACTTCATTGGTCCAAATATTGTGGCTCCGATGGACTTTGGTGATACCATTTATATGGTTGACAAAAGGGTGTTATTGGATTCACAATAAGAAGATGCTGAGAGGAACAGATGCAATCAGACATCGGATCCACGGGTCACCATGGGACTTCTGTTGCAAGGTTCTATTATTAGAATCCATCAAACATCTAAGTCTAGCCAGTAGAAAATGTGTTTTAAACAATGTTATACAGATTGTGGATTGGTCCAATATGTGGTATGGGAACTGGCAAGCAATAAACTACCTCCTCCAATAAGTGGTATTCTATGGATAGGATCAAGTGGGTGCGTCCATTACATTCACTAAGTATATGCAACAGAATTCCACAAATGAGTTGATATTGTAATTTATACAGACATGATAAAGTTGTTATTAAAGATTCTGCATGCATGATATCATATTACATATTATATCATTCATGTTATTGCATAAACGCATAAACCAAAGTATCAATCTCTACAGTCTAATTATGAATCTATTTGAAAGTAATGAAATAGCAGGAATTTTAACAATAAATCAAAGACGTCAGAAGTGGAATTCCAAGGAGTTTAAGGACAGGGTTATTTGAATGGGCTTCAATTCTCAATCTATTCATTGGTTGTTTTATTGTTGAGGTCATTGGGCCAGGCAGTAATTGTCCAATGTAGCTTGGGAGAGGATGATTCCTCAAAATCTTCCTTTTCGTTTGTAACTTTTTTCTGTTTTGTGTTTTAATAAATTTACATTGACTTCTAAAAATATATACTTACTATAAATAAACATTTTCTTGAACCCCCTGGTCAACCACTACACCCCTAATGGACTTAGCCTGTTATTGACCGAGTCCAAAGCTGAAACCTGGTTTAGAAATTATGAAAAACATGAACAGTACTGTAATAAGATTCTTCTTTTATAAATGAACTATAAGGAGCTTCAAAATGGAAATTTTTAATTTAAAAAAAAAATGCCAAACAATCAAACAATCTTAAAAGTTATAAAAAGCTATAACTAATCAAGAAAGCAGCAGCAAACAAATAAGCTTCAAATTGGCAAATAATTAGAAACTCTTAAAAATCATAGAGAGCTATTAACTAATAAAGAGAGCAGCAGAAAAGAAAGGAACCAACTTCCGGTGCAAGATAACAACGCCTCCTCCCTCCAGTGTCGAAGAAAAATGAGAAATCTGAGGGATCATCGTCAGGTATGTACGCCGGCTTAAATGATGCGAAGTCAGCAAGGTAGACCCAGTTCCAAGACGTGACCAGAACATTCTCACACTTGATGTCTCCTGTTTAAAAGAATAGCACCTGCTGTCACTAAGAAGAACATGTTTACACCCTGCAGTATCATCAACAACATGGATCTACTGATCGCAACATAGAGCCTTGGCCTCAAGATGCTCACCATGGCAAACACCATTCTCGTGGCTCTGCTTCACGGCATAAAGTAGCTGCACAACAACAGAACTTAGTCATTGAATCTAGCAGAGATCCTATTTGCAAAAAAAAAAAAAAAAAAAAGACATGCAAGGGTTCCACCCAGAGCCCAAAGTACATAACACGTTGGCATTCCCCTCTACCTGGAAAGCTAGCCATTTCTTCTCTATGACACTGAGGAACGGTCGGGTGCTCAACCGGTCAAGAAGATTGCTAAAGAAATACTGTCGCAAAAGGTATGCAGCTTTATCCGTCTCAAGCCAATACTACCAAAAAAAAAAAAAAAGGAAAGAAGGTTAACACAATCATCAATCTGGCTGATTATGGTGCATTGTCAAAAAAAAAAAAAAATTTAGAAAAAATTGATGATCAATCAGGACAAGTGAATATGGCTTCAAGTAGACAGAGATTAGATAGAAATTAGTGAGGACGAGCTAACTCCTGATCTTGTCTTACTTGGAACGGCCAAACATGAGAATGGTGTACATTACGAAAGATCTGCCTGATCTCAAAAAGCCTCCTCTCATAGTCCTGCAAACACGGAATCAAGAATGCAGCATCCATCAGAAAAAATAAAATAAAATAAAATAGATAAAAAGGGGAAAAGAAGAAGAAGAAGAAGAAGAAGAAGAAGAAGAAGAAGAAAAGGAAAAACGAAAAAAGGGGGCATGTAGTGAGACAAACATAGGATGATATCTGAGTTAAGAAATCCTGCGACAGATCTTAACTGAAAGAATGTAAAAATAATAAAATATGACAGATGATTACTAAAATCAATGCTCAAGTTAATAAAAGAGCAAGGGCAAGATGAAAGGCCAAATACATTCATACCTTGAGATCTATATAGTCCCCACGTTTAAAGTAGACCTTTACAAGAACAAGTCCTTCATCATGCTTGCACTGAATAGATTTGAAGAACCTCCCCCGACCGAGGACCTCCTTGAGGACGAGGTTGTAGGACGAAGGAAGGTCATGGAGGTAGTATTCAGATGCTGATACCTGGGTAGTTCGGGCAATCTTATTTCCCATCTCTCCCCCTCTCTAGATGCCCCTCTTCCCTCCTTTCTTTACTTCTCTTGTCTTTTGTCCTTCTTCCTCTCTCTTTCATAGATCAGAACTAAACTTTCCCTTTCCAAATTACCAAAATGTTCTCCTCAAGTATAGAACTAGCAAGAAACATCTACAAATGTGAAACCAGCAAAAAACATGTTAAGAAGGGAAAAATAATTAAAGAACTTTTTTATTTTTTTTTTAAAGGAATCTAAGAAGTGAGAAGGGGGGGACCCTCTTCAATGCCCAAGATTGTTGAGAAGAAAACAAATGAAATGTGCAGGAACTATAAAACCATTTAAATCACATGGGGACAAAATAAAAACATTTTTAAATAGGAAGCAAACCTGAATAGAACATAGCAAAATTATTGGTGAATCTTAAGCAAGCCTACTTTGACCAGGGTTTTCAATAGCGCCCGTAGCGTAGTGTAGCTACGACACTATGTAGCATTAGCAAATAGCGTAAATCCCCTGTAGTGTACACTACAGGGGTCATAGCGTATGCGTAGCATATGTAGCATATGAGTGTGCGAAGAATATGCAGTGTGTGCATAGCGTATGTAGTAACAGTATGCCTTTTTTTAATGATAATTATATTTTATACTTTGTACTTAATACTCTCAAACTGTGGGATTTTAATTTCTTTTTGTACTGGTGACTTGTGGTTTCAATTAGACATAATCAATTATATTTAGCTTAAAAAGTTGTTGATGTGATAATGATTTGATTTGGTTTATGTATGTGAATTGGCTTTTGATAAATGATGATTAATAACTTGTTCGAACATGCTTATACTTGAAAAAATGAATCATCTTTTAGGCGTTTTTATATTTTTTTTGTTTTTTTCTTACTATTTATCATAGTTTTTCTAGTTTTAAATTAAAAAATAGAAGTAAGCTACACGCAACAGAGGACTGAACGCTACGCAACATGCTACCTCCATTTAAAACACTGAATTTGACCTATGATGTTAAGTTAAGGAAACGTGGATCCTTAGAAAAAATGGACCCCCTCCACCATCAAGGATAAGAGCAATGGTGGGGGACAGGAGAAGACGAAAGGGTGGATTAAGTTCATCAAAATTCAACAGTTTGGTGAAGGATGAGGAGGTTTTTCAGGGACGAAATGTATTTGTGAAGTGATAGAATGGGAAGACAAGGCATTCTTCCTGTTTTTAGAGAGAGAGAGAGAGTTCATGTGTGGGTAGTATTAAAAAACAGTTACGTTACGGCCATATCAGCCATTACATAAAGGAAACAGTCACCCCCTTTACGCGATACAGGGGTGAATCAATCCATCATGGAAAAAAAAAATGAGTTGTATCAGCCCATAGCAGCTGATACAGGCCGATGCACTCCCTATCGACGCCATTACAGGGCCAATATGGCCATAAAGGGCCCATTAGAAGTTTTTACTTCTAATTTTTTTCCATTTCATTATTCAATTCAACCATGAAGAAAGCTCAAGAAGTAATTTTAAACTAGATCTAGGCCTATTTTGATGCTCAAAACACATAATTTGAGTGCGATTCGATGAACAAAAGCAAAGTGAAGCATTTTAGGTGCCATCCGAAGGTGTAAACCATCATTTCTTCATTTTTCACCTTTTCTTTGCTGCATTTATATGTAACCAGTGTTCATAGCACCAGTGTTTAAGTTATCAGCGAGAAATCGATAATATCGCCGATAATGGCAACACCGAAACTTATTAATTTCGTTTCTCTGCCAAATGTCGCCGAAATTTCGGCGATTTCTGCGATCAAATGGGTTATCGGAGAATTCGTTGTAGATACTTACCACGAGAATTTCGGCGACAATATAAATTTGTAAAAAATTGGAAAAAAAAAAAAAAGAAAAAGAAAAAGCTTTCATTTTGAATTTTTTTCAAGATTTGAGAGAGGGTGAGATTTCCGGTACCTGTAGAAGATGATTGATTGATCGCAAACAGTATTTGGTAGGCCAATCGCGAATCCATCGTAAGTTGTATGTCCGAATTCCGTAGATACGAAAAAACCTCCAATTTCCCCTCTCTTTTTTCCACTCGATTGGATAATATATTTCAAATGCAATAGGAATTTCGGCAAATCTTCAGCGATTTTTTTATGAATTTTTGATCGAGATTTGGGTAGGAGTATAGGGTTTTGAAACGGTGCGTTCGGAACCTTTTTCCCCCAAATCGCTTCTCTCTTTCGATCTTTACAGGTCGACGCTGGCGCAACCTGCGACTATAGAATGGCCCACCTTTAATACTCTGTGGGCCGTACTATGATATTATGTGGCTCATCCGAGCCGTCCATCTATTTTTTAAGGTCATTTTAAGGCATGAAACTAAAAATGAATTAGATCCACATTTCAGGTGGACCACACCAAGGGAAACAGTGGTGATTGAACGGTTACCATTAAAAACTTATTTGGGCCCACTGTAATGTTTATTTACCATCCAACTTATTCACGAGGCCACGTAGACTTGGATGAAGGGAAAACATGAATATCAGTTTGATCGAAATTTTTGTGTCCCCCAGGAAGCTTTTAACGGTGTGCATTCAATGACCAATGTTTCCTATGGTGTGGTCCACCTGAGATTTGGATCTGCCTCGTTTTTTGGCTAATACCCTAAGATGATCTGAAAAAAATAAATGTATGGCATGGATATACAATGCAATGCATCTGGAAGGCCCACTGTTAGGTCCCAGGCACCTCCCTAGTGCACAACTCGTCTCTAGTAACAGATGATTGCCTGCGAAAGGCTCTCTTGGGAACTTCCCGCCACAGGAGCTGCTGGGCCCACCGTTATGTTTGTCTGAGCCCTACCCGTCTATCTATTTTGCTAGATGATGTTCGGACATGGCATGAAAATGATGCAGATCCAAAACTCATGTGGGCCGCACGACAGGAAACTGAGAGTAGAGAAATGCTTACCGTTCAAACCTGCGTGGGTCCACCGTTATGTTTATAGGTAATCCATACCGCTCATGAGGTCATCCCTACTGGCGATAAACTGGAAATAGAAAAATATTAACCTGATCCAAAACTCTTCGAACCCACAATTATTTTAATAATGGAGGTCGTTTGGCGCCCTGGATTTGAGGGGATTTGAGGAGGTTTCAAATCACATGGTTGTTTGGTACCATGGAGTAGCTGGGGATTTCAAATCTAGGTAAGAGCTTGGATTACACCTAAAATCATTTCAATAGTTACATGTGTAACGTGTGTGTCACCGTACTATTATTCTATTGGGCACATGGCCTACTAATGATATCCAAAAATAATTAAATTATCAATGGCATCACCATTAATTACTTTAATATGATGATCAACACCATCCAAACATTGTCCATGTAAATCAATGGTTAAAATTGTTGGTTAGTCACTTGGATATGATCTTGTGCTTGTGGTCCATCCGAGACTTGGAATTTCTTCATTTTCGGGCAAAGCATATATTTCAGCGGGTTTGTTATAACTAGTATGTCAAACACTATATATGTCACTAATTAGAGTTATTAAAGTTAATTTAGTAATTAAATTTAAACCCCCATAACTATACCATGCATAGCTACTTTTTGGATTATAGTTATTCCCAATCCAGGTACCAAACATGGTTGGAGGATTTCAAACCCATGGGGCTCTAAATCCACACTCCCAAACAGGCCCTTACTTTTGTTTTGGATATGTCTCATTTTAAAGCTTATTCACTAATATAATATGATAAAACAGATGAACAGAGTAAATTTCTCACAAATAACACCATGGTCTCACCTATTTTTCCAGAGCAAGCTTAGGCTGTGACCTGAAACCATTTAGAGTGCACATGGAACCGGTAGAACCGTGGAACCAGATCGGAACCGATCCAATGGTCCGGTTCTAGAGTGCACCGGTTTCGGTTCCGGTTCCAAATTTCAAAGAACCATTGGATATAGTTCGTTCCAGTTTAGGGGCATGTAGATCCGAACCAAACTGTGGAATCGAATCTAAAACCAAACTAGGAACCGAACCATGGAACCGAACTACCGTTTATATATATATATATATATATATATATATTATATATATATATATATATATATATAAATCTCCTCTCTCTCTCTCTCTCTCTCTCTCTCATGCCCGCGTCAACAATTAACCCGTGGGACCCATCCTATTAATGTACGCTGGATAAACTGATTATACGGTTGATATCGAATTCTAGAAAGTAGAACCCATCAAGTAAAAAAGCATATTCCTTCGTTAAAAGTCATAGATTAAGTGATCAGCATACATGTAAGACTATAACCAACGGTGTCGGTTGTGGATGGTCACCAGCAAGGCTACATGATCCACGGTCAGAGTATGCATGCAGTGAGTGACCCGGGGCCCTCAATCTGCACTTCTGTAGGGCCACAATCCAGCAATCACGATCGTTGATTCGATGGACACCAAAGTAGAAGAACCTTGCTCCTGAAAATATCCAATCTTGGAACATTCCACTGTCATAGAACCTTCATCCATTTGTTTCCATATTGAATGTGTATCACTTGGGTTGGATTTTAAAAAGCCCAGAATCGTGGAACCGATCCAGAACCGAACCGGTTTTCACGGTTCGGTTCTAGGGTGTTAACGGTCCGGTTCCGGTTTCGAAAATCTTAGAACCGTTAGGAACGGTTCGGTTCCAGTTTCACCCCAGAACTGGACTGAACCGACCCGTGTGCACCCCTATAAACCATTCGAGTGGATGAGACCCTTACTATAGGGCCAACTTCGATGTATGAATTGTATATCCACGCCGTCTATCATTTTGGCCAGGTTATCATAGGGCATGGTCCCAAAATTAAAGCAAATACAATTTTTATGCGAACTACTTATAGGAAACAATGGTCACTGGACAGTCACCATTTAAAACTTCCTAAGGTCCACCCTAATGTTTATTGACCATCAAATCTGCTTATAAGGTAACATAGACCCATATTAAAGGAAAAAGGCAAATATCACCTTGAGCGAAAACTTGTGGTATAAAATAGGTTTTTAATGGTGGCCATTCAATGACCACTCTTTATGTGGTGTAGTCCACCTGAAATTTGTATCTACTTCAATTTTTGCACCATGCGCTAAAATAGGCTGGCAAAAAATATGGACATTATAGATATACAATACATATATTGAGGTGGGCCCTACCATTAGGTTCCCACGTGGGAAGTGGCAAACTTGTCGCCACAATGCTCATTTCAAGGACACGGCCTGATCCTGATCGACTATATCTTTTAATAGATATGAATTCTTATGCCTATTCGAGGATTTCTATCCCATATGCAGATATGTTTTAACAATCTTAGTCATTCTTCATCTTGAAAATTGAATGGACTAGTCACAACTTAGAACTTTAAATCCAAAATTCTTAATGAATGGATGATTCTATATATTTTTTAAAATAGATGAGTACTCACCCTTACACATGGAATCCTTTTGTGAAATCTGAGCCACTCACCAGATTTGACACATTATGTAGATGCCTAGTTTCAAGTGATAAGCCATTCTCATCCCATTCTCATCATGTGAGACAATTATATAAGTGCCCACCAATATGATGTCTCAAGTGGACCACCCCACAGGAAATAGTGGTCATTGAATGCCCTCAATTAAAACTGGGCCCACAAAAGTTTCGAATGGATGCATAAATTGGATGGCTTGATTGAGACATGGGATGGATGAATTAGATGGTTGGATGAATGGATGCAATGGTTGGATGTGATGGCTTGGATGGATAGTAGAATTTTGGTTATTATTGAAGTGATTTCTTATGGTAGCGCATGCTATTATGTATGCCTTCTTTTTGTTATTTTCTATTTGTAACTATGCAAATATGTGTATTTAAGTACTTTTAAGTTTCACTAAAAGATTCCACCATTTTCCCCATGTTTCTCCTTGTTTCCCGTGTATTTTCGGTTATAGGCGATATTATCGGCAATAACAATATTATATCTTTTATCTCCGGCCAGCAAAACTTATAGCGATACCAACAACTCAAACACTGCCTAGTGCCAAGTGTTTTCATGGTGGCTACTCCCGGTGAATGGCTAGGATCTCGTGCATGCATACCACGTTAGCATGTAACGCTGGAAATTGCCTCTTTAATCTATCATTGCAGAAATTGCCTTGCCATTTCCTCTCAGTTTGTTTTTTTTTTTTTTTTTTTCTAAAGATGGTGAATGTAACAGGCACAATAACAATTCAGTGATGCTAGTTTTATTGCAAATGAGTCAGCGGCAAAGCTTATAAACAAAGATGCCGAAGGCTACAGTGAGCACCATTTATATACAAGATATCTGTTGAAGATGACAAAGATGCCCAAGGCTACAGTGAGTACCATTTATATACAAGATATCTGTTGAAGATGATGGATCTCCTTTTCTTCTTAGAAAACAGCGTCCTTTACGCATATGCACACATATGGAAGCAAGCAGAACCATAAGATATAGCGTGTGTTCTGTAGTCTAAGATGTGTTTGGATGCTTGATAGAATTAAATGGCAATAATTCAATTCAAACCAAGTGGAAATGACCAAAGTGGGATTAGCATCCTATATCCACATCCATACCTGAATATGTACATATGTACGTATTTATAAGCAGAACTGTGAAAATTTGCACATTCTGTAGTTTAAGTTGTGTTTGGATGCTCAATTGAATTCAATTGCAATTTTTCAATTTCAACAAAGTGGAAATGACCAAAGTGAGGTTAGCATCTTATATACACAAAGATACGTATGTACGTTTGTGGAACAGAACTATGAGATATAGCATGTTCTGTAGTTTAAGCTGTGTTTGGATGCTCAACTAAATTGAATTGTAATATTCCAATTCTAACAAAGTGGAAATGACTGAAGTGAGATTAGCCTCTATCCAATCATAACGAGGAGTTTGATCGTTCAGAGCCATCACAAACACATGGATTTGCAATCAAGGGTCTGTTTGTCCACCCCGCATACATGCGCGAGGTCCAAGCTCTCCATTAGCTGGGCCACAATCATTAGATTGTCTGGCTCTAAAATTAGGCGGCGGCATCACTCCTTGAGTGGACCACTGGTTAGAAACAAAGCTGTGCATTTGCTTGTAAACTGTGGCCAGCCTATGGAACGAACAGCCTGATTTTAGGCCAGAAGATCTGAGCAGTGAGCCCACTTGATGGAAAGCTCGAATCTCACAAACGAGTGCAATATAGGTAGAGATGTTATTGGATTAGATGAGCAGGGCTCTACCAGCATGTGGGCTTAACAAACCGCCTTTTCAGGCTTAGTTTAAAATTTCAACTAGATGTATGTTCTTGTCCATTTAGTTTCTTCTAGCTAACCCACCTTTATTTTGTATTAGTGTCTTTATCTTCTTTGTGTCCCATAAAAAGATAACAATTGGAAGTATACTATCTTAAAAGAGAGAACTAAATTGAATATGTAGTGCGCAAAGACATAGGATCCATTCTTTTATGTTACTTATTTCTGGTGCGATCATAGGTTTCCACGGTTGGGATTTGTGCTACGGAATTACACAGATTTGGATCTAGGATAGCAATCCAAGGGCACCAAGCAATCGCAAGAGAACACATAGATTTAATGTGGAAAACCCTTGTGGAAAAAACCACGGCACAAAGCGACAGATCTTCACTATGAAAATATAAATTACAAAGAGAATGAACTTATCCGATTCGAACAACCTTGAATCTCACATTTGCTACACCCTTTGATAACCCTAAAACCCTTTCTAGAAACCCTTAGAATACATTTAGAAAGCCTTAACATGCTTTAAAAAGGCCCTAGGGACCCCTATTTATAGTTTAGGAAACTTCACTTACGCACCGACTTTGGAAAAGTCCGGAAGCCACCTCGAATTTGCGCGGTCCGTGCGCAGTCTACGTAACCTTCGACTAGTCGAGTCAGGGCTTCGATTGGTCAAGCCTGTCCCTCGACTGATCGAGCGTCCCGGAAATCCAAATATATTGTTGTTGGACTTCGAGTCGAATGGGCTTTGACCAGTCGAAGAGACTTTCGACTAGTCGAGTCAATCCCTCGACTGGTTGAGCACCTCGAACTCAAGATTAAAGACATCTGTTTTAACAACAATCTCCATCATGTCTTCAATCTTTAATCGTGTAGCTTCTCGACCTCTTCTTTTATTTCCACCTTGCATCATAGCTCCATCAATGCTTCTCGTGCACACTTCGTCTTCCTTTTACGCAATCGTCAAGCCCAGAAAAGTCACACAGAACTTGAACTTCTCTACAGAAACGACCTTGGTGATCATGTCTTCCAGATTCACGCTGGTGTGAATCTTCTCCAGAGTTACGCCTCCTTCCTCAAGCACCTGTCGGATAACATGAACATCAAACTAATTGCTCTACCCGCTAGTACAAACAAGTAACCTGAAGTAGACTTTCTAGAATTCATAACGCTTGCATAATCTGAATCCATATACCCAACCAACTTTGTCCCCGTCTTCCCGAAAGTAAAGACGTAGCCTTCTTACCATCTCACATTCTCACTGCTACCCAATATTTACTATCGGGGTATTTGCTCACAACACCGATAGCCTATGAAATAACTGGTCTAATACAGACCATGACATGCACTGCCAACCGCATTCGAATAAAGCTCATGCGACATATTCTGTTTTTCCTCATTTGTTTTGGGACATGTCATGAGGAAAAGTTAAGGAGAGACGCGTAGGGAATGCTCACCAGCTTTACCTGGTCCATCTCATACTTGATCAATACCTACGTAAGGTATTCTGCTTGAGATAACCAAAGTCTTCTCTTCTTCATGTCTCTATGAATATCAATGCTGAGAACCATCTCTGTGACCCCCCGATCTTTCATCTCGAATGTCCCACTTAACTGAGTCTTTAGTACATTGATTTCAAACAAGTCATAATTGACAATCTATATGTCATCAACATACAATTCCTGACTCACCATGAAGGAATCAAATTTTATACCACTACCTAGGTGATAGGTCGTACAACGACCTCCTGCAAACTTTTCTTTTCAACTCATTTTACTTCGAACCGCTCTGGTTGTTTCATGTAGATCTGTTATTCCAATTTCCCTTGCAGAAGTTCAAACTCCACATCCATCCTTTCCAGCTCAAGATCGCATTGGCCAATCGGCACCAATACGGATCTAATAGACACCTGCTATACCGCCGGCGCGAATATCTCTGAGAAGTCAATCTCTTCTCTCTGAGCATAACCCTCTACTACCAACCTTGCCCTGTATCTATGTTGTATCCTCTTGAAGATACACCTGCATCCAATCACTTTCCGACCCACTGGAAGCTCTACCAGCTCTCATGTGTCGATTTGACACAACGAGTCCATAACATCGTCCATAGCCACCTTCCACTTCTCAGCACCAGGCTCACCTAGAGCCATTTGAAATGAAGACGAATCTCCACAATATTGGAGTCGTCCATATACCTCGCTGATATCATGCGATTATGCTTTGTGATTCTTCTCACAGGTGACTGCTCTACCTGCTCTGTATCTCTATCCGCGCGTCACATCATTCCTGCCCTTCCCGCTCATGTGGTCATGCCCAGCATGCCACACACATGCAGAGGTGGAATCTGATACAGCCACTGCAGCTCCACCTTTTGAAGTGCTCTTGATCAACATGTAAACATTATCGAGTTGTTACACTTTCATGATTACCCATGCACCCTTAGATACTTTAAGGACACCATCAATACTCGTGAACTTGCACCCTATAGTCTCGAGTGCACCGAGAGAAATCAGACTTTTTTTCATGTCAAGAACGTGCCTGACCCCAGTCAGGGTACGCTCTGTCCCATCAAACATTGTAACACGCACCGTACCAATAGCCACAACATTACAGGCACTGTCATTGCCCATAAATACCTGTCCACTATCGCACTCCCTATAGTTGGCGAACCAACTATGATGAGGAGTCATGTGAAAGGATGTCCCTGTATTTAGAATCCACTGACCCCTACGATCATCGTATAACCATCTGATTGTAGACACAGACAAAACATCACTATCACATCCGCTTGATCCATCTGACGTGGCAGCATTGACCTCCCTGTACGAAGCCTCAGATTCTTCTCTCTTAGATTTAGGATTAGTACAATCCTTCTTCATGTGTCTTCCCATCCCACACTTCCAGCACTTTATCTTACCTTTGCCCTTGCCCTTGGATTTAGATCTTGATCTCGAAGACTCTGTATCTAGCTCAGAATTCATGCCCCTTGTAAACAGTCCATCAGAAGATGTCCTCATGTCACCGTTTAGCTTTCTCATGACCTTCCCATGAAGGGTTGAGATAAGGATGTTGACACTCAGGGTTTTATTTGTGGTGCACATAGTGTCTTTGAATGACTCATACGATGTCAGAAGAGAATTCGACAACATGAATGCTCGTTGCTCATCTTTCATTGCTTCCTCCATATCCAACAATTTGCAAACTAATTTATTAAAGCTGCTAATGTGAGCCTCCAGATCTCCACCCTCTGCCATCATGAAGTTATACCACTAACACTTTAAGTGTAGGCGATTTTCAAAGGAATTTTTCGCATAAACATTCTCTAATTTCACCCATAATTAGTCGTAGTTTTCTCCCTCATGACATTATAGAGAACCTCATCCGTGAGACATAAATGGATCGATGATAAGACATTCCTATCAAGAGTATTTCATTCATCATCAGTCATACTAGACTTTCTCGCCTCAAGAGCACCATCCTCGCCTTGCTTGGTTAAGGAACTGATCATCTTGATCTTCTATAACTCAAAGTTATTTTTTTCTGAGTACTTCTCAATATCATACCTAGTACTTCCCATTATTGTTAATCCTACAGATTCAGATCTGTGCCCCAACGATAGCTCTGATATCACTTGTTGGGATTTGTGTTAAGCTGAATCACATAGATTTGGATCCAGGATAACAATCCAAGGACACAAGCAATCACAAGAGAACACAAAGATTTAACGTGGAAAACCCTTGTGGGAAAAAACCACGGCACAAAGTGACAGATCTTCACTATTAAAATATAAATTACAAGAGAAATGACTTACCAGATTCGAACAACCTCGAATCTCACCCTTGCTAGACCCTTTGATAACCCTATAACCCTTTCTAGAAACCCTTAGAATACTTTTACAAAACCTTAACATGCTTTAGAAAGGCCCCAGGGACCCCTATTTATAGTATATGAAACTCTACTTACGCACAAAGTCCAAAAGCCGCCTCAAATTTACGCAGTTTGCGTAACCTTCGACTAGTCAGCCAAGGCTACGACTAGTCGAGCTTGTCCCTCGACTGGTCGAGCGTCCCGAAAATCCAAATACATTGTTGCTGGACTTCGAGTAAAACGGGCTTCGACCAGTCGAAGGGACCTTCGACTAGTCGAGCCAGTCCCTCGACTGGTCGACCACCTTAGACTCAAGATTAAAGACATATGTTTTAACAACACCCACATGTATTGTATCCCTATTTGATTTTTTTTTTTTAGAGAAACATTTTATACTCTGGCAGGGTGTGATGAATGATAAGCAGGTACCAAGAAACTGCATTCATGGTCAAATTAAACCAGTTAAAATATGGTTATGCATCAAGAACAACAAATTTCAGTGGGAGAGATGTGCAATAGGTAACGAATTTATTTTAATTTGAAATCTTGTTTCAATTTTGATTGATATGTGGATTATATTGGGTTTTTAGATTTTCAGTAATCGGTATTTTTTATTTTTTTTTAATACAAGGCTGGTCATCTTGTGCACAATGTGTATCCGTCATTTACTTTGTGCTTCCACAAAATTTGAAAAGAAAAAGAAAGAGAAAAAAAAAAAAAGGATTATATGTATGTTTTTTGTCCTTTTTTCCTTTCCTAATTCTTGTTATGTGCTTGATATGTAGCCATTTGGTTGCTCTAGTACAATATACATTAACAAATAACATGCTCAGACAACCATTCATTTGTCTTGTTTGTTTGTGGAAATTAAAAACATGCATTTTAAAATTTACAATATGTCTTAGGGGTGCACACGGGTCGGTTCGGTCCGATTCTGGGGTAAAACCGAAACTGAATGGTTCCTAACGGTTCAAGGATTTTTGGAATCGGAACCGGACCGTTAGCATACTAGAACCGAACCAGAACCGGACTGTGAAAACCGGTTCGGTTCCGGATCGGTTCCACGGTTCTGGGTTTTTATAAAATTCAACAAAAGGAAAAAAGGTGGGAAAAAAAAATCACCATGTCATGGGGCCACGACGAGTACATGTATCTGGTATGCAGACTCCACAAAATCACCATGTCACAGGGCCACGGTGAGTACATGTATTTGGTATGCCATGTCTTCCTTTCACATCTCAGCTTTTAACGGACACATCTGGGCCTGCCACATGGTGGAGGTTGGGCCTAATCTTAAAGTCCTACATATATATGGGCCTAGCCATGGCCTTGTCTTGGACAATAGCGGATCCTGGACCCAGGCATGACTTGGTTTACAGTAGGGTTGTCAATGGGCTGAGCCCAGAATGCAATGTAAAATCCAGATCTGACACCGACCTGGCCCGGCCTGTGATGAATATGGTTGGATAAGGCCTGAGTCTGGCCCAACCTATGGCTGACACCCTTGAGCCTACACATATCTCATGAATGACGGGGAAAAGGAGATGCTGAAGTCGCTCCACATGTTTAAGTGACTCCTTTTACCACACTTGAATCACCACACTAAAAATCTCACACATTATTGGCCTGGTGGGCCTCATCAGAGATAGTCATACATGAACGATGGGATTAGTAGGGCTGTAAATGGGCTGAGGAAGCAAGGTATAAAAAATAAAAAATGGAATGGTTCTGGATCAACGGTTCAGATCCAAGGTTCAAATCCACAATTCTGGGTCACGGTTCAATGGATCAGTTCCACTGTTCGGGTCCACGGTTCGGTTCGGTTCTACATGCTCCTAAACCGGAACCGAACCGTATCCAACGGTTCTTGCAATTTTGGAACCGGAACCGGACTAAACCAGACCGATCCAACGGTTCCGGTCTGGTTCCACGGTTCTACCGGTTAAATGTGCACCCCTAGTATGTCTTATTTGACTTACTTCTTTGACATGTTTGTTCCCTTAAACTTGCAAATGGAGACTTTGGCAGTAACCGTTGCAGATGGGTACCAACGCTGCTTGGTTGAAATAATGTGTGGACAAAGATGTTGAAGATAGTTGTATTGGACGAGATAGGAGTGGATCTTGGATGATTTTTTTTTTTTAATTTTAAATGTATTCAAACAATTTTCAACATGTTGTTATAAATATTATATATCTTTCATTGTAAAGTCATACAATGTTTGTTTAATATTCATTTTTAATTGTATTGCAACATTCATTGGGTTTCAAATATTATATAAAATATAGATTCCAATCGACAAAAAAAATAAAAAAAATTACATAGCTTTTATGGGTGCTACTTAAATAAGGGTTCAAAACCGTTCCTAAATAAGGAAAAATACAATTCCCAAAATACCATTTCTAAAATTAAGAAGGGTTTAGAACCGTTCTGAAATTGTTCTTTCAAATATTTGTAATGGTTTTCAACCGTTGTTAATTTTTTGCTTGCAATCGTTACTATTTTTTGTTTCTTGCAATGGTTTTCAACGGTTGTTAATTTTTGTGATGCCCTATTTAGGAACGGCTAAAAACCGTTCCTAAAAGGCTGAGGAACGATTTTCAACCATTCCTAAATTGGTATTTTGGTGTAGTGATTGGCTGACTTGTAAATGCATGTGGGCTTAGAAAAGCAATGATGTACATTCAACAAAGGGAAGAGAGGGGGGGGGGGGGGGGAGAGAGAGAGAGGAGAGAGAGAGAGAGAGAGAGAGAGAGTTGAGATTGAAAAGGATTAGGATCTTCCTTTTAGATATATTGGGATTTGAAAACTGAAAAAACGCAAATCGCTATCATTCGAAGTCTAGATTGCAAAGCGGGTGGCGAGAACCTACCTAAGGAGAAGAAGCTACAGACATAGTTAGAGCTGGGCATCGGAGCGAGTCGAATCGGATTTGGCCCAACTCGACCAGGTCCGAGTCCTTCATGGGCTAACCCGAACTCGGTCAGAACCGAGACCGAGTCCTGGCCCTCTGACCCAATCCGACCCTAACCCACATTGCCCTGGACCGATCCGAGTCAGACTCGGTCAGGAAAACCGAGTCGAATCGGATTGGCCTAGGTTCGGATCCATACCAAGAGAAAAAAAAAAAAAAGGAGAGAGAGAGAGAGAGAGAGAGAGATTTTGTATCTGGCATTGCTGTAATCGGAGAAGCAGGTACGAAGGCCGGATTTGTAGGCGAGTTCCCAAACGGGGTTGGATTCTTTTCCACCAACGCCTTAGATCCAACCCACACCGATCTCCACATTCAATCCACAGAAATCCTCTTTATGAATCCTACCCCCGATACGATCCGACGCTTCTAGAATCACCAGATCCTCCACCCCGTTCTCCACCAACACCTTCGCAGCCGAAATACCTTCGAAACGTGACACGAAAAATTTGCAAAAAATAAAAATGTCAGATGGTCTACGACGGAATTCTGTACAGAAATCTGACGGCTCGGCTGTTCTTACCTGAAATCCTAGCTCCGACAACAATGACGGAACAGTTAGTGGTGGAATCCATGGAGAGAGAGAGAGAGAGAGAGAGAGAGAGAGAGAGAGAGAGAGAGCGGGTAGGGTAGAGAAGATTTGGGGATTTTTAGGGTTCGGGCCGCGAGAGGGGAGATGCGGTTAGGGTTAGGGTAAAAAAATAGTCGCTCGGGTAAAAAAGTATTTTTTTTTTATATATACTAATGTATACGGATCGGGTCGGGTCTGTTCGGGTCGGATCCTATCGGGTCGGATTCCGGGTCGGGTCAGGTCGGAACATGGTCTATCCGAAATCGACCCGAAAATATTTTGGATCTGGTTTCTGCTACCCGATCCTACCCGATCTTGACCGTCGGTTCTGTTCGAATCGGGTCTGATCGGGTCTGATCGGGTCGGATCCAGCGGTTCGGGTATGAAATGCCCACCTCTAGACATAGTCGATGAACCAGGTCTAGATCGCGAACCGGCCGAAGTCTGAGCAAACCGGACGGGATTTGGAGCGAGGCCGAGTTTGGGTGGGAAAGGGCGGACACATGTGAAATAATTTCCGAGGAAACGGAAAAGGGTATTTCGTGCGAAGTTCCCGGGCAAGGATGCTGGGTGGGGCCAACCAAGATATTTATGAGAAATCTACCCCGTCCGTCCGTTTTGAGAGCTCATTTTAAGAAATGTGACGTAAAGGTGGATCTAAAACTCAAGTGGGTCACACGAGAAGGAAAATTGGGGAAAGAAATTCCTACCGTTGAAACCTTCCTGGGCTCCACATTGATGTTTATATGAAATCCAAACCGTTTATAAGGTCATTAGTACTGGGATGAAGTGAAAATACCAAAAAAAATTCCTGACGCACAAATTTTATGGCCCCAAGAATGTTTTAACGATTCACACTGAATCCCCACTGTTTTCTCTCATGTGACCCACTTAATTTTTGGATACCCATTATTTTTTTTGTCAAAGGTCCTAAAATGATCTCTTAAATCAGATGAATGGGGTAGATTTCTTGCAAACATCTCGGTGTGCCCACCCAACATCCTTGTGCAGAAACTACCCGGGAAAGGCTTTTGCCTGCGTCCGGGTAAAATACATATAGGGGTCGTTTGACACCGTGGATTGGAGGGGGTTTCAAATCCCCTTGGTTGTTTGGCAGCATAAAGTAACTAGGGATCGCCAATCCAGGGGATTTCTAATCCCCTCTTTGAGGGGGTTTGTAATCTAAGGTGAGAGCTTGGATTACACCTAAAATCATTTCAATGGTTGCGCGTGTAACATGTATGTCATTGTACACTATCATTTTATTGGGCTAATGATGATCAGCACCGTCCAAACATTGTCCATGTAAATCAACACTGTCCAAACATTGTCCAGCACCGTCCAAACATTGTCCATATTAATCAACGATTAAAAATCATTGGTTAGTCACTCAGACATGATCTTGTGCTTGCGGTCCATCTGAGAATTGGAATTTCATCATTTTCAGGCAAAGCATATATTTCAGCGGGCTTATCACAATCATAGTGTCAAAAATTATATATCTCACTGATTAGGGATATTAAAGTTAATTTACTAATTAAATTCAAACCCTTTCAAATATATCATGCATAGGTATTTTTGAATTAAAGTTGATTCACACTCCAGGGTGCTAAACGCACTGGGAGGATTGCCAATCTAGGGGGTTTCCAATCCCGGGGAGTGAATCCAGGGGGTTCCAAATCCACGCTCCCAGACAGGCCAATAGAGTACTCGTACATATATTTGAAATAAGAGCTTTGCTCAGCACACACGCGTGTACAGATCAGCTGATACACATGCCACCACATATGCCAACGTGGCACACTAATGAACATCCAAGCCATCCATCAGAAGATTTCAACTATAGATTCTCATATCTAAGAGTGAGGTCCACTAGTTAGGAGGGACAAAACCAAATGAATAAATGTACGGTTGTGGAGAATCTGCATAAGCTTCCTAAGCTGTCAATGTATTTCTTATATTGAGGCAGACCTGCTGAATGGACCACCTTTATCTTTGGGCAGTAACGTTTTCTGGATATTTGATTTTTCACTTGCATTAGGGTTGATTAGGGGTGCACATTTAACCGGTAGAACCGTGGAACCGGACCGGAACCGACCAAACGGTCCGGTTTGGTCCGGTTATAGAGTGCATCGGTTCCGGTTCCGATTCCAAAAATCAAAGAATCGGTGACATCGGTTCGGTTCTCGGTTTGGGGGTATGTAGAATCGAACCGAACCGTGAACCGATCCGTAGAATCAAACCGTGGATCCGATCCGTAGAACTAAACCGTGGAACCGAACCTTAAACTGAACCGATGTATTTTTGCACACCTCATAATTATTTTCTCTAAAATAATTATTTTTATAAATGTATTTTTGCACACCTTATACAATATCTAAACCATTCATCAAATGGACCACAACATGGATGGACATGGGCTTGCAATTGGGCTGGATTATAAAAAGCCTAGAACCGTGGAACCGATGAGGAACCGAACCGTTTTTAACGGTTCGGTTCCGGTTCGGTTCTAGGGTGCCGACGGTCCGGTTCCGGTTCCGAATTTCCTAGAACCATTAAGAATGGTTTGGTTCCGGTTTCACCCCAGAACCGGACCAAACCGAACCGTGTGCACCCCTAGGGTTGATGGGCGGGGCTAGGGCCGGGTCAAGATCTATCCAAGGAAAGCGGATTAGGTGTAACCCCCTTACCGTGTGGGTCCCAAATTGATGAGTTTTTTTTGTATATCCACTCCGTCCATCCAGTTTTTCATATCATTTTAGGACTTGATACAAAACATTAAGCAGATAAAAATCTCATATGGACGACACAACTGGAAACAATGATAAATGACCATTAAAAGCTTTATGTGGGCCACAACAGTTTTGGATCAATATTCAACAGTTTTGGATCAATATTCTTTATATTTTCCCTTCATTCAACTCTGGTTGACCTTATCAACGGGTTGGATGAAAATTAAACTTTACAGTGAGCATTACTGTGGGCCCTAGGTAGTTTTTAATGGCATACATTCCATCACAACTGTTTCCTTTGGTGTGGTCCACCTGAGATTTGGATCTGCTTAAAATTTGAGTCGGGATCCTGTGTTATCGGGTCAACAGGATTTTCCTGTTACCCCAGTGGTTTGGCGTCAGAAGCTTTTTCTTTTATTTTTTTTATTTTTTCAGTGAGTGTTGACGTGGACCAATGAGTTTTAGGGTATTAGGAATTCTCTGTTGACCGGGTAAGAGAGGATCCGGACTCAATTTAAGAACATGTCATAAACTGGGCTGAAGAAATGGATGGACAGCGTAGATACATAACACACATAATTAAGGTGGGCCCCACTGTTAGGGTAATACACACTAATGTGTTAGCTGGGTAACCCCTAATCCGTTTCCCTGCACAAGCCCCAGTGTAGATCTGAAGCTCAAGTGGACTACCGTTGAAACCTTTTTAGGACCCACCATGATGTTTATTTGCCACCCACCCTGTTCGTAAGGTCATAAGGACTTAAATGAAGGGAAATTACAAATACAACTTTTGTACCCAAAAAGATTTCAATGTTAGGGGTTCAATCCTCACTTTTTTCTATAATGTGGTCCACTTGAGTTTTGGATCTGCTTCACTTTTGGGCTAATGCCCTAAACTGATGTGGAAAAATAAATGGCCAGTGTGGATACAATACATACATCTTGGATGGGTCATAAAACTTAGCCACGTGAACACACCACAAGCTCCGTGGTGTATGCCGGCACCATGCAATCTGAGTCCTACGAGGGGACCATGGGTTGGATGATGAGAGTGGAGTCAGTGACAAGGGTGTTGGGTGGCCCCACTTTAATTTTTATGTGAAACCTACATCTACCACTAGGTGAATCACTCCAATTTTCAGCCTAAGGCTTAAATATGTTACTGAGATGGATTACATGGTTGGAAATATGGTACACTCTCAAAACTTTTTCTCTTATTGTAATGCACTTGAATTTTCTTTGGGCCTGATTTTTGCGCCTATCTGTAAAATTTGGTGTGATGTCTAATAGATGGAGTGGATTTGATACAATCATCACTGCAATTCATGTCAGAAATTAAGTATGGAGTCTCTCTCCCAACTATTTCTTTTAGTGGGGTCAACATGAATCATAGGCACCTTGATTTTTTGGCCCTGGGTCTAACATTAGATTATGCTTCTAATGGTTGGAGTGGATTTCACATACACACCATGGTGGGCCTTGTAAATAATCAAGGGTGGGAGTTTTATAAAATATGGAAATCTTTGTTTTTTTCCCAAAAGGTTGGGAGGAGGGCCTATTAATTTTTTATGGGGTCCACCATGATGTGTATTTGAATTTTACTTCAACCATTAGATGTTTAATCCAATGTTAGGCTTAGGGCAAAAAATTTGAGTTGACTTGTGATTCATGTGGGCCATATCAAAGGAAACCTTGGGGAGAGAGAGGTCCACTCTTGATTTTCCACGGCCCATTGTGATGATTATATGAAATCTACTCTAATCATTAGATGCCACACAAAAATTTAGATATAGGATCCAAAAATCAAGCACATAGGTGATTCAGGTAAGCCACATTAAGAAAAACGAAAAATAGAGAGTGAACGTTGCCCTTTACATTGTCTTCTAATCATGTGGTCCACCTGAATCATAGATGGGGCGGATATATGGGCCTATACATAAAATTAGATAACACACCTAGGGATCAATGTGGAATCACATGAGAATTGAAGTGGGGCCCACCCGAGCCCACCATCACCCCTCTTATATAAATTGTAGTTTCTTTTTAATTCATTCGCCATTGCAACACTGGGCCAGACCGAACTCAGGTTTGGATAAGGGTCTATTGTTCATGGTCTAAGCCGAGCCTGGTTGAGAAGCTAGCTTGAATTTTAATCTCGAGCCTAGCTCTTGGGTATATACTCTAGCCCAAGATCACATGAGGCAGCCAACCTAGCCCATTGATAACCCCAGAGTTATTTGACACTCTGGCCACGTATGACACTCTATACACGTGCATGCACGACATGCGTTAACTCAAATTAAAGCATTTAAACTCTAGAAAGCACTAGGTGTTGAGGACACTTGTTTGTGGAAACATTACCATTCGATATTTTTCATTTTTAGACGCTAATAAATGCCCAATAATCCAATAGTCAGGTAACCAAATAAGCGTTATTTTTTGTTCATTATATATCTAGACCGCCACCAAAATTATTACAGTTTAATTCAAATTAGTTGTGTGCCTCATGTTCAATTTCTACCTAACTGGTCCAACTGTCCAAGCATGTATTCCTTACATATAAAAAAATACTTTTATTTGTTGTTCACATCCACCGGGTCGATAGCTAGAGGTGGGCATTTCATATCCGAACCAGTGGATCCGGCCCGATCAGACCCGATCCGACCCGATTCGAATAGAACCGATGGTTAGGATCGGTTAGGATCGGGTAGCGTAATCCAGATCCGAATTATTTTCAGGTTGAATCCGGATAGGCCCTGTTCCGAACCGATCCAATTCGGACCGACCTGATCCGAACCGCATATATTAGTGTGTGTGTGTGTGTGTGTGTGTTTTCTTTTTTACTTTTACCGCCTAGGCTTTATGATTCGGCGCCAAAAAATTCTGCCCAATGTACACTTGAGCCCGTCCCTATCTCTCTATCTCTCTCCATCTTTCTATATCTGTGATTCTCTCTCCATATCTGCTTCTCTATTTCTGTTGAAGAAGAAGGCCAGAAGAAGGTTTCGGAGCTTGGATTTATCTGCTGGAGAGAGATATACTGAGAAATGATTCATACTTGTGTTCGGAAGAGAGAAAGAGGGAAAGAGAAAGAGTCACAACTTGATCGGTGTACGAAGCGGATGGACTCAGGTAACGTTAGCAAGTTTTGTGTGTCTGATCACGAGGTATGTGTTATATCGAAACTGTCCATCCAATTGGCGAGCTCATTTTAAGGGTTAAGACAAAAAATAAGACAGATCTAACCATCAACTGGACCACACTGCAAAAACTAGAGGGAGATTGAACGTCTACCATTGAAACCCTTTTTAGGGTCAAGTTTTGGATCAATATGAAATTTGTTTTTCCTCTTCAATCATGTACTTGTGACCTTATGAAATGTGTTTTTTCAGGTACTTGTGACCTTATGAACAGACTGGATATAAAATAAACGTTATGGTGGGCCTTACAAATTTTTTAACG
The DNA here is from genome assembly GCA_021015155.1 of Magnolia officinalis. Classification (NCBI taxonomy): domain Eukaryota; kingdom Viridiplantae; phylum Streptophyta; class Magnoliopsida; order Magnoliales; family Magnoliaceae; genus Magnolia; species Magnolia officinalis. The sequence continues at coordinate 59,531,259 of JAJHSJ010000011.1, forward strand.
GTGAAAATCATTATCTCCGCTGCTATTTATGGTGTGGTCCAGATGATCTTTGGATATGATTCATTTTTTGGATAATGCTCTAAAATGATCTCTAAAAATAGATGAACGGTGTAGATATAGTAAATAGGTCATTGTGGGGCCATGTAACGCGGATCTCCTTTGAACCGTTCGTACAACTCGGAGCTCGAGGAGCGTCAGTGCTCATCTTCGCACGGCACGTACCTAGATCAGCTATATAGCTGGTGCTAGCTGTACTTGGAGGGAGACGGATTGACTACTCCCCACCGTGGCTGATGGTCGGTGCTCTATGGGCCCCACCATGATGTACGTGTTTCATCCATTCCGTTCATCCATTTTTACAGATCATTTTAGGGCTTGATAAAAAAAGTACAGGGATATAATTCTTAGGTGGCTCACACCACATCAAAACAATAATGAATGGATATTCACCATTAAAATCCTCCGAAGGCCCACTGTACTGTTTATTTGAAATCCAATCGGTTGATTTGGTCATAAAGACCCAGATGAAGGGAAACAATAAATATAAGCTTGATCCAAAACTTTTATTGCCCCCAAAACGTTTTTAATGGTCAAAATTCATTCAACATTGTTTCCTGTAATGTGGTCCACTGAAAATTGAGATATACTTCATTTTTTTTTCATATCATAAAATGATATATAAAAATAGATGGACGGTATATATGGATGACACACATACATCATGGTGGACCCCACAAAACACCGACTACTAGCCACTTGGGAGTTACAAAGCTTCTTCAAGAAGCTATCTGTCTGTGGTGTAAAGCTTCTTCAAGAAGCTAACTGTCCGTTTTTTTCCTACTTAGTAAATTATGTAGGGCCCATTTTGAACTTTTTTTGGTTTATCCACACCATCCATCAGTTTTTTTTATCCGAACTTACTCAATCCGATCCGACTCGGATCGAGTTCGGGTCGAGACCTACAAATTTCGAACCTGGTCGAGTTGGACCAAATCCGATCCGACTCGGTCCGATGCCCAGCTCTATCGATAGCCATTAAAGCAACTATAAACAAAATGAAAATAGTTATAGTCATATGTTAAGAGGTTAATTTGAAGAAAGTGATGAATGAAACCGTATATTGGATTTGAGTTTTGAAACATATTTTATCATCGTTGGTGCCACATGATGGATGGATCTAGATTTGATCATTTAAATATGACTCCTGTAATTGAGATATCACAAAAATACAACTAAACCTGACAAATCATAATGTGAAAATATCATGATTAATGGGTGAAGAAGGAACCTACCTTTTGTAACGCCCCGAAAATCGACACTTGAGTATAGAGACTCTGGTCCCGAGTTCCCGGGTGTAAGCCAAATGAAAATGCACATGTGACTTCGTTCATATTCACATTTATTTCACACACGAGCAATCAGAGTAACACAATTCAAATTAGCGTATCCAAAGCGAGGTAGAGATAACAAAAATCAATAAATATAAGGCTAACTGTCAAAATACAATAGAAAAAATAGTCATGTCCGCTCAAATGAGGATTATACAAGTCACAATATACATACCGAAAATCAACATAGAAAGTACGTCCACTGGAGATCTCGATATCACCTGCATCAATAACATCGTCTGGTTGGTGTTTTAAAACAGTCCCAGGTGAGAGTGGGTAGCTAACTCAGTGGTTCCATTAGTCCTAAGTTACACATGTTATCAACCCAATTAGTACAGGTAATGATTAAAAAAACAAACATTTCCTAAATACTCTTGTTAAATGCACGAATGAGGTTATGTAATGATGCATGCATATTTCAATCCAGCACTCCCTCACACGTGACTTCAATACCTATTTTACAAATGTCAACACTCCCTCATCATCCGACTTCAACACCAAATCGCCGCATCCTGTCTAATACAATGCGATTGATGCGTATGTTAGCCGAGTAATTATTAAGTTTCATTCATCCAACATATTGGTGAAACTAAGATATCGACATTATATCATGAGTCCTTATCCGGATCACGTGTCTCGTTGCCGCACGTAGCGGCTTCTTACTAATGTCCTTGATCTAACTTTAAGTATCACCTGTTTATCCCACCAATCAACAATTTCAAATGTACAACATAATACCCAAAGGTATGAAGATCAACCCGGTATGAGTTGTCACCCAATACCGAGTACGATCACTTAGTTCCGAGGTGCGGGCTTGTCACATAAAACCAAAATACATAAAGGAAATGTTCGTCACCCAATTACATTCACGCTTGGGTCGTTCGAACGGTACTCTGACATGGAACCATCGGCCAGGTAATTTGACGGGGGCCATTCGAACAATAATCTATCACTTCATTAGTGCTGATTGGTTACTACAAGGAGACTCGTCACTCCAGTGTAGGCCGATAGCTCGGACACGGTGTCCCATACCACCATGTCCGGCTCATGAGTCTTAGTGAGATTGTATCGCACTAACGATTATGAATAAACCCATCCATTAAGAACGAGGTATCTTAGATTCTATTTAGTCGTGTCACACATTTTGAACATACATTATCAGTTGACTAGTGGACTAATTTGATTGATCTGAGAGAACCCCGGAGAAACCGGCATTGGGTGCAAGCGTCCCGTGTAATCCAACTACTATCGGTTGTCCGTGTTTAACCTGGGTCAATCGAACAAGCCTAGGGTGACTAAGCTAACTCGGGCCACCCCTTGGTTTGAGCAATTTACTGACTGACCCAACATCATAAGCAATTCAACAACACAAACACTTGGGCATTCATCAAACATGTGAGCCTTAATAGAGTAATACATTCATTGGAGCAATTAATCAAACACGTGAGCATCAACAAATCAACGCATTTAATCTAGAGTTCAATCAAACATGTGAGCATCATTAGAATAACAAGTTTAATCACTTCGACATTTTATCAAATATGTGAGCATGCATAAATAAGCAATGACACATATTATAATCAAACATGAAATATGAACATGCTGGCTTGTAACATCTTGAAATATTGCCATTTTGGGTTGCCAAAAAAATCTTTAAAAAAAAATAACTAGCCTACGTCATCACTCACTAACCTATGATGCTCAAAGTGAGCCTATACGTGAGTGGTACTGATAAAGGACCGCGCAAATAAGATTAATCAACTGTAGAAAGCCAACGAATCCAACCGATCATTTAAACATCGAGTTTAGTCCCATGATTTGTTCACGTATGACCCAAAATCTAGCCAACTTATCACTGACCAATCGAGATAACTGTAACCAAAAAAAGACATACTTAAAGTCGAGACAACTATGGGTCGGATCTTGATTAATAAACCAAATCAACCTGGTTACTCATTTAGCTTAAGAACCAACGATCTAGAGTGATCATTACTGAATCACCATTTTCGCTAATTTCAAATAGGTCACACTATGAACTTAGTTAATCCAGACCTTAACAACTGCGCCCAAGAAATCTCTCTACCCAATTCATTCAAAAAATGCCCCGATTATCCGAACAAGTTCTAGACTGATCGTTAGTAGGCCACTAGTTTCAAAATTATAGAATAATGTTCGTCTCACTGAGCTTGATGTCCATCACGAACAGTGGGCCCAAACGATGCCTCGAACCGTACAACTTGGATCGTGAAGGTAGAGCTTGAAAGGCGCGACTCTCTGGGACTTGTAACCTGAAACTTAAGTGAGTTGCCCCGCCACTAAAATGGTGAAGTTGTGACATTTCTAACCGTTGAATTGCAATCAAACTCGGGCCATGAGTCTGAGATATTTCCTTACTCATATCCGTATAATCGGGGGCCCGATCGAACATCGGTGACCGTTGATCGCAAATTAGGCCCCCGCGGCAAATTTAGTCATTTATTTGCCACCAAACTCGGAACAACCCTTCATCTAATAATGAGACACATGCCTCATTACATAGGGGGTCACTGGGATGGCCCCAGGGGCCAGAAATCTACCCATTAGGGATATATATGTTGGAATTAGACTACCTAGGGCCATTTGGACTAATTTCCAAACTATATAAACTCTAAAACCTCTATCCCACACTTCCATATGAATTTTTCTGCAAGTGGAAGAGAGATAGGAGAGAGTAGAGAGAGAGAGAGAGAGCAGAGTGTGAGGAAGAGCTCCAAGAGGCTAAAAATTAGGGAATCTCCCTCCCCTACATCAATCCCGCATCGGAGCTTGCAACCCCACTGCTGCGGAGGCAGCTCACCAGAAATCGGAATGTATCCTTCCAACCTTCTTTCAGTTTTTAGTGCATTAGGCCATTGACATGTGTCCTAACATGCAAATCCTATTGACACAGGGCTCCGACACACAAATTCGTGGGACTGGCACCTTGGGAGCGGCTCATCAAGCTGTCAAACCATTCTAGGTGCGGACCATTATTTGTCACGCCCCAAACTTGGAAACCGGGTTCACAAAATTTTTGTTCGCCCAATCCGGTGCCGACAGCCTCCGTAGTACCCCATTCTCGGTTCCCAGCATCCATACGCCAGATTCCGATCCTGGGATCCTACAAGGAGGATTTTTCAACGTATATTTAACTTGTAATAAGCATAACCACAAGTTTACCCAAATCACAAAGGCAACATCATCATCACATATCCACTAATATAAACAGTTGAATACAATGCTGAAAGGAAAAAATATATATATATCAAAATCAAAGCTCCAGAAGTCCGCTGCACGCTCTAAGTTCAACGCTGCTACGACCTAACGCCACCTTCACGCATCTATCATGTATAAGCTTATAGAAAGCTTAGAGGTAGTGTAAGTGTGTGCGATGCACATGCCAAGTATCCAATACAATGCCATAATCATACAATATCGGAAGTACAGGCAAGATCATGAATCAAACGATATCAGAGTAAGCGGAAATACTGACAAGTCCATAAGTCATACAATTTCAGTACGCAATACAGATCAACTATGCAAATGAGGAGTCATAGAGAGCCAAATATCATATGCCGAGGGTACAATGCAATATGTAAATCCTGCTAAGTCCGTCTAAGCCATATAAGTGCAGAAACGTAGCAATCCAAAATGTCATATGCCACGGATGAAATGCAATATACGATGCAAATGAAATGACCAAACTGGAGTGAAGTCGGGATGACAATATGTTGTATCACAGGCTACGGGGTCCATCATAGAGACTTCTATCCAAACCAGTCCCATACCTAAATTTGGATAGTCAGACTCAATGTGTTAAACTCTTGATCACAGGTTACTCACGTTTCAACCGAAATCCTAGCCAAGCGAATGTACACGTAACAAATAATTACGCACCACCAGCCCGAGTGGATAGTGAATGAATGAATGAGTATGCAATTCCTGCTCAATAAGTCCACATATCAGTACGGTTCCTCTCTAGGATCATCACCGGGGTCTAGTACACTCCACACTGACTGCCGCCTCCCTAGCCGCACAGCCCAGCGAGTGGAAGAGACCACACTATCCGCCTGACCAGTAGTCTGCCAATACCTACTCGGCTCGTCGATAGCGAACCCATTTACGAGCTGATCAAACTCAGCCTAGCTTACAACCCCCTCACTCGGGCAAATAAGGCCACACCCCCTCCCAACTGACCACGATACAGTGGGAGACGCGACCTAGGTATTCGGCACTCGGGCGCTCATGTATCCACTCGGTCTAGACGTTGGGACATCTCCTGGCCTCGGAGGTTTAGGGACTTTCACCCACGGACATCCAAAGTGCCCAGATGCTCGAACCAAACATTTTCGGTGTCCCATCTGGTCATCCACGATGTGCCTGTGGAGGTCATGACCCTGATGTCACTAGGGCATACAATGATCATGTCATACATATGCGAGATGCATGAGTCACACCATCCAGTCATACAACAATCCTGTCATGTGAGTAACTCCTATTAGTGAGTCCCATAAATAGTCTGCCCAATGACATATGATATGATCAGTCACTACTCATATCAAGCATACATATGATGCGTATGAGCATGAGTCATGGAATTATACTAAGCATGTTATAAAGTGATGAACTATCAACAAGTATGGGCCTATCGATGGGCCCTAAGGAGAGTTACAATGCAGACATTTAACCAACATTGTACTTACAATGTGGGCATCAAACCATCATTGCTCCAAAGGCATGGCCTGTCATAAACATCATTACACAAACCATGGTGGAATCACACATTGCAATGGACCTTATGTACATCCCATTGGGCCTCAAATATATCAAATGGGCCGCAACACATGAGCCTCATATATATCAAGGTGGGCCTCAATAACGGGCCTTATATACATTAAGGTGTGCCTCAACAATGGGCCTCATATATATCAAGGTGGGCCTCAACAACAGGCCACAAATACATCAAGATGGGCCTCATCACATGGGCCTCATATATATCAAGATGGGCCTCAATGAACAGGACACAAATACATCAAGATGGGCCTCATAAGGCAGCCCATGATTTGGCAAAAATAGATGGACAGTGGGTCAAATACATACATCATGGCCGGTCCCACGTGCTACGGTGGACGGCATGGATAAAACATGCATCATGAGGGGTCCACAGCCGCTGGACGGTGTGGATATATGCCACATAAATCAAGGCAGGCCCCACAGACCTTGGTAACGTCACTCCAGCAGCCATATAGCTAGAGTGAGGTCCACCAACCATCCCACCTCCCACACGTGGGGACGGTGAGGATAAAACACTTACCTTAGTGGGTCCCACGTGGGGCCCACCATAACATTTATCTACCTTTCAATCTGTTAATAAGGTCACACAGACCCAGATAAAGAGGAAAAATAAATTTCATAATGATTCAAAACTTCTGTGACAACCCAAAAGGGTTTCAATGGCATACGCTCAATCCCACGGTTTCCTGTCGTGTGGGCCACTTGAGTTCCACATAGTGCTGATTTTTGGGGGGGCCCACTGGTTAGAGGGGACCCAACAAATGCACGGTGTTGATGATCAACACACATCATGGTGGGGCCCACGGTCCCTGCCCACCGTTCCACGCAGCAGGACGCTGCTGGCATCCTCTAACAGTCAGCAGCAGCAACACTTACTGTTGCTCTCTCTTTCATTTTTTTCCTTAGGTTTTTCTTAGGTGGGGCCCGTATCAGTAAAATCCACCCCACCCATTGGTTTTTACTGCTCAAGACAGATCAAATGAGCCCCCTATTCAACATGTTTCGGTGTATAGAAATATGAGAGTGGATTTCAACGGTAAAACCACTATCCTCTATGCTATGGCTCACCAAATGATCGGATTGGCTTCATTTTTCGGCTCAACGCCTAAAATGAGTTGGAGAATGGAATGGATGACGTGGATTAAATCCATACATCAAGGTGGGGCTTGCAGGAGCAACCCACCAAAAAGCTTAAATGTATATATTATATATATATATTTTTGCTGCGAGTACATCTCACTGTCTGCTCACACTCACAACGCCCACGTCCAGCGTCCCTGGATGCTGGACGAACGGCGTGGATATGTCATCAAGGTGGGTCCCACATAGACGTGGCCCACTTGATCTATATCACTTTAAAATTTGTGTTTTTCCAACATCCATAAGGTAGGGCCCACATGGCTTAGACGACATAGATCTAACACGTCCATCAAGTGGGTCCCACGAAGGTGGACAATAAGGATGAATTGCATACATCAAGGGGCCAAAATCAAGAGAAAATGGAGAGAGAAAGAGCGAGATCGGGTGATGGAGGGACCCCAACACTATGGGCCCTCCCTTTCCATGCATTCAATCATACATCAAGTGGGTCCCAATACATGTGGGCCCACCAAATCAAAATCAATGGTGGAGATTCATTCTCCATCAAAATGGATGGTCTAAATGACCTCTTTCAAACTTAGAAAAGTAAACATCATGATGGGGTCCATGGAGAATGGCCCTATCATGTAATGATCATGAGAATTAAGGTGGGCCATCGGTCACATCTAGGGTCCAAAGTAAGATTCATACCATCAATCGATAGGCCTCACTTGGCCCATCATAAAAACATGAAATCTAGGCCTATAGAAACACCCACCGTTCAATCTTCTTGGTCCGATGGAATGTCGATCTCCTCGTGCCTCTCTTTGATGGAGGGTGATGAGAAATGAAGGGCGATGATGAAGTGTAACAGCCCACGCCCACACTGTATGATATTGTCCGCTCTGGGCACAGCCCACACGGTTTTGTTCTCGAAATTTCCTCGAAAAGGCCTCATACAGTATAGGGTGGCAACTCCACATATAACCACCACAACTTCAGACGACACTTCTGATGTGGGACAAAGCTTTACCTTCACTGTATGCACTGTAGCCTGCCAACACAGTAGCCTGCCAGCCACACAGTAGCCTGCCAACCATCTTGGGGCCCGCCCACATGTGACCACAGTGACTGGACGTCACAATATTCCCCACCGAGGGCAGAGTCATCCTCGGATCTAATACCATTTGTAACATCCCACGCCCACACTGTATGATATTGTCCGCTCTGGGCACAACCCGCACGGTTTTGTTCTTGAGATTTCCCCCAAAAGGCCTCATACAGTATAGGGTGGCAACTCCACATATAACCACCACAACTTCAGACGACACTTCCGATGTGGGACAAAGCTTCACCTTCACTGTGTGCACAGTAGCCTGCCAGCCATCTTGGGGCCCGCCCACATGTGTGCCCTCCCACATGTGACCACAGTGATGGGACGTCACATGAAGGATTTTGGGAGAGGAAGTGAGCCACACACATACACTTTTCTCTCTTGAAATGCTTAGACGTGCACTTTTTTCTTTCTTCTTTGGTGTTGCTTGAAAATTGTGAAGAGAAAGAGAGAGAAAAATGGTGGTTGTAAGAGCGGTGATGGATGTGCGGTCATAGCTGTACTTGACATGTATGGGTATGTAAGAGAGAGAAAGGGAGAGAGTTGACTTTGGGGTTGCCCTTGTACTTGACATGAGGTGATTGATTGATTGATGGGACGTGATGTAGAGATTCTCTTGAGATTGCAAATGCGCAGTATTTTCCTTGAACTGAACGCAGGCCCACATCTCCTGGCCTGAGTATCGGATCGGTATGCAAGACGTGGCGTTGGAACCGCGACGACGGTGCGGTCGCAATGGTATAAGTCTCGGATTGAGCTGACTCAGATCTACGAGATATGACTTAGGGTCACGTGCAAACGCCGATAACAGATTGCGGGTCGCTGAAATTCGATCGAGAGGACCGCGGAAGCCTACGGAACAGTACATGCTAGGACACGGGTCTTACATTATCCTTAGGTGGCTGATTATCGAACCTAAGCTGAGTTTAATGATTGTATTTGTTAAAATTGCTTTGCATGATTGATTTATGAGGAATCTGCTACTAATTACTTCTTTACAAATCTATTTAAGCATGTTTAGAGAAATTAATGCTTAGTTCCTTACCAAATAGACTAAGTCATTCGAATGTTACCTTCTTTCCTTGCCTTTTCTTATTATTATGTGAAATTGAAATTAGATCATCCCCAAATCTGAAGCAATTTGGGGGAAATGTGTTGCATGTCTTCTATATATTTGATTTGGGTCAGATGTTCGCTGTTGTTTACATACATGTCTAAATTTTCTCCAAATAGGAGTAGTTTGTGATCTTCCTACGTTATTAAGCAATTTAAGCCCTATATAAATGCATGTCTAAACTTTCTGCAACTAGGAGTAGATCATAATTCTCTTTATAATCCCAAATAATTTAAATCTTAATTATAAGCATGCCTAAATTCTTCTGTAATTAGGAATAGTTTATGATCTTCCTTAAATATTAAGTAACTTAGATCCCTTTTTAGGTTGGCCAGCGAAACTACAAGACTCGTACGGGTAGCCCCACCGGTTGGGCTGCTCAACGACCAATTTGAACAATTTAGGTCGAAACGTGTAGCTGACAGTAGTTGGACTATGTGGGATGCTCGTACCCAATGTCGGGTGTTTCGTAGTTCGCCTGAATTGAACAAATTGGCCCACTAATTGACCAACCATGTGTGTTAACCATATATAGTCATGCCTGCCTGAATCTGAAGCACCACATAGCTTTGAGAGGCCTACTAATAACTGTTAGTGATTCGATCCCACTAAGACTCATGAGCCGGGCATGGTAGATGAGACGATGTATCCGAGTTGTTGGCCTACGCTGGGGTGATGAGCCTCCCCGTAGTGACCAGTTAGCAACCAAGTCTCGGGAGCCGGGCATGGTGGAATGGGACACTGTGTCTGAGTTATCGGCCTACGTTGGGGTGACGAGCCTCCCTGTAGTGACAGCGAGCACAGGAGATGACAAGTCCTTGTTCGAATGGCCCCCGTCAAACTACCTGACCGATGGTTCCATGTCAGAGTACCGTTTGAACAACCCAGCATGAATGGAATTGGGTGACGAGCCCTTCCTTGTAGTGATTTGGTTATGTGGCAAGCTCGCACATCGAAACTGAATGATCATAATCGGTGTTTAGGTGACGACTCATACCGAGTTGACACTCAGACCTTTAGGTATCATGCCTTACCTTTGAAATTATTGATTTATGAGACAAATGGATGATACTTAAATTTGGATCAAGGATCGCAGGTTCAGAGCTGCTACGGCCGCCCTGGGCAAAGTGATATGGGTAAGGCCATTGATTAAATGGAGGTGTTTCAGCTTCCCCAATCTTGCTGGATGAACGGACTTAATTAAATACTCGATTAACATGAATATTCAAGCATTGCATTAGCTAGGTTGACGACTCGGCAGTCGAGGTCGCATTGAGGGAGTGTTTGTCATTTGTGATCGTAAGATGAACTTAATTAAATACTCGGTTAACATGAATTTCATACATATGCATTAACAAGAATAGCTAGGAACTTTGTGTTTAGATGTTTTTCATTAATTTCACATATGGAATTGATAACTTGTGTAACTTATTGCTAATGGAACCGACTGAGTTTATCACTCACTCCCACTCTAGGACGGTGTTTTAAAACACCAACCAGACCTCATCTTGGATGCAGGTACCACAGAGCCTGACATGCTGGATGAGGTGGCCATTGCATAGTCTATTTTAATTCCAAGAATTACTCAAAGCCTAGGTAAAATGAATTATAGAACCTTGCTTCCGCAAAGCATAAGTGACACCTAGGATATCGGGAGTCAAGTATCTACTCGGCCCCCGAAATCCGTGGTGTTACATAGCTATTTATAAATCATTCACCATAAGAAATCATTAACTAAGACTCTCAAGGGTCGATAAATGGAAACCTAGACATAATGGTCTGCACCTTTGCAATGATTCGCCTGACTCAAATAGCTCCTATGATTAAGGATTTAGGAAAAATCACAAATTCTTATACAAACACCAAGAACTATATGAGATTCATGCAATTCATCCTAGAAAAATCTAGGTTGGGAAACGGGATTTGTTTCTTACCTCCTAATCGCGAGAGGGGTGAATTAGGCGGAGGAAAAAGATCAAGGCTAAGGCTTTGATTGGAGGAACTTGATGAAGGGAAGCACCAAAATCTCCCCACTCCTACTCTCACTCTTCTTCTATTCTTCTTTCTCTTTCTCTTTCTCTCCTTTGACAAAGGAAAATTCGTATGGGGAGAGGGGGTGTGAAATGAAATGGCATTTATAGTGCCAGATGTTGCATAAATGGCCCCAATGGCCCTTTATTCATTATACTAACCCTGGAGGGGGTTGTTTCCAACCAATGGGACCCGCTGGGAGTTGTATGGTTCAATCTAAGCCATGGGATAATTGTCCCAATGAGAGATATCTATATTCAAAAATCATTTGATGATCGAACTTGCTGATTAACCGGGATGACCCTAACTTAGGTCGACGGTTACCGATGATCAATCGGGGTCGTGGCTACACGGATATGTGTGGAAAAATATCTTTAGTCGGTACCCCGACTTTGGCCATGAATCAACTGTCTGAAAGTTACAACTTTGCGAAAGAGTAGAATGTTTGTTTCACTTAAGTTTCAGGCTTCAGCCTAAGGTATTCGAGTATTTCAAAAACTCGGCCTCTAGCCAAAGTTGAACTGTTCTGGATACTTTATTGATTTACCACCTGCGATGGACGTCAAGCCCATTAAGAAGAACGTCTCTCTATAGGCTTGGGTTTAGTGGCCCACTAATAAGCGGTATAGGGTTTATTCAGATAATAAGGGCATTTCTGGAATGAATCATATATCAAGATTTCTTGTGTGCAATGATTAGGGTTTGAATTAATTATGTTCATAGTGTGGCCTATTCACAGCTAGCGAAAATAATGATTCAAACATAATCACCCTAAACCGTTGGTTCTTAGGTTAAAATAATACTGGGTTAGTTTGATTTGTTATTTAAGATCTAACCCCTATTTGTCTCAGCTTTTGGTACGTCTTTATTTAATTACGATTTTCTTAATTAGTCAGTGATAGGTTCGCTAGATTTGGGCCCTAGATGAACAAATCACGTGATTAAACTCGATGTTTAAGTGATAGAGTAGATTCGTTGGCTTCCTATGGTTGATTAATCGAATTTGTACGGTTCTTTACTGGTACAACCCTTCGTATATGCTCACTTCGAGCATTAAGGGTCAGTAAGTGACAATGTAGGCTAAGTATATTGAATTTTTTAAAGAATTTTTAGAAATCCAAAATAGTGAAAAGCTGGGACGTTACACCTTTTTGTCATAAGTATGTACGAAGATAAAGTGGTTCAATGTCAGACCACACCTAATTCGCTCCCCTCAACCAAGATATGAGAGGAAAGTCGATGCTCTACAAAAAAAAAAAGTAGGCTTAAAACCGCATTCTTTGAAATTTCCCCTTTGAAACGAGACTTAAGATGTTGATTGGGGTCATGTGTAGTTATCTAAACTGCTGATCTGATGAAATACAACTACTTCGATGGTAAGTACAGAGTATGAAGAAAAGATTTAAAAAAATCATAAAGTACACTAATAGAAATACGGGACTGTTCAGTCCCACGTGAGGTTGGTTTGGTCCAACTGAATGTGCATAAAATAGTCCAGTAAAAAATAATGATTTTTGGAATTAATTTAACTCAACACTTAGGTTGGACCGAATATTGAAGAAATTCGGCTGCAATAGAGAGACCTAGTCGGTGCGACTAAAGTGATGTTTAGCGTAATCGAAGGCTACAGCTGGTGCGACCGAAGCGTAACAAAAGTGCATAAAATTGAAGTCGGTTCCAAGTCAATGCAAAAGTTTCATATTTAAATGGGTGTTTTAGGCTCTTCCAATTGGGTTTGGGATAAAGACCTAGGGGTGGTAGAGCTTTCACGGAGCTGACATTCTTCTTCGATCCCTTAAATCTAGTTTGTCTTTTTATTTTTTATTTTTAAGATCATAGCCATGCTAGGTTAATATCTTAATTAAGGCTAAGGGATGGAACTTGTAGTTCAATTACAATATTTAGTTTATTTGATTCTATAAAATGTAGCGAATGATGATAATATGTTGAAATAGATTTGGATTTTACTTTAAAGCCTTTGTGTTGTTTCATCTTTGATCCATTGTCAACTCCGGTCACATTGAATACTTGAAAGTGCAATTACAATGTTCTATTAGAAAATGATTTAATATATATAATTAATCGATTTAGTGTCACTTGCGGGTACTGTAACGCCCTGAAAATTGGGGGTCGTGCATACGCTCAATTCCCGAGTTCCAGGACATCACTTATATCCGATTTTTTTATTAGTTTGCGTTTAATCAAGTTTAATTGCGGAGCATGGAATTACTTGGAACATAAAACACAATCACAACTAGTCTACTGAAATGAAAGGGGTTAATATATACATGTCCAAAAGAATATAAATGGGCCGCACAAGGCATTGCCCAACAAAATCACAAAAGAATGACAAGTCTAAAAGAATAGTGCGCTGAGTCTACCACTCAGCGACCCAAAACCTGTCCACTAGGCCGATGGAGGACCGTCCATCAGCTGGAAGTAGGACAACTCGTCCTCCTCGTCTAAGCTCGTGCCGCCAGGTTCCTCATACTCCTCGTCACTTACAACTACGAGAGAGTCTGGTTGGTGTTTTAAAATACCATCCCAGAGTGGGAGTGAGTGATCAACTCGGTGGGTGCTATTAGTCTTAAGTTGTAACAGGCATCAATTATATTATGAACTTAATGAAAGACAATCATTCATAAATGCATAACTAATCTTGTTACTACATATGCATGATAGATGATATGATGCATGCCCTCGCCACAACACTCCCTCAAGCGACTCCGTCTAATGATCGCGTATGAACAACACTCCCTCATTGCGATCTCGACTGCTGAGTCGCCACCCTAGCTAGTGTGATGCGATGATAGTGTTAGCCGAGTTCTTAGTTAATTCTATTCATCCAGTAGATTGGAGAAACTGTTACACCCCACGTATCAAATGCCCTGAACTGGTTGTGAGGCTAAGGCCCCCCAACGTGTGAGGCCAAGACCCCGCGATCATTGATCCCGTCGGGTTCCCCATCCTCGACTTCAAGCACATGGGAAGTGCTGAGAAAAAGGATCGTTCGCGGTCACTACAGGGAGGCTCGTCACCCCAGCGTAGGCCGACAGCTCAGACACAGTGTCCCATTCCATCGTGCCAGGTTCATGAGTCAATAGATCTGTTTCAATTTGATTATCGATGGGTTACAACGGTTGAAGGGTGTTCCAGGTTCCATACAGGCGTGAGTAAGCAGGGTTAACAAATGAAGTTGGTCATTAAGTAGACTACACAGCACGAATTCAGGCGAGCACGTGACAGATGACATCGGGTATGAGTGACCCATGTAGTTGAACTACTGCCGCCCATACACACCTACCCAAATCCACGGGTTTAGTCTCTGGATAGTCCTACCAATGGGACCACCTACACTCTCCTCATAATCCTGACCAACCCAAGGGTTTGATGAAAATCCACAACATGCCAGCGGTCAGGGTCATCGACTAACATAAGCAATACCATGCATCCATATTTTCCAACGTACAATTCAAATTTTCCTACAAAACAAGCTAACATTATTATGAAACAAAGGTGCATGTGTGGTGTGTGGGTTAGTGAGGAAGTCAAGCATTTCATACATCTCCTATAACCAAAATGCACAAGAGTTAATGAATCATACATGCTATGAAGGCAACATCATAGAGGAACCAAACAAGTCATGAACATGCAATCATCCATCTATACCAAATCATGTGAGAAGCAACAAACATTCCCTAACTATTCTATGTACATTGAGAGGATCAAGGGTAAAGTCTTTCCTAGGTTTCCTCTAAATTCTCCAAGTACATCATCCAAGCATTCAAAATCATTAGATTCGTAGTAAATTGGTGCTAGGCTTCCTAAGGATAATAGTCCGCACCTATGGATCGTTGAAGACTTGGAAAACGACCTAGGAGTGTGGATTTTGGGTTGATCGGCTGGAATTTGTAAAGCAAACACTTGCAGGTTAGAACTCCATGCAAAACCCTTCTCATCACAAGGGTTTCAAGGAAGGGGATGAGGGATCACACCTAGACGATCAACGGAGCGATTCTTGTGGTTGTGGTGTAGGGTTTTTCTTTGGAGAAGGGATAGGGAGTTGTAAGATTGTGTTCCCTTGGGCTCACCTCGATCTATGATTCACCATTTCTCTTACCGTCACTCTCTTTCTTCACTCTCCCTAGCTCTCTTTCTTCTCTCTTTACTCTCTCCCTCTTTCTCTCTTTCTGCCCTTTGAAAATAGAAAATCGTATGGGAAGAGGGGTGCCCCAAATGAGGCCCTTTTATAATGTCAGATTTGGTGCCAATGGCCCCAAGTGTTGGGTTTTTATTATACGAACCCTATGAGAGGGTTTTTCTAGCCTCTAGGGCCCACTATAGGGTATAGGAGTCGATACCCACCATTAGATAGTTGGCCCTAGTGATGATCTACGTATGGATATGATCGGCCCGCCATTTGGATGTGCTGATCGACATATATGATTAGAAGTCTATTCAACGGTCACCGATAGTCGATTGGGGCCGCAGCTATACGGATATAAGCAGGGAAATATCCTTACTCCACGTGTGAAGTTTGGTCGTAAAACTGACGGTCCGAAATCCTCAACTTTGCATGAGAGTGGACGACCCAATTCACTTAAGTTTCAGCTTATTCCTTTAGGGTATTTGCACATCTCATGTACTCATCCTTTGGCTCAAGTTGAGCGGTTCTGGGCACTACCCAGGTCCGACTCCCGCGATGGACGTCGAGCCCAATAAGACGGACATTACTTTATAATTTTGTAACTAGTCGCCCACCAACGAGCGGTTTAGAGCTTGTTTGGAAAATCGGAGCATTTCTGAAATGAATTTGGTAGTGAGATTTCTCGTGGGCACTGATTAGGGTTTGGATTAACTATGTTCACAGTGTGGCCTATTTATAACTAGTGAAAGTGGAGATTTGGTCATAATTACTCTAAACTGTCGATTTTAGGCTACAAGAGTAACGGGCTTAATTTGGTCTATTAGCCAAGATCCGAGTCTTATCTGACTCAGCTTCGGTTAGATCTTCAATTTAGTCATGATTGTCTTGATTAGTTAGCGATGGGTTGGTTAGATTTGGGTCATATGTGAGTAAATCATGGGGCTACACCTGATGTTCAAGTGATCGGACAGATTCGTTGGCTTCCTACAGTTGATTAAACGAGCTTGTGCGGTTCTTTACTAGTTTCACCTGTGTTTAAACTATCATGGAGTGTTAATGGTCATTAAGTGATATTATAAGTTAATTAATAAAAAAAATTCAAGGATTTTAGAAATCCAAAACAGTGAAAATCTATGACGTTACAATCTACCCCCCTTAAAAACAATTTCGTCCCCGAAATTGCCTAAGGGTAATAAGTAAAGATATTATCATTTTATTTGCTTAAGTTTTGTTGGTTTCGGGTTTACATACGTTTTAGGGTATATAATAAATACGCTGGTCTAGCTCTTTGTGATCTACCCCCCTTAAAAGTTTTCACCTTCGAGGTTTGAAAATGAATGTCAAAATCATCATTATCGTGCTAAGTGTTTGATGATAAAGTTTACCTAAGAGCGGTATATTCTACTCTTTTATGATTGGGTTAACACGGAAAGACAGTCGTGGTAGGCTTTGATCCCACACGTTGATCCTCTGCCTGACCAGGGTAGAAAGATCGTTGTATCCCTTCGTAGTCCTGGTAGATCCTGGTCTTCTGCTCGGTCAAAGAAGTGAGTCCATTGGTAATCGCATAGGATTGAGAATTGAGTCAAGTCGCGAATGCTTCACAGGTGTATACTTTTGTAATTCCGTTGTCCGATCAATCTAAATGTTTAACCATCATTGGAAAGTTTAAATCTCCTATTTATAAGGTTGTCCTTTGGGTTTTGGTCTACAAGAGTCCTCGTTTTAATTTTGTATCCAAATTGGGGGTTAATAAATCTCTCGATATGCTATGGTCAAAGATCACCCTAAAAAGTTTCTAAAGGCACAAAATTTTATATGAATTACCATTTCAATCTTAGGGCTAGTGGGTTATGAGTAGACTACACTTCGGTTTCATAAATTTCAAGAATGAAGGAATAATCGAAAGTTTTAAGGTATTCTGATGGTTTGAAGTGCTAATAACGCTAACAAGGACACAGTAAGGCAATCATACATACAAGCATTCATAAGGCGACAAGAAAATTCCAAGGCAATCCATACATTCATATTGGATTCAAAGTGCCATTATATGACATCCTAGATTTTCACTGTTTTGGATTTTAAAAAATCCTTAAAATCTTTCTTTGAGTAATTAACTTATATTATCACTTACTGACCATTAGCACTCGACGTTTGCTTATACACAGGTGGACCAGTCTGATCATGATCAGACCGTGTGCAGGCATCAAGTCAGATGATCGGTTTGTATTCGGCGACAGCTTGTGCAGGCCGTGCAGCAGCCGAGGAAGGTCAGAAAAATCTAAAAATTTAGGGAACCGTAGATCTCACTGGGCTTATGGTCTATCGTGGACCACGGACCCAGTGGATACCCAAAAATAAACTATTCATGCTGTCCCAGCGGCACTTGCCAAATGCACCCCATCAATGCCAGAATTGGAATCTGGCACTTGTAAATAAAACCGAGATACCAGGCTTTCCAGCCGTTGAATTTCTTCTAAATTTACGGTGAGGGCTTAAAATATTTTTCTACACCCGCCCCCAGAATCTGGGACCCGATCGTGAAATGGTGACCGTTGATCGCAAATCGGACCATTGTGGTAAAACCCCGCATCCGTTTGCCCTGAAATTTTGCATGGCCCTTCATCAGGCCATGAAGCACCTATCCTATAAATTTTGTGACCAGGGACCCATCATAGTAACCCCGTAACTCTTTTAGCCTAAAACCGACGGTTTAGAGTGAGCGTGATCAAATCTCCACTTTCACTTGTTATAAATAGGTCACACTATAAACATAGTTAATCCAAACCCTAATCATTGCCCACGAGAAATCTCAATAACTAATTCATTATAGAAACGCTCCGATTTTTCAAACAAGATCTAAACCGCTCGTTGGTGGGCCACTAGTTCAAAAACTATAAAATAATGTTCATCTTACTGGGCTTGACGTCCATCGCGGGAGTCGGACTTGGGTACTGCTCGGAACCGCTTAACTTGAGCCAAAGGACGAGTGCATGAGAAGTGCAAATACCCGAAAGGAATAAGCTGGAACTTAAGTGAATTAGGTCATTCACTCTTATGTAAAGTTGAGGATTTCGGATCGTCAGTTTACGACCAAACTTCACACGTAGAGTAAGGATATTTCCCTACTCATATCCGTATAGTCGCGGCCCCGATCGACTATCGGTGACCGTTGATTAGACTTCTAATCATATCTGTCGATCGGCACATCCAAATGGCAGGTCGATTGTGTCTATGCGTTGATCATCACTAAGGCCATCTATCCAACGGTGGGTATCGACTCCTACACCCTATAGTGGACCCTAGAGGCTAGAAAAACCCTCCTATAGGATTAGTATAGTAAAAACCCAACACTTGAGGCCATTGACACCAAATCTGACATTATAAAAGGGCCTCATTTGGGGCACCCCTCTTCCCATACGATTTTTCATTTTTAAAGGGGAGAAAGAGAGAAAGAGGGAGAGAGTAAATAGAGAAGAGAGAGAGCTAGGGAGAGTGAAGAAAGAGAGTGAAGGTGAGAGCAAGGTGGACCTTAGATCGGGGTGGGGCCCAAGGAGATCAACCTTTCTAACTCCCTATCCCTTCTCCAAAGGAAAACCCTACACCACGATCACAAGAATCGTTCTGTTGATCGTCTAGGTAAGATCCCTCATTCATTTTTCTTGAAACCCTTGTGTTGAGAAGGGATTGAGATGGATTTCTAACATGTAAATGTATGCTTTAGGGATTCCGGCCGATCGACCCCAAATCCACCCTCCTAGGTCATTTTTCAAGTCTTTAACGATCCATAGGTGCGGACTATTATCCTTAGGTGGCCTAGCACCATTTGTACCATGAGTTTAATGATTTTTGTTGCTTGGATGATGTATTTGGAGAACCTAGAGAAAACCTAGGATTTGGATGTTTGTTTGGGATTGTGTGAGATTGTATGTTTGCTTAGCTCACATGATGTTGTTCTTGCCTCTTACATGCTTGGTTACAATAGATGGTTACATGTTCATGTCCGGTATGTTTTTCTTATATGGTGCGGCTTTATAATATGTATGATTCATTGACTCTTGTGCGTTTCGGCTCTACTAGATGTAGGAAGTGCTTAATTTCCTCATTAACCCACACAACACACTTGCACCTTGTTTCATAATGTTGTTAGTTTGCTTGTAGAGAAATCTAAAATTATGTATGATAATTGTAGATGCATGATATTGCCCATGTTGATTGATAATACTGATGTTTAGCATGTTATGGATGATTATCAACCCTTGGGTTGGTCAGGAAATGAGGAGAGTGAGGGTGGTCCCGTTGGCAGGACTACCCTAGGGCTAAACCCATGGGTTTGGGAGAGCGCGGATGGGCGGCAGTAGTTAGACTACATGGGTCGCCTGTACCCGATGTCGTCTGTCGCGTGCTTGCCTGAACTTGTGCGGTATAGTCTACTTATTGACCAACCTTGTTTGTTAACCCTGTTTGCTCACACGTGTATGAAACCTGGAACACCCTACCATCGTTGTAGCCCACTGATAACCACTTGAATATCGATCCACAGTCTCGTGAGCCGGGCATGGTGGAATGAGACACTGTGTCTGAGTTGTCGGCCTACGCTGGGGTGACGCGCCTCCCTATAGTGACCGTGAGCGATCCCTTTTACTCAGCACTCCCCATGTGCTTGAAGTCAGGGATGAGGAACCCGACAGGATCAAGGATCGCGGGGTCTTGACCTCACACGTGGGGGGGCCTTAGTCTCGCAACTAGTTCAGGACATTTGATATGTGGGGTGTATCAGATTTTCTAACCTGCTGGATGACCGAACTTAATTAAGAACTCAGCTAACACGATCACATTTCATCACACTAGTTAGGGTGGCGACTCGGCAGTCGAGGTCGCTCTAAGGGAGTGTTGGTCATACGCGATCGTTAGATGGAGTCGCTTGAGGGAGTATTGTGGCGAGGGCATGCATCATATCATCTATCATGCATATGCATTAACAATATTAGTTACGTGTTTATGAATGATTGCCTTTCATTAAGTTCATAATATAATTGATGCTTGTTACAACTTAAGATTAATAACACCCACTGAGTTGATCACTCACTCCCACTCTGGGACGATATTTTTAAACACCAACCAGACTCACCCATAAATGCAGGTGATGCAGATTTGGAGGAGCCTGGAGACACAAGCCTCGAGGAGGAGGACGAGTTCTCTTACTTCCAGCTGATGGGCGGTTCTCCATCAGCCTAGTAGTCGAATTTTGGATCGCTGGGTGTCAGACTCAACTTATCATTCTTTTTGACATATTTTTATAATTTTGTTGGGCAATGCCTTGTGCGACTCATTTATATTATTTTGTGACTTGTATATGTTTAGCTTCTTCATTTCAGTAGACTAGTTGTGGTTGTGCTTCATGTTTCAAGAAATTCCATATTGCGCATCTAAACCTGATTAAACGCAAATTATTAAAGAAAATCGGTTATAAGTGACCCCGGGAACTCGGGAGTCGAGTGTATGCACGACCCCCAATTTTCAGGGCGTTACACATTAGTATGGCCAGTTACATCCTACAGTATGGATTACAAGCATTACTATATATGCTAGACAAAAAGGAATACAATCGAGTTAAGCAAAAGTTCTAACTATCCTTCGATTCATGCAGTTAGACTTAACTGACTTAGAGCAAACTACTAGCTATTAGTTAATTTACTATTCTCCCAAGTCGGACGAGATCGGGGGTGCTTCCTCCCCCCTTGCTGCAGCAGATCAGGGTCTTTATGACCCAATACATTTTCTTATTCCATTTTTCCTGTTTCGTTTGGTGCCTGGCTTGGCTCTCCTTGATCTCCGCTACCTCGGCCTTGAGTGCATCCAAGCGCTTGCGTATATCTGGGATGGTAAGGGGCTCCCTGCCAACTTCTTCAATCTCCTCAGCTCGTTCGGCCCCCTCAGCTCCACCCTCATCTTCATTCTTGTTTTCGTCCTCGTCACTCTCATCGCTCTTCTCTTCCTCTTCACCAGCATCCCTGTATTTGTCGATGTAGGCTTGTCGTTGCTTGGGGCTATTCCCATCTTATTCAACATGTCATCGCCCAGTAGCTGTGTCGGCATCGGATTTCCATCCAATCCGTCCACATCGTATTGTTGAGCCAACCGACAGACTAGGCGGCTAAATGGAAGGCACGCACTCTTCCTCGTAGCTCTTGCAGCCCGCACAATCTGGTGGAGTACTATGCTGGGGAGGCACACATCCTCTCCCTGTCCCACTTGATATAGGAACTCTACCATATAGCGAGAGCACTCAGAGCGGTTCAGTTGCCTCGGATACACATTTTGGGTGCAGATGTGATGAAACACTTGGTACTCTGGGCTAAGATTTGTCGAGCTCAGACCGACCTCTTGCTCCGCTCGCTTCCACTGGGCAACCTGTCCACACAAAAAGCGGGTCCGCTCTTTACGAGCTCGACTCGTATCCAAATCTTTCTCGGCGATCTGCACTTCCCTAGTAGCACTCCTCGTATACCGGCAATGACCTTCACCCCAATTGGGAACCTCTTGCCTCCCACTACCAAATCAAAGCCCAGTGGCTTGAATTAAGGGTTTCTAATCCGCATGTAGAAAGCCCTAGCTTGACCTTCATCTACTTGGGAGTCTCCATAGAATACTGGACCCCATCCCTTCTCCATAAGCCGATTGAGTAGGGCATACTTATCGAACAGATGCTCCTCCACGGAGGCTTCGAAGGAAACACTGCGTACGCAGAAATTTCCCATATCTTCAACGGGTGGTTGGGACGCTTGAATCGCGGGACCCTTTGAGAGTCATTTTTGTGCTTATCGGACTTCCGCGATTTCCTTCCCCTTTTGATCGGCCCTTAGCTTGCTTCGCCTTTCTGGGCTCGATCCCGGTTTGGCAGGAGTCGGCCTCTTCTTCCCCATAGGGTTGGGAGAAAGGAGTTGAGGTAACAGGGGATGGGTTTTGTGGGATTTGGAAAGGGGAGTTGGATGGGTTTAAGAAAGATGGATTTGAGGAATGGCTTGGAAATGAGTAGAGGAAAGGAGATTTGAGAGAAATTCGAAATAGGTTTTGAAGAAATGGTTAAGAAAGGGTTGAGATGGGTCATGAGATGGTGATTTGAAATGGGTTGGGGATGAGGGAGAGAAGTTGGGTTTGTGAAGAGGGTTGTGGAGAGGGAGACATGTGATGGATTGGGAGGTAGGAAATGTGAGTTGGGTATAAGGAAGGAGGGATGGGTTTTTGTAAAAGAAGCAATGGAGTGGTGGAATGGGTTAGGGAGATAAGAGATGTGAAAGGGAAGACGGTGGATTTAAAGATGGTTTGGAGAAGGAGATGGGTTTTCTCTTAGAGATTTGGGTTTGAGAATGGGGAAGGGAGATGAAAGTGTAAAGGGGAGTGTGGGATGGGTTTGAAAAATGGACCTTGAGATGTATTAAAGTGAAGAAGAGATAGTGGATTTGAGATTTTGGGAAGGGAGAGGCTTTCTAAGTGTTTGGGAGCAATGGAGAGGAGTGAAATGGGAGGAAATAGGGCTATCGAGCCTTTATTTGCAAGGGAAGTGGTCCCCACAAGAGTGTATGTTGTAAATGGGGAGAGGGTGCACGATTTGGGCTCGGGCGTGGTGACGCGAGCACGCTGGAGACCCGGGCGTGGGCAGCGCCGGTCGGACGTGGCCATGCCGAGCCTCTTGATGGCTAGGCGTGGGCACGACGGGCACTGGGGTTGGACGTGGGCACGCCTAGTGGGCGTGGGCACGCCAGGGTCCCGCTTGGGATTCCTTGTTTTATGATTTCCCGGGCGGCGGTAAGGCCCCTGGAAAAGTACCATGTATGAATTTGGGGTAGGAGAAGCCGGTCTACGCAGCGGGTCTATTTGTTTCATGAGATTCCTCCCGATTAGGGGCCAAAATCAAAATTTTCTACCATTTCACCAATTTTGATAAATCCGCGTTCACCCCTAAGTCCCTATCCCCGAATGGGTCGAGACCATCAAATTTGGCCCGGAACTAGCCCACTCGGACTTGGATGTTGGCTTCGATCGTCAAATCCTTCGGTTTTCGGCTCGTTCCCATCGATGCATCAAAATTTCGTAAGGCTCTCTGTAACGCCCTGGAAATCAGGGGTCGCGTATATACTCAACTCCCGAGTTCCCGGGTCACTTATGACCGGTTTTAATTAATATGCGTTTAATCTGATTAATTGCGCAAATCTGAAATTTCCTGGAACATGAAGAATCACCACACAGTCTATTAGAATGAAAGAGACCGAAAGAAATACATACAAATACGTATATACATGTCCAAAAGAATAAAAGGGGCACATAGCGCCACCCAACAAAATCGCAAAAGAATAATATGTTCAAAAAGAATAGGACTGAGCCCACAGCTTAGCGATCCGATCCCGCCTCTCCAGCTGGCGGGAAACCATCCATCATCTGGAAGTAGGACAACTCGTCCTCCTCCTCGAAGCTCGCCTCACCAGATTCCTCCAGCCCTGAGTCACCTGCATCTATGATTGGGTCTGGTTGGTGTTTTAAAACACCGTCCCAGAGTGGGAGTGAGTGATCAACTCAGTATGAACTATTAATTTTAAATTATAACAGCATCAATTGTAATATAAATTTAATGAAAAGCAGTTAATCATCAACTCGTATAACTCTTATTAAATACGCATGCAATGCGATGATATGATGCATGCCCTTGCCACAACGCTCCCTCGAGAGACTCCATCTAACGATCGCATATGGCAACACTCCCTCAGAGCGACCTCAACTGCCAAGTCGTCACCCTAACTAATGCAATGCAATGTGATCGTGTTAACCGAGTTATTAGTTAAGTCCATTCATCCAGCAGATTGGAGAATCTGATACACCCTACGTATCAATGCCCTAAGCTGGTTGCGAGGCCAAGGCCCCATCAACGTGTGAGGCCGAGTCCCCGCTGTCCGTGATCCCGTTGGGGTCCTCATCCCCGACTCCAAGCACATGAGGAGTGCCAAAAGGAAGGGATCGCTCGCGGTCACTACGGGGAGGCGCAGTACCCCAGCGTAGGCCGACAACTCAGACACAGTGTCCCATTCCACCATGCCTGCTCACGAGACTGTGGACCAGTTACAGTCTAGGTATCAATGGGCCACAATGGTTGTAAAGTGTTCCAGGTTCCATACATAGGTGAGCAAACAGTGTTGACAAACAAGGTTGGTCAGACAGTAGGCTAGACCGCACGAGTCAGGCGAGCGTGAGACAAGTGACCTCGGGCACAAGGGACCCATGTAGTCAAACTACAGTCACCGAACATACCCGCACAAACCCACGGATATATCGCTAGCATAGTCCTACCGATGGGACTACCGTCTCCCATCGTGTTCCTGACCAACCCAAGAGAGTGAAGGGGAACTACAACATGCACACTACCCATGTTATCAACTAGCACATCAATATCATATTTTCATGCATCTCAACCATACAAAACGAATACTTCTACCAAGCAAGAAAATATTATCACGAAAACAAGGTGCATGTGAGTGTGTGGGTTGTGTGAGGAAGTTAAACACTTCCTCCATCTTGAGAAATCATGAGTACAAATGTAAATAATCATACACACAATGAAGCACCACATATGAGGGAAATGAATCAAACAAACATGAGCATATTATCATTCAAACATAATATCATGTGAAAGACAAGATCTACATCAAATTTGAGAGTTAAGCATGCACATCCAAACAATTCCAACAAACATATAATCCCTAGGGTTTCTCTAGAATTTTGAATATAACATCCAAGCATTCAAAATTATTAAGCTCGTACTAAAATTGGTGCTAGGCCACCTAAGAACAATAGTCCACACCTATAGATCATTGGAGATTCAGAAAATGACATAGGAAAGAGGGCTTTGAGGTCGATTGGTCGGAATCCCTAGAGCAAGCACTTGCATGTTAGAGATTCAATCTAATCCTTCTTAATACATGGATTTTCAAGAAGAATGGGTGAAAGAACTTACCTAGGCGACCCACGGACAATCGTTAAGGTTATGGAGGAGAGTTTCTCCCTTGAGGAGAAGTAGGAAATTGAAATGGTTGATTTCCTTGGGCACCACCTTGATTTAAGGGTCCACCCTAGCTCCCTTCACTCACACTTTCTTCTCGTTTACTCCCTTGCTCTCCCTTTTCTCTCTTTGGTGGGTGTAGTAAAGAGGAAGTTATGAGATAAGGGGGGTTAGGGCTTTATTTCCTAGAGTTGGCCCCTTTGGCCCTAAGCTTCTATAATTTTTCAAAATAGCCTACTAGGGCTCTATTTGATGTTGAGGCGACCCTATCACCCCTCCGACCACCAAATTCTGGGTGTAGGTGTCTCATGGCTCGATGAGGGGCCATGTAAAATTTGAGATCAAACGGATGAACGAATATGGGGTTTGAGCATATGGTTTCAATCTTTAAACGGCCCTGGGAGGCCCATTCTGATTAATGGGGGGTGGCCCTCTGGCCATGAAACTTATAGGGTAGGTGCTCAATGGCCCAATGAGGAGCCACACAAAATTTGGGAACGATCGGATGTGGGGTTTGGTCGTACGGGTCCGATTTGCGATTAACGGGTACCGTTCCACGATCAGGTCCCAGATTTGGTGGACGGGTGTAGAAAAATATATTAAACCGTTACCACAATTTTGGAAGAAATCCGACAGCTGGAACGCCTGGTATCCCGGTTTCATTTATAAGTGCCAGATTCCAATTCTGGCATTGGTGGGGTGCATTCGGCTAGTACCAGATCCTAGTTCTGGGTGTCTACTGGGTCCGCAGTCCGCGATGGACCACAAGCCCAGTGAGATCTATGATTTTCTAAAGTTTTAGATTTTTCTGACCCTCCTCGGTCACTGGGTGGCCCACGCGGGCTGTTGCCAAGTGCAAACAGCCATAGGCTTGGCGAGCCACGCCAGGTCCTATGATGACCTGTTTAGTCTATTTTAATGGCCTAATCTTAGGTTTATTAACTTGTGGTACCTTACCCTGAGGAGTTTAAACGGATGGTCCTGCTGCAAATCCTACGTTGACGCCTGAGGATACTGTGCTGGTTGGACGGGATGTTACAATCTATCCCCCTTATAAATAAATTTCATCCTCGAAATTTATACGTGTTTGTATTGCTGAAGCAGGCTTGGGTAATGCTTGCGGACTTCTACTTCTGTCTCCCAAGTGGCCTCTTCTTCATCATGATGGGTCCATAGAACCTTGACCAATAGGATGACTTTGTTGTGTAGGACCTGCTCCTTCCTATCCAATATTCGAGTGGGTCGAAGAATGTATGTGGCATCTTCCTTGAGTTCCGCATGCTCCCACTTGATGATGTGTGAAGGATTGGGGATGTACTTCTTCAACATGGATACATGGAAGACGTTATGCACTCCGGCGAGTGGCGTTGGTAGGGCCAAACGATAGGCAACCGCACCAACCCGGTCCAAAATCTGGAAGGGCCCGATGAATCGGGGCGTGAGTTTCCCTTTCTTGCCGAAGTGCAAAACACCCTTCATTGGGGAGATTTTGAGAAATACATGGTCCCCTGCTTCATACTCCAAGTCCCTTCGCCTTGTGTCGGCATAGCCTTTCTGCCTAGCAAACTCTTCTCGCCAATCTCTTCCCAGCAATACGGAGCTCCGCACGGACGCCCATACAAAGCCTCATAAGGCGCCATGCCGATGCTAGCTTGGAAGCTATTGTTGTAGGCGAACTCGGCATACGGGAGACAGTCGTCCCAACTCTCCTGAAAATCCAATACACAAGCCCGCAACATGTCTTCCAAAATCTGGTTCACCCGCTCAGTTTGCCCATCTGTTTGCGGGTGGAAGGCGGTGCTAAACTTCAACTTCACTCCCATGGCTTCTTGTATGCGAGTTTAGAAGATCGACTTGAATCGAGTATCCCGGTCCGACACAATCTCCAACGGAACGCCATGGAGCCACATTATTTCCTTGATATACAACTTAGCCAAGTCATCGGCGGAGCTAGAAGTCTTGGCCTGACTTGGTTAACCGATCCACAATCACCCATATCGAGTCATGCCCCTCTCTAGTCTTGGGCAATCCAGAAATAAAATCCATTGATATGAAGTCCCATTTCCATTCCGCTATGGGCATGGGTTGCAAAAGGCCAGGTGGCCGATGATGCTCAGCCTTGACTTGTTGACAAGTGAGGCATCGGGACACATACTCTGCTATTTCCTTCTTCATGTTGTCCCACCAATAGTTCTGCTTCAAATCCTGGCACACCTTTGTACTACCAGGGTGCATCGCCAACTTAGAGTTGTGAGCAGCATTTAGGACTTCCTCTCGCAGCCCCAGAAGGTTTGAAACGCAAAGTCGGCCTCTGTACCGCAATCCCCCATCTTTTCCAACCCGCCACTCGGACCTCACATCATTCCTTGATCTTTCCCTCATCTTCTTGAATAACTCATCGCCCTCCTAGGCTTCAATGATTTTGCTGTCAATCATTGGTTGGACTTGAATGTGGGCTACGACCTCGTACGATTCCTCTACGGTTAGCTTCATGTCGAAGTCCCATACAAATTTCACAATGTCCCACTCTCTCACCATTAGCGGGGCCGCAAATTCAATTGTCTTTTTGCTACTCAAGGCGTCTGCCACCAGATTGGCCTTGCCAGGGTGATATGAGACATCAAACTTGAAGTCCTTCAACATCTCCATCCAACGACGCTGCCTCATGTTCAGGTCCTTCTGGGTGAAGATGTATTTGAGGCTCTTGTGATCAGAAAAGAGTTCAAATTCCTCACCATAAAGATAGTGTCGCCATATCTTCAATGCGAAAACTACCGCCGCAAGCTCGAGGTCATGTGTGGGGTAGTTCTCCTCGTGTTTCCGTAACTGCCGAGATGCATACGCAATTACCTTGTCCTTTTGCATGAGTACACATCCCAAGCCCACATGAGAGGTGTCCGTATAGACGGTGTACTTGACCCCTTGCTTAGGTAGCACAAGCACAGGTGCCGACGTCAGTTTGTCCTTCAACTCTTGAAGACCGCCTCCGCCTTCTTAGCCCAAGTAAATTTGAGGTCCTTCCGTGTCAGCTGGGATAGTGGTCGAGCTATTTTTGAAAAGTCTCTAATGAACCTTCTATAATAACCGGCGAGACCGAGAAAACTTCTCACTTCTGTGACCAACTTTGGTTGCTTCCAATATTGTACGGCCGCTACCTTGGCGAGATCCACCGATATCCCTTCCTTGGACACTACATGTCCCAGGAATTTAACTTCCTCCCTCCAGAAGTCACATTTTCTGAATTGCGCAAACAATTGATTTTTCTTAAGTGTTTCCAGGACTGCCCTTAGATGCCCTTCATGCTCTTCACGGCTCTTTGAATAAATTAATATGTCATCGATGAACACGATGACGAATCTGTATAGAAACGGCCTGAAGACTCTGTTCATGAGGTCCATGAATACCGCTGGAGCATTGGTGAGCCCGAACGACATAACTAGGAACTCATAATGGCCAAAGTAGGTTCTAAAGACCGTTTTCTGTATATCCTCGTCTCTAACTCGCAGCTGATGGTACCCTGATTGTAGATCAATTTTGGAGAAATATTGGGCACCCCTCAGTTGGTCAAACAAGTCATCAATTCTGGGCAAAGGGTATTTGTTTCGAACCGTCACTTGGTTCAATCTCCTGTAATTTACGCACAAACGCAACGAGTCATCCTTCTTCTTCACAAATAAGACCGGGGCTCCCCATGGCGATACACTGGGTCGGATGAAGCCTGACTTAAGCAATTTGTCAATTTGGGACCTTAGTTCTTCCATCTCACATGGGGGCATGCGATAAATAGGCAAAGAGATGGGCTTAGCACCCGGAGTTAGATTGATCGTGAAGTCTATCTCACGTCGGGGCGGAAGTTTCGGTATAGTTTTAAATACGTCGACAAAATCTTGGACTATGGGAGTGCATGTGAGAGAGGGTTCATCACAACTCTTCTCCAATGAAGCATAACACAAGACCCTACGATCGTACCTAACCTGGACTGGGAATGTGAGGGAAGTGCCATCTTCTTCGTGTATTTCCACTGTCAGAGTGTCACAGTCGATCTCCGCCTTCATCACAGTCAACCAGTCCATGCCCAGGATGACGTCATAAAGGAAAAGCTTGGTCATTATCAAATCCACAAGCGCCACCTTGCATCCCAAATCAATGGGGCAATCACGACATATCCTTGTCGCTTCTGAGAAAGTACCGGCGGCGGCAATGATCTTCGCTCCAACGGAGGGAGTAGAGTGTAGCCCTAGACGCTTGACGGCTGCATGTGATATAAGAGAAGCAGTAGATCCAGTGTCCACCAAAAGAAATATGGGAGTACCTTGAATATGGGCCGTCACCTCAAAGGCTGTTGGAGTGAGGGTGACTGCATCTTGGGCCTCTGCCGCTAATGCATAGACTCGTGCCTGCTGAGGTAGGTTTGGCCGCTGCATGGGCCGTTGTGGTGGCCTATCTTGAGGTGCAGGAGGACGACGAAACTGTGGGCTAGGCCCCATCGTCCGTAGGGGTGGAATCTGGAATGCTTGCTGTGGAGGCCTGTTGTTGCGTTGACATGGGGTGAAGCCGAGGTCCCTCATCCTTGTGAAACAGTAGGGCTCGGAATGACCCGCCCTCTTTCAATAGTTGCATATTTGGGCCGGTCGTGCAGAAGGAGCCGGTGTGGCAGCTAGTCGGGACGGAGAGTTAGGGTGCGGCCTTTTCCTTGCAAAAGAAGAGGACGGTCCCTCCATCCTGATTCGCGGCCCCAACTGTGAACGGTTCCGTGCAACTCGCTCCTCATCCTGTTCCGCCCGTATAGACATTTCAATGAGCTCGGCATAGGTCTTGAGGTTCATGCAACACAATTTGGAGCGGATGTCGCTCCTCAGCCCTGTTGTGAACCGTCTCATTTTGATCGCCTCGTTGGCGATCATTTCAGAAGCGTAGCGTGAGAGTTCGGGAAACGGTTCTCATATTGCGCCACGCTCATTCCACCTTGTTGCAGGCGGAGGAATTTATTTTCCCTCTCATGTTGATACGATTGAGGGATGTACTTCTCGTTGAAACGGGCCTCGAATTCCTCCGACGTCCATATGTGGTTATTAGGAATGGTCTGAAGGATGCTCTTCCACCACAAGTCGCCTCTTTCTCAAAGAGGTAGGAAGTGAGTTCAACATTCTCGGCCTCGGAACAGTGGAGGGGCCGAAGCAGCTTGATGACCCGGTTGAGCCAATACTCCGCTTCCTCTGGGCGGTGGGTGCCAGCAAAAGTAGGCGGCCTATGCCTCTGAAATCGCTCGTATAGATTGTTTGTGTTGGTCGCAGGCGCAGCCATGACGGGTGGTTCCAGTTGCGGTATACCCAAATTCTGAGCCAAGGCCCCCATCATAGTGGCCATCATGTGTTGTTGGTGTTGCATATTAGCGGCCATCGTTTGTTGTTGTTGTTGGATCAGGCGTAACATCTGGCTCATCTGCTCCACGACCTGTGACAAAGGGGGTACGAGCGCTGCAGCTTGCGGCGGTCGAGCATTTTGGGCCGCCCCTTGAGTAGTGCTTCCCGTGTTTTGGGAACCGCTAGCCCCTTGGGGACCCTGTTGTTCGTCAGGGACCCGGTCCCTTTCGACTAGGCCGCCGTGAGGGAGGCGGACGTATCGATCCTCTGGTCGTGGAGGCATTTCCTGAAAGAACGTCCTAAGATAGATTAGGTAATAGAACATTACTCATATCGAGATCATGCTTAAATACTCGGATCCATATATGTCCTATTCATGCACATACCCAACCATACACACAAGCATTCTCATGGTGGCAAAGACATTTCAAGGCAACCCATACATTCACATTGATTTCAAAATGCCATTGACATGGCCAGTTACATGTTACAGCATGGATTACAAACATCAGTAAACATGTTAGACAGAAAGGGAAATACAAGCTAAATAAGCAAAAGTCCTAACTATCCTACGTCACATGTAGGTAGTCCTAACTAACATAAAGTAACTTCTAGCTATTCATAGGGTTAAATTTCTATTCTTCCGAGCTAGACGGGAACGGGGGTGCTTCCTCCCCCTTGCTCTAGCAGATCAGGGCCTTTATGGCCCGATACATCTTCTTGTTCCACTTGTCCTGTTTTGTTTGGTACCTGGCTTGGCTTTCCTTGACCTCCGCTACTTCGGCCTTGAGCGCATCCAAGCGCTCGCGTATATCAGGGATAGTAAGGGGCTCCCTGTCAACTTCTCCAATCTCTTCAGCTGGCTCGGCCCCCTCAGCTCCTCCCTCATCTTCATTCTCATTCTCGTCCTCATGCTCCTCACTCTCATCTCTCTCTTCCTCCTCGTCGGCATCCTCGTACTGGTCGATGTGGGTCTGCCGCTGCTTGGGGGCCTATCTTCATCTTGTTTAATACCTCATCACCCAACAGCTCTATCGGTACAGGAGTTCCATCTGGTCCGCGCATTCCACATTCTTCGGCCAATCGGCAGACCAGGCGACCGAACGGAAGGCATGCACTCTTCCTCGTGTTCCTCGCGGCCCGCACAATCTGGTGAAGTACCACGCTGGGAAGTCACACATCTGTTCCATTTCCCACTTGATACAAGAACTCCACCATATAGCGGGAGCACTCGGAGCGATTTCCCAGCCTCGGATACACATTATGGGTGCAAATACGGTGAAACACCCAGTATTCTGGGGTAAGTTTGGTAGAGCTCAGACCTTGCCCCTGTTCTCCTCGCTTCCACTGGGTGACCCGACCACACAAGAAACGGGTCCGTTCATCGCGTGCCTGGCTTGTATCCAAGTTTCCTTCGTCGATCTGTACCTTGCCCTCAGACACTCCAAGTACATCAGCAATATCCTCCACCCCAACCGAAAGTCTCTCGTTTCCCACAACCAGATTAAAGCCCAGGGGCTTAAATTTGGGGTTTCTGATCCGCACATAGAAGGCCTTAGCCTGTGCTACATCGCATGATAATTTCCATAAAACATTGGACCCCAGTCCTTCTTCATAAGCCGACCGAGTATGGGGAATTGGTCAAACAGGTGCTCCTCCACGGAGGCCTCGAAAACGACGCGGCGTACTAGAAAATTCCCTACATCTTCTACAGGATGTTGGGAGGCTAGGATTTCGTGCCTCCTCTGGGAATCGTTGCGACGCTTGGATCGGACTTCCGCGACCGCCTTCCCCTTCGAATCGGCCCTTTGCTTCTCCTCCTCTCTCGGCTCGGTCCCGGCTCGGTGGTGGTTGGTTTCTTCTTCCTCATGAGTGCAAGGATCACCGAGATGGAGAAGAATGAGGCGATGATTGCTAGGAAAGCCATGACTCGACGAGAAGATAGGTGGTGTTCGAGATGAGTTGAGGGAGAGTGGATTAGGGAGAGGGAAATGAGAATGGGAGAAAGATAGGTTTTGTTAAGGTCGTTAGAGTGAAGGAGAGATGATGGAAGTTGGTTGAAGGTTAGGGATTTGAGGAGTGCTTGAAGAAATGGGGGTTTAGGAAGGTTGGAAATGGGTTGCCAAGAAGGTATTGAAAAAAAATAATAATAAAATAAAAATGTGGGGTGAGACGGGTCAAGGAAATGGATGTTGTGGAAGAATAAGAAGATAGAGTTGGGTTTGGATTTGAGAAATGGAAATGGAGAGGCTTACCAAGGGTTTAGAGGCAATGGAGTGAAGAGAAATGGGAGGAAATGAGGCCTCTTGGGTTTTATTTGCAAAAGAAGTGGGCCCCACACATTTTAAGTTGAAAGAAAGGGAAAAATCCCATTTTTGGGCTAGGCGTGGTGACGTCGGCTGGGTGTTGCGACGCCAGGCCCCTGGAGGTCTGGGCATGGCGACGCCGGACGGGCGTTGCGACGCCGGGCCCCTGGAACGGTGGGCGTGGCGACGCTGGATGGGCGTTGCGACGTCGGGCAGCTAGGACGTGGGCTTGGCGACGCTGGCTGGGCGTTGCGACACCAGCACGCTGGAGCGGTGGGCGTGGGGACGCCGGGGTCCCTTTATTTTTCGATTTTTCGGTCGCCGGTGCGGCCCCCCGAAAGGTGCTATATATGATTTTGGGGTAGGAGAAGCCGATCTACGCAATGAGCCAAGTGGCTTTGCAAGATTCCTCCGGGTTAGCGGTCAAAGTCAGATTTTCTGTAGTTTTTCACCTTTTTCGGGTAAAATTTGTTCATTCCCAAATTCTTACCCCAAAATGGGTCGAAACTACTAATTTGGCCCGATTCTAGTTCCTACGTGCGCGAATGTTGGCTCGGCCTCTAAATCCTTCTATTTTCGGCTCGTTCTACCGATGCACTAAGGTCCTGTACGGCCTTCGGACCCGACTCTCAGTGTCTCTACACACCCTCGCTCCCCAATCCTCACTCGTTGGAAGACCTATCTTTCATCTACAATTGTTGATCTAGGGCCTAGTATGGTTTCTATATTTCTAAGTCTCTACAGCATTCGCTCTTCAAGTCAGAAGACGCGTCTGTGAGTCCATGACCCATGGCCCAGTTAATTCCAAACCATGTTTTGATACCAACTTGTAACACCCTAGAAATCGGGGGTCACGTATATACTCAACTCTCGAGTTCCCGGGGTCACTTATGACCGGTTTTCATTAATATGCGTACTTGTAACGCCCTGGGAATCGAGGGTCGCGTATATACTCAACTCCCGAGTTCCTGGGGTCACTTATGACCGGTTTTCATTCATATGCGTTTAATCTGGTTAATTGCGCAAATCTGGAATTTTCGAGAACATGAAGAATCACCACACAGTCTACTGAAATGAAAGAGACCGAAAGAAATATATACATATACGTATATACATGTCCAAAAGAATAAAATGGGCACATGGCGCCATCCAACAAAATCGCAAAAGAATAATATGTCAAAAAAGAATAGGACTGAGTCCACAGCTCAGCGATCCGATCCCGCCTTTCCAGCTGGTGGGAAACCATCCATCATCTGGAAGTAGGACAACTCGTCCTCCTCCTCGAAGCTCACCTCACCAGGCTCCTCCAGCCCTGAGTCACCTGCATCTATGATTGGGTCTGGTTGGTGTTTTAAAATACCGTCCCAGAGTGGGAGTGAGTGATCAACTCAGTGTGAACTATTAATCTTAAGTTATAACAGGCATCAATTGTAATATGAATTTAATGAAAAACAGTCAATCATCAACTCGTACAACTCTTATTAAATCCGCATGCAATGCGATGATATGATGCATGCGCTTGCCACAATGCTCCCTCGAGCGACTCCATCTAACGATCGCATATGGCAATACTCCCTCAAAGCGACCTCGATTGCCGAGTCGCCACCCTAACTAATGCAATGCAATGCGATCGTGTTAGCCGAGTTATTAGTTAAGTCCATTCATCCAGCAGATTGGGGAATCTGATACACCCTACGTATCAATGCCCTAAGCTGGTTGCGAGGCCAAGGCCCCATCAACGCATGAGGCCGAGTCCCCGCGGTCCGTGATCCTGTCGGGGTCCTCATCCCTGACTCCAAGCACATGAGGAGTGCCGAAAGGAAGGGATCGCTCGCGGTCACTACGAGGAGGCACAGTACCCTAGCGTAGGCCGACAGCTCGGATACAGTGTCCCATTCCACCATGCCCGGCTCACGAGACTGTGGACCCATTACAGTGTAGGTATCAATGTGCCACAATGGTTGTAAGGTGTTCTAGGTTCCATACATAGGTGAACAAATAGGGTTGACAAACAAGGTTGGTCAGACAGTAGGCTAGACCGCACGAGTCAGGCGAGCGTGAGACAAGTGACCTCGGGGACAAGGGACCCATGTAGTTGAACTACAGCCACCCGAACACACCCGCCCAAATCCACGGATATAGCCCTAGCATAGTCCTACCGATGGGACTACCATCTCCCATCATGTTCCTAACCAACCCAAGAGAGTGAAGGGGATCTACAACATGCACACTACCCATGTTATCAACTAGCACATCAATATCATATTCTCATGCATCTCAACCATACAAAACGAATACTTCTACCAAGCAAGCAAATATTATCATGAAAACAAGGTGCATGTGAGTGTGTGGGTTGTGTGAGGAAGTTAAACACTTCCTCCATCTTGAGAAATCATGAGTACAAGTGTAAATAATCATACACACAATGAAGCACCACATACGAGGGAAATGAATCAAACAAACATGAGCATATTATCATTCAAACATAATATCATGTGAAAGGAAAGATCTACATCAAATTTGAGAGCTAAGCATGCACATCCAAACAATTCCAACAAACATATAATCCCTAGAGTTTCTCTAAAATTTCGAATATAACATCCAAGCATTCAAAATCATTAAGCTCGTACTAAAATTGGTGCTAGGCTACCTAAGAACAATAGTCTGCACCTATAGATCGTTAGAGATTCGGAAAATGACTTAGGAAAGAGGGCTTTGAGGTTGATTGGCCGGAATCCCTAGAGTAAGCACTTCCATGTTAGAAATTCAAGCTAATCCTTCTTAATACATGGATTTTCAAGAAGAATGGGTGAAAGATCTTACCTAGGTGACCCACGGACGATTTTTGAGGTTATGGAGGAGAGTTTCTCCCTTGAGGAGAAGTAGGAATTTGAAATGGTTGATTTCCTTGAACCCCACCTTGATCTAAGGGTCCACCCTAGCTCCCTTCACTCACACTTTCTTCTCCTTTACTCCCTTGCTCTTCCTTTTCTCTCTTTGGTGGGTGTAGTAAAGAGGAAGTTATGAGATAAGGGGGGTTAGGGCTTTATTTCCTAGAGTTGGCCCCTTTGGCCCTAAGCTTCCATAATTTTTCAAAATAGCCTACTAGGGCTCTATTTGATGTTGAGGCGACCCTATCACCCCTCCGGCCACCAAATTCGGGGTGTAAGTGTCTCATGGCCCGATGAGGGGCCATGTAAAATTTGAGATCAAACGGATGAACGAATATGGGGTTTGATCATAGGGTTTCAATCTTTAAACGGCCCTGGAAGGCCCATTCTGATTAATGGGGCATTTTTGGTGGCCCTTTAGCCATGAAATTTATAGAGTAAGTGCTCAATGGCCCGATGAGGGGCCACGCAAAATTTGGGAACGATCGGATGTGGGGTTTGGTCGTACGGGTCCGATTTGCGATCAATGGTCACCGTTCCACGATCAGGTCCCAGATTTGGTGGACGGGTGTAGAAAAATATATTAAACCGTTACCACAATTTTGGAAGAAATCCGACGGCTGAAACGCCTAGTATCCCGGTTTCATTTGTAAGTACCAGATTCCAATTCTGGCATTGGTGGGGTGCATTCGGCTAGTGCAAGATCCCAGTTCTGGGTGTCCACTGGGTCCGTAGTCCGTGATGGACCATAAGCCCAGTGAGATCTATGATTTTCTAAAGTTTTAGATTTTTTTGACCCTCCTCGATCACTGGGTGGCCCACACGGGCTGTTGCCAAGTGCAAACGGCCATCAGGCTTGGCGGGCCACGCCAAGTCCTATCATGACCGTCTGGTCTATTCTAATGGGCTAATCCTAGGTTTATTAACTTGTGGTACCTTACCCTGAGCAGTTTAAACGGATGGTCCTGCGGCAAATCCTACGTGGACGCCCCAGGATACTGTGTTGGTTGGACGGGAAGTTACACTCTCGGACCCGACTCTTAGTGTCGCTACCCGCCTTCGCTACCCAACCCTAACACTTTGGGAGTCTTACCTTCCGTTTAAGAGCGTCAGTTCAGGGACTGGGTGGTTCCTAGCATTTTCGTGTTTTCTATTGCGTTTCCTCTCAAGTCAGCGGACGCGTTAGTGAGTTCATGAGCCATGACCCAATTGATTCCAAACTATTTCTTTGATACCATCTTGTAATGCCCTGAAAATTCGGGGTCGTGCATACGCTCGACTCCCGAGTTCCATAACATCACTTATATCCGCTTTTTAAAATTAGTTTGTGTTTAATCAAGTTTAATTGCACAGCATGGAATTACTTGGAACATAAAGTACAATCACAACTAGTCTACTGAAATGAAAGGGGTCAATATATATATGTCCAAAAGAATATAAATGGGCTGCATAAGGCGTTGCCCAACAAAATCACAAAAGAATGACAAGTCCAAAAGAATAGTGTGCTGAGTCCACCGCTCAGCGACCTAAAACCCGTCCACTAGGCCGATGGAGGACCGTCCATCAGCTGGAAGTAGGACAACTCGTCCTCATCGTCTAAACTCGTGCCGTCAGGCTCCTCATACTCCTCGTCACCTGCAACTACTGGAGAGTCTGGTTGGTGTTTTAAAACACCATCCCAGAGTAGGAGTGAGTGATCAACTCAGTGGGTGCTATTAGTCTTAAGTTGTAATAGGCATCAATTATATTATGAACTTAATGAAAGACAATCATTCATAAACGCATAACTAATCTTGTTACTACATATACATGATCGATGATATGATGCATGGCCTCGCCACAACACTCCCTCAAGCAACTCCGTTTAACAATCGCGTATGAACAACACTCCCTCATTGCAACCTCGACTGCCGAGTCGCCATCCTAGCTAGTGCGATGCGATGATAGTGTTAGCCGAGTCTTAGTTAATTCCATTCATCCAGCAGATTGGGGAAACTGTTACACCCCACGTATCAAAAGCCCTGAACTGGTTGCGAGGCCAAGGACCCCCAACGAGTGAGGCCATGACCCCGTGATCCTTGATCCCGTCAGGTTTTCCATCCCCGACATCAAGCACATGGGGAGTGTTGAGAAAAGGGATCGCTAGCGGTCACTACGGGGAGGCTCGTCACCCCAGCGTAGGCCAACAGCTTGGACACAATGTCCCATTCCACCGTGCCCGGCTCACGAGTCAGTAGATCTGTTTCAATTTGGTTATCAATGGGCTACAACGGTTGAAGGGTGTTCCAGGTTTCACACAGATGTGAGCAAGCAGGGTTAACAAATGAAGTTGGTCAGTAAGTAGACTAGACCACACGAATTCAGGCGAGCATGTGACAGACGACATTAGGTACGAGCGACCCATGTAGTCGAACTACTGCCGCTCATACACACCCGTCCAAATCCACAGGTTTAGTCTCAGGATAGTCCTACTAATGAGACCATCTACACTCTCCTCACATTCTTGACCAACCCAAGGGTTTGATGGAAATCCACAACATGCCAACGGTCAAGGTCATCGACTAATATAAGCAATACCATGCATCCATATTCCCCAACATACAATTCAAATTTTCCTACAAAGCAAGCTAACATTATTATGAAACAAAGGTGTATGTGTGGTGTGTGGGTTAGTGAGGAAGCCAAGCATTTCATACATCTTCTATAACCAAAATGCACAAGAGTTAATGAATTATACATGCTATGAAGGCAACATCATAGAGGAACCAAACAAGTCATGAACATGCAATCATCCATCTATACCAAATCATGTGAGAAGCAACAAACATTCCCTAACTATTCTATGTACATTGAGAGGATCAAGGGTAAAGTCTTTCCTAGGTTTCCTTTAAATTCTCCAAGTACATCATCCAAGCATTCAAAATCATTAGATTCGCAGTAAATTGGTGCTAAGCCACCTAAGGATAATAATCCGCACCTATGGATCGTTGAAGACTTGGAAAACGACCTAGGAGTGTGGATTTGGGGTCGATCGGCCGGATTCCCTAAAGCAAACACTTACATGTTAGAACTTCATTGAAAACCCTTCTCATCACAAGGGTTTCAAGAAAAAGGGATGAGGGATCATACCTAGACGATCAACGAAGCGATTCTTGTGATTGTGGTGTAGGGTTTTTCTTTGGAGAAGGGATAGGGAGTTGTAAGATTGGGTTCCCTTGGGCCCACCTCGATCTATGGTTCACCCTTGCTCTCACCTTCACTCTCTTTCTTCACTCTCCTGCTCTCTCTCTCTCTCTCTCTCTCTCTCTCTCTTTACTCTCTCTCTCTTTCTCTCTTTCTCCCCTTTGAAAATGAAAAATCGTATGGGAAGAAGGGTGCCCCAAATGAGGCCTTTTAATAATGTCAGATTTGGTGCCAATGGCCCCAAGTGTTGGGTTTTTACTATATTAACCCTATGAGAGAGTTTTTCTAGTCTCTAGGGCCCATTATAGGGTGTAAGAGTCGATACCCACCGTTGGATAGTTGGCCCTAGTGATGATCTACGTATAGATACGATTGGCTCGCCATTTGGATGCGCCGATCGACAGATATGATTAGAAGTCTATTCAACAGTCACCGATAGTCGATCGGGGCCGCGACTATACGGAATGAGCAGGGAAATATCCTTACTAGACGTGTGAAGTTTGGTGATAAACCGACGGTCCGAAATCCTCAACTTTGCATGAGAGTAGACGACCCAATTCACTTAAGTTTCAGCTTCTTCCTTTAGGGTATTTGCACATCTCATGCACTCGTCATTTAGCTCAAGTTGAGCGATTTTGGGCACTACCCAAGTTTGACTCCCGCGATGGACGTCGAGCCCAGTAAGACGGACATTACTCTATAATTTTGGAACTAGTGGCCCGCCAACTAGCGGTTTAGAGCTTGTTTGGAAAATCGGGACATTTCTGGAATGAATTTGGTAGTGAGATTTCTCGTGGGCACTGATTAGGGTTTGGATTAACTATGTTCATAGTGTGGCCTATTTATAACTAGTAAAAGTGGAGATTTAGTCATGATTACTCTAAACCGTTGGTTTTAGGCTACAAGAGTAACGGGGTGTAACAGCCCGAATTTTTTTCAACCTGGAATTAGACGTCCTTAGGCGATGGGTCAATCCTAACACCAGTTTAACTTCTCAAACACTCAATTAAAGCCTCAAATCCCTTTTCAAACCATTTTCTTCACAAATCCCACCTTTCACTACCTTGTTCTTTCAATTTTTCTAAGCACTTTCATCCTAGACACTATCCTAAACTAGCTAAGTAGTATAACTTGGATCACTTTATATACAAACTACAAAGGCCCAGGTACCACCTCAGACAGAAATCATACAGGACTAAATCCTTTAGAAATTAGGCGAGAATTAGCTAGTGTTAAACTAGAGTGCCTGTGAAATTAGCACCAATCACTTTAAATATGATCTGCAAGACCCAAAACTTGTAGAATCATTGACGCTAGGGTACCCTAAAATCTAGGATCAATCTCATTACCCGGCTGCTCTCGGGAGCATCTCGAAACTCCGTATCAGATCTGGACCGCACGTCGGAAGTCCGATTAACACGAAGTTAAGGAATTAGGACCGCCTTACTGGGCTTGACAACCATCTCAGAAATCAAATCCAGACAGTGTCCCACAGCTGTTCGCTTGAGTCCGGAGCGAGAGAGTGTGAAAACATTTGTTTTCTTTATAAAATAAATATCTTGAATAGTAATCTGGCACGTGTTGCTTGCGGATCAGTTTTAAGCAACCAAACCGTCAGAATTAGACTAAATTACACCCTCGGATCAGGAGAAATTTCATACACATTTACATGTACTCGGAATCTCCGATCGAGATCCGCTGACCGTTGAACTGAAACTGGTCCGTCACGCGTGATCTGGAATTCCGACCGAAACGAAAACTTAACTCCACCTAGATCCGGTGTCGGTGAGCTTAAGTCCGACCTTTGGCTCAAGGAGGCCCACCAAAAGTCCTCCTTTGAGCTGAAACTGACCCGCTTTGGTTATAACCTAAGTATACTTTGACCTGGAGTCTATTTCGGTGAGTTTTTAAGCTATGTAAGGACCTTAAACCCTCTCTCATTGCAGCTATACGAATTTGAGAAAAACCCTAGAGAGAGAAGAGAGAAAAGAGAGAGAAAGTGTGGGAGATGTGGGAGAATCTCCCTGTCATGCTTCCCTGCCGCTCCACGAGCTCCACCACTCCGTTCTAATCACTTTTCCGGCGATTCCAACTCCGTTTCTAGGTAAGAAACCCTAACCCTAATCTGTTTTGGAGATTTGATAGTTGTAGGTTATGAAATAGCTAACCTATTTCGATCTATAGGTTACCAAACAGTCGTATACAGGAGCTTAGCAATTCTATCAACTCCGTTTCGATTCTACGATAAAAGGTGCGGACTTTAGGTGTATAGGTTATGGTTTTTAACACTTTCAATGTCAGATAATGATAGATTCATGATCTGCATGCAATTGCACATGTACAAAGTGCTATCTGTTTTCTGTTTCGATTAAAAATGAAGAATATGAAATTTTACATACTCTAGGTATTTGTAGAAAGTACCGTATACGTATAAATTTTGGAAATGTGTTTGCCATGATTATTTGCTGTACTAATATATTATATATGGATAAAATACTTGTTTGGCGAAAGGACTCGCCCTAATACATGTTTTTGTTAATATACACTATGTATGTTAAAATAGTGTATTCTAAGTGTTTGTGAAAATGACCGAATGAGTATAGAATTCTCATTCGTGCTCGCCATGACTAATTGTCATGGATTTATAATTGTTGTATTGGTGATACCCCTTTGACGAAAGGATTTGCCCAAAATCACGCCACGGCCTATATACATTACTTATATTAAAATGTGTGGCCCAAGTGTTTGTGGAAATGACTGAATGAATATGGAACTTGGAATCATGCTTGCCATGACTATTCGTCGTGGGTATATGCGTGTTATGATTGGGGCAACTCCATAGTGAAAGGATTTGGCCTAATGCCTATGTGATCAACATATGTCATGTATATTGATGTATGTATTTTAGAGTGTTTGTTGAAATGTCTGAATGAGTAGTAGTTAGTAAATTGTAATGTTTAAGGGTGTTGAGATATGATTTTCAACTCCTTTAACTATGTGTATGATTTCCTTGGATAGCTGTGTGATTAGGAATTTAATATGTACAAACTCATGCTTGTGTTGTGCTTCATAACATGCTCAAATGATTGTATAATTTTATCTATGTGATGCATATGTTTAAATTCATGTTTACATTGTATGATCCGTCATGGGTGATGGGGGAGTGGAGCAACGACTGCGTGCAATAGCCCTGGCAGCCCTAAACGGATAATACCAGTCTTTGATTGTATGATTTGAATCTTGATCCATTACTGCTTTATCTATCTGCAATTGATTGTGTTTGGGGCTATGATTATAGTCCAGACAATCGGTACTAGAATTGAATTCTTGGCTGTAATTCATTTGCCACGTGAGGTGTGTTCAACGAACCCGAGTCGTACTTCGGTTGGCGATAGTGGTTGGCCACATGAAGTGCTTATGCGCTTCATATCGTTTAACTTGTTGTGCACTCGAGCTAGCCGAGCTCGTCAAGTAACCCGATCTGTCTAATGTATGTTCACCATGTTTGATCGCTACTGCTTGAACCTAGGGTACCAAACTTACCAGTGGAATCCCGTTAACCATGGTACCTCGATCCGCTAAGACTCATGAGACGGGCATAGTGGTATGGGACACTGTGGTCGAGCTGTCGGCCTACGCTGGGGCCACGTGCCTCCCCGTAGTGACCAGTGAGCAACCAGACTCGTGAGCCGATTATGGTGGTATGAGACACTATATTCGTGCTGTCGGCCTACATTGATAAGGTGATGGGGGAGTGGTGCAACGAATGCGAGCAACAACCCTGGCAGCCCTTTGTAGTGACCTCGAGCATACTCTGAATTTGCGGTGAGGTGACGAGTTTTGCCGCAATGTATAGAGCATGAACTAGGCCTGTATCTGTATAGTGATGAACCGTTAAAAAGTTGACGAGGGAGTGGTGTAACCTTTGTGCGTAACAGCCCTGACAGCCTTTGCAGCGACCTAGAAATATACTATCGTATGAGATTATGTAGGATTGACGACCCTATAATGAATCATGTTTGGGAATGATACAAGGGAGGTACCTTAGTTTCCCAATCCTGCTGTTTGAAATGGACTAATAATTACTCGGTAATCATGCTCATCATCGCACTGCATGTGCCTGGTAGATGTGGAGCACTGAGGGATGAACGCATTCACGAACGTAAGATGGTGTCGCATGAGGGTGGTTTGGCAAGGACATACATCATGACTGCATTCATACTTGCATTAATAAGAGTAGTTAGGAGTGTTTGATTGTATTGCTTTATCATTACTGCTTGACCGAGTTGATAATATGTTAACTTATGCTTTTATTGTTCCACTGAGTTGATCACTCACTCCCACGTTACGGGACGGTGTTGTACACACCAACCAGATTTGTTGAGTTTCAGGTGATGACGATGCTTATGAAGCAGAGCCGGACTACTATGATGTGGAGGAGGAGTTCTCCTATTTGTAGCTCTCTGATAAGTTTATGAAGACCTGTTATTGTATTGACAGGGCTATGGTACTTGGGATAGAAGACATTACACTTACACATTTAGTATATTTTAGAAATGTACTTGAAATTTATTAACCTGGTAATGTTATCACACTCCGGAGACTCACCACAGTTTTTATATATTTTATATATCTATCACAGTCTTCCGCTTGCAATTTAACTGTCTCTGGAGTATGATATGTTGTTTTGGCTTAATCTCACTCATGTTCAATACACTAATGCAAACATCATTTAATCATCATTATCTATGTTGCATAAGTGATGTTCTGGAACTCAGGTGTTGAGTTATGCTCGACCCTCGATTTTTCGGGATGTTACACGGGGTTAATTTGGTCTATTAGCCAATATATGGACATTATCTGACTCGGTTTCGATTAGATCTTCAATTTAGTCATGATTGTCTTAATTAGTTAGCGATGAGTCGGTTAGA
The DNA here is from genome assembly GCA_021015155.1 of Magnolia officinalis. Classification (NCBI taxonomy): domain Eukaryota; kingdom Viridiplantae; phylum Streptophyta; class Magnoliopsida; order Magnoliales; family Magnoliaceae; genus Magnolia; species Magnolia officinalis. The sequence goes on from JAJHSJ010000011.1 coordinate 59,575,670, forward strand.
TTTGGGTCCTATGTGAGTAAATCATGGGGCTACACCTGATGTTCAAGTAATCGGGCAGATTCATTGGCTTCCTACGGTTGATTAAATGGGCTTGCGCGGTTTTTTACTGGTTCCACCCGTGTTTAAACTATCATGGAGTGCTAATAGTCATTAAGTGATATTATAAGTTAATTAATAAAAAAAATTTCAAGGATTTTTGGAAATCCAAAACAGTGAAAATCCATGACGTTACAGGTACAATATTAGATACTCTTGATTCCCTTCAATTGAGATTTTAGTGCTTCATGAGAGAATCGTTTAATCAAATTTATATTCTTATTGGTGTTTATGATTAATTTAACATAATCATTGTTCGATTGGATAATATAAGACTTCGATTCCGATTAAGACATACACTGAATTAATGAATGAGATGTTGTAATTACTATGAATGGATTCATTGATTCTTAATTTTTTATTTTTATTATTTTAAAATTATTTATTTAACCGTTGAATTAAAAGCCCAAACACACCAATATATTTAGATTAGTTTTATACAATGTTATCCATTCTCAGGAAAATTCACCTCATTTCTCTCGTTTCTAAAACCAGCAGCACGTGAGACAATCAAATTTTATCATGTCAAGGACATCATCAAACTTTGTTTCCCTGGCATCACCGAATCCGGTCCAATTTTCACTACGAATGTACACGTGGGATCGATGAATGAGAGCTCTCCAAGTCCGGATCTCAGTGAGTTCATTGTTACCCGGCCCTAAGTGAATCCGCACGGTGGCAGCGCATCTGCTTGTTGGGGTACACCTGATAGACGGCTCTCATTTCATTCACGTCCCATGTACCTCGCGTCCGATTAGTAAAAGATGCTTTAATAATTGAGTAATTAATTAATAATTTTTATATAAATTTTTTATCCATTTCAATGGACGGTTAGCTTGATTCCATCCGGTGCTTATGGCCAACGTGACATATTAACAAGGAATCTGAGCCATTGAAAACGTATTACTCACCTTGAAGATGACCGAGGAAAAATCACACAGGTCCATTTATCAGGTGGGCAATGGCTAGAAAACAATGTACGGATAACGCATTAGCTTGATTGGACACGCGTGAAGCATCCGACAAATGGATCGGTCAGATATTTCTATCCAATTATCTAGAACATGCATCCTACCTTATCAACGGCTCTGATTTCATATAAAAATGATACGTTATCTGTATACGCTCAACGGACGATAACCTAGCATCCAATGACTCGGTTGGGATGGACGTCCATTTCAGCTTTTCTTGCAATAAGATCCGGTAGAGCCGAAGAACCGGAATATGAGCTAGATCCATCTCTTCACACGACACGTGGCAGGGTGATCTATGGATCCGGTCCACTCATATACTGCCACTGAATGAATGGACTACGTTGTAAAATAAAACCCATGAGATAATCCTGTCCATTACTTTTTCTATAGTTTATCCTCTGTTATTACCGTTAACTGTGATGGTTTTCCACCATCAGATCAATGACCACAAATCAGATGGACAGGTTTTATGAAATAAACCATCTATGCTAGATCCTGGATATGGACGGATTCGATTTGCATATTATCCTGCCACGTGTACGGTGGAGAGACGTCTATACCATATTCCAGTTCTTCATCTCCGATGTTTCCAAACCACCCGCATCACACACGTGTATCGCGTGAGTTGTTTCCAAAACTGTAGACTCCTCGACTCCTCCCGGCAAATCCGTCCGCTTTTGGGAATTTCAAGGAGATCTGCCACCGTACATCCCTACGTATCGCAATTTTCACGTCAGGATTGTAGCCGTAGGATCTGGGTCACTTTATAATGGATCCAAAGCATTTGTATGTTGACACTCACAATCGATGGCTGATAATAAAATTATAAAGAAAGAATACACGGTCAATATTCTGACTAAAATATTTAAGTGATCAGACGGTTGAAAGAGTCGGATAAATTTTTTTTTTTTTAATATCCGTCATCGATTGTGAGTACTACCATGTGAACGGTTTGGATTGGTGAAATAGTCCTCGGATGCAGCGGATACCGTCCAGATTTAAAATAGAGAAATTTGCGACTGTTCGACCCATTTATGGCCCATTTACGAGACTAAGCCCACCTTATTTTACGTTGCAAGAATGAGCCCCGCTGTACGGACGCCTTCCCAAAGGTCGAAAATGCCCCTGCTTTTGTCCTTCAAGCGGGAAGACGAGCGCTGACGCTCCTCCAACTCCGAGTTGTACGAACGGTTCAAAATAGATCACCGTTACATGGCCCCACAGTTATGTATTTATTATATCCACAACGTTCATACGTATTTCGAGATCATTTCGGAGCATTATCCCAAAAAAAAAAAATCATATCCAAAGATCAACTGGACCACACCACAGAGCAGCAGAAAATTGATTTTCACCGTTGAAACTTTTGTAAGGCCCACCATAATATTTATTTTCCATCAAATCTATTCATAAGGTCACAAAGATCTGGATGAAGAGGAAAAACAAATTTCATAATGATCCAAAACTTCCGTGACCCCTTAAAGAGTTTCAATGGTAGACGTTCATTTCCCCACTACCTTTTAAAGTGTGGTCCACTTGATAGTTAGAACTGTCTTATTTTCCGTCTCAAGCCTTTATATGAGCTCGCCGAATAGATGTATGGTTTGGATATAACATAGACCTCATGACGGAATTCAAAAAACAACAAAGATTCGACGTTAAAAAGAAAAAGAAAAAAAACAGATTTTTATTTTCTTGGATATAGAGATTTGGCTACGGATTATAACTGTAGCCATATCTACCACAATCCGTAGCCAAAGTAGTTTGTCCGGGGTGGGCGCGACGAACTAGGGTGCTCGCGCCACTCGCTGCCCTATCCGGCGGGGGCGCACCGATCTGGCATGGCTACGCCCATTTGATGACCCCTATAGCTACGGATTATAACCGTAACCAAAACTATAGTCTGTGCCAATCTATGAAAAAAAAAATATTTATTTTTATTTTATTTTTTATTTTTTTACATGGAGAACTTCATTCTACCTACAATTCTCTCTAATACATATTTATATAAATATGTATATATAAGCATATAATTTTTTTTTTCTCACTTTTTTTTTTCATTTCTTTCTTTTTTCATTTAACAAGAATATCTTCTAAACCAAAATTAGTTACTTGGCGTACCGTATATGATTTTGGGGTAGGAGAAGCTAATTTAGCTAACCTACCTGGTTATTTTTCGAGATTCCATCAGGTCGATGGTCGAAAATCCATTTCATTCACTTAACGGTCAATTTCAATCAGTTCACGGTCAATTTCGCTCATTTCATTTACTTCGCGATCAATTACATGCATTTCACGGTCAATCCCGGCAATTCCGTTTTGATTCACGGTCATTTCCATGCATTTCACGGTCAATCCCGGCGATTCCGTTTTGATTCACGGTCATTTCCATGCATTTCACGGTCAATTCCCTTCACTTCACGGTCATTTCCATGCATTTCACGGTCAATGCGCTTCACTTCACGGTCATTTTCATGCATTTCACGGTCAATCCCGGCGATTACGTTTTGATTCACGGTCAATTCCATGCATTTCACGGTCAATTCCCTTCACTTCACGGTCATTTCCATGCATTTCACGATCAATCCCGGCGATTTTGTTTTGATTCATGGTCATTTCCATGCATTTCACGGTCAATTCCCTTCATTTCACGGTCATTTCCATGCATTTTACGGTCAATTCGCTTTACTTCACGGTCATTTCCATGCATTTCACGGTCATTCCCGCCTATTCTGTGTTGATTCACGGTCATTTCGACGCATTTTACGGTGAAGTGTAGCGATTGGACCGTGAAATGCGCGGAAATGACCGTGAAGTGAAGGGGCATGACTGTGAAATGCGCCGAAATGACCGTGAATCAACACAGAATAGGTGGGAATGATCGTGATATGCATGGAAATGACCGTGAAGTGAAGTGAATTGACTGTGAAATGCATGGAAATGACCGTGAAGTGAAGGGAATTGATCGTGAAATGCGCCGAAATGACCGTGAATCAACACAGAATAGACGGGAATGACCGTGATTTCCATGCATATCACAGTCATTCCCGCCTATTTCGTGTTGATTCACGGTCATTTCGCGTGCATTTCACGGGCATGCCCCTTCACTTCACGGTCATTTCCGCGCATTTCATGGTCCAATCGCTACACTTCACCGTGAAATGCGTCGAAATGACCGTGAATCAACACGGAATAGGCGGGAATGACCGTGATATGCATGGAAATGATTGTGGAGTGAGGCGATTGGACCGCGAAATGAGCGGAAGTGACCGTGAAGTAAAGACGCGGGACCACGAAATGCGTCGAAATGACCGTGAATCAACACGGAATATGCGGGAATGACCGTGATATGCATAGAAATGGGGGTGAAGTGAAGCGATTGGACCGCGAAATGCACGGAAGTGACCGTGAAGTGAAGACGTGGGACCGCGAAATGCGTCGAAATGACCGTGAATCAACACGGAATATGCGGGAATGACCGTGATATACATGAAAATGGGGGTGAACTGAAGCGATTGGACCGCGAAATGCACGGAAGTGACCGTGAAGTGAAGACGCGCGACCGCGAAATGCGTCAAAATGACCGTGAATCAACACGGAATATGCGGGAATGACCGTGATATGCATGGAAATGGGGGTGAAGTGAAGCGAATGAACCGCGAAATGCACGGAAGTGACCATGAAGTGAAGACGCGGGACCGAAAAATGTGTCGAAATGACCGTGAATCAACACGGAATATGCGGGAATGACCGTGATATGCATGGAAATGGGGTGAAGTGAAGCGATTGGACTGCGAAATGCACGAAAGTGATCGTGAAGTGAAGACGCGAGACCGCGAAATGCGTCGAAATGACCGTGAATCAACACGGAATATGCGGGAATGACCATGATATGCATGAAAATGGGGGTGAACTGAAGTGATTGGACCGTGAAATACAAGGAAGTGAATCACGCGTCTTCACTTCACAGTCAGTTCTGCGCATTTCGTTGTCCAATCGCTTCATTTCACTCCCATTTCTATGCATATCACGGCATTCCCGCATATTCCGTGTTGATTCGCTGTAATTTCGACGTATTTCGCGGTCCCGCGTCTTCACTTCACGGTCACTTCCGCGCATTTCGCGGTCCAATCGTGACACTTCACCCCCATTTTCATGCATATCACGGTCATTCCCGCCTTTTCCGTGTTAATTCGCGGTGATTTCGACACATTTCGCGGTCCAATGTCTTCACTTCACGGTCACTTCCGTGCATTTTACGGTCCAATCGCTTCACTTCACCCCCATTTTCATGCATATCACGGTCATTCCCGCATATTCTGTGTTGATTCACGGTCATTTCGACCCATTTGGCGGTCCCGCGTCTTAGCTTCACGGTCACTTCCATGCATTTCACGGTCCAATAGCTTCACTTCACTTCCATTTTCATGCATATCACGGTCATTCCCGCATATTCCGTGTTGATTCACGGTCATTCGTTGCATTTCGCGGTCCCGCGTCTTCACTTTACGGTCATTTCTGTGTATTTCGCGGTTCAATCGCTTCACTTTACCCCCATTTTTATGCATATCGGGGTCATTCCCGCATATTCCGTGTTGATTTACGGTCATTTCGACGCATTTCGAGGTCACGCGTCTTCACTTCACGGTCACTTCCGCACATTTCGCGGTCCAATCGCCTCACTTCACAATCATTTCCATGCATATCACGGTCATTCCCGCCTATTCCGTGTTTATTCATGGTCATTTCGACGCATTTCACGATCATGCCCCTTCACTTCACGATCATTTCCCTAAACCTTAATCTACACCCTAACTTAAACCTATACTTATAACCTAAACTTATTCTCAAATCCCAAAACCTATAACCTAAACCTAAACCTTAACATAAACCTATAACCTATAACCTAAACCCGAACATAAACCTGAACTCAAACCTGAATTCTTAAACCTAAACCTATACTTATAACTTAAACCTATTTTTAAATCCCAAAACCTATAGCTACAACCTAAATCTTAACCTAAACCTATAGCCTATAACCTAAACATATAACCTAAACTCAATTCCCTAAACCTTAACCTACAACCTAACCTAAACCTATACTTATAACCTAAACCTATTCTCAAATCTAAACCTATAACCTAAACCTAAACCTAAACCTAAACCTAAACCTATAACATTAACCTAAACCATTAACCTAAACTTATAACCTTAACATAAACCTATTTTCAAATCTCAAAACCTAAACCTTTAACTTATAACCTAAACCTAAACCTTTAACCTATAACCTAAACGTATAACCTATAACTTAAACCTATACCCTGTAACCTATAACCTAAACCTAAACCTTAACTTATTCTCAATTCCCTAAATCTATAACCTATAATCTACAACCTAAACCTTAGCCTAAACCTAAACCTAAACCTTAACCTATAACCTAAACCTTAACCTATAACCTATAATGTAACATCCTGAATTTTCACTGTTTTGGATTTCAAAAAAAAAAAAATCCTTAAAATTTCTTTTTAATTAACTTATAAAATCACTTAATGACCATTATCACTCAATGTTAGTTATACTGGGGTGGACCAGTCTAGTTATGATGGGACCAAGTGCGGGCCGCCAAGTCAGATGGCCCGTTTACACTTAACAACAGCCCGTGTGGGCCACCCAGCAACCGAGGAGGGTCAGAAAAATCTAAAACTTTAGAAAATCATAGATCTCACTGGGCTTGTAGTCCATCGCGGACTGCGGACCCAGTGGACACCTAGAAGTACCATCTGGCACTTGCCCAATGCGCCCCACCAATGCCAGATTAAAATCTGTCACTAACAAAAGAAACTGAGACTCCGGGCCTTCCAGCCGTCGGATTTCTTCTAAATTTACGGTGAAAGGTTTGTATTTTTTCAACGCCTTCCCACCAAATCTGGGCCCCGATCGTGGCACGATGACCGTTGATCGTAAATCGGACCCGTGCGATCAAACCCCATATCCGATCGCTCTCAAATTTTGCATGGCCCTTCATCGGCCCATGAATCACCTATCCTATAAATTTCATGGCCAGAGGGCCACCAGAAATGCCCCATCAATCAGAATGGCCCCCAAAGGGCCACTTAAAGGTCGGAAACGCTTGCTCAGATCATATATCCGTTCATCCGTTCGCCCTAAATTTTTGCATGGACCCTAGTCAAGCCATAAGGCACCTACACACCAAATTTGGTGGTTAGAGGGGTGTTAGGGCCACCCCAACACCAATAGGGAGTCCCATAAGTCTATTTTAGGAAATTATGGAAGCTTGGGGCCTTTTTCACCAAATATGGAATTATAAAAAGGGCCTCATTTGGGCACCCCTCTCCCCATACGAATTTTGCCCTAGAAGAGAGAAAAGGGAGAAGAGAGAAAGAGGAGAAAGAAGAGAGAGCAAGAGAGTAATGTGAGGGAAGATGAGCAAGGTGGACTCTCAATCAAGGTGGGGCCCAAGGGAATTAATCTCTCATCTCCCTACACCTTCTCCAAGGGGAAACCCATTCGAAAATAGCCCTCTTCATCTCGTGGATCGTTTAGGTAAGATCCAACCCTCTTTTCTTTGAATACCCTTGTAAGGAGAGGGGTTTTGCTTGTAAATCTAACATGTGAAGTTGTTTTAGGGATTCCGGCCGATCTACCGCAAAGCCCTCTTTCCTAGGACGTTTTTCCCAAACCTCCAACGATCCTAGGTGCGGACTATTATCCTTAGGTGGCCTAGCACCAATTATAGTAGGAATGTAATGATTTTGTTTGTTGAGTTGTGGTATTGAAGAATTTAGAGAAAACCTAGGAATGGTGTGTTGTTGGAATTGCATGATTGGGCATGGTTAGTTTACATTTGATGTTGATCTTGTCTCTCACATGATTTAGCATAGGAATGATTACATGCTCATGTTTGTTTGGATTGATTTCGCTCATATGCATTGCTCCATAGTGTTTATGAATCTTGACTCTTGTGTGTTTAATTCCTTGAGGTGTTGGAAGAGCTTAACTTCCTCAAAAACCCACACACTCACACGCACCTTAGTTCTTGATAATGTTTGCTCACTTGGTAGGAGTACTCGTTTTTATAGTTGAGATGCATGTGAACATGGTATTGATATGTTAGTTGATAACTTGTATACTTAACATGTTATGAATCACCACCTAATCCTTGGGTTGGTCAGGAATGCGAGGAAAGCGAAGGCGGTCCCGTTGGTAGGATCGTCTTGAAGCTAAACCTATGGATTGGACGAGTGCGTGTGGGCGACAGTAGTTAAACTACATGGGTCGCTGGTACCCGATGTCGTTCCGCCACGTGCTTGCCTGATTCATGCGGTTTAGCCCACTGTCTGATCAACCCTGTTTGTTAACCCTGCATGCTCACATATATATGGAACCTGAACCACCCTACAACCGTTGTATCCCATCAATAACCCACCTGAAATTGGTCCACAGCCTCGTGAGCCGGGCATGGTGGAATGGGACACTGTGTCCGAGCTGTCGGCCTACGCTGGGGTGCCGCGCCTCCCCGTAGTGACCGCGAGCGATCCCTTTCTCTCGGCACTCCTCATGTGCTTGAAGTCGGGGATGAGGAACCCGACGGGGGGCCTTGGCCTCACGCATTGATAGGGTCTTGGCCTCGCAACTAGTTTAGGGCATTGATACGTGGGGTGTATCAGAATCCCCAACCTGCTGGATGAATGGACTTAACTAAGAACTCGGCTAACATGTCATTGCATCGCATTAGCTAGGGTGGCGACTAGGCAGTCGAGGTCGCTCTGAGGAAGTATTGTCATATGCGATCGTAAGATGGAGTCGCTTGAGGGAGAGTTGTGGCGAGGGCATGCATCATACCATTCACCATGCATACGCATTATCAAGATTAGCTTAGTATCTACGAATGTTGCCTTTCATTAAATTCATGCTATAACTGCTGCCTGTTAAAACTTAAGATTAATAGTTCATACTGAGTTGATCACTCACTCCTACTCTGGGACGGTGTTTTAAAACACCAACCAGACTCTCTCATAGATGCAGGGGATGCAGAGCAGGTGGAGCATGGCGATGCTACCCTCGAGGAGGACGAGTTCTCCTACTTTCAGCTGATGGGCGGCTCTCCATCGGCTTGATCGGGCTGAATTTGTATTTGCTGAGCCGCGGGCTCCGCTTTAGTCTTTTGAGATATAACCTTCTTTTATTATCCTGTTGGGCAACGCCTTGGGCGACCCTTTATTATTTTTGGACTTGTATATTTGTGAGATTTCTTTCACTTCAGTAGACTGGTGCGATTGTGCTTCATGTTTCAGGTAATTCCAATTTGTGCAGTTAAATTTGATTAATCATAAAAACCATAAATGCATGATAAGTGACACTCGGGAACTCGGGAGTCGAGTCTATGCACGACCCCCGATTTTCCGGGGCGTTACATATAACCGATAATCTAAACCTATTCTTAAATCTCTAAACCTATAACCTAAACTTAAATCTATAACCTATAACCTAAACCCAAACCTAAACCTATAACCTTAACCTAAACCTATAACCTAAACCTAAACCTTAACCTAAACCTAAACCTAAACCTATAACCTATAACCTTAACCTAAACCTATAACCTGAACGTATTCTTAAATCCCTAAACCTAAACCTACACCTAATCCTAATCTCAACTCCCTAACCTAAGCGTAAACCTAAACTTGAAAACCCAAACCTAAACCCGATCCTGATCCCGCCTATTCCGTGTTGATTCATGGTCATTTCGACGCATTTCACGGTCACGCCCCTTCACTTCACGGTCATTTCCATGCATATCACGGTCCAATCACTACACTTCACGGTCATTTCCATGCATATCACGGTCATTGCCGCCTATTCCGTGTTGATTTACGGTCATTTCGGCACATTTCACGGTCATGCCCCTTCACTTCACGGTTATTTTTGTGCATTTCGCGGTCTAATCGCTTCACTTCACGGTCATTTCCATGCATATCACGGTCATTCCCGCCTATTCCGTGTTGATTCACGGTCATTTCGACGCATTTCACGGTCATGCCCCTTCGCTTGATAGTCATTTCTGTGTATTTCGCGGTCCATTCGCTTCACTTCACGGTCATTTCCATGCATATCACGGTCATTCCCGCCGATTCCGTGTTGATTCACGGTCATTTCGGCGCATTTCACGGTCATGCCCCTTCACTTCACAGTCATTTTCGCGCATTTCACGGTCCATTCGCCTCACTTCACGCTCATTTCCATGCACTTCACGGTCATTTCTAGCGCATTTCACGGTCATGCCCCTTCACTTCACGGTCATGAATGAAATTGACCGCTAAGTAAATGAAATGGATTTTCGACCATCGACCTAATGGAATCTTGAAAAATAACCAGGTTGGTTGGCTAAAGTAGCTTCTCCTACTCCAAAATCATATAAGGTACATCAAGTAACTAATTTTAGTTTAGAAGATATTCTTGTCAAATGAATAAAGAAAGAAATTAAAAAAAAGGGAAAAAAAAATTATATGCTTATATATACATATTTATATAAATGTGTTAGAGAAAATTATTGGTAGAATAAAGTTCTCCATGTAAAAAAAAAAAAAAAAACTAAAAAAATAACTGCACTATGGTCAATGGCTATGGTTATAATCTGTAGTCATAGGGACCCCCAGCTGGGCGTGGCCCCGCCAGATGGGCGCGGCCCCGCCGAATAGGTCAGCGAGTGGCGCAAGGGGCCTCTAGCTTGGCGCACCCACCATGGACAAGCCTCTTTGGCTACGAATTTTGGTTGATTTAGCTACGGTTAGAATCCGTAGCTAAAAATCTGTATCAAATAAAATAAAATTCTGATTTTTTTTTTTTTTTTTTAACGTTGAATCTTTGTTTTTTTTGTCCCATCATGAGGTCTATGTTATATCCAAACCGTCCATCTATTTGGCGAGCTCATATTAATGCTTGAGATGGAAAATAAGACAGATCTAACTATCAAGTGGACCACACTTTAAATGGCAGTGGGGAATTGAACATCTACCATTGAAACCCTTTTAGGGGTTACAGAAGTTTTGGATCATTATTAAATTTGTTTTTCCTCTTCATCCAGGTCTTTGTGACCTTATGAATAGATTAGATGGAATATAAATGTTATGGTGGGCCCTACAAAAGTTTCAACGGTGAAAATCAATTTTCTGCTGATCTTTGTGGTGTGGTCCAGTTGATCTTTGGATATGATTTTTTTTTTTTTTTGTATAATGCTCCGAAATGATCTCAAAATATGGATGAACGTTGTGGATATAATAAATACATAACTGTGGGGCCCATGTAACGTTGATCTCTTTTGAACCGTTCGTAGGAGTTCGAGGAGCGTCAACGCTGGTCTTCGAGCACCAGCCGATCCGCTTGGAGGAAAAAGCAGGGGGCATTTTCGACCTTTGGAAAGGCGTCCGTACATCTGGCGTATTCTCGCAAGGGAAAATGAGGTGGGCTTAGCCTCTTAAATGGGCCATAAATGGGTCGTATAGTCGTAAATTTCTCATTAAAATAAACGATGCATCAGGAGATGTACTATAGCAAAAAAAGAAAGCAGGCTATCTCATAGCCGCCCTCTATCCCACTTCAATTAATTTATTTATTTACTAAAACCACCCTCTACTTATTCGAAATAACAAAATACTATCTAAAACTAATTTTCACTTTTTCAGTGAGGATGCCAACCATACACGTGGCATAGGACTTCGCGAAACATGGGTCCTGGATAGACACGTGCCAACACTTGCACTTAATTGCCTGATTAGTGGCCCACGGAAAGCTAGCGGTTAACAAGGAAAATGCCAGCTGCTCAGGCAATTGAACGGTTGAGAATTTCTGATTCGTAATGAAAAACTTGATAATCCAACCAGCCAGATTATAGTTCCAGGCTATATTCATTGCGAAGAACGGCTTGGATCTTTCACACGTATCACAATCCCATCATCTGGAACACACTAAACATTGCACGCTGTGCTGAGTGACCCAGACCGTTGGTACGATGTGCCCAACATGGATACTGGATCCGGGAAAATGCTCCTCATGTAAATACTATAATCTAAGATATCTTGTTGTGGGCGTACGGGACGCATCAGATCAACGGCCCGGATCACTCACACATGGGCCCAACCCATACAGAATAGGGTAGTTCAAACACATCCACTTAGCACAAAAGGCACACATTTCACTAAAAATGAAAGAAATCAAATGGTGGGATCCACATTAGAAGGGTCCTGTTGTCCAAAACATATGATTGGATTGGTTATTATAAATGGACGGTTGAAATTAAAAATAGTGAACGGTCCACATTAAGCAGACAAAATCCATTAATCAGAGCATAGGATGCTTTACCCAGTCCATGTTTTTGGTTAACAACTACCTACAGTAGGCCCCACTGGTCAGACGGCTTGATTTGAGTTCTAAGTACGCCGAGGAGGATACTTACCTATAATCCAGCGTTACCGAATCCCTGGTTATTGCTAGGTCTGAGGGGCCCATCCCGATGTTTTTGATGTATCCACTCCATCCATTAGTTTGGAAAGATCATTTTTGAACTTAAGCTCAAAAATGAGAAAGATCCAAACCTCAAATGGCCCACACCACATGAAATAAGTAGAGCTTCAATGGCCACCGTCAAAACCTTCCTGGTAGCCGCAAAGTCTTCGATACGGCTGATATTTTGGAGAGCGGATTCGGTGCGGCCCCGGCATTATCGAAGACGGTGCGGCCCATACCGTGGGCCCACCTTGATGTATGTAATATATATCTACGCCGTCCAATGTTTTGACAGATCATGTTAGGGCATGATCCCAAAAATGAAGCGGATCCAATTCTCAGGTGGACCATACAATAGGAAACAGTGGTGATTGACCATTAATGGACCACAAAAGCTTTGGATGAAGCTGATATTTATTTATTTCCTTCATATACGTTTCTGTAACCGTATCAACAGGTTGGATGGCAAACAAATGTTATGAAAACATTACGACGGGCCATGGAAAGTTTTTAATGGTAGAGCCTTCAATGACCGCTGTTTCCCATGGTCTGGTCCACCTGAGATTTGAATCTCCTTCATTTTTGGGCTCACGCTCTAAAATGATCTGAAAAAATGTATGGACGGTGTGGATATAGAATATATACATCAAGGTGAGCGTCACAGTAAGGGCTTCACCGACTTAAATGACGCCGGGGCGGCACCTAATCGGCTACCGAAATAATGTATCTTACCGACAACTTAGATGGTATATAAACGGTGGGCCAGGGAGGATTCAACGGTGCAAATTTCCGTCCCCACTTTCAACTGTGGTGTGGCCCAATTGAGTTTGGATCTCCCTCATGCTTGATCTGGCGAAACGGATGGACGGATTGAATATAACACAAACATAACTGCGGTGCGGGGTCACGAGAGCTTAGGTAAGTGGGAGTGGATTAAGTGTTTCCCTTACTGTGGGCCCCACATTAATATATTTTGTATATCCATGCCGTCCATAGGTTTTTTTTAGTTAATTTCAGAACTTGGTTTCAAAAATTAAGTAGGTAAAAATCTCAGGTGGACCACACGACATGAAACATGATCGATTGAACGCTCACCATTAAAATCTTCCTAGGGCCAACCAGAAGAAGATACGTAATTTTTATTTTCAATACAACCCCTTGATAAGATAAAAAAGGCCAGGATGAAGGGAAAATACAAATCTCATCTTGATTCAAAACTTCTTTGGCCTACAGAAAGCTTCTAATTCTCTTCACCACCTTTTCCAATGGTATGCTCTACATAAGATTTATATCTACTTAAACGTTAGTGTAAATTCCTAAAATGAGGTTGTAAAACGGATGGACGGAGTAGATATACAAAAAATTCATCAGGGTGGGCCCCACACGGTAAGGGTAACACCCACTAAGTTGTTGGCCGGGTAACACCTAATTCGCTCCCAGGTAAGTCGCGTCCGCATGCCGAGTATACTCTCCAAGTATCAATTATCAAATGAGAGAAAAAAAACTTTAATGCTTGGGCGGAATGTGATGTATGATACACAGGCACTTAAAATTTACTTAGAAATTGGACATACGCTTGCAAAATTATCTAAATTAAACTGTGAAAATTATGGGTCTCTGTGTAGATTTGTCATGGTCCAAAAATTAAGATTAGTCAGTTAATCCACTCCCGGATTGGTGTAAATTTATTTGACGGTTCAAATAAAACTGTCTAATGGTCTTATTTCAACAATCACCTATCCTCGGATCAAATAATATAATTTTATAATCAAATAGAAATTTAGGAAAATGCATTAGACACAACGTATTTCACAAATCATACGGTTTATTATATGTCATTTGTACAAGGTCAGAATACTTGCGTATCAAACGTCACAGTATACCAGAGTATAAAATAAAACCCAATCAAATATCTCTTCACCTCCCCGGCAGTACTGTCGTCGCGACTGGTAGGTGCTCCGTGGCAACCTCCATCATGTATGTTTTTTATCCGCCGTCCATCTATTTTTCCAGATCATTTTAAGGCATGAACCCAAACATGAGCCAGATCAAAATCTAAGGTGGACCATACGACGTAAAACAGTAGGAATTGAACTGCCACAGTTAAGAACTTCCTATGGTCCATTGTAATTTTTATTTTCCATCCAATCTGTTAATTAGGTCACAGAGACATAGATTAAGGGAAAACACATCATCATCCAAAAAAATTGTGGCCCCCAGGAAGTTTTTAATGGTGGGCGTTTGATAACCGTTCTTTCCTGTAGTGTGGTCCACTTGAGAATTGGATACTCCTCATTTTTTGGATTATGATCTAAAATGATATGGAAAAAAAATGGACAGTGTGGATTAAATAAATACATCATAGTGGGGTCCACAGAGCACTAACGAGGGGTGACGTAGGTACTCGGAGTGTCAGTGTCCAATCCGCATCTCCTTTAAATGCCCATTTGCTTCTTTCTTTTTAGCTGCATTTATACCGCCGAAAACGAAATTCCAAACGCGCGAATTCCAAGAGGCTGATAGTAAGAAGGAAACATATCTGCCTGTATTCTCTCTCTCTCATTGCAACCAGCGTCTCCTGATCTTGAGAGTGGCTTCTGCAAAGACTCGAAAGCAATCTGGACCGTCTGTTACAGGTATCTGTTCTATTCTCTAATCTCCTTCTCTTCCTCTTCGTAAAATCTATTACCTTTGGTCTAATTTCAGCAACGATCCACTACGGATTATTCTCACCCTTCCATCATAGTGGACCATTGGATATGATAGGTCCGCCGTGGATAGCGCATGATTGTAAAAGAATCGCGATCGGGTGACCACATGCATCCGTTTAAGGGTCTGGAATAATGGACGGTTGGAATGTTTTTAATATACCCGTCCATTTTCATCCACTTAATCTGATAGTTTTGATTATCCAATCATGGTATTTTGGGGCTACAAACAATCTACGGGTGGATCCTTTCTATCCAACGGTCGTTGGTAGTCGTAGATGGTTCAACGAGGCCCACCAAGGAATCTACAGGTGAGATGAATTTTTGCCGGATCACTGCTCTGTTTGATCTCGAAAAAATTTCCTTTTTTTTTTTTTTCTCTGCCGGAAATGCATTGAAACGAATCAGTGTCAAGTGAAGTGCGACGGATTGAATCACACGGTACGTGCCACACGTTTGCTAGTCACTAGTTAGGTGGGACCCACTCGTAAATTGGGTTATTTCTCCTGCAAAGGAAAATCAACGGTTAGAAAATTATATGGGTTAGAGTCATCCATACCGATTGTGGCCTAGACATTTTCCTCGGAAGATACACGACATTTTCAGGTGTGTGTAAGACAAAATTTCTGGACTTGGTTTGGCTGGTGACCCATACACCACCCAGCTAGCTGGTGTAAAAGCACTATGCATCCACCATGATGTATGTGTTTTATCCAAGCCGTCCATCCAATTTGGAAGCTCATTTCAGGACAATGGTCCAAAATAAGACGAATCCAATATTCAAGTAAGACCATAGTACGGGAAACAGTGGGGATTGAAGGTTATCATTGAAAGCTTATTGAGAACTTATACCATAAATGTGCCACGTGTGTCTTGAACGGTTCAGATGGTGGGTTCATTGGATCTGACGGCTCAGATCTTGGATAGTCTACTTCCCACTGTCTACTCAACCACTGAGCAAAGAGGATCTGACATCCTATCTTATTTTACTGTTAAGATGGCCCTTGGATTACAATTAATAGTGGATAAAGATCATTATGGTTCTGTAAGGTTATTATTTCCATTATCAAAATAAGAGCAAATGTGTATTTTTGGACGTAGATTAGCTACTGAAGGCTTCACTGGCTATCTGATTATTGATGTGACGTCACTAAGTTTTGTAGATCCCACCATGATCTATGTGTTATATCCACACCGTCCATCCGTTTGGAGAGATTATTTCGGGGCATGAGCTAAACAATGAGGCAGATCGAAAGTTCAAGTGGACCTACTACAGAAAACAGTGGGGATAGGGATATCCACCGTTGAAACCTTCCTAGGGCCCACCATGATATTTATTTGAGGTCCAACCTGTTCATAAGTTAACACAGACGTGGAAGAAGGGAAAACACAAATATTAGCTTGATTGAAAACTTCTATGGCTCCCAAGAAATTTTAATGCTAGTAATTCAATCCCCACTGTTTTCTATGGTGGGGTCCACTTGAGCTTGGGATGTGCCTCATTGTTTGAATCATGCCCTAGAAGGATCTCTACAAATGGATGGAAGGTGTGGATAAAACACATACATCATGGCAGGGCCTACATAACTTAGTGACGTCACATCACTAACCAGATAACCAGATAGCTACTAATCGGTCCGTAGCTAGTCATGTTCTCATAAATATGAAGCGTAACTTATTTTTTTAAGGCCAGAAATTGCTGGGATTTCTATTTTTTTCAGGCCATAGAAAACAAATATTTATATTTTTCCATAAATGTAAATATTTTTATTTTTGAGGAAAAGAGAAATTTTCAAGCCAGGAATTGCCGAGATTTGCCACTGTGCTCACACAGGAAGTGGATTGCGTGTGCTGAGAGCGCCAAGTTACGTGGGCTCCTCTATGCCATATGTGTTATATCCATACTGTCCATTCATTTGTCAGACCATTTTATGATATGATCCTGATTATTGGTAGATCAAAAGCTCAAGTGGACTGCACTATAGAAAGTAGTGTAGACTGAATACTTATTGTTATGAATAAAAATGAACCGACCAGATGAACGGACTTGAAAACTATGAATTGCTTCGGATTGAAAAATCACCCAGACCTCGCATTCAGGTACGACCTTGACCTCGGTTATCAACTTTGGAGGTAGGCTTCAATTACCAACTTTGGAGGTCCTCATAACCTTATGAACAGATGGTATAAAAAGTCACAAGCTAGCCAATTAAATAATTTCATTATATCCCTTCAAACAAGCGTTGTGTCTCATCTTACACTATATCTAAGTAGGGATCACCCAGATCCATAGCTCAAGTGGTAGATTGTGTGAAAGATACCTGGTTTCAACAGTGAGGTCTTGTATTGATTCCCTAGTGGGGGTGGCTAACGGTGGGTGTACTGACAAGCTAACAAAAAAATATAAAAATCTAGTAGGGATAAAGGATATGAATACTATTCAGAAGATATTCCTCTGCCGTGCTAATAAAGCTAGGCTAAAAAAAGGTATCTTTTAATGACTAAATATGGATATTGATATTTGAATATCTCTTATTAATTATTAATGATTATTGATCATGGTGGGCTCTGGGAATGATTTTGCCATTTTGGAGTGATTGCCCTACTGATTTCTATACTGTGGTCCATGGGAGCTTTAAATCTACCTCATATTTTGGATCGTGACCTAAAATGATCTCTCGAAATGGATGGACGGCGTGGATATAACACATACATCCCGGAGGAGCCCACGTAAGTAAGTGACCTCAACACACCACTAAGTTGGGTAGTGTGTGACACACTAGGCAATCCGCTTCCGCTCGAACAGATATCTGAGTGTGGTGTGCGTGTACTCACCCAACATGTGAACCGGATTGGGTTGGGTATTTCCCCACCAGGACCTAATTAGAGACTGACAGTCATGTCAGGGGTCTGTGGGCACACCGTGATATATCTTTTATTTTCGCTGTCCATTCATTTTAAAATATTATTTTAAGACATGGGCTAAAAAACAGGAAGATTGAAGACTAGAGTCGACCACACTTCAGGAAATATAAGTGACAATAACCCACTGTTGAAATCTTTCCAATGCTTTTCATGACATTTATTTGCCATCCAACCTGTTCATAAGATCATATAGAGCTGGATAAAGGGAAAACATAAATATCAACTTAGCATTTTATTTGCCTCGTTTTCTTTTTCTTTTTAATCATCACCTCATGTGATTTGTCAAAATGGATGGACGGTGCGGATAAAACATATACATCACGGTGGCCCCTCAGAGCCTCTGATAAAACCGTCTGTTTTTTGGCTCATCACCTCAAATGATTTGTCAAAATGGATGGACGGTGTGGATAGAACATATACATCACAGTGGGCCCCTCAGAGCCTCTGACGGGACCGTCCGTCTCTAGTTATGTCCTGATAAGGGGTAGTACCCAATCCCCGCCCCATGTGAACTGTGAAGTAGCGTTGGGATACCAACCAGCGGCAGCGAACGGTCTGCGCTCCACTTAACTTTCCTCGCTGTCGCTGACTGCAAAGCAATCGTGCCTGCTATCATTTAGGGGCTTAACTCAAAAGGAGAGTTGGTACTCTGGCAGCCCAGGACATTTGAAACTCAGGCACTTATGGTATGAGCACGTGGCAAAATTAACTAAGTTAAACCTACTAAATTGGGAGTGGATTAGGTGCTTTTCCGGTAGCACGTTAGTGGGCATTACCCTTACTGTCGGGCCCACCTTAATGATGTGTTGTATATCTACGCCGTCTATTAATTTTTTCAGCCCATTCTAGGATGTGGTCCTAAAAATTAAGCAGATATAAATATTAGATGGACCACACCATAGGAAACAATGAGGATTGAGTGCTTCGTCATTAAAACTCCCAAGGGCCCATGTTTTCGCAATGTTTAGTTTCCGTCCGGAACAAGATGAATAGAAAATACAAAGATCATATTGATCCAAAACTTTTGTGGTCCACAAAAAGTTTTTAAAAGTCATTCACCACTGTTTCTAATGGTGTGGTCTACCTAAGATTTGTATCTTATTAAGGTTCTAGATCTCATACTAAAATGAGATGAAAAAACAGATGGACAATATGGATATACAACAAATACATCAAGGTGGGCCCACACATTTTGGGATCTAATCTGCTTACAACTCAGGAATTGAACAATCTCAACCTCTGGTTTGTGGACACTTGTTTGTTCAACCAAGATCTTTAGACATTTTTTATTTTTAACCGTTGGAGAAGTATCCACCGATTTGAAAATCAGACAATCACATAAGTGTAATGCAACGAGTACGGATCTTCTATTTTTTCTGTATTATCATTGGTCTATGGCAGTTTGCAATGCAGTATGTAATAACACGGTCCAATTTGATTACAGCAACCACGTTTTTCCTGCTTTGACACAAACACAGGATCTGGACTCAAGTGTAATATATGTTTGACCATGGACTTAATTTATACGGTTTAATTTGAATTACTTATATTCCACATATACAATTTATAAGTGCCTGCATATCATCCATCACACCTTGCCAGAGTATCAAACTTTTTTTTTTTCCTCAATTCAAAATAAGTCCAGGCAAAGCCTGCAGGGTTGTTCCAGTACTTTTCACAGTTGGCACTTGGCAGGGAGAATCCATAAGCAAATTTGCATGCGACGGTTGGCGGGAATTTCACAACATTTGAAAATGCAAATTTGAAGAGCAGATGCAAACCTGTTTCAGCGCACTGTTATGTTTGTGAGAAATCCGTCCTGTTCATCTGTTCCTTCATATCATGTTAGGGTATGGACGAAAAAATGAGACAGATCCAAAACTCAAGTGAGCCACACAACAGAAAACAATGAGGAATGAAAGCCCACTGCTGAAACATTTGTGGGACATAGAAGTTTTGAATCAGGTTAATGTTTTTGTGTTCTCAGCTCATCCCAATAATAATGACCTTATCAATGGTATGGATGGCATGTCACACGGTAGAATATTGGGAGTTTTTAACAGTGATCATTTCTCATTTTAGTTCCCATGTATTAACATGATCTGAAAAAATGGATGGACAGGATGAATTTCTAAGAAACATGACAGTGGGCCCTACCTAACTTCCTGTTGCAGGAAGTTCCTGCCAAAGCGACGCTCGCGCTCGCGCTCGGGCTCGGGCTCGGGCACGGGCACGGGCTCGGTCTCGGTCTCGGTCTCGGTCTCGGACTCGGACTCGGACTCGGTCTCGGTCTCGGTCTCGGGCTTGGGCTTGGGCTCGGTGCGAGGGCGTGGGCTTGTGAGGCAGTGTGGCTGTAGAGGCGCTAGTGGCGCACTTTGCACTTCGCACGTGCGCATCGTGTCGCAGAGGGTCGCTCCCTTCGCAAACCGGAGCGAGACGGGTGCGAGTCGCGGTGCGACTAGTGGCTAATGCAGATGGTTGGCTGAACGTAAATCTAGAGGATTGAATGAGAGTCTCTCTGATTATATAGAGGCTGGAAATATAGCTGTTGCACAAATGTGTAACAGCTATGAAGTTAAATACTAGAAACTGTTGCTAACAGTCATAAAACGGCTAGCCCAACAACTATAAAATGGCTAGTCAGCTCTCTCACAACAGCCATATAACGGCTAGTTTCCAACAGCCATATAACGGCTAGTTTTCTCCAACAGCTAGAAAACGGTCATGGAATTTAATTCCCTGGACCATAAACCCCAGCCATCATAGCCTATAAAAAGAGGGTCTGGATGGGTTTCCGAACCATCTCTCAACTCACTCCAGCAAACCCATACGAACAGAGACAGCCAGCCCCTCTCCACTCATATAATATTATAGTATATCCAGCAACATAGCAAAGCTTGAACCTTAGCTTGAAGAATAGACCAGCAGTGTGGTCTAGGACTGTTCAACTGAACCAGTGGCTGACGAATTGGACTGAGCAGTGCAGTGGTCAAAATCATTTTTCTCTTTCTTTTTCTTTCTTTTGGGATTTTTTCTCTATATTGTAAATTGCCAGAAAGTGTGTAAAAGAGTTCCATTTGGTGGGCCTTCGTGTTTGCTGAACGCAGACCCACACCAGGCTTGTCATATCCTAGAAGCAATTTGCCTGTAACCTATCAGCATACTCAATCTACTTGAGTAGGGGCAAATAACGCTTTAAGGACAGCGTTTCAGACGTGCTTCAGCCTGTCCTTAGTTCTGATCGTAGTGATTTTTGGTTTCCATATTATACAGATATTACATTAATCTGTATAAAATTCTCAACAATCTTAAAGCGTTATTTCTGTAATGGAAGCCGACAGTGTTTCATCCATCAAGCTGATGAATCAGGACTTGATACGTCTTGATCGGTTCGATGGAACCAATTTTACGAGATGGCAAGACAAGCTAAAATTTCTCCTAACGGCGCTAAGGATCTACTACATACTAGATCCAAATTTGCAAGCACTACCTGAAGCAACCGACGACGACACACCTGAACAGGTGGCCGCCCGCACCAAACGAGCCGAAGACGAACTCTTGTGTCGAGGACACATTCTGAACGCTCTCTCCGACCGACTGTACGATCTGTACCAACAGACGTCATCAGCAAAGGAGATCTGGACTGCTCTGGAGTTCAAATACAAAGCTGAAGAAGAAAGTACCAACAAGTTTCTCATCGCCAGGTATTTCGACTTCAACATGGTAGATAATAAACCGCTGCTGCCCCAAATCCAAGAACTGCAGCTACTAGTAAACAAAATCAAAGCCATAAAAATAGATCTTCCTGAATCATTCCAAGTCGGGGCTATAATTGCCAAATTGCCACCGATGTGGAAAGACTATAGAAAGAAGTTGCTGCATAAAACTGAGGACTACACACTGGAACAAATTCAGAAACACCTTAGAATTGAGGAAGAATCCCGTAACCGCGACAGAAAGAATGATAACGGGAATGCCTCGTCCAAGGTACATGCAGTAGTAGAGAACTCTAATAACAATATCCCGAGAAGGACAATTCCCTGAAACCCAATAAAGGGAAATTCAAGAAAAACACCCAAAAGAAGAACAGAAAGTTCAAAGGCCCATGCCATGTCTGTGGAAAAATCGGGCACTATGCTCGAGTATGCCGATATCGCAAGTCTAAACAAGAGCAAGTGCAGTAGAAGAAGGCGATATAGTGGCTATGATCACTGAGGTGAATACCATCCAAGGCAAAGTTTCAGGTTGGTGGTATGATACTGCCGCTACAGTACATGTGTGCTACGACAAATCAGCCTTCAAAACCTATGAGGAATTGACCGATGGTCAAGAAGTCCAAATGGGTAATGAAGTCCGATCAAAGGTCGTCGGCAAGGGAACTGTCGAACTGATATTCACATCTGGGAAGAAAGTGATTCTGACCAATGTATTGCACGTTCCAGACATGAGGCGAAACTTAGTTTCTGGGGACCTTCTGGGTAAACCAGGCATAAGGGTGGTGTACGAGTCAGGAAAACTGATCCTGTCCAAGAATGGAAATTTTGTCGGGAAGGGATATGCTTGTAACGGAATGGTCAAGTTTTCTCTGAATGAAAGTAGCACTTCTGCGTATATGGTTGAATCCGCTGGACTGTGGCATGATAGACTAGCCCATATAGGGTATAGTACCTTGAAGTTCATGGCTAAGAATGGTTTAATCTCATACACAGATAATGAAACCGGAAAATGTGAAGTGTGCATACGATCCAAAATGACGAAGAAACCTTTTCCAAGTGTTGAAAGATCGTCTCAAATATTGGATCTTGTGCACAGTGATATCTGTGAGTTAAACGGCATTCTTACTCGTGGAGGTAAACGGTACTTCATAACCTTTATAGATGATTGCTCTAGATATGTGTATGTGTACCTATTAAAGAGCAAAGATGAAGCATTGAACATGTTTAAAGTATATAAAGCAGAAGTAGAGAATCAACTAAATAAGAAGATTAAAATTCTCCGTAGCGATAGAGGAGGAGAATACTTCTCCAATGAATTCGATAACTTCTGTGAAGAACATGGACTGATACATCAATGTACAGCGCCATACACACCTCAACAAAACGGAATAGCTGAAAGAAAGAATAGAACATTAGTAGAAATGGTCAACTCAATGCTGATAAGAGCAAAGTTGCCACTAAATCTATGGGGTAAGGCACTGCTTGCAGCATGCCATATTATAAATAGAATTCCGTCTAAAAATATAGAATATCTCCATATGAAACATGGAGAGGAAGAAAACCTAACCTAGGATATCTTAAAGTGGGGGTGTCTTGCATATTGTAGAACCCCTGACCCAAAAAGAACTAAGTTAGGACCAAGAGCTATTAAGTGTGCCTTCGTAGGGTATGCACAAAATAGTAAAGCTTATAGACTTCTAGACATGGAGTCTAATACAATAATAGAATCAAGAGATGTTGAGTTCTTTGAGAACTCACTATCCTTGGAGTCTAAGGATAATGACATCCAATCTCCTAATAGAGAACAAGATAGCACAGCCCCACAGATAGTAGAAGCTCCTATTGAACCTCGTAGGAGTCAAAAAACAAGAATAGAAAAGAGTCTAGGAGATGACTACATAGACTCACAACGTATCATTTTCCATCTAGTAGAAGCAGATAAAGAAAATGTTATAAGACAAATAAATACCTATAGTAATGAATATAGAAGATGATCCTAAATCATATAAAGAGGCTATATCTTCTAGAGACTCAGCTTTCTGGAAAGAAGCTATAAACAATGAAATGAAATCCATAGTATCAAATCAAACATGGGAACTAGTAAACTTACCTCCAGGTTCTAGGCCCATAGGTTGCAAGTGGGTATTTAGGAAGAAATATCACACTGATGGGACTATCCAAACCTTTAAAGCTCGACTAGTAGCTAAGGGTTTTAGACAAAAAGAAGGAATAGATTATTTTGACACATACTCACCTGTAGCTAGGATAACATCCATTAGGATATTATTTGCGCTAGCTTCTATACATCATCTTCACATCCATCAAATGGCAAATGGATGTAAAGACCGCATTCCTGAATGGTGATCTCAATGAGGAGGTATACATGGAACAACCTGAAGGTTTTGTTCTACCAGGAAATGAAAACAAAGTATGTAGATTAGTCAAATCTTTGTATGGATTAAAACAAGCACCAAAACAGTGGCATGAGAAGTTTGATTCCAAAATACTATCTCATGGTTTCATGCATAATGTAGCTGACAAATGCATATACTCTAAAGTAGATGGTAGTTATATCGTTATTATCTGTCTGTATGTAGATGACATGTTAATAATAAGTTAAAAATGGAAGGTGTGACTGAAACAAAGAGATTTCTATCTTCCGTATTCAAAATGAAGGATCTTGGACAAGTTGATACCATTCTAGGTATCAAAGTTAAAAAACATTGTGGGGGTTATGCTTTGTGTCAATCTCATTATATTGAGAAGATACTAAACAAGTTTAACCATCTAAATATAAAGGAAGCAAAAATCCCATTTGATCCAAGTATCAAGTTAAAAGAAAATACTGGAAGAACAGTTGCACAATTAGAATATGCAAGTGCTATAGGAAGTCTAATGTATGCTATACAATGCACTAGACCAGATATCGCATATGCTGTGAGTAAACTTAGTAGGTTTACTAGTAACCCCAGTACTGAACACTGGAATGCAATCAGTAGAGTCCTTGGTTACTTAAAAGCAACCAAAGATTTAGGACTATTCTATTCAGAGTTTCTTGCCGTATTGGAAGGATATACCGATGCGAGCTGGATATCGAGTGCAGGGGACAACAAGTCTACTACAGGGTGGGTATTCACCCTACGAGGTGCAGCTGTATCTTGGGGATCCAAGAAACAGACTTGCATAACGCATTCGACTATGGAGTCTGAATTCATAGCCCTGGCTGCAACAGGCAAAGAGGCTGAGTGGCTAAGGGATCTTCTATTAGAAATCCCTTTCTGTGTAAAGCCTATATCGGCTGTGTCACTACATTGTGATAGTAAAGCCATATTAGCTAGAGCCTATAGCGGCACTTATAATGGTAAATCTAGACATATCAGTCTTCGACATGATTATGTCAGACAATTGATTCGAGATGGAATCATTGCTATTTCCTATGTGAAATCAAGCAACAACCTGGCAGATCCTTTTACTAAACCTCTACCGAGAGAGGTAGTAAAGGCTACATCTAGAGGGATGGGGTTGAAACTCTTCAACCAAAGTTCCACCAGTGATGGTAACCCAACCTAAAGTCAGAAAATCTCTAATTTTGGGTTTAATGGGTAAAAACAAGTCACTGATATGCGGAAAGTTTTCAGCACTGAATTATAAAACCTCATCCATAATAGATAAGTGCTGAGCGTTACGATAGATGGTTGAGTCTTAAGAACTCTTAATGAAATCCAGTCTATAGGACAAGTGTTTTAAAGTAACGAAGACACTGGAAGGATTTCACCTATATGAACGTAGAGATAGTGCCGTCTCTCATGAGAGTTAGGAGTTTTCTCTCGGGATCGTTCACGAATTAGGATAAACACATGGCCATTAAATGTGCTGAGCAAGATTGTGGGAACTCTAACAAACACATAGCGAATATGTGTGTGGTTTCTCCAACTCTGTTATCTAGGAAAACTGGTTCAAAGCTGCGGCTACTAGTAATTTCGATAGAGTTTTGAGATACTTACACTAAGGGAAGATTAAAATCGAAAGATATCTTTCTTTATGCATATAAGCTGATTATTCTGGCAGTATTGTTAAACCGAGAAAATATTTTTATAAAATCAAGTGGGGGATTGTTATAAATATATTGATTTTAAAATATATTTTAATAATATATTATATAATGTATTGAAAAGATGTTTGAAAAACACGTTTTTTTTCAAGTTTTTGGGAATAGTCCCACATGGGAAAGAGAAGAGAAAGAAATCTGGTTTAAATGAAAACAGTGGAGTATTATAATATTTACCTTCGTAGTCCGTGGATTATGGACCTTGCGTGTTCCAGTGCGAAGCACTGGAACACCCGCGCGCGCGCTCGGGCTCGGGCACGGGCTCGATCTCGGTCTCGGTCTCGGTCTCGGACTCGGACTCGGACTCGGACTCGGACTCGGACTCGGACCGACTCGGTCTCGGTCTCGGAAACCAATCGGTCCATTTGGGTGGGCCACGAACATGGACCCAGTTAAAATCAGATGGTTTCAATTAAAGTCTGGTTCAACTCCAGTTAGCCTTGGGACTGACGCTCCATTACTCAACCCGAACGGTACGCTTCCCGTTGGCAGCCCAACCTATAACCTAAGGTTTTCCCGAGAACAGTTAATACTCTGGCATACTATGATGGTTGATACTCAGACACTATAAGATTGTACATGTGTTATATATTATAACAAGTTATATTGTATAAATTGTGAAATCTAAAGTGGACAGGTTATTACCTGAAAATCCAATGGAATAAACTATGTGAAACTTTGATAATTAGATGTTTTTTTGTTGAATTCAGACCGTTGATTATTACAGCTGTCAACTTAATATTCATCAATAATCTAGTTTAAACAAAAAATTGTGGTTTATGATCTATCCAAATCATGGCCCACAATTTGGACGGTTTAATTTCTGGTATTAACATGGCATGCGTACAATTTCTTAGTGCCTGTGTATCAACCATCGCAACCTATCACTGCTATTATTAGGGATGCTACTCGGGTCTGTGCCGACCCGCCTCTGTGTCAACCCAATTTAACCAGAAAATCTAAGTTGTTGACCCGACCACACAAGCCACCTGATGAACCCATCTGAGCCTGACCCATTGTCCATATGGCCAAACCCGAAATTGAATTTTTGGATTTGGGTCCACACCAAGCTGACCCCACTTCACCGATTTAGTACACTGGGTCCTGAAAAATGGGCGCCGTGTTGTATGTGACTACATCCGTGCTGTTCGCCCACATTGAAATCTCATTTTAGGGCATGATCCAAAAAATGAGATCTAAAATTCAGATGAACCATGGTAGGTGAAACAATGATAATTAACCATTAAAAATTTCTTGTGGGCCAGAAAAGCTTTGGATCTAGATGATATTCTCTCCATCTAGGTCTTTGTGACCTTATCAACAGGTTTGAAGGCAAATAAACATTCCAGTTGAATCCATGAAGTTTTTAATGGTGGGAGTTCAATCACAACTGTTTTCTGTGGTGTGGTCCACCTAAGATTTGGGTCAGCTTCGTTTTTGGGATTATAAACTAAAATGGGCTGTCAAAATGGTTGGATGGTTTGGATTCAAGGCACATACATCACTGTGAGCCCCACAGTCAGGGGTCCCAACCATCTTGATGGATCCGGGGATCCATCAAAGCCACACCTCAAAAATGGACTCCGGTTCCATGATCTAGACCTGACTCGATTCAGCCCTGACTCTTGAAACCATGCCACCATGATGGACACTCTGCAAAGCAAGTGCATTTTGGGTCGGGTTGAGTCTGACCGAGTTGATTAATACACATTCGGGTCCGGGCATGACTCAACCCGAGTTAAAATCGGATCGGGCTGATCCGGTTGGTGGGGGCCTACCTAACCCAGTTTTTAATCAAGCACAACGTTTCACGTTTGCTGACCTTCTTCGAAAAAGAAGAAGAAGAGAATTGGGTGTTACACTCGCCTTGGGGCCACCTTGATGATGTGTTGTATATCCACGCCGTCCATCCAATTTTCCAGCCCATTTTAGTGCATGTTTCCAAAATTTAAGAAGATATAAATATCGAGTGGACCACACCAAAGGAAACAATGGCGATTGAACTATCACCATTAAAAATTTATCAGGGCCCACCATAAACAGATCCGTAGTGTTTATTTGCCATCCAATCAATTGATAAGGTCAATCAGACCTGGATAAAGGGAAAAGACCAGCTTGATACAAAACTTTTGTGGCTTACAAAAAAGTTTTTAATAACCATTCACCACTTTTTCCAGCGGTGTGATCCAACAGAGATTTGGATCTGCTTAATTTTTGGGGTATCCTCCTAAAATGGACTGAAAAAACCGATGGGTGGTGTGGATTTGTAATAAATTCATCAAGATGGGCCTCACACGGTAAGAATAACATCCACTAACGTGTTACCCGAGTAACACGTAATCCGCTCCCTCGAAAAAAAAACAATAAAGCCTATACCGGTCGAGATTCCTCGCCTTTCATTGGAAATCCTGAGTTGGTTCAGATGGCCCACTTTTGTGGAAAGAGAAAATTTTGATACTCTGGCAGTGTGATGATTGATGCACAGGCACCTTAAAATTCCACACGTGGCAAATAAATTATTCAAATTACACGTTCTAAATTCTGAGTCCCAGTCTAGATAGATGATAACCAAGAGAAAAACACTTATTTGATTATCTGACTTGCAGATGAATGAACATTTAATGGACGGTTTAGATTAAAACTATCCAACTTTCCTACTTCGTCAAACAATTGTATACTGATCAGAGAACATAATGTTCTATGATTTTGGGTTGATAATCTTTACACTGTGGGTCCGTCGATTTGGATGGTTTAATTTCAAGAAATTTATGCCACGTGTACAATTTCGTAGTGCCTGCGTATCATTCGTGAACTTCCGCCAGAGTATCAATGAATTCTCGTTGGCAAAATCGTCGATGATTGTTTTTGCGATGTATTCTTTTTTGGATTCATCGCACAGCCATATAAGTCAATTTCGCATATTTTAGTAATCGAGAAATGATACAGTGGTGTAAGCGTATGGAAACCTTCCCATGCTCATCAGCTGCATTTGGACATATGTACAATTCCATCACCAATCTGGACCGTCCATTAAATTGAGCCCAGTCTTCTTCCACCACTGTGAAAAAAGCATAACCACCACCTTTCTTTTAAGGATGATCTTGTCCATTCATTTTGTCATGCTACTAAATGGATGTTTAGGCCAGCAAGTCAAGCTGTCCAGCTGAGAAAAATAATCCTGTTACCTAACAATGTTTCTATTTCCAGTTATGTGTCGTTTCAGTGGGACATCTGAACTATTAAAAGGTGATTGAAGATCACTAAGTGGGCCATTCACATAGCTTGAGTAGAGCCCATCAGCTGTATATTTGTTTCAACCGTTGCCCTCCTAATAAATAGGCCATCCTGGATTTAGTCCCAGGCCATCTTTATGATATGGCCCACCTTTTGCACGGCTCAGATGATATATACAATTGCCATTTCTGCAGAAAATCAAAAGGTTGTTGGTTAACATGCAACTTGCTATAAGAACATTTCTTATTTTTTAATAAGTACTAGTTATGTGTTAGTTCACCACCATTTCAAAAATGTGCAGCCTCTTTTCCGTACAATATGTATTCACATGAATCCAATCCAGACTGTCCAATTCGTGTTCCCATGGAGGACGAGCCTAAGATAACACCGATTTGATCGGCACCGTTGTTCCACACATGATCCATCCACAGTCACTATTGGGCGGTCAAGATTGTCAAACATGCTGCCACTTGTACGGTGGATCTGTTCCATCTTAAATGGATGGACATGCATATTCAACGTTTTCATCTTCTGGGTCGTCTTGAATTTTGATTTTTTGACATCTGTATGTCTGAAATTCAGGAACATACATTCGTATCATGCCCTGATATTTGATACAACAAGTATCTGAAGACAACTAATCACATATAATCAAAGTACCACAACTTGTGGTACCACATAAGTATTTCAGCCAACATGCAGCATCTGTACCATTAAAACCATACATCTAGTCTTTATTATCATCTATTACAAAAAATAGATTTGTTTGTTCATCAAGTGGGCCACATCATTAAATTCAATCAAACTCCTTTGTTTGACACAAGATACAATTGTGTTCAACCTAGCTATCTAATAAGATTTATTTTAGACAATGATAGTCCTCATGGTGGATCCTACCATTATCATGGTACTGATTTCCTCTGAAATTGGAAAATCATCGGAAAAAGATGGTGCGGTACCACAAGTTTTGGTACAGTTGAATGTAGGTGATTAGTTCTCGTATCTGCAACGCTCCGAACTATTTCCCTCCTTAGACTTCTTATTTAAATATTTATAGTACAAAACGGTGCAGGTTTTTAAATATGCCCCCTTCTTTGAGAGAGAGAAGAGGCTCTTGCTTCTTTGGAGAATCTATAACTGCTGGATTTGGAAAGAAGGAGATGAGAATTGTTGATTTTCTCAAAGAAGGTGATGGTGATGAAATGATTAAGAAGAAGATTGGTTCTTCATCGTCTCTACCTTCTTCGCCGCGGTTGATTCTCTCTCGCTGGATTGCTTCTCTCACACCTCGGTGTGGGTTATCATCTGCAATTTTGAAAGATAAGAGAGAGGAATTTCTATGGACGGATGGCGATGGGAGTAAGGTTGTTGTGGGATCGCTTACTCGGGTCGCGCCCGATAATGAGGGATTGCAATTGGAGTTGGGGGGAGATGGGTGTGGGCAATTGGAGTCTGAGAAGGGAGAATGCGCAGGTTCGATGGCGTCTAGATGTGGAAAGAATGTGGAATCTGGTAATCAATCTCATTTGGGTTTGATCGATGGAGTGGAGAATGAATTGTCGGTGAATTTGGAAGAAGGTTGCCTAAGCAAAGAATCAGTTTCGAAGGAGTTGAAGGAGAATGGCAGTAGGCAGGACCTGACGGGCAATATGTCAGCATGTTCGACGTCTAAGCAGACTGTTGTGTCGTCAGGTAAATGTTTGATTATATGCTTGTATTTGTTTTTTTTTTTATTTTTTTTTCACTTGTACTGTTTTGACTGATTATCGAATTGATTTTATGTTGCAAGTGATCATTTAGGGTGCTTTGGATGTCCCCAAATTGGAAAAGGTGTATAGTTTAGCTAGAGTTCATTTTGCCTCCTTTTCAACTTGGCATCACAGCATGTGTTGCCCCAATGGGACCCACGTGCTTGGATGGTTCGGTAATGGGAACGATCCGTCTTTTTGTTACTTCTGTAAATAAGCTATCGTCTAAAAATCATGCCTCAATGATGATAATGACCTTTGATTTTTTTGGGGTTGAATGTGAGCCATTGGAAATTCTTTTCAGTTTTCTAAGTTCATCTACAGATAATGATGATCAGAGTCAAATGATTAGTGTAATTTTCTTATGATGGCCTGTAAGGATGGAATCCAGAACATGGATAGTTCCGGTCCTCATACCATCTCAACATGTTGGCCCTGGTGGGGTGACATATGCTGGGATCTTGATTCATGACAGCGGCAAAGATCATTCTTTTGGCAGAACATGTTTGTTGTCTTTTCACTTTCTGTTTGGTTAAGTGGAGAAAACATAAGCTGCATTTCGCATAATTGTGTGCCAAGCATTGTTTTATATAGCTCTTTCAGGACATGTCCGGCAACTGAAACAAGTAGAATTGTCCCTGACTCGTAAAGAGAGAGGCATCTCAAACCAAAGACCTAAACCTATATTTTTAGACCTCCACTCATAAGAAATCTCTCCCATAAGAAATCTCAATTAGAAATTAACTCCTACATCTCTTTAGTTATAGTGGTAATGAAGTATACTAAATTACCACTCTACCTGACAAGAAAAAGACCCAATTTACACTTTCCAATCAAGTAAATCTAGTGTGAGACCTCTAAGACTATTAATCCTCCCTAAGGGAATGGCATCATATCAAATCCATTTGCTTATCTTAGAATGTTGATTTGATCACACTCATGCCTCGATGGTAGACTCACAAGAGTTTCAACACGAGGTCATGGGTTCAGGTACCCATTGTGGTGAAATCCTACGGTGGTGTGAGTGTGTGTGGGGTGTGAGTGTGTGTAAAAAAACAAAATCGAGCACGTTTAATTCCATCTATACACACACACAAATCCCAATGCCTCGATTGTGAAGCACATTTATCCACTTTTGAGGTCAAACATAATCTTAGTAAATTTGATCAATAAAAGCTCGTGGAAAATATTAATAAAATAATATATAAATATTTTTCCAAAAAAACAGTTGTCAATAAAATCTGTTCATCCATTCAATTCGGTGCCTTAGATAAAACACTTACGCATCACCACCACCATTGCAATCATCTATGATCTTCCTCTCACTCATCTTCGTGACCCAATCTTGATCTGGCAGCTTGCCTAGCGTGCTTCTGACCCAATCGCATCTGTGCACATGGCTTTGAGAATGCACACAAAAGTAGAACCATCACATCGCAGTCTTGCCAAAGAACATAAAGTAGTAAGGACACAAGAGTTACCTATAGGACTAGTATACTCGCACAGGGATAGATTGGAATCAATCTGTTGCTTGTAGGTAATTGGTCTTGTAGCATGTGTGGCTCAATTCACACTATGAATGATTAAGTGTCCGTCGTATATTTGATCATCATGCGGGATTTGTCCGATCAACCAATTATCCATCCCCACTTCAATATATAAGCTTTCATGATCTGTCTGGGTATAGAGCCAATCGTGCCGCTCTACGTGTGATCTCATCCTGATCATCTCATAAATCAGGGTGGTGGGACATCTCATACGTACATGTATCTTAATGTGCACCATTCTTGTTGTGCATGCCTGCCTTTTACACGAATGTTTGCTACGCTCAATTGTGATGGCCAATATGAAGATCTATGTACATAAATTATCATGAATAAATCTTAATATAATCCAATGAATAAATATCTACACGTGTCAATAACGTTCTGATGGGCAACACAAAGTCTAACAAAAACTATGGAAAAAGATCCTTTGATAACGTGTTTGTTTTAGCACACATGATTTAATGGAAATGTTGAATGGTCAATGATCACAGATTGAGAGTTGTCTCTCAAAAAGAGTGGATGTTTCCATTTCTTAGGTTTTAGAGAGGTAAAGGAAATGGGAGTTTTCTGAGGTAATCTGAGAAGGAAATCAATTTCCTCAATCCCCTTATCTTTCACAAACATGGGAAACCATCACATCTAAGGAAATTGATTTCCTTTTTTTAGTTAAATTTTAATTTCCACCAATTCAAAAGGCACCCTAATGGAAATGGGAGAATATAAAACTTGCCTTAATGTATAAGACCACCCAGAAGTAAATAGAGTTAACAGTAGTGGGGTACGTCAAGCAGCTGATGAGAAACCAGAACTTGATTCCAGCTCGTCTTACGTATCTAATATTATTCCATTGGATATAACTCATTTTTTCTTGACATGCTTCTTTCTGGGGTAATTTGTTTACTTTCATTTCTCGAGCAAAACGCCAATTTGTTAATTTGTATTCATCACCAAGAAAATCTTTCCGTATCACATCTGAACCATCACCTGTTTCCATATTCATTTCGACAATAACAGATTGTTGAGTGACTTCAAGCTTTAATTCCAAGGCCCCTCCACATTTAGGAAATTGAATCATATACCGTTTGGTTAGAAAAGCGTTGCACCAAAAGAAGTCCCATCAGAAATTCTCGGCAATTTGGCTAAGGACTTCAAACTGCAATATGCAATGTATGTGGATTTCAAGTATCTGGAATTGCTTTTGTGGGTCTTGCTACAAATTTTTTATGCATTTTATTGGCTTTTGCTGATAATTGAAATGGAAACTTGACCCCCATTTTATTTACACCCTTGGATGTCGAACTTCATTGATAGACTATGTTATCAATGTGCTTTCTATATCATAAAATGTAGAAGAGGGCTGATCACCTACAGCCAGTTGTATGGTACAGTCCTTTTCTTTTATGCTTCCAGAATTTTCTTTCCAATTTTGACCTTGAAAATATTACTCCAAACCGGTTGTTGTTGAATAGTTCTCTCATATAATTTAGACTTCACTGTCAAAATTCGATGTCAAACTTTATTGGTAGACTGTATATGCACTGCAGTCAATGTGCTTTCTTTATCGTACAATGCAAAAGGGTTTGATCACCTACAACTGGATGTCTGCTACAATGTTCTGTTGCATATTTCAGCAACATGATCTTTTCTGGTTTTAAAGATAGTTCCGTAGATATTTATATTTATTGTGTACTATTGTTTATCGTTTTTCAGGAAGATGTATAGAGGATGCCTCTTTTAGCTTAGGTGTTGGAGCTGGCCTGGTTTTTCTTATCGCCAAGAGTAGAAATGAGTTCAATAAAATGATAGAGCTGCAGACCCAAATCGAAACTCTGCTTAATGACATTAAAGATGAAATGCGAAGGAAAGACATGAATTATCATGCTTCTGAGACAAATACTATTCTTGTGTATTCTGCTCCAGATTCCCATGGAGTTGAAAGAATGGATGAGCATCTTTCCATTCAAAATCGTGGATCTTCTATCCATTTGAGAGAGGGGCATCCAGCAGTTGAATGTGTTCAATCTCCCAATTTCAGTTCAACTACTGAGAGTGAAAAGTATGTAGGAATGGATCAGTTGGAGGCAGAACTTGAGGCTGAATTGGAACGTCTGCAGCTCAACTTGGATGGTGAAGATTTGTCAGGACTTGGACAGCAACAGTACATTGAGGTAAGCAATTATTGATATCTAGATTTCATATTCCTTGATTTCTTAGTTCCGCATTACATGACTTTGTGGATTGCATTTTGATGCCCTTTATCGCATGTCCTACCAAACCTTTTTGTTTGATGTATTTTGTAATGGGCCATTTTGGGGTCCCAAAACGCTTGCTGGACAACCCACCTGCTGTCCAAAAGGAGGAGAAGAATTATACAATCTTTGACCCGAGGATCTGCACTGTGTACTTGAGTTTTCAGTTTGGGGTCCATGGTTCAGCATTCCAAACCATTGGTCTGGTGCGTTCCACCTTGCATGAACCATGCCCCCTTACATATCTATAATTGTAGAGCTCCCTTATGTAGTTTCTGATTTTCAGGATAGTTAAACATACTAGAGCGTGGGGCACATGTGAAGAGAGTAAGGTGGCTTTGAAGAGGGGTTCACACTACACGTAGAATGCAGGGAGAGAGAGAGTGGGGTACTGAGTGACTGGGTTACGGGCCAGCAACACACATGCACAGACATGCTACTAGCATGAAAACATCAAAATGAAAGTGGCTAGAATCACCACCATTTGTGATGGAAGAACGGGTCAAATCTGTGCCATTGGTTGATAAGCGTGCAGAATTGCCACTAACATAGATACCCTTGTATATTTCAATATCCCTTCTACTGTCCTTTTAAATCTCATAGTTCATGACTCTCTTACGACTAATTGCATGGGTAAAAAATTGTCCATGGCTACTCAAGTTATATATTAGAGACTGAATGGAAATTCTAAAAGGCTGAAAGTAACTTTTATAATGCAAGTCAGAGGTTCTTTAGCTGCTTCGAGGTAAGCCCATAAGCTTGAGAGAATCATGTCCGAACTTATGATTTCATAAGGCAGAAAAAAACAGATGACAAACATGTTAAACTAATATCAGTATCAGTATTCGGCTATATTCTATCTTAATATCCGTAAAGTGATGACCTTTGTTTTGTGTTTAGAAATTCAAACTATTCCCCAGGCATTTTTTAAGCTCAGGTTAGTGATCATAGGCTCTTTTCTTCCTACTAGAATGGGTGGGGTTAGCCCTTCCCAAGCCCAGGTAAAGGAGGATTGAAGTCAATCGTTGAGATTTTTCCAAGCAATCTTGAGAATTTTGTAAAGCTGATCCCAAATATCTGGGACAATGCCATGATGATGGGTTGGTCCTACATCGATGGCTCAGCTTGAGCCTTAGACCTTTTTTATTTTAATCATCCAATCTTTTGTGAGGGAACCAATGAGATGATTGGTTCTGAATTTCGTTACGGATGAAATTCTCTATTGGCTTTCTTTCTATATGTTATTGGGTTTTTTCTATACATTTTATTGACACTCAGTGTAGTGTATATGTTATCTTGTCCTTAAATTTATCTACTTCTCTAGTAAGATGTATGATCTACATGTTTGCTTCAACTTGCTACTCATTCTACCCAACAGTAAATAAAGTTTCTCCCAAGCCCACTGGCAAAGCCACACACTGGCAGGCTTGCATTGCTGATAAATGCATTAGTTGAGCTCCACTGTTCACGTGACCTGGCCTGAATCATCTAGTCCATTCATCTGGCAAGCCACACATGCATGTCGAATACAGATACTTGAAATTTTTTTATGATATGTAAATGCTTTTGCATGTGTGCAGTCCACTTGATGATTTGATAGGCCCATTTTTCCTTACATTTATCCACTTCCTGCAAGGTGGACTGGAATCCTCTACAACAATTGTTTTATGTAGCAGGTAAAACACCCAAGCTCTGTCATGCCCACCATGTTGCATATGTAAATCTACTCCGTCCATCAGGTGAGAACCCTTATTTAAACCATGCGTACGAATGATCAGCCCGATAGAGAACTTGGGAAATCTGATGGGCCGCACCAACGGGAACAATGTAAAATTGCACCTAAAACCTCTTAGTTCATGCAGTGTCCTGCCTCAGTTTTGGATCATGTCGATTTTGGTAGTTTCAATTCATCCTGGTGAGTTACACCTTTGTCCCACACCCAAACCTATGGTTGGCATCCAATCCCCATTGTTCCTTGTGGCGTGGCCCACTTGAGTTGTAGATCTAATTGATGTTTTGCCCCATGGCCTAGAATCGAGGATACAACCTCATGGACGGAGTGGTACATATACAACGTAGTGGGCCCCACAGTGCCTGGGTGTTTTATGCACTGCGTAAAAAAGGTGGTGTTGAGGACTCTGGTCCCTGCGAGATACGTGGTATGCATGCTTTCTTGTTCTGGCACACATTCGATGGTCTGCCTGATGAATGGACAAAGCCAAGGTCTCCCCAAGTCCAATCTGCAGACCCGCAGCCCGAGCCCGAGCCCCACCGCCCACTTTCATGGAAGATGCAGGCTGTTCATTACCCAGCTCCCATCATGCATGAAATATTTAAATGCCCGACCCTGCCACCCACTTTTGTGGAAGACACAGGCCGTTAATTACATACCTCCCATCATGAATGAAATATTTAAATGCCTTTGATATGCTAAACATGCTCAGTTTCAGCGCTCAGACATAGGTCGGGCCTGGCCCGATTAGTAAACGAGCTTAAATTTCTCAAGCCTGGTATTCCAGCCCAAGGTGAGCCAGGACCGAAAGATTGATGGGCCAGCCCAGCCTATTCGCAGCCCTAGATGCATTGCTCAGATGTCCTGCTTGCTTGAATTATCTATTTGTTTCATACGTTAGATTTGTTTGTTTGCACTTGGAATTACAAGTGAATTGAATCAGAAACTGTTAGTAAATTTGAGAAGAGGAAATGGCAATCGCTTTCACTTCATGTTCGCAAATGTGAGAAAGTAGCCCTTGTGTCGTAATTGCATTTCTTTCATTTCCAACTTGAAACTAACATAACTGCAATTCAAATGCAAGCTCTAGTGCATGGCTTGTTTGGATGCACTATTTAAATGGATTGCAACTTGTCTAACGAAGTGGAAATTATGAAGTTTTAATTTCCTTAGCATCAATGTCTGATAGTCTAGGCTCCGAATTGCAATTACGCTACTTTCAAGTCAGATTTGAAAGAAATGCAGCTGCAATTTGAAGGACGGATCCCTCGTTATGAATGCAGGGAAACATTAGTTTTTGTCATTCACTTGATCAAACTGATGTTTGGGATTATTACACTTGTACATGCGTCCAAACACAATTTGCGAGAATTCTATTTCATTTTTCATGTTCTGGAAATGACAGATGATTGTCGAGAATGGTGCTCCTGCCAGAATCTTTACCCAGAGATTCGAAGAGGACGATGAGCCTCAAGAATTTCATGGGAATAATGTATGTTACGGAGTTTCTCCGAACGAGCTCGAGAAAAGGCTACATGAGGTTCTTGAAACAAGACAGCAAGAGCGTATCGAAGAGTTAGAATCCGCCTTGGAATGTGCCGAGCACAAGCTTTGTGAGAAAGAGATGGAGATTCGTTGGTGGAAGGACAATGTACACTTCCTTTTGCAAGAAAAAACAGGCAGCAGTCGGATGCCTTTCGGGTAAGAACTAAAGCTGATTAACTACTTGTATACCTGTGAAAAAAAAAAAAAAAAAAAAACTTGGGCCATGTTTGGATTGCAAAATAAAAATTGCTATTTTGGATTCGTACTAGTAATGGAATTTCCAAAGATTGCGAAATGGGGCTCTTTTGTGGTGTATTGGAGGCAGTTGTTTCATGAGTTTTGGTTTGCTTGGGATTGTAAGCATTCTTAATTGTTCTTTCTCATAACCGAAGCTATATATATATATATATATATATATTATATATATATATATATATATATATATATATATATATATATATATATATATATGGGAAAAGGTTCAATGCGCTCGAGCTGATTTTATGTATATAGGAATGGTAATATGAGGTCGAGCTGTGTGGGCCCCATTGTGATGTGTGTCGAACATCTACCCCATCAGTCAGATGCATCATTCCATGGTGGGCTACAGTCTTAAAAATAAATTCAATCCATGACTTAGGTGGGCCACACTACATACAACAGTTGAGAGGAGTTGCCCTTCCATTAAAACATTCATAATAATTTATTTGGCTCATTGAGATGTGGTTCACAAATCCAGACCATCCATTGTGTGTCCCACTTTGATAAGGGGTCAAACCAAGTTTCAGCCACATCCAAAACTAAGGTCTGCTCCACCAAGTACTTTTATATGTTTTTGTCATGTCTTTGCATGGTTTTAGATGGTATGGCCCACCTGAGTTCCGTATATGGCTGATTTTTGGGATATCCCATAGTGTAAACGGGACCCATCAAATGCACAGTGTTGATGTTCCACACACATCACGGTGGGGTCCACACAGCTTGACCTCATGTGAAGTTCCCATGAGGTCAGGGCATCATAACTTAAGTGGGCCATGGGCCGAAAAATTGGGTCAATCCATAACTTAGGTGGGCCACACCACAAACAGCAGCTGAGAGCAGATGCCCGCCCGTTGAAACCTTCCTGATTGAATATAGGGCTCAATGAGATGCTGTTTAGACATCTATTCCATCCATTGTGTGTGTCCCACTTAGATGAGGTTGCCAAATTTTAGGCAATTTCAAAACTTAGGTGGGCCTTACCAAATGCTTTTAGATGTTTTATTTATTATTTTCCATGGTTTCGGTTTCAGATAGTACGTCTCACCTAAATTCTGGATATGATTGATTTTTGGCACATCCCATAGTCTAAAGGGACCAACCAAATGTACGGTGTGGATGCCCATCACACATCAAGGAATGGCCCATAGAGCTCGAACCTATAGGGAAGCTGCATGAGGTTGATCTCGTAATATCATTTTACACACGCATGTATCTCAAGAAGCTTGAGGTGATTTTTGTTTAGCCGAAAACAATAGAATGTCGTGGATGTAGATGAGAGCATTTGGCAGAATAGGTTGGAAGATGTGTGCTAGGGCTGTACACGAGCCGAGCTAGCTCGAAAAGATTGCTTGACTCGACTCAATCTAGCTCGACTTGACTCGGCTTGAAGGAAGAGTTGAGGCGAGCGCTCGGCTCGAATATATATATATATATATATATATATATATATATAATAATATATATATATATATATATATATATATATATATAAGTTAAAACTTAAACACACTCTACACAATCCGTCCCTTTCTTACCCTTCCCTTTCTTACCCCAACTTGTCTTGAGCTCCATAGTCTCTCTCTCTCTCCACTTGGCTACTTGCCTAATTTCAACTCAGCATCTGCCTAACTCGTCTCAGCCATATGGCATGCACTCGACCACTCACCCACTCGGGTTGGGTTGAAAGCATGCTCAACTTGACTCGAGGTAAGCTCGCCTCGACTCGATCCACCAACTCGCCTTGAGCTTTACTCGAAAGGTTTGGCAAACAAGCCCAACTCCAATGGTAAGCTCAGCTCGAGCTCTAGGAAAGCATGGACGAGTGAAGCCAAGCTTAGCCCACCTCGACTCGACTTGATGTACCGCCCTATATGTGCATCATTGCTTGCATTTATAGACATCCAAACATGGCTTAAATGTGAAACGTTTTTGCCAACCCAACGTACTTTTCTATTTTTTTGCTGTGTGAAATCAGGTAGTCTGAGTCGGGGCTGAACTCGTGATAACGAATTGGTCCAAGTCTTAAGACCATGCTGATGAGCTATGGAGTGCATGTTGCACTGGCTCTCACCTCATGTTTTTGGCTCTCAACTCTCACATGTGGCAGAGTGACTTACATGTGTGAGATCTAAGAGTTCAGACCCACTTCATGAGCGGCTTGGATCTTGCAAGAGTTCATGATTTTGCTGCGGGGAGATTTCTTCATTCAGTCTGGCAACTACCAAATGAGCCACCACAAAAATGATACTGATCAGATGATCCTATCCATTGAAAGGTGGGCCTTCTTTTCATGGTCATCAGTTCTCCAAGTCATGTATGCACTAGGGTCACTGGACCCAATTAGTCATTTAGAGCCATAAGCAATCTGTTATGGGCCCACCAAATGGATTTTTGGTATCATTGATTGGACCTAGTTTTTGTCAATTGACTGTCCATTTTATAGTTCTAATGGTCAGATAGTTATAACCATCTCATCATTTTGATTTTACAAGTCGACTGGCGAAATGTGGGCTTAATCTAATGGACGGTCTGGATCAATTGATTGTGTTGTCGTCAACGTCTCTATCAACCACTTATTCATTAATGGGATCTTGGATTGTGGGATTGAGTCAGCATAGCACCGCGTTGAATTTTAATCATGGAATAGTCATGTGCTCTGGCCTTTGATGAGGTAGCTCTAATGAGAATGGCCCACTTGTTCAATATGTTGGGACGTGTGGCAGTACGTATGGAGCCCAGCATGATGTGTCTACCATCCAAACCGTCCGTTAGATGTGTACCCTGATGGTAGGCCTGGATCCCAAAATTCACCTTGATCCAAGACTCAGGTGGGCCACACCAATGGGAACAACGTGGGACATCGGGGAAGAGAACGCCCACTATAGAAATTAGAAACTTCCAGAGGGATGTGGGGTCCACCGTGTTTTGTATATGTCGTCCAACCAATTCATCAGATGTGCCCGACAGGGTTAAGTGACACAGTGAAACTGAATACTTTTCAAGATTTGGGTGGGCCACAAAAAAAATGGATGTCTAGGCTCATTGGATGAACGGTTTAGAGTCCACGTAAACATCACAGGTGGGCCCCACACAACTTTCGCAGTTGGTAATTTGAAGGCGTGTTATTGTTCCCTTAGAATAAGAAACAATGGCCCAAATTCATCGGATCAGTGTCCATTAATCAGAGATAAGGATCGTCCAACCGATCTGATTCGATGCGACGGTCCAAATTCCAAAATAGTCTAAAAGGTTCTACTTTAGACTTCTATTTGATGGCGAGATCACTATAATTGTTGGGCCCCACCATTTTTATGTATAAGTGGCGAAAGCCTTTTGCAGGAAGTTCCTGGGCTGGAAACCTAGGTGGGGCGCACCGTGATGTTTGTGAGAAATCTACTCCGTTCATCCGTTTTGTGAGATCATTTTTAGTACAAGGGGCCAAAAATGACCCGGATCCACCGAGAAAGTGACGATCGAACGTTCACAGTTGAAATATTTGTGGGGCCACAGAAGTTTTGAATCAGGCTAATATTTGTGTTTTTAGTTCATCTGAGTAGGAGTGACATTATGAAAACATCAGTGTCGACCCTAGGGAGGTTTCGAACGGTAGGAATTTTCCTACCCAACTTTTCCTTCCGTGTGGCCCACTTGAGTCTTACATCCTACTCATGTTTGGTCCGGAGTACTAAAATGAGCTCAAAAAACGGATAGACCGGTTAGATTTCTCACAAACATCACGGTGGGTCCAACTAGATTTCCAGCACAGGAACTTCCTGAGAGAAGCTTTAGCAGGAAATCCACGTCCCTGGCGCTAAACGGACTGAGGAAGCGGATTTCCTGCGAAAGGCTTTCGCAGGAACTTCCTGCGTAAGAATGCTGGGTGAGGCCAGCCAATGGCTGGTGGCCGGTACTCTGTGGGCCTGCCATGATGTATGTGTTTCATCCATACTGTTTATATATTTTTATAGATCATTTTATGATATGAGACAAAAATGAGGTATATGTCAATCTTAAGTGGATCACATTATAAGAAATAGTGTTGAATGAGCATCGATCATTGAAAAACATTTTGGGGCCATAAAAGTTTTGGATCAAGCTGATTTTTGGTTTTTACCTTCATCTGAGCCTGTACGACCTAATCAACCTACTGGATGTACGACCTAATCAACCTATTGGATGTCAAATAAACAATACAGTGGTTCTTAGGATTTTAATGATGGATATCCAACCACTATTGTTTTCATGTGGTGTGGTCCACCTGAGATTTATATACCTCTCATTTTTGGGATCAAGCCATAAAATGATCGGTAAAAATGGATGAACGGATAGGATGAAACACATACATCATGGTGGGCCCCACAGAGCATCGACCATCAGCCACGGGGCTGATGTTAGGGGGAGTAGCCAATCCGTTTCCGTGGCGCTTTGGTTATGGGCCCCACCATGTATGGGCCATTCCTGAAAGATCTCATTAGGACAATCGTAACCTTTCATTTTCTGCTGCATAAATGGACGATTAAGAAGAGAAGTGTTCCACTGGTCGACATTCAACTGAAAAGAGCCGAAGATGGGCCCCACTGTTGAAACCGTTGATATGGTGGGGCCAACCTTGAGCAGATCATGCACCGAAAACTTCCATGATAAAAAATCAATGGTTGGGATGTTTTCTAATATGGGAGTTTTTAGATCTATGGACTATGGTCCACCAAGTTGGACCTATCAGATCAATGCTAGGGGCGAACAGATTCAACAACTCAAGACACTACACGTGTCCTGATGGACCCAGGAAATTTATGGTCATCGATCCAAGTAGAAGTGAATCCCATGATGTCGTTATCTAGGCCGTCTATTCAGTGGGCCATGCAGTGGATGGATAATGTCCCAAAAAATATTCTCAAAGG
The DNA here is from genome assembly GCA_021015155.1 of Magnolia officinalis. NCBI lineage: Eukaryota > Viridiplantae > Streptophyta > Magnoliopsida > Magnoliales > Magnoliaceae > Magnolia > Magnolia officinalis. The sequence continues at coordinate 59,618,934 of JAJHSJ010000011.1, forward strand.
GTGCTCCCGCAAACAGACAGCTGTTAAAATAGACGGCTAGGATCTTCCAATCTGGGAGATTTTTCAGGCATGTTAAAATCACGGTGGGACTCTTAGTATCAACGGTTTGGATTGCCGATAAAAACCTGAAGATATGCCTAAAATATACATTTGGGTTTTAAGTTTGTTCAAGTAGGCCCGTGGTACGATGATCCAGGCCATTGGTTTATTGGGCCTCCGTGGATGGAAGATGTCACAGAAGTCCGGTAGAAAGAGTAATTCTACGCTGCAACGGGAGCCGTTGGTTTATTTCTATCCTTGATCATCTATTTGCAGGTCATAAATTGAATGGTTAGGATTCTTCTATCCAGGGAAGCTTTGGGATGGTTCATTCATGGTGGAGAGCGGACCAAAGGTCAGGATCTAATAAAACATGGGACCCACTTGTGAAAACTGAAAGTTCGAGTAGGCCAAGTCAAGTATGCGGGGTCGATTATACATTGGTTGGGTAATCTAGACCATTGGTCTGTTGGGTCACACCATAGATGGACCACTCCCAAGATCTCTGCTAGATTGGAAAATCCCAGCGGTCAATTTCTAAAGTCTTTTCAGTTGAAGATCTCAGCCATTCTTGTATTTAGAGCCCATGCATCAAAGGTTAACATTGTTTTATGGAGGAGCCTTTTGGATCTATTCAATCCGCAGTGGGGCACAACAGACCAACGGTTGGGATCATCATAACTAATCGGATTTCATTACTAAAATCTGAATTTTCTTTTCGATCATCCACTTGAAGGTTGCTAAGTAGATGGTGTAACGTCCCGTCCAACCAGCACAGCGTCTTGTAGCGTCCACGTAGGATTTGCCACAGGACCATTAGTTTAAACTACTCGTGGTGAGGTACCGCAAGTAGACTAATCTATGATTAGCCCAATTGAGTAGACCAAACGGGTCATAATAAGACTTAGTGCGGGCCGCCAAGCCAGATGGTCGTTTACACTTAGCAACAGCCCGTGCGGGCTATACCGCGACGCAGGAAGGTCAGAAAATTATAAAAATTTGAGGAAGCATAAGTCTCACTGGGCTTGTGGTCCATCGTGGACCACGGACCCAGTAAACGTCCAGAAGTCAATTATCTACACCGTCCCAATGGCACATGCAAAGTGCGACTCACCCCAGCTCATTAGTCTCAGAATCTGGCACTCTTAATTGAAACTGAGATATGAGACATTTCAGCTGTCGAATTTCTTCTAAATTTACGGTGGAGGTCTAATGTATTTTTCTACACTCGTCCACAAAATCTGGGACCCAATCATGAAACGGTGACCGTTGATCGCAGATCAGACCCGTGCGGTCAGATCCCGCATCCGTTTGCCTTCAAATTTTGCATGGCCCTTCATCAGGCCATGGAGCACCTATCGTATAAGTTTCAGGGCTAGAGGGCCATCAGAACCGATCCAATCACCGGAATGGACCCCACATGGCCATTTAAAGATCGGGACCGTATGATCAAACCCCATATTCATTCATCCATTTATTCTCAAACTTTGCATGAGACCTCATCGGGCCATGAGACACCTACATACAAAATTGAGTGGCCAAGGGGGTGTTAAGGCCGCCCCAACACCCATTGGGAGTCCTAGAGGGCTATTTTGGGAAGTTGTTGAAACTTGGGGCCAAATGGCCCAAGTCTAGGAAACAAAACCCTAACTTCTCTCATAACTCTCTCTTTTACTATAACCACGAAGGAGTAAAGAGAGAGCAAGAGAGTAAAGAGAGAAGAAAGAGAGAGTGAACGAGAGCAAGGTGGACCCTAGATCGAGGTAGGGACCAAGGAAATCGATCTTGCATCTCCCTACCTCTTCTCCAAGGGAAACCCTACACCACAACTACAAGGATCGTTCCATTGATCGTATAGGTAAGATCCCTTATTCCTTTTCTTGAAACCCTTGTGTTGAGAAGGGATTTGCTTGAGAATCTAACATGCAAATGATTACTTTAGGGATTCCGACCGTTCGACCCAAAAAACAAATATTCTTAGGTTGTCTTCCAAGCCTTCAACGATCCGAAGGTGCGGACTATTATCCTTAGGTGGCCTAGCACCACTTGTACCATGAGTTTAATGATTTTTGTTGCTCGGTTGATGTATTTGGAGAATCTAGAGAGAACCTAGGATTTGGATGTTTGTTTAGGATTGAATGGGATTGTGAGTTTATTTAGCTCATATGATATTGTTCTGTAACATCCTGAATTTTCACTATTTTGGATTTCCAAAAATTCTTAATTTTTTTTTTAATTAACTTATAATATCACTTAATGACCGTTAGCACTCAATGTTAGTTTATGCTGGGGTGGACCAGTCTAGTTATGATGGGACACAGTGCGGGCCGTCAAGCCAGATAGTCCGTTTACACCTAGTAACAACTCGTGTGGGCCACCCAGCGACCGAGGATGGTTAGAAAAATTTAAAAATTTAGGGAACTGAAGATCTCACTAGGCTTGTGGTCCATCGCGGACCACGGATCCAGTGGACACCCAGAATTGGAATTTAGCACTTGCCAAATGCACCCCACCAATGCCAGATTGGAATCTGACACTTGCAAATAAAATCGAGATGCCAGGCTTTCCAATCGTCGGATTTCTTCCAAATTTACGGTGAAGGTTTAATGTATTTTTCTACGCCCGTCCACCAAATCTGGGACCCGATCATGACACGGTGACCATTGATCGTAAATCGGGCCCGTACGATCAAACCTCATATCCGATCGTTTCCAAATTTTGCATGGCCCTTCATCGGGCCATGAAGCACGTATCCTAGAAGTTTCATGGCCAGAGGGCCACCAGAGCCACCCCAATCACCGAAATGGGCCCCTTAGGGCCATTTAAAGATCGGAACTGTATGCTCAAACCCCATACTCGATCATCCGTTTGTTCCCAAACTTTGCATGACCTCTCATCGGGCCATAAGACACCTACACACCAAGTTTGGTGGCTAGAGGGGTGTTAGGGTCGCCCCAACACCAATAGGGAGTCCTAGTGATCTATTTTGGAAAATTATGGAAGTTTGGGGCCATTTGCACCAAATCTGACATTATAAAAGGGGTTTCTTTTGGGCACCCTTCTCCCCATACGAATTTGCCCTAGGGAAGTAAAGAGAGAAGAGAGAAAAGGGAGAAAGAAGAAAGGAAGAAGAGAGGAAGGGAGAGTGAAGGAGAGTGAGGGTGGGCCATAGATAAAAGTAGGGCCCAAGGGAGTCCCATCTTGCAAAACCCTACCTTTCCCTCAAGGAAATCCATCATCCACAACCAGGAGAACCCCTCTCCGCCGATTTAATAGGTAAATATCTCATCTTCTTGGAAACCTCTCATGTTGAGGGAGGATTTGCATGAGATTTTAACATGCAATGCTTTGCTTTAGAGATTCCGGCTAATCGACTCTGAGTTCGGCATTTCTAGGTCATTTCCAAGATCTCAACGAACCATAGGTGCAGACTATTATCCTTAGGTGGCCTAGCACCTATTATACCATGAGTTTAATAATTTTGTTTGTTTTAGAATGTTGTATTGAAGAATCTAGGGAAAACCTAGGAATGGTATGTTGTGAGAATTGTATGGATTTGCATGCTTGGTTCTCATTTGATGATTGATATTGCCTCTCACATGATTCGGTATATGGATGATTACATGCTCATGTTTGGTTGATTTCTCTCATATGGATTTGCTTCCTAGTGTGCAGGATTCATTGCTCATGTGTATTAATCCCTTGAGGTGTAGGAAATGCTTAATTTCCTCCCTAATCCACACCACTCACTTGCACCTTAATCATGACGTTTAGCTTGCTCGTTAGGAGTATTTGAATCATATGTTGAGATATATGTGAACATGATACTGTTATGCTTGTTGATAACCTTAATGTTGGCATGTATGAAACCGTTCTCAAACCCTTGGGTTGGTTGGAAATATGAGGAGAGACGGTAGCCCCATTGGTAGGGCTACCCTAAGGCTAAACTCATGGATTTGGGCGGGTGCACATGTGCGGCAGTAGTTCGACTACATGGGCCTCCTGCGCTCGATGTCGTCCGTCGCGTGCTCGCTTGACTCGTGCGGTCTAGCCTACTCACTGGCTAATCGTGATTGTTAACCATATTTGCTCACATATGTATGGAACCTGGAACACCCTACCACAGTTGCAGCCCACCGATAACCACTTGAAGTTGATCCACTGCCTCGTGAGCCGGGCATGGTGGAATGGGACACTGTGTCCTAGCTGTAGGCCTACACTAGGGTGACGCGCCTCCCCGTAATGATCGCGAGCGATCCCTTCCTCTCGACACTCCCAATGTGTTGAGTGGGATGGGGAACCCGACGGGATCAAGGATCGCGGGGTCTCAGCTTCACACGTTAGGGGGCCTTTGCCTCGCAACCAGATTGGGCATGATACGTGGGGTGTACCAGATTCTCAAACCTGCTGGATGAATGGACTTAACTAAGAACTTGGCTAACATTATCATCGCATCGCACTAGCTAAGTTGGCGACTTGGCAGTCGAGGTCGCTCTGAGTGAGTGTTGGTCATACGCGATCGTTAGATGGAGTTGCTTGAGGGAGTGTTGTGGCGAGGGCATGCATCGTATCATCTATCATGCATATGCATTAATAATATTAGATAGGTATTTATGAATGATTGCTTTTCATTAAGTTCGTAATGTAATTGATGTCTGTTACAACTTAAAACTTATAGCACCCACTGAGTTGATCACTCACTCCGACTTTGGGACGGTGTTTTAAAACACCAACCAGACCTTTTACTAGATGCAGGTGAGGCGGAGCTTAGCGAGCCAAGCGAGGTGAGCAAGGATAGGGGAGAGGAGCTTCCCTGCTTCCAAATTTTCGGTGGATCCTCTTAGTTGAGTTCGGGCTACCGCGAGGTATGGACCGGGGCCCTAGTCCCTTTGGGTCATGTATGGGTGGGACTAGTTCCCTATTTAGATGAGTTTTGAATCGTGGTTTGGATATTTTTTTTATATTTAGTAGCGATTGCTACTGCTTTATAATGTATTTATGCTTCATGCCTTACTAAATCCTCCATCGTTTATGAGATCATCCAAATGTAATTAAAATATGAAGCCCATTAGAGCATCCATGACACCTGGGAATTCGGGTGCCGAGTTCTTACACGGCCCCTGAAAACCCGGGGTGTTACATGTTCATGCCTCTCACATGCTCGTTTACAATGGATGATTTCATGTTCATGTATTGTATGATTTTCTTATATGGTGTTGCTTTATAACATGTATGATTCATTAACTCTTATGCATTTTGGTTCTACGAGATGTAGGAAGTGCTTAACTTCCTCACTAACCCACACAACGCACATGCACCTTGTTCATAATGTTGTTAGCTTACTTGTAGAAAAATCTAAATTGTGTGTGATAAATATGGATGTATGATATTGCCTATGCTAGTTGATAACGCTGATGTTTGACATGTTATGATGATTATCAACCTTGGGTTGGTCAGGAAATGGGAGAGTGAGGGTGGTCCGTTGGTAGGACTACCCTGGGGCTAAACCCATGGGTTGGGGTGTGAGTGCAGATGAGCGACAGTAGTTTAGGTTACATGGGTCGCCCATACCCGATGTCGTTTGTCGCGTGCTTGCTTGAACTGTGCGTTGTGGGTTATAGTCTATTTACTGACCAATCTTGCCTGTGTTACCTTGATCGCTCACATATGTACTGAATATGGAACACCCTACAACCATTATAGCCCATCGATAACCTAGTGAAGCTGATCCACCATCTCGTGGGTCGGGCATGGTGGAATGGGACACTGTGCTCGAGCTGTCGGCCTACGCTGGGGTGACGAACCTCCCTGTAGTGACTGCGAGCGATCCCAGTTCTCGACACTCCCCATGTGTTTGAAGTCGGGGATGGAGAACCCGACGGGATCAAGGATCCCGGAGTACTAGCCTCGCGCGTTGAGGGACCTTGACATCGCAACTAGCTGAGGCATTGATATGTGGGGTATATCAGATTCCCCAACCTGCTGGATGAATGAACTTAACTAAGAACTCGGCTAACATAATCACATTGCATCGCACTAGTTAGGGTGGCGACTCGGCAGTCGAGGTCACTGTGAGGGAGTGTGGTCATACGCGATCGTTAGATGAAGTCGCTCGATGGAGTGTTGTGGTGAGGGCATGCATCATATCATCTATCATACATACACATTAATAAGATTAGTTCAGTGTTTATGAATGATTGTTTTTCATTAAATTCATATTATAACTGATGCTTGTTACAACTTAAGATTAATAGCACCCACTGAGTTGATTACTCACTCCTACTCTGGGACGGTGTTTTAAAACACCAACCAGACTTGTCCATAGATGCAGGTGATGCAGATCTGGAGGAGCCTAGTGGCGCGAACCTCGAGGAGGAGGACGAGTTCTTCTACTTCCAGCTGATGAGCGGGTCTTCTTCGGATCAGTAGATGGAGCATTGGATTGCTGAGTAGTGGACTCAGTTCATCTTTTAGACATACTCTTTTTGTGATTTTGTTGGGCAGCCCATTTATATTCTTTTGGACCTATATATATACTAGATCTCTTTCATTTCAATAAACTTGTGTGGTTGTGTTTCATGTTCCAGGAAATTTTAAGTTGCGCATTTAAACTTGATTAAACGCATATTAATGAAAATTGGTTATAAGTGATACTCGAGAACTCGGGAGTCGAGTGTATGCACGACCCCCGATTTTCAGGGTGTTACAAGTTGGTATCAGAGCAATGGTTTGGAATTAATTAGGCCATGGTTCATAAACTCACTAACACGTCCGCTGACTCGAGAGTAAACGTAAAAGAGACTTAGAATGATATGAACCATCCTATACCTTGAACCGGCAATCATAGGAAAAAGGCAAGTCTTCCAACGAGTTAGTATCGGGGAGCTAGGGCGTGTAGCGACGCTAAGAGTCGGGTCCGAGAGTCTTACGGAATTTTGACGCATCGACGGGAGCAAGCCGAAACCCGAAGGATTTGACGATAGAAGCCAACATCCAAGTCTGAGTGGGCTAGTTTTGGGCCAAAAATTTGATGGTCCCGACCCATTCGGGGGTAGAGGCTTGGAGGTGAACACGGATTTATCGGAATTAGTGAAGCAGTAGAAAATTTGATTTCGGCCCCTAACCGGGAGGAAACTCGCGAAACGATTGGGCCCACTACGTAGACTGACTTATCCTACCCCAAATTCATATATGGAACTTTTCCCGGGGCCTTACCGGCACCCGAGAAGTCGTAAAACAAGGAATCCCAACCAGAGGCTCGGCGTGCCCACGCCCAAGCATCCAGTGGGCCGGCGTGACCACGCCCACCTGGTGTCCCCACGCCCACCAGGCATGCCCACGCCCAACCCCAACGCCCGGCGTGCCCATGCCCACCAGTCGTCCCCACGCCCACACCTCCAGCGAGCTGGCATCCCCACGCCGGGACCTCCAGCGTGCCAGCGTGCCCATGCCTGGACCAAAACGAGTACCCCCTCCCCTTTTTCAACATGTAAACGTGTGGGGTCCACTTCTCTTGCAAATAAAACACCATTGTAACATCCTGAATTTTCACTGTTTTGGATTTCCAAAATTCCTTAAAAATTTCTTTTTAATTAACTTATAATATCACTTAATGACCATTAGTACTCAATGTTAATTTATGCTGGGGTGGACCAGTCTAGTTATGATGGGACAAAGTGCGGGCCGTCAAGTTAGATAGTCTGTTTACTCCTAGCAACAGCCCGTGTGGGCCACCCAGCGATCGAGGAAGGTCAGAAAAATCTAAATATTTAGGGAACCGAAGATTTCACTGGGCTTGTGGTCCATCGCGAACTGCGGACCCAGTGGACACCCAGAATTAGGATCTGACACTTGTCAAATGCACCCCACTAATGATAGAATTGGAATCTGACACTTGCAAATGAAACTGAGATACCATATTTTTCAGCCGTCGGATCTTCCAAATTACGGTGAAGATTTAATGTATTTTTCTACGCCCGCCCACAAATCTGGGTCCCGATCGTGGCACGGTGACCGTTGATCGCAAATCGGGCCCGTACGATCAAACCCCATATCCGATCGTTTCCAAATTTTGCATGGCCCTTCATCGGGCCATGGGCCACTTATCCTATAAGTTTCATGGCCAGGGGGTCACCAGAACTACCCCAATCACCGAAATGGTCCCCACAGGGCCATTTGAAGATCGGAACCGTATGATCAAACCCCACTTTCGTTGATCCATTTATCCCCAAACTTTACATGACCCCTCATCGGGTCATGAAACACTTACACACCAAATTTGGTGGCTTAGGGGTGTGGGGTCCACCCCAAAGGCAAGATGGTATCCTAGAGGGCTATTTTTAGAATTTGAGGAAACTTAAGGCCAAAGGGCCCAAGTTTAGGAAATAAACCCTAGCTCTCTCCCTCATTTCTCCCACCATTCTCCAACAACAACAAATCTCCCTCCCTCATATCCTCCTCCATTCTCCAACAACAAATCCTTCTCCCTCATATCCTCATCCATTCTCCAACAACAAATTCCCCTCATATCCTCCTCCATTCTCCAACAACAAACCACTCTCATAACTCTCACCACAACTACCACCCCCAAGAGAGTAAAGAGAGAGCAAAGAGAGAGTGAAGTTGAGTTAAGGTGGACCCTAGATCGAGTTGGGGCTCAAGGAAATCAAACCTTTCAACTCCCTATCCCTCTCTCCAAAGGAAACCCTACACCACCACCACAACAATCGTTCCGTTGATCATCTAGGTAAGATACTTCACCCATTTTTCTTGAAACCTATGTATCGAGGAAGGATTGGCATGAATTTCTCACATGCAAGAGCTTGTTTTAGGGATTCCGGCCGACCAACCCCCAAATCCACATTCCTAGGTCGTTCTTCACGTCTTCAACGATCCGAAGGGGCGGACTATTGCTCTTAGGTGGCCAAACACCAATTTTAGTATGTGTTTAATGATTTTGGTTGCTTGAATGCTATGTTTGGAGGATCTAAAGAAGCCCTAAGACTTATATGTTTGTTAGAATTGTATGTTTGACTCCCATATGATGTTGTTCTTGCCTCTCACGTGATTTTGTGTATGCACGATTATATGCTCATGCCTTATTTGATTTTCTCATATGATGTGCCTTATAACATGTATGATTCCTTGATTTTTGTGTATTTTGGTTCTAAGGGAGGTAGGAAGTGCTTAACTTCCTCACCAACCCACACCACACACACACCTTGTTCATGAAATTATTAGCTTTACATGTTAGTAGAAATTTAGAATTTTTTGTTGAGAAGCATGAGAACATGATGTTGTTTATGTAGATGATGTATTGATAGTTGGCATGTTATGAATCCCCTTCACCTTCTTAGGTTGGTCAGGAACATGATGAGAGACGGTAGTCCCATCGGTAGGACTACACTAGGGTTAGATCCGTGGGTTTGGGGGGTGTGTTCGGGTGGCTGGTGTGTTAGTTCGACTACATGGGTCCTTGTGCCCGAGGTCACTTGTCTCACGCTCGCCTGACTCGTGAGGTCTAACCTACTGTCTGACCAACCTTGTTGTTAACCCTGGTTGCTCACCTATGTATGAAACCTGGAACACCTTACAACCATTGTAGCCCATTGATAACTAGATTGTAACTGGTCCACAGTCTCGTGAGCCGGGCATGGTGGAATAGGACAGTGTCCGAGCTGTCGGCCTACGCTGGGGTACCGCGCCTTCCCGTAGTGACCACGAACGATCCCTTCATCTCTGCACTCCTCATGTGCTTGAAGTCGGGGATGAGAAACTCGACGGGATCACGGACTGCGGGGTCTCAGCCTCACGCGTTGATGAGGTCTTGGCCTCGCAACCAGCTTAGGGCATTGATACGTGGGGTGTATCGGATTCTCCAACCTGCTAGATGAATGGACTTAACTAAGAACCTGGTTAACATTATCATTGCATTGCATTAGCTAGGTTGACGACTCGGAAGTCGAGGTCGCTCTGAGGGAGTGTTGTCATATGCGATCGTTAGATGGAGTCGCTCGAGGGAGCATTGTGGCAAAGGCATGCATCACGTCATCTCGCATGCATGCACATTTAATAAGAGTTGTTATGTGTTGATGATTGTCTGCTTTTCATTAAATTCATATTACAATTGATGCCTGTTATAACTTAAGACTAATAGTACACAATGAGTTGATCACTCACTCCCATCTGGGACGTGTTTTAAAACACCAACCAGACCCGTTCATAGATGCAGGTGACTCAGGGCTTGAGGAGCCTGGTGAGGCGAGCTTCGAGGAGGAGGACGAGCTGTCCTACTTCCAGTTGATAGACGGTCTTCCGCCAGCTTGAGATGCGACATTGGATTGCTGAGCAGTGGGCTCACCTATATTCTTTTTGGACATTATATCTTTTGTTGCTTTTGTTGGGTAACGCCTTGTGCCACCCATTTATATTTTTGAACCTATATATATGATGGATTTTTCTCATTTCAATAGACTTGTGTGGTTGTGCTTCATGTTCCAGGACTTCCAGGCTGCGCATTTAAACCTGATTAAACGCATATTAATGAAAAATCGATTATAAGTGACCCCGGGAACTCAGGAGTCGTGTGTATGCACGACCCCCCAATTTCCAGGGCATTACAACCGTAGACTTCATTTTCCCCCCACCTCACTCATCTTCTTTGCTTCAAAACCGTTGGTAAGCCTCTCCCTTCCCCATTCTCAAGAATCCATCTCCTTCTCCAAACTCTTCTCAAGCCCACCTTCTTTCCTTTCACATCTCTTCTCTCCCCAACCCATCTCAACTCTCTTTTTAGACCCATTCCACACATCCTTCAAATATCGAACTCCATTTCCTCCAAAACCCTTTTAACAAACCCATCTTTCTCCCATTTTCTTTTTCATCTCCGCAACCCATCTCCACTCTCTCATTTCCAAAATTCCCCTCTAAACCCAATATCCATATCCATCCCAATCCCTCATTCACAAAACCCAACAAAAGCCTAATCCCCAAATCTATCCTTCCACCTCCATATTCAACCGATTTTTCCCCATTCCTAAGACCATCCTTGACTCATTTCTCCAAACTATCACCTTCTTCTTCACAATACCCATCTCAAAAACCCATCTCCAACAAACCCATCCAAAGTCCCTTTCCAAATCCCACAAAAAAACCATCCCCTATTGCCTCAACTCCTTTCTCCAACCTTATGGGGAAGAAGAGACCGACTCCCGCCAAGCCGGGACCGAGCCGAGAAAGGCGAAGCAAGCAAAAGGCCGATCCAAAGGGGAAGGAAATCGCGGAGGAAGTTCGATCCAAGCGCAAAAACGACTCTCAAAGGGCTCCCGCAAGTCAAGCGTCCCAACCACCCGTTGAAGATGTGGGAAATTTCTGAGTGCGTAGTGTCGCCTTCAAAGCCTCCGTGGAGGAGTAAATGTTCGATAGGTACGACCTACTCAGTCGGCTTATGAAAAAGGACTGGGGTCCGATCTTCTACGGAAATTACCAGGCGGATGTATGTCAAGCTAGGGCTTTTTAGATGCGGATCAGAGACCCTCAATTCAAGCCTTTGGGCTTCGATGTTATATCCAGGAGTAAGAAATTCCACTTCGGGGTGGCAGACATTGCCGACGTACTTGGTGTGTCATGCGGCGAGGTACAGATCGATGAGGGAAACTTGGAAACAATTCGAGCCCGCGATGAGCGAACCTGCTTTTTGTGTGGGCGGGTTGCTTAATGGAAGCCAGGGTAGCAAGGGCATGGTCTGAGCTCAACCAACCTTATCCCAGAGTACCGGGTACTTCACTGCATTTGCACCCAAAATGTGTACCTGAGGCTGTTGAACCCCTCCGAGTGCTCCCACTATATGGTAGAGTTTTTATATCAGGTGGGGCAGGGAGCAGATGTGTGCCTTCCCAGCATAGTACTTCACCAGATTTTGCGGGCCGCAAGAGCAACGAGGAAGAGTGCATGCCTTCCGTTTGGCCGCTTGGTCTGTCAGTTGGCCCAGTAATACGGAGTAGGAGGATCAGATGGAAATCCCATACTGACACAACTATTGGGTGACGATATATTGAATAAGATGAAGATAGGCCCCAAGCAGTAACAGGCCCACATCGACTAGTACAGGGATACCGACGAAGGGGAAGGAGAGAGCGATGAGAGTGACGAAAACGAGGACAAGAATGAGACTAAAATTGAGGGTGAAGCCGAGGGGGCCGAACGAGCTGAGGAAATTGAAGGAGTTGGCAGGGAGCTCCTTCCCATCCCTGATATACGTGAGCGTCTTGATGCGCTCAAGGCCAAGGTAGTGGAGGTCAGGGAGAGCCAAGCTAGGTACCAAGCGAAACAGGAAAAATGAAATAAGAAAATGTACCGGGCCATAAAGACCCTGACCTGCTACAGCAAGGGGAAGAAGCACCCCCACTTTCGCCCAACTCAGACGAGTAGCCCCACAACCTTGCTGATGACTAGTAGTTTTTTAATGCGGTTAGGTCTAATGCATGTGCTGAAGGATGATTAGGACTTTTGCTTAGTTAGATCGTATTTCCTTTATGTTTAGCATGTTTAGTGATGCTTGTAATCCATGCTGTAATATGTATTTGAAATTAATGTGAACGTATGGATTGCCTTGCAAATTTCTTATCGCCTTGAGAATGCTTGTATGTATAGTTGCCTATGTCCATGAATAGAATATATATAGATCCTGTGCATTTACGTATGACCTTGGTATGAGCAATATTCTAGAACCTAACCTATCCTATGACGTTCTTTCAGGAAATGCCTCCGCGAGCGGAGGGTCAATATGTCCGCCTACCTCACAGCGGCCTAGTTGATCGGGACCAGATCCCCGACGATCAACAAGGCCCCCAAGGGGCGACCGCCTCCCAGAATATGGGTAGCCTATCGATAACCTAATGAAGCTGATTCACCGTCTCGTGGGCCGGGCATGGTGGAATGGGACACTGTGCCCGAGCTGTCGGCCTACACTGGGGTAACAAACCTCCCCGTAGTTAACGCAAACAATTCCAGTTCTCAGCACTCCCCATGTACTCGAAGTCAGGGATAGAACCCGACGGGATCAAGGATCGTAGAGTCCTGGCCCTCGTGCATTGAGGGGCCTTGGCATCGCAACTAGTTGAGGCATTGATATGTGGGGTGTATTAGATTCCCCAACCTTCTGGATGAATGGACTTAACTAAGAACTCGACTAACACGATCACATTGCATCGCACTAGTTAGGGTAGTGACTCGGCAGTCGAGGTCGCTCTGAGGGAGTGTTGGTCATACGTGATCGTTAGATGGAGTCGCTCGAGAGTGTTGTGGCGAGGGCATGCATCATATCATCTATCATGCATACGCATTAATAAGATTAGTTCAGTGTTTATGAATGATTATTTTTTATTACATTCATATTATAACTGATGCTTGTTACAACTTAAGATTAATAACACTCACTGAGTTGATCACTCACTCCCACTCTGGGACGGTGTTTTAAAACACCAACCAGACTTGCCCATAGATGCAGGTGATGTAGATCTGGAGGAGCCTGGCGACGTGAGCCTCGAGGAGGAGGACGAGTTCTCTTACTTCCAGCTGATGAGCGGGTCTTCTTCGGATCAGTAGATGGAGTGTTGGATAGCTGAGTAGTGGACTCAGTTCATTCTTTTAGACATACTATTCTTTTGTGATTTTGTTGGGCAGCGCCATGGGCGACCCATTTATATTCTTTTGGACCTGTATATATACTAGATCACTTTCATTTCAATAGACTTATGTGGTTGTGTTTCATGTTCCAGGAAATTCCAAGCTACGCATTTAAACCTAATTAAACGCATATTAATGAAAATTGGTTATAAATGATACTCGGGAACTCGGGAGTCGAGCGTATGCACGACCCCCGATTTTCAGGGCGTTACAGATGGTCATGATTGTTCAATAATAGTTCTCCTTATGGTACGCCTCATCCATAATCCGGCCCATGATCTGTGCGGTCTGTATATGCTTACATGCTTGCCACGTGTACAGGGGAATGTGAGGTCGGTTCTGCTTGTACAAGTTATTCAACTGCCTAAGTTGGGCCCACCTTGTTGTGTGCAATTGCCATCCGACCCGTGCATCAAGTGATCCTCAACATGGTTATGGGATGCTTAGAAAATCACGGCTATCCAGTCTCCTGGTGGGCCACACCGTAGGAAACAATAGACATCCACCCAAAAAATTTCAAATTCATGTAGTCGTCCACATGATTGTCAGTTGGCCTTTTCACCCACAACCGTATTCTACATTGGTATTGGTTGTGTGCATGGGGACGTGGATTAGCTATTGAACCCGACAATAGCAAGTCTGACGCGAGACAAACACTCCTCGAATTCAGGAGGAAGAATAAAAATGAAAATAAATTCTAATTAATTTGAAAATTAATTGATTGATGATCAAATAAATTTACTATCCTTTAACTAAGAATACTAAATCTAGATAGAAGTTTCAAAATTAACCCAAGCTCCTCTAATTCATGACTCACTATAAATAATAAACTTACTATTTATAGATGATCATGATTTATACCAGACTTTATGGTTTTTGGCCAAAAATAAATAAGTATTCAATTTGACCTGACCATGTTATTTTTCTAATTAAAACTCAGTAGATCAATGACTCACAATAAATAGTAAACTTACTATTTATAGATGATCATGATCTATACCGGACTTTATGGTTTTTGGCCAAAAATAAATAAGTATTCAATTTGACCTGACCATGTTATTTTTCTAATTAAAACTCAGTAGATCAAAAGTTATGATCCAACTAAAACTTACTATAAATGGTAAAAATGGAAATAAAATGAGATTTCCACTGTTAATCTGATGGAATCTCGCAAATCCTACGTTGGCAACCTGACTAGCGGGGTTGGTTGGGTAAAGTAGTTTTTCCTACCCAAAATCATATATAGTATATCGAATAATTCATTCCGATTTGTGAGATATGCTTGCTTTATGGTTTTGATAGTCTCAATCACTTTTGCCTTTGATCAGGCCTTCTCATCCATCTTGTCTATAAAAGTGTCCACGACCCGCTCTACATTAAAGTCTCATAATTGAGGTGATGTCACCACGTTGTGTGGGTCCACCATGATTGTAACATCTCGTCCGACCAGCACAGTGTCCTGGGGCGTCCACGTAGGATTGGCCGCATGACCGTTCATTCAAAGTACTCGTAGTGAGGTACCACGAGTTAATTAACTTAGATTTAGCCCATTAGAGTAGACCAGTCTGGTCATGATCGGACCAAGTGCGGGCCGCCAAGCTAGATGGCCCGTTTACACTTAACGACAGCCCGTATGGGCCACCCAACGACCGAGGAGGGTCAGAAAAATTTAAAAATTTAGAAAATCATAGATCTCACTGGGCTTGTGGTCCATCGTGGATTGGAATCTGACACTTACAAATAAAATCGGGATATCAGGCGTTTCAGCCGTCGGATTTCTTTCAAATTTATGGTGAAGGTTTGATGTATTTTTCTACGCTCGTCCACCAAATCTGGGACCCGATCATGGCACGGTAACATTGATAGTAAATCGGACCCGTACGATCAAACCCCTTATCCGATCCCTCCCAAATTTTGCATGGCCCTTCCTCGGGTCATGGAACACCTATCCTATAAGTTTCATAGCCAGGGGGCCACCAGAACCGCTCCAATCACCGAAATGGGCCCCGTAGGGCCACTTAAAGATCGAAATCGTATGCTCAACCCCCGTACTCGTTCATCAGTTTGTTCTCAAACTTTACACGACCCCTCATCGGGTTATGAGACACTTACACACCAAATTTGGTGGCCAGAGGGGTGTTAGGGTGACCCCCACACCAATAGGGAGTCCTAATGGCCTATTTTGGGAATTTGTGAAAACTTGGGGCTAATGGGCCCAAGTCTAGGAACAAACCCTAGCTCTCATAACTCTCCCTCATTTACCACAACTACCAAGAGCAAAGGGGAGAGCAAGAGAGTGAAGGAGAAGAAAGTGTGAGTGAAGTTGAGCTAGGGTGGACCCTAAATCAAGGTGGGGCCCTAGAGAATCAACCCTTTCAACTCCCTACCTCTCCTCAAAGGAGAAACTCTCCACCATAACCTCAACGATCGTCTGTGGGCCATCTAGGTAAGATCCTTCACCCCTTCTTCTTAGAATTCCATGTATTAGAAGGCTTGGCTTGCATTTCTCACATGTAAGGGCTTGTTTTAGGGATTCCGGCCGATCAACCTCAAAGCCCTCTTTCCTAAGACGTTTTCCCAATCTCCAATGATCCATAGGTGCGGACTATTGCTCTTAGGTGGCCTAACACCAATTTTAGTATGTGTTTAATGATTTTGATTATTTGAATGCTATGTTTGGAGAATCTAGAGAAGCCCTAGGACTGTATGTTTGTTAGAATTGCATGTTTAGCTCCCATATGATGTTGTTCTTGCCTCTCACATGATTTTGTGTATGGATGATTATATGTTCATGCCTTGTTTGATTTTCTCATATGATGTGTCCTATAACATGTATGATTTCTTGATTTTTGTGTATTTTGGTTCTAAGGGAGGTAGGAAGTGCTTAACTTCCTTACCAACCCACACCACACACACACATACCTTGTTCATGATATTATTAGCTTTACATGTTAGTAGAAATTTAGAATTTTATGTTGAGAAGCATGAGAACATGATGTTGTTTATATTAGATGATGCATTGATAGTTGGCATGTTATGGATCCCCTTCACCCTCTTGGGTTGGTCAGGATCATGATGAGAGACGGTAGTCCCATCGGTAGGACTACGCTAGGGTTAAGTCCGTGGATTGGGCGGGAGTGTTCGGGTGGCTGTAGTTCGACTATATGGGTCCCTTGTGCCCAAGGTTACTTGTCTCAAGCTCACCTGACTCGTACGGTCTAGCCTACTGCCTGACCAACCTTGTATGTTAACCCTGTTTGCTCACCTATGTATGGAACCTGGAACACCTTACAACCACTGTAGCCCATTGATAACTAGATTGCAACTGGTCCACAGTCTCGTGAGCCGGGCATGGTAGAATGGGACACTGTGTCCGAGCTATCGGCCTATGCTGGGTTACCGTGCCTCCCCGTAGTGACCGCGAGCGATCCCTTTCTCTCGACACTCCTCATGTGCTTGAATTCGGGGATAAAAAACCTGACGGGATCACGGACCGTGGGGTCTCGGCCTCACGCGTTGATGGGGGCCTTGGCGCGTAATCAGCTTAGGGCATTGATACGTGGAGTGTATCAGATTCCCCAAACTGCTGGATGAATGGACTTAACTAATATAACTCGGCTAACACGATCGCGTTGCATCGCATTAGTTAGGGTAGCGACTTGGAAGTCGAGGTCGCTCTGAGGGAGTATGGTCATACGCGATCGTTAGATTGAGTTGCTCGAGGGAGCGTTGTGCAAGGGCATGCATCATAATCATCCCGTATGCATGCGCAACTAATAAGAGTTGTTAGGTGTTGATGATTGACTGTTTTTCATTAAGTTCATATTACAATTGATACTTGTTATAACTTAAGATTAATAGTACACACTGAGTTGATCACTCACTCCCACTCTGGGACGGTGTTTTAAAACACCAACCAGACTCACTTATAGATGCATGGGAGGCAGAGCAAGTAGAGCATAATGATGCTACTCTTGAGGAGGAGGAGTTGTCATATTCCAGTTGATGGATGGTTTTCCGCCAGCTGGAGAGGGGGATCGGATCGCTGAGCTGTGGGCTCAGTCCTATTCTTTTTGGACTCGCTATTCTTTTAGAATTTTGTTGGGTGACGCCATGTGCGATCCCTTTATTCTTTTGGACATGTGTGTGTGTATATATATATATATTATATATATATAATATATATATATATATATATATATATATATAGTATTCGTTTTGGTCTCTTTCATTTCAGTAGACTTGTGTGATTGTGCTTCATGTTCCAGGATTTTTCAGACTGCACAATGATTGGATTAATCACATAATTAACGAAAATCGGTCTCATAAGTGACCCGGGAACTCGGGAGTTGAGTATATACACGACCCCCGA
Source organism: Magnolia officinalis (assembly GCA_021015155.1). Lineage (NCBI taxonomy): Eukaryota > Viridiplantae > Streptophyta > Magnoliopsida > Magnoliales > Magnoliaceae > Magnolia > Magnolia officinalis. The sequence continues at coordinate 59,637,031 of JAJHSJ010000011.1, forward strand.
TTTCCAGGGCGTTACAATGATGTATGAATTGTATCCACACCATCCATCTGAGAGATCATTTTAGGCCATAGTGCCCCCACCACACAAAACAGTGGGATCAGTAATGCCCACTATTCAAACCTTCCTTGGCCCACCATGATGTTTATTTGAGATCCAACGTGTTTATAAGTTAACACAGTCATGAAGTACAGTTGTTTTTAATGGTAGGCGTTCAATCCATACTGTTTTATGTGGTGGTCCACTTAAGGTTTGTATCTGCCTCATTCTCTATATCTGGATTAGGGGTGTACATTGAGTCAAGCTGGCCTCAGCTTGACTCAGCTCGACTCGGTCCTTGAGCCTGACTGGCCAGCTCGGCTCGGTTTGGTCAGCAGCTCAGGCTAGTTCGACCCGAGTTCTAGCCAAGATCAATCCAAGTTCGCCTGTGCAGCATTTTCACAAACACCTGGACTACACCTTCAAAATCTCACTGTATTTAAGACAGCAACAATGGTTTTACAGGTATTTTATCAAACACCTTCTAAGCAACATAAAAATCAGAAAAAAAAAAGGGTATTGGTTTCATATACATACCTTCCTTACCACTGGCCACACTTTGTTGACTCATTTCATCAAACACTTGGTGAGCAACCTCAATATCAAAGTAACTGAGTCACTGACTGGTTCAATTCGAGTCGATTCGAGCTGGATTTGATCTAAGTCAAGTTGAGCCGGCCCAGCTCGAACTCGGCTCGAACTCATTTTCGAGCTCAAAAAATCAGCTCAACTCGCCTCGAACTCAGCTTCGAACCGAGTCAAATCGAGCTTTTTCGAGTCGAGTCAAGCAAACTAACCGAGCTAGCTCCGTTAGTGTACACCTCTAATATGGATACAACACATACGTCATGGTGGGGTCCATAGAATGTGGTGACGTAACTTGAGTACAGAGGGACGCAAATTAGCTACTGACTGGTTGAGTAACTAGACTAGCTAATGAAGTGACGTCACCAAGTTCTGTGGATCCCACCATGACGTTTGTTTTGTATCCACACCGTCTATCCATTTGGAGAGACCATTTTAGGGCATGAGCTAAATAATGAGTCAGCTTAAAATCTCTAGTGGACCCCACCACAGAAGACAGTGGAAAGAGTGACCCCCACCATTAAAAACCTCTAAGGGCCACAAAAGTTTTCGATCAATCTAAATAATTGTGTTTTCCAATCTTTAATGTCTTTGTTAACTTATAAACTAGTTGGATCTCAAATAAACATCACGGTGGACCTTAAGAAGGTTTCAACGGTGTGTCGTCACTCTCTCCACTGTTTTCTGTGGTGGGGTCCACTAAAGCTTTCAATCTACCTCTTTTTTGGCTCATGCCATAAAATGATATCTCCAAATGTATGGACGGTGTGGATACAACACATACATCATGGTGGGACCCATAGAACTTGGTGATGTCATTTCAGTAGGAGTCTCACTGCTCAATCTGCCAGTAGCTAATCTGTGTCCAGTATAGAGGAGAACGGATTGGCTACTCCCCCTGCCACCAGCCCCGTGGCTGATGGTCGGTGCTCTATGGGCCCCACCATGATGTATGTGTTTCATCCATTCCGTTAATCCATTTTTACAGATCATTTTAGGGCTTGATCCAAAAAATGAGAGGGATATAAATCTCAGGTGGCCACACCACAGGAAAATAATAGTAATTGGATATCCACCATTAAAATCCTTCTAAGGCCCACTATACTGTTCATTTTACATCTAATCTGTTGATTAGATCATAAAGACCTAGATGAAGGGGAAAAACAAATATCAGCTTGATCTAAAGCTCTGATGTCCTCCAAAAAGTTTTTAATCATTAATGTTCATTTAACACTGTTTCTTGTAAGGTGGTCCACTTGAGATTGGGATATAACTCATTTTTGGTATCATACCATAAAATGATCTAAAAATTAGGGGTGCACACGGGTCGGATCAGTCCGGTTCAGGGTTTAAACCGGAACCGAACCGTTCCTAACGGTTCTACCCTTTTTGGAACTAGAACCAAACCGTTGGCACCCTGGAACCGAACCGGAACCGGACCATGAAAAACGGTTCGGTTCCGGATCGGTTCCACAGTTCTGGGCTATCATGCTGAGGACGAGCATGAGGCCAACATATTTCTACGAATTACTTTACAAGATATAGTGAAAGAGGAGGTGGGCCATGGTGGGCATATAGGCTTAATATTACAAACTACTGCTCGTGCTTGACACGTGCTTTTAAGATACCTGGAACAACAGGAGGTGAAACAGGCAACTTACCCATGACATTGGACCTTGGTAGATGCGGCAGCTGCTGTTGATACATGGTAAGCATGTTAACAGAGCTTTCACCCCCATTTGTAGTAGATTTTTGGGCCCCATCACTTTTCTGTATATCACATAATCTCATTGCCTTGAGAACATAAGCATCATTGTGCAGCTCAAAAGGGGTGCGCAGTTGGCGTCTCGGCGATAGAAATTCTCTGAGAGAGGGCAGGCAGGGGCGCAGACGGCGTCGCGGCGAGAGAGACTTTGAGGGAGAGGGGGGTGGCATCAGTGGGATAGTGGGATAGAGAGTAGAGAGTTTTTAGGTTTTTTTTTTTTTTTTTTTTTTTTTTTTTTTTTTTTTTTTAAAATTTTATTTTTAAGTAAAGGCACGGTTCGAATCAACGGTTCATATAACAGTTCGGATATACGGTTCGGATCAACGATTCAGTTTGGTTCTATAAGGCCTTAAACTGTAACCGATTCATAATCAACGGTTCTCCAAATTTTGGAACCAAAATCGGAACCGGTGCTATCTAGAATTGGACCAAACCGAACCGATCCATCGGTTCCGATCCAGTTCCATGATTCTACCAGTTAGATGTGCACCCGTACTAAAACTATATACCGACGGTATGGATGAAACAAATACATCATGTTGGAGACCACATAGCACCGACCACCAGCCATTGGCTGGTGGCAGGGGGAGTAGCCAATCCATTTCCAGTATAGAGACTCGTTGCTATCAAGTTTAGTAGCTAATCCGCTTCCAATGGATGAACCTGGCCGGCCTCGTGGAATGTGAGCTTGGATTCTTCGTGCTCCCTTACAAGCGGAAGCAGATTGGCTGGTGTACCTCACACCAGCTATATAGCTGCTGTAGGTACGTGTCGTGCAAAGACGAGCACTGACGCTCCTTCAGCTCCGAGTTGGACGAACTGTTCAAAGGACATCAAAGTTACGTGGGCTTCACAGTGTTGTATTTATTATATCTACACCGTTCATCTATTTTTAGAGATCATTTTAGAACATCATCCAAAAAATGAATCATATTGAAAGATAATCTGGACCACACCTTAAATAGTAGCCGAGATAATGATTTTCAAGGTTAAACCATTTTTAGGGCCCACCATAACGTTTATTTTACATCCAATCTGTTTATAAGGTCAAAAATACCTGAATGAAGAGGGAAAATTTTTTTCATATTGATCCAAAACTTCTGTAATCCCAAAAAAAGGTTTCAATGGTATATGTTCAATCCCCCACTTGTTCTTGCAGTGTGGTCCATTTGATAGTTAGATCTGTCTTATTTTTCGTTGCAAGCCTTACGACGAGCTCGCAAAATGAATGGACGGTTTGGATATAACACATAACTCATTATCAGACTCACAGAACTTGCTGACGTCAATAAGGCAGCTATCTAGCTGGTGTGAGGTACACTAGCCAATTCGCTTCCCCCTACAACCAGAAATTATTTGATGCTCTGGCATTGTAAGACAAGCCATACACATTCATGCTCAGCCATCGCAAGTATATTACAAATATATGAAATTACATATATCCGAACCATTCAATCGATGGGACCCACTCTAGATGAAGTGAAACCAAAAAAGTTGTCGTACTGATTGGATGTCTTAACAACTGGTTAATGGATATTTTTTGCTGAATTTACAGCCGCTGACATTTTTCAATTTGTCCATCCAATAGAAATCAGCCAAGTAGCCAATCACAGTGGGACCCATGATTTGGATACTACAGAATAGAGTTGCATGGCTTGCCATCTGACTGCGTTTGAGTGCCAGTGTCTCAATTTTGTTATGTATAAACTATATCTATATAACAAGAGAAAATCTTAAATGCTCCGGCAGAGTCTGATGTTCGAGCGTACGCACAAAGTAGAGGAAACGGATTGGCTACTCTCCCTGCGACCAGCCCCAGGGCTGATGGTCCGTGCTCTGTGGGCCCCACCATGTTGTATGTGTTTCATCCATTTTGTTCATCCATTTTTACAGATCATTTTAAGATATCATCCCAAAAATGAGAGGGATATAAATCTCAAGTGGACTACACCATAGGAAAACAATAATGATTGGATATCGACCATTAAAATCCTCCTAAGGCGTACTGTATTGTTTATTTGACATCCAATCTGTTGATTAGGACATACAGACCTAGATAAAGGGAAAAAACAAAGCTCATCTTGATCCAAAGTTTTTAATTGTCTACGTCCATTCAACCCTGTTTCCTGTAATGTGGCCCACTATTGGGATATATCTCATTTTTGGTCTCATACCATAAAATAATCTAGAAAAATAGATGGACGGCATGGATGAAACACATACATCATGGTGGGCCCCACAGAGCACCGACCATCAGCCATTGGCTGGTGGCAGGGAGAGTAGCCAATCCGTTTCCCAAAGTAAATGCACGGGTGGAGTAGGTATAGATGGATGCGATTTGGCTGCTGACCCAACATCAGCCAGCAAGCTTGTGTCAAAGCCCTTTGGGTCACTACGTGTTCGCCGTCCTCCCTCTCTCTTTATATATATATATATATATAATATATATATATATATATATATATATATATTATATATATATATATATGGAAAAAGGTTCTATGCCGTGGAGCTCATTGGAACTTTTCATGAGGTCGAGTTGTGTGGGCCCACACCATGATACGTGTCATTTCATGGTAGGCCGGGGGCTTTAAAAATCAAGTCAATCAGTGACTTGTGTGGACCACATCACATACAAAAGTTGAGAGGGGTTTTCCTCCATTAAAACATACATAATTATTTTTTGGACTCAGCGAGATGTGGTTCACAAATCTAGCCCATTCATTATGTGTGTCCCACTTGGATGAGGGGTCAGACCAAGTTTCAGATGCATCCAAATTTCAAGTGGGCACCAACAAGTGTCTTTATATGTTTTAGGCATGTCTTCACATGATTTTAGATGGTATAGCCCACCTGAATTCGGTATACGAGCTGATTTTTGGGATATCCTATAACTTAAAGGGGACTTATCAAATGCACGGTGTTGATGTTTGACATACATTATGGTGGGGCCTACATAGCTCGACCTCATGGAAAGTTCCCATGAGCTCGACCGCATATTGTGTGTATATATATAAACACACACATTTCATGAGATGAGACAAAAAATGAGATTGATCAAAATCTGAAGTAAACCGCACATAAAACAGTAGGGGTTGAATGATTATCCATAAAAACTTTTTGAGTGCTCAGATATTTTGAATTAAATTGATATCTGTGTTTTCCTTTAATCCAAATCTATTAACCTTATCAACAGGTTGGATGACAAATAAATATTATGTGGCTCTAAAAAGCTTTTAATGGTAATCATTCAATCCCTACTTTTGCCAGTTCCCTATAGCCTGGTCCACCTAAGTTTTGAATATAATTCATTTTGTTCCATTTCATAAAATGATTTGAAAAAAATGAAAGGATAACATAGATAAAACACATATATGATGTTGGGGCTCACACACGTTTGATGCCAACCACTTCTGGTATAAATCAAATTAAGATAGTGGTTAGCAGTCCAGACCCACGTAGATGTATGTATTGTATGTTAATGGTGTCCATACATTTTGCCTGCTCATTTTAAGGCATGATTTCAAAAAAGAAGTAAATTCAGTCTTAAGTGGACCGCACCTGAGATTTTACATTCCTTATCAACAGATTGGATGGCAAATAAAAATTAAATTGGATGGCAAATAAAAATTAAGTTGACAATTATAGCGGAGCTGAGGAAGTTTTTAATGGTGGGCGTTCAATTACCACTGTTTCCTATGGTGTGGTCCACCTGAGATTTCATCTGCTTCATTTTTTGGCGTCATTGCCTAAAATGAGCTGGCAAGCAGATGGACATGTGATGTACCATACATACCTCAAGGTGGGCCCCACGGTTAGGGCCACCTTGTTGGGTGAGGCGGGCCGCACTTATCCCTCTCCCTCAAATCAGACTGTCAAAAGAACGTGATTAGTTTTCTATGGCCGCACGCGCGTGTGGGAGCTTTGCCTATCCATACTCAGCAACACGTGCCGAATTTGTGCCTGATCAGACTATCCATCATGGCATGCACTGTTTGGGTCTACTGGCCTAAAATCATTCCATTTCACTCCACATGAGTGTCAAAGGATAGAAAATAAATGGACGGCTAACGAATAGCTATCAGTAAATTTCGGACGACGTGGCCCACCTGGGTACTGAAACAGCCTGAATTTTGTAGTAGAAGATCTGATAGTTGCGGCAACCAGATGGAAGCTCGGATCTCACATGTGCGTAAATAAATGGCACGTGTACTGTTTATGGATGGCCAGGATACCACACGCATATGAGCTTAGCAAACCTCATTATGATTATTTGGGGCTAAAATTCCGGCTCTTTGTAACCCACCGTGATGTATGTGTTTTATCCACGCCGTCCATACGTTTTTCTAGCTCATTTAGGAGCTTGAGCCCAAAAATGATGCAGATCCAAAGCTCTAAGTGTACCATACCACAGAAAACAGTAGGAATTGAACACCACCGTTGAAAACTTTCTAGGCCCCACCGTAATAATTCATTTGCTATCCAATCTGATCGCAAGAAAACGCAGACCAGGATGAAGGGAAAATACAGATATAAGCTTGATCCAAATCTTTTATGGCCCCCGATAAGTTTTCAATGGTAGGCGTTCAATTTCCACTGTTTTCTGTGGAGTGGTCCACTTGAGATTTGGATCGGTATAAATTTTGGAATAATGGCCTAAAATGAACTTTCAAAACGTATGTACGGAATGGATAAAACACATACATCACGGTGGGCCCACAGAGCTTGGGCCACGTCGTGCTTGAGGCAATCCGCTTCCAAATTTCGAACCTCGGTCCTGTCAACAGACAAAAGCGTTGATAATCTGACAGAGTGTGATGGATGATACGCCAGCACTTTTAAATCGCTTAGAATTTGCATAAGTTGCATACACTTGATTCAAAATAAACCGTCCAATTTATGCATACAAATCTAAACGTATCATTAACCAAAAATATGCTATTTTTTTTTAATCTTAACATCAGATTTGGGGACAATTATTGGACGGTTGAAATGAAAATTTCTAATGGTCTTATTTAAAAAAACAAGTGCTCAGGAATTAGAGCTTAGGATTTATGAAAACACTCTAATTTTTGAAATGTTCCTTGGAAACAGTGAGTTCCAAAATTTAGCCAGCTTAATTGAGTTGATGTTTTTCAAGCCTCCATCTTCTCGTCTCCTCCTTCTGCAAAAATCTATTTTCTGGATTCTTGTCTCCTTATTATATAACAATACTTCTCTACTTAAAACTCATTTTCTTGAATCTTCTATCATTTTCATACAATAATATTCATTTACTTAAAATTTATTTTATGAAATCTTCTCTCTTCTTCATATAAGAATACCTTTCCACCAAGCTATAACTTTTTTATCTTCGTTTTAGTTTATCAAGAAAGGATAAAAATGATGCCTACATCGAAAAAAACACGCACTATAAGTATATTTGATCAAATTGCTCTAAACCTAAATGGGAAAAAATTCTTGTGGACTATAGAAGTTTTGGATCAAGCTTGTATCTATGTTTTCCGTTCATCCATGTTTACATCATCCTATGAACAGGCTAGATGACAGATAAAACATCACTGTGGGGCCTAGCAAGGTTTCAACGATGGAAATGATTATCCCCACGGTTTCCTGTGATATGATCCACTTGATCTTTAGATATGCTTCGATTTTTGGCTCAACCTCTTAAATTAGATGGAAAAACACATAGATGGGGTGGATAGACCACATACATTCATGTGAACCTCGGTCAACTTCATGTGAAGCTTGCTCAATTTTATGTTAAGCTCGCTCAATTTCATTTAAAGCTCGCTCAATTTCATGTGAAGCTTATTTATTTTCCGTTACAGATGTAATGGCTACGGATTATATCCATAACTATAGAGCTAATGGCTATGAATATAATGAAACAATGGCTACAACCTTGCTATGGTTATAATTCATAGCTATACTGCCATAAAAGCAAGAGTATTTTTGCCTACAAAGAGTTAATCCGTAAAGCAATGGTTTAATTACAGAAAATAAAATTTGGGTGATTCAGAAAATGCAGTAAGTAAAAGGTGAGATATAAAGTGGAAAAAAATCTGGTACAATACATCTCTAGAAATCCTAAATTTCGGTAATCAAATAAGATTATTTCTCATATATCTAAGATTTTCTTTTATAATCTAGACGGTTTATTTTGAATTATTTGTATGCCACTTAAGCAATTTCTGACTAATTTTTAACTGTCTGCGTATCATCCATCACACACTGCCAGAGTAACAAATATATATGCTATCAAATAACTCCCCATTAAAATATATATGATTCCTTTGAATGTCACAACGCCCGCGTGTTCTGGTATTCGTTTTCCCTCGGTCGCGATTAATCATTTAGCACGTGTCGCTACAAAGTGTGGCCCACATATGTGAAGGTCCAATGATTTAAACCGTCCATGTTCTCTTGACTAACATATGTAACCCATATGACCGTAACCACGCTTACGTAATAATTATAACCATTGATTTCTATAGTTGAATATGGACCATTGAAATTTTCTTTTCACTGTTCTTAATTCATCTACAGATAGTGATGGTAAAAGCCAAGATTTCAGATCAAATTTCATTTAATGGCCCAAAATAAGCATATTATAAAACATGGACAGTTCTGATCATTGGGATACTCAGTAAGTGGGCCCCACTGGGCGACGACAGATCGTGATCTTATGTCGCGAGTCACCACAGAGGCCAAACGAACTCGTGTTCTGAGCCTCTCGACGCTTGTCTGATGCTGTAATTAATATGACTTAAATACCCTTTAACCCAAACTCACCTTGAGAAGAGCGTCAAAAGAAAATCAAAACATGTCAGGGGCTGTTTGGGAATCTTTTTAGACGGTCTTTCGATTGTTTCAACCGTTCGCGTTAACCGAGAGTTATATATAATACTCTAGCAGTGCATGATACGTCATACTCATGCACTCGCCAATTGTACACGTGACTTGCATGTGACCCAATTTAACCTTTTAAACTGTGGGGCCCTCTTATTAAAATCTATTTCCCTTGAAAGAAACATCTGATTAATGGACGTTTGTCAATTGAACTTGGACTCTGACTATTGGCTATTTCTTCATTTTAACCATCCATTGGATGTCCACTTATCATCCAGATAATGAATACTTTCAGTTTACCTTTTGTTTTCTTATCCATTAAAAGTGGGCTCAAAGATTTGAACGGTTTGATTTGAGTTGAGTATGTGCAACGTGTACGCTTCTAAGTGCATGCGTGTGAACTACCGACCACTGTCAGAGTATTAAATCTTTTCTCTATAAATACATCCATACAAAGCAATCGAATATTTCACGAGACTGAGATCACAAGCGTACACTACTTCACATGTGTTGCCGCTTTCAAAGGGAAAAGGGAGCAAACCACTGGTTGTATGGTAACTTCATACACATCCTCACCATTCTACCCACATGTAACTTTTTCAGGACATCCGATCCATGTAAGAAGTGGACCTCACCATAAATATCAAGTGATATAAAAAGAATATTCATACTTTCATCAGACAGGCCACAATATCCACATCAAAGAATGACTGATGTTCTACCTCTTCGTACAGGTAGGCCCATTTGATGAGTGGATAGGAATTAATGTGATTTTTATAATGGTGACCAATGGTTACATGGCTCTGATGTCCTAAAAAATTTATACGTTGGCAGGAAAGGTGGGAATGCATGCTGAGTTCGCATGCAGACAGCTGTAGCTGATCCGTTTAGGGGTATTGTCGTCATTTCGAAAATTGCAGCGGTGAGAGACCAACAGAGACCGCCTGGTTGCCTTAACGGCAAGGTGGAGATATTGGATGCACCGGAATAGCGTGATGGTTCCTGGAAAATTGTACACGTGGCACACGGAAATCGATTTAAACCGTCCAGATGGTGGGACCAGATGTTGATAGGTCATAAGCGTAGAATTCGGTTGATTGAATGGTCCCAACCTCTGATGAATGGACATTTGTTTGTTGAATTCAAACCTTCGGCTATTATATATTTTGACCGTCCATTAATTTCAATTTATCATTCCAGCAAGGTATCGATGTAATTTTAGGCTAATTGACCCATCTAAAGTGGGTCCCACATATTTGACGGTCTGATTTAAGTTATATGTATGCAATGTATATGATATCTGGGTGCATGGTACGAAACATAACACTCCGCAATAGTATCGGAGTTTCTCTCCAGATTGCCTGCGATCCCAGAGGGCAGAGAAATTTACGACTGTGGACCCCACCTTTTATCCAGCGGTTTTTTGGAAGCAATACAAACTTAGAATACCAACTTGGACCTCCTCGTACGGACTCAGCATTTCAGGACGAAAATACCCCTCCTTTCACGGCTGTGGCTTTTCCTCTCCCATTTTCACTGCTTACTTTTCCCCTCCCTTTCCACTGTTGCTTTCACAGCCGTTTCTTTCACCCCCTTTCCTCACTGTTTTCCAGCAGAAAGACCTCTAAAAACCCTTTTTGTGGGCCCCCCTCAATCGCATTTTGTCTTCTTCTCAAAATGGTCGGTCCAGAGAAGAAAGCACGCAGCAAAGGTATATTTTAAACTCAGTTGCCCCCACATGGAATGTATGTAATTCCTTTTATATTTTTTAACTAGAGGAAAAGGTTATATACGATCGAGCTCATGGGATCTCCCCATGAGGTCGAGCTGTGTGGGCCCCACCATGATGTATGTCGAACATCGACACCGTGAACTTGATGGGTCCCCTCTAAATTATGGGATAGCCGAAAAATCAGCCGTATACAGAACTCAGGTGGGCCATACCATCTAAAATCATGTGAAGACATGGCTAAAACATATAAAATTACTTGGTGGGGCCCACCTGAAATTTGGATGTGTCTAAAACTTGTCTGACCCCTCATCCAAGTGGGACACACATTGTGGATGGGTTGGATTTGTGAAACACATTTCGGTGGGCCCAAACGGCAAATATGAATGTTTTAATGGAAGGTAACCCCTCTCAAGTTTTGTACGTGTTGTAGCCTACAAAAGTCACGAATTAACTTGATTTTTCTGCTCTAGGCCCACCATGGAATGGTGCATTAACTGATGGGGTAGATGTTGACATACCTCATGATAGGGCCCACACAGCTCGGACCTCATTGGTAGTTCACATGAGCTCGACCATATAGAACCTTTCCCACACAGACGTATATATACACGCATGCCCGCTGATCTTCTAGTTTGCCCCGCTGATTTCCTTTGAATGTAATTGCGGGCATGTGCCAAGGTAGTTTATGTCTCCTTGTATATAACATGATGTGGGAGTCCAACACTGTAAAAGCACAAACTTGAACAGATACATGCCTTGACTCCCTGTCATACGGTCATGTGCCTATGCTAGCCGAATAAAGGCAAGTGTCCTTATCTTTTGTGCTGACAAAGCTACGCAACCTTGTGACGCGCTATGTTGACTAAGCTACGCAACCTTGTAATAACGAGGAAAGTCATATATGACTCATGAACACCTCATTGAGTTATCCTTGCGAGCATTGCTCAATGCTAGTTGCCTAAGTAGCGAGCTTATTTTAGCCGGTTGAAGCTAATTGATCCTTCAATATCTTTGGCTCATGTGTATCATGCATATTACAACTTTCTTGAGTTGTACCTTAGAATCAACGGTATTTTCCTTTGAATATAATTAAGGGCAAGTGGCAAGGTATGTCTATGTTGTGATGTAGAAAATGGTATACCTTGATGAGAATCAGCGGGGCAAACATGAAATCAGCGGGCCAATCAGTGGGCCCCAACAGTGATGTATGTTTGTTTATTATCAAACCTAGACATAAGACCATACTGACATGGATCAATATAATAAACAATTATAAGTTGATCCAAACTTCTGTGGCCTAGATGAAATGATCAACATTAGAAGTTCAATTCCAAATTTAATTTGGTGTATTCCATTTGAACATTGAATACGTTTATAGGAATTGGCTCAAGCCATGAAATTATTTGTTAAGTTTGCCCCGCTGATTGCCTAGTTTGTCCCCGCTCATTTTCATGTTTTTCTCCGCTGACTTTCTAGCTTGGCTCGCTGATTTTCTAGTTGCCCTGCTAACTTTCTAGTATGCCCATTGATATTCTAGTTTGCTCCGCTGAATTTGTAGCATGCCCGTCTAATTTATAGACAATGTTTTATCTTGTGAATTTTATGTTGATATGTTTTTAAATCCATCTCTGCAGGCAATGAAAATTCTGTCGTCATCTCCAAGCCAACATGTAGGTGTACACTGACTTGTTGGTTGACAAGGTGAAGGATGGAGTGGAGAAGCACGATAGTCGCCTAAATCTGTTCAGGCAATCCCCTTTCGCGTTTTTATTGCGTGTTACATCCCTTTAGCTTTGTAGGGGTTATATTTCAGGTACTTTTAGAAAGATACAAAGGTGATTCAGTATTTAAGATCAAGGAGAGGCGATTGCAGTTTTCCGAGATAGACTTCGCCCTCATTACCGGTCTTAAGACTGGAGATCTTATTGTACCCAAGAATCGTTGCACTACGAGTATACTAAGAGACAAATACTTCAAAGAACATCGAGAGTGTTAAAGAAGCACCTAATGGGCGTGTGTTGAGAGATAAGTTGACACCGATAAGCTGAGGACGTCGTGAAGGTTGCCCTACTTCTAGTTGTGGAGTGCTTTCTTAGGGGAACCGATCCGAAAACCATGTGCAACATGGATTATATTCACCCCGTGGACTCGTTAGATGATTTCTATGTATCCTTGGGGTAGTTTGGGATACATTACAATGTTGCAAGGAATCGAATTTGCCGTTGCTGCATCAAGTTCCCCTCGGTACACTGTATGTGGTTGCGTCCTTCCTCTACAAGTAAGAATATCTTTTATTTTCTATATTTTTCCTCTATAGTCATCTTGAATTTTTAACCTGGTGCAATTTCATTCTAACAGGTATGGGCAGTAGAGATATTACCGGCCCTACAAGAGTGTGTTGTTTTCGTATGTTCCCCATGAAATTCCACGCTTTATTCAATATCGAGGCTGGAAAGTGTGTGGAGGTACAAAAGAATACATGCTATTTTCCAGAGTAAAGCTATGTAAGTTTATATATGTTTAGCATTACTTTGCTTAACTTGACAACCTTATCAATTTTTTTTTATACATTAACATTTACCCTTGTTTTTTGCAGACTCGATAGTAATGAAATTAGAACCAACGCTACGAGAATGGGAAACGGATGCTGTTCGCTCGGTCGTGCGTGACAATTCCAGGTGAGATGTTATGAAAAATGAACTATATTTTTTCTACATGTGTAAAGTTATCCTTACTCTTACATATCCATCTATACATTTTGTAGGTCACTGAAACCCAAGAAGAAGATGAGATGAGGAGGATGAATGATTGAGATGATCATGATGAGGATGACGAGTCAGATGATAACGATGGAAAGGCGTGGAGGGAGAGGGACCGAGGGAGGGTTTACAATGGGGGGTGTTATAGAAGAATGTTATTTTTATGAAGGAGTTTCGGATTGAGAGGGAGGAGTTGAAGAGGGAGAGAGGAATTGAAGAAGGAGAGGGACGAATTGAGAAAAGAGAGGGAAGTGATGTAGACGGAAAGAAGCAATGATTGATGAGTAGGAAAAATATGTTACTGAAAGAGAAAGAGCAATTCAGGATGGAGAAGGAATTATTTTTTGAGGACAGAGAAAAGTTAGCTAATGAGAGGGAGGAGTTTAATAAGGAGAAGGAAGGTAGGAGTACACAGAGGGGATGTTTTGCCTCGCTGCTTTTCCTAGTTTGCCCCGCTGCTTTTCCTAGTTTGGTCCGCTGCTTTTCCTAGTTTGCCTCGCAGCTTTTCCTAGTTTGCCTCGCTGCTTTTCCTAGTTTGCCCCGCTGATAGATCAAGTTTGCCTCGCTGCTTTTTCTAGTTGCCTCGCTGCTTTTCGTAGTTTGCCCCGCTGATAGATCAAGTTTGCCTCGCTTGCTTTCCTAGTTTGCCTCGCTGCTTTTCCTAGTTTGCCCCGCTGATGATATTCCTAGTTTGCCTTGCTGTTTTCCTAGTTGCCTCGCTGCTTTTCCTAGTTTGCCCCGCTGATATTCTTAGTTTGCCTCGCTGTTTCCTAGTTTGCCTCGCAAGTTTTCCTAGTTTGCCCCGCTGATATTCCTAGTTTGCCTCGCTGTTTTTCCTAGTTTGCCCCGCTGTTTTTCCAAGTTTGCCTCGCTGTTTTTCCTAGTTGCCCCGCTGTTTTTCCAAGTTTGCCTCGCTGCTTTTCCTAGTTTGCCTCGCTGCTTTTCCTAGTTTGCCCCGCTGCTTTTCCTAGTTTCCTACTGACATACCTCATTTTACAAGAAAAGATGCTAATAGGTTGGTGATAGGGTTGCATCTGAATTTCCTTTTTAGGATAACTAGCTTTCAGATACTGGATGAGTTGGCATATCCGCTCATTCAGATCATGGAATGATCACACTTCTGCTACTGATGGGGTCCAAGGACTTCAGGCATGTTCAATAAAGATATTTTGTGATCCTTAAATAAGTGACAGTTCATATTTATGTGCTGCCAAGTTCTGTTTGTAGGACTTCCCTAGAACACTTAACTTGCTTGGTTGGGGTGGTGTGCATTTATTTTTTCTGAATGAATTGGGGATATGTTGGAAAGGTGGACTAATTGCTTATTTAGGTGATTTCTCATTCTGAATTGCAGTGCTCTCTCTCTCTGGTCATCCACGCTTGTTTTCTGAATGAATTATTTTATTTTATTTTACTTTTTAATGTCATCTAGCAATGTAAGAAAGATAGCATGGAGAGGATTGCAAGAAAATGACTACCTTGTTTCCCCATATGATGTTGATGGATCTGTACTATCGTAAAATATTCTTGTTCCATTTTGCCCTTAATGGCAGGTCAACATTGCACAGAGTTATATTTCCTTCAAATTAATCTTTCATGCCTGCAGATTTCATATGCTCTAAGGGATGACAGAAGTAGGGGATTGGCAGTGTGATCAGGTTAGGTACTCATCTCAATTAGTGCAGCGGCTAGACCTCTATGTGGGTTTGCAATTCACGGACAATCCCCTTCACGTCACGGTAAATTCCACTCATTTCACGGACAATTCCCTTCAATTCAATGCATTTCACGGTCAATCCCCTTCAATTCACTCTCATGTACCCAAAAATGATGTAGATCTAAAGCTCAATGGACCACATGATAGAAAACAGTGGAGATTGAATGTTAAAACAATAGAATTCATTCGAGGTCGACCGGGTACTACCCGGTCGACCCCAACTCGCTGGAGAGTTAACCGGTCGACCGGGTTATTACCCGGTCGACCCCATTTATGTGAAATTTAACTAAATGGGGTCGACCGGGTTGTGACCCGGTCGACCGGGTTACTGTCCAGCGAGTTGGGGTCGACCGGGTTACTGTCCAGCGAGTTGGGGTCAACCGGGTCAGAGAAAAAAACCACGGCCAGCAAGTTGGGGTCGACCGGGTTGGGACAGGTCGACCAGGTCAGAACTTGGCCTATCACTACGGATTATAACAGTAGCCATAGTTGTAGTGCTATGCACTTTTTTTTCTTTTTTTTTTTATTTTTTTTATTTTTATTTTTTACATGGAGAACATTTTCCCCTTTACATTTTTTTATAATACATAATTATGTAAATATGTATATATAAGTAATAAAAATATTTTTCTATCTTTTAATTCATTTCTTTATCTATTTATTTAACAAGCATATCTCCTAAACTAGAATGATTTACTTAACTTACCATATATGATTTTGAGGGTAGGAGTAGGAGAAGCTAATTTAGCCAACCAACCTATTTATTTTCCAAGATTCTATCGGGTTCAATGGTCAACCTATTTAGCCAACCAGCCTATTTATTCAATTTCAATTACACACTTTCTTGAGACCAAGAGATGAGTAGTCGGCATCGTTACTGCCCTAAGGTGGTTTTCATCCTAAAATGGTCATATTTCAGTTTGCCACACTCATATTTTAGTTGCCCCGCTGTATTTCTTGTTTGCCCAGCCCGTTTTTCTAGTTTGCCCCGCGGTGTTTTCATGTTCCCCTGATCATATTTCAGTTTGCCTCGCTCTTTTTCATGCTTACCTGCTCATTTTCATGTTTTTGCCCGCTCAGTTTCATGTACGGCTGAAAGTTGGGCGGGTTCAACTCGACCGACCCGACATTGGGTTGGGCTCAGGCAGGAATATCGGGTCCGATCTCAAGCTTGGGTTATACAAACACCAATCCGATAAAACTTAGGTTGGGCTTGGGTTGAGGTCTGAGGTTGCCCGACCCGCCTGAACTCGATAATATATTGTTACTTATAAATTATAATTGAGTGTAGATTGTTTGTGTAGAAGGTACAAGTAGTGGATGTCGGGTCTCATTTGTCCATGTCATTTCTAAGGACTCAAGCTAACAAAATATGCTGGATTTCTCTCTCTCAAATATATTGCGGGCGTGCTATGATACATGACTTTTTAAAGGAGTAGTAGATTGCGATGTTGTATGATACATGACTTTTTAAAGGAGCAGTCCTATATTTTAGCTTGATTTTTTAAAGAAAAAAATGAAGTTCTTTATAATGAATAATCACGTATATAATTAATAAAATCATAGATACACAAAAATAAGTCCTATATTGAAAAATAATAAACTAATGTAATAATGAAAATATTAGCATGTATACACCCGACCAACCCAATCAACCGTCGAGCCCTTTGGGGTTGGGCTTGGGTTGAGAATTCCCAACCCAAGATTGGGTTGGGTTGGGTCAAGGTTTAAGTATAGGAACCTTGGGTTGGGTTAGGGTTGAGCACAACCCGAACCATCGATTTTGATTGAAATTGACCATGAACTGAATGAAATAGATTTTTGACCATCGACCCGATGGAATCTTGGAAAATAAATAGGTTGGTTGGCTAAATTAGTTTCTCCTACCCCCAAAATCATATATGGTAAGTTAAGTAAATCATTCTAGTTTAGGAGATATGCTTGTTAAATAGATATACACAAGAAATGAATTAAAAGATAGAAAAAATTTTTATATACTTATATATACATATTTACATAATTATGTATTATAGAAAAATGTAAGGGAAAAAATGTTCTCCATGTAAAAAATAAAAATAAAAAAAAATAAAAAAAAAAAAAAAGAGAAAAAAGTGCATAGCACTATAGCTATGGCTACGGTATAATCCGTAGCGATAGGCCAAGGTCTAACCCGGTCGACCGGGTCCTAATCGGTCGACACCCAACTCGCTGGCTTCGTTTTTAAGAAAGTCGCCTATGGCTACGGATTTGGCGGTGGCTTTACGGTACGGTTATAATCCGTAGCCATAGGCCACGCTCGACCCGGTCGACCCCAACTTGCTGGCTGCGTTTTTTTTTCTCTGCCCGGTCGACCGGGTCCTAACCCGGTCAACCCCAACTCACTGGCTTTGTTTTGTTTTTTTTTTTTTTTTGTAATCCCCATCAATTTTGTGTGGGTCCCATTGTGAGGTATGTGTTATATCTAAACCGTCCATCTATTTGGCGACTCATATTAAGGCTTGAGGTGAAAAATAAGACACATCTAGTTATAGTCAAGTGGACCACATTGTAAAAGGCAGTGGGAAATTGAACGTCTACCATTGAAACCCTTTTAGGGGTTACAGAAGTTTTGGATCATTATGTAATTGGTTTTTTTCCCTCTTCATCCAGGTCTTTGTGACCCTATGAATGAACTTATACGGGGAGGATTCTCACAACACATCACAGTGGGCTCCCAACTTAGACAGGGAGGATTTCTAATGGTTGACGCTCATTAACATTGTTTCCTGTAATGTGGTAACTTAAGATATGGATATACCTCATTTTTTGTCTCATACCATAAAATGATCCGAAAATATATGGACGGCATGGATGAAAAGCATACATCATGGGGGGCCCAACAACTATGTATTTATTATACGAACGGCTTAAAAGAGATCAAGTTACATGGCCCCACAACTAGATGTATTTATTATATCCACAACGTTCATCCATATTAGAGATCATTTCGGAGCATTATCCAAAAAAAAAAAAATCATATCCAGATCAAATGGACCACACCACAAAGAGCAGCAGGAGGAAAACTGATTTTCACCGTTAAAAATTTTTGTAGGGCCCACCACTTGATAGTTAGAGATTGTCTTATTTTACGTCTCAAGCTAATATGAGCTCGCCAAAATCGATGGATGGTTTGGATATAACACAGACCTCATGATGGGACCACAAAAGGTGGTGGGATTATAACAGCAAAAAAATAATAATAATAAATAAATAATAAGAAAAAAAGAATCTATAGCTACGGATTATAACCGTAGCCATATCCGTAGCCTAGAAAATCGGCGAGGCAAACTAGAAAACGCGGGGCAAACTAGAAAATCGGCGGGACAAGCATGAAAAACGGCGGGGCAAACTAGAAAATCGGCGGAGCAAGCAAGAGAAAAAACGACGGGGCAAGCATGAAAAACGGCGAGGCAAACTAGAAAATCGGCGGGGCAAAACCAAGAAAACGGCGGGACAAACTAGAAAATCGGCGGGGCAAGCATGAAAACAGCGGGGCAAACTAGAAAATTGGCGGGGCAAACTAGAAAATCGGCGGGGCAAGCAAGAAAAACGGCGGGGCAAACTAGAAAATTGGTGGGGCAAACAAGAAAAAACGTGTGGGGCAAACTAGAAAATCGGCGGGGCAAGCATGAAAAATGGCGGGGCAAACTAGAAAATCGGCGGGGCAAGCATGAAAAATGGCGGGGCAAACTAGAAAATCGGCAGGGCAAAATGAAAAATGGCTCATTTTCATGTTTGCCTCACTCATTTTCATGTACGGCTGAAAGTTGGGCGGGTTCAACCCGACCACCCGATATTGGGTTAGGCCGGGTAGGATATATCGGTTCCGATCTCAAGCTTGGGCTATACAAACACCAACCCGATAAAACTTAGGTTGGGCTGGGTTGAGGTCTGGGGTGCCCGACCCAACCCAACCCGAACTCGATCAATATATTAGTTACTTATAAATTATAATTGAGTGTGGAGTTGTTTGTGTAGAAAGTACACTAGTGATGTTGGTCTCATTTGTCCACGTCATTTCCAAGGACTCACGCTAACAAGATATGCCGAATTTCTCTCTCCCAAATAGATTGCGTGTTTGCTACATGACTTTTAAAGAAAGTAGTCCTATATTTTAGCTTGGTTTTTTAAAGAAAAAAATGAAGTTCTTTATAATGGAATAATCACGTATATAATTAATAAAATCATAGATACAAAAAATAAGTCCTATATTGAAATATAATAATAAACTAATGTAAGAACGAAAATATTAGCACATATACACTCGACCAACCCAATCAACCGTCGAGCCCTCTTGGGTTGGGCTTGGGTTGAGAATTCCAACCCAAGATTGGGTGGGTCGGGTCAAGGGTTAAGTAGTAGGAACCTGGGGTTGGGTTAGGGTGAGCACCAACCCGAACCATTGATGTTGATTGAAATTGATCACGAGTTGAATGAAATAGATTTTTGACCATCGACCTGATGGAATCTTGAAAAATAAATAGGTTGGTTGGCTAAATTAGCTCTCCCTACCTGAAAATCATATATGGTAAGTTAAGTAAATCATTCTAATTTAGGAGATATGCTTGTTAAATAAATAGACAAAGAAATGAATTAAAAGATAGAAAAATATTTTTTATACTTATATATACATATTTACATAATAATGCGTTATAGAAAAATGTAAAGGGAAAAATGTTCTCCATGTAAAAAATAAAAATAAAATAAAAATAAAAGATAAAAAAAAAAAAAAAAAAGTGCATAGCACTATAGCTATGGCTAACGGTTTATAATCCGTAGCAATAGACCCAACTCTGACCCGGTCGACCGGGTCCTATCCTGGTCGACCCCAACTCGTGGATACATTTTTTTTTCCTTGTTTTTTTTTTTTTTTTTTTCCTTTTTTTTCTCTGTTGTGATTCCCACCGATTTTTGTGGTCCATTATGAGGGTATGTGTTATATCCAAACGTCCATCTATTTGGCGAACTCGAATTAAGGCTTGAGTGAGGTGAAAAATAAGACAAATCTAGCTATCAGTGGACCACACTGTAAAAGGCAGTGGGAAATTGAACGTCTACCATTGAAACCCTTTCAGGGTTACAGAAGTTTTGGATCATTATGAAATTTTGTTTTCCTCTTCATTCCAGGTCTTTGTGACCCTATGAGTAAACTTAGACAGGGAGGATTCTCACAAACATCACAATGGGCTCCACTGAGTTTCTAAGGTTGACGCTCAGCAACACTGTTTCCTGTAATGTGGGTACACTTGAGATTTAGATATACCTCATTTTTGGTCTCATAACATAAAATGATCTAGAAAAATATATGGACGGCATGGATGAAAAGTATACATCATGGTGGGGTCTACAGACCACCGACCGTCCGCCATTAGCCGTGACAGGGGGAGTACCGAATCCATTTCCATCAAAAGGAGGGGTAATTTCATCCTGAAATCCCGACTCGGTAAGAGGAGGTCAAAGTGCGTATGTTAAGTTTGTATTGTTTCAAGAATATCCAACGGATAAAAGGTAGAGTCCACAGTCGTAAATTTCTCCAGAGGGCAAGAAGTTCCTTCGGTCGGAGTCTAGGTGGGGCCCACTGTGATGTTTATGATAAATCCACTCCGTTCATCTGTTTTTCTAGCTCATTTAAGTATACGAACCCAAAAATTAGGTAGATCAAATACTAAATTGGGTCACACGACGGGAAAAGGTGGAGAGGGAAATGCCTGCTGTTGAAACTTCCTGGGGTCCATGGTGATGTTATATGCCATCCAAACTGTTCATAAGTTCATTCCCACTGGGATGAACTGAAACCAAAAAAAAAAAAAATCTCAGAATGATCCATCACTTATGTGGCCCCATGAATATTTCAACCGTTCAATCCCCACGGTTTCCTGTCGTGTGGCCCACTTGAATTCTGGATCTGCCTCATTTTTTAAATTACATAATAAAATGATCTGGAAAAACGGATGGATGGTGTGGATTTATTAGGAACATCACAATGGGCCCCACCTAGCTTACGGCAGGCAATCCGGGTCCAGAGAGAGAGAGAGAGAGAGTCCTCGGGTGCGGATCCGGGGCCAACCATGACCCCGTACGTGTCATTGCATCACACGTGGCATAATAGGCTAGATCGAAGCCGCTCATTCGATAGGTCCAATAACGAGGGACTATCCTCCAAATGTCACATTTTCGGAAAATACTAACCCTTGAATCAGTGGTGCAAAAATGGACGCTAAAATACAAAAGTCGGCAACGGCTCAAATTCAACGATGGAAGATCCATTTATTAGATGGTTAGTATAGTCCAATCAAAGCAATTTTGTGGGTGATCAACGGTCATTCAATGGATGCATTTGGCCCACCTGATAGTTGTATGAGCCTGATTGTGTAGGAACGAGCAGCTCCGATGTCACATGTTGAAATATAGGATATCATATACCGTATCATCTCCCACGAGTTATGGTAGGATACATACCAAGGTATTACAATAGGATACATCAGGACTTTTGCCATTGGATCATCATCCTTTTCATTGATCCAAACCGTTCTTACGATGAGCCTCACCATGGATAGGAGATACCCAAAAACAATTTTAAAAAAATCATAAGTTGAAGTATTTCGAAACTCTTTAATTATCCAAAATTATACAGACCGTCCATATTCAAAATAAAATAGCAAAATGATAAATGGGTTAAAATATTGTAATCGATTTTATTTATTTTTTTTTTCTTCCATTAGCTGTCAAAGATAAGACCGTCGTATGAACGGTTTGGATCGTCGAAATATGACCCCAGGTAGGGAGAGTAAAGTCCCAACATATTCTGTAGCAATACATCTTGATGCACCCATGAGCATGAGGCCATGACCATCCACACGTCCAGATGCATTCTATCCCTGGATCCACCGAGGTGGGTGGATCTCTGACAGTGGGGCCCACTGTGATGTATTTCTCTTATATCCATGCCGTCCATCTGTTTTGAAAACTCGATTTAAGGCCTGATATAAAAAATGAAACAGATCCAAATCTCAGGTGGACCATAATGCAGGAAACAGTGGTAATCGACCATTAAAAACTTCTCGTGGGCCACAAAAGTTTTGAATAAAGCTGATATTTGTGTGGTCTCTTCTGCAAGGTCTTTGTGACCTTATCAACAGGTTGGATTGGCAAATAAAAATTCTGGTGGACCCAATGAAGTTTTTAATAATAGGGATTCAATCACTAGTTTTTCCTGTGGTATGGCCCACCTAAGATTTATATATGCTTCATTTGTACCCTTAAATGAGTTTTAAAATGGATGGACAATTTGTATGTAAGGAAGATACATCAAAGTGGGCCCCACCTATATTTTAATGCTTCATCCTTGAATGAAAAGTAATTTACAAGAACATAACATGAAATGTTGGTGCATAAACCATCTCATCTCAACCATTCAATCAATGGGTCATTTTGAGATGGTCCAAAAATGGCATAGATCTAGTCATCTCAACCATTCAATCAGATGACCCAAAAATGTCACAGATCTAGTGATCCAAGTCATCCGCAAAGAATCGGATACCAAACCCACGATCGAACGGTTACAAAACATGATTAATCCATTTATAGGCTTCAACCAACCATTTGGACGGTCCAGATCAATACAAAAATGCCCCATAATTACAGATGGGTGTGTAACTAATGGACAAGGTGATTGATTGGCTTTGTGTGAAGCCTAAGCTTACTTTACATTATCAACCCTGTCTATGATCATTATCACCAAATATTTCTACTTTTTGGAGTGAAATAAATAATAGTAAAATAGGTGGGTTTTGAGTACTTTCCACTCCACCAACTCAATGAATGCAAATCATTAAAGGTTTCCTTCCTTTGTGTGCATAAAACTCTCTCATTAGATTCAAACACTCTTGTTGTCTATCAATCTGAAATGGTGGAAGCTATTGATAGTCAACACTACAAAATCATCAAATCCACTTCTCCTCAAAATACCCAACATGCCCCCCTAGTTTCTCCCAAATAACCAAACTAACCTTGAGGCTAGATGTTTCTTAATAATGATAATGTTTTTGGAAATTTTAATTTCAATCACCAATTATTTTTCCTTTGCTTTAGTTGAATAGACTGATTCAACTGTAGATGTTATTATGTTATTGAAGGATGTTATCCTATGATTGTTATGCTTAGACATATTGTGACGTGTGTGTGCCATCGAACCGATCTCGTGGGACCATTTTGAAAGTGGGACACCTCAAAAATTAGGACAATCCAACCATTTTGTGGGTCACCACGTTAATTTGTTGGTTTTGGCTAGTTATAAATTGTTTGCTATGGTGTAGGCTACTTAATGATTAGATGGGCCCCATAATTGTGGTGGGGCTTAGGATTAAAGGTTAGATAGCCACACATGTGGTTGAATAGCTTCTTCATGAGGTTGAATCATCGTCATCATCGGCATTATCTAACCCTTATTTTAATTAGTTAAGGCGGCTATATAGATCTTATTCCACCATGCCACTCTATCAAAGGTCATATCTTTAGTTAAATTAAGTCATCAAATCTTTTCTTAATATTTCTACTCATGTTCTTTTAGACAATTGTGAGTTGAATTGCTGTATATGAATGTATGAATAAATATATAGCGTTTAATTCAATTGCACACATTTGATATATTATCTCACGTAGACTAGTTGCTCATATAATTGTATTATTTGTAGTATATATATTTGGACCCACTTGACTTAGAAGCATAAGTGTAATTAATTTTTTAATTGGTATATATCTTTAAGTTGTCTTATTTAACCCCCTCTCCGGTTACTCTAAACTCCATAAGCTTTCACGTAGTGTGGTGTTGTGTTAAATAACCAACGTAATTTCAATTTGAACCAGACACCCTGTGGAGTCAGCTGCCTATTACAAATTTTTCTTTGATTAGATGATCTTAACTATCTTATAAATGAGCCTTTTCTTACTAATAAAATTAAACCTTTTCTGTTTTTTTTTTTTTAAAAAAAATTTAATAAAATAAAATAAGATCTTTTGTTGTTCTTTCGTATGCCACATATTAAAGGGCTAGTCTATCTATACAAGGTGATTTTTGGACCATGGCCCAATCACTATTCTGAGAACGAAATGGAAGGTTTAGATTAGGCCGTATCTGCCACATATTTGGAATGACATGGAGGCAGGGAAATGCTTTGCTAGATGCCAATTTTATATAACATTTTAAGACATTATTAACAAAATTAAGTAAATGAAGCTGGATCCACTACAAAGCATCCTAAGTTAGGCTTAATTGACAATGCGATGTGTGGGACCCACTGGGATGTGTGCATGAAATCCAATCCGCGCATCATGTGTGCCCACACATGTTCTCCTTGAAACCATAAATCAGGCCTGATTCAAGCACAAGTGGGCCACATCACATGGAAATGTTGGGATGTGTACACCTACCATTAAAAACCTTCCAGGCCCACCATATTTTTATATGCCATCCGATCCGTTCAAAAGATGCACTGCACCAGTATGAATGGACACCCAACCAATCAGACAAAAAAACTTAGGTGGGCCACATCACATGATTTTAGAAGTTTTGGGCATGATTTTACATGGTGTGGTGCACCTAAGTTTTGGGCCTACTTAATTATTGGACAACAAGGAGAACATAATAGGGGCACGTGATAGACGGGTTGGATGTCATTCAAACGTCCCACACATACCCCTGTAGGAATGCTTAATTTATAGCTGTCCTTTTCTTTGTTAAATATATAAAAGCTGGCATTATTTTAAAAGCAGGAACGAGTTGAGCAAGAATTCGGACGGCCCATAAATTTTGACTTTAAAAAAGTGGGGATTAACCGGTTGAGAAAAAGATTGGGTCATCAGAACAACCAACGGTAGAAAATGGGGCATAGTTATTTAAACGGTGGATGTGCTTTCAAAGAGAAGATCAATGTGGTAAAATGTCAAATTTTAGTCTATGTCTCTTTTGGATGTCCATGATTTAATTAGTGCATATGGCACATGTGCATTAGATTTGAAGGGTGCCGATTGGGTACTACCCTACCAAGACCTGGTCCATGTCATGGGCTCTGTAAGTCGATTGTGATGTATATATTTTATCCATCCGGTCTGTCTATTTTGTCATATTATTTTAGGGCACAATTCTGAAATTGAAGCATATCAAAGGTTGAAGTGGACCACACCACATAAAGCAATATGGATTGAACTCTCCTATTAATGAAAACTTTGCAGTGGTCACCGTGATGTTTATTTGCCATCCAACTGTTCACAAGTCACAGAGAATTAGAAGGGAAACATAAATATCAGACTGACCCAAAACTTTTATGGTCCATAGGAAGTTTTCAATAGTAGGCTTTCAATCCCCACTGCTTCCTATGGTGTGGTCCACTAGAGCCTTTAATCAACCTTCTTTTTACGGTCGTGTCATGGAATGATCTATCAAAATGAATGAATAAATGACATGGATGAAACACATATATCAGGATATGCTTCACAAAGCCCCTGACAGGACCATCTGATCTCTAACTAGATCTTGGTGGGTAGTGCCCAACCTACATCCATATTTGAACTATCCATCAAGTGGGTCCCACATCACTCAAAAATACTAGTAAGATGATCTTAACCATCTCATCAATAGCCTACCAATTAACACTAAAAGAAAAATAAAAATAATTCACATTTTTTACCAATTAACACTAAAAGAAAAAATAAAAATAATTCACTTTTTACCAATTAACACTAAAATAAAAAATAAAAATAATTCACATTCAATAGGAGAAAATGTCCATTGATTGAAAGATCAAAATTTTAATAATTTAAGAATTTCAAGCCATGTGAATCTAAATGCCAATGTTGTCGGGACAACCATTAAATTTAAGAATTGATAATTGGATGTAAAAAAAAAAAAGGAAAATACATTCATTTACAACAAAGACTCCGTTGTAAAAAAAACACCCAAACAAATCTTGTGTAAGACCAATCCTACAAATTAGTGAGTTCTTGGCCCATTGAGTTCACTTACTGAGTTCCTAGTTGACCCATTTTCGAACAATCTCAACTAGGAAATTGTATACATCCTATTCTTCTAAATGCCTTTTTCGTGTATATTGCTGTCCATCATTTTTTTGGTCCATCAACACTTCATAGTTCTTTATATATATATATATATATATATATATATATATATATATATATATATATTGGGCACCTTTGCACATGTGTCATGTTCATAAAATTTGATTGGTCAACTCGATGTAGCACCTCATGAAACCTTACAAACCCAAATTTGAACCTAATTTAAAACTTGGTGGGCCATGGCAAGATAAAAAATTAAAAAATCCTTGAATAAGTGGTGGTGCAAAAATGGAAACGGATTGGCTACTTCCCTGCCATCAGCCAATGGCTGTGATGGTAGGTGCTCTGTGGGCCCACCATGATGTATGTTTTTCATCCATGCCGTCCATATATTTTTCTATATCATTTCATGGTATGAGACAAAAAATGAGGTATATTCTAATCTCAAGTGGACCACATTACAGGAAAGAGTTTTGAATGAGCATAGACCATTAAAAAAATTTTGAGGGCCATGAAAGTTTTGGATCAAGCTGATCTTTGTTTTTTCCCTTCATCTGGATCTATATGACCTAATCAACAGATTGGATGTCAAATAAACAGTACATTGAGCCTTAGGAGGATTTAAATGGTGGATATCCAATCACAAATTTTTTTTTCCTGTGGTGTGGTCCACCTGGGATTCATATCCATCTTATTTTTGGAATGAAGCCCTAAAATGATCTGTAAAAATGGATTAACGGAATGGATGAAACACATACATCATGGTGGGGCCCATAGAGCACCGACCATCAGCCAAGGGCTGGTGGCAGGGGGAGTAGCCAATCCTTTCCTTGCAAAAATGGATACAAAAACACAAAAGTCAGCAACGGCTCAAATTCAACGATAGAAGATCCATTTATTAGATGGTCATTATAATCCAATCAAAGCAATTTTATGGGTGATCAACGGTCATTCAATGGATGCATTTGGCCCACCTGATAGTTGTATCAGTCTGATTGTGTAGGAACGAGGGGCTCTGATGTCACATGTTGGGATATGTTTCAATGATCCATACCGTTTATATGATGGGCCTCACTGTGGTGTGGACAGGGACAAAAAAAAGAAGTCCCAAATTTTAATATTGAAACATCTTGATCGTTGAACTACTTTCATTTGAATTTGGCCGTCTGCTTAAATGATTTTATGTGGGTCAATTAATCGAATGGTTAGGATCTAGTAATCTCAAAGCTTTTTGAGGCAGCACCCATCAGCCATATGTCTAATCAGATCAATGGTTTAGATCACCGAACCATAGCCTCACTTTAGATGGAAAATATGCCTAAATTCGTATATTTATTTGTTGTATCTAGGCCATTGACTAATTTTTATATTAACCGTCCATCAGCTGGGGACCATTATGGATTGCAAACATAACCATCCCATCCATGGCATGGAAAATGGATGGCTGCAGAAAGTAAGGCCAAGTCAAGTCTGATCAGTGTGATTTTTGAAAGGTAGTCCATGAAATTTGTTCTGGATTTAATGGACGGTTCAGATCAATCTAGTGGACTTCGCAAGTGACCCACAGCAACTAAGAGCACTGTAACTTTTACTACTACCAGAACACTGCAGTATTTCTCTTTTTTAAAAAAAAAAAAAAAAACTGCTAGAGAATGATCCGTACCATCCATTAGAGATTCAAGATGGATTTCTGCTAAAAGCCAGATTCATTACATGATCTGAGCAACAATGCAGATTTTGACCGTCCAATCATTGGGTTTTGTAGGAAAAATTTTGGATGGTTGGAATCATGAAATAATCTATTTTTCGAGCAGTGTCCTATCCAAGAGGTGGCCGTCCTAATGGACGGTTCGGATCACCCACCTAACACATTCACAGATGTGATCAAGGTTTAAGGTTGAAAGTAGATCATTTGTTTTAAATGCATATGCAATTAGTTTAACTTTGCAAAAGAGCTTTCTCTGATAGAAACTGGCCTTTAAACGGTTTATCAGACCTCTCTCTCTCTCTCTCTCTCTCTCTCTCCATACATTGATAGAAATCAAAGCAACCACCTCCACCTACGGTAAAAATAATCTGAGAATCATTAAACTCCACCAGCATCTCTGATAAATTCCACTCCTGACCACCTCCTTCATCTGTCTCTCTCTCTCTCTCTCTATTTCTCTCTCTCTCTATCTATCTATTTATCTCTCCCTCTCTTCCCTTTTAATATTCAGTGCTTTCTCTCATTCCAACAGACAAAAGAGCTTCACCTGGGGTTGTATTTGTTTGTCTTCCATGGATTTGAAAACCCAACCATAAGAAAGAAAAGAAAAGAAAAACCATATTTGCAAAACACCCAAAACCACTTGTTCTTGAATGCTGCCTTTTAAACTTCCATGAATGAAAATTTGAGTTTTTGATGTAAGAATCACCTCAAAAGCTTCTCCCTTCAAAGACCCAAAACCACTTCTATAGTTTTCCTAGTCTTCCAGCTCTTGAAGAAAGTTGTGTTTTTTTTTTTTTTTTTTTTTTTATTTTAAATAATAAAATAAAGAAAAGGTCCCAAAAAACCATTCTTCTCAGGGTGATGATTTTCAATAGTGGTTTTGTTTCAGTGATGAGTAGCCCAAAACCACCAATTCTCAAAAACTCAAAACCAGCCATCAAAGAATCCTAGCTTTGAACTTCCAAGACAACCCCGAAAATGGCATTTTTATCATAAGAAACAGCCCAAAAACCAATTTTTCTTTCTTTCTTTTTGGTTGCCAGTGAAAATCATTTTTTCTTCCTTTTTTCTCAAGGTGGTGGTTTGAAACATCTAGTAATTGAAGGAAATGATAGCTTTTTGAAAGAAAAGGAAGGTGGTTTAGGAGAATTTTCATTCTCTTCTTTCATTACTCCTCTCTTTTCTTACTTCTCAGGCCTTCTTGCCAAATGGGTTTTTCTTTCTTTACATCCTTTCTTGTACTTAGCCTCTTCTTCAGGCTCTCGGCCTCTCAAGAACCAAACTCAAATGAGTTCTTTCTCTCAGATTTCTTCCAGAAAATGGGCTTGAATTCCACACCAATCTACAACTACTCAGCACCTGTTTGTTCATGGAAAGGCATCATCTGCAATCCCCAACATGAAAATGTCATCAGTTTACAAGCCTCTGGCCTAGGCCTCTCTGGTTTCATTCCTGAAAGCACCATCTCAAAGCTCAGCAATCTCCAACATCTAGACCTCAGCAACAACAACATCACTGCCCTTTCATCAGATTTCTGGAGCTGGGGCACCTCTCTCAGAAGCCTAAACCTCTCTTATAATCGAATTGACAGCCCCCTATCGAGCAACATCGGCAATTTCGTTCGAATCCAAACGCTCGATCTCTCCCACAACGCCTTCTCCGGCAGACTTCCAGAGGCCTTCAGCTCTCTTACAAGCTTGCAGTTTCTCAATCTCAGCAACAACATGTTTGAAGGAAGCATCCCACTCGGGCTACTCCATTGCAGTGCTCTGGTTACCGTCGATCTCTCATTCAATCAGTTGAATGGGAACATGCCGAGAGGTTTTGGGCCCGCATTGAACAATCTGACCACTCTGAATCTTGCGTGGAATGGGATCGATGGCAGGATATCTGACCTCTTTGGATTGAACCGCATAATGTATCTGAATCTTTCAAGGAACCTGTTCTGGGGCCCGCGATGGGCGTGTTCCAACTGCCTTTGCAGGTAGTAGACCTGAGCCTGAACCGCTTCCATGGCCACATTTCGGAGGTACATTTCAATACCAGCTTCAATTGGGCTAATTTGGTTTATCTTGATATGTCTGAGAATCAATTGAGCGGCAAGATTTTCGTCAATTTGAATCGAGCACGGTCACTCAAGCATCTGAATCTTGCATACAACAGATTTTCTCAACAGAAATTCCCAAGTATGGAAAATATGCTAAATATCATATATCTTAATTTGTCAAGAACTGATCTAACGGGTCCAATCCCCTCCGAATTCTCACGAATGAGCAGATTAGTGGCACTAGACCTCTCTCAGAATCATCTCGTGGGCCCTGTTCCTGAACTGCGCAGCGAGAATCTCCAAGTACTTGATCTTTCTCAGAACAATCTCACAGGCGAAATCCCATTGCCACTGGTGCAAAAACTATCTGAAATGGAGAAATTCAATTTCTCCTACAACAACTTGAGCTTGTGCGACGTGAAATTCCCTCCAAAAATATTTGAAGCTCTGTTTTTTGGGTCCCAGATCGACTGCCCGATCGCTGCCAATCCAGATTTTTTTAGAAAAAGGGAGACGAAGCATGGCGGATTCAAGCTTGCACTGGCCATAATGCTCTCCATCTTCTGCTTCTTTGCGGGGATGATCTGCCTCACACTCATCTGCAGACGGAGAACGAGATTGTGGGCTATCAAGCAACTCTCCTACAAGGACGACTCGACTACTTCAGGAGCATTTTCGACGGATTCGACAACTTGGGTCTTGGATGTTAAGGTCGCGACGTCAATCCCCGCTATCATATTCAACAAACCACTGCTGAATTGCACGTTTGTGGATGTTCTGTCCGCGACATCCCACTTCAATCGTGAAATGATGTTGTCCGACGGTCAATTCGGGCCAATTTACAAAGGCTCCCTGCCAGGAGGAATCCAAGTAGCCATCAAAGTGCTAGTCCATCGATCGACAGTGACCGATGAGGAAGCCGCAAGAGAGCTAGAATGTCTTGGCAGGATCAAGCATCCAAATCTCATGGCATTGATGGGATACTGCCTGGCGGGAGATCAGAGAATCGCAATCTATGAATATATGGAGAATGGGAACCTGGAGAATTTGCTCCATGATCCACAGTCAGGAGCTCAACAGACGGAGAATTGGAGTATGGGTACATGGGGAGAAGATGGAGAGGATGGTGATGGTGCTTGGAACATGGCCCGCTTCGCCTTATCGACTTGGGCATTCAGGCACAAAATTGCACTCGGCGTGGCCCGGGCATTGGCCTTTCTTCACCATGGCTGTTCCCCTCCAATCATTCATCAATGTGTTAAGGCCAGCAGCATCTATCTGGGCCCCACATTGGAGCCTAAACTATGTGATTTTGGATTGGCGAAGATCGTCGGATATAGCTTAGATGATGACCACTCTCTTGGATCACCTAGTTACACTCCTCCAGAATTCTTCCAGATTGAAACACCGTCTGTGATGGTGAAATCTGATGTTTTTGGATTTGGGGTGGTTCTGTTTGAGCTAATTACAGGGAAGAAGCCACTCGGTGATGATTATCCTGGTGAGGAGAATTCGAATTTGGTGAATTGGGTCAGGGGACTGGTGAGGAAGAAAGAGTGCTCGAGGGCGGTCGATCCTAGAATTCAAGGGACGGGATCGGAGATGCAGATGGAGGAAGCGCTGCGAATTGGGTATCTTTGTACGGCTGATCTGCCTTCAAAGAGGCCGAGCATGCAGCAGATCGTCGGACTATTGAAAGACATCGAGCCCGCTGCGGGCCAGTGAAGGGTGTTGGGAAGTTCTGCTTCTGTTGTGTTATTTATGTTTGAACTTTCTTTTGCATTGTCATGAGATGTTGATATTGCAGAATATACACAGATGTTTGGGCCATGGCCATGATCAAAATTGCATTTTTAGGATCAATGTTTTCAGTGAATTTTGTGTTGTTTGGCATTTGCTCTTATCCAAGAATTCCTTACATTAAATTCAGTGTTTGGATGCACAATTGATTTGAATTGCGATATATTTAGGCTTTATATATATATATATATATATATATATATATATATATATATATATATATATATATATATATATATATATATATATTCTAATCGGGTTGATGGGATGGATGTAAGCATTGTTGCCAAATTCCAATGAATTGCTCAATCTGCGATAAATAGGATTGATGTTTCCCAAATTGTGTTCTTTTGGCATTTGCTCTTAATCCATGAATCACGTTTAAGGCTGTGTTTGGATCCACAATCAATTTGAATTGTGAGATACTCATGTTTTTTCTTTCTCATTGACTGATGGATATGATCATTGTGTGCTAGAATTTGGTTAAATTACTCAAATGTGCTATGAATAGATTGGTTTTTTTGGTTGAATTGTGTTCTCTTTTGCATTTTCTCTTCAATGAGGAGCTTCAATCCGTGAATTCCTTACATTTAAGGTCGTGTTTGGATGCACAATCGATTCAAATTGCAATGTATGTTTTTTTTCTTGACAAAATCTTTCTCTCTCATTGAATTATGAGCATTGTTGCCAATTTAGGTGAATTGGTCAATGTATTGTGAATGGGATTAACGTTTTTGGCAAACTGCATTCTGTTCAGCACTTGCTCTTAATTGAGCAAATCTAATCCATGAATTCCTCACTTCTAAGGCTGTATTTGGATGCTCAATCGATTTGAATTGGGATTTCACTTTTATTTCTTTTTTTAATCTTTCTTTCTCATTTGATTGATGAATTTGAGCATTGTTGCTTAATTTGGTGAATTACTCTATGTGTAACGAGTAATTGATGTATTTGTGATGCGGGGATGGAAGTGATGAGTTCGAGCACCGTCTTCCTCAAGGATAACTACTCCGAATCCACGACGTTTCTCTGGACTTCTACAGAGATTCCTCGAATCCATGAGAGATAGAAAATAGAAATAAATTCTAAATAATTCGAAAATAAATTGATTGATTTTTAAAAAAAAAAAAGAATTTACAGTCCCTTAAATATTGATACGAACCCTAGGAAGAAGTTTCAGAATCGAACTCCAACTCAAACTATCTAAAATCATGACTTACTATAAATAGTAAACTTACTATTTATAGACAGTCATGATTTCCACTAGACCTCATGGTTTTTGGCCAAAATTAGTGTCCTATTTGGCTTAGCCATGTTATTCTCCAAATTTTTCTAAGCATTTTTCATGTTGGACACAACTCCTAAAACTTAGTGGATCAAAAGTTATGATCGAACTAAAACTTAATATAAATACTAAAAACAAAAATAAAATGGATTTTCGACTGTCGATCTAATGGAATCTTGCAAATTAAGCATAGGAAATCCAGCATAGCATGTTGGTTGGCTAAAGTAGCTTCTCCTATCCCAAAATCATATATAGTACGTCGAATAACTCATTTTGGTTTGCGAGATATGCGTATTTTAATGTTCTGATGGTCCAGATCACTTCCGCATCCGATCGGGCCTTCTCTGGTCCATCCTGGACATGAAACTGTCCACGACCCACTCTCTACATCAATTAGGTAATATGTTTGGCATGTGCTCTTAATTGAGCAAATCCAATAGAATTGAGTCTTTTAGGCTGCGTTTGGATGCACAATTGAATTGAATTATAATATTCTTAGTTCAATACGAAATGAACAATTTGAATTTACCTTAGTATTTATAACAAAGTAGCAGCACCCAAATCTCCCTTACCATCAGTCCAACTTGAAAAGCAACTAGATTGTGATTTGGGGCTGTTTGGCTCAATATGTTATTGTGATTTGGTCATTTCCACTTCATTGAACTTATTGTTGCAATTCTATTCAAGAGTGCATCCAAACACCCAAAACCATAGACCAAGCTTGTCCTAGGGACCCAACCTAGCCTTATGTTAAGGGCCTTGCACTCTCCCTGAGCATTTATTATTTGCTATTTGCTCAGGAAATGCCTTGGTAATGTAACTAGGCATCATGACGATTTCTCCCATTTGAAATTACCAGGCGGGATTGCAAATGCCCAAGCACTGCACGCCATGCGTTTGTTTTTGGGCGCTGACCTACTGGCTGGTAAGCGGTACGTGCGACAGCAGAATGGTTGGTGTACCACACGTACACCTGCAGTGCAGTCTGGACCAAAAATCAAGTCTTCAAAACCCATATACCCCAGTGTGGTCGGGCTGGCCTGATCCACTAGCCCAAGCCCAGACCAAAGTGAGCCCATACCGAAAGCCCAGTGGGCCATCTTGGGCCATGGTCAACCAAATCAGTGAACCATCAGCAGTTGGGAATGGGCCTGTCCCAGGGTTGTCCAGGCCCAAGGCCACCCTGGTCCACTGGAAAACCCAATGGGGCTAAGATGGACGGTGTTGATTATGTGAAGCTAAACCATGCTGTCCTACTGGGCATTTCAGCAGGCCCAGATCTGGCTCTCCCTCGTTAGTTATCGGGCCTGAAACGGGGTCCACGCCTGGTCAGCCCAGCCCATTTGCAAGGAATAAAGACAATTGCTACATATTTTTGCACTTTGTTTCTTTCATTTGACTCTTTTTGGGCACATGAAACTGAAAACCTTTAAGGACAGTGGGCCACCTTTTGGGCCCATTTATGAAGGGTCAATATCTGTCCATTTAAGGTCCATTTTTCTTTATAAATTTGACAAAAGTGAGTGTCCCTTTTGATTTGTGCTTTGGATGATGACTGGTGGGGTCCAACATCTGAATATTTTTATTGCTTAAAATGACCAAAGTACCCTCATAGATATAAAACCTAGTTGAGGAGGGATGGTGAGTGTGCATGCTCCCATGCGGCGACATCGGGCCCCATGAGACATTTCCACAATATCTGGTCCATTCATCATGTGGGGTCCACCATTAACATGCCATGGACCAAAAATCAGGCCAGTCTAACCAATCCATTTTTTTTTCTCAATGAGAACATTCAAAGTAGGCTGGAAACAGGTGGGCCAATGGCTAGTTCAAGCCCAGATTTTGAATTTGTGGGCCAGACCAATCGGGCCTATTCAAATATTGGTTTTGTCGGACCCAGGTCCCGCCCATTGCCTGCTCTACCTATAAGGGTTGGTGTGAGTTTGGCAAATATGGTTGTTAATGTGCCGGGCTCGGGCCTAGTAAAATAAAAAAATTTAACGGGCCCGATTAGAACAATTCAAAATCCTGGCCAAAGCCAACCCAGGGACCATGACCACCCTGTTGACAGCCCTATCGGTGGAGATTAACACTCCGAGGATTTTAACGGTCTCAGATCAGGTAGGATATTGGTAGACCCGTACCCAGACCCGATTAAAGGAAGGGGATTTTAACGGGCTGATATCAGGTAGGTATTGGTAGACCCGTATCCAGACCCGATTAAAGGAATTGAGTTGCATCGTGACGTAGATTGCCTGCCAAAAGTTAACTTCACGCCACGCGAAGCTAGGTGGGTCCCACCGTGATGTTTATGAGAAATCTATTGCGTCCATCCATTTTTTCGCATCATATTAGGACATTGTCTAAAAACTGAGGCAGATCCAAATCTCAAGTGGGCCACACAACAAGAAACAATGAGGATTGAACCTCCACCGTTGAAACATCTGTGGGCCACAGAAGTTTTGAATCAGGCTTAAATTTTTGCCTTTTCATTTCATTACAGTAGGAATGAACTTATGAACAGTATGGATGGCATATAAATATCACAGTGGACCCAGGAATATTTCAACGGTAGACATTTCCCTACCCACATTTCCCTACTTTGGGTGGTAGTGATTCGGTGAAGAAGAGAGATTGGTCTGACCCCTCTGTCATGTTGGCCGTACTCAACCCAACCACTATTAAACATGCTTTGTATGGCCCACCTGTGATAATGTCACATGACCCAATCAAATTTCACCACGTAAGAGCCTCTCGCCTACTTATATATCATCAGTACCATTGCTAGCCCAAGTTCACAAGTTCGAAGTTACCAGAACCCCTTTTTTCTTTTTTTATTTAATTTTTCTAACTTAAAAAATTGTCAGAGGTACTTCCTATTACCTGTGAGGCCCACCTTGATATATTTGTTATATATCCACACCGTCTATCTGTTTTCCCATCTCATTTTAGGATGTCATCCAAAACCTTAAGAAGATCCAAATCTCAAGTGAACCATACTACTAGAAACAATGATGAATGACCATTAATAGGTTATTGTGGTTCATAAAAGTTTTGGATCAATTTGATCTTTGTATTTTTATTTCTTCACACATTACGAAAACCTTACTATAGGTGGTCGCTTAATTTTTAGGACCCGCCGAAAAATGAGTGGGAGAAACAAATGGATGGTGTGGATATACAACAAATCATCAAGGTAGACCCCATGGTATGGTAAGGTAACACATAATTCTCTCACTTTAAAAATAATGAGATATTATTTTAGGGCTTGTTTGATTTTCAAATTACAAAGAAAATATATTGTAAAATATACACAATACATTATTATTTATACATGTAATTATGCTCTTACTCCAAGGTTGATATTGATTGTTGAGTCTTTTGGCCCAAAACACAATCTCAAAATCATATCCGTGCTGTTCATTGTTCGATGGCTCATTTTAAGGCATGAATCCAAAAAATAGGCACATTCAAAGCTCAAGTGAACCACACCATGGAAAACAGTGGGAATTGAACACTTACTATTAATAACATTCGTATTTTAGGATTACAGAAGTTTCAGATCAAGTTGTCTTTTATGTTTTCCCTTAATCTATAGATGTATGACCTTATAAAATGGTTGAACGACAAATAAATATCCTTATAGGTCTTAGGAAGATTTTAACTTTCAGCAATTGAAGTCGTACTGATCTTGTAGGATTTTCAAGAAATTCTTCGATTTTCTTCCGAAGTAGATGATATTCATCCGGAGTACTCCCCCTATTTTGGGCTATCTCTCGATAGCAACCTCAGTGGCCCAAAGTCACACCAAGTCGGGATTGGCCCCCAACAAGGGGGATTGAAGTTCTCTAGGATTACTATTTCATGTGGAGTAGTACACTGGAGCTTTAATTTTACTTTATTTTTGGACTCATGCCCTAAAGTAAGTTCACGTAATGGATGAACAACGGGGATGTGATATATTCTTCATGATACCCCCCATAATTTTTTAGCATATATATACATTAATATGGAATTAAGGGGATTCACATGGTTTTTAAATTCACATAGTTTTTCAAGACAATAATTTCTTGATAAATCAAATAATAGTGAGAAATAATGATGATCCATTTACAGTCATTTAAAGTATAATTAGAAAAATCAAATAAGCCATTAATGTTATAAAAAGTCTCAAAAGAAGTCATGCAATGAGAGGTGATACAATGCATCATGCTTATTTGTAATAGTGTAGTGTAGCTTGATTGGTGGCTTACACTATTAAAATACCGCATGACGTATTGTATCATTTCCCGCGTGGAACTCTGTACTAATGAAAGACTATAAGCACAGAGTTCCACGGATCTACCGAAGGCTTTGGCATGAAATATCTGTGCTTGGATGTTAGTGAGGGTTATCGTGATGTTTTTGAGAAATCCACTCCATTCATCCGTTTTGACAACTCATTTTAAGCTTAAAACAAAAATTGAGATAGATCTAAATCTCAAGTGGGCCACACCAGAAGAAATATTGAGGATTTAATGACTACTGTGGAAATATTAGTATGGTCACAAAAGTTTTATATCAGTATAAGTTTTTTATGTTTTCACTCCATCCCAGTGGGAATGATCTTATAAAGGGTTCGGATGGTATATAAAAATCAAAATAGAGCTCAAGAAGCTTTCAATGGTAGGTATTTTTTTTCCCCTAATTTTTCCTCTCGTGTAGCTTACTTGAGTTTTGGATCTGCCTCATTTTTATTTGACTGCCATAAAATGAGCTTTCAAAATAGATGGACGGGTGGATTTCTAACACAGTGGGTCCCACCTAACATCCCAGCGTAGGAACCTCCTACTTTGAGAGTAACAGACTTCTCATGCTTGGTGGTACTGTCCTAAAGCATGCTCAGTACTATCCTAAAGCATGAGAGACGTACTCTTCTCAAAGAAAAATTGCACACATGGTCCACCTACTGAGTGGACTGGCTTTTTTCTTTTTTTTTTTTAAAAAATAAAAAATAAAAAATAAAAAATTTGGGTGGGCCATGTTCAACAACGTCTACTTGGTGTCACACACGTACGCTATGTTCAATGCCTCTCTACACCGCTCATGCTTTAAGAGGATTTTTTGCAAAATTTTATTAGCCGTCCAAATGTTACAATTGAATTTCATAGTGCTAGTAAAATGTACGCCGGAGGCACTTCAGTTATAAATGGGGCCCACCGTATGGAGTATCACTTTCTAGGAAGCAAGTTCCTACGCTAAAAAGATAGGTGGGGTCCACTGTAATGTTTGTGAGAAATCTAGTCCGTATATTCATTTTTTTTTTCAGATCATATTAGGACATAAGTTCAAAAAATGAAGCAGATCCAAAACATCAGTAGGCATTGAGGATTGAACATCCATCATTGAAATGTTAATGGGCCACGGAAGTTTTGGATCAGGCTAATATTTTTGTGTTTTGAATTCATCAATTCATCCCAGTAAAAATGACCTTATGGACGGTTTGGATGGCATATAAATATGACGGATCTAAGGAAGTTTCAACCGTAGCCATTTTCCTACCCACTTTATCTTGTTGTGCAACTGACTTGAGTCTTAAATGTCTTATTTTTTAGCGAAACATGAGGTGGCAAAACAGATTAACGGTGTGGATTTATAACGAAATTAGCTTTTGAGCATAGAAACTTCCTGTAACAGGGTGTTGTACCCAATCTCCCGTCCAACTCGAGACGTTTTAGATTGGATGATTCTATCCATCCAGTTATTGTTGTTTTATCTATCAGCTCTTCAACCATGGTCCATTAGGTGTCAGGACTGGGCTAAGGGTGTCAATGGGCCGGGCTTGGGCCTGAAGATCAGATTTTTAAATAGGGGTGACCTAACGGCCCCCGGCCTGAAACAGTTCAAAATCCGGGCAAGACCTACCCAGGCCCGGCCCTTTGACAGCCTAGACTGGGCCAAAACTCCTAGGCCTGTTGGTTCCAGTCAGGTCGGGTCAAGGTCCATCAGGCTCGTTCCACTGGGATGGGATACTGACCCACTTTGGGATGGGCTTGGGCTGGTGTATTAGGCCCAAAGACCAGAACCCAAAACCCTAAAGCCCATCAGTCTGGTCATTTTCGTACTGGGCTTCGACTCAAACTAAAAGCCCATCAGTCTGCATTTTTGTAATCTATTACATACATATAATATACATCAATCAATTTTGTGGCGTGATCCATGTGGGTCCACCTATAAACGGACTGGATCGCGCACACACATTGAAGCGGATGAGATTGGACTGAACTAGATTTTAGGCAGAGCACATCTATTTTGACCCGTCAGAAGTCTGGGCTTTGCTTTGCAGGCTGGTTTTGGATAGACCTGGGCTTAGCCTCTTGACAGCCCAACACGATTCTAGCCTACTTTGGAAGACTTGGGGTTTGTTCTTTATACCTGACGAGTACCTGGGTCGGACTTCAGCTTGCATCCGCATAAAAGGCTTAATACAGGTCTTGTTTTTAACTATTATGGTCCACCGAGAGGTGTACATGACAATCTAAGTCAAGGAATAGGTACCTCAATGATAGATATATGTTTTGATGTAACCATTTGAAGATCAGACGCGCCAATCAATAGAGAAGGTCCTAACTTAGGTTGATGGTCATCGAGTGTCAATTAAGGTTACGACTATAGGAATGTGTGTAGGGTAATAATCTAGATCAATGTCTTAAATTTAGTCATCATCTTAGGGTCTAAAAGCTACAACTTCAAAAAGAGCGAATGGTGATCATTTCACTTAAATTCAGGTAACTACCTAAGGCACTCGTACATTCCAAGCACTCGACTTATGCCCCAAAGTTGAGCGATCCTATATGCTATCTTGACTCAATATTCGCGATGAATATCAAGCCCGATAAGACGAATACTATTCTATAGTTTCGAATTTAGCAAATCACAAACGTGCAGTCTAGACCTAATCCGATTAATTGGGACATTTTTGTGATGAGTTAAACCTCGGGATTTCTTATGAATGACAATTAGCGCTGGGATTAGCTAAGTTCATGATGCTACTTGCTCGTGATTAGTAGAAACAGGTATTTGACTCTAATTATCATAAATCTATCAATTCTAATGTAATTAGGGCATTTAGTTGAACTAGTAACGGTACCACTCATGGATGTCTAGTGTTTCAGTACAGAATTTTATGGGACATTACAAGTCATGTATTGTAGAAGAAGTGCCATGAATACATCATCAGAAGAGCAGCATCGAACGGCCAAAATCACGACCTTGCTTGAAAGGATCAACCGAGCTTAAAATACGCAAGAATTAGAAAACAATTGCTTCATTAACATCGTCGAATGCTTGTTAGATTGTGATGAGATTGCTGAAGACGGCATAGCACTTGCAAAGTTAGACAATATGAGGGCTAAGGTACATCATCCATTGGTCGAGGTGAACTTAGGAACCAATCAACGTCCTCACCCAACATACATTAATGGGTGCCTACTGCCCAACGAATATAAGTCCATAGTTGAATTATTGCAAGAATATAAAAATTGTTTGTACTTGGATTATCATGAAATGCACAGTCTAAACCGAAAACTAGTCGAGCACAAGTTGTCGATGAAGGAAGATTTTCAACCAGTTAAATAGCCTCCAAGAAGAATGACAATGGAAGTCATGACTAAAGTAAAAGAAGTGGAAAGATTATTGAAGGTCGGTTTTATTCAGTCAATTAGATATGCAGAGTGGATTTCTAATATTGCTCGGGTGGTTAAAAACATTAAAAAAATAAGTGTATGCGTAGATTTTAGAAATCTCAATTTATCGACTCCCAAAGACGATTATCTTATGCCCGTTATTGATCAATTGATGGATAGAGCGCCTAGACATATGATAATATTGTTTATAAATGGACATTTAAATTATAATCAAATATGTACTGCTGAAGCAAATGTCGTAAAAATGGCATTCGGATGTCCAAGGGCTATTGATACTTATCACTAGAAAGTAATGTTATTTGGACTGAAGAATGCCAGAGCAACCTACCAAAGGGTCATGAATGTTATCTTCATGATTTGATTGGTCAAATGTTAGAGGTGCATATTAATGATGTGGTTGTCAAATAGTATAATTTGGTTAATCATTTGTTGCATTTACATAAATCGTTGGAGCATATGAGGCGTCACAAATTGAAAATGAATCTTTTAAAATAAATTTTCGAAGTAATAACAGAGAAATTTTTAGAGTTCTCGATGTGCTAGAGGAGAATAGAGGTAAACCAAAATAAAACCCGGGCTATCATCGAAGCTCGACCTCCAAGGAAGAAAAAAGAATCATGGAAATTTCTTGGACATGTCAACTATTTATGTCTGTTTATCTCAAACTCTACATAAAAAACTAATGTATTTTCTCATTTGATTAAGCTCAAATCATGCGAAGAATTCAAGTGGGAGGAATGCCACCTGACAAAGTTCAACAAAATAAAAGAATATTTGACAAGGTTACTGGTGTTAATTCCACTGCGAAAAAAAAACCCCTCGGGCTTTACATTTCAGTTGTTGATGAATCGGTTCAAGCGATGTTGGCGTAGGAGAATGATGATCGAAAAGAACAAGTTTATTATCTAAGTAGACGTTTGACCGGCGCCAAAAAGAGATATTACTAATTGAAAATTTATGTCTCTCATTATATTTTTAGCTATCAAGTTGCGGCATTATTTTATGCTTAGTATGATTCATGTAATAATAGTTTTTACCAATCTCATAAAATATATGTTAACTCGGCTCATATTGAGAGGCTTGTAACATCCGAATTTTTCCATATTTAACCCTGGCGAATACGCGAGCGTCATTGTAAAAAAACCATACAAACTCAATTAGTTATCCTAGTTAACCTACAAGTTGATGATTTATGGGAATTATGACCAAATCACTATTTTTGTTAATTGTGAATAGGTTGTGCTATGAACTTAACTATTTAAAAAAATAAAAAAAAAAAAAAAAAAAAAAAAAACTCTTAATCATCATACACGAGAAATATCATGTCCTAACTCATTTCAAAAATGCGCGGATTAACCAAAATAGCTTTGAGCCACCTTTTAATGGATCGCTAAACCTGAAAATATAGAAAATGGTCTATCTTGTTGAGCTTGGGATCCATTATAGACGTTAAGACAAGATCGGATCTCAAGAACTTAAGTTAGTTTTTCCCATATGATCTTTGCTAAAGTTATGACTTTTGGACCATTAGATCGCGACTAAATTTATGGGACCGACCTAAATTAATATCTTATACATATTCGTATAGTCTCGACCCCAATCAACGATCGATAGGCGTCAAATAGAAATAAGATCATACCCATTGATCGTTGCATCTGAATGTCAGAATGATCGTATTCATATATAAATTCTCCACTAGGTTCACCTATCCCATAGCATAGATCGGCCCATACACATTTTTGTGGACCCCAATAATAGAAAATGACTTCTCATAGGATTAATATACATAACATTTGCATCACTTTTATGCATTCTTTACTTTTTTTCCCCTTCAAGAAAAGCCCTAGCCACTCCTAGATTCTTTGATGAATTTATTGCATTGGCAATTGGAGGTGATTTTTTTTATCTCACTTCCCGATCTAGGTCTTCCTAGGTTCAATTTCATGAATATCAAAATAATCTTAATTTTTTTTATAGGAATCGATGGTTTTTCCTAAAACCCTAACCTTAGAAATGCTTTGAGTTGGGAGAAACTCTCTTGAGGTGCGGCCCATTCTTCTAGGTTCCCTTTTTATTAATCCTTGATAGTATTAAATAATGATTTTAAAAAAAAAAAATATTGTTAGAATTTCATATGTTATGTGTACTTAAATTGTTACATTATCTCAAGCCTAATGTTTCTTGTTGTTAGTAGTAAATATATTTGATGAAATACTTGAATAATATGAAACTCCTATTAGAAATCTTGTATGTAAATTGATAAGTGATGTTGATATACATTGGATTGTATTGATATACATTGAATTATATTAATTTGTACATATGTTCTATTAATGCACCCTATTATAGTATTAAGTTATTTCGTTATTATGTTTTTGTATTTGATAATTTGATTTGTAGTCATGTATATCGAGTCCTACAAAATGATATGTGGGTGACCAACTTTAGGCTAGCTATCCTGGAATTATACGGTCGATCGAGGTTAAACACGAATGACTGCAGTATTGAGCTACATGGGATGCTTCGCACTCAATGCCAATTTTGTATAGGGTCCCCTATTATTGATTGTACTAGTCCAATACATGACCCGATCATTCTCATGTTTGGTAGTTGTGTAACATTCAAAGTAATCTAAGATACTTTTATTACCATTAATTTAAATCTATTCATATTTGTTAGTGTGTTACTATCATACAAAGACTTACGAGCTGGACATGATGGTATGGGACACCATGTTCGAGTTGTCGGCCTATACTAAGGTGACATAATTGTCATATTCGTAAAAAATGGGATGACGAGCCTATCATATTGGTATAAAATTGGGTGATGAGCCTCCCCGTAGTGACCATTGAGCAAAAGTGAAGGCCATGAGCATAATATATTACTAGTAGAATTGATGTCGTGACTTCATAAAATTTTTGTTTTGGTTATGACCGTTTCATTATTTATAGTCGGCCTTGGGTGATGAACCTTAAAATGGATTAAGAGACACAAGTCAGGTGCTGATACAGCCGCATTGAGCCTGATGATACAATGAGTGTATCTTGTCTTCATCAAATTAGTGCTTGAACTGGAATTAATAATTATTTGACTAATCATGTATATCATGACACTTGTTATGATAGGTAGTTTATGAAAAGGTGTTGAGTCGCATGATAAGAGAATGTTGGCATTCTGCAAAATATTCATTGAAGTCGTTTATTGAGGGAATGTTGGATCGTGATGATCATGCCATCAAATTATAGCATTCATGCACTTAAAATGACTAAATATGAAATTATTTGTTTTATTATGTTATCATTACCTACGCTTAATCATATTGATAACACGTGTAACTTATAAAATGATACCACTGAGTTAACTACTCACTTCCACCTAAGACGGTGCTTTAAAACATCAATCAGGTGATATTGTGGATGCAGGTACCACTGAGATCTCGGATGGACAGGCATAGACCAGCTTGCACTTCCATCGTGATGTTTTAGGATTGTTAGATAAAAATATAAAATTTTACATTTTATTCAATTTTGTGCATGTATATATTAGAGTCTCAGCTAGGTATGCTTTGTGGATTAATTTTGTTGAATGTTCATTATGGCTTGTACAATCCCCACCTGGGTGGACACCACTTTTAGAATTATACATTTTGAATATTAGCCATATATTTATAGGTTTAATTAGTTATCTCT
Organism: Magnolia officinalis; assembly: GCA_021015155.1. Classification (NCBI taxonomy): domain Eukaryota; kingdom Viridiplantae; phylum Streptophyta; class Magnoliopsida; order Magnoliales; family Magnoliaceae; genus Magnolia; species Magnolia officinalis. Next base: position 59,681,809 of record JAJHSJ010000011.1, read on the forward strand.
ACTTAACTTTCGATGACGCTGATTCAAAGTTACTCTGATTATTAATTAATGGTGTGTTATAGACAGATGTCTTAAATCTGTCTGGTGGTCTGTCGATGATATCGACAGGGTTTTAAATGATATCGATAGATGTTTTAAAACTGTCTGTTGGTTTGTCGATGATATCGACAGGGTCTCGATGCCATCGATAATTCACAGTATTTTTCACCCCTTGTTGTTGGACAGCTTTGGTCTTGTTCCGATATCATCGAGAGACCTTCAGATGATATCGAGGCTATCATCGAGAGTGGCTCGATGACATCGATTAGTTCCGCAGATGCGATTGTGGAAACGCAGATTTTGTGAATTTTGTTTCCTATTTGGATTCTACCTTTTTCTATTCTTATTTAAAGGGGTGTATGCGGGATTGAGATGTATGCTAAGGCTTTCTAAAGAGTTCCAAGGGTTCGTAAAGGATTTTAGGGTTTCTAAAGGATGTAGCAAGGGTGAGATTCGAGGTTGTTCGAATCGGGTAAGTCCTCTCTCATTGTAATTTCTATTTTCATAGTGGAGATCTGTTGCTTTGTGCCATGTTTTTTCCCGCAAGGGTTTTCCACGTTAAATCTGTGTTCTCTTGTGTGTGCTTGGTGTCATTGGATTGCTATCCTAGATCTAGATCTGTGTGATCCGCAGGCCAAAATCCCCAACAAGTAGTATCAGAGCAATCGTTGGGGCACAGATCTAAATCCGAGGGATTAGTAATAATGGGGAGCACCAGGTATGATATTGAGAAGTACTCAGGGAAAAATAATTTTGAGTTATGGAAGATCAAGATGATGAGTTGAGCACGAGGCCAGACATTGCTCAAGCAGTGAGAGTTGTTAACATGTTCATGAACAACCTCGAGAAGGAACATTAGGAAGCTGTGAAGTGGATCCTTAGATACTTGGTAGGTACTAAGGATGTAGGGTTGTGCTATGGTAGATGGGAAATCAAGCTACAAGGCTACGTGGATTCAGATTTGGCAGGAGATATCGACAACAGAAGAAGCACTACAGGTTATGTCTTCATTCTGGGTAGTGCTGTAGTTAGTTGGGTCTCTCAGTTACAGAAGATAGTATCTATCAGTACAACAGAAGCAGAATATGTTGTGGCTACAGAAGCGTGCAAGGAGATGGTGTGGATGCAAGGTTTCATGGAAGAGTTGGGTAAGAAGCAAGTAGATTGCAAGCTGTACAGTGACAGTCAAAGTGCAATACGCTTGGTCAAGAATTCAGCCTTTCATTCAAGAACCAAGCATATTGCCATCAGATATCACTTCATACGTTCGCTACTGGAAGATGGATCGATTGCTCTAGAGAAGATTCATATAAGTGAGAATCTTGCGGATATATTTACCAAGGCGGTCACACGGGATAAGCTGAAGCTCCGTTCAGCTTTGATTGGTATTCAGGCTTGAAGACGGGCGGGTGGTGCACTCCAGATGTAGAAGATGAAGGTTTTTGGCGATGTGCCTCCAAGTGAGAGATTGTTAAGATGTGGAGCCACATCTGGGACCGTCTTCGACCGGTCGTGAGCCATGCTCGACCGGTCGTAGGGTCCGGCTCGACCGGTCATGGAACGACTCGACTTAAAGTCCAGCGAACACTGTTTTTTATCCTAAGGTGCTCGACCGGTCGTGGCCCATTCACGACCGGTCGTGGGGTCCTCTCGACTAGTCATGTAGGTTGCACGACCAGTCGAGGTTACGCAGATTCGTTTCGCAATTTTGCGCAGATTTCATGTCGTAAGTCCTTTCGCAACTGGGATGCGGAAAGGAGAGTTATCTAAACTATAAATAGGGGTTCCTAGGGTTTTTCTAATTATTGAAAAAGAAAAAGGAAAGTTATTCTAAGGTGTGGGCAAAGGGTTTCCTATGTGCTTCGAAGGGAGAGGTTAGTATATTGCCTTGTAATTTTCGTTCTTCATTGTGGAAGTTTGCATCCGTGGTTTTTTACCTTAGTTTGGGGTTTTTCCACGTATATCTTGTCTTGTGGTTTGTTTGCATTGCTTTGATTCTTTTCTAGTTTATATTTATTCTTGTTTATCGTTTGTGGGTGAGGCCTAAGATTGGATCTAGGCCCATTGCGTTGTTGGCGTGCTGCGCAACACACACTATAGAAAATATCACATATGTACACTAAGGGGCAGTTTGATTTTCTAATTACAATGATTATTTACAGTAAATGAGTAATAATTATTTACCTTTGAATTTACAACTGCATTTTCAATAATTGATGTTGACAGCCGCTACTTTCACGTCACCCAAGGAGAAAAGCGTTACATTTGTTGAGCCTACCATGATATACGAGTCTTATCCACACCGTTCATCCCTTTAGCCTCATTTTAGGGCATGAGTTCTAAAATGAGGCAGATATATATATATAAAGCTCAAGTGGACCACACTATAAAAAATATCACATGTGTACAGTGAAGGGTAGTTTGATTTTCTAATTACAGTGGTAATTTACAATAAATGGTAATAATTATTTACCTTTGAATTTACAACTGTGTTTTCAATAGCCGATGTTGACAGCCGCTACTTTCACATCACCCAAGGAAAATAATGTTACATTTGTAGAGCCTACCATGATACACACCGTTCATCCCTTTGGCCAGCTCATTTTAAGGCATGATCCAAAAAATGAGGCAGCTATAAAGCTCAAGTGGACCACACCATAGAAATAATGAGAATTGAGCTCCTATCATTGAAAGCTTTTTAGAGACATGGAAGTTTTGGATCAAACTGATATTTTTGTTTTCCCTTTATTTATGACTATGTGACCTTATAAATAGGTTGGATGACAAATAAACATCAATGCAGGCCTTAGGGAGAAAATAACTTTCAACAGTTGACGCTTTACAATCATTGTTTCTTTAAGGTGTGGCCCATTCGGCTTTGCTATTTGCCTCATATTTACATTCATACTCTAAAATGTGCCATTAAAAAGGTTGGATGGTGTGGATAAGTAACATACATCACAATGGGCCCCACATGTTTAAATAAGAAAAACATGATTTTTTGGACCGATTTTCGAGATGTAACCTGATTTCGAACCGGTGAAGTTAGTCATAATTAAATTTTTTACATCATATTTACCAGAAAAATTAAAAATCAAACAGCCCCTAATTTAAAATATTAAACTGACTTAGAATATCATATATGCTCCTTTAAATATATTGAAAATTTTCATTTAATATCAATTCCTCCTATTTACCCCCATCCAATAGAATATTTGAATTTGGATGCATTTCATTTACTCCCATCCAAACACAACTAAGTAAATTATTTGCACTTGAAATATGCATAAATATGAAATGATTTCTATTTATCACCATTTTCAAGCTCCCAAACGACATGTATAAGTCACCCTCGATTAACCTTGACTTGGGTGAGTCCCAACTCGACTCATGGTTGAATAAGTCGATCCGGATCACCCATTCTTTTAACCATACTGCCAAAGCATGATTCGCACTCTACGGTCGGATATTCTTCCATTGGGCCGGCCCATTCATCTTAGAGTGACACGTGTAAAGTTATCATTGGATTTTTTAAATTATCTTTTCTCAATGATGATGTTGAAACTTCAAAGACTCAATGCCTTGCACACATCATTTTTCTTTAATGATATGTTACATCAAATGGCCCATTTTTAATGGTTGTTAGTCAATGAACCCTTCTTTTGAAGATTGGTCCGAATATGTTGACGTTCAAAAGAAAAGCGAAATGTGGAATATTTTATTCTAATGCAAAGCACTGGGTTTTAGATTCTCAGGCAATATGATATGGTAGTATGTATGGAATGTGTATGGACTAGCAGCCTTAGTTTTGTGTGAGCAGGGTCATGTTGCTGTTATCTAGGCCGTTGATTTTATTGGTGTCAGGGTGGATAGACCATGCCAGGAAAATCTTATAGATGAAGCAGTCCTGACCTTTGATCGGTAATCTGAAAATGGATGGTTAATAAAAGAAGTACAAAAAATGGCAGGGGGTTGGATGTTAGGATTCTTCGTTTCAGGAGAGTTTAGAGACATGGAGTGAGCCTGGCCTTTTTAGCTCATAATAAATGGGGTGTGCTTGGTAGGACCCATTTCCCTTAGGCCTCTTTGATTTCAAGGGAATTGGAAAATACCCTTGCAAAAGTTCATTATTACCTTTTTCACCGTTTGTATTTTCGAATGTATTTTCGCTTCAAAAATTGGTCGAAAAAGTTGACTTGCATTTGTGAACCCCACTATGATATGTATGACATATCCACACCGTACATCTGTTTTATCAAAAGATTTTAGGGCTTATGTCCAAAATTGATAAGGGATAAACACAAATATCAGCTTCAGCCAAAACTTCTAAGCGCCACAAAATTTTTATAAAGCAAACATTAAATTTCCACTTTTCCTATGGTGTCGTCCACTGGAGCTTTGGATCTGCTTCATTTTTTAGTTTAAGACCTAAATGAGGCTGACATACAAGATGAACGGTGTTGATACATCATGTACATCACAGTGGGCCCTATATTCATTTCACAACCCTCCTCAATTTTAACACCGAAAAGCTGCGCCGTCGACATCAGCGCACAGGAAACATGGGCAATTCCCTGGTAAGTAATTATTACTTTTTACACGGTATTTACCATTTCACCCGAAAATCAAACAGGCCCTTATAGTTCATGGGCTATGGTTAGGCCCGTTAAAGGCCCACTTGGCTCGGCCAGGCCTGATCCCAGCCTTCCAAAATAGAAATGCTGTTATTGGGCTTTGATGAGTTGATCTCAGACCCATTTCACTCACTTGACTTGTTGTGGTTGAACAACGGCCCAGATGGGCCCTACAGTATATTGGCTCACTTGTGCTATCAAATGTCCTGGAATCTCAAAATCCTTTGCGTGGCCCACAATATCAATGGTTTGGATACTAGCAAAGTGCCTCCTTTCAATCCTCACAATTGTTCCTTGCTATCATCCATTAGTTCGGGTCCAGCCCTAGATTTTGAACTGGTTGACCAGGCCATTCGGCCAGGGCTATTAAAACTTTTGATTTTTCTAGGTCTAGGCTCAGCCCTTTACCTGGCTTACTGACCATGGATGTCCCACCAATCTGAGATTGAAAGATCCTAGCCACTAATTTTTGGATATTTTATTTTTCATATTATACAGATGTGGTGGCCCACCATAGACGCCGTTCAGGACTATCAATGGCGAGAAAAGATTAGGTGCAGTCCTCACATCACGGCCCTTCCCGTGGGGCCCACCTTGATGTATGTATTCTATATCCACACTGTCCATCCATTTTCCGAGACCATTTTAGGGCATGACCTGAAAAATGAAGAAGATTCAAATCTAAGGTGGACCACTCTATACGAAACAGTGGTGATTGAATGCCCTACCATTAAAAAGTTCCTAGGGCCCACCTTAATGTTTAGGTAATGTTTATTTTCCATCCAACCTGTTGATAAGGTCACACAAACCTGGATTGAGGTATTAAAAAAAAAGTATAATCTTTATCCAAAACTTTTGTGGCTCGTTAATGGTCAATCACCACTATTTCCTATGGTATGGTGCCCTTTAGAATTGGATCTTCTTCATTTTTAGCTCATGCCCTATGATGAGCTGAAAAACGGATGAACGGCATAGATGTGGAATACACACATCAAGGTGGGCCTACTGTAAGGGTCTCACCTTATTGGGTGAGGTCGGGCCACACCTAATCGGCTCCCATCAATGGGCGGATTCCAATCGGGTCCTATGGCACCCTACCCGGGCTGATCAGATTAGGGTCTTGCCCGGTCTAGAACTGGTTGAACCGGAACAGATCCGATTGGTTGGCACTCGGTTTGTTTTTCTGTCATGTGTGTGCGCGTGCTAGAATTGATATGGTTTTGGAATCCAACTGATCAACTTTGACTCCAAGCATAGAAATAAGCACGTATGTCTATGTATATGACTAGAAATTGAGAAGATTGATCGCCTACTCAGCTATTTGCATAAATTTATAATAATCAAGTGATGATCATAAAGTGGAGTTCTTCATCCAGTGTAGACTCGGATTACAATGACCAAATATTTCTACTAGATTATCACTACTCCTAAAATAGACCAAAATAAAGTAAATTAATAAATTTGATTTGGTTTGATTAGTATGAGACGCCTTGATCTTTGGATTTTCCCTACTATTTATAGATTTCTCCTACTGTTGTGAGTCATATGTCTCTCCTCAATCTAACAGTCATGATAGGTGAGGAGTTGTCACATTAGCATTCCATATCATTTATTCTTTTCTTAATACGTGTCCCTCTAACCCTTACTCTTCTACATAAATGTTTTCTACTTCCGAGCGTCTTTCGGCCGCTCGCTTCTGGATGCCTCTTGTAAGTTCGATCCGTTTTGAACGCCTCTCAACCGCATCTTTTCTCCCAACTGCGCCTTGGTAGATGCTTCTCGGCCACTTGGTTTGCTTTTAAATACCTACGACGGCTCCCTATCTTATCATCATAGCAGTTGTAATTCCGTAAAAAGTACTCTAAGTATCATTGAATATCTTTAGCATATTTTATTTTTTCCTTGCTATAACACGTGTTAATATTTAATTGACTACTTCAATAACGATCATAAATAGGGTACAATATTGCCCCCGCGTCGCTTTGCCTTTGGTTGAAAAGGTGAGAGCGACGTTAATTCGTTGTTCAGCGCAATAAATGTAACTGCTCATCCGGGCTAAAACATCAATTTCGTCCATCTTATTCGAACTCGGCCATCTTGATCGAAAAATATTAAAGTCAGCCGTCTTGGTCGAAAAACATCAAAGTCAACCATCTTATTTAATTTTAGTGTCTCGATCAATAAATTCCAGCCTTCTTCGATGAATTTGGTCATCTTACTCGAAAAATAATAAATTTAACTGTGGCAATTGAGACTGTCTGTAAATCCATTCTGAATAAGGCTTATGATAGACTGGAGTGGTAGTTTGGCCGAGAACTTGGCTTACTACTTCTTGGACCAATTGTATCTCCTTCGTATGCTTCTCTCATTCAATCTAACAATTACGGAAGTTGAGGAGTCGCCATGTTAGTTTTTCAAACCCTTCATTCATTTCTTAATACGTGTCCCTCTGATTGTTCTTCTTTCGTTTGACTGCTTTCTACTTCCAGGCGTCTCTTGGCCGCTCGTTTCTCTTCTAGATATTCTCAGCCGCTCAATCTGCTTCTGGACGCCTCTCAACTGCATCTTTCCTCTCGGCCACACCTTACTGGCTGCCCCTAAATCACTTTGTTTGCTTTTAAACACCTCTAGGCAGCTCCCTGTTTTATCATACTGTTAGTTGTGATTTCATAAAAAGTACTTCAAGTATCCTTAAATATCTTTAGCATGTTATATTTTTTCCTTACTATAACACATGTTCATCATTGATTGATTACGAGAATAGTAAAATTAGAGTACAACACAACCAAGTTCAAGCACCCCTTGTGTCCTCACACCTTGGTTTGAAGTTGGATTCCTTTGGATATTAAGTCGGGTCCAGGTCACTTGATGGGTGGATTAAATCGGTTCAAGATGGTGGACCTGGCCCGATCTTGGCCAGGCCCAATTTTAAATAGGCCTAAAATGGTGGGCCCAAACCCTTGCCTCATTTGCCCAACCGTTCCAAAAAATTGTATCCAGACCCACAAAAACAGATAAAAATCAGGTCATGTCCATCCGACCCATGAGCCCATTTGCGCACCACTCATCATCAAAGAGGCACACGTGTATGCAGTCTAATCCATCCATTGATGTGGTCCCGGCCATGGAAATACTCTTATTCAACTTAGACCCGACTCCAAAAGAAGGTCCAAAAACCCGGTACCCAGTCCAAATTGGATCAAGGACCATGTTCTAAAGAACAAGACCCTGACCCATCAAGATCCAAATCCGATCATGCCAGGTATAGGTACTCTAGGACCCGACACCTTGATAACCCTAAACTCGACTGGTCACAATCTGACCTACTTCAACTAATTCGAAGATAGTGGTCCCGAACTTAACCTGGATACCTGATTTTGAACCTTCTCCAAAATGGTATACTTAAACCCGACCCAATTTCTAAACGGTTCTAGAGAATTGAAACTGGACAAATCAGGTCAGGTCCATCAGGTACCACCGATAGCCATTGGTAGAGGTGGGCACCGAATCGAGTTGAACTGAGTTAGGGCTGACCCAACTCGATCAAGTTTTGAAATAGGCCTGACCCGAACTTGACCCAACTCAGTATCGAGTCCAGTATGCCTAACCCAATCCGAGTCTGAGTCTGGCCTGTACTAATTCGAACTAAGTCCGAACTAGTCACGAGTACTGAGTTGGGTCGAGTCAGGTCATGTGCAGCAGGTATCTATGAACTGAAATCACAACTCAAAACCGAGATTCACTTGTTAGAATTGCAGTCCGTCATCGGCTACACGACATCTCAAGAGTTTATATATGTGTGTGTGAGTGTGTACAAGTCGAGTTTCAGATCAAGTCGAATAAGTACCGAGTTGGATTCAGGTTGAGTCCAGTCAAATTACTGGGTGACTTGAACTCGACTCGATTTAAGTTTGGATTGTACGAAGTCAACTTGATTGGGATCGACTCACCCACTTGGTTCGGATCGAGTTGGACATGAACAAGTGAGTTGAGTTTGCCAAGCCAGTCGTCCCGTCCCCATCTCTAGTCGTCCCGTGCCCATCTCTATCCATTGGCAAACCTGAGAATCACATACGTTTGATACTATGGCAAACTACGATGTACAATACTCAGGCACTAAGAAACTATACAAGTGAAACACAAATAATTCAACTTGAACCGGCCAAATTATGGGTCCCACTTCAGATGTGTCATAAACGAAAATTCAAACATCTGTTTATACGACATTGGGATTGGTGGAGATCTATTGTTTGGTTGAAATGAAAAATTATCCAGTGGGTCCTATTTCAACAAACAAGGGTCCGTGAATCAAAGGACAGGATTGTTAAACCAGTCTGATTTTGGGACTAACTGAACAATTTATGTGGTTTAGTTTGAGTTAATCTATGCGATGTGTGCAACCTGTGAGTGCTCGAGTATCAAGCGTCATACACTACCAGAGTATAAAATAACCCCAAGTAGATAGGCATATTCCATTGACCCATAGCCAAGGCGAACAGCACCGGATTCTTGGATAAACATATTTTAAATAAGAAAAGGAAAAAAAAAAAAAAAACTATTTAATTAATATAATTTATATTCAGTGCCTTTTTTGAAGAGGTTTTCCATAAGCTACCTCATTATGCTAATTAATTATCATACCACAACCTTCTCTTAGATTTTAAAAAGACCGCCCCACCATAATATTTATATGAAATCCACTCCAACAGCTAGATGAGCCACCCCATGATAGGCCCGGGACCAAAACTAAAACTCATTCGTAATTCAAGTGAACCAGGTGATCGGAAACAGTATAAAGGCAATTCTCACCCTCCAAACTGTTTCACTTAGTGTGGCTGCCCTGAATGTATGAGCCTGATTTTTGGGCCCTAAGCTTAAATTTTGGTGTGAGTATCTAATGGTTACAGTTGATTCTATATAAACATCACCGTAGGCCTGGTAAAAATCATGTGTGGATGTCTCTATCTCAACTATTTCATTGGTGTGACCCACTTGAATCATATGTCAACCTCATGTTTTGGTTCTGAATCTAACATTGGATTCCATATCTAATGGTTGGAGCAGATCTCACATACACATCAAAGTGGGCCTAACATGAGATTACATATAGTTGGAGCAAATGTTACATACACCTTAACAATGGTCCTGTCAAAAATCAAGGCGGCGTCTCATAAAATTTCATTTTTGAGGGAGTTATATATATATATATATATATATATATAATATATATATATATATATATATATATATATATATATATATAAACTACCTAATTAATATATAATTTACCTTCCCTGACCTTTTTTAATAAGTTACCTCATCAAGTTAATTAATTATCTTTCCACTCTCTTCCTATTGATTTTTTTTTTATGGCATGCATCCCACCATTATATTCATGTGAAGTCCACTCCAACAACCAGGTGCATCACCCATGTAGGCCCAGGGCCCAAAAATTAGTCCATGTGTGATTGAAGTCAACCAAGCAGCACAAGGCAATGCTGATTGTTTAAATTACTTCCCTTTGTATGGCTCACCTGAATCATAAACGGCTCTGATTTAGGGGCCATGCCTAAACTATGATGTGGCATCTAATGGTTGGATTGAATTTTATATAATCATCATGACGAGCCCTGTAAATTAAGGGTGGATGTCTCTACCCCAAACAGAACCAGGCAGTGCTCACCCTTTAAATTGTTTCCTTCCATTTAGCTCACTTAATCTTGGGTGGGCTTATTTTTTGCCCCGAGCCTAAATTTTGGGATAGCATTTAATGATTAGAGTGGATTTTATATAATGATCATGGTAGGCCTGTAAAAAAGGGTGGATGTCTCTTTCCTAGTTGTTTCATTTGACATAGCCCACCTGGATGACAAGTCAACCCAAGCCAAACATAAGATTACATATCTAATAATTAGAGCAGATATCACATATAATTAAATAAATAAATAATAAAATTGTGTCCTATCAATTTATGTTTTTTAAATCTCTTGATTTATTTTTTTTAGCAGTTCGGAGAGGTACGCACACCCTTAATTTTTGTGGGGCTCACCATGATGTGTATGTGAAATCTACTTTGAGGAACGGGCCTGAGTAAAGCCTCCCAAGGTTGGATAAACCACAGACGAAGTCAGCCTTGGATTTGATTGGTGTTGATCTTTTCATTGGTGATTGGAAAAGAGGGCGCTTAGGTATGTTATAAAATGAAAGCTTAGAAAAAAGAAAAAGAAAAAGAGAGAGCATAGCATCAATAGATAGCGGCACTCTACTGACTGAGACTCCCTATTTCGAAGCCCCCCAGCTCCAGGCTAGGTATAGGCCTATGACAAAATGGTTGCAAGCACAAGGCCCAAACAGGTTAACTTAAGATTTTGGTGGGCCGCCCCAAAGGAAACACTTAGCATACGTCTACCCTTAATGTTATAGGGTAGGCCGATCATGATTATTATATGAAATCCACTCCGATCATTAAATGCCACACCAAAATTTATGCATGGGTCCAAAAATTAGTCCCATCCGTGATTTAGGTGGGCCACACCAAAGGAAATGGTTTGGAGGTTTTGCATTATCCCGCTCAGTATTTCTAATCTTGTGGTCCACTTGAATCATGAATAGGGTTGATTTTTGGGCCCTAGACCTAGTATGAGGTGACACACTCGGTGGGGCCCACCGAATATGGGACCCATTTGCTTGCATAGCGGACCTTGGCGGCATTAAGAAATCTAACAGAAGGTAATGGAATAAAGATACTTAACTAATTGATTTTTTTAAAAGGTACCAAAAATTTCATTTCTTATTAATTAGGTAGTTTTTTGAAAAAATTTCAGAAAAAGGTAACCCGTGGGGTTACAGAAAACTATTGTGTGGCCCGTGATATACATTTGATCAAGGCCGCCATCCGGTGTGTCCTATCGCTGATGGCCCACCATGGATTAGACACTCTTGGTGGACCCACCTTAACTTGACAACGGTAGTAATGGTTCAGGTCCAACTGTTAGTGAATTTTTTGCCTGACCAGCTTCTGGGGCAGGTTTGGTCAAGCTAAGGTGCTTTCAGGACGGTTTTTCTTTAGTAGGGGTTTTCTTGTAACAGGGTTTGCAAAAGTGCATGTGGGTTTTGCCTCAAATGAGCCAATAGGTGCACCATTTTTGAAAGTGTGTCCAAACAGGCTGTAAATGGATAATGGGTTGGGCTCAAGTTATAAAATATGGCTCACTTAAACTAGTCAGCTTCGAGTTGAACCCAACCCGGCCATATAACTTATGGAACACTAAACCCTAAACCTTAAACCCTAGACCTTAAGATCCAACGAACTCAAAACCTGAAACAAATTAATAAATGATAAGTTAGGCTTGATGAATTTTAAGCGGGTTAGGTTGGAATGCAAAGAAATGGACCGCGGGTCACCCGTCTCGAGTGCAATTCTTAGCACATTTAGTAAATGCATCAGGCACGGGCTAATCCAAAGCGAACCTCTATTGATAACTAGAAAAGGCTCGTAATCTACATCACACATGCACAAGTCCATTCTCAAGTGATCTACGGTGGGACTTGCGAACGGTTCACATCATCAATGGCGAACCTTGCGTCCAGTGTAATGCCTGAATTGTGAAATAGAGGCCATGTTTTAGTGGTCCAATGTCATGGTTCCAAGAGCGGATTAGATGTGGCATTTTCCGTGGGTTCCATCTCGATGTATGTATTATCTATTCATGTAGTCCATCCGTTTTTTTTTTTTTTTCCAGTTCATTTTAGATAATGAGCCCAAAAATGGAACAAATTCAAGTCTCAGGTGGACCACAGCATAGGAAAGAGTGGTGATTGACCTTTAAAAACTCTTGGCTGGCCAGAAGTTTTGGATCAAGATGATATTTATTATTTTCCTTCGTATGGACGGTCCACTAGCTGAATCACCTCATGAAACCCTCCGGGCTAACTTTTTGACTTAATCCAAAAATTATGATGGGCCATATCAAAGTGAGAGCCAAATCAAGGGCTTGAGGGTTTCCACTTTGCAATGACCCACCAAAATTTTGGATCGATTAAAAAAGTTAGCCTAGGGGGATTGCATTAGGTGACTCATCTAGTGGACCGTCTAGATTTTATGCCTAGATCATACGTCAAAAGTTCTCATGAGGTTCCCATGAGAATTGCATACGGATGGGGCATTTTTTTTTTCTGTATGTGTAGTGAGAGAGGTTTTCCTGCAGGAGCAGACCTCTGTGAAAACCCGTAAGAACCCCCGTAGAAATTATTTCAAGTGAATCAAAGGCCATGTAAGTACTTTACCTATCTTGAACGAAAGATTGGGCAAAAAATCACATTGTTTTACAACTCAAACGATTCCGATGAAAGTCAAGGGTGGGATTTTCCTCTCAATTTTCTATAGTTGACGCAGGGATGAATGTGATGAGGTCGAGCACCGTCTCCCTCAAGAGAATAATTGTTCCGAATCCACGGAACTTCTCTGGACTCCTTGCAGAGGCTTCTCGAATCCACGAAAAAAAAAAACAAACAAAATAGAAAATAAATTCTATAAAATTCAAAATTGATTAATGAATAAAATAAACGAGTTCATAACCCTTTAAATAGGAATACCAAGCAATGGGAGAGAAATCAGAAGCAAACTACAACTAAAACTCCTAGAATTCGCAACTTACTATTTATAGACGGTCGTGATGTTTACTAGTGCGCAAGGTTTCCGGCTAAAAATAGTAAGTGTCCTATTTCACTTCACCAAGATGTTCTCCTAATTTTTCTAAGCTCTTTTCGTGTTAGGCGCAACTCCTAACGCCCAACGGATGAAGAGTTACAATCAAACTAAAACTTACTATTTATAGTAAAGATGGAATTAAAATAAGGAAACGACCGTCGATCCAGGGGTATTTCGCAAATCCGGCTTGCGCAACCCGGCGTAGTGGGGTTGGTTGGCTAAAGTAGCTCATTCTACCCCAAAATCATATATTTTACACCCGATAACTCATTCCGGATTGTGAGATAGGCCCGATCTAAGGTCCAACGGTCCGGATCATTTCTATCGTCGACCGGGCCTTTTCTAATTTATCTTGGCCATGAAACTGTCTGCGACCCGCTCTACATCAGTCCCCTTTACTTCAAAAGAACTCGTCCTTGAGTTCTCATCCCGCTCTAGTTCATGATACTCGGTCAGGTCCACGACGTTGAAAGTCCATGAGATCAACAACATAAGCGTTGTCCTTGATCTTTCGAACGATTGGGACGGGTCCAATCTTCTTATTCTTCAACTTGTTATATGTCCTGGTCGAAAATCTCTTTTTGCACAAATGAACCATAACGCGGTCGTCCACCTCGAGCATTTTTTTTTTGTCACTGATGCTTGTCCGCTTGTTCCTTATACTTCTCGTTCGAGGCATATAACTTGGTTTGCACTTCCACATGGATGCCCATGATCATGTCTGTCATATGTTCTGCTGTAATGTTTGTGCCTGGGAGCTTGGGCAGAGAGACCAAGTCAAGTGTGTGGCAAGGCACTCATCCGTAGATAATCTGAAATGATGATTTTCCTGTCGAGTAGTTCACCATGTTGTTGAATGCAAACTCTTCTTGAGATAAGGCCAAATCCCACTGCTTCGGCTTTTCTCCTAAAATACAGTGAATGAAGTTTTCTAACGTGCAATTCACAACCTCGGTCTACCCATCAGTTTGTGGGTGGTAGGCGCTGCTGAATTGAAGTCGTGTATCGAATTGATTTCACAAAGTCCGTTAAAAGTGGCTAATGAACTTCGTGTCATGATCAGAAGTAATGGTCTTGGAGACCCCGTGTAGCCGTACAACCTCCTTGAAGAATAGATTTGTCACGTGTGTTGTATCGAGGGTCTTCTTGCATGGGATAAAGTGCGCTATCTTGGAGAAACGATTTACTACCACGAACATCGAATCCATGCCGCGTTATGTTCGTGGAAGACCAAGCACAAAGTTCATAGATAAATCCTCCTAAGGACCGTCAGGCATAGGTGACAAGGTGTAGAGGCCCATATTCTGAGATTGCCTTTTGGAGGTCTGACAAACATGATAATGTTATACAACTTTTCCTACATCACGTACCAATCGCGGCAAGTAATACCACTCTTCCACAAGAACTCGCATCTTGTCTCGCCCAAGGTGTCCACCGAAGCCACCTCCATATAGCTCTTAAATAATTTGCTCTATTAGAGAATTTTGGGGGATGCACAATCGATTCCCTTTGAAGAGGAAACCGTCCTGTATATGAAGGTCGGTGGGGTGACGTTCTTGACACTTCATCTAAGAATCTTTGAAGTCCTTGTCCTCGGCATATAGCTCATTGAGACAGTCGAAGCTGACCACCTTGTTCCTCATCGTAACAAGTAGTGATGCACGACGACTAAGTGCATCAGCCACCTTGTTCTGCTGCCCTAATTTGTACTTCAGAAAGAACGTGGATTCCTGTAAAAACACAACCCATCTAACATGCATACGATTCATGTTAGTCCAACTATTAATAAACTTTAATGCTTGTTGGTCAGTATACAAAACAAACTCTCTTTGAATCAGATAATGCCGCTAATGTCGCAGAGCCTAAACAACTGCATACAACTCAAGCTCATACGTCGACCACTTCTTTCAGGCTTCGCTGAGCTGCTCGCTGTAGAAGGCTACTGGCCTGCCTTCCTGTGATAATACTCTTCTAATCCTTACGAATGAAGCGTCACACTCAACCTCAAATACCTTGTCAAAATTAGGAAGCACCAAGACCGGTGTTGTGGACAAATGATGTTTGATCTCATGAAAGCTCTTGTTAGTTTCATTGGTCCACTGAAACGGTCCTTTTTTCATGCAATCTGTAATAGGCGTGACTATTGTGCTAAAATTTTACACGAATCAATGATAGAAGGTCGTCAACCTGTGAAAACTCCTCACCTCATGAATGTTTATTGGGATCGGTCATTCCCTAATGGCTTGCACCTTTCCATTGTTCACACAGATGCTCATGGACATTACAACAAATCCTAAAAACAACAGGTTGTCCATTAAGAAACTATATTTCTTCAAGTTGAGGTACAACTTGTTAATTTGTAGGACCTACAACACCTACCTAAGATGTTTCCTATGCTCCATCTCATCCTGGATATATATCAGTATGTCATCAAAATATACTACCACAAATTGACCAGTGAACAGTTTTAGAACTTGATTCATCAAACGCATAAAAGTACTTGGTGCGTTCGATAGGCCGAAGGATATGACCAGCCATTCATACAATCCTTCCTTGGTCTTGAATGTCGTTTTCTCCTCATCACGGCTCGAATACGAATCTGATGGTACCCGCTCTTTAGGTATAGTTTAGAGAACATATTGGCCCTTTCTAGCATATCGAGTATGTCGTGCAATCGTGGTATTGGAAACCAATATTTGATGGTAATTTTGTTGATTGCTCGATTATCGACACACATGCGCCAGCTTTCATATTTTTTTGGTGCTAATAATGTTGGTACGGCACATAGACTTATTTTTTTGGTGCTAATAATGTTGGTACGGCACATGGACTTATGCTCTCTCTTAAGAGGCCCTTACGGATCAATTCCTCCACTTACCCCTGAAGTATCTCACACTCCTTTGGACTCATCCGATAATGAGGGCGATTGAGAAGGTTAACCTCAGGGACGAGGTCTATGTGATATTGGATGTCCCTCATAGGGGGCAATCCATCAGGTAAATCTTCAGGTCAGACTTCTTTGAATTCGTTTAGCAATAGTCTTAAACTTGGAGGAATGTTTGAGGGTTTCGATTCCTCGCCCTTCACCACTACGGCGTATAACTCGCTGGTTTCCTTAGATTCCTCCATGAAATCTCGAATGGTCAAGAAGGAACTCTTCTCCATTTTAAAGGCATCAACGTGGTTCTCTTGTGCCATAGGGGCAATGATTATTTTTCGACTATCCTTAACGAATATGTATACATTGTCTCGTCCTCGATGGGTCACATCACGATCCGACTGTCAGGGTCGACCGAGTAACATATAACATACTTCCATGTCGACCACATTGCAAAGTATTTGATCCTTATAATTTTTACTAATTGAAAACGAGATAGTGCATTGTTCAGTTACCTTGGTCTCATTCACCTTTTTTATTCAGCCAATTAAGTACGGGGATGGATGTTTTGTCATTGGTAGCTGCAACTTGTCCACCATCACCCTTGAGACAATGTTCTCGCTACTACCACTGTCTATGATCATATCACAGACATTTCTATCAACAGTGCACCGAGTACGAAATATATTGTGTCGCTGTGGATGTAATTCCTTCTGTGGGGTATACAGTAATTGCCTCATAACTAGAGATTCGTCACGATCCTCACCTGTCAATTCATCGCCATCTATTATTTCTTCAGTGGCTTATTCATGTTCATCAAAGTAGGAGTCTTCTTCTTGTAACGCCCTGAAAATCGGGGGTCGTGCATACACTCGACTCCCGAGTTCCCGAGTATCACTTATAACCGATTTTAGTAATGTACGTTCAATCAGGTTTAAATACGTAGCCTGGAATTACTTGGAACATAAATCACATCCACAATACGTTTACTGAAATGAAAAGAGGTCAGACATATATATACAGGTCAAAAAATATAAATAGGTCGCACATGGCGTTGCCTAACAAAATCGCAAAAAGAATAGTATGTCCAAAAGAATAACGCTGAGTCCACTACTCAGCGATCCAACGCCCCATCTACTGAGTCGGTGAAGACCCGCTCATCAACTGGAAGTAGGAGAACTCGTCCTCCTCCTCGAGGCTCATGTCGCCAGGGTCCTCGCACTCTGCATCACCTTCATCTACGGACGAGTCTGGTTGGTGTTTTAAAACACCGTCCCAGAGTGGGAGTGAGTGATCAACTCAGTGGGTACTATTAATATCAAGTTGTAACAAGCATCTGTTATATTATGAAATTAATGAAAAGCAGTCATTCATAAATAATTAACTAATCTTATTAATGCGCATGCATGACATATGATATGATGCATGCCCTCACCACAACACTCCCTCGAGCGACTCCATCTAACGATCGCGTATGACCAACACTCCCTCAGAGCGACCTCAACTACCGAGTCACCACCCTAACTAGTGCGATACAATGTGGTCGTGTTAGTCGAGTTCTTAGTTAAGTCCATTCATCCAGCAGGTTGGGGAATCTGATACACCCTACGTATCAATGCCCTGAACTGGTTGCTAGGCCAAGGCCCCCCAACGTATAAGGCGAAGACCCCACGATCCTTGATCCCGTCGGTTCCCCATCCCCGACTTCAAGCACATGGAAAGTGCTGAGAAAAAGGGATCGCTCACGGTCACTACGGGGAGGCTCATCGCTCCAGCGTAGGCCGACAACTCGGACACAGTGTCCCATTCCACCATGCCCGGCTCACGAGTCGGTGGATCGAATTCAAATGGTTAGCAATGGGCTACATGTTTGAAGGGTGTTCCAGGTTCCATACATATGTGAGCAAACAAGGTTAACAAACAAGGTTGGTCAGTAAGCAGGCTAAACTGCAAGAGTCAGGCGAGCACGTGACGAGCAACATTGAGTACAAGGGACCCATGTGGTTGAACTATTGTCACCCGTATACACTCGCCCAAACCCACGGGTCAAGTCCTAGCATAGTCCTACCGATGGGACTACCGTCTCTCCTCATGTTCCTGACCAACCCAAGGGTGTGATGGTGATCCATAACACGCCAACTATCTAGGTTATTAACTTGCATAACAATATCATGTTTTCATGCATCTCAATTATACAAATCAGATACTCCTAACAAGCAAGCTATCATTATCATGAAACAAAGTGCATGTGAGTTGTGTGGGTTTGTGAGGAAGTTAAGCACTTCCTTCATCTTAAGGAATCATATGCACAAGAGTAATGAATCATACATACTATGAAGCAACACCATATGAGAAAATCAAATAAGGCATGAGCACGTAATCACTCATACACAAAATCATGTGAAAGGCAAGAACAACATCATATGAGAACCAAACGTACAATTCCAACAAACATACAATTCCTAGGGTTTCTTTAGATTCTTCAAATATATCATCCAAGCAATCACAATCATTAGACTCGTACTATAATTGGTGGTAGGCCACCTAAGGATAATAGTCTGCACCTATGGATCGTTGGAGACTTGGAAAATGACCTATGAATGAAGGCTTTGAGGTTTATCGGCTGGAATCCCTAAAGCAAGCACTTGCATATTAGAAATCCATGTCAATCCCTTCTCAACACAAGGATTTCAAGAAAAGGAATGAGAGATTTACCTAGACGACCAACGAAAATGATTCTTGCGGCTGAGGCGTAGGGTTTTCTTGGAGAAGAGGTAGGGAGATGCAAGATCGGTTTCCTTGGGTCCCACCTCGATTTAGGGTCCACCTTTGCTCTCCTTCACACCCCCGCTTTCTCCTCTCTTTACTCTCTTGCTCTCTCTTTACTCCTTGATGGTTGTGGTAAAGGAGGGGGCTATGAGAGAGCTAGGGCTTTATTTCCTAGGATTGGATCAATTGGCCTTAACTTTCCACAAATTCCCACTATGGCCCTCTAGGACTCCTTATTGGTTTTGGGGCTTCCCTATCACCCCTCTGGCTACCAAATTCGGTGTGTAGGTGTCTCATGACCCGATGAGGGACTATGCAAAGTTTGAGAACAAACGGATGAACGAGTATGGGGTTTGATCATATGGTTCCGATCTTTAAATGACCATATGGGGTCCATTCTGGTGATTGGAGCGGTTCTGGTGGCCCTCTGGCCATGAAACTTACAGGATAGGTAATCTATGGCCCGATGAAGGGCCATGTAAAATTTGGGAACGATCAGATATGGGGTTTAATCGCATGGGTTCGATTCGTGATCAACGGTCACCGTTTCACGATCGGGTCCCAGATTTAGTGGACGAGCGTAGAAAAATACATAAGACTTTCACCGTAAATGTGGAAGAGATCCAACAGCTAGAAAGCATAATATCTCAGTTTCATTTAAATGATGCCAGATTTCTATTCTAGACTTGGGTGAGTTGCATTTAGTAAGTGCAGCTAGAATGGCGCGGATAGTTTATTTCTAGGTGTCCACTGGGTCCACGGTCCATGATGGACCACAAGCCCAATGAGATCTATGCTTCCCTAAATCTTTATAATTTTCTGACCTTCCCGCGTCGCGTTATAGCCCACACGGTCTGTTACTAAGTGTAAACGGTCATCTGGCTTGGTGGCCCGCACTAGGTCCTATCATGACCCGTCTAGTCTACTCGATTGGGGCTAATCCTAGATTAATTTACTTGTGGTACCTCGGCTCGAGTAGGTTAAATGAATGGTCCTGCGGTAAATCTTATGTGGACGTCACAGGACACTGTGCTGGTTGGACGGGACGTTACACTTCTGCGGCCTCATATTCAGTGCCCCCTTTGTTTATGGTCAAGTGTGCTGCGGGACGTTGAGGACAAGTTTTTGATAAATGGCCTGGTTGGCCACAACAATAATAACTGTTCGACCTTGGCCGAATATAAGGATTTGGAATCCTACTCGAGCCCGTTGTTGTGAGTGCTGCACGTTGAGGTCTGGATAAGCTGCTCCCCATATCACAATTTGCTGTTGCAGAAGGTTGATGGTGTTCTCCTACTGGATTTTTTCCTTGTGCTAACACTGAATCCTGCGTGCGACTCGTCATAGGGGGTCCAGTTGAAGGATAAGGCCAAGCAGAACTCTTGTAAGTTGCGTTTCTGCCTTACCCGCCAACTGAACTGCTTCATCCATGGTCCCGATTGGGTACATCTGAACTCGGTCTTGAATTGTCGGTTGCAACCTACCTATAAATCGTGCCACCTTCTATGAATCAAATTCTGACATATCATTTCGTGTTTCCAGCCGCTGAAATTCTTCAATATAATCTGTGACGGTTCTATTTTCTTGTCGGCAATTTTGGTATTGCTAGAATAATATCTGCTCATAATCACTGAGGAGGAATCGTGATCGAAGAAGACGTCTCATCCGTGACCATGATGAGATAGGCGCCTTGTTCTAGCGGGCTCATGAGAGTTGTAATTACTCCCACCATGCAGAAGCACCAGATTTTAATTTAAACGCTATCAATTTTATATTTTTATGATCTGGCATATCCATCTAAGCAAAATATCTCTCTACTTCGACTAGCCAATCGAGAAAATCGTTTATGCGTAATAAACCATTAAAACTAGGAAGTTCAGTCTTACTTTGATAGTCTCTTTCAGCACGATCTAGATGATTGCCTATATGGATTGGTCGTCGGGCAAAACCTTCATTAAGGTTCTCGTCGCTAGAACTTGAATCATCTGATGTAGCCCTACGATTTGCCACTGGTAGTGCTCTATGAAAATTGGAGTTGTGTTGTAACGCCCCGATTTTTGGATCCCAAGTATATGACTCATTCTCAAAAAATCTGAGTGTTAGCCTTTAAAATTCAGTGTAAATTTGAATCGTTTGGTCATTAATCAGAGTTAGCAGCAAATGTTGGCGGAATAAACCATGCATTGTATAAAAACATTCTGATTATCACAAAATTTCAAATGTAGCACCCATACAGGACTTATACAATCATAAATAACAAAGTTCATTAAATAAAGATAGAAATCTATCGTATAATGATGGAGCTCAACATGGGCCGTAGGGACCCCGTCTAACTCCTTAGCTACCCGATCTGCTCTAGCGACCCAGTGAACGGCATTAGCTCACTCCACCTGCATCAACTGTTATGGTTTGATAGCGTCAATGACTTTCGCAGTGAAGAGTACCCTCTAAGATTTCACACTCATCATTCATAATCCAGCATAAATCACAATATCTGAGAAGAGACATATTAAAAAATGTAATTTAAAATCATGATCATATATTCAGAAATAAGCTAGTCAACATAATTTCAATATTAAGGAAATGTAATAGAAATCGCAGTGTAAGTGGACATGTCCGGATAGTCAAATAATCAATCATTCAAACTCCGCAAAATAGTGATAAAATCAAGCTTTAAACCTCTACATCACCCGAAAATCATATCGTACGTGAACACTGCAAGACAGCTAGAAAATAGATAAGCTAACTCCCGCTCCACCAGGAAATCATAGTACGACTGAGCACCGCAAGATGAAGAGAGAACAACAACAAACATCTACTTTATCCAGAAATCATATCGTACGTGAACACCGCAAGATGACCAGAAAATCGATAAGCGAACTCCCGCTCCACCCGGAAATCACAGTACGACTTAACACCACGAAATAAAGAGATAACAACATATAAACATCTACTTCACCCGGAAATCATATCGCATGTGAACACCGCAAGACGACTGAAAAATTGATAAGCGAACTCCCGCTCCACCCAAAAATCACAATACGACTGAACACAGCAAGATGAAAAGATAATAACATACAAACTCTAGACCACCTGAAAATCATATCGCATGTGAACACTGCAAGATGGCTAGAAAATCGATAAGCTAATTCCCGCTCCACCCGAAAATCAAAATACGACTGAGCACTGTAAGATGACTATAAAACCAACAAGATATGTGAATATAACCAATATGGCACAAAAGGGCGACATTGTTCCATCAAAGTCACGAAGGGTAAATACACAATCCAAGCCACGTAGTACAAATATGCGGTCCAAGCCGCGTAAGTCAAATATGGATCGCAAGATAGCAATTCATGACAGGTTTCATTCAATACATCACATAAGCGCAAGTAGCAAGCATACAATTAATTGACAAATGTACAACTAAAGATAGCATGTTATCATTAAATCATTTATGCTTGATATATTTAAAGAGACATGTTCATTATATAACACAAGAATCAAGTGCGCAACGAATTAGCATATTCACATATTGAGGTAAATAAATTAATGAGAGAAATCATATCATCATCTATGTCTAGATTGATGAAATTAAGTGGGAAGCTCAAAGGGTGAGTCCTCACCTTAGGATGTAAGTTCACTTCTTCATAGGGTTTGAAGGTGTGAAGTAGTCGATTGGACCGATCCGATTTAGTCCCGATTGCTCGTCTTGACTTGAAGCAAATCAACTCGAGCTTGGTTTGTTCTTGGTTTGGAGCTTGACTCAGCTAACTTGAACCACACCTGAATTGAATTCAGCCTGACCAAATCTCCTTAACTCAACAACGAGTCAACTCACTCCTCCCTTTCTCTCTTTTCTCTACCCTCTTGCACTCTCCTTCTTCCTTCCTTGCTTTCTTTATTTCCTTCTTCCTTTCACTCCCTCTCTCTCATCACATGCTGGAATGTCCAGCTAGACATGGACCAGGCCCAAACCCAATTTGACTCATTTGAACTCGGTTTCAGCCGAGTTGACTCGACAGCCACCAAACCCAACTCCCTCTCTTTCTCTCTTATTTTTTCTTCTCTCTTCCTCCCCTTCTCTCCTCTTCCTCTCTTTCTCTCTCTATTGTTGGAATCCCACCTGGACTGGACCTAACTTGACTCGAACTCGGCAGCCACAACCTGACAACGAGTTGACTCGATCCCCAAACTTGCACTCTCTCTCTCTCTCCCCCTTATTTTCCTCTTCCTCTCTCTCTTTTCTCTACTGTTGGACCAAACCGCACCCAACTCAGTCCGGCCTCAACCCAGACCTGGCAACGCCTTGGTGTTGCAGCAAACAGAAAGGAGAAAGAGGACAACGTCCTCTCTCCATCTCTCTCTCGTTTTCTTTCTTCCTTTGCTCCACCTTTTTCCTCTCCTCCCTTCTTTCTTTCTCAGGTTTGATCAGCAAGAAAACCGGGCATAAATAGATCCTGAGCTCGAGCGAACTAAGCCCGACCCAACATTACTGCAGTTGGAGGTGCGGACAGCGAGCATACAACAATCATGCATTGATCTCGTTGAGTTTCGGCCTTGCACGCATGAGATGGGTATAGGTTTGGTTCAAGGATGGAATGCTGACCAAATGGGCCATCTAATGAGCTTCTTTAATCTTGAAATGGGGCCCACCATTGATCACACAGACTCGATCTTCAAGCGAGGAAGGAGAAGAATGATCATGGCGGATTCCATGTCGTTCGGTTTTCCTTTGATATGGTTGTCATGGAGGGTGTGGATGACCCCGAGAGAGCTAGGAGAATGCTTAGATAGAAGCTTAATGGAGGTTTTTCTGGTGTGTTCGACACTTGAAGGTTGCGGCTGTTTTCTGAGATTTCCGAAGGAAACGGAGGAGGTAGTGGAGTGATGCTCGATCCTCCCTCCTTTAACATTTGCCCTAGCTCTCCAGAGCTATTGGATGAAGATGGATGGCATGGATTGCACTTAGGGTGACGCTTTCCTTTAACAGAAAGACTCCACCCGATCTTTCTCTTATTGGCTGTAAAGATCTCTAACTGGAATGAAATGGAAGGCTGGGATCATCCTAAATGGGTGGCTGGGATGGTTAGTAGATGGTTTCACGCGGATCTCCAGCGTGGAAAGGAGAAGGAACGAAATTATTTCCATTTTTGGAAGGATGGTTGTACACAACCATCTTGTGCCTGCGATTGTGCAGTTGCACATGGGATCCAACGTGTGAATCTTTGGGTATTCGTACGGATTCAACTCCCCTATAGGATAAATGGTTTGGATCAACCTTGGGATCTCAGATGGTGGGCCCAAATTCAAATTTCCGGACGTGGCTCGGTCGGTGGCGGAAGAACGAAGGAGAGAAAATTTTTCTCTATTTTAAGGAATGTTGACCGAGCTACCTAGCTCAATGCACAGCGGGTGTGCATCAACTGTGCACTTGCACCCTTTAAAGTGGGGTCCACCGTGATGAATCCAACAAATCTGCTCCATTCATTCATTTTGTCCGCCTGATTTAAGACCCAACCCAAAGGATGAGGTGGATCCTGAACTTGGGTGGGCCATCTCAACTGATATATGTCCTTTGAGTGCCAATCATCACTGATTCGATGTTGCTCTATGGTCTTATCCCGCAATTAGAATCGTTCATCTAACTGGCGAGCCACCTTGGGTCGCCATCTATTTTACACTGATGTCTTCTTACATGGATAAGCCACACAATGTTTGCCTTTTTCGGTTTTATAATGGCTTTTTATCAATTGGATGGTCAGATCGCCTCTATGTTCGATATTCAGGTTTCCTATGGATTCCCAGTCAACTATAGAGGGAACTTAATGGCTAGTTAGGTGTGTTCGATATTAGGCCATTAAGAACTCGATGAATGGTGTTACATGTGTCGAGTTCCTATGGATTCAGGCCGTTAACACACCTCGACCGTCTTACGATCTCGAGTTTTATCGTTGACAATGGGTGGTTTGATTTGTATATTAGAGTCATTGAAATCCTAAAATAGGTGCCCCCTCACATTCTAGTGGTGTATTGCTCTCCATTCAAGTATAATGTTGATAAACAATGGATCTCATAGTCACGACTCCTAGTCTAAGGTGTATGGTTAGATCCTATCTATTTGACGAGAATAAACTCTTAAAGATAGGCTTCTTAATTGATGTGAATGTCCATTTTGAAAATAGATGGTTGGATGGCTTGATTTATGGGTGAAAATTGCCCACAACTACCAATTCAAGCTAGAACAAAGGCGAGCGTTTAGACAAATTGAGTATGCATTTATTTCAGCTAGGTCCTTATGGTAACACCCGACTACTGAAAAGTACGGGGTGTTACATGTGTCGTACAACAACCACGGGTGGTGGAGCAACGCCTAGGGCTCGGGGCGGAAGTAACGCATCCGCAAGACGGTCGAGGGTTGCCTGCAGCCCTTGCATGGTCAACTGACTCTCCCGGTGGAAAGCTTCCATTATTTCTATAAGATCACGAATCTCTGGATCACCGTCCACAGGATTTTGGCTCATACCTTCGTTGTTTGCCATTGGGCCGATGGGAATCCTCGCTTTAATACCAATTGACGCAGGGATGAACGTGATGAGGTCGAGCACCGTCTCCCTCAAGAGGATAACTGTTCCAAATCCACGGAACTTCTCTGGACTCCTCACAAAGGCTTCTTGAATCCACGAGAAAGAAATCAAGCAAAATAGAAAATAAATTCTATAAAATTCGAAATTGATTAATAAATGAAATAAACGAGTTCACAACCATTTAAATAGGGATACTAAGCAATGAGAGAGAAATCAGAAGCAAACTACAACTAAAGCTCCTAGAATTCACAACTTACTATAATTAGTAAACATACTATTTATAGACGGTCATGATGTCTACTAGTGCGCAAGGTTTTCGGCCAAAAATAGTAAGTGTACTATTTGGCTTCATCAAGCTGTTCTCCTAACTTTTCTAAGCTCTTTTCGCATTGGGCACAACTCCTAAAGCCCAACGGATGAAGAGTTATAATTAAACTAAAACTTACTATTTATAGTAAAAATGGAATTAAAATAAGTAAACAAGCGTCGATCCAGGGGTATTTCATAAATCCGGCTTGCGCAACCTAGCATAGCAAGGTTAGTTGGCTAAAGTAGCTCGTTCTACCCCAAAATCATATATTTTACGCCCGATAACTCATTCCGGATTGTGAGATAGGCCCGATCTAAGGTTTGACGGACTGGATCACTTTTGTCGTTGACCAGGCCTTTTATAATCCATCTTGGCCATGAAACTGTCCGTGACCCGCTCTACATCAATAGTCCACCCTAACTTTTAGATCAAGTTGACTTTTTAGCTATAGGGATTCATGAGGTGACTCATCCTGTGGACAATTTGTACAGATATTATAATATGGTGGGTCTCTTTAAGGTTTCTCATGAGTTTTTATAGAAATAAGTTTATAGGAGAAAATCTCTCTCTCTCTCTCTCTCTCTCTCTCTCTCTCTCTCTCTATATATATATATATATATATATATATATATATATATATATATATATATATATATATATATATAAAGAAATGCTTACACAACTAGTTGGTATGGGGGCCACCATAGTGTCTGTTGGAGGGAGCAGATTAGCTGTTACAGGAGGTAACAAGTCAGTGGGTGTTACCCTTACCATGTGGGGCCCACCTTGATGAATGTGTTTTATATCCATGGCTTCCATATGGTTTTATAGCTCATTTAAGGATGTTATTTCAAAAATTAAGAATAACCAAATCTCTGGTGGACCACACCACTGGAAAAGGTGGTGAATGACAATTAAAAGCTTTTTATAGGTCACAACGGTTTTGGATTAAGCTAATCTATGTAATTTCCATTTCATCCGTTTGTGGTTGAAATTATCAATGGGTTAGATGACAAATAAGCATTACATATCTGCTTACAATAGGCTGATGAGGGTCGAATATTGCATATCAGACCCCAGTTATTGCATGATTTTACCTATATGATAATGCTTAACGGAGTATTTTAATTATATTTCTGTTGCAGGATGAAATCAGGAGCGTTGATGGAAAAAGGATATTAAAAGCATGGAATTGACGTTCCGAAGACACCAGAGCAAGGAACGGACTCCAGAGGACCAATATTGGAGGATGTTCACGCCAGAGTTCCGAGGAAATTAGGCCGTTTACGTTAAAGAGGCCCGAAAGTCAGCCAGAATGCAAGATTGCAGAGTTCCCACCATCTGATTTGCTCCAAATTTCATACGTCGCCTGAGGAACACAAATGAACCGTACACGTCAAATTTCAGCTCCTGGATCCCTACAGAGTTGGGCCAACAGACAAATCAACCCATAGATCAGTGAATTGGGGCTCACCTGTAATCTGAGCAGGCTTCAATTTTAGTCCTAACTGCTAAAATAATATAAGAGAAGATATGGAAGGAACAGATTTCTCACCAGCAGGGCAGTGGACTCTACCTTGTGTGGGGTGTGTATAGTATGCATGTGCACTAGCAGTACACCGAGCCGACAAGTTTTAAATAAAAACGGAATCCCGTTCCAGCGCTACAGAAGGCTCAAACAGAGCCTGCGGTCGTCCTTTGTGGGCCACCACCACACTTCAAAGGTCTGATCGGAACCATCCATCAGACTTAAAAGGGCCCACTTATCATAGCCTAGGTGTCGGAATTTCCGAGAAGAAGCATGTATTCGATTTCAACCGTTCAAACGCCAGACAAACGGTCGGGTGAGGAAACTATGGGCCATCACTATTTTGATCCAAAATCGATCAAGTCTGAGTAGTTTTTCGAGGTTCATTCAATGGACGGAGCGGATTTATCAGACGTCGAAGGAAGTGGACCCCACCGTCAGAACAGCGGAAGAGTTACGCGGCCCTGTTACGCAGTCCGGGAAAATTGAACGTTGCGGATCGGTTGCGGCCCACCTTCACTGATCATTTCAATGATCCATACCGTCCATTGTGTAGGCAGTTGAAAATCGTCCGTAGGGACGTTTTTCCTTGGCAAAGATAACGCACCTACGTGCGAAAATCGGGACCTAATGCAAGTCAGCTAGCATGCTGCGTAACCGACTGCGTTATGCTATTTCGTGCGAAAGTTTTCCACTGCTAGTTGGCTATGTAAAGGAATCCGCGAACGGAAGTGTTACAGGACTTTCCGAAACTGGCTCCTAGGCTTCTATAAGAGAGAGAGAGAACGGGAGAGAGAGAGGATGGATTCACGGATAGCTGGGAGTAGATCTACAGCCTAGGGGATCTTTGGGAGGAGACGTGCAGGCCAGAGCTTGGAAAGAGAAGAGAGAAGAAAGAGGAACGAAGAAGAGAGATAAGGGAGATGTTTTTAATGTTTCTATCTTATATTTCCTTTTTCTTAATTAACTTTATGGATAGCTAATCTCTCAGCTAGGGCTGAGATGAAGCCCCTAATTTGATTAGCTCTTTTATTAGTTGAATTTACTTTAACTTGATTGATTTGTTTCTTTCTCTAAGTGGGTTTGATTGGTTTGAATTCTGTACTTCTCCATCTATGAACTTGACCAAAGTATATATATGGATGTTGTTTGGATGCTTATTCTAGGTGCTTGTGTCGTTTATAAACAAGTTTCCTATAGAGGAAGAAACATGGTGCTTTAATGAACTGTACATCCCATGTGCCCGACCAAGGACATGGGATATGTTATTCATGGCATTGCTTAAAGGAATTAGACATTCTGTATGCCCGATTAAGGACACAGATTGTGCTTTCTCTATATAAGTGGTATCAATCTAGATTAAGGTGAATCAACAGACAAAACAAGGGTTAGGATACTTAGGGGTGGATTCGAAAGTCCTAGTGCTCTTTCTCTGATTGAATTTTCTTCCCTGTTCTTAATTGTTTTTTCTAGAATTGTGCTTAGTAATTCACTCCATTATTTGTTGGATTAGTTAAGGAGAATCACAGATTTGAATTGTGACGACCAGTCCTCGTGGGAACGATCTCGTAATACATATCTACATCTGATTCGTATACTTGCGAGTTTAAAAATCATTTAAATCATGTTGGTTTAAATAAAACATCAAGTTTTTGGCGCCGTTGCCGGGGACTGTTTCGTTCCAAATTGAATTTAGGATTCTCTCTTATCATAATTCATAGCTTAGGATTTTACTAACTTAGAGTTCTTTTCTTTATTTTAGAAATTAACCTATTTCCTGTTTTGTAGGGTCCTGAAATAAACTTCTAATTTGGTAATCCCTTTATAAATTCTTTACTTTTTTCTAATTTTTATTTTTAGAATTAGGATTTTACTTTTCAGAAATTTTCTAATTCTAGAATTTCTTTTTTTGAATTTTTGAATTTTCTATTTTTAGATTTGGATTCTTCTTTTAAGTAACTTTCTATTTTCTAGTTTTAGAAATTTCTTTTTCCTTTTTAGAAACTTACTTAGCTTTTTATTTTTAGTAACTTTCTAATTCTAGGATTTCTTTCCTTTTTAGAAATTAACTCTTTTTTCTTTTTTTTTTTTCTTTTACAGGATTCTAACATAGATCTCCAAATTGGTAACATCTTTCTAAATTCTCTAGTCTTCTCTACTTTCTATTTTGAGAATCAGGAATTGAGGAAGAAAGCTACTAAGTGAAGGAGGAGCTTCTGAAATCTTCTGACATCAATCATCTCCTTTCCGGGTTTTTCTTCCCATTCTTATTTACATAGTTTTAACTTGTTTTAGAATCTCATAGTTTCTAGTTCTAGTTTTATTTCTCTTAGGTTGCTTCTTAGTTTTTTTTTTCTTTACATTGCAATAACATAGTTTATGCTAAGACGTAGATCTCTAAATATAGAACTAGCACCTTTTGATCCTGAAATAGAAAGAACTTTTCGTAGAAGAGTTAGAAACATCTTATTTGAAATGGCAGAAGAGAATGGAACTAAAGCTCTTAGAGATTATTCAGCTCCTGTCCAATTCAATGCGCCTTCATGCATAGTGTTGCCCACCACCACGGCAGCACACTTTGAACTCAAGATTGGGGTCAGACAGTTGTTGCCTTCCTTTTATGGTTTAGACAAGGAGGACCCATATTATCATGTGAAAGAATTCCTAGACATTTGCTCCACCTTTAAGTTCCAAAACTTCTCAGACGATTCGATCCGCCTACGCCTGTTTCCTTTTTCCTTGAAGGATAAGGCGAAAGCATGGTTGAATTCTCCAGAAGTTGGGTCTATCACTACATGGGACCAATTGTCTAGGAAGTTCTTAAACAAGTTCTTCCCTGTTCACAAAACTAATGCTCTCCGTAGAGAAATCACTAATTTCACACAAAAAGAGGGAGAACACTTTCATGAATGTTGGGAAAGATGGAAGGACTTACTTCTTAAATGTCCATACCATGGTTTTGAAAAGTGGCAACAGGTTCAATACTTCTATGACGGTCTGACCCCCAGAACCGTCGCATGGTGATGCCACCAGTGGAGGGTCATTTATGACCAAAAGTGATGTCGAAGCATGGAACTTCTTTGAAACCTTGTGTGAAAATTCCCAGCAATGGGACTATTCAAATAGAGATGACAGAAGTTCCCAACCACAAAAGAGAGGTGGTATATATGAGATAGGAGTCACGCCAGATCTCCATGCCAAGATTGATGGCCTGACAAAGAAGGTTGATGCTCTGATGTTGCATAATGGACCTCCACAAACAACTCAAGCCGAGGCTTGTGCCATATGCTTTAATCCTGCCCATCCTATGCAGTCTTGTCCATCTAGTGCAGCATCCCCAGAACTTCTCTCTGAACAAGTACATGCTATGAATACTTTTCAAAAACCTGGGAATGATCCTTACTCGAACACATACAACCCAGGGTGGGCTAGACATCCAAATTTTTCTTGGGCAAAAGGACCACAACAAGGAGGACCATCTGAAAATCCTCCTATGCAACCTCAGCAGTTTCCGCAATATCAACAACTGCCTGCACAATCAAGAAAACCATCTCTTGAGGATACACTCCATCTTTTTATGCAGAGTTCTCTCCAATTCCAAAAAGACACCCAACAAACCTTACTAGCCAACCAGCAAAGCTTACATGCAAATGCGCAATCTATTGCCAAACTGGAAGTACAAATGGGTCAACTAGCTGCCACATTGAGTGAGAGAGAGAAGGGCAAGTTCCCTAGCCAACCTGAGGCTAATCCAAAGGGACAGTATGAGATTGGCTCTAATTCCAACCAAGGGCAATATCATGAGCAAGCCAAATCGATCACTACCCTTAGGTCAGGCAAACAGATTGACAACAGAATAGAGATGCCTAGGGATGAATCAAATTCTAAAACAGAAGATCAAGATGAAGCAGAGAGTCACACCAATGCATCCAAAGTCCAAAAGTTCTCTGACTCTCCAAGAGACACTAATGTGCCACCCTATGTGCCCAAAGCACCCTTTCCTCAACGTTTGGCACCAATAAAGAAAAGAAACAACTTTGATGAAATCTTGGATGTGTTTAAAAAAGTGCAAGTCAACATCCCGTTGCTTGACGCTATCAAGCAAGTCCCGCCTTACGCTAAGTTTCTTAAAGATTTATGCACTCAAAAGCGTAAGCAGAATGTTCATAAGAAAGTCTTCCTTGCAGAGCAGCTTAGCTCCATGATTCAACATAAAACCCCTCCTAAATTTAGGGATCCAGGAGCTCCCACCATTTCTTGCGGCATAGGAGATCATAAGATCGGGAAGGCATTGCTTGATTTAGGGGCGAGCGTCAATTTGTTACCATATTCGGTTTATGAGCAGCTAGGACTTGGTGAGTTGAAACCGACTAAAATAACATTACAACTAGCTGATAGATCTGTCAAGGTGCCCCGGGGTGTTATTGAAGATGTGTTAATCCAGGTTGATAAATTTTATTTTCCAGTGGATTTCATAGTTATAGATACTCAGCCTGTCCGAAATCCGACTAGTCAGATTCCGGTCATCTTGGGTCGTCATTTTTGCCACATCTAATGCTATTATAAATTGCCGAAATGGAGTTATGAAATTGTCCTTTGGTAACATGAATATTAAACTCAATGTCTTTGATGCAGGACAACAATCTGCAGATTTGGATGACATATCTGAAGTGGATATGATCGAGAGTCTAGTGCAGGACTCCTTCCGTAAATCTTTTGAAGATCCACTTGAGACCTGCTTAGCACAATATGGCACGGATTTTGACATAGATAGTCCCATCCACGAAGTCAATGCACTGCTTGTTGAGGGTCAAATATTGCATATTGGACCCTAGTTAACTCTTGAAATTACGAACAAGATACTATTTAACGACCTATTTTAATCCTGTTTGTAATGCAAGGCGAATTGTCGAGCGTGGATTAAAAATAATGATAAAAGAGTGAATTTGTTGCTCAGAATTCATTAAAGTATGGGACGGACTCCATGGGACCAAGATCGACGAATTTACTCGCCAGAGACCCGCGAAAATCAAGAAATTGAAGCTCAAGTGGACCGAAATTGGTCTAGAATACAAGATCACAGGTTTTTCACCATCCGTTTGGCTCAAAATTCTATACAGGGTGTGAGGACTCTAAATGAACCGTACACGTTGAAATTCATCCGTCGGCTCATCGCGGAAGCAGCCCAACGGACAGATCAGCCCACGAATCCCTGATTTGGGGCCCACATGAGATCTGGATATGCTTCAAATTTGGTTTCAACACCTTATAGGAGGTGACACAACATATGGACGAAGCGGATTTCTCAGAAACATTGCAATGGACTCTACCTGAGCAGCGTGTGCACAATACAATAGTGCACTGGCCGTGCACGTAGTCAAAGTCGGGTCAAACCGAATTTGACCCGCAACTTCAGCTAAAACGGATGTTTCCGTTTTCTGCTGCGTGAAAACGTGAAACAGGGCGTTGGGGATGCAATGCAGTGGGTCATCATCATGGTCCACACGGCTGATCCAAGCCATCCAATGCACTCAGGAGGATAATTCGACCACACCTGAGAAGATCTCAGCCTAAGACACATCAGAATCTGCTCTCTTACTCGCTGAAGGGCCGAATCACCTCCAAACGATAGATCCGGTGGGCCGCATCAAGAGACAGTCGAAACCATCCCTTCCTGGACGGTTTTTTGCCAGAAATACAATGGACGGAGTGGATTTTTCCATCACCGACAATCTTGGGCCCACCGACCATCACAGCGCAACGCCAGGATCTTTGTTTCGCAACAGCGAGTTGCGGACGAAGCTTGATGGGCCACAATCATCATTCCATTCACTGATCCAAGCTGTTCATCGAGACAAGGAGGTGAAACCGATCACCCCCTGACCTATTTCTCAAATTTCCTTAGATAATACATGAATACGAAGGCTTCAACGCCTAATGGATGGCGGAGCAGAGAGATCGGTGGGTCACACCAAAACTTGTCCAAAACCAGTCATATCTGAACGGTTTTTCATTGTGCATTTAATGGACGTTATGGATTACTCAACCAATATTTCTCATGGGCCCCACCAGCACCACAGCGTAAAAGATTACGCAGGCCCTGTTACAGGTCGTCCGAGACCCTGACGCTGCGGGACCTTTTTGAAAGCGGAGAGGATCGGTCCGACGATCTTGATGGTTCAAAATCTTACCCTGGGCCAACCGATTAGAGCTATGGAGCCTGAATGGCTCGGATCTTGCGTTTGGACCCTATTTAGCCAGAAATTCCAATCTACTGCGTTGCCGGTTGCTGCGAAAGGTGTTGCGACACCTGCTGGTTGCGTAAAGGGAATTGGTTCTCCGACTTCAGGAAGGACACACAGCAACCGTCCGTTTGGGCCTCCTCCATATAAATGTGAAGAAAGAGAGAGAAGGGGGGAATCATCCACCATCTGGGGCAGCAACAGGAGAGCTTGGAGGTTGGCTGGGAACACACCGGGAGCAGAGAGTGGGAGCTTGAGGCAGGTGCTGGGCTGGACGTGAAGAGCAGAAAAGAGTAGAATTTCTTTTCTTTTTCTTTTTTTGTTCTGTTTTTTCTATGAACCCTAATGGCATTAGTTTAACCATGTTGGGCTAAACCCCTTAGCTAGGGCTAAGGGGTGAAGCTTGTAGTGGGATGGGAGATTAAATTTTATGTTTTTAACTTGGTTTTTATTATGAATTTGACTTTGATATTTGTTTTATTATGGGAATGCTTTCAGTCTTTAATGGTCTGTTGTAACTAAAATTAAATGGGTCTGCGATGGCTTTGAGCATATTCTTCTCCTTTTATGTTTTATGACGTCAGGAAGCCCTGTTGTTCACCATCGTCTCCTGGGCATGGTTGGATGTCGGTACCCTTCCTAACCTTCATGACATGATTGATTGGTTGGTAATTAGTTTAATTCTGTTGTTTACTTGTCTCCTGGGCATAGTTTGGTGATGGAATCCATTCTAATTCATATACCTCTCATCTCTTGAAAACTATATCAACATCAATTCATTAATTTCCATGATTTGTGATACATGCATAAGATCTCCCTGATCTCTACAAGTGGATCCTCTGAATCCCTAGTTTTCCCTTCCTCTGAATTTCTTAAGTTTTAGATTTTTATTTCACAATTATTTCTCAATTGTTATTTGATTTAGAATCATCTAGTCTAGTTCTAGTTCTAGTTAGTTTCAGACTACGTACAGGTTTCAGTCCCTGTGGATTCGACCTCGGTCTTACCGAGTTTATTACTACATCACAACCCTATACTTGGGGAGTGAACAAGTTTTTGGCGCCGTTGCCGGGGATTGACGGCTACGTAATTTGAAATTAATTAGTCTTAGAATTAAGGGTAAGGATTTTCTAACTTTCTAACTTCTATTTCCTTAGGTTTTGTTCTCTTTAGAAACTAACTTCTTGTCTTGTTTTGTAGACTTTTGATAGACTTCTAAATTGGTAACATTCTTTCTAATTTTTTCCTTTCTATTTTAGTAGGATTTGTCTTCCTTTTTAGGAAGTTTCTAATTCTAAGTTTTCTAGAATCTAACCTTATTTCCTATATTTTTAGAAAATTTTCTATTTTTAGATTTTCTATTTAAAACTAACCCTCTTGTTTTGTAGGTTTTCTAACTCAGTAAGCTCTTTCTGACTTCTACTTTCTATCTCTTTCATTATTCACTTACTTTCTAGTTTAGAATTTTCCTAAATTATTTAGAGATTCCTACTTTCCTTTTTAGGATTTCTCTTTTGTATTCTTCTTAGAAATTTTCTACTCTTAGGCCTATCATCTTTAGAAACTAACTTGTTTCGTTTTATTTTACAGGTTTTAACTTAGGGACTTCAATTTGGTAACTTCCTTCCAACCCTCTCTTTCTTTCTAGATTTTTATTTTCTTTCTTAGGATTAGAATTTGATTGAGGGCTGTGAGTGTTTCATGCCCAAGTGGGCCCGTGGCGACACTCGACGTCTCTTGACTGAAGGAGGATTAGTTGAGGGGTTGACTATCCATCGCAGGACTAGACACCGCTCGAATTCCCCTGAGTTAATTGAGGTTATGGCTGCAAATCAACCTCAAGCACTACCTCACCACAGGGATGAGGAAACACATGATGAGAATGAGGTGCATCAAGCACCCCCGCCTCGTACTTTACGAGATTATCTACAACTGGCGGGGGTGAGTACGCCCTCATGTATGATTTTTCCTGAAAACACAGGACAGATGGACATCAAGCCAGGAGTTATCCAACTCCTTCCTAAATTCCATGGGCTTGAATCTGAAAGCCCATACTTACATTTGAAAGAGTTCGATGAGATTATAGCCACCTTATACTTTCCCAATGTATCCGAGGATACAATCAGGCTGAAACTCTTTCCTTTTTCCTTGAAAGAGAAGGCTAAGACGTGGTTACATTCACTGCGTCCTAGATCCATTGGCACATGGAATGATTTGCAGAGGGAATTCATAAAGAAAATTTTCCCACACCATAAAACAATTACCCTCAGAAAAGCAATCATGAACTTCGCCCAAAAGAAGATGAAACATTCTACCAATGTTGGGAAAGGTTCAAGGATCTTGTCAGTTCATGCCCACAACACGGTTTTGAAATGTGGCGCATTACAAATTTTTTCTATGATGGACTGACATCTTCCATGCGCCAACTAGTCGAGACAATGTGTAATGGAGAATTCATGAATAAAGAGGTCGATGAGGTATGGGATTATCTCGATAGACTTGCCGAAAATGCACAATCTTGGGACCATTACCCAAAATCAAATACCACGTCTAGGCCAACTCAATCTAAGGAGAAAGGTGGAGTATATCTCCTGAAAGAGAGATGATGATGTAAATTTTAAAGTGACTAATCTCATACGAAGAGTCGAGGCCATGGAAGGAAAGAAGGATAAGGTCAATGAAATTGTTTGCGGCATCTGTGATTGCAACATTCACACAACTGAAAACTGTCCTACAATATCTGCCTTTCGAGGAGTGTTGAATGAACAAGCCAATGCCGTAAACAACTATCAAAGACCTTTTACTGGACCTAACTCCAACACGTACAATCCTGGTTGGAAAACTCATCCAAACTTTAGTTGGAGAAATGGGCAAACGGCTACCCCCCAAGGTTTTCTCAATCAAAATCCAAATCAAGGGAAACCTCAAGAAGAACCGGTTCAAAATTCCATACAAGAGCTGACTCAGGCGATGCGAGGACTTACATTTATGCAAAAGATAGATTCTCGTATGACGGTTATAGAAAAGGGGATGCTTCCTGCACAACCGCTCCCCAATCCTAAACCGCAGTACGAGATAAATGATCCCAGCTCCTCAAATCAAATGGGGCACGCTAAATCCATCACCACTCTTAGGAGTGGGAAGATCATTGATAAAACCCTTCCGGTTAGGCCTGAAAAGCCTCAAGAACCAGAAGAGGACAATAAAGATGGATCTAGCGATACCCCACAAAAATTAGAACCGGAACTTCTAGAGAAGCCAGTTGCTCCGTTCCCCCAACGGTTGGTTGCACCAAAACGTCTTTCTAACTCTCAGGATATTCTGGAGGTGTTGAAACAAGTGAAAGTCAACATTCCTCTGCTTGATGTCGTAAAACAGATTCCTTCATATGCAAAATTTCTGAAAGACCTATGTACGACCAAAAGACGGCAGAGTATTCAAA
The DNA here is from genome assembly GCA_021015155.1 of Magnolia officinalis. NCBI lineage: Eukaryota > Viridiplantae > Streptophyta > Magnoliopsida > Magnoliales > Magnoliaceae > Magnolia > Magnolia officinalis. The sequence goes on from JAJHSJ010000011.1 coordinate 59,718,948, forward strand.
AGAAGATTTTTTTAACTAAGAAAGTGAGTGCCATCCTGAAGCAAGACGTGCCACAGAAATTCAAGGATCCCGGTAGCCCAACCATATCATGTGTAATCGGGAACCATCGAATTGATCACGCACTTCTTGACTTAGGAGCGAGCGTCAATCTGATTCCCTACTCGGTATACAAACAGTTAGGTTTGGGTGAGTTAAAACCCACTCTAACCACACTACAACTCGCCGATCGCTCTGTTCGTGTACCAAGAGGGATTATTGAGGATGTTTTGGTCCAAGTCGATAGATTTTACTACCCTGTAGATTTTATCATCTTGGACACCGAACCCATCAATAACATAAGCACTCAGATTCCCGTCATTCTTGGTCGCCCATTCCTTGCTACGTCAAATGCAATTATCAATTGCAGGAATGGTGTCATGACTATGTCTTTTGGAAATTTGACATTGGAGTCAAACATCTTTTTCAATAACGGCAACAACTCAGAGGATGATGACGATATCCACGACATTAACATGATTGACTCTTTCGTGGAAGATACGACACCTCTGACCTTATCCTCCGACCCTCTCGAGACGTGCCTGGCCCACTCCCATGAGTTTGATGATGATATGATTAGGGAGACGTGTGCCTTGCTGGATACTGCACCGGTACTTGAAGTTAACCGGTGGAGGCCACAATTTGAAGAATTACCACAAACTGATGTAGTGCCTCTACCGTCTAACCTCAAGGCACCGAAGCTTGACCTAAAACCTTTGCCCTCTGATTTGAAATATGCTTATTTAGGTCAAGATGAGACATACCCGGTGGTGATCTCTGCCCACCTGGAGAAAGAACAGGAGAGTATGCTCATAGCTACTCTCATTCAGCATAAGGGAGCCCTTGGATGGACGATCGCGGACCTCAAGGGAATCGACCCCTCGATTTGTACTCACCGCATATATCTTGAGGATAATGCGAAGACCGCTCGGCAACCACAGCGTAGACTAAATCCAAACATGAAGGAAGTGGTTAAGGCCGAGGTTCTCAAACTATTGGATGTGGGTATCATATACCCTATATCTGATAGTCAGTGGGTGAGTCCAACTCAGGTGGTTCCTAAGAAGTCCGGAATCACCATCGTAGCCAATGCTAATAATGAACTCGTGCCGACTAGAGTCACTACTGGTTGGAGAATGTGCATTGACTACAGGAAATTGAATACCGTCACGAGAGGAAAGACCACTTTCCTTTACCATTCATTGATCAGATCCTGGAAAGGTTAGCCGGTCATTCCTATTACAGTTTCCTTGACGGGTATTCGGGCTATAACCAAATTGAAATCGCCCCTGAGGACCAGGAAAAGACCACATTTACTTGCCCCTATGGCACCTTTGCTTACAGAAGGATGCCATTCGGGTTATGTAATGCCCCTGCCACCTTTCAGCGATGTATGCTGAGTATCTTTTCTGACATGGTGGGGAAATATCTAGAGGTCTTTATGGACGATTTCTCGGTTTTCGGTTCATCATTTCAGCGAGTGCTTAGAGAATCTCAAATGTGTGCTGAAAAGATGTGAAGAAAAGAATCTGGTACTTAATTGGGAGAAGTGTCATTTCATGGTTCATAAGGGAATTGTCCTTGGACATATCATCTCGTCCAAGGGAATTGAGGTAGATAAGGCAAAAATCGATCTTATCTCTAACCTACCTCCACCCAAGAACATCAGGGACGTGCGATCCTTCTTAGGACACGCAGGATTTTACAGGCGATTCATAAAGGACTTTAGTCTCCTCTCTCGTCCTTTATGTAATCTTCTTCAAAAGGATGCTCCATACGAGTGGACTGAGCAGTGCCAGGAAGCTTTCACTAAGCTTAAGGGCACGTTAACCACTGCACCCATCATGCAGCCACCCGACTGGAGCCTTCCTTTTGAGCTTATGTGCGACGCTTCTGATTATGCTCTTGGAGCGGTTCTAGGCCAGAGAAAAGATAAGAGGCCATACGTCATACATTACGCAAGTAGGACCTTAAATCCTGCCCAAGTGAACTACTCGACTACGGAAAAAGAACTCTTAGCCGTAGTGTTCGCTTTGGACAAATTTAGGTCCTATTTGATTGGATCCAAGATCATTATCTATACAGATCATGCGGCACTTAATATCTTCTTTCTAAGAATGATTCTAAGCCCCGCCTGATACGATGGATCCTTCTACTCCAAGAATTTGATTAGAAATTAAAGATAAAAAAGGAGTAGAGAACGTAGTGGCCGATCACCTTTCTCGCCTTAATACCTCTGATTCCCTTGAGGCGACCCATATCAACGACATGTTCCCTGATGAACAACTGTTCAGAGTCTCCCACTCACCTTGGTTCGCTGATATTGCTAATTATCTTGCTACAGGTTCCATACCGACACAGTGGACTGCGCAAGATAAGAAGAAATTCTTCACCGAGGTGCGCAACTTTTTCTGGGATGATCCATATCTGTTTAAATATTGCCCAGACCAGATCTTAAGGAGATGTGTACAGACGATGAGCATCAGAGTGTCATCTCCTTTTGTCACTCACAGGCCTGTGGTGGTCACTTTTCTGCAAAAAAGACCACGGCCAAGATACTGCAGTGTGGCTTCTATTGGCCCACTATGTTCAGGGACACTCATGAGTTTTGCAAAGCTTGTGAGCGTTGTCAGAAATTGGGAGCATTATCCCGTCGAAATATGATGCCCTTGAATCCCATTCTTATCATAGAGGCATTTGATTGCTGGGGCATCGATTTCATGGGACCATTCCCCCAATCTTTCGGAAATTTATATATTTTGCTTGCCGTAGACTATGTCACTAAATGGGTCGAAGCGATTCCGTGTCGAACTAATGACCATCGCACGGTCATTAAATTCTTAAAAGAAAACATTTTTTTTCCGATTCGGAACGCCTCGAGCCATCATTAGTGATGGGGGCTCACACTTTTGTAATAGGCCATTCGAGAGTTTAATGAAGAAATACAGTATCTCTCATAAGGTGAGCACCCCATACCACCCACAGACAAGTGGGCAAGCTGAGATTTCTAATAGGGAGATCAAACATATTTTGGAGAAAACGGTTAACCCTGATCGTAAGGATTGGTCAATCCGATTGACCGATGCCTTGTGGGCTTACCGTACTACTTTTAAAACACCGATTGGAATGTCTCCCTTTAGACTCGTCTATGGGAAGGCTTGCCACTTGCCTGTGGAGTTGGAACATAGAGCCTACTGGGCGATCAAAAATCTGAATTTCAATCTGAACAACGCTGGCTCGCTACGCAAACTTCAATTAAATGAACTTGAAGAAATCCGGAACGACGCGTATGAGAACTCGAGAATTTACAAGGACAGGATGAAGGCGTTTCATGACCAACATATTCTACGGAAATCATTCACGCAAGGTCAGAAAGTCCTTTTGTATAATTCTCGATTACATCTCTTTCCGGGTAAGCTTCGATCTCGTTGGACCGGCCCTTACATTGTTGTTACTGCATATCCTCATGGGGCCGTCGAGATAAGAGATCCCGACAATGGCAAGGAATTTAAAGTAAATGGACATCGCTTAAAGCCATTTGTCGAGAAATTTGATTCAGAAGACATGTCCATGCCTCTGACTGATCCTGTTTACCAGGAATGATCTCCTAGTCTAATGGAGGTATAGGTAGGTTTATCGCTTTCATAGGACTAGGGTATTTATTGTATTTGTCTGGCTGAAGACGGTAAACTTAGCGCTCCTGGGAGGCAGCCCAGCTTTTCATTCCATTTTCCTAGATCAATGTTTGTGGGTAACATTACTGCAAACCCTCACGAGACTACAACTCGTCCACTAGGGGCAACCTAGGGGTTTAAAGGCTTGTTGCATACGCTAAATGCAATCGAGAGCACCTGCGAAAGTGGTATAGGTAGGATTTTTATTTTTGTTTTACTTTCGATTGGTTTTACTCTTGTGCTGACCCGCTTTCATGTTGAGATCTCTATGGAAAAGTCTCTCTCGACTCGTTACCCAGGTACTATCATCCCATCACTTCTCATGTACTTTCGTTGTCCCATGTGCATTGCATGTTTACATCTTTTACATTGAGGACAATGTAGATTTTAGGTTGGGGGTGGGAGATTAAGTAACCTAATCAGTGTTTTCTTGGTCTTGAGCAAGAATTGTGAAAATTTTTAAAAATTTTTCTGGACTTTCTAGTGAATTCGAAGTGATTTTGACGGATATCATGGATTTAGAATTTCAAGATACGTGATGTTGGAAATTTATGACTCTTGGATTCAGTAGTTGTTAGATTTCGCAATTAAGTTGAATTGTTAATCCACGATTAGAAGTTGTAAACGTTGATTGATTCATGATTTCACATGCCACATCTCGCTTACACATTGAGGGTTCAGTTCAATATTGAAAGATTGACCTGGTAATCACTAAGCATGAAAGAACCAGCCTGAAAATTAAAAGGATGGGCGAATAATCCTCACCATAGGTTTGCTCCCTATAGGTGGGGATGTGATTCCCCTCCATGGACAATATGTGAAAAGGGTTAGGGGTACGGTCTTCACCATAGGTTTGCTCCCTATAGGTGAGGATGTGATTTTCCTCCATGGCGTTACTAAAAAAAAAAAAAAAAAAAAAAAAACGAACAACTGGAAGAAGGAAAAGCAGAATTGTAAGACATGTTCTAATTTAGGTTTTGGTTGTCCTGATTGCTCTTGTGGTTATCAATGTTATCATAAAAAAAAAATGAATTGAATCTTAATGATGACAAGTTAAGATTACACTATACACCCATGGAACTCAATGTTTAGAATTAGCCTAATTAATGGATTAATATTTTTAACTTGACTATGAAGTTTACCTTACACTTGAGCTCAAGAGAAATTAATGCTCAACATTCATGAATCTTAAAATTCTAGCATCTGGTTTATTTCATTCAAAAATCACTAGAGTTCATAGAAATTATCCTATAACTCTCAATTTATTTTTCGCATACTTTGCTCGGGACTAGCAAAATGCTGGTTGGGGGTTGTGTTGAGGGTCAAATATTGCATATTGGACCCTAGTTAACTCTTGAAATTACGAACAAGATACTATTTAACGACCTATTTTAATCCTGTTTGTAATGCAAGGCGAATTATCGAGCGTGGATTAAAAATAATGATAAAAGAGTGAATTTGTTGCTCAGAATTCATCAAAGTATGGGACGGACTCCATGGGACCAAGATCGACGAATTTACTCGCCAGAGACCCGCGAAAATCAAGAAATTAAAGCTCAAGTGGACCGAAATTGGTCCAGAATACAAGATCACAGGTTTTTCACCATCCGTTTGGCTCAAAATTCTATACAGGGTGTGAGGACTCTAAATGAACCGTACACGTTGAAATTCATCCGTCGGATCATCGCGGAAGCAGCCCAACGGACAGATCAGCCCACGAATCCCTGATTTGGGGCCCACATGAGATCTGGATATGCTTCAAATTTGGTTTCAACACCTTATAGGAGGTGACACAACATATGGACGGAGCGGATTTCTCAGAAACATTGCAATGGACTCTACCTGAGCAGCGTGTGCACAATACACTAGTGCACTGGCCGTGCACTGTAGTCAAAGTCGGGTTAAACCGAATTTGACCCGCAACTTCAGCCAAAACGGATGTTTCCGTTTTCTGCTGCGTGAAAACGTGAAACAGGGCGTTGGGGATGCAATGCAGTGGGCCATCATCATGGTCCACACGGCTGATCCAAGCCATCCAATGCACTCAGGAGGATAATTCGACCACACCTGAGAAGATCTCGGCCTAAGACACATCAGAATCTGCTCTCTTACTCGCTGAAGGGCCGAATCACCTCCAAACGATAGATCTGGTGGGCCGCATCAAGAGACAGTCGAAACCATCCCTTCCTGGACGGTTTTTTGCCAGAAATACAATGGACGGAGTGGATTTTTCCATCACCGACAATCTTGGGCCCACCGACCATCACAGCGCAACGCCGGGATCTTTGTTTCGCAACAGCGAGTTGCGGACGAAGCTTGATGGGCCACAATCATCATTCCATTCACTGATCCAAGCTGTTCATCGAGACAAGGAGGTGAAACCGATCACCCCCTGACCTATTTCTCAAATTTCCTTGGATAATACATGAATACGAAGGCTTCAACGCCTAATGGATGGCGGAGCAGAGAGATCGGTGGGTCACACCAAAACTTGTCCAAAACCAGTCATATCTGAACGGTTTTTCATTGTGCATTTAATGGACGTTATGGATTACTCAACCAATATTTCTCATGGGCCCCACCAGCACCACAGCGTAAAAGATTACGCAGGCCCTGTTACAGGTCGTCCGAGACCCTGACGCTGCGGGACCTTTTTGAAAGCACGGAGAGGATCGGTCCGACGATCTTGATGGTTCAAAATCTTACCCTGGGCCAACCGATTAGAGCTATGGAGCCTGAATGGCTCGGATCTTGCGTTTGGACCCTATTTAGCCAGAAATTCCAATCTACTGCGTTGCCGGTTGCTGCGAAAGGTGTTGCGACACCTGCTGGTTGCGTAAAGGGAATTAGTTCTCCGACTTCAGGAAGGACACACAGCAACCGTCCGTTTGGGCCTCCTCCATATAAATGTGAAGAAAGAGAGAGAAGGGGGGAATCATCCACCATCTGGGGCAGCAACAGGAGAGCTTGGAGGTTGGCTGGGAACACCGGGAGCAGAGAGATGGGAGCTTGAGGCAGGTGCTGGGCTGGACGTGAAGAGCAGAAAAGAGTAGAATTTCTTTTCTTTTTCTTTTTTCTGTTCTGTTTTCTATGAACCCTAATGGCATTTAGTTTAACCATGTTGGGCTAAACCCCTTAGCTAGGGCTAAGGGGTGAAGCTTGTAGTGGGATGGGAGATTAAATTTTATGTTTTTAACTTGGTTTTTATTATGAATTTGACTTTGATATTTGTTTTATTATGGGAATGCTTTCAGTCTTTAATGGTCTGTTGTAACTAAAATTATAATGGGTCTGCGATGGCTTTGAGCATATTCTTCTCCTTTTATGTTTTATGACGTCAGGAAGCCCTGTTGTTCACCATCGTCTCCTGGGCATGGTTGGATGTCGGTACCCTTCCTAACCTTCATGACATGATTGATTGGTTGGTAATTAGTTTAATTCTGTTGTTTACTTTGTCTCTTGGGCATAGTTTGGTGATGGAATCCATTCTAATTCATATACCTCTCATCTCTTGAAAACTATATCAACATCAATTCATTTAATTTCCATGATTTGTGATACATGCATAAGATCTCCCTGATCTCTACAAGTGGATCCTCTGAATCCCTAGTTTCCCTTCCTCTGAATTTCTTAAAGTTTTAGATTTATTATTTCACAATTATTTCTCAATTGTTATTTGATTTAGAATTCATCTTAGTCTAGTTCTAGTTCTAGTTAGTTTCAGACTACGTACAGGTTTCAGTCCCTGTGGATTCGACCTCGGTCTTACCGAGTTTATTACTACATCACAACCCTATACTTGGGGAGTGAACACTGCTCAACTCTACTCCTATATTGGAGACTGAAAAATGGAGAGCAAAAGTGGAACCTCTTCATCCCTCTGAGACTCTTCCTGACAGCACAGTTTTTTACTCTGAGAAGACAAAGGCGAGCAGGCTGCTTAATGTTCTTAGAGCATATAAGGCAGCAATTGAACGAAAGATAGCAGAAATACAGGGAGTATGCCCCACTGTATGCATGGATCATGTTGTGGAAATGTCGCGTGAAATGCAAAGGAAGCGTGATCATAACATGGAAGAAGTCGTTCGAGCAGAAGTCCTTAAATTATTTGACGACAGTATCAGTTACCTCATTTCAGATAGCACAGTTCATGGGAACTCACATCACTTGTCTGGGATTGGTTAATCAAGGTGTTGAGGTAATTTCTTTGGCGGATCCTGGTTATAAAGATTAGTTCATTCATGGCCCGTTCTTGTCAGGCTGAAGACGTTAAACTTAGCGCTCCTGGGAGGCAACCTAGCGTTTCATTTTATTTCTTTTTCCTTGTTAGTTAGTTCAATGTTTGTGGGTAACATTACTGCAAACCCTCACGAGACTACAACTCGTCCACTAGGGGTAACCTAGGGGTTTAAAGGCTTGTTGCATACGCTAAATGCAATCGAGAGCACCTGCGAAAGTGGTATAGGTAGGATTTTCTTTTTAGGATTTTATTTTTGCTATTTTTTGTTTTATTTTTGTTGATATCTCTCTTGTGCTGACCTGCTTTTACGTTGATATTTTTGAGAAAGCTTCTTGATTCTCCATCCAGGTACTATCTTTCCCTCACTCCTCTTTTCTTTTCGTTGTCTCATGTGCATTGCATGTTTATTTCTTTTACATTGAGGACAATATAGATTTTAGGTTGGAGGTGGGAGATTAGGTTACCTAATCAGTATTTTCTTGGTCTTGAGCCAAATTGTGAAAAATTTTAAAAAAAAATTTCTGGAATTTCTGTTGAATTCAAAGTGATTTTGAGGGATAGTTGTGATTTTGAATTTACAAGATACAGAATGTGAGTAATTTATGACTCTTGGATTCAGTTGTCTGGCAGATTTCACAGTTAAGATTGAATTGTTAATCCATGATTAGAAGTTGTAAACATTGATTGAGCCAGGATTGCACATATTAGATCTCACTTACACATTAAGTTTTCAGTTCGATATTGAATGATTAACTTGGTAATCACTAAGCATGAAAGGAACCAGCTTGAAAAACAAAATTTTAACATCAGTTTATAAAAAAGAATTGAAAGGGTTGGGCGATCGAATTTCACCATGGTTTGCTCCCTATAGGTGTATATTCGATCCCCCATGGTTGATATTCAGAAAAAGTTAGGCAATAAGTTTTCACCATAGGTTTGCTCCCTATAGGTGAGGATTTGATTCCCCTCTTTGGCGTTACTATTTATAAAGAAAATCAAAGGATGGTAGAATGAAAAGTTAATCTGTAAGGCAAGTGTTGGTCTTAGTTTTGGTTGTCATAATTTTGTTGTTATCATGAAATTGACAATTGGATCTCTTAATGATTGTAAGCTGAGATTACACTATACACTCATGGAACTCAATGTTTAGAATGTTCTAATTAATGGATTAATACTTTGAACTTGATTGTGAAGTTTACTGCAAGCATGATTCCAGGAAAAAATTCTGCTCACCATTCATAAATCTTAGAATTCTCACATCTCAACTATTTGTTCACGAGTCACTCAGGTTTACAGGAAACGTCGTGTATTTCTGAAATTATTTTTCGCATGTTTTACTCGGGACTAGCAAAATGCTGGTTGAGGGTTGTGATGAGGGTCGAATATTGCATATCAGACCCCAATTATTGCATGATTTTACTTATATGATAATGCTTAACGGAGTATTTTAATTATATTTCTGTTGCAGGATGAAATCAGGAGCGTTGATGGAAAAAGGATATTAAAAGCATGGAATTGACGTTCCGAAGACACCAGAGCAAGGAACGGACTTCAGAGGACCAATATTGGAGGATGTTCACGCCAGAGTTCTGAGGAAATTAGGCCGTTTACGTTAAAGAGGCCCGAAAGTCAGCCAGAACGCAAGATTGCAGAGTTCCCACCATCTGATTTGCTCCAAATTTCATACGTCGCCTGAGGAACACAAATGAACCGTACACGTCAAATTTCAGCTCCTGGATTCCTACAAAGTTGGGCCAACAGACAAATCAGCCCATAGATCAGTGAATTGGGGCTCACCTGTAATCTGAGCAGGCTTCAATTTTAGTCCTAACTGCTAAAATAATATAAGAGAAGATATGGAAGGAACGGATTTCTCACCAGCAGGGCAGTGGACTCTACCTTGTGTGGGGTGTGTATAGTATGCATGTGCACTAGCAGTACACCGAGCCGACGAGTTTTAAATAAAAACGGAATCTCGTTCCAGCGCTGCAGAAGGCTCAAACAGAGCCTGCGGTCGTCCTTTGTGGGCCACTACCACACTTCAAGGGTCTGATCGGAACCGTCCATCAGACTTAAAAGGGCCCACTTATCATGGCCTAGGTGTCGGAATTTTCGAGAAGAAGCACGTATTCGATTTCAACCGTTCAAACGCCAGACAAACGGTCGGGTGAGGAAACTATGGGCCATCACTATTTTGATCCAAAACCGATCAAGTCTGAGTAGTTTTTCGAGGTTCATTCAATGGACGGAACGGATTTATCAGACGTCGAAGGAAGTGGACCCCACCGTCAGAACAGCGGAAGAGTTACGCGGCCCTGTTACGCAGTCCGGGAAAATTGAACGTTGCGGATCGGTTGCGGCCCACCTTCACTGATCATTTCAATGATCCGTACCGTCCATTGTGTAGGCAGTTGAAAATCGTCTGTAGGGACGTTTTTCCTTGGCAAAGATAACGCACCTACGTGCGAAAATCGGGACCTAATGCAAGTCAGCTAGCATGCTGCGTAACCGACTGCGTTATGATATTTCGTGCGGAAGTTTTCCACTGCCAGTTGGCTGCGTAAAGGAATCCGACAACGGAAGTGTTACAGGACTTTCCGAAACTGGCTCCTAGGCTTCTATAAGAGAGAGAGAGAGTACGGGAGAGAGAGAGAGGATGGATTCACGGATAGCTGGGAGTAGATCTACAGCCTAGGGGATCTTTGGGAGGAGACACGCAGGCCAGAGCTTGGAAAGAGAAGAGAGAAGAAAGAGGAACGAAGAAGAGAGATAAGGGAGATGTTTTTAATGTTTTTATCTTATATTTCCTTTTTCTTAATTAACTTTATGGATAGATAATCTCTCAGCTAGGGCTGAGATGAAGCCCCTAATTTGATTATCTCTTTTATTAGTTGAATTTACTTTAACTTAATTGATTTGTTTCTTTCTCTAAGTGGGTTTGATTGGTTTGAATTTTGTACTTCTCCATCTATGAACTTGACCAAAGTATATATATGGATGTTGTTTGGATGCTTATTCTAGGTGCTTGTGTCTTTTATGAACAAGTTTCTTATAGAGGAAGAAACATGGTGCTTTAATTAACTGTACATCCCATGTGCGCGACCAAGGACATGGGATATGTTATTCATGGCATTGCTTAAAGGAATTAGACATTCTGTATGCCCGATTAAGGACACAGATTGTGCTTTCTCTATATAAGTGGTATTAATCTAGATTAAGGTGAATCAACAGACAAAACAAGGGTTAGGATAATTAGGGGTGGATTCGAAAGTCCTAGTGCTCTTTCTCTAATTGAATTTTCTTCCCTGTTCTTAATTATTTTTTCTAGAATTGTGCTTAGTAATTCACTCCATTATTTGTTGGATTAGTTAAGGAGAATCACAGATTTGAATTGTGACGACCAGTCCTCGTGGGAACGATCTCGTAATACGTATCATATCTACATCTGATTCATATACTTGCGAGTTTAAAAATCATTTAAATCATGTTGGTTTAAATAAAACATCATGGGCCTTGGAAAGTTTTAATGGTGAATGTTGATGACAAAATCTAGATCACCCTCCACTCCTGGCGATGCTCCTCGGATTGACCCTAGTCCTGCACAAAGGGTGAGCAAAAGAGACTCTGGCTAAGCCGAGGGACCCTCCGATGCCTAAGTCAGGTCAAGGGAATCGGGGTCTAGGTTGAAAAGTAGAGGGAGAAAGAGTGTCGGATATTGCGTACCTGTAGCAATGGGGTCTCACTGTATTTATACCTGACTGTTGGACGGTCTAGGTCCGTTAATCTCGACACGATTCACTCAATTAGGAGGATTTTTGAATTGTGGAGATATCATGCGTAATACGGGGGTCGTGCAGCGTATCAATGGGCGAAGCTGGCAGGCACGTCCGCTTAAGGCAGTTTCCAAGTTTAGCATCCGAAGTGTTCCGCCCTGGTCTCAGCTCGGGACGCCTCATCTTCGGATGAAGATGAGGATGACGACGAGGATGAGCCTCTGGCTTAGATGTCTTCCTTCATATGAAGATGAGGACAAGGACGAGCCTATCCTTATTCACACGAGGATGAGCCCTCAGCTCGGAGGTCATTCCCTCGGCTCGGATATCCGGACCTTGGGCTCGGGCGTTCGGATGTCGCTCTTTTCATCAATGGATTTTTGGGTATTCTTGTGTCTGATCGGACTGAGAAGATGCTAATCCTCGGAACTATAACGGGCTCAGATCTTCCCATAACAATGAGCGTTCAATCATCACTTTTCTTGTGGTGTGGTCCACCTGAGAATTAGATATGCTTAATTTTTGGGATGGTATCCAAAAATGGACTGTAAAAACGGATGGATGGAATGGATATAGAACATAGGATCGAGGTGGGCCCTACAGTAAGGGTAACACCCACTAAGTTGTTACCCCAGTATTACCTAATCTGCACCCTTTATTAGACTGTTACCCAAGTAACACCTAATCCACGCCCTCTATTAGACATCTCACTTGTCTGACAAGCTTGTCCCACCATGAAAATGAGATGCCCAAAAAAATCAGGTCATTCCAACCATCAGGCAAGGCTCGCCATAAAAGAAATCAACATACAACACCAAAATAAACTCCCTATTAATATCAGGGGTGAGCATTTAATTGTCCGATCAAAGTGATTTTTAGGGCATCATATTTTCATAGTGGCCAACCTTTTTGGATAGGTGAGATGTCATACAAACACCATGGTAGACCCTACAAGCTAATTAGTTGGATGTACAACCATTGCTGGTAAGTATTTCTCTGAATATATTATATATGGGAGGATAGGCTGTGGGTGGGCTGTGCTTGGCCAGAATTGGTTCGGACTCTTATATCTTTTTATATAAGTCCATTCCATTGGCTTAAAGGATCCGTCCAAACCCAACATAAACAAATATAAAACTCAAATATCTCAACTCATGGTGCTTTATAAGCACTTCGAATGAAATTGACTGAATTGTGAAACCCAATGTCAACCTGTCACATTCCAAAATTAGGTTGGCTGAACAGTCTTAACCTCCGATGTGTAGCACTTATTTGCAGTTGGTGGAGCCTTATTTGCAGTTGGGGGAGCGGACTTTACGAGGACGGGTCTCACCCAATGCAAGTAGGTCTTGATGTGGAGAGATTCGATTGGGCCGCCCATGCGTGATGGTGATCTAGCACATGCTCGCCTAACTGCTTTCAAACATGCTTTGCATGACTCTATCTATCAGGGTAGGATAGCCTGATAAAGTCTCACCACATTGGTCTTTACCATGTTGGGTGAGGCTCAACCTCACCTGATCCGCTCTCAATGGTGCACCTAATCCGCTCTCAATGTTGGATATTCTTCGAGTATACTTTGTGTGGTTCCATCTCTGACAATAATACTGCCCTTCGGATTTACCATGTTGAGTGAGGCCCAAGGCTCACCTAATCCACTCCCAATTGTTACAGTCCACTGATATGATTTATAGATAAAGTAAATTACTTTGCATGCGATGCATCTAAACCAAGATGGAGAATTTGGGCGGTTGATTTCGAATCATTCGTACCCTACGTGTAGAATGTCTTAGTGCCTGCGTATCATCCATCTTAGCTTTACAGAGTATCAAAGTTTTCTTCCTTTTCTCAGCAACGTGAGACGTGGCTCGCTGAGTGAGAGCGCCTTCAGTTCAGTCGGCGCGGATTAGGTGTTACCTAGGTAGCACTTAGTGGGTGTTACCTTACCGTGGGCCCCACCTTGATGATATGCTGTAGTCCACTCCGTCCATTCATTTTTCCAGCTCATTTTAGGACATAGATCTAAACATTAAGTGCATCGGAATCACGGGGGACCACACCACAAGAAACAGTGTTGATTGAATTCTTATCGTTAAAAACTTCCAAAAGTCCGTTGTAAGTAGATTTGTAATATTTATTTATCATCTAAGTCATTGATCTTGTTTACGAGAACATGATGAAGGGAAAATATAAATATTAGCTTGATCCAAAACTTTTATAACTTAGTAAGAACTTTTAATGATCATTCACCACTATTTTTTTAGTAATGTGGTCCACCTTAGAATTGGATACGCTTAAGTTCTTGTATGACATCATCAACTGAAATGCTAAAAAAAAGATGCATGACACGGAACAAATTCATCAAGGTGGACCACACATGGTAAGGGTAACACCCACTAAGCTGGTATTGTGTAAAAGCTAAAATGCTCGCCACTGCACGGTTGGGCATTTCTAGGGGATCTAAAACAGTCTAGCATTATCATGGGCCCGCTTTGATGTATGTATTCTGTATCCATGGTGTCTATACATTTTTTCGATTATTTCAAGACGTTGGACCAAAAACAAAGCAAATCCAATTCTGATATGGACCTTAAGCTGATATTCATTTATTTTCCTTCATCTATGCTTATATGACATTATCAATAATTTAGATGGCAAATAAACATGGACATGGTGGGCCTTTGAAAGTTTTTAATGATATACATTCCATCATCACTATTTCCTAGAATACATTCCAGCTTATAATCTTAAGGAAGCGGATTTTCTGGTGTACCACACACCTCAAGCTTGGCTAGTGTGGGTAAGTGTAGTACGAAGACGAGGCTCCTCTAGCTCCCCTTTGTACAACCGGTTCAAAAGGAGATCAAAGTTACATGGCCTCACAATAATGTATTTATCATATCAACACTATTCATATATTTAGTGAGATAATTTTTATAGCACCGGATCAAAATTGAATCATATCCAAAGCACAAGTGGGCCACACTACAAATAGTATTTGGGACAATAATTATCATTATTAAAAAATTCAGGCCATTATAACAAGTGGCAAGTAAGGTACGTAAATGAAACAAATACGTTGCTATTGCTTTACATATAGTGAAATTTTGAAGGTGTTGTCCATATGTTGGTGAAAATATTGTACAGTCAAACTCAGCTCAATCTTGGTTCAAACTTGGCTCAAACGGCCGGATCGAATCGAGCCGAGCCCAGTTGAGTTGGCCAATCAAGCTCAAGGACCAAGTTGAGTTGACTTCAAGTAGGGAGAGTGGCCGCGCTGTGCCAGCTCGACACGATTCAACTCATGTGCACCTCTAATCTCTGCTTCTTTTTGTAGCATGGTTCACTTAATCTTTGAATCTGATTTATTTTTAATCTTAAGCCTTGCAATGATCTCGCCAAATAAGCTGACAAGGTATATATAACTCATGATGGGACCTACATAACATAGTGTCGTCAACACACCACGGTGTAGATATAGAATAAATACTAAGGACAGCACCGTTTTGAGTGAGGCGTGGCCCGCATCTAATCCTTACCCATTTCCAATCCCATGGGATAAGCATTTCCAGAAAAATGAGCACTGAACCCACTTTCAAGAACGGCGACAAAGACATCGTGAAAAACGTGCCAAACTATCAACTGATGAGGCAATATGTCGCCCACACGGCAACAGATTCCTCATCTGAGCCACTCATTAAGTGGGCCAATCGTAAAATCAGTTTTGATCAATCCATCAGGTGGGCCACACCCATACACACAGAACAGTAGCCAGACATACGTTTCTCAGCCGTTGATTTTCTTTGAGGGAGCCAGTTTCACAAAAGCTCCCTGGGGTCCACCGTGATGTCTGTCACATATCCACTCCGTCCAATCGTTGTGCCAGCTCATCTAATGACGTTAGCTTAAAAAAATAAGCACATTCAAAACTCAGGTGGGCCACATTAAAAAAACAGCAGGGATCAAACATCCACCATTAAAATCTTATAAGGGCCCACAGGGCTTCTTAATCCGGCCGATATCTGTGTTTTCCATTCCTCAGTCTTGGATCTGCCTAATTTTTCGCCTCATTTCTTAATATGAACTAACGAAACTGATGGACGGTGTGGATGTCTCACGGACATCAGGGTGATCCCCCACAGACCTTTGATCGCCCCTCACGAAACTAGTGGGCCAACCTGATTCCCAGTGCTCGCTATGATCACGGAGAAAAGCACGAGCGGCTGAGATTCACCACACGTGCTCTCCTGGTACAACGCCGTGTCGCATCGGCACACCCCACCGCACGTCCCCATCACACGAGGCGTGCGCACAGCGAGGCATCTGAGACCTTTATCAATTATTCCATGATAGAAACCTCGATGCTCTGGCAGAGCGTGATGGATGATACGCAGGACGTAGAAATTGCACACGTGGCAAACAAGAAGTCAAAATAAGCCATCCAAATTACGCCACCCAGCGTCGGTCTATCCCGAGCTAAAAAACTAAACCCATTTCATCATCTGACTTTCGGATTGATGGACATTTATTAGACGGTTAAAAATGTAAAATATCCAACGGTTCTCTTTTCACAAAAAAAGATGTCCATGAATCAAAGGTCAGGATTGTTCAACTTTCGCATGATGACTTCTCAAGTAGCACAATCTAGCCAGTTTTATCTGGGTTAAATAATACCACTTGTCGAATTACTGAGTGACTGCGTATCAAGTTTCATACACAGCCGGAGTATAAACAACATCCCTTATTCCATCCTCAACTTTTCTCAAGAAGACATCTAGACCGTTCAAACCCATCAAAGCATGCAGCATTCAACGGACCAGATTATATCTCAGGATAAAAGCGAAACCCTAGTAGGAAAGATCAAGTGAATAGCCTACGTATATAAGGACTCACTCGTTCTCTGTCTTTCCTTCTTCTCTCATTGCAGATATTCTCTCATTTCTCTTTTCTGCTGAAATTGAGGAGAGTATAGTAAGATTGGAGAGGGGATTTTGAGATTTCAGAGAGAAAAGAGAAATGTCTGATGAAGAACATCACTTTGAATCGAAAGCTGACGCTGGAGCGTCCAAGACTTACCCGCAGCAGGCAGGAACTATACGGAAGAACGGGTATATAGTCATTAAGGCCAGACCTTGCAAGGTATAAGATTTATATACGGAAGAGTCGGTGTATGTAGTCTTTGATTTATCTTTTTATTGAGTTCTGATTCGATCTTTTTTTTTTTTTTTTTTTTTTTTGCGGATCCAATTTAGTTCTGATTCGATATTTTTTTGGGTTTTTTTTTGGAACCGATTGTGTAGTGGTTTTTATAGTTTTTTTTGTTAGGTTTTGATTTGATTTTTGTGGGGTTTGGGTGGTTTTTTATGGGTTTTCATTGCA
Organism: Magnolia officinalis; assembly: GCA_021015155.1. Classification (NCBI taxonomy): domain Eukaryota; kingdom Viridiplantae; phylum Streptophyta; class Magnoliopsida; order Magnoliales; family Magnoliaceae; genus Magnolia; species Magnolia officinalis. The sequence goes on from JAJHSJ010000011.1 coordinate 59,736,050, forward strand.
CTTTGTGGGGTTTTTCAGATGTGAAGATGTGATGATTTTCATAAGTTTGAATGGATTTTCTTAATGGATCTTGATTTTATTCCTTGGGTTTTGCTAATATCCTGAAACATTTTAAACGGCATGGGTGACCTATCGTTGATCTGAACTATTCATTGATTCATACAGCTAGGTGCGAGCCATGGTGTACGAATCACACAGATCGGATGATCCTAACCCTTTGAATGGGACCAATTTGTTATAACCGTCCATTGTTTATGAGCGATAAATCACATGTTTAGAATCATCAAATCAAAGTGTTACTTTAGAATCATAAGAAATACAAAGTGGGATCTATTCACTTGATGTTTGAAGATGATGATTGGACTGATTTTCTTTCTCCGGTCAATCTCGACTGTTCATTTTCTTGCTATTGATCAGAAGCTTAGGATCACCTGATGATTGGCATGATCTTTGCACCATGGCCTTCTTCTAGGTGTATGAATGAATGAACGGTTCGGATGGACAATAGGCCACTCCACTCCGTCTGCCATTTAAAAGGTTGGGGTGACGTTAGCAAAACCCTCATTCTTTTGGGTGTTGATTTTATTTTTTTGGGGTTTTGGGTGTTGATTTATATGGGGTTTGATTGGGTTTTCTTGTGCTTTAGTTCATTTTCTTAATGACTTTTGATTTTTGTGTTTTGGGTTTTGTTTGGAATTTTCTGGGATTTTGTTGTCCAATATCTCTGGATGTGTTGGTTTTATGTCTCTTTATTGGATTTTCTTAGTGGTCGTTTGGATGGTGGTAAATGGTTTAAGTTGCAAGTGATTTACTAGTATCTCATTTACAGAGGCTGTAAATGAGTTAGAGCCGGTTGGTTTTTTCTTTAAATTGTAGTAAATCATTTACAGTGTTTGGATAACCTGCAAATGGTTTATATCCTATAATTGTGTATTCGCACCTGAAATAGTTTTTTGAAGTAATTCATTAAAAACATTCAAATGGCATATAAGAGTGGATTTTAAAGTGGATCATTGGGTTAAGCCCATCTCACTAAAGCTTAGGGTTGATCCTCACATAAAACCAGGTAGTAGGTGAGTCATAGAAGCGGGCCCACAAATTCAAATGATATTTTATAAGTCTGGTAGCAAGATCTGCCTCTGTTAGAGAGAGAGAGAGAGAGAGAGAGAGAGAGAGAGAGAGAGAGAGAGCTAAATAAGCCTGGTGAGCCATGGAAGTGGGCCCAAGAATTCAAATGCTCTTTTATAAGGCCAGTAGCAAGATCTTTTGCTGTTGGCGGAGAGAGGGAGAGCCGTTGGAATTCTTAGATACAATGGAGAGAGGGAGGTGCATATATGCTTTTATAGCCCAACCTTTAAAAAAAGATCTGTTGGAGGCTTCTTGTTGGTAAATCATTTTCTAGCAAATGAAATTCCAGCTTTTTGCTAGCAAATGTAAAGGGGGAAAAAGTGGTAAATCATTTACTAGTAAATGATTTACAAGCATTTTAGGGCATCCAAACGTAAATCATTTACAACTTGCCTCATTTACCACCATCCAAACGACCCCTTATTGAGTTTTGATTGGAATTGATATTTCCTTTTGGGTTTTTTATGTCATGTCCAAGACCTTTCTATGTGCTGGTTTTGATCATTCTACTGGTTTGGAATTATTATTTTTTTCTAAATGCTTGTCAGAGATGAAGATGCGTTGGATTTTCATGGCCTTTGTTCGATTTTTCATTGTGTATTTTTATTATTTTCCGTGTTTTCTATGCTTGTTGAAGATTCTAGGGTGATGATTTTTCATGGTTTAATTGGATTTTTTTTTTTTTTTTTTGGGTTTTTATGTGGAGAGCTGTTTATAATTTGCTTGCTTTCTTGTGTCTTTTTTGCATCTTGTGATTGATTTCGTTCGCAGTTTCTTGTTGGTTTTTGTTCTCATGGTTCATGTTTGAACTTGGCTTCTTGTTTTCTTTTTCTTTTTCCCCCTTTTTTCTTTAATCTTGGTACTAATTGATTATTGTTTCATGTCTTTCATATCTCAGCACAGCTGTATTCTATCTTTATGTAGTTTCTTGTCTTGGGCATGTAGTCTCTTTGAATGATTTTGTTATCCAAGTTAGGATCATAGTAGTGGCTGAAATTCCCATTGTGCCCATTGTAGAAAATCATATTGTATTGTTGGGGTCATAAAAATCAATATCTATCCAATGTTGTCAAATCGCGTATAATCGCACAAGCCATCAGCCTGGGCTGATTGTTTATGTCATCACATAATCGCATGACCAATCGCTTAGGCTGATGGCTTTTTTATTTCCTCATTTTTTTTTAAAGGGTAAAAATTCTAAAAATTAACTAAAAACTATGTTTAATCATTACAAGTGATTGGATTGGGTTTATTTGCCGATTTCATTGTAGTTTAACCATTAGACCATCTATGTGTTGAGTTATATTATATTATATATTACAAAACGAATTTAAACTATCAACTAGTTACACTAAGAAAGAATTAATTATTGAAAACTACAAACATAGAAATTGTATTTGATAACTTGATGAGTTGATACATACAATACAGGTTACAACATACAACATACAACCTATTGCAATCTACAATAAATTTGACCACCATCGCATATTAGAGTATCCCATGTTTATGCGATTATGCCATCGCATAACCGTCACATGCCTTAGTATGCCATTGCATACTTCCTGCCTAGCATATGCGATTTGAGCCAATGTATGTGATCGTGCGATTGCACATTACAACATTGTATGTATCGGATATGTATCAAGGAAGCGAATTGCCTTGTGGATCCCTGGTGACCCGACGTGGTGGGATTTGATTGGGTCACATGCCGTTATCAGAGATGGGGCCTGGTCGAGTAGTTACTCAACTGAACAACTTTTGTGTTTTGTGTGGGTCCCAATTCTGACAGCGACACGTGGTCCAATCAAATCCCGACATGTCGGGTGACTAGGGATATCTGTGTCCATTTATCATGCAATATTTTACAGCATATGCTCATTTACGACGGTAGCCAATCATAAAACTTTTACCAAGATGATAAATTATTTCCATATTATTACAATATAAAAGATACTGGTCTTTCTAAAATTGTGATTTTGCATGTATGTTTTGGGCTTAGTCTTTTTTGGAATGAAAGACCCCTCTTTTACTTGTCCTGTTAGTTGTCATTGGAATCATCCTTTTGCTTTGAAAATAGCTCACATCATGAAAGTTGTTGTATTGAGTTGGATTGCTTTATTATTATTATTATTATTATTATTATTATTATTATGATTTGCAGTGTCTTCTATAAAGATATAAGTTTGTAATATGAATTTTATTTATTTATTTATTGGCAACTTGCTAGCATTTCATGTCATGCATTTCCAAGAACTTCATGGTTTACTATCATGATAGAACTAATGGATACATGAAGTACTAATTGAAGCAGCTTAAACCTGAATGGATTATAATTTTTACAGTTTCTAGACACTGACAAATCTCATTCTTGGCATTGAAATTTCTCAGGAGATTTCCAGATTTTGATGCTTTTCTCATGATATTATCTGGAAAGTATCACTGAAAAAATATTAAAACATGTAGTATTAATTAGAGGATAGATTTTAATAATTTAAAATATGGATAAATATTAATTAATTTAAACTTTTGAATATTTATTTCGTTAAGGTCACGGTAATTTTTCTCTCTAAAAGTCATGCAAAATTAGAAAATGCCAAGATTTCAAGCTCTCGCGTTAGTACTTGTTTGATGAATTTTCCTTGAAAATCTCATTGACGATATTTGTCACAATGTTTCTAGATATGCTTTTCCCAATTTTTAGCATTTAAGGCTGTGACACTTTTGCAATCAATCTACTTCTGTAAATAGGGAACTCTTTTCCTCGAAGGTAGTTGGTTAAATGTGCTTTAGATTAATTTGTCCAGTGCTGACCATATGGAGCAGAGCTTTGTAAGCTTCTTCTCTTGTTGCATCCTCCACTTTTTATGATGATATGCGGTACCTGAAACCCAGCGTAGATTGTGTTTAGCCTGGCAGCGATCTTTCTATTGTGTCCTTCAAGGAAATCTGAAAGGCCATATTCACATAAGGTGGCCTAGAACCCATTGCAATAGCTATTTAGTTGTTTGGCATTCTCCATTAGTTCACAACACATCGAGGTTCTCTACCATTAAAAAAAGGTGAGGCCTCCTTGTCGCAATTTTGGAAAAGATTTCTAAATGAGACCTCAAAATTCAGGTGCAGATATTTGCTTCACCCTTGCTTTCATCTCCCCCCCTCGAAGTTCGGCTCTACTTGGTATTATCAAGTCATGACTGAATCTTTTAGTTTCATCACTGCAAGTTGTAATTTCAGCTCAACAGACTAGGATTACCATCAGAAATAGTCTTCCAATGATCTCACCCTTTTCCCGAAGGTATTCATATTGAGCATAACAAAAAAACCTTGATCTTCATTCACACATTTCTTCTGATCAAGAAGGCTTTGGTTGGAGATTGGGCTTAAGTTAGGGTTTGGGGAGCATGGAAGGCACCGGATTAGGGTTAGGTTAGAATTAGGGTTTCGAATCAGGGGAGATTTGGGGAAATTAGAGGGGGAATTTGGGAACTATTGCTTGCCTAAATAGGGTTCTAGATTTTGGGATTGTTTGTAGGATTTGAGTATTGGGGAATTATGGTTTGGGGTTTGGGAGAGATTCAGATTAATGGGAATAGAGAAAAACCCATAACAAACAAGCTATCAAGAAAAGTACTTGCATCCATGCCAAGAATTAAAATTGTACAATCTATGGTTTTAACTGCTGATGATGATAAGTTTTCACTAGGGATGTCACGAAATATTTTTTACGATAATGTTAGGTGAGTTTTATTTGGATTGTAGTTTTTTCGGCCAAGTTCTCCATGCATACCTCATTTATTTCACATAATTAATCTATCAAATTTGACATGTGAAATTCTTGTCGTCAAGTTGCCCCCTGCATCTTTATTGCCAAATTAGGTCCTCACAGAACCTTGTTGAACGCATGTTTTGATCTCACTTCAATTTCTTCCTCCAGTTTTCCACAATAGATTATTTGATGTCCGTTTCCCCTTCCATTTTGTCAATTCTCTATTACAAACAAGCATCTCTCTCTCTCTCTCAAAAAAAAAAAAAAAAAAAAAAAAAAAAAGAAAGAAAGAAAGAAAGAAAGAAAAAATCCTCTATTTACAAGCATATGATTGTTAGTAACAAATGTAATGTAGCAAGCGTGTGGATAAACAAGAAGTGATTACCCTCTTCTTCTTAAAAATAGCCTTGGAATCCACAAGGGGAGATAATTCTCAAAAAATAAGAGAAGGAAATTGATATTATTGATGAAAGTTTGCTTACAACGTATCTAATATAGCTATATAAGAAAAAAAACAAACCCTAATTTGACTTTAAATAGGACACTTTCCTGAGATAGCAAACATTTAATAAAAATAGTAAACCACTTGTAAACTAACTAAAACTCTTTGGCATGACTTAGACAAGGACTTTAAGCTATTCTAGGACTTTTGAAATTGAAGCAGACCACGACCCACATGGGCCCGTAGCCCATCGTAGGGCCAACATGTGCTGATTTTTGGACTGTTTAGTTATAGATTTGGGGGCCTAAAAGGATTGCAATTTACTATTTTTGGGAGATGGAGGCTAATTCAAAGAAGTGATTTGAAGATGTGTTTGAAGTGATTGAAGATATGAAGGGGATGTGATTGAAGATATGGGCTTAGAGATATAATTAGGATTACATTCTATGTTTACTTTTATTATTAGTAGGTTTTTACCATCTTAGGTAGATTAAATTAGTTTGAAATAAATCTTTAAAAAAAAGTTTGAAATAAATTATGATTGGTGTGAAATCAATCTCTTAGCTGGGTGGATTTTCATTAAAGATTCATTTGGGGTCTATAAAAGAGGGGGTGGTGTAGGAGTTAGTCATTCCAATATTTTCTAAGTTCAACTTTTCAAGTATTGTAAGAGAAGAAGTTTAATATCAATAAAATCCTCCCTCTCTTCTCTAATATTCTTGTGAGTGTAATTCTTGTCACTTCTTTGCGATTTGGTGTCGACTTCTCATTGATTTGATAACCGGGTTGCACCTTGTTGGTATCATAGTAGGTGATCGTTGGAGATTGCTGACTCTACATCATCTCCTAATGAGTTTGAATGAGGTGACACAAGAAGAGTGTTAATTAATCCAATTGATCCGCATACTCACAGAGCAGGTAGATCAACTCATGTATGCGCTCGGCAATCTCACTAATGAAGTAGGGGAGCTTCAACGTGGAGGGAATTCAAAGACCAAAGTTGGAGCACAAGGACACGTAGGGGAATGTCCCACCAGTCCTAACCAACAACGGCAGTCTGGGCTTATGAAGACACCAATGATCGAATTATTTGATTGTTGGAACGTGATAGAGAGCTCGAAATTGAAGTAGAAATTCTAGAACGACTAGGAGATTCATCAAAGGAAAAGTTGACATATGAAGTGATCGATGCATTAACATTGGATTGACACTTGAAATCATTAATGGATCCACTATAGTGGCAGTCACATTGATAGACATGCCAATGCGTCAACCCTCGAATTGAAGCACCTTTGCAAAATATGACGGTGACACAAAAAACGGAGCAAATGTTGCAGGGTTCACAGAGAAGTTTAAAGTTATAATAAACAAGTTGGCACCTACAAAAGCACAAGCGAAAGAGACATAATCTACAGTGGGCTCCAACAAGGGTTGTGCCGAGCCAACGCTTAAGGTTGCACCACTAGCTTCCACCAAAGAAGAAGATTCGTCATCGAGGTAGTATCAGTCCAAATGTTAAGATTGGTTTCTACCTTGAGGACGATTTGTTTCAAAGTCCGGGGAGAATTGATGCAAGTTAGGGTCAATAAAAGATGGGGTGGTGTAGAAGTTAGTCATTCCAATATCAATAAAGTTCTCTCCCTCTCTACTCTAATATTTTTGTGAGTGTAACTCTTGTCACTTCTTTGCTATTCGGTGTCGATATCTCATTGATTCGATAACATGGTTGCACGACAAACCCTAAAATGCCTAAAAATAACAAAATTGTAACTAGCTAAAAATAGTAAATTTTGAATTAAAACTCAAAATTAACCCCTGACATTATTTTGGTAAAAAGGTTCGGGGGCTAGACCTTTGGGATTGTCCGGAATGTGGAGCTCATCAATATTTCCAACAACATTTATTCATGAAATGGATAACCAGTCACAAAAGTTGGGGTTGTTAGAAACTATAGTGCACACTAGACCCTTAGATTCAACTTTCTAGCCTGATTTCCTTGATCCTAGCCATCCATGTGATTGTCTTTGACTTCGTTCTACGTCTAAATGTGGCTGGGAATCAACAATGGTTCTCAATCTAATTTGTTTTCCAACCAAATTGCTAGGTGTTCATAAATAAATTGTTTAACATTAAAGAAAAAAAATGCTCGATAGGAATATTTGGATCATCGTTTATTTTTTTAAATATTTACACACACGCACACATACCCCCACACACTCACGCCTTAGTGGAATTTCACCACCCATGGGCACTCGAACCCTCGACTAATGTTGAAACTCCGGAGAGTCTACCACCCGAGCAAGAGTAAGGACCCTATTTGGATCATCATTTCCTTCACTGTTGCTGCCATCTCCCATATTTCACATTAGCGCACCGCATTGAAAGTCAGACTTCTGTTTCGAACTTTAGACATATTGTTGTCACTGAAGCATTAAATGCTAGCACATTTTACACAGGCTGGTTGTTTCCATATGACACTTCAAATTGAGTTACAGTCTAGTTTTGATTAGTTTCATTATCCTTCTATCCAGGTCCGTGTCTCGCTCCGAATCATGCTCTGGACTTGCACTCCTGCTCCGGTTTTCTATGGTTGCTTGACAACATTGTGAAATACACATGCTTCCCTGCTCTCCTACCTTAATCTGTTGTCACTTTTGTTCACACTTCATGCAACTATAGTTTCGATCCCTGACGGCTCTGGATACTCAAGGAAGTTTGCCAGCTTCTGTCTAAATAAGGATTCAAATAAGGTCCATGAGCAATTATATCTAGATTTTTGCGCCCAATATCTGATTTTGTCCAAGTTCTAGATACATAAGCAGAATGCATGATGATAGCCTATTCTAGAATACTGGAAAATCCTTAAATCTGTTGACTGGTGACCTAAAAGTTAGCAGGAAGAAAAATACAGCAACTGTCGACATTCAGCATAAAAAAGGACAAGGATTAATGTGTTTGAATTTCTTCTTACTTGTCAGATTTTTGGGTGCTCCCTTCTTTACACTATGGGACCCCTTGAGATCAATGGGCTGGATTACTGAAATGTGGGGCCCATTTCTACAGAGTTGAGAGATATAAGAGAACAGTTTCAAGATCATTCAGTATAAAAAAAGACAAGGATTAATGCGTTTGAATTTCTTCTTATTTGCGAGATTTTTGGGTGCTCCCTCCTTTACACAGTGGGACCCATTGAGATCAATGGGCTGGATTACTGAAACGTGGGGCCCACTTGTACAGAGTTGAGAGATATAAGAGAAGAGTTTCAAGATCATGTTACCTAAATCACCAACCTCCCTTCATTTTATGTTACAAATCATACGATCTTGATTATGGGTCATGTGCTATCTGGATCACTATTTTTACTGACACAAGTTATGGTTCTATGCTCATAATGCTGATTAAATTGTAATAATAACATTGATTATTCATATATAAATTGCAATTTTAATTCGTATACAAGACTTTATTGTATATAATTTATGTATTGGACTGACCTGGATGCTCTTGCTCCCCTAGCGTATCATGTATCGGGGCGACCTTTTGGATACATTAGCAATTTATACCTCTTTTTTTTTATTTTTTGGCAATTTGGAATGCAGTTTTGGATATATTGGTAAATATGATTGTGCTGCCCTTATTATTAGATCAGGTTAATTTTCTTTATTTATTTGCTGTAATAATAACACCATGAATTCAATGTCCTATACTTGTGTTGATCTATTTTGCCCACATTTTTCTACTTATCTTCTTCTATGAAAAACAATATTTATGTTTTCAACACTATGTCTATATATATATATATATATATATAGAAAATTGGCCTATGACATGCCGTGACCCAATATTTTATGGTGCTATGGACAACAGGTGGTTGAAGTTTCCACCTCTAAGACTGGCAAGCACGGTCACGCGAAGTGTCACTTTGTTGGGATTGATATATTCAATGGCAAGAAGCTTGAAGATATCGTTCCTTCCTCCCATAACTGTGATGTAAGCTCCTTTTGGGTTTATTTTTGGTGCCATATCACTATGAAATCAACTAATCAATTTTCACATTGTTTTTTTTTTTACTCTCTTTTCAGGTTCCCCATGTTAATCGTACTGATTACCAACTGATCGATATCTCTGAGGACGGCTTTGTAAGGCTTTTTTTTTTTTTTTTGATGATCGACCTTAATTGATTTTGGACCTACTTTTGGAACTGGGTTCTTTGGAATTGCAACTAACCAATTTATGGTGTTGTGGTGGGTTTCTTGCAGGTGAGCCTTCTGACTGAAAATGGCAACACCAAGGATGATCTGAGGCTTCCCACAGATGACAGTCTGCTTAGCCAGGTTAGTGTGCAATCCTCTAGAGCACTTGCGTTGCGTGAAGAGGGAATGTCATTCGAGGACATTAGTTCATATTGGTGCACTTACATTTTAATGATCACTGATTTAGGCTTGTGATCTGGTGACACCTGTCTCACAATCCTAGCATCAAGCTGTTGGATGGTCATGGATAAAATATATACCTTATGCTTCATATGCAACTGGATGAATACACAAGTTTGGTGGCCAGGATTGTTTTGTGGAAATTTTTTTATTAGTTACCCAGTGGCACCCACAAGATATATAGTCCAAGACTCCGAATTCCCGGAAGGCGGGGCAATCTCACACCTTGCAAGTTCTGCCCTAACAAATATCTGTGCTCGTTCTGAAAATTTTCTTACTTTATGTCCACACTGAATTATCCCACAATGCATACATTATTTTCTTTCATCAAGGCACTGACTCTCCAATGATATTTCCATTCAGTGGTCGTAATCATGGATTTAGTGCGATGTGGCTGGGGACTGAAGTCAATATGACTCGCCTTGTATCAGTCCATTTAGGTTGGTTTCCTTTTGGTGACTCGCATCGGACTGATACCAATACGACTTGAATGATACTGAGCCTTATGGTATTTAAAACCATGGTTAATAATGCTCTTTGACAGCAATGCCTCTATATAAATTATTGCCTTTTTATGGCTGGCCCCTGCCTAAGATGCAAAATTGGCTAATTGATAATGGGGATCGCTGAATTGCACGGCCCCAATTTCAGCCTTGATGATCACAGCCGTTCAAGCAACTGCCTGAAAAAAAAAATCCAATTTTGTCATTTTTAATCCTCAAGTCTTTTTGCATGTCCTTAGTTGTGGGCTAGAATCACCCTGCCATGGTTGTTCTTGAACTCTTTATCTAGTGGCACATCGTGTAATCGTAGTAGGCGATGATCTTGAACTCGTGCTTTTTGCATAGCATAGCTGTCTTACCTGCTGCTTCTGCCTATCTTTGCTGTCGTAGATTAAAGATGGATTTGGCGAAGGGAAGGATCTGGTGGTGACAGTCATGTCTGCGATGGGAGAAGAGCAGATCTGTGCTCTGAAGGACATTGGCCCCAAGTAAATGGGCCCTCGTATGTGCAATACCATCAACAGCCTATAGCTATTATAGTATGGTAAATTTTACTCTGATATAGCATAGGCGGGATTTGCCTTTGGACGTCCTCTCTCTGCATGGGTACTATATACGAAGAACTATTAAGACTATCTCCGTAGTTGCGTGATTTCCAATATTTTTGTTTTTTTAAATATATGGAAAAAAAGGACCTGTGATCTCTCCTCAATGCGATGCTTGCATGGGAGGGATTTTGGTGGGGACATAACACCATGGATTGAGTCTCTCCTTGAATCTCTGACTGAAAGGGTTACATCATCTCTCTCCTCTCTCTATGTTATATATTCTTTCGAGGATTTTCTTACTATTAGATTCTATTGCATGCAGTCAATTTACAGTGTTATATGTGTGATATTGATATGGGTTTTTTAGAAGCCCAGCCAGAAAGCGGAACAGGCATCACCGAAATGGTCAGAGTTATAACCTCGAAACCCAGTTAGTAAAGGGATGATTGTTTTGTAAAATAAGAGCTGAGAATTCATCAAAGCTCTAACCTGCAGCTTCTTGAAAATCAAACTTGTAGAGCCTGTTTGGATGAGCCCTCAGAAGAGTAGGAGTGGTGTTTGATTCCTGATAATGTTTTGAGTCAAACCCCAGTTTCTATTGTGCATTTCGATTCACTTCGCAAACCCAGTCTTACCCTGATCTGTAAGGTACATGTTAAAAAGGCAACTTGGTCATCGAGTCAAATGAAGCATGAAGCATGTATGAAACTGCCCTTGCATAAGGGAGTTGAAGTCCAAGTGGGTGCTTAACAACTAGGCAAATGGTAGATTTTCTCTTTTGTTTTTATTTTTATGATTTTAAATTAAAGCTAATCTCCCTTTGAAAATGGGCATGGGTCTGCCTAACTGGGTGGATTGGACTGAACAACACACCCTTTTGTGGTTAAAAATATGGTTGTATGCTGTCTTACCATGTTTATTTGCTTGGTGGGGTGCTGGTATGGTTTGTATTTATTTATTTATTTTTATTATTGCGTGTTTGTATCCGACTATCAATCAATTTTTTAAGCCAAAGAATTAAGGAAAATATTAGGAAAAAAAAAGAGAACATAATAAAATATTCAAGAATCAATCATTTCTTGTATTTCTGATATGGTCGTACCATTCTTTAATGAGAATGCTGTTTGTTGGTTTGACTTGTTGAATGCCAACTAAATGGTCCCTAAAGGAGTGTGCATTTGGATTGTAAGTTACTTTGGATAAGCTACTTATCCCATTAGCACCTCAAAATTACGTTTGGTTTCCAACGTCACAAGCACTTTGGATAAGCTAGTTATGCCATTAGCACCTTACAAAATCAGGTTTGGTTTCCAACATCACAAGCACTTATCCTTCAAGTTTATTTGGTCCACCACACATCCACCATTCATCATGTGGGGCCAACCTTTGATGTGTATCATGTGCATAGTTGATCAGCCCAGTTTAGATGGAGGACATTCATTATTATGGCTCAACCTTTAATACACACCATTTTGAGGATCCACTTTTGATGTGGGTCATACATCAAGTATTCAAGTGGGGCCCCTTCAATATCCATTGTCCATGATGCTTAGCTCACCTTTACTGTGGGCTGTCCATCATGTGGGCCCCACCTTTGATGTGGGTCATTCATTTTTAGGGCTGACCTCTGATATACTGTACATCATGTGGAGCCCACTGTTGTTAATTGCCCATCATGTGTAGCCTACATTTGATGTGACTATTCATGTGGGGCTCACCTTTAATGTGGGTTGCCCATCATGAAAGGCTCGCCTGGATGTGGGTTATTCATAATTAGGGTCGGGCCTTTAATCTGGGCCGTCCATCATGTGGGGCCAGCTTCAATGTCCATTTCTGATCATGCGTGGCCCACCTTTACTGTGTACAGTTAATCATGTAGGCCCCACCTTTGAAGTGGCTAGTCTATCATACTAGTGAGCTTTGGATGTGGGTACAGCTCTCAACAGCTTGGCTTGTTGTAGGTGTCGGCTCGCATATTCAACTGTTTTGGGCTGGACCGTCAAGCAGGTCCTCTTCAAAATTCTGAATTTTCAGGCCCAGGCCTAACCTACCACATCCATCATGTGCTACCTGCTTTTTATGTGGAATATCCATCTGCGTTTTGTGCCTTACGGCACTTCTCTACAGAACAGTATTTTCGATTTTGAACTGTGTACCAGTGTTCTGGGCCTGCAGGGAGATAGGTTCTGTCGCTGGTGTGCAATAAGCTCTGTATGAGTCTTGTTGCCCATAGTCCCTGGGTATTTGCGTAGGGAAGGCTTTCTTCTATAACCTGTGTTAATCCGAATTGGGGGCATCTTCCTTGGTAATGCCTGTAGGCTGTGAGGGGTCTGCTCAAGTAAATGCTAATGGACTCGAAACAGACGGAGAGTCTCAAGCCCATAAGTCTTCGAGTTGGGGCATGTCTCACTGAGGGTCACCTCGGTTCTTGTAGCCCTGAGGTATTCCCCAAGCAAGCGCAGTTGTAGAAACGAGCTCAGATGACTACGCGGGGCCTCCTTTTATATGGACAGTGAGACACAGCCTCCTTCGATATGTACCATGAGAGTGAGAAGTAGAGTAGTCATAAGTTGAAATGCCATATTTTTTTACTTATTAAGATAAGTAGCTTTTGGATGCATGCCGAACTAATTTAAGTGAAAAAGTAACTTAATTAATTAATATAAGTTAAAAAGTAATTTATTTGGTTGTAGATTTGGTAACTTATTACATTGAAATATAACCCAAAAAAGAAAAGAAAATAAAAAAGCGAAAGTGTAACTTCTTTTCAAAATTTCTCAAAAAAATTAGTGCACTTTACTTTAACTTTTCAAATCCCATTCAAATTATTTATTTTAATTCCAAAGTAGATATAGATAGCCCATTCAAATTATTTTAATTCCAAAATAGATATACATCTAAATTAAAATAAAATTTTAAAACTTCTTCAATAGTTTAAATGAGAGAGAGAGAGAGATGAATAAAATAAATAAAAAATAAATAAATTCAAAATTGAGCTTTTACGGCATGTATTAGCTGTTTTGGCCCTCATATTGATATTGGTGCCAATACGTTTAGTATTGACTGATACTGATACTGGTCAGTTTTTCATATTGGACCATCAATCTCGTATTGTATATCATCTAATGCTGACACAGATACAATACGGTTGTATTAACTGATATGATATTGATATTCATATCTATATTGTATATGACTATAGTTGGCTTACCCAAAATTCTCCCATATTGGAAAGATCTCAAAGATCAATATAAAGACTTGTTTAGTTGAATGTGGTTTATTACCTGGAGCCATACGCCCATGTTGTTCCCGATCTAACTGTTTGGATTATGATCCATGGCTGTCTTGATTTTTCATTTTAATGCAAGAGAGTTTTCCCTCTGCTGACATGGGATAAATGCATACGTTTTTTATTTTTATTTATCTGCATACCATCTTTGTTTAAATAGGACCACTTGATAAAATGAGCGGCTTGGATCTTGCACACGTGTAATAGGATGACCCGTGTTAGCCTACTTTGCATAGGCCATTTTGGCTTCACACGACCCACGTATAGATTGTGGGTCCACAGTGTCTTTTATATCATCCAAACCTGTCATCAGGTGTGCCCCACCCGGATGTAGGGATGCCGTAAAACCCAAGCTAGTCATAAATTTAGATGGTCCACTAATAGTGAACATATGTGGTTTAGATGCCATTGTATATTTAGATTTTGATGGGTGTGGTCCTTGAGATGTACGGTGACCATTATGTTGTCTATCCATTTTGCCAGATAATTTAATGACACGGGCTAAAAATGACCCATATTTAAATTTCAGGTGGACCACACCACAAGAAACAGTGATGAATGACCATTAAAAACTTAGTGTGGCTCATAATTATTATTTTTTAAACATCAAGGTGATATATGTGTTTTCCCTTCATCTTAGTATGTGTGACCTTGTGAACAAGTTGGATGACAAATAAACATTACAATGGATTTCAGGAAGTTTGCGCGTTCAATGACCACTATTTCCTGTGGTTTGGTCCACCTGAGATTTGTTTGTGCTTCATTTCTGGGCTTCTGCCCTAAAATGAATTAGCAAAATGGATGGACAGAGTAGATATACAGTGTATAAATAGAAGTGGGCCCACAGTCAGGGTCTCACCCACGTCACTAGATCCTGGGACCCAGCTAAGTGGTGTCCGGCTCCAAGAAGAAAAAGCACAAACATCCCAAAAGGCAGCAGGAGGAAAATCTAATGTGTGGCCCACCTTTGTAGCAAGATAATTTTCTATGGAAGGCAATTATAAAATTGTTTATAACTTTCAAGCACTCCAAACATTAAAAAATTAAGACATAAAAAAGCTATAAAGTAGCAATTCCTTCGTTTGGAAGTTACTTGGGGCCCACCAAGATGTTGGTCATAAGTTCATCTATTCCCTCAATTTCTGAGAAATTCACCTTATCCGTCAGTTTCTCTCACTCATGTTAGAACATGATCTTAAAAATGAGACAGATTAAAAACTCAAGTAAACCACAGTACAAGAAACAATGGAGATGGCCCTACTCATTGCTTAGTTGTAGACTGAGTTTTAATATTGAGGTCATGGTTCAAGTACTCATGTGGTGTGTGAAAATGCCCACCTTAAAACTGTCTGGCAGTCCAACCGTGGTGTTCCTTCATAAGGTCATTCTAACTTGGATGAACCTGAAAAAACCAAATATTAATCTGACCTCATAGTGTGGTCCACTTGAGTTTTGGAATCATGTCCTAACACGAGTTGGAGAAGCTGATGGACGGGTTAGATTTCTCACATCTCAGCCCAACGTATAGGAATTTTCACTGTGCTAGGTGGCAGGCTCTCCTACAACCCACATTAATGAATTATTTGCCATCTAACCTGAAAAAAAAAAAAAAAAAAAAAGAAAAAAAGAAGCAATTATTAGTTTGATCGAAAACTTATGTGGCCCATAAGAAGATTTTAATGGTCAATCACCACTGTTTCATTTAGCATGGTCTACTTGAGATTTGTCGATACAGGTAGGACCCATGCACCCAAGACGGTGCAGCCTTACTGTGGGGCCCACCTTGATGTATGTATTCTATATCCACTCCGTCCATCTGTTTTTCTAGATCATTTTAGAGCATTACCCCAAAAATGAAGTATATTCAATTATCAGGTGGACCATATCATAGGAAACAGTGGGGATTGACCATTAATGAACCACAGAAGTTTTGGATCAAGTTATATTTGTTTTTTTACCTTACAAGAAAAATTAAGGTGTGCCTTTAGAAGTTTTTAATGGTAGGGCGTTCAATCACCACAGTTTCTTAAAGTGTGGTCCACTTGAGATTTGCATCATGCTCTAAAATGATATGGAAAAACAGATGGACGCTTTGGATACAGAATACATACATTAAGGTGGGCCCCACTGTGGTGGGTGAGGCCGGGGTCTCACCCAATCCCCTCTCCACCCAAAGTGTTGGGTGAGACGGGCCGCCCCTAAACCGCACCCTCTCATGATGCGTTGCATAACAAAACCAGCAAACTTAGGTGGGACCCACATGATGTTTGTGAGAAATCCATCCGTCCATCCATTTTTCCAGATAGTGTGAGGACATGAGACCAATATTTAGGTGATCTAACGCTCAAGTGGGCCACACGATTGAACGACTACTGTTAAAACATTGTTGGGGCCACAAAAGTTACTCACCGTGCCTTTTTTTTTTTTTTTTTTTTTGGTATATATGTATTCAGTTCATCCCACTGAGAATGACCTTATGAACAGTTTGGATGGCAAATAAACATAAAGGTAGACCCGGGATGGTTACAAAGGTGGTCATTTAATCCCTATTGTTTTCCATCGTGTGGACCACTTAAGTATTATTAGATCCACCTTATTTTTGGGCTTCCGTCTTAAAATGAGCATGCAAAATGGATGAACAGGGTAAATTTCTCACAAACCTCCAAGTGGGCCACCTAGCTTCCAACCAGTCGGGTGTCGCAGGTGGTCCCTGCTGGAATTTTTTTTTCTCTTATATATATATATATATATATATATATATATATATGGAAATGTATTATGAGGTCCAGCTGTGGGACCAGGTCCAACTGTGTGGTCCCACCGTGATGTGTGTCAAACATCTACCTCATCAGTCAGATACATCATTACATCCCCTTCGACAAAGTGGGTGTACTAACAAGCTAACCGAAAAAAACAAAAACCCTAGTTGGACATTGCATTTTCGTCCAACTAGTCATAGTTATGCATTCAATGAAAACAATCTCTCTTAATTAATGAAAGTAAATGCTTCCACCGCATTCTAATTTCATTTTGGCATGGAAAAGGGGCTATGGATTCGGTGGCCCCATCATTATGTTAACGTAAAATCAACCTGACCATCAAGTATGTCACCTCATATTAGACCAAAGTCTCAAATTTCATCCCCATCCTTAGTTCAGGTCAACCATAAGATTGGAAACATTATACTTGGAAAGGTTCACCCACTAAACTATTTTCTTTGGTGCGGATCACATGAATTATGTATGGACCTGATTTTTGGAACCTAGAATTAGTTTTGGTGTGGCATTTAATGGATGGAATGGATTTCACAGTTTAGTCACAATGGGCCCTGTAAAAATCGAGGGTGGATGTCTCCTTCCTAAATGTTCCCATTGGTGTGGCCCATCTGAATCATGGGTTAGTCTAATTTTTTTGGCTCCGTGTCTATAACTAGATTATACATATAATAGTCAGAGTGGATCTTACATACATGTAAGAGTGGGAGTCCGTGTGGTACCTGTTCCCAACACACTACCGGTTGGCGTAATTTAAGATGATGATTAATGGTCACAATGCTCGGTAGAGAAGAGAAGTGGCGTTATTTTGGTAATTAATCCTCATGATGCCGGTAGAGAAGTGATTTAAACTAACTTTGGAAAAGTGTGAAACGTTCGGGTCAGCCCACCAAGGTGTTAATTTTAAATCTACCCCGAACATTAGGCAGGTGACCCCATGTTACACCTAAGGTTCAAAAAGCAGGTCCATCCTTGTTTCAGGTGGACCACGCAGCTGGAAATAGTTGATAAAGAAAAGCTCACCCTCCAAACTATTTACATTCGTGTGGCCTACTTCAAAGATAAATGGACTTGAATTTGGGCCCTAGGCCTAAGTTTTAGGGTGGCATCTGATAATTGGAGTGGATTTGATATAATCTCTATGGTGGGCCATGTAAAAATCAAGGGTGGATGTCTCTATTCCAATTATTTTCATCGGTGGACGTCCACTGAATCACGGGTGGGCTTGATTTTTAGGTTTTGTACCCAACATAAGATTACACATCTAATGGTTGGAGTGGATCACACATACATATCAAGGTGAGCCCCATAAAAAATCAAGATAGTGCGTGCGGTTAAATTCTTTTTTCCAATAAAAGTCCAAGTTGGAGTACGGTTTAATGTCCAGCCAGCACGTATCATCCAACCTTTTATGTAAATATGACATCCAACCCGTCTGATAGGCTGGTCCATCACAAACATTACTTTTTGTAAAACACCACGACAACCATGTATATAAGCCAGTAGGCTAAACACAATTTGGTTGATTTTAGTGGTGGTAATTTCTATCTTAACTATTTACCATGGTGTAGCCCAATCGAGTGTTGAATTTACCTTATTTTTAAGCCACTGTCCAAACATGAGGTGGCCTACATGATGGACAGGATGGATCTACTCGACATGAATTCTTTCGTTCTAGGTCTGAGAAAGCAATTCCCCGTTACCCTTTGTAAATTCATGCAAACAGCAAACTTTATACTAATATTTAAGAAGAGGAGACGTGTGAAGGGAGAGTAAATGTAAGATGGGTTGTATGCTATTATAGATTTTGACCATCCAATTCAAAATCAGATCCATGCATTAGATAGATTACACGTCAACATGCCAGGGGCAAAAAATAATTTGATGATATCATGATCAATCATGTCAAACAATCTAACAATCTGGATTTAACATGCATACATACTTTCACTTGTACTTCCCAAACAAGTGTAGTTTCCTAGTTTTTGGTACATAATTTCTCTTTAATGAGTCTTAATTGATGAATGGCCTAGATCTTTAACACGTGCATCACTTTACATAACCATGAGAGGCATTTTAAAATCCCTGAATGTAAGCATATGTATTATATAAAAGAGGATTTTATTTTTATTTTTATTAAATGCACAGCTAGTTGGACGAAAATGTAATGTCCAACTAGTTGTGTGTGAGCATTACTCTCTCTCTCTCTTTATATATATATATATATATATGGGAAAAGGTATTATACACTCGACCGTATTATACCTTCCATAAGGTTGGGAGCTGGCAGCACATTATTCATCAAATGGTAAAAATTTTAAACAACGAAGAGATTTTATAGGAAACTGAAGAAACACGACATGGATTAGAAACTAAAATAGCTAGCAACGTTATTAAAATGATGTCACCACGTTCCGTGGGGCCCACCATGATGTATGTTTTATATCCACACCTTCCATCCATTTGGAGAGATCATTTTAGGGCAATATGCAAAGAATGAGTTAAATCCAAAGCTCTCGTGCACCCAACATAGAAAACAGTGGGGATAGTGAGGCCCACCATTGAAAACTTCTAAAGGCCACGAAAGTTTTAGATCAAGCTGATATTTGTGTTTTCTCTTATTTCATGTCTTTTTTAACTTTTGAACAGGTTGGATTTCAAATAAACATTATGGTGGGCCTTGGGATAGTTTCAATGGTAGGAATCACTCTCCCCACTATTTTCTGTGGTGGGTCCACTACAGATTTTTATCTGCCTCATTCTTTGACTCATGCCCTAAAATGATATTTCAAAATGGATGGACGGTGTGGATACAACACATACATCATAGTGGGGCTCACAGAACTTAGTGATGTAGCTTTAGTAGCCGACTCGCTACTCAACTGTACGTACATCTACTTCCAGATTAAAAGGGGAAGCGGATTGGCTGGTGTACCTCACCTAGCTGTATAGTTGTTGTATCAACGTTAGCAAGTTTTTTTGGTCTAATCACGAGGTATGTGTTATATATATCCAAACTGTCCATCCATTTGGTGAGCTCATTTTAAGGCTTTGGATGAAAAATAAGACAAATCTAACTATCAATTGGACCACACTGCAAAAAGCAGTGTGAGATTGAACGTCTACCATTGAAACCCTTTTTGGGTTACAGAAGTTTTGGATCAGTATGAAAAAATAATAATTCCTCTTCATTCAGGTCTTTTTGACCTTATGAACAGATTAGATAGAAAATAAACGTTATGGTAGGCCCTACAAATTTTTCAACAGTGAAAATCATTATCTCCGCTGCTATTTGTGGTGTGGTCCAGATGATCTTTGGATATGATTTATTTTTTGAATAATGCTCTAAAATGATCTCTAAAAATAGATGTAACGCCCTGAAAATCGGGGGTCATGCATACACTCGACTCCCGAGTTCCTGGGATCACTTATAACTGGTTTTCATTAATATGTGCTTAAATCAAGTTTAAATGCGCAATCTGGAATTTCTTGGAACATGAAGCACAAACACACAAGTCTACTGAAATAAAAGAGATCAATTATATATATGTACATGTCCAAAAGAATAAAGGGGTCACGCATGACATCACTCAACAAAATCATAAAAAAATAGCATGTCCAAAAAGAACAGAGTTGAGCCCACTGCTCAGAGATCCAACGTCCCATCTACTGATCTGATGAGGTCCCACTCATCAGCTGGAAGTAGGAGAATTCGTCCTCCTCCTCGAGGCTCGCATCGCCATGCTCCACGTACTCTGCATCACCTGCATCTACAGGCGAGTCTGGTTGGTGTTTTAAAACACGTCCCAAAGTGGGAGTGAGTGTTCAACTCAGTGGGTGCTATTAATGTTAAATTGTAACAAGCATCAGTTATATTAAGAATTTAATAAAAAATAATCATTTATAAACACCTAACTAATCTTATTAATGCACATGCATGACGGATGATGCCCTCGCATAACACTCCCTCGAGCGACTCCATCTAACGATCGCGTATGACCAACACTCCCACAGAACGACCTCAACTTTCGAGTCGTCACCGTAACTAGTGCAATGCAATGTAATCGTGTTAGTGGAGTTCTTAATTAAGTCTATTCATCCAACAGGTTTGAGAATCTAGTACACCCCACATATCAATGCCCTAAATTGGTTGCAAGGCCAAGGCCCCCAACGTGTGAGGTTAAGACCCCGCGATCCTTGATTCCGTCGGGTTCCCCATCCCCGACTTCAAGCACATGGGGAGTGCCGAGAGGAAGGGATCATTCGCGGTCACTACGGGGAGGCGCATCACCCTAGCGTAGGCCGACAGCTCGGACACAGTGTCCCATTCCACCATACCCGGCTCACGAGGCGGTGGATCAGTTTCAATTTGGTTATCGATGAGCGACAACGGTTGTAGGGTGTTCCAAGTTCTATACATATGTGAGCAAACAGGGTTAACAAATAAGGTTGGTCAGTAAGTAGGCTAGACCGCACGAGTCAGGCGAGCACGTGACGGACGACATCGAGCACGAGAGGCCCATGTAGTCGAACTACTTCCGCCCACACACACCCGCCCAAATCCATGGGATTTAGCCTCTGGGTAACCCTACCAATGGGACTACCGTCTCTCCTCATGTTTCCTGACCAACCCAAGGGGTTAAGAATGATTCATAACATGCTAACTGTAACGCCCTGGAAATCGAGGGTCGTGTATAGACTCAACACCCGAGTTCCCGGGGTCACTTATGACCGGTTTTCATTAATTATGTGATTAATCCAGTCAATTCGCAGCCTGAAAAATCCTGAAACATGAAGCACAATCACACAAGTTTACTGAAATGAAAGAGACCAAAAGCAAATACATATATATACACATGTCCAAAAGAATAAAGGGGTCGCACATGGAGTCACCCCACAAAATCTCAAAAGAATAGTGAGTCCAAAATAAATAGAGACCGAGCCTATTGCTCAGCGATCCGATCCCGCCTCTCCAGCTGACGGAAAACCAGCATCTATGAGAGAGTCTGGTTGGTGTTTTAAAACACCATCCCAGAGTGGGAGTGATTGATTAACTCAGTGTGTACTATTAGTCTTAAGTTATAACAGACATCAATTGTAATATGAACTTAATGAAAAGCAGTCAATCATCAACACCTAATTACGCTTATTAAATGCGCATGCATGCGGGATGATATGATGCATGCCCTCACCACAACGCTCCCTCGAGCGACTCCATCAAACGATCGCATATGATCACACTCCCTCAGAGCGACCTCGACTTTCGAGTCACCACCTTAACTAATGTGATTCAATGCGATCGTGTTAGCCGAGTTATTAGTTAAGTCCATTCATCCAGTAGATTGAAAAATCTGATACACCCCACGTATCAATGTCCTAAGTTGGTTGCGAGGCCAAGGCCCCATCAACGTGTGAGGCCGAGACCCCGCGGTCAGTGATCTCGTCGGGTTCCTCATCCCCGACTTCAAGCACATGAGGAGTGCCGAGAGAAAGGGATCGCTCGCGGTCACTACAGGGAGGCGCGGTACCCCAGCGTAGGTCGACAGCTCTGATATAGTGTCTCATTCCACCATGCCTGACTCACGAGACTGTGGACCAGTTGCAATCTAGTTATCAATTGGCCATAATGGTTGTAAGGTGTTCCAAGTTCCATACATAGGTGAGCAAACAGGGTTAACAACAAGGCTGGTCAAACAGTAGGTTAGACCGCACGAGTCGGGCGAGCGTGAGACGAGTGACTTCGAGCACAGGGGACCCATATAGTCGAACTACAGCCACCCGAACACTCCCGCCCAATCCACGGATCTAGCCCTAACGTAGTCCTACCGATGGGACTACCGTCTCTCATCATATTCCTGACCAATTGCAAGAGGGTGAAGGGTATCCATAACATGCCAACTATCAATGCATCATCTAACATAAACCACATCATGTTCTCATGCTTCTCAACATAAAATTTTAAATTGCTACTAACATGTAAAGCTAATAATGTCATGAACAATGTGTGTGTGTGTGGTGTGAGTTGGTGAGGAAGTTAAACACTTCCTACCTTCCTTAGAACCAAAATACACAAAAATCAAGGAATCATACATGTTATAGGGCACATCATATGAGAAAATCAAACAAGGCATGAGCATATAATCGTCCATACACACAATCATGTGAGAGGCAAGAACAACATCATATGAGAACCAAATATACAATTCGAACAAACATATAAATCCTAGGGTTTCTCTAGATTCTCCAAACATAGCATTCGAGCAACCAAAATCATTAAACATATACTAAAATTCATACTAAGTCACCTAAGAACAATAGTCCGCACCTTAAGATTCGTTGGAGACTTGAAAATGACCTAGGAACGTCGATTTGGGGGCCGGTTGGTCAGAATCCCTAAAGCAAGTTCATACATGTGAGAAATCCATGTAAAAACCCCCCTTCCTCACAAGGGTTCTAAGGCAAAGGGAGGAGGAACCTTACCTAGACAATTGACGGACGATTTTGGTGGTTGTGGTGTAGGGTTTCCTCTTGGAGATGAGTTGGGGAGTCGAAGGGGTTGATTTCTTTGGTCCCCACCTTGATTTAGGGTCCACCTTGCTCACCTTCACTCTCTCCTTCTTCTCTCCTTGCTCTCTAGCTCTCTCTTTCTCCCTTGGCAATGGTGGTTGTAGTGGGGGTTATGAGATAAGGGTTAGGGATTTTATTTGCTAGAGTTGGGCCCCTTGGCCTTAAGTTTCCATAATTTCCCAAAATAGCCTACTAGGACTATCTGATGTTGAGGCGGCCCTATCACCCCTTCGGCCACCAAATTCGGGGTGTAGGTGTCTCATGGCCCAATGAGGGGTCATACAAAATCTGAGATCAAACGGATGAACGAATATGAGGTTTGAGCATAGAGTTCCGATCTTTAAATGGCCCTGGGAGGCTCATTCTGATTGATGGGGCATTTTTTGTAGCCCTCTGGCCATGAAATTTATAGGGTAGGTGCTCCATGGCCTGATGAAGGGCCACGCAAAATTTGGGAATGATCGGATATGAGGTTTGATCACAATTATTAGTTTGATCGAAAACTTATGCGGCCCATAAGAAGATTTTAATGGTCAATCACCACTGTTTCATTTAGCATGGTCTACTTCAGATTTGTCGATACCGGTAGGACCCACGTACCAAAGACGGTGCAGCCTTATTGTGGGGCCCACCTTGATGTATGTATTCTATATCCACAGTACAAGAAAATTTAAGGTGTTCCTTTGGAAGTTTTCAATGGTAGGGCGTTCAATCACCACAGTTTCTTAAGGTGTGGTCCACCTGAGATTTGCATCACGCTCTAAAATGATATAGAAAAATAGATGGACGCTTTGGATACAGAATACATACATTAAGGTGGGCCCCACTGTGGTGGGTGAGGCCGGGGTCTCACCCAATCCCCTTTCCACCCACCGTGTTGGGTGAGATGGGTCGCCCCTAATCTGCACCCTCTCACGATGCATTGCATAACAAAACCAGCAAACTTAGGTGAGACCCACATGATGTTTGTGAGAAATCCATCCGTCCATCCATTTTTCCAGATCATGTGAGGACATGAGACCAATATTTAGGTGGATCTAAAACTCAAGTGGGCCACACGATTCAACGACTACTGTTGAAACATTGTAAGGGCCACGATAGTAACTCACCAGGCCTTGGTTTTTTTTTTTTTAATGTGTTTATTCAGCTCATCCCACTGAGAATGACCTTATGAACGGTTAGATGGCATATAAACATTAAGGTGGACCCGGGATGGTTACAATGATGGTCATTTAATCCCTACTGTTTTCCATCGCGTGGACCACTTAAGTATTAGATCCACCTTATTTTTAGGCTCATGTTTTAAAATGAGCTTGCAAAACGGATGAACCGGGTAAATTTCTCACAAACCTCACAGTGGGCCACCTAGCTTCCAACCAGTCAGGTGTCACAGGTGGTCCCGTACGAAAACATAATTCCGAAGTTTCGTGATGTGTGGGCCGCCGGACTCTCTCTCTCTCTCTCTCTTTCTCTCTCTCTCTCTCTCTCTCTCTCTCTCTCTCTCTCTCTCTATATATATATATATATATATTATATATATAATGTGTTCTTTCTTTCATTCATTTCTCCTCTTTTTAAAAATAAAATAAAATTTCTTAACTCAATGGAATTGAGTCCCACTATTCTTTCTCTCTTTTTTTTTTCTTTTTTTTTTTATAAAATTTTAACTTTGTACTTGTTAGTCGAGTTTCAACTGAGTTCAAATCATTCGTCTTATGGAATCTTTGAATCCCTATGCTAAATATTACTCTTTATAGATACGATTTATCGAATTTACTTAGTGTAAGTTGGAATAACATACAGTCAAATGCTTTGTACACGATAAAACTAATTAGGGCGGTCTTAAGTTTTTTATTCCTAACTTCAAGTTCGAAAACATTGTAAAATCGAGCGTTTAATCCTATTGTTCATTATTTATAAGTTTAAATTCAAAATCATCCACACGATAGAAAATTTAATCATAAAGTCCAGTTTCTGAGTTTTGAATTTCAAAGTGTAGCAAACCAGAGAATTTGGTCCTAAGGTTCATTGTTCATAATTTACTGAATTTCTTACAACGTCGGATACTCCTAAAATTTAGAAAACCTCATTCATGTCCAACCTCAAATCCTAAGTGTCTTAACACCTAATTATTATGGTTTATGTAGTCCTCATTCCCAAGGTCCTATTTATCTCAATACTCCGCTCTGATACCAACTTGTTGCACCCCAAAAATTGGCACCCGAGTATAAGACTCCAGTCTGGAGTTCCTGAGTATGAACCAAATGAAAATGTACATGTGACCTCATTCAGATTCACATTCATTTCACATACAAGTAATCAGAGTAGCACAATTCAAATTTGCAGATCCAAAGTGAGGCAGAGATAACAAAAATCAATAAATATAGGGCTAATAATCAACGATACAATTCCAACAGTGGTGATCGACCAAAATGGGAATTATATGAGCCACAATGAACATATAACAAAATTTACATATAAAGTATGCCTGTTCAGGGACTTTAACATATGCATGCACAAAACAAGAATAAAAGCAAAGTCCTCTAGCTTCGACCGACGATACCAAGGCATTATGGCGAAAGTGCAAGCTAATCCAAGCCTACCCGCTGGAGGCCTTAATAGAACTTGCATCAATAACAATGCTTGATTAGTATTTTAAAATACCGTCCTAAGTGAGAGTGAGTAACTAAATCAGTGGTTCCATTAGTTATAAGTTACATATGCTATTGATTCAATCAACGCAATTAATAATAAACAATCAATTAAGCATTTTCTAAATACTATTGTTAAATGCACAATTGAAATTATGAAATGATTTATGCGCCTTACAATCCAACACTTCCTCATAAGCGACTTCAACGCCTATTTCGCAAATACCAACACTCCCTCACAAGCAACTCCAACGCCAAATCGCAACTTATCTTAGGGTATGCATGATTTGTCGAGTGATTATTAATTCCAATTCATATAGTCTATTGGCGAAGCTATGATACTAACGTTATAACACGAGTCCTTATTCAGATCACATGATTCATTGCGGCGCGTAGCGACTCCTTACCAGTGTCCCTTAATCCAAATTTAGGTATCACCCATTCATCTCACAAATCAGCGTTTCCAAAGGTATAACATGATACCTAAATGTACGAGGATCAACTCAGTATGAGTTAGTATTCAAACAACGAGTATGATCACTCAGTTCTGAGAGGCGGACTTGTCACATAAAACCAAATCACCATAAAGGAAAATGGCTCGTCACCCAATTCCATTCACGCCCGGGTCGTTCGAACGGTACTCTAGCATGCAACCATTGGCTGGGTAATTTGACGGGGACCGTTTAAACAATGATCTATCGCCTCCATTGATGCTCGCTAGTCACTACGGGGAAGCTCGTCACCTCAGCATTGTCCAACACCTCATACACGGTGTCCCATACCACCATGCTTAGCTCATGAGTCTTAGTAGGATCGCATTGCACTAATAGTTATGAATGGACTCATTCATTGGGAATGTGGTATCCTAAATTTAATTTGGTCATGTCATACACTGTGAACATACATGATCAGTCGGTTAATGGACTAATTTGATTGACCTAGGAGAATGTAACGCCCCAGAAAATCGGGGGTCGTGCATACACTCGACTCTCGAGTTCCCGAGTGTCACTTATCATGCATCTATGGTTTTTTTTTTTATGATTAATCAAATTTAACTGTGCAATTTGGAATTACCTGAGGCACGAAGCATAATCACACCAGTCTACTGAAATGAAGGATATCTCACATCTATACAGGTCCAAAATAATAAAGGGTCACCTAAGGCGTTGCTCAACAGAACAACAAAAGAAGGCTATGTCCAAAAAGAGTAAAGCTGAGCCCGCGGCTCAGTAAATCCAAATTCAGCCCGATCAAGCCGATGGAGAGCCGCCCATCAGCTGCAAGTAGGAGAGTCCGTCCTCCTCGTCCAAGCTCGCCTCGCCAGGCTCCTCATGCCCTGAGTCACCTGCATCTATGAATGGGTCTGGTTGGTGTTTTAAAACACCGTCCCAGAGTGGGAGTGAGTGATCAACTCAGTGTGAACTATTGGTCTCAAGTTACAACAGGCATCAATTGTAATATGAACTTAATGAAAAGCAGACAATCATCAACACCTAATAATTCTTATTTAAAATGCATGCATGCGGGATGATATGATGCATGCCCTCGCCACAACACTCCCTCAAGCGACTCCATCTAACGATCGCATATGACAACACTCCCTCAGAGCGACCTCGACTTCCGAGTCGCCATCCTAACTAATGCGTGCAATGCGATCGTGTTAGCCGAGTTATTAATTAAGTCCATTCATCCAACAGGTTGGGGATTCTTATTCACCCCACATATCAATGCCCTAAACTGGTTGTGAGGCCAAGACCCCATCAACGCGTGAGGCCGAGACCTCGCGGTCCGTGATCCCGTCGGATTCCTCATCCCCGACACCAAGCACATGAGTGCCGAAAGGAAATGATCGCTCGCAGTCACTACGGGGGGGACGCGGTACCCCAGCGTAGGCCAACAGCTCGGACATAGTGTCTCATTCCACCATGCCCGGCTCACGAGGCTGTGGACCAGTTGCAAGTGAATTTTTGATGGGCTACAACGGTTGTAGGGTGGTTCAGGTTCCATACATATGTGAGCAAACAGGGTTAACATATAGGGTTGTCAGATAGTAGACTAGACCATACGGGCCAGGCGAGCGTGAGACGAGTGACCTCGGGCACAAGGGACCCATGTAGTCGAACTACAGCCACCCGAACACACCCGCTCAAACCCATGGACATAGCCCTAGCATAGTCCTACCGATGGGACTACCGCCTCTCATCAAGTTCCTGACCAACCCAAGGGCGTGAGGGGATCCGTATATGCCAATTCTACAGATTATCAACTAGCATAGTGATCACTTGTTGTAAGGCCCACCCCCACAGCACATGATATTGTCCGCTTTGCCGAAGCTCACGACTTTAAAAAAAACGTGTCATGTCTGTTTAAGGGAGAAACCCAACATATAACCACCACAACTCCGACAACTCTTCCGATGTGGGACAAGTTACGCTACAGTCAACTGCAACAGTAGCTCGCCCAGCACAGTAGCC
Organism: Magnolia officinalis; assembly: GCA_021015155.1. Taxonomy (NCBI): domain Eukaryota; kingdom Viridiplantae; phylum Streptophyta; class Magnoliopsida; order Magnoliales; family Magnoliaceae; genus Magnolia; species Magnolia officinalis. Next base: position 59,764,628 of record JAJHSJ010000011.1, read on the forward strand.
TGCCAGCCACACAGTAGCCTGCCAGCCGCACTTGGGGGCCCGCCCACATGTGTGCCCGCCCACGTGTGCCCGCCCACATGAAACAGTGACCGGGGCGTCACACTTGTCTCATGCTTCTCATATACCGTTCAGATTCTCATAACAAGCAAGACTAACCATAACATGAAATAAGTGCATGTGAGTATGTGTGTGTATGTGTGAGGAAGTTAGCACTTCCTCCAATTCCAGAAATCATGTGCACACGGATAATAAATCATACACGCATTGAAACACCCATATGAGAAAAAAATGATTAGAGCAATCATGAACAACCATCACCCATACATAATATCATGTGAGAGGCAAGATTAACACAAATATGAAAGCTAAGCATGCAATCCATACAATTCCAACAATATACAACTCCTAGGTTTCTCTAGATTATTCAATCATAGCATCCAAGCAATCAAAATCATTAAACCCATACTAAAATTAGTGCAAGGCCACCTAAGCACAATAGTCCGCACCTTGGATTCGATGGGGCTTGGAAACGACCTAGGAGAACAAAAAAGAAGGCTATGTCCAAAAAGAGTAAAGCTGAGCCCGCGGCTCAGCAAATCCAAATTCAGCCCGATCAAGCCGATGGAGAGCCGCTCATCAGCTGCAAGTAGGAGAGTCCGTCCTCCTCGTCCAAGCTCGCCTCGCCAGGCTCCTCATGCCCTGAGTCACCTGCATCTATGAATGGGTCTGGTTGGTGTTTTAAAACACCGTCCCAGAGTGGGAGTGAGTGATCAACTCAGTGTGAACTATTGGTCTCAAGTTACAACAGGCATCAATTGTAATATGAACTTAATGAAAAGCAGACAATCATCAACACCTAATAACTCTTATTTAAAATGCATGCATGCGGGATGATATGATGCATGCCCTCGCCACAACACTCCCTCAAGCGACTCCATCTAACGATCGCATATGACAACACTCCCTCAGAGCGACCTCGACTTCCGAGTCGCCATCCTAACTAATGCGTGCAATGCGATCGTGTTAGCTGAGTTATTAATTAAGTCCATTCATCCAGCAGGTTGGGGATTCTGATTCACCCCACATATCAATACCCTAAACTGGTTGCGAGGCCAAGACCCCATCAACGCGTGAGGCCGAGACCTTGCGGTCCGTGATCCCGTCGGGTTCCTCATCCCCGACACCAAGCACATGAGTAGTGCCGAAAGGAAAGGATCGCTCGCGGTCACTATGGGGAGGCGCGGTACCCCAGCGTAGGCCGACAGCTCGGACATAGTGTCTCATTCCACCATGCCCGGCTCACGAGGCTGTGGACCAGTTGCAAGTGAATTTTTTATGGACTACAACGGTTGTAGGGTGGTTCAGGTTCCATACATATGTGAGCAAACAGGGTTAACATATAGGGTTGGTCAGATAGTAGACTAGACCGCACGGGCCAGGCGAGCGTGAGACGAGTGACCTCGGGCACAAGGGACCCATGTAGTCGAACTACAGCCACCCGAATACACCCGCCCAAACCCATGGACATAGCCCTAGCATAGTCCTACCGATGGGACTACCGCCTCTCATCAAGTTCCTGACCAACCCAAGGGCGCGAGCGGATCCGTAATATGCCAATTCTACAGATTATCAACAGCATAGTAATCACTTGTTCTCATGCATCTCATATACCGTTCAGATTCTCATAACAAGCAAGACTAACCATAACATGAAATAAGTGCATGTAAGTTATGTGTGTGTGTGTGTGAGGAAGTTAAGCACTTCCTCCAATTCCAGAAACCATGTGCACACGGATAATAAATCATACACGCATTGAAACACCACATATGAGAAAAAAATGATAGAGCAATCATGAACACCATCACCCATACATAATATCATGTGAGAGGCAAGATTAACACAAATATGAAAGATAAGCATGCAATCCATACAATTCCAACAATATACAACTCCTAGGGTTTCTCTAGATTATTCAATCATAGCATCCAAGCAATCAAAATCATTAAACCCATACTAAAATTGGTGCAAGGCCACCTAAGCACAATTGTCCGCACCTTGGATTCGATGGAGGCTTGGAAACGACCTAGGAGATGTGGATTTCGGGGTAGATCGGTCGGAATCCCTAAAGGCGACCACTTGCTTATTAGAATCCCAAGTAAATCTCCCTCATCATAAGGGTTTCAAAAAAAATAGGGAATGGAGCTTACCTAGTTGCTCAACGGACGAAATAGCGGTTGTGGGGTGAGGTTTCTTCTTGGAAAAGAGGTGGGAAGATGCAAGATTAGCTTCCTTGGGCCCCACCTCGATCTAGGGTCCACACTCCTCCTTCTTCACCCTCTCTTCCTCTTCCTTTCTCCTCTTTCTCTTCTCCCCTTTCTCTCTTCTTTCTTTCCTCCCTTTTTTCTTAGGGCAAAATCGTATGGGGAGAGGGGTGCCCAAATGAAACCCTTTTTATAATGCCAGATATGGTGCAAATGGCCCCAAGCTTCCACAATTTTTTAAAATAGACCTATGGGACTCCTATTGGTGTTAGGGTGGCTCTAACACCCCTCTGGCCACCAAATTCGGCGTGTAGGAGCCTTATGGACCGATTAGGGTCCCTGCAAAAATTTAGGGCGAACGGATGAACGGATATATGATCTGAATAAGCATTTTCGACCTTTAAGTGACCATGTGGGGGCCATTCTAATTGATGGGCCATTTCTGGTGGCCCTCTGGCCATGAATTTATAGGGCGAGTGGTCCATGGCCGGTGAAGGGTCATGCAAAATTTGAAAACGATCGGATATGGGGTTTAATCGTACGGGCCTAATTTGCGATCAACGGTCACCGTGCCACGATCGGGTCCCAGATTTGGTGGACGGGTGTGGAAAAATTCATTAAACCGTCACCGCAACTTTAGAAGAAATCCGACGGCTGGAACTCCTAGAGTCTTAATTTTATTTGTGAGTGCCAGATTCTAATTCTGGCATTGGTGGGGGTGCATTTGGCAAGTGCCAGATCCCACTTCTGGGTGTCCACTGGGTCCGTAATCCGCAATGGACCACAAGCCCAGTGAGATTAATGATTTCCTAAATTTTTAGATTTTTCTGACCCTCTTCGATCGTTGGGTGGCCCACATGAGCTGTTGTTAAGTGTAAACAGGTCATCTGGCTTGGCGGCCTGCACTTGGTCCCATCATAACTAGACCGGTCCACCCCAGTATAATCTAACATAGAATGCTAATGGTAATTAAGCGATATTATAAGTTAATTTTTTAAAAAAAAAATTAGAATTTTTGGAAATCCAAAACAGTGAAAATCCAAGATGTTACAGAGAACCCTCTGCAACTTATATTGGGTGCAAGCATCCCGTGTAGTCCAGCTACTATCGGTCATCTGGTTTCAACTCGAGTCGATCGAACAAGCCTAGGGTGGCTTCCCCAACTCAGTTTACTCATTTAGTTTGGGCAGTTAACCAACTGACCCAACATCGTAGCAATCATAAGTATTGTTATAGACTAAGCACTACATCACGTAATTATAACATATGTTCTACTATACAACCACTTAGGCATTTTATCGAACATGTGAGTACCAATAGAAACAACACACCTACTTAGGCATGTTATCAAACATATGAACATCAATGAAACAACACATCTACTTAGGCATTTTATCAAACATGCGGGCATCAACAAAATAACACATTCAATTGAGTATTCAATCAAACATATAGCATCCATAAAATAACACATTCAATCTGTTGGGGATTTTGACCTGCGGAATCACACAGATCTAGATTTAGGATAGCAATGCAATGGCACCAAGCATACAAGAGAACACATAGATTTAACGTGGAAAACCCTTGTGGGAAAAAACTACGGCACAAAACGATAGAAATCTACTATGAAACAGAAATTACAAGAGAGAAGACTTACCCGATTCAAACAACCTTGAATCTCACCCTTGCTACACCCTTTAATTTCCTTAGAACCCCTTTAGAAAGCTTTAGAAATATTCACCATCTTTCTCATACCCTAGAAAAGTCTTAGGAACAACTATTTATAGTTTAGGCAACTTCCATTCCGCATCCCAGTTGCAAAAGGACACAAATTTTCGTAATCCGCAAAATCGCGAAATGAATCTGCGTAAACTACGACTAGTCGAAGGGGAGCTACGACTGGTCGAAGGGCCCGAACATGAAAAACAGGGCTCGTTGGACTTTGAGTCGAGCGGGCTACGACTAATCGAGCCGCTCCCACTACCGGTCGAACCTGACCCACAACCGGTCGTGCACATTCAAATTTAGGACATATGCCAACAATCTCCACCATGTCTTCAATCTTAAACTGTGTAGCTTCTTGACCTCTTCTCTTATTTCTGTATCACATCATAGTTTCTTGTGCACACTCCGTCTTTCTTTTATGTCATTGCCAAGCCCAGAGAAGTTACACTGACCTTGAACTTCTCTACAAGAACGATCTAGGTGAGCATGTCTGCCGGATCAAAATCCACAAGCTCAACCATCTTTGCTCCTGTCTTCTCAAAAGGAAAGACGTAGTCTTCTTACCATCTGACTACTACCCAACATTGCTTGCCGGGGTACTTGCTCACAACACTGATAGCCTGTGAAATAACCGGTCTAATCCAGACCATGGCATACACTGTCAACCGCATTCGAATAAGGCTCATGAGATATCCTGCTTTTTCTCATCTGTTTTGGGACATGTCCTGAGGAAAACTTGAGGAGAGACACATAAGGAACGTTCTCTGGCTTTACCTGGCCCATCACATCCTTGATCAATACCTACACACAAGGTATTCCTCCTGTGATTACCACAGCCTACTCCTCTTTCAGTCTCAATTCCAAGAACCATTTTTACAGCCCCCCGATCCTTCATCCATGAAGGAATAAAACCACTGCCTAGGCGACAGGTCAAACCACGACCTCCTGCAAAGTCTTTTCTCAGCCTCTTTAACTTCGAACCGCTCTGATTGCTTCATGTAGATATGCTCTTCACTTTCCCTTACAGAAATGCAGACTCCACATCCATCCTTCCAACTCAAGATCACGTTGGCCAACCAGTGACAATCACGGATCTAATAGACACCTGTTATACCGTCGGCACGAATATCTCTGAGAAGCCGATCCTTTCTCTCTGAGCATAACCCTTCACTACCAACTTCACCCTGTATCTATCCTGTATCCTCCTGAAGATCCACCTGCATCCAACTGCTTTCCAGCCCACTAGAAGCTTCACCCGCTCCCATATGTCGATCTGGTACAACGAATCCATCATATCGCCCATAGTCATCTTTCACTTCTCAGCATCAAGCTCACCTAGAGTCATCTTAATAGAAGATGAATCCTCCTGTGATATTGGAGTCATCCATATACATCACCGATATCCTGTGATCATGCCGTGTGATTCTTCTCACAGGTGGCTGCTCCACCTGCTCTGTATCCCTATCTGCACGTCTCAGCCTTCCTGCCCTGCCCGCTCATGTGGCCATGCCTAACATGCCACACACGTGCAGAGGTGGAATCCGCTACATCTACTGTAGCTCCACCGTTTGAAGTGCTCCCGATCAACCTGTATAAGTTACCGAGTTGTTGCGCTTTCATGATTACTCGTGCCCTCTTAGATACTTTAAGAGCACCATCAATACCTGTGTACTTGCATCCTTTTGCCTCAAGCACACCAAGAGAAATCAGATTCTGCTTCAAATCAGGAACGTGCCTGACATCAGTCAAGGTATGCTCCACCCCATCAGACATCTTGATGCACACCGAACCTACAACCACAACATTACAGGCAATATTATTGCCCATAAATACCTATCTACCATCACACTCCTTATAGCTGGTGAACCAACTCGTCATGTGAGAAGTCATGTGAAAAGATGCCCCTGTGTCTAGCATCCACTTGTCCTTACGATCATTGTATGGCCGCCTGATAGTAGACACAGACAAAACATTACCATCACATCCACTCAATCCATCTGATGTGGCAACATTGGCCTCCCTGTACGAAGCCTCAGAATCTTCTCCCTTTGATTTAGGATTTCCACAATCCTTCTTCACATGTCCTTCCTTTCCACAGTTCCAGCACTTTACCTTTCCTTTGCCCTTGCCCTTAGATTTGGATCTAGAACCTGAAGAACATGTACCTTGTTCAGAATTCCTACCCACTGTAAACAGTGCATCAGAAGATGTCCCCATGTCGCTGTTTAGCTGTCTCATAGCCTTTCCTTGAAGGGCTGAGATAATGGTGTCGACACTCAGGGTTTTATTCATGCTGCACATAGTGTCCTTGAATGACTCATACGACGCCGGAAGAGAATTCAGTAACATACATACTTGTTCTTCATCTTTCATCACTTCATCCATATCCAGCAATTTGTAAACTAATTTATTAAAGTTGCTAATGTGAGCCTCCAGATCTCCACCCTCTGTCATCTTTAAGTTATACCACTGCCGCTTCAAGTGCAGGCGATTTTCAAAGAATTTTTTCGCATAGACATCCTCTAACTTCGCCCATAACTTAGCCACAGTTTTCTCCCTCATGACATTGTAGAGAACCTCATCCGTGAGACATAAACGGATCGATGATAATGCCTTCTTATCAAGAGTATTCCAATCACCATCAGTCATAGTAGACGTTTGCTCCTCAAGAGCACCATCTTTGCCTTGCTTGATTAAGAAACTCATCATATTGATCTTCTATAACTCAAAATTATTTTTCCCTGAGTACTTCTCAATCTCATACCTAGTGCTCGTCATTATTACTAATCCTTCAGATTCAGTTCTGTGCCCCAACAATAGCTTTGATACCACTTGTTGGGGATTTTGACCTGCGGAATCACACAGATCTAGATCTAGGATAACAATGCAATGGCACCAAGCATACAAGAGAACACACAGATTTAACGTGGAAAACCCTTGCGGGAAAAAACCACAGCACAAAGCGACGGAAATCCACTATGAAACAAAAATTACAAGAGAGAGGACTTACCCGATTCAAACAACCTTGAATCTCACCCTTGCTACACCCTTTAATTTCCCTAGAACCCCTTTAGAAAGCTTTAAAAATATTTCTCATCTTTCTCATACCTTAGAAAAGCCCTAGAAACAGCTATTTATAGTTTAGGCAACTTCTTTTCTGCATCCCAGTTGCAAAAGGACACAGATTTTCGCAATCCGCAAAATCGCGGAACGAATCTGCGTAAACTACGACTAGTCGAAGGGGAGCTACGACTAGTCGAGCTACGACTAGTCGAACAATCCCTACAACTGGTCGAAGGGCCCAGACATGAAAAACAGGACTCGCTGGACTTTGAGTCGAGCGGGCTACGACTAGTCGAGCCGCTCCCACGACCAGTCGAACCTGACCCACGATCGGTCGTGCACGTTTAAATTTAGGACATATGCCAACACAATCACCTAAACATTTTATCAAACATGTGAGCATCCATATCCAACCAATATTATATATTATAGAAAAATCAAAATGTTAACATATTAGCATATACAAATTAATATACAAGCATCTAATTATTAACTGAAACCTTAAAGGATCGATAAATGATAACCTAAAGATAATGTTCCATTTTTCCATATTATATTAGGGCATATACATAAAAAGAGTCATATCTATAACTTAATTGAGCAGCGAGACCTAGAAAAAGCGGGTAGGGAAATAAACGCCTAGTGTTGAAACTTTCTTAGGTCCACCGTCATGATTATACGCCATTCATCCCGTCCAGAAAGGTCACAAAAATATTAAGCTGATCTAAAACTTATATAGGCCCAATAATGTTTCAACGGTGGACGTTCAATTCTCACAGTCACCGTCATGGCCTCACCCGGTGGATTTCTCACAAGCATATCACCGTGGGCCCCACCTAGCTTCCCAGTTACTGAGAAAGGCTTTCGCAGGCAATCCACGTCAACGGATGCGATCATTCCTTACCTGAAAATTGAAAAAAGAAAAAGCTCTAACATCCAAAAAGTACGATAGAGGAATCTCCAATGTGTATGGCCCACCTTCCGGAAATGCAACAACGGTTTCTTTTGTCTCCCTCTTCGAAACTTCAATGTTTCAAATTTCAGTGGGCCCCACTTAAGTACACGCGGTATGCGCACCGAAAGCACACGAATCTCCCGCGTTAAGTTTGTGGTGGGCCATTCCCTATCTCAAATGCGTGTTGGGACTTCCCGCCCACCCTATATTTAAACGGTGGATATACGTTCACGTCACCTTGTTAGATTCGATGTTAGTTCACCATTATTTAAAACATGGTTATTGACTCATCCCCTCCGTGTGGGAATGATCTACAGCTATCTAGACCATCCAAATTGTGGGTTACATCGTGGATGAAGCATATTTCCAAAATTACACTGATCAAGCAATCCTAGCCATCCAATTGATAGTAATAAGTGGACGGTTAAAAGTAAAATAGTGAACAGTCCAAATTCGAATGAAAATCAGATGGTTGCTATTATATTCATGGTAGAGTTATTGGGAATTTCATCCAAAGGTGGGTCAGTGATTTGGACGATTTGAATTGCTTTACAACATGCCATATGCAAAAGGTTGGAGAGTCACCATCATTTTGCTAAACTTACACATTACCCTTTACAGCAACTGATGGAAATTGCAACCGGTACGCATCCTTGCATAACATGCACAAACTTCCAGTTCTCAGAAGTGACGTCCATGATTTTATAATCCAGACCAGTGGTATGTTGGGGCCCACCGTGGATTGGGGAATTCATAAAAATATCTCAGATTCAAAAGTATCAGTGGTCAAGATTAGAAAACTTTTTAATTGATTGTGGACCGTTCTTACATCTCTTCTTAACCGTTTATTTTGCAGGTGAGAAATCGTAGATAGTTCTACCGAGGAGGGATAGATTCATGTCGTGCTCCATTCATGGTAGTAGACAACAGACCAATGGTCTGGATTGCTTAATCATAGGCCCACTTGCAAAATTTAAAACCGTGTGTAACTGTGCCGGACGAGGATTGTGCAGCGAGGAGCGTGGTGTGAATTGTGGGGCCCACTGAGATGTATGTGTTTTATCCACGCCGTCCATACATTTTTACAGATCATTTTAAAGTATGAAAATAAAATTGAAGCATATAAAAATCTCAAGTGGACCACACCACAGGAAACAGTGGGGATTGAATGCCTACTGTCCAAAATTTCTTGGGGGCTAGAGAAGCTTTGGATCAAGCTTATATTTGTGTTTTCCCTTCATCCAGATCTTTGTAACATTATCAACGGGTTAGATGACATATAAACATAACTGTGGGCCCTACGAAGGTTTCAACGGTGGAGCACTGTTTTATGTGGTGTGGTCCACCTGAGATTTGGATATACTTAAATTATGGGCTCTTTCCGTAAAATGAGCTGTAAAAATGGATTCACGATCATATGGTGGGCCCCACAGAAAATCCACCTCAGTACAGCATCCGCGTCCAATTGTACCTAGATGCGAGTACAGATATCATACAACATAGAAAAAACCGCGTGTACTGTGCAATACGGACGTACGGATTTGCATAGAGGAGCTCACCGCGTGTGGATTCTCTGTGAGGCCTACCATGATGTATGTGTTTCATCCACTCCGTCCATCCGTTTTTTCAGATAGTTTTACGGTTGGATCTCAAAATTGAAGCATGTAGAAAGCTGAAGTGGACCACATCATAGGAAGCAGAGGAAATTGAATATCTACCATTGAAAACTTCCTGGGGCCCACAGAAGTTTTGGATCAAGCTGATGTTTGTATTTTCCCTTCATCCAGATCTACGTGACCTAATGAACGGGTAAGATAACAAAAGAACGTCACTGTGAGCCGTAGGAAGCTTTCAACGGTGGATGTCATTATCCCCACCGTTTTCTTTGGTGCGGTGCACCTGAGCTTTGGATATGTTTCAATTTTGAGCTCATGCCAGCTAAGAAAACGGATGAGCCACGTGGATATGACACTTACATCACGGTGGGCCCCACAGGATCCATACCACGCCATACAAAATCCTCGTCCGTGCAATACACGTAGTCTTAAATAGGTGGGCCACACAAGGTGGATGTATGGGCCGTGGGCATGATTTCTGCACCTGTGGTGTGTCCCATCTGAGTTTTTGCTGGGGATGATTGGTGGATGTACGGTGCCACGTGGAGTCACGCCAAATGGATGGCTTTGATTCTGCAAGCACATCACGGATGGGCCTTTTACGGCTCGAACTTCGGTCCTAAGCAACCGTACATTCGAGCTGTGTGGGGCCCATCCGTGATGTGTACGTAGAATCCAAACCATACTTATGGTTATTCACATCATCTTCACCGTAAATTACAATAATCATCGTGACCCAAATTTCAGGATGGACACACCGCAGGGAGCAATGTACGATCGCTAATAGGACCTATTTATTCAAGTCGTTTAGCTCATCTGAATTTTCGAATGGCCTGATTTCTGGTATGTCCATTCATTCCAATTTCTTGCACATGATGAATGGTTTGGATGGTGTATAAGAAAATTTTGGACACCATATTCCATCTGGAAGTTTCAAAGGTAGGCGTGGTCCTCCCAATGTTCCCATTGATATGGCCCACCAGAGTTATCGATCAGGACGGGTTTTGGAATCTAGATCTAACACAGCAATGCACACCAGATGCACGGAGAGGATTTCACGTGAACATCATGGTGGGATCCACACAGCTCGAACGTACGGTAGCTTAACGTTCGTACGCGTTTGAACAAAACCAGAGCGATTGTTACCCATGGAAGTGGATTGCTGGTAACCCTGCCACCCGGGTGGCGGGCTTTGTAGGGCCCACCGTGATGTATGTGTTTTATCCACGCCGTCCATCATTTTTTCCAGATAATGTTAGTATTTATTCCAAAATTGAAGCATATCCAAAACTCAAGTGGACCACACGACAGGAAACAAGGGTGACTGACACCCACCGTTCAAAACTTCGTAGGGGACAGAAGTTTTGGATCAAGCTGATATTTGCGTTTTTTTACTTAATCCAGGTCTTTGTGACCTTATCAACAGGTTGGATTAAAAAAAAAAAAAAAACATCACGGTGGGCCCTAGAAAGGTTTAAACGGTGAGTGTCATGATCCCCACTGTTTCCTGTGGTGTGGTCCACTTGAGACTTCGATCTGCTTCATTTTTGGAATAATTCGTTAAAATAATTTGGAACAACGGATGGACGGCGTTGATATAAAATAAATAGATCAAGGTGGGCCCCACAGAGCCTATCACCAGGGAATCAGCTTCCCTTACGGATGCTCCAATGACCGTCCATTTTCATCATCAACGTCCACGCGCTGACCATCGTGTTGGGATTTCCTGTCCAACATGCATGGTGTGGCCCACTGGTTAGGATCCTATACGCGTGCCACGTGTACAACGCGGAGAGAGACAGCAGCATCTTGAAAAGAAAAGAAAGAGTGAACACCACCACCACTTTAACTTCCCTCCTAAGTAACCTGACGGAGAAATTGGCTTTCCGTCGGCTTCGGAGTTATTTGATACTCTGGCAGCGTGTCACGCTTGCTACACAGGCACTTAGAAAATGTATACACTTCATAGACTAATTTAAATTAAACTGTCTAAATTGTATCACCCACTTCCTATAAGTGATATTATCAAATTCAGATTGTTTGAAAACTCTGATTCGTGGACAATAGTTCGTTGAATCAAGAGCGTTGAATTTTTTTCATTTTAACCTCTGATTCGGTACACTAGTTCGTTGAAATACGACCGTTGAATTTTTTAATTTTTAACCACTGATGAATATCCACTAATCTGATATTTAGATAAATAAGCGTAAGTTCTGACCTTTTGTCCCATGATTTGGACTTTTGTTTTTGAATTATATCGTGCCACGTAAGCAATTTCTGAGTGCTTGCGTATCGTCTATCATACTGCCAGAGTATCGAACCTATTCTCTTGTGGTATATATACACGCAAGCCTCTTCAATAGGGAGCGGATATGGTGCGGACCTGACCGTGAGGCTACCTTGATGTATGTATTGTATATCCACACTATCCATCCGTTTTTATAGATCATTTTAGTGGATTATCCCAAAAGTGAAGCGTATCAAAATCTTAGGTGGACCGCACCACATGAAACAGTGGTGGTTGATATCTATGTGACCTTATCAAGAGGTAGGATGGAAAATAAAGTGGGAATTAGTGTGGGCCCTACGAAGTTTTTAGTGGTGGGGTTCAATTACCAGTATTTCCTGTGATGCGGTCCACCTGATATTTGGATCTGCTTCATTTTTTGTCTAATTTCCTAAAAGGAGTTTGAAAAACGTATGGACGGTGTGGATATACGATACATCCATCAAAGTGGGCCCCACTGTCAGGACCGTACTGTGTTGGGTGCGACCGAGGCTGCATCTAATCTGCTTACCCGCAACCACGTCATCCAAACGTACTATATGCGCACTCTGCCTCAGTATTCAAAAGTTCTTCGCTTTTATATCGGCTTGAAAGAGGGAATTTATGCCGCTCGGATAGTGACGGACCCGGTTTCGGTAGGGACCCTGTCAGTATCCACTTGGGTGCGGGTCAGTGCTGGAAAAGCTCTGTGGGCCCAACATGATGGATGGGTATATCCACGCCGTCCATCCATTTTGCGAACTCATTTTCGGGCATGACCCCACAATTGAGACTGATCCAAATATCAAGTGGATCACACCACAGGAAACAGTAGTGATTGAACGTTCACCATCAAAAATATATATAATCTTGATCCAAAACTTCTGTTGCCCCAAGAATTTTTCAACGGTATAAATTCAATTCACACCGTTTCCTTTGGTGAGGTCGATTTTAGCCTTTTAATGCTTAGGTTTTGAGATAAGGCTCCAAAATTATCTTATAAAATGGAAGGACAGACTGGATAAATTTAATAAATCACAGTGGACCCACAGAGTTTATTCAGTACGCTTCCCTTGGCCAGGTAAACTCCACGTACATTTTATCAGGACGCGAAGTTCCTGGGAACTTAGGTGGGGCCCACTGTGATGTTTGTGAGAAATCCTTTCCTTCCATTCGATTTTTGAGTTCAATTCAGGACATGATGCCAAAATATAAACCGTATTCAAAGCTCAAGTGGGACGTGCTAAAGGAAAATGTGGTTAGGGAAATTTCTACCGTTAAAATCTATCTGAGTTCGACAGCTATGTTTACAAGCCATCCGTACCGTTAGTAACTTCATTCCTACTGGCTACTGGGATGAACTGAAATAAAAAAATATTAGCATGACCCAAAACTTTTATAGCCCACGAATATTTCAACTGTAGACATTCAATTATCACGCTTTTGGTTCACTTGAGCTTCATGCTTGAATTAAACTCAAAAAACGGATGGACGGATAGTAATTCTCACAGACATCACAGTGGCCCCACCTGGGTTCCAGCGCAGTAACTTCGTGTAAAAGAAATCCACGAACTTTTTTTCTGGTATCCACCAATGCCATTTTGCCACGTAACTTCGTTAGCCTTTTGGCTACTGAAGCGTTCAGTATCCAATCCGCTCCCCTCCAATCTCTCCTCGCCGTGTCCGAAATCTTTTCGTCGGAAATCCGACGTACGAGGTATTAATTACACAATACACGACCGAATATTTTCAAAATATCAACCGACGTTTAATTTTCTAAAATTCGAGCCTATGGTTAAGTGATCCAAACTGTTGATATTATAGGCCCCACTATGGATATGCAAATAAAACATAACTCTACCATGATGATTTATCCTAACGATTCGACAAGTGGCCCACTAAAAAAATAATATAACGGTTCACATTCAACCAAGAAAAAATATATATATATAACTAAGTTATTCTAATCTAGCTTATTTTTAGTACATGATCTATCCATGGAGGGAAAGATCAATCCAATGGTTAGGATCACTTAGAAATGAGGCCCACTAATAAAAACTGAAAATCCGAAGGCAACCGTACAAACTCTACTCGCGGAATCAACTCACCAAACCCCACACGCGAACTCCACGCTTCCGCGCCTTCCGCCAAAATGAATGGTCGGAGATTTTATTTGATACTCTGATACCGTACGGTGGTCAATACGCATGCACCAAGAATCATACACGTGGAAATTATTAAATTAAATTAAACCGTGAAAACCATGGAAATCATTGTAACGAAGCCATAATCCCAAAATCAGATTGGATGAGGAATCCCAACCTCTGATGCTTGGGACATCTTTTTGTTGAAGTAGGACCATTGGATGTCTTTCTTTATAACCGTCCAACGTTTGCCTACCAACCCAATATAGCATGATTTGTACAGTTTCATTTGAATTACTTGTGTCCTACGTATGACATTTTAAAGTAATTTCTAAGGCCTGCGTATCACGCATCGCACACGGCCAGAGTATCAAAGCTTTTCTCGTGTATTATATATAGATGCATGCCTCCGCACCGAAGTCTTCAAAACGCTCTGCAATGGCTTCTGCATTTCCGGAAGACTCTGCAAATGGAAGGTCTCTCTCTCTCTCTCTCTCTCTCTCTCTCTCTCTCTCTCTCTGTAACTGCCGTTACCGTGACGTAACCGTGACGTAACGGTAACGGGTCACGGTAACGGCAGTTATGAAACGGAACGGATAACGGGAATATATTGAGAGGCGGTAACGTATGTTTCGCCACTTTTTTGAAAATGGTGGTGAGTCATCTTTCTTGCACGTGGCACACGTGTAGTGCTATCCAGACCATTCAAATTGCGGGGCGTATCTTGGATGGAGCATGTGTCTTATATCACGCTGTTCAAGAAATCTAACTATCCTATTGATGGCTAGAAAATGAACGGCTGCAAAAATCAGATGGTTACTATATCTTCTGCGTGTTTTTGGGTTATGCTCTATCCATGATTGTGTGTCGATTTGGACAGTCTGGATCACCGTTCAACTGTTTCATCCATACGGTAGAAGGATCACCACCGTTTTTTTAAATGGTGCCAAACTATCACAGGAATCACACAGTGGAAAATAACGGGAACGGATTGGTTTCTCCCCCCGCCACCAGCCTCGTGGCTAGTGGTCGGTGCTCTGTGGGCCCCACCATGACGTATGTGATTCATCCATTCCGTTCATTCATTTTTACATATCATTTTAGATATTGATACAAAAAATGATAAGAATATAAATCTCAGGTGGACCACACCATAGGAAAACAATAGTGATTGGATATCCACCATTAAAATCCTCCTAAGGCCCACTGTACTGTTTATTTGAGATCCAATATGTTGATTAGGTCATATAGACCCAGATTAAGGGAAAAAAATAAAGATCATCTTGATCCAAAACTTTTATGGTCCCAAAAAGTTTTTAATGGTCAAAATTCATTCAACACTGTTTCCTGTAATGTGGTCCACTTGAGATTTGGATATACCTCATTTTTTTTCTCATGTAATAAAATACCTAGAAAAATAGATGGACGGCATGGATGAAACACATACATCATGGTAGGGCCCACAGAGCACCGACCACCAGCCACGGGGCTGGTGGCAGGGGGCGTAGCCAATCCGTTTCAGAAAATAACGCCTTGTAATCCACAACGTAACGCCATTACATACTATTTTGAAGGAGCGACTGATTCCGTTATAACGGCTCTCTCTCTCTCTCTCTCTTCTGCCGATTTCCTTTCTGGGTTTTCATTGCCATGCTCTGTAATCGCAGATTGCAAAACGGAAGCTCTGTTTGTGGGAAAACCTTCACTCTCGAATCGATCAGAGAGTGTCTGATCAGACAGGAAGACACCATCGTCTTCAATCTCATCGAGAGAGCGAAATACCCTCGAAACTCCTCTGTCTATGACGAATCCTCATCGAGAGTTCCGGGTTTTGAAGGATCCTTGCTGCATTTCTTCGTGAAAGAAACAGAGATTGTTCATGCAAAGGTGAGTTTTTCTTGGATTTTTGCATTGGGTTCTGTATTTTATGATTGAATTGTTGTCTTTCGGATTGCGTTTTGTTGTGGATTGGTGCATTGAATCGAGGGTCGTTATTGGTTTTTGAGGATTCGGTTTCTATTTTTCTTCAATTCGTGAATTGGGTTTTTTGGAATTTTGATTTTTAACTATGCTGATTTGAATTTAGGTTTGTGACTTTTTTGAACTTTTCTAAAATTTCAATAAAGACTTTTTTTTTTAAAGTAATTTTAATTCATTTGTGTGGGAATGTAGTTTTCTTGTTGTGTTCTTGTATTGCTTTGAATGCTTATTTCATTTCTTTTAGGATTAGGTTTTTGCAGTGAGTAGCTTAGGACTAGGAGTTCTAATTGCCCATGTTGTAATTCCCTGTCACTAGCATGTCTTGCCCCATTGGGCCCACATGTAAAGATAGTCCAACGATCGGCACGGTCCATATTTTGGGTACTTCCTTTGATGGACCATAACAGAAGACTTGCATGGTATCGATGATTCTTTTAGGTGTAGGCTTTGTAGTGATTAGGAGTTTGCTTTGCGTATGTCGCAATTCAGTGTCATTAGCATGTATTGCCCATTGGGGCCCACATTTAAAGATAGTCCAATGATCAGTACCTTCCATGTTATCACTGCTACTTTTGATGGGCCACAATAACAAACCTTGCACTGAATTGATCACACTTTTAGGCGTAGACCTCACAGAGATTAGTTAGGACTTGGAGTTCATTTTCCATGTTGCAACTCAGTGTCACTTGCATGTGTTGCCTGATTGGGACCCATCTGTAAAGATAGTCATATGATCAGCACTGTCGATTATTTTGGGGACTTCCTTTGACAGGCTAGAACAAGAAACTTACATTGAATTGATCGCAGCTTTATGTGTAGGCGTCACAGTGATTAGTTAGGACTAGGAGTTCGTTTCACCTATGTCGCAACTCCGTGTCAACCCCATTGGGAACCCACATGTGAAGATAGTCCGCTTATCAGCACTGCCCATGTTGGGTACTTTGATGGGCCACAACAACAACAACAACAAAAAAAACACTTCACCGGATGGATGATTCTGGTTATCCTTATGTATAGCAGAATGTCGTAAAGAAAATTTTCAATGGCTTGCCACAAATCGATGGTCAGGATCATTCTTTCAAGGCGGTCATTGGACAACAGGTCATTCATGATATCACCCAGAGGATGCCTTTTTTGAGCACCGGGCAATATTTAACATGGGCCCCATGGGGTAATGCGTGCTGCTGATTTGGATTTGAGGCATTGACAAAAAGAACATGTTATTTAGAAGTTGGTAGTGAACAATATCTCCCTTGAATGAGGTGTAAGTTCCAATAATTATGAATTTCATGTGCTTAACACAAGTGATCTATGAATTGTTGTGATCTTAACAGTATGTAGCTTTTAGGAAAATAATGTCGTAATGCTACTATGACATTGTACAAGTGATACACTTGTTTAGTGATCAAGATTTAAGACTATTATCCAAAAAGGCCATCACTTGTATGGGTCGTGGCCCTAAAATCATGGTTAATGGATGATCCTAACCATCCGATCTTTGTGGGTTTGTCAAAGGGGGAAACTGAAAATTTTCTTATAGACATGACGTAAATGATACCCATAACTGATCTTTTGTCGATTTTTTTTTTTTTTTTATGAAGATTATCTGTCATCCATTCAATGTTGAAAATGTGAGTTTGTCCAAGGGGGGGAATTTTAAATATTCTAATAGACATGGCGTAAGTGATACCTATATCCTAAAAAGTTTTATTCATTTTCAAAGGAAGAAGAAGAAGTAGAAAAAACTTAGGAATCAATGGGAAATGGAAATTTCATCTTACTTGTGAGGAGAATTTGCTTTCATTTGGCTGGAGGCAATATTAACTCACAGCATTTCAGTTAACTTTCCCATATAAAATCCCCCAGTGTTCTTTATTTCAGGAGTTGAAGAGTGTCCATGGGGTAGAATGTGTGAATATAGGATATATTTCTGGCTTGAAGGTGAAAGGAAATAATATATGTTCCTTTTATTGGAACTATAAGATTTAGATGATTACAGGATGTTGCCATGTGGCTTTGCAAGCCCCACATTCTTAAGGGGGAAAAAAAAAAGGATATTTCCCTTTCTCCACACACAAAGCCTTCATCTTCATACCATTTTTGCACTTTCTTAGGTTTTTCTTGGCTTAGTTTGCGATTTTCAGGATTTTTTCCCTTAGTAGAATCTCCAAATAATAATAATAGATAATCATAATGATAATAATAATAATAATGAGATCATAGCCGTGCCTAAATGAAAGATTTCTTTTCTTGATGCAAACAAAAGAGGTTAGTTTCACGATTTTTGGAAATTCTACTAAGGCTAGAAATTGCATAAATTTTCCAAAATCACAAAAGATTTTTCTCCACTTTCTGAAATGGTAATGGGGCAAATGCAGCCTTTAGATTCCCTCGAGGCAGACAAAATTGGCTGTTGTTTCACTGAAATATTTTTTGGTTCAAAATGTTGAGGGGACAACTTATTTATTTCCGTTTAATGAAACTGCACATTATCTCCAGGCATATTTCTTTTTGGTTCTCAAGAATATAAAAAATCAAGCTTTTAGTTTGTATAAGGGAAAGATATGTTGTTGGGCATTGCTACCGAAACTTGGTTATTGTAAGGTTATAACTGCCAGCCATGATCAGAAGATGATAAGAAGCAAGCTCTGTTGATTGTGGAATTATTATTGGTTAAAAAGGATAAGGCGGGCCTCACTTCACTCCAGTAACCTCCTAGGAAGCCAAAGCAAGTGGGTCCCTGCCACTTGTCTGATTTGGATAGATTATGCTCATTTTGACCCGTAAAGTTATTTCTACTTTGATAAAACTCTGTTAATCATCACAGATAATCTGTTTTTCATAAAAGTCTAGCTTGTCAACTTCTTAGCTGTTCAGCTAAACCACATCTCTATTGGTCTCTATCAAAGATTTGAAAACTTGAAAACTCGATTTTACCCAAAGGTCTTTTGAGTCAAGTGACTCCATGGAGTTCTTCCAGAGTTTTCTTGGCAATATTTAATATATAAAATATTGTAATATCTTGCCAAGTTAAATCGGTTTTTTTCATCTAGTTTTTTTAACTTTCCAAATGATGGCTTCAAGTGATGTGAGAGGTCGGGATCATTGGTTTGAAAAGGCTTAAGCCGCAAGGTGAAAAGGCTTATCCCTTGCCTTGAGGTTAAACAAGATTGCTTCAACACTAAACGTGAAAAAGGCTTACTCATTAGGCTTGAACATCAGACTGTTCATTGTAGTGAGCAGCTCAGCATCTCTCACAGCTCAAACTACTGAAAAGAAATGGAAAGAAAGCCTTGGCACTTAAACTGGAAGAGGCTTCTTTTCTTTCCGAACACTTTTGTACCTCTCAGGCTATGACTGAAATGTACATTTGAATGCGTGTGGTGGGGGATTTAAAGGAAGAAAGGCCAATCCCCTTGTTGATAGTGGGCAGCTGATGATGATTTTTAAAGATTTATCTCCATTTGGCTGCTTAAGATTGCCATCTGGCACTGACCAATGTGACTTTTGCTCTTTATGTGACTCGTCCATGAGTCTTCTGATTCTTGAATTTTACTGTCATAAACATGGGTATTTTTGCAGTCATTGTTCAGTTAAGTTCTATATATATATCATCTGAGTCGTATCGGTTATAGTCACAATTAAATGAGTCACCAGACCAATTGATACAGGACCAAAACTGAACGATATGGGGCTGAGACCATTGAGTCGGGGTGAATCTTACTAGTTTTGGTCCCCAGACAAGTCACACTCCGAAACGACTATCTGTTTGCATATTCCTTGACGGTTTGCTTGTTATCGATGATTGTTGTTCCAAGCTTAACAGTGCATTCTCCATGGACAAAGATTTAGTTCATGCATCATTTGCAATTCACCAATTTATCAATGAAACTCACCTTGACGACTGCTACTTCCAAAAGTGTGCAAGATCTGAGCCAATCTTCAGGTGGGCCCCATGGTAAATGTCCCTAGCCCAAAAAACAGTGTCGTTCGCTCACCATGCAAGACCACACATGTATGTTGGGGTCCATCTGATGAACAGGTCAACAGTTCTCCACACATGTGCCCAGTTGGTGTGTGTGGGGCACTTGTCTTGGGCATTTGGAGATGCACACAAGGAGAATTCCAAGACTTGTGTCTGTTAAAAAAAGATGGTGTCTTCTAAGTTGGGAAGAATTCTAGACATCTAATCTGAAAAACTTTTTACAGGTTGGTAGGTATGAAAACCCAGAGGAGTGTCCGTTCTTCCCTGATGATTTACCGTCCCCATTGGCTCCTCCTCTTGACCACGCACAGGTAAATTTCCGCTGCATTCAGCTAAAACTTTCCTCACGCCCCCCTATCCGAATCTCATTTGGTGCGAGTCCATCACAGGTGTTGTATCCTAAAGCTGCATCTATCAACATAAATAAGACCATATGGAATATGTACATCAACGAGCTGCTGCCGCTATTCACGGCCGAGGGTGATGACGGCAACTATGCGTCAACAGCAACGTGTGATCTCGCATGTTTGCAGGTAAGGATCGGTTGAATTCATCTTATGGGCAGTGCTGATTATATGTGCTAGTTACACAAATGAGACGATTTTGGTATTTGCAGGCTATCTCTAGAAGGATTCATTATGGAATGTATGTTGCCGAAATCAAATTCAGAGATTGCCGGCAGGAGTATGAGCCTGCTGTCCGTGCTCAGGTCTGCACTTCTTTTCTATTTTGTGTTTTTTGAAGTGAAATGAATAGTTAGAAATTCAGGCTCAACTCCTATATTAGCTTTTCAACATTTGGAAAATGGGGGTTGCTCTTCAAATGTGCACATGCAGAGCTGTGCGGCAGTCCAGACTGTCCAAGTTGCTGACCCAACTGTACATAGAGCATAATCGAAAATTTGCGCTGAGAAGATAATATTAACCATCTGACTTTTCCCTTCGAATTTGGATCACTCACGATTGTTTTTGAATGATCCATTTTTTACCCACTAATTGTATGGTTAGGATTACTTGATCAGTGTGAATTTTAGATATATGCTTCATTCATTGGATTAGGTATATGATCCATCCACAATGGGACTCCAGAATTTGAATGGTCTGGATAGCTGCACCTAAGCACCACTTGTGAGAATGATGAGTTGTCACCATTTTTAAATGGTGCAAAATAAAATGCTATCACCCTTGGAAGATGGTATGGATGTTGATAAACAACTGGTTAGATGGTTTTTATTTCTACATTAAGCAGTCTTCTATGCTCTGTGTTGGTTCTTTTTTATGTGGAATGATAGGGAAGTATGGTGCAAATGAATTGTATTGGACACCTTGAGAATCCGATAACTCTAACCATCCAATGGTTGGCCATTTTGCCATCTCTTTTCAAGTAACGAATTTGTTTTTAAGAACATCACATCAAACTGTTTAGCGGGGCTCATTGGATGGATGGTCCAGGTTGATGATTGGACTTTTTTTTTTTTTTTTTCAATGATATTTTTTGGCCTGTTGGTTGGATGGTTAGGATTATCCCGTCAGTGTATTATGCCATCTCTTTTCAAGTAATGAATTTGTTTTTAAGAACATCACATCAAACTGTTTAACTGGGCTCATCGGATAGATGGTCCAGGTTGATGATTGGACGTTTTTTTTTCAATGATATTTTTTGGGCTGTTGGTTGGATGGTTAGGATTATCCAGTCAGTGTATTTTGGCAATGAATATGCAAAGATTGGTATAGTGAATCAATGGTCCATAAAGTTGATTGAACTGTTAATGAATCTCATACAACTGGTGTGCCCCACATAACTATTCACATGAACTGCACTGGTTCATTGCCATTCCAACTTCTCTGCAATAAAGCAATTTTATGTTTGGAGCCGATCATGACCGTCCACCTCTTTTGCTTTCTTATTTATTTCAGAATAGGGATGCTCTGATGAAAATGTTGACATTTGAGAAGGTGGAAGAAATGGTGAAGAAAAGGGTGGAGAAAAAGACGAAGGTGTTTGGGCAGGAAGTGAGCCTCGATGACAAAGCCGATAAGGCCAAGTGCAAGATCGAACCATCGGTGGTGGCCCGCCTATATGATCAATGGATGATGCCATTCACGAAGCTTGTTGAGGTTGACTACCTTCTTCGGCGTCTAGATTGAAAATCCATCCCCCCTTTCTTGGGATGATGAATTTGGACAGCTATAATGCTTTGGTGGAGTCCACCATGCATGTGTGACTTGCATTATAGTTTAGTGGAAATGTGTTGCAACTAGAGATCTTTCAGTAGTATAAATGAGTGCTTGATTCAATTCAATAGGTTGGTCCAGCCAATAGGCTTCTAAAAAAAGAAGAAAATTTACACTTGTTTGAAGTTGGTCCAAATGTTCTGTGGCTAGGACTTTTAGGTATTTTCTGTCTTTAGTGTGTGTGGACCATCCATGTTGCAGCCCATCTCTGAGTGTAATTTTGTTGTATGAAACCATGGTTGGGAAATCCAAAATTCGACTCAGCTTGAAAAGCAGTGGAGTTAGGCAAACTTTGTAGTATTTAATATGTAATCTTGTGGATCTGAGTCTAAATGTTGAGTCAACAGTCAACTAAGTCTTTATCAAGCCTTGACCTGAGTGATGACCAAACTGAGTTTTTTTTTTTTTTTTTTTTTAAATTTCCCCTGATGAAGTATGATTGAGTCCAGTTGAGTCAGAATTTTTCAGTTTTCAAAAAGTTAAGGATGAACATATTCTGGGTTTTCAAACATTTGGGTGATCTGGGTTTACTTGAGTGATCTGGCTTTCATCCCGATTCAATTGTGGATGGAAATCAGTAGTTTCTACACAGAGCAACCTGGATGTGCAAATAACAATTTGAATGAAAATGGATGATATTATGAAATGTAGCAAGTCCAGTATATTCATCTAATCTTTGCGCAAGGGATTCCTCACCGAAGATAAGGTTATGGCACAACGTGTTACAGGCAAGGTTTTAAGTATTGTCTTGCCCGTAAGCGATACCAGTTTGTTGGTATCACCCCATAAATGTACTAGTATAGCCTGATACAGCTTATCAACTGATATAGGCCTGAAACAACCTAATATAGTGACAATATGAGCTATCTCAGCAGTGAAAGATGTACACTGAAGTGACGAGTGAAACTGACTCTCCTTCAGTCGATTGATGCACTGTTGATTGAATTGTGGCTCTCTCTCTCTCTCTCTCTCTCTCTCTCTCTCTCTAGGTTGATCCACCAATGGAATCCAATTTAGCCCAAAACCTCCAAGTTCAATTTGTGGGGCCCAATTGATGATTGGATCAGCCTGATTTTGCAGTCATCCTGCCATCCTGGTGGACCACATACCTGTTGAGCATCGCATGCACACACCATATTGGGGCCCACACCACGTTTGGAGCTTTTGGATGGTTGTCCATGGCCTCTACGGCGCAGCCCATTGGATCTACCTATTAGACAGGTTGGACGTTCCATGGGTCCGAATCACCAAATAACAACCCTACATGTGAGCAATCGGGACACTCGTCATTTGGTGAGGGACGCGTGACTAAGCATTTAAATAGTGGTTCCGAAGCTTACTCACCTGGGGCCAAAACCGTTACTACTAGCCCCCCACTCGTCTGTTTCAGGGCCCGTAGCTGGGGAAACGGATTGCGTTAAACCACCTGTTACACACTTTGCCGTGTAACTCAACTCGAAACTATGCAGAGTCTACAGTGGAGACCCCCAACACAGGTGGGGCTCACCACAAGAAAGTGAAGATTGAATGCTTTTTACACGTTTTGGATCAGGCTTGATATTTGTAGTTTCCCTTCATCAATTCTTCCCGATGGGAAATCACCTTTAATGAATGGTGGATCGGATGGCATACACATATTACAGCAGGCACCTTATGAATGAATCACATTGGGTATATACACATTACTGCAGGCCCCAGTAACATTCAATTGGTGGGAGTTCAATCCTCACTGTTTATTGTGGTGTGGCCCACCTGAGTTCTGGACCTGTCTCATTTTCTGAAACATCCTCACATGAGCTAGAGAAACTGATGGGAGTATGGAGTGGTTGGATGTCACACGGATATCTACCGAGTATTGCGGTAGTATAAGTCACCCGCAACTGGCATCCCCAAAACTAGTACTACATCCTCACAGTTTTTTTTTTTTTTTTTTTTTTTTTTGGTGGTGTGGCCCACCTGACTTTCTGAATCAGCCTCACTTTTGGGATCACATCCTCACATGAGCTGGAGAAACTGATAAGACGAGTGCATGACCATATAGTTGCTTGTTTAATAGAAAGCAGCCGAATCGTCGATTCCCTTGCAGACACCACACATACCAAAGCAGACTACCGTCATGTGTCCCAAGTGATCATTGATCCAGACCGTTCAAGTCCCGAGATCCAATGTATGGCACATTCACATCGAATGGAATCACCGACCCAGACCACGACTGTGGGCAAGATCCCAAGACTCGAAAACTAGGAAGTGCCCATATCATATCATCCCATGCTCTTTAGCATTTCTCCCCTCCACAAACACCAGCAAAAAAGAATGGCATTTACGTATGGAAATGATTCTATGAAGCCAGATTTTCTGAGCTTCCATTGCATCCTACCTTTCAAGCTCGGGAATGCTGGGGGTGAATCAGGGCCATCCATCTACCAGTGCAACACATACCTATGTTAGCCATGAAATGACAGTAGATAAGGATCTTGGGCTGTCCGCATTAGGACACGTCCCAAAATTGTCCTATTGGTGTGATTTCTGAAAATGTGGGATGTCCACATTAGGACCACTTGCTGAATGGTCCCGATTCAACATCTACACTAGCAATCGCGGTAGCTAACCTTCTTACCCTCATTGCTGCTTGTAGCTAACCTTCTTACCCTCATTGCTGCTGGCTGGCTCGGACTCACCTGAAAAATGGACAGTAGATGCAATGCATGGCAGAAACTGAGGCAGCCCACCCACCCACGTGAATGATATGGCGCATTCACGCAGTTGTTTCTCTTCATAATCTACAAACAAAGATGCATAAAATTCATAATCATTTTATACACAAACCACCACCGCCTTCCGCAATCCCATATGAAAGAGTAGTCAGCCTGCCCGTACTGCCTGCCCGTGAAATCGTATACATGGATGATATGAGCCAACCCACTGCCTGCCAGGCTTCCTCATCCTCACTTGCAACAGTCACTGTGAGATATTCAACTCATGGACAGCACTTGCCAATTCCAAACCCACAGCGTTCTCCTCTTTCTTTTCCTCTACCTTAGCTTTGCTCTTGTCCTCTTCGTTACATTCCAATCCGACGATGCACTCCTGGAATCTGTAGCAACCGATTAGATGGTCGTTGGTTATTCCTGCGGCTTGCATGAAAGAATAGATCACCGTGGGGCCCACACACCGGAAACCCCTCCTCACTAGGTCTTTGCTTATCACATCCGCTTTAGGAGTCTTCACAGGAACCTGCCGAGGGTACCTGAAGCAGCTGACGATCGGCTTGTGGTTCACAAAGCTCCAGCAGTAGTTTTCAAAAGATCCAAACTCATCTACAATCTGCAGAGAGCCATGCATAAGACAATGCAGAGAGAGAGGGAGAGAGAGAGAGAGGTAATATGACTAGCACATGAGCGAGAGATGTAATAAGACTAAAACATGAGAAATTTGGGGGTCCTGATGTGCCACTCCATGAAACATGAGAGAGAGAGTAACACGAGAAATTTGGGTCCTGCTGCATTAGGAGAAGCATACATCTTGAATGGGTAACATGATTTGTTTTGTTCCAGACAGTTGATCTGCTGGGGCGCACCATCAAAATTGGAATTACCAAAAAAATCCTCATTGGAAGATCCCATGCAATTTTACCTAAATTGCCAAACCCTACATTTCTGCTCTGAATTGCGATGGGTTATTTAGGGCCCGTTTGGATACCACCAAATAAGTAACTTTTTCTACTTACAGCAGTAGATAAGCAACTTATTTGGGATGAGTTTGGTTTATGATCAATTATAAGTAATCACTTCAGCTTAATAAGTAGAAACCAAGATAAGTTACGAGGCATAAGTAGCTTATCTTAAGTGACTTATGATCCAAACACCCCCTTATGGTCCAAACCACTATTTTCACTGACCCAATTATGGTTCTGCTCTTACTGTTAATTAAGTGGTGATGCAAAATTTATATTTACAGGTACTTTGATTTAGGCAATAGCATGTACACAATATAATGGTAAGCATGTGAGATCCATCAGAATAACATTCATCATTTCGTAAATATATTACAATGTATATTCATGCATAATACTACATCGCATATACTAAAATTTTTGCATTGGAGTGACCTACATGATCCTATCCCTGCCAGCATATTGGAGGAAGTAATGTACTACATACCTGTCCCCATAACACAAACCAGAGCAACATGCGACCCAGGTGTGTGTGTGTGTGTGTGTGTGTATTCAAGAGAGTTGTGGTCTCTGAGATCTTATGTGACGTTAAATGAGATTTCCAACATAGGTGTATTCATGGAATTTTGAAAATCTGCATGCTTATAAACCGATTGCTTGGATTTATCCACCTACAAAAACAACTAAGATTTTACCTGTTCTTTTTTGTGAGCCAGGCGGCATGCACCCACACCTAGAATCTTTTCATCCATTTTTTTCTCCCCCCTTCAAAAATCTCTCCCAATTGCCTCCCTTCCTCCACGTGTTGCAATACCACTTTCCCTTTTTTTTTTTTGTAACATTGACAATATTATTAATAAAAGGCCAAAGCCAACATTTACAAATATACAAAACAAAAGAGATTTACAGCTCATGCCAGCATTCCGTAAAATGAACAATGACTTTTGATGCTGACGCCGATTCCATTACATGGGATTTAGTCCTACTAAACACCTCTATAACCTGCCTCTCAATTTCTAAAACATCACTCATTCCTTTAAAACCATGGGACCCATATACCCGCTAACAAGCTTAACCACCATATTTTCCTCCCAATTTTCCTTAATACCCCTGCCATGCCATATCAAAAAGAAACTCTCAAAGGATTCCGGTGACACCCATGCTACCCCAAACAGCTTGAAAAAAGTGTCCCATATAGTTTTTGCAAATGGACAATGTATGAAAACATGATTCACTGATTTCTCATCTCAGAGGCATAACAAACATACATTCGAAAGGATCATCTTTCTCTTACGAAGATTATCTATTGTAAGCACCTTTTTCCTCCCCCACTAGCCAAGTGAGCGCCACAAAACTTTGGAAGAGCAACATAAAACCAAATGAACGCTGTCAGACAAACCCCACCACTGCTATCATCCCCACTTAGCCACATACAAAAAGATTTCACTGAAAACTTGGCAGACTTGTCTTTTAACGATTTCATCGATTCAGATTCTGAAATTACCAGAGATACCTTAGATAACAATTCAATCAGCCCAATAAATTATTCAATCTCTGTCCCCTAGGTTCCTTCTACACTACGGAGCCCACACAATTTCCACTCCTTGAATGGAGAAGCAACTAGCCACCCTCAAGTCCACCACAGGCCCTCAACTGAGATCCCCGCTAAACATTGGAAAAATTCCACTCAATTTTTTACTCCACACTCATATATCCTCCCAAATTTTAATATTCTTACCATCTCTCAAACAGAAGCCAACCCCTTCCCAGACTCCTTGTTTTATTGACAACATAGATTCCCATATATATATATATATATATATATATATATAAAATGATCTATACAAAGATGACGACCTAATCCACCACCCCCTCTCTTCCACCCCATATTTCCTTCCTATCACCTACCTTCATTGGGAACCCACTTCTACTCCAAACCTCCAAACCCATTTCCCCAATAGATCTATATTCATATCCTCTAAATTCGATCTCTCTGTCCCTTAGATTCCTTCTACACTGCGGAGCCCACACAATTTCCTCTCCTTGAATGGAGATGCAACTAGCCACCCTCAAGTCCGCCTCAACTAAGATCCCCGCTAAGAATGGTAAATTTTCACTCAATTTTTGACTCCACACCCATATATCCTCCCAAAATTTAATATTCTTACCATTACCATCTCTCAGACATAAGCCAACGGCTTACATACCTCATCCCACGTCATGAGATGAAATTTGTCTTCCACCCCCTTCCACAAGAAATCCTGCCTTAATTTTTCTAATTTATTCACTACCGACATCGGGCACTTGAACAAAGACATAATAAACCGGGAGATTAGACATTGCCATCTTGATCAAGGTTATTCTCCCACCCAAAAATAAGTGCTGAGTTTTCCATTGAGATAACTTTCTCTCAAACCTTTCAATCACTGTCCAAAAGATGTTTTGCCGGTCTTCCAATGCATAACAGGAGACCAAGATATGAAGTAGGAAAGGATCCTTCCCTACACCCAAATATGCTCGCATAATCCCCCACCTCCTCCTTGGGGATACTCATCCCCAAAGTCTCATTCTTACTGATATCAATCTTAAGCCCCGATGCTGCCTCAAACCAAACTATTATTGACCAAAGGTTTCCCACCTTTACATCATCTGCCTCAGAAAATAGCAATGTACCATCAACATACTGCAAGTGGGTAATGTGAAACTTCCCCTAGTTTTATTAACCATCTACTCATAAGACATTGATTGAGTGGTTAGGATCTTCAAATTTAGAAGATTTCTGGGGACAAGCCCCATCCACAGTGGGTCCCACAACATTCTGGATCCACAAACTATGGGCGCCACTTGTATGACTGGGTGTGCATCAGGGAACCATACAAGTCCCAATGCATCTGGACCCTATAAAAACCTCAACCTAGAAGCCATCAGTGGCACCATGATGAACGAAAATATCAGGAAGAAAAGGCAACGAATGGAAAAAGAAAGCGTGAATATACCTTGGATATCTGCCGTGCATTTTCAATGACCGCACGCAGCTTTGGCTCCGATAATAGGGAGCTGGCAGTGCTTCCAGGTGCTACGATCTTCTTCTCATTCAATTTAGCAGCATTAGCAGGGTCGAAATCTGCAAAAACCTCCCTGTACAAAGAAGAGTCAGGACTCAGGGGAGAATGCTGGAAATAGCTGATTGACATTTTCATTAGTTTCTTTTTCTTTTTTTTCCGTCTTATTTCTTTTTGGAAAAGCAACACAACCATTGTCATTAGGGCTTTGATCAATGACTGAGAACAATACCTGAATATGTGCCTTTTGCTGAGAATGGCTGGCCATGTAAGTTCAGCCAGTGCACCTGATAGCACAAGCAACTCAAAGAGTTTCCTGCATGTTGTTGAAAATATCTGTCAAGCTGGAGCCTCTCGTGATTTATTTTTTTAACTTTTAGAACGAAAAGAATGTGGAGAAGGTCGGGATTGCATACTTGTCGTCGTGGACTGGAACTCCCCATTCTTCATCGTGAAAGGCAGCGTAACATGGGTCTGTTGAAACAGGATAAAAACAATGGATAGATGAGACTTAGATCAGTTTGATTGGGATACATGCACAAGCAAACTGCAACTGAACATTGACAAGACGTGGTTCTGATATTCAGCCTGTGGCTGTAGTGTTTTTATAGATAAATGATAAAATGGGACAAGCATGAGAATGACTAAGATTCTGATGTTCTGCGAAACGAAAAATTGCAGTAAACGAAACCTGTTTTTATTGAAGTTTAGAAGAGAATTTTCAACTAAGGTGAAACTGCACCAGAACAATTGGGAAATATTCAAGTACCTAAAGGGAGGCTCTATGTACCCATGGAATATTTGATATTTCTATACTGATTCTATCCCTACTTCAATCAACTCCACCTCTAACAATGCACCAGCATGTTCACAAAAGAGGTACAGGAGGGATATCTCAGGCAGGCAGCTGCCTGTTGAAGTTTCACCAAGCAATCATGAAAATTCATGGTGCCGGACCCCAAATAGTTGGGATTTGGATGATGAAGATGATCTTATCCCTACTTCAAGATTGACCACTGCAGCATTTGGTCAAGCAATCACATTCTGGATAGGTTGCAATATACGCATCCGACCCACAACCATGAAAAGAAAGAGGAAGGTAATCTAACATGATGTGGTGTAAGATTTGAAGCAATCAGAGAAGCTTGAATTACATTACACGGCGGACACCAGCAACTTCTGCAACTGTTTTATGTTGCCTATCATTCTGACACTCTTGTAGTTCAAGGGATATATGCATGCATATGATATCAGGGACAAGGTGCTGCAAAAACTGGTGGTCAAAATCTAGATTTCTCCTGCAACCTGGTGCTGTATAAAAACAACCTCCAGGGCTCCTTCAAGAGAGAACCTGATAAAGAAAAGTAAAAAATTCTAAACAATCAAAGGTTCCCCCTATAGATTGCCTAGTGGGTCCCTAGCCCGAGTAAAGGAGGATTGATGTCCGGTCGGCAGCCATCTAACTTTCACTAAGCAATCAGATGACTACCGTTTGAACAGGATTCATAAGCCCAACCCAAATAGCTGGGACAAGGCTATGATCACAGTGGTGGTGTTGAATCAGAGGTTCCCACCATCACAGTTTTAAAACCTGGATAGGACCAGCCAGTTGGACCAGCTTTGCTCGGAATGCTTCAAAAAGGAAAAGGGAAAGGTCAAGGAAACATGGAGGGTCACTTAGGGCCCGTTTGGATACCACCAAATAAGTTGCTTTTTCTACTTACAGCAGTAGATAAGTAACTTATTTGAGATGGGTAAGTTTGGTTTATGATCAATTATAAGTAGCTTTTTTATTTAAAGTTACTTAATCATTTCAGTTTAATAAGTAGAAATCAAGATAAGCTACTTAAGGCATAATTAGCTTATCTTAAGTAACTTAGGATCCAAACACCCCCTTGGAGACCCATTTTGGGTAAGAAATGATTACTCACCAGAACCATCCATTTCAAGTGATCTGGCTTTCCAGCTCAGAGATCTGCTATGGTTGGACTGGGTAAATCAACTGTGATAACTATTTGCAAGAGAAAATTTAAGATGGAGTGGGATGGGATTCAAACTCACTCCCATCACAAAAGCAAACACCATGCTATAGGTGTTTGGGTGTCATTTTATTTCTCTATACTCTAGATTGACGTCACAGGTTCAGACCAAATGACCTGCTGGTTGGACCAGTTTTAGACCAAACAACTGGCAAAAACAGGTTAAAGTCCAGTCTGGGTTTTTTGAATAAAAATAAAAATTGCGCACAGTATACTTCATAACACATTTACAAAGACTCCAAGGTCCCAAACAAAGGAATCAAAACTCAATTTGACTCATTCTGTTCTCCTCCACCAGCGCCAACTGACTTGGTTGGACAATATTCATGTTCCGAGGGGGGAGACTTGTTCTGCTCGCCGTAGAAAGACTGAGTCAACCCAATAACGAACTATTTTTTAATCTACATTCTCAACTCGTCCTAAAATTAGATAACTCCTAAATAGATGGCAGGATATATTCCCCTCCCCCATCTCCCATCCCAAGGAGCAGATAACTGCAAGACCAATCAGATGATATCATATTTTCTTAAACCGAGAACGACTAAAACTAGGAAACTACCTTAAACGCTCTAAAGGTCACCAAATCACCATAATCATGTCCCTGGATTAGAAACTAAAAGGAACGGCAATATTGTGAAATTTTGGTGATGATTGTCTGTCTAATGCATACCTCTACTTGAGCAGGTACTGGAGCTTACCTGTTATTGGAGAAAACACTGGGCACATAATACTTGCCCTCCCAAAGGTCAAGTTGTTGAACAGAATCACAAGTTATTTGGATGAGATTTTGATAAATGGATGGGAAATGACATAGTAAAGAAAATCTTTCCAAAACAAAAGACATAGTAAAGAAAGAATATAGGAAAATTATGACTTAGTGAGACTAGCCAACCGATCTGGCTTGAAAAAACACCAAGAGATAGATGAAGTATACGATGTTGGACCAGCATCTTTCAACAGCATGCATGAATTTTCAATTCTGCTGTGGGATCCATGGTTCAAACCCAGAATCCAGACCTGATCTGTTGCATCCTGCCATGGCCTATCTCCCAAACTGGACAATTCCAACAACCAATCTTGGGATTTTTTGCAGTTGAATGGGGCCATTGTTGTATCTCTCAACCACTCTACTATAGACTACATATAAAATGGTTGTCCTATTCAGGAGATTTTTGGGGCATAGTCCATCCACAGTAAGATGGAACAGATGAATATTACACATTTACTGAAACTTTTTTTAAAGATTAGATTTACTGAAATATGGGCCCCACTCAACAGAAATGAAAACCCATGAACTACTATATACTGCAGGCTACATATCCAAACACCATCTTGGGTATGTGACCATAAAAAGAGTCATGAAAGAAATCTTTTCCAGTATGTTGCCATTCCAAAAGGAACCTAGCAAAGGATCCATTTGTTCTGTGGCTCCACGGTGCCACCAAGAAGCTCTGGCTTCAACTGTGTCCGTCAATGAGCACGTTCCTGATTCTGACCAATTTCCTTGCTGCACAGTTGTTGGGTTTGATTACTTGATTTGCATATAAATGTGATTTTTTTTTAAATCGTGCATATAAATGTGAATTACAATCTGCCAGATGGCCTTTTTGCCTCTTACTGGTGTTACATAATAGATTTAGGCATACAAAATAACATGCCGACTGTAGAAGTGGCAATAAATTTATGCAGAAAGATACATCTTACTATTTTTCTTAGTTGTGAGATCCTTCTCTCTAGGTGCCTGCTCCCTCTTCAAATCACGCTTCAAACCTGCACTCCTGCTCCAGCTTCCTAGCTGTTTATACTCACTAACATTTTGAAATTGATGTTTCCTGCTTCCACACCCAAATCTGCTGACATATTGCTTCAAGCTTCATGTACCATACTAATTTTTAATAATTTTTAAAGGTCATTTGTTTGTCTCATGGTGGGCTTTTGAAACAACACTGATCACAATGCCACTACTTCCAAAGATGGCGACACCATTTTCTAATTGAATTGTATTCATATACATTTTAGCTCATGTGGGGTTCTTTCCTACAGGTGATCAGTTAGAGCTGATTTTGCATTCAGATAGTCTGATCCATTCTGTAATATTTTGTTTATTATCAAATAGTGACACGAGGAGGTGTGCAAGGATAAATATATTTTTTTTTACTTTTTTTCTTTTCAAGAGATACGAATTTTTCTATGGCATCAAGTAGATGTGTCAAAGAGGCCTTTTATATTCTAACGTAACTTGAAAGCTTTTTCTTTTTCTTTTTTCTTTTTTCTATTTTTGAAGAGTAACTCTTTTCTTTTAAATGACGATAGGGTGTCCCCACCCCCTTATAAGGCGAGACTATTCCCTACGGATGCACGCAAACACCCACTAACCACGTGTATCGAGTAATCCACAAGAAGGGGAATCGAACTCATGTCTGTAGAGAGCAAACCCACAACCCAAGCCGTTCGCCCAAACCGTGACGGGTGTAACTCAAACTTTATAAGGAAAAACACGAAGCAACAAAAAAGATGATGAGAGATCATCCAACTAGTACAAAGAAGAGTTTAACCCCTTGACTGTCATGAAACATTTCCTAGGAGTGCCTTTGAAGGCTTTAACTCAATGTTAGATGAACAAGCACTCTTAAAAGAAAATGGCCGAAATGAGTTGAATCCTCATTGCTGGGAGAGCTGAGAATATATAGGGTCATCTCATCTCCTTAATGGTAGTGCTCCCTCCCATGAAATACTAATGGTAAGTGCTTTCTCCCATGAGGCCCATTCATATTTCAATGAACCTACCCATATTCCAATTGGCTTTTACATTTTCCAAGTGGCAACTCATTGGAATTGAGGCATACATTAAATATGCTCTAGAATCTGTCTAGTATACATCCCACTAGTGGTTGCCAAAGGTGGGCCTTAGTAGCTGACAACCAACACAAAGCACCATAAATTTGAGGGATTTTAAACCCATCAATAGGACACTTTCTTTAAAAGATCGTCAATAGAAGCCATGCTTCCATTGTAGATGAATCCTCTACTCCAATTAGACCGGACAATATAACCAACTTGGTCTCCTGGTCACTATTTGTTAGAATCACAACTACCAGCCTCAAACTTTCAATTGAATTCTCAGCAAATTTTTGTTTGAGACATCCAAGCGCCAATGCATTCCATCCCATGATTCATTTGTTCAATCATTATTTGCTCCAAACAAAAGCTTTTGTCTACTTGGTAACTCTTCCATCCATATTCTAAATTCTCATCTTGCAATTTATTTATTTTTCCCTTTATTGGTCCTCCCAAAAGTGTTACATGGAGTCATGGACAATTATGCCATTCTTCACTATGTCATGCCAATACTTGGAATGCTTGATGCTCCTTAACCCGATGCTTCAAAATGTATCTGAGTGATGTCATCGGAAAGTGCCACACATTGGACACTTTAAGTGAGCTCTCCCTCCACCCATATTCTCCATTAACTCTTTTTTCTTTCGCCTTTCAATTCATCTGCTATTTAAATTTCTTAGTTGAAAGCTTGGATGCGAGTGTGCGTCTCCTCTCCAAAAAATTTTGTGATGATCAATTGTAAGGCTCATATCCTAGTCCATACCACTCTGTAAGCTTCCGCGGTCCTCCCGATCGAATTCCGGCAACCCTCAACCCGTAGATAGCAATTGCGCTCGATCATGAGTCGCATCCTGTAAATCCGGGTCGGCTTGACCCGAGACCTATGTCATTGTGACCGTGCCGTCGCCGCAGTTCCAACGCCGCGTCTCGTGTACCAATCCGACGTCTAAATCATGACATGTGGACCGCACATTATAATGGCCGTGGACCGCACGTTGCGCGACCGACCGGCACTATTCCCTAGGTGGGTGATGTCATGTCCTTACACAAATAATGATGGTCTCTCTTCATAAGTCAATCCTTCTTACATGTAATAATGACATCTCTCTTCCCCAAGCAATGATTATTCTAGCCCATAATTGCTAGCCACACCCCTCTCTTACAAGTTATGATGGCTCTACCATCATAATTGCAACTACCCCTCTCTCTCCTTATCTCTCTCTCCCTCTCTTTCTTCCGATTCAAACAACAAGAGCTTCCAACATCCATGGCCTCCCTCCATTTCCAACCATGTTGAGAGCTTCACGCCCCACCATCTAACCCCTAGAATCTCATCTCAACCCTCCATTCTTCATCAACCTCCATCAAGATCAAAGACAAGGAGCATAGGAGTCCAAGGAGCTAAAAAAGAAGGCCGATAGGTGGGTGATCCACCGTTGATTTCGATTTCTAAGGGCTCACTTATTATGGGACCCACTTGATGTATGCATTGTATTAGGGAGGGCCCAATAGTGGCGGGATCCCTCCCCTTCTCGTCATTCTCTCTCTCTTATGGGTGTCGGTGTGTGTGTGTGGCCCACCATAACATGTATTGTTAATATAATATAATATATTATATTATATTATATATATAACATGTATTGTTAATATAATATATTATATTATATAATATTATATATCATATATACATATACGTGTGTGTGAGAGAGAAAGAGTGAGGGGTGTCAGCGTCCAGCGTCTAGAGATGCTGGATGGACAGCCTGGATGAAAGAAACACATTCATCATGGTAGGCCCCACATGAATGGCCGGTTTGGATGGCCCTACACAACACGGTGGCCCCACGTCAGGTGGGCCACACTCTTGGATCAAGCTGACATTTGTGTTTTCCTTCATTTAGGTCCGTCCAAACGAACTACCATGTGAGCCACTCGGTGGACGGCATAGGTAAAATACATACTTCATGGAGGGCCACACACACACACCGACACCCATAAGAGAGAGAAAATGATGAGAAGGGGAGGGACCCCGCCACTATTGGGCCCTCCCTAATACAATGCATACATCAAGTGGGTCCCACAATAAGTGGACCCTTAGAAATCGAAATCAACGGTAGATCACTCACCTATTAGCCTTCTTCTTTAGCTCCTTGGCCTTTATGCTCCTTGTCTTTGATCTTGATGGAGGTTGATGAAGAATGGAGGGTTGAGATGAGATTCTAGGGGTTAGATGGTGGTGTGCGAAGCTTTCAACATGGTTGGAAATGGAGGGAGGCCATGGACGTTGGGAGCTCTTGTTGTTTGAATGGGAAGAAAGAGAGGGAGAGAGATAAGGAGAAAGGGGTAGTTGCAATCATGATTGTAGGGCCATCATGACTTGTAAGAGGGGTGTGGCTAGCAATTATGGGCTAGGGCAATCATTGCTTGGGGAAGAGAGATGTCATTATTACATATAAGAAGGGTTGACTTATGAAGAGAGGCCATCATTATTTGTGTAAGGACATGACATCACCCACCTGGGAAATGGTGTCGGTGGGTCCCGCAACGTGCGGTCCACGGCCATTATAATGTGCGGTCCACATGTCATGATTTAGACGTCGAATCGGTACACGAGACGCGGCGTTGGAACCACGGCGACGGCACGATCGCAATGACATAGGTCTCGAAACAAGCCGACACGGATTTACATGATGCGACTCAGGGTCGCACGCAATTGCTATCTACGGGTCGAAAGTTGCAGGAATTTGATCGGGAGGACCGCGGAAGCCTACGAAATGGTACGTACTACGATACGAGCCTTACAACTCTCCCTTCCAAATAAAAATTTCATCCTCGAAATTTACACAATCAACGCACCTAGACATAACTCATAAAGAAAGAGGAAACATAGCATTGCCATATAAAATCGGAGACAGCATACAAGATACAACATATAATCAATCATCAAAGAGATGAGGATAGCGCTCACGAATCTCGGTCTCGCGTTCCCAAGACGCCTCATCAACAGAATGGTGACCCCATTGAACCTTCACCAAGGGAATGACCTTGGTTCGGAGGACCTGGTCCTTCCGAT
Source organism: Magnolia officinalis (assembly GCA_021015155.1). NCBI lineage: Eukaryota > Viridiplantae > Streptophyta > Magnoliopsida > Magnoliales > Magnoliaceae > Magnolia > Magnolia officinalis. The sequence goes on from JAJHSJ010000011.1 coordinate 59,801,539, forward strand.
CAAGGATACGAACTGGCTGCTCAATGTAAGAAGCGTCCTCACGAACCTCCGGCGGCTGCCAATCAATAGCATGAACGATGTCTGACCCACACTTCCTCAACATAAAGACATGGAAAACATTGTGGACACCAGATAACTGAGATGGCAAGGCAAACCGATAGGCCATGGCGCCAACGCGCCCAATGATCTCGAAAGGTCCTATGAATCTCGAGGCAAGCTTGCCCTTCGCTCCAAATCGAACTACGCTCTTCATGGGCAAGACCTTGAGATACACTCTGTCCCCAACAGCAAACTCCAAGGGATGGCGCTGAATATCAGCAACTCTTCTGTCGGCTCTGAGCTATGCGCATCCTCTGCCTGATGATATCGATAGCCTCTGACGTCTGCTGCAAAAGCTCGGGACCTAGGAGACGCCGCTCTCCAACCTCGGTCCAACAACTTGGAAATCTGCACGGTCTGTCATACAATGCCTCAAAAGGAGCTATGTCAATGGTCGCTTGATAGCTGTTATTGTATGCGAACTCAGTCAATCGTAGATGCTCATCCCAGCTACCCAAGAAGTCGATCGCGCAAAGCTCTAAGCATATCCTCAAGGATCTGGTTGACCCTTTCGGTCTGCCCATCGATCTGCGGATGATTCGCGGTATTGAATCGTAAGGCAGACCCCATCGCCTTCTGAAAGCTCCCCCAAAACTGAGATGTGAACTTCGAGTTTCGGTCGGAAACAATCGAGACTGGAACACCGTGCAGTCTCACGATCTCATCAACAAGCAGCTTGGCAAGCCGGTCCGAATGCCAAGTCTCACGAATCGCAAGAAAATGTGCCGACTTCGTCACCTACATGAGACCCACCTTGGAGTATGCATTGTAAATCCATACCGTCCAGATGTCCAAGGCCTGGACGGTAGATCTGGACAGCCACTCTTTTCTTTTTATGTATATATATTATATATAATATTATATAATATATATACATTACTTTGGTTATATATATAACATTATATTATATTAAAAGTATTTGGGTGAGCCACTCCCACGTGGGACCCCCCCCCCCCTTTTTCGTTGGAGCATCAGCACCGTCCAGATGGATCTGGACGGTTCCATGAGGCTCGCTGTATGTGTTTATCCATCCGTCCATCTGGACGGTGGCAGATGGGGCCACCACTGATGGATGTATTTCTTCCAAACCGTCCAACCATCTGACGTGTTGGCCACCCCACCATGATGTAGTGCGTCATCTGCACCGTCCATCATCCCACCGTGATATATGTGTTTCACCATCTATTCATTTCAACTGGACGAGATTGGAGAATCCCACCGTGATGCATGTTTTGCATTCCACGTCGTCCATTAATTGGTGGGTCACACGTATGTGGACCCCACCATGAGATAAGTGTTATATCCCTATCGTCCATCTAATTGGCGCGTTGGCCAGTTAACCCACCCAGCAACTATTGCTGTTGTATTTGGTCAGCAATTCCGTGGGGCCCACTGATGTATGTATTACATCTGAACCTCCATCCTTTTGGCTAACTCGCCTCAAGGCTTAAGACTAAAAATAAGACAGATCCAATTATCAGGTGGACCACACTATAGAGAACAGTGGGTTTGAACGTCCACCATGGAAACCCTCTGGGTTAGAGAGTTTTGGACTAATATGATATTTGTTTTTCCTCTAAATCCAAGTCTTTGTGACCTTATGAACAGACTGGATGGGAAATAAATACTATGGTGGGCCCACTGGGAATTTAACTGTGGAAATCATTATCACCACTGCAATTTGTGGTATGGTCCAGATGATCCTTTGGATATGATTCATTTTTTTTTTATATAATGATCTCTAACAATGGATGAATGGTGTATTTGATCGGCCCATTTGATTCGCCCCCATTCAACTTGGCCCATTTGAATTGGCCCATTCGACTTGGCCCACTTGATTCGGCCCGATGTGATATATATATATATATATATATTATATATATATATACATTACTTTGGTTATATATATAACATTATATTATATTAAAAGTATTTGGGTGAGCCACTCCCACGTGGGACCCCCCCCCCCCCCTTTTTCGTTGGAGCATCAGCACCGTCCAGATCCATGAGGCTCGCTGTATGTGTTTATCCATCCGTCCATCTGGACGGTGGCAGATGGGGCCACCACTGATGGATGTATTTCTTCCAAACCGTCCAACCATCTGACATGTTGGCCACCCCACCATGATGTAGTGCGTCATCTGCACCGTCCATCATCCCACCGTGATATATGTGTTTCACCATCTATTCATTTCAACTGGACGAGATTGGAGAATCCCACCGTGATGCATGTTTTGCATTCCACGTCGTCCATTAATTGGTGGGTCACACGTATGTGGACCCCACCATGAGATAAGTGTTATATCCCTACCGTCCATCTAATTGGCGCGTTGGCCAGTTAAACCACCCAGCAACTATTGCTGTTGTATTTGGTCAGCAATTCCGTGGGGCCCACTGATGTATGTATTACATCTGAACCTTCCATCCTTTTGGCTAACTCGCCTCAAGGCTTAAGACTAAAAATAAGACAGATCCAATTATCAGGTGGACCACACTATAGAGAACAGTGGGTTTGAACGTCCACCATGGAAACCCTCTTGGGTTAGAGAGTTTTGGACTAATATGATATTTGTTTTTCCTCTAATCCAAGTCTTTGTGACCTTATGAACAGACTGGATGGGAAATAAATACTATGGTGGGCCCACTGGGAATTTAACTGTGGAAATCATTATCACCACTGCAATTTGTGGTATGGTCCAGATGATCCTTTGGATATGATTCATTTTTTTTTTATAATGATCTCTAACAATGGATGAATGGTGTATTTGATCGGCCCATTTGATTCGCCCCCATTCAACTTGGCCCATTTGAATTGGCCCATTCGACTTGGCCCACTTGATTCGGCCCGATGTGATATATATATATATATATATATATATATATATATATATATATATATAATATATATATATATATATATATATATATATATATAGGCCCATGAGTGAGGCCCAACATGATGCGTATATGCCCTATAAGCGAGGCCTATGGTGATGTATATTAGGCCCTTGTATGAGGCTGTGGACACATTATACGATTAGCCCTATGAGCGTCATTCCTTGGGAGCAATGTGGGTTAAAGGTCTACATTGATGGGCAATGATGGTTGGACGTCCACATTGTGACCTTCCCTTGGGCCTTGTTAGGCTCATTCTCATTCTCTGGTGGGTTAACCGAAATGCTTGGGCCCCATTGATCCATCATCGGTCGTCCATCTATGGACCCCACCCTGCGTCGAGGTTAATTATCGATGTCGATTATCGGTGCCGATTGCCGATACCGGCTACCGTCGTCGATTATGAGTTTGTGACAGCATAGCATCATGACACATGCCCCTACGCATCATCTGTATGTTTGTTATGAGATGCAATTGGCCATTACATATGTCATAGTGCAGGTGGTTTATGGGACTCCCTGATAGGCGGAGTCATCCCACATGAGCGCACGATATGCGTAGGATTGGTGCATGATTGGACTACGTGACTTATGCACTTTGCATTTGTGTGATTGTGATTATTGTATGCCCTAGCGACATCAAGGCCATAGCCTCCACAGACACATCGTGGATGGCCGGATTGGATACCGAAAATACTGTTTCTAGTATCGGGGCACCATAAATGTCCCTTGGTGAAAATCCCTAAACCCGATGGTACCAGAGGATGACTCCAACGTCGAGACCGAGTGAATACATGAGCGCGCAAGGGCCGTATACCAGTAGGCCGCGTCTCTCACTGTGTCGTGGTCAGTTGGAAAGGGGTGTGACCTTACCCGCCTGAGTGAGGGGGCAATTTCTAGGTTGAGTTTAACCAGCTTGAGGAATAAGTCCACTATCGACAAGCCGAGCCCGATATCGGCAGGCGGATAGTGAAGTCTCTTCTACTCACCCAGTTGTGTGCTCAGATAGGGGCGGCAAGCTGGCGTAGAGTGTACTAGACCCCGGTGATATCCCAGAGATGAGTTGTATGATTATGTGGATTCCGAGAAGGATTAGTATGCTTGAGTTGCATCTTGCATCGCATCGTAGCCTTGGTATGGCCGATAGCATTGCCTTGCATTGCATAACCTTTGTACAGCTTTTAACATTCATGGATTCACGAGCATATTCCGCACTACTCAGATTCTGCATTCTGAGCACGCTCATATTGCGCGCACACTTTCACCACCCTCTAAGTTTTCTATAAGCTTATGCATGATGGATGCGTGCAAGTGACGCGAGGATGCAGTCATAGCTGAGCAGGAGCAAGAACGTACCGCAGAGCTTCAGGAGTTTTTGGTTATTATCACCATTGTATTTCCCTTTGTGCACCTTGTACTCAAAAGTTTTTTATCATAGTTGATTTTGTGATGGTGTTCTTGTGGTTATTATTCGTGGGTTATGTTATAGTTATGCTTATTGTGAAACAATCTTATGCTGAAAATCCTCCTTGTAGGATCTCAGGATCAGAACCTGGCAAATGGGTGTCGGGAGCTGAGAATGGAGTACTACGGAGGCTGTCGGCGCCGGATTCGATGATCGGGAATTTTGTGAGCCCGGTTTCCGAATTTGGGGCGTGACATCAATGGATTCCCTTTTGGTTATTTTAAAGCTACTAGAGGGATTTGTTAGGGTGACCCTTTAACCCTTTTTCTGTTTGTCCTCGTCACCGAAGCCCTTAGTGCTATGCTATCTAGAGGGCAAGATATGGGTTTGTACAGGGGTTTCTCCATTTATTTAAATAAATAAATAATCCAATCCGCATTAATCATCTTATATTTGTTGATAACACTTTCTTTTTTTGTGATGCAAATGAGGTCATTGTAACTTTCCTGAGTATGGTGAATTGCTGGTTCCAAGTGGTTTCGGGTTTAAAGGTAACATGTCCAAACCTGAATTTTTTGGCATCAATACCCCTGTGGAGGTTTGTAATTCCCTTGTGGATTTGTTCAAATGCAAGGTAGGCTTGCTTTATACCCTATACCTGGGTCTTCCTCTTTGTGTGGGTAAGCCTCCTCTCTCCTTATGGGATAACATCTTAGAAAGAATGGAAAGGAAGCTTTCATCTTGGAGATTGAATGTTCTTTCTTTAGGGGGAAGGCTTAATCTGATTAAGGCCTCTTTGTCAAGTATGCTCATTTATTTCTAGTCTCTGTTCCATTGCCCCAAGTCTATCATTCTCAAGATCGACCATCTTCGTAAGAAATTTTTATGGCAAGGAAACTGTACCTCTTCCAAGTTTCCTCTCCTCCAATGGAAGGAGGTGTGTACCCCTTACAACAAAGGAGCAGACATTAAAAACCTATAAATTATGAATAAACCCCCTCCTTGGAAAGTGGATGTAGGTTTGGGAAAGAAACTAACAGTCTTTGGAGCAAATCATTGCAGAAAAAATGGTGCTTCTCCTACGAGGATGGTGGTTGAAGGAGTCCGCTTTCTACCAGACCTCTTCTCTTTGGAAAGGGATTGTTAAAATGACCCCTGTTGTATGTGAGAAAGTTTGCTTCTCTCTTAGTAATGGTGGTAGAATCAATTTTTGGTTAGACTGCTGGTTTAGTAGGTCTTCTTTGGCTGAATCTTTACCTACACTGTTTGCTTTAAGTCCGAATCATAACATTGTGGTCAGAAAGTGTTTCATTGATAATGAAGGCAATGGAATTTGGATTCCTCCTTTTACAGGAAACCTTTCTGATGATGAATTTTAGGACTTCTTATTGCTTCTTGCTCGCTTGCAGGATTCTCGTCCCTCTCCCTCGCTGGAGGACTCCATCTATTGGATGTTGTCCCCTTCAGGATCCTTTACAGTTAAATCTTTTACAAACATCTGTTGTTTTGGGTGAATCCTTCGTCTTGCTGCCATACGAGCGCGTTGTGGTTCTATGGGCTTCCTCCGAAGGTGGCGACTTTTGGTTGGCTTGCAGGAAGGAACGAAATTCTAACTATCAACAATCTAATAAAGAGAAGAATGGTTCTGCCTAATGTGTGCCTTCTTTTCTATCAAAACGAAGAAACGGTGGACCATCTTCTCATTCACTACTAGTTCACTTCGGACCTCTGGTGGAGTGTCCTCCGTTTGGCGGGTTTCTCTTGGTCCATGCCCTTCTCTGTTGACCAGCTTTTCTGTTGTTGGCATGCGGACTCTAAATGAGGTTTAGGGACAAGAAAATGGCGGATTATCCTCTTCGCAGTTTTGTAGGCGGTGTGAGCCAAGAAAAATAACCGTTGCTTTAGAAGTTTGAGTGGATCCTCTGCTGTTATCTTCTCTAGAGTTCTTGTTCTGTTTAGAGATTGGGCGCCTTAATAGTTTTTGTTTGTCTAGGCATGGGATTATGTATTTTCTTTTCTTTTCTTTCTTCGGTTTCTCTTCTGTTTCTGTTCTATTTTTGTTTTCTTTTTGGGGGGGTTGTTTTTCTCTCTTTTTCCTTCTCTTCTTTTTGGTTTCTTCTCTGTGTAATCTGGCCTCTTTGGCTTTTGTTCTTTTTAATAAAGTTTTTCATCTTTCAAAAGAAAAAAAAAAAAAAAAAAAACCTTAGTCAAATCAAAGATTTCTAGCACCTTACCTACAAGCGTGGCTCCGTTCTCTTGGTGGTGAAGAAATTATGCATATTGACTCACTCTAGGTCAAAATCTATTTCGCTTATAGGTTCCTCGACGACATTAAAATTGACAACTCTTGTTCGTTTTACATTTTATGTATTTTTCTCAGGCACCAATGAACCTTTTAAGAGCCCAAGGGATGTTCATTGTACAATTCATACAAGCCACTATTTCTTGACATCATTACATAATTGATTGTTTTAGTTTAAGACTACTCAATGGGTCTTCACCAGTACGACGTGAATGTTCTTTTCAGATTCTCTTTGATTTTCTATCCTACAAAAAAAAATATATTCTTTCAATTTCTATGTTCTCACTATGTCAGGTAGGCAGCCTGTCATAAAAAATTTGCCAACCTACCATTCAAAACCTGACCAGCTTACCTCAAATTGGTTGGATGAAAGGCTAAGTTTATGGTGATGATTTTTGTTTTATTTAGAATTATTTACTTATTGCTTGCAGAAGTGCAGAAGTGCCGTCGTGCCTAAATTTCTGGAGTTTGTCATGCCAGACACTAGAGCATTTCAAAACCTGGCTACCGCTACTTCCAAGTTCCAAGGGCCAAAAAATGGTGAACCAATTAGTTCTACCATGAACTGTACTAAAGCTACCATTCAAGACCATTGAAAATACTTGGTTCCACTCTAGCCAAACACCCTAAAGTACCATCATGGCAACATCCACCACAATAGTTGACCTTTTGGAGGGAGTAGACACAACAACTGGGTCTAGTAGCTAATTAGTTCACACATCACACATTGAGTATCAAACCAAAACACAGAGACCAGTTATCAAAAAAGACGCTGATCAATTCCAGCATCACCCATTGAGTATGATAAGAGTTCTGCTCACAACAAGGCATGTGGATGAAAACCTCCATTCTCCTCCAATAATCAATTCTACACTAAAAAAGCAATGGCTCCATAAAACGCTCTCTCCAATTCATTGTGTTGTTGTGGTGAGGCTTAAGATTAAAAATGAATGGGTGGTATAGTGTAAACATGGTATTGAATCAGCTAACTGAAAGACACCTACGGCTACAATTCAATGTCCTCAGTCTCAACTTACCTACAAAGAAAAAGACCTATGTCATGTGATGCACATGTGGGCATGCACCCGTACACAGACAACAATGACCCCGCATTGAAGCAAAAGCATGTTTCACAATACTGATTAACAGGCCCATTAGTCCATGCTTTATATTTATGCACAAGTGATGAGTTGCAATTCAACAAATAGACCCACTTAGTCCAATTGCCTATCTTCATGGTTTGATCCTACATTAGTATTGCCATTAGTAAAGGCACAAAATGACAGAGCAAACGAGTTCTCAAAACCCACATGGAGATCAACTGACACAGGAAACCATGATTTCTTCCTCTGGTTCTCAAGTATGTACGCCAGGCAGACACATGTGTTACTTTATTTCTCCTTGCCTTCATAGTTGGGATTGACATGTTTCTTGACCAAATTGTGTTAAATATTCGTATTAGATGTCAAACTAACCAAAATTTGGGATCCATGGAAACTCCCAAAGGGAGGCTGCATGATGCATCCTGGCCAAAGATTATGCAATTCCCATATTATTTGAATGAGTTATGGCCAATTTCTGGAAGGCATATATGGTTGAGACAGGAATCAGGGATATTTTGGTCATTTTTAATGTTTTAGTGAAATAGATGGTTAGGATTAGAACCAATGGATGGCTATAATTCTGTTGGGGTTTCCTTCTTCTCTTTTTTGTTCTTTTTTTTAGAATAAGTATATAAGCATGTGAAGACTCGTCATGCATAGTTATGAAGAAATAAAAAACTTATTTACTTGGATTATAGCATGCATTATTGCGCTTCTAGAATGTATTGCCCACAGTAGAAGAAGAGCGGGGGAATATTGTGATTACTAGCATGGCAGCTAGTAGGCTGTTGGAAATCAATCCACGGTCCATCATCTATATTTTACAATGCATCTGTGAAGAAACCTTGTGGGTGGATCTTCAAGAAGAAGGTGCTCATCTGAATCAATATTCTCACCTTCAATCTGGTTGCATCACTCCAAGATAAGAACCCTAGCAGATTTTTCATTGGTTTCCAATTGTTGAAGCATCAACTGCACTTCCACATAGAAGGTAGACGTCTAATACAGTGTAACTAGCTAGTGGGACCGATTTATTAATATCCCATTAATATGCAGGTTTGACCCTCAAAAACAATGATTTGCAGTAGAAAAGGGGGGCTAATTTAAATTCACAGAAGAAATGAACGAAATAGAAAAACTCACCAGTGTTTGGTGTCACCCACGCACACCTCTTCTTGCCCTGCCGAGTTTCCTGTGAAGAAACACTGTCCGAAACAATCTTCTCTGGCTTCGGACTGGATTGCTTCCTCCGACGTGCAGGATATGTTCGAACAATCCTTCCCGTGGAAGCTCGACTGCGCACTGAGGTAGATGAAGCATCCGAGGAGCAAGAAGCATTCAGTGACAAATTAGACTGCAAAAGCTGCTCCTGCCTCCTTAACGCTGAAGGAAAACTAAGAGAATGTGTCAAATCTGGCGGGGATGATGAAGCAACAACAGCAGGAGGCGGAGCCTTCTTCTTCTCCTCCGCCGCCTCTGCAACTTCGGCTGCTCTCTCCACCTTCCTTGAAGGCTTCGACGCAGGTTTCCGTGGAACTAGCACCCCTGCTTTGTTTCCAGCCGGTCCGAGGACCGGCCTTGCTTCCGAATCCGCCACATTCATCGACCTCACCTTCGGAGCTCCTGACATAAAAAAAAATCTCCAAGTTTTTCTTCAGATCTGTGATTTCCGCTCCGAAATCCCCCGATTTCTCCAATTTTACCCAACCTAGGGCTGAATCCAACCGCTAAAAACTCAAATCTACCAATTAAGCCCTTCAAATCACATCCTTCTCGAAGTACGGACAGAATTGAATGGATCTCCCCACCAAACCCTAGAAAAGCATCCACTTAAAAAACACAAGCAATCTTGGGCTAGTTCAACCACTCCGAGCCGCCATTTTGCATCTAACATTCAAATCCGCTCATAGAAACCCGTAGAAAGAGAGATTTCATACCGCATTGCTGAAATTGGAGCTACGGAGTTCAAAAATCGCTCAGAAACGCGTTTTGCTCAAGTTCTCCCCATGAAAAAGATGCTACTTCTCTTAAATCCACGCCATTGGCTTTGAAATCCCGGAAAAAGCTGCAACCCCTGCATTGGAAACGGATCGAAACCTCAATCCGCTGAAAGCAGCGAGGAATCGCACCGATCTAATCTGAGAACGGAAGGATTCTGCGACTCTGGGGAAGGAAGCAGCGGAGAAATGCGATCTAGGGATTTTTCTGGAAACAGAGGGTGGAAAAGGAGCGAATGAGGGGAGAGTGACGAGGGAGTTGGCGTTTTATATGGTGGTCACTGGTATTAGCCGGTGGGAGAAGGTGGATGACCGGCTGTAGCCAGTCGTACCGGCTGGAAGACGATTCCGAGCATCTTTCAGGGCGCTGGAGTGCGTGCAGAGGAGAATTTTGAATCCTACTCCTTTCCGCACACGTGGTAATGGGGAGCGTGCGTGAAGGATCCAGGCCGTTCGTCTACTGGATCTGCTTGTTTCATCGTTATTGCCAAAGACAGTGAAGCTGCTGATCAGTTGGTCCATTCATGTGTGATTAACGGTGGATGGACACCCGTGGTCCACCTGATGGCCAGGCCCTTTTCCAGGCCAGCGAACGAACGTTTATGGGGCCATCCTGATAAATGGTCCCTTCGTGCATGGGCACTACGACCTGGCTAGAGACGGACGGTCCCGTCCGGGGCTTTGTAGGGCCACCCATGCCGTCCCTCCATTTTGATAGATCATTTTAAGTCATGAGCTTTACAAGGAAGTAGATTGAAGGTGCAAGTGGACCACGCTACGGGAATCAGCAGAGATTGAAAGCTTACAGTTGAAAACTAATCAAGAGTATGGTAGTTTGGGATCAAGCCAATATTTATAAATAGAGGTGAATGTAGCTCTATCAATGGGTTGGATATAATTAAACATCACAGCGGGTGTAGAAAGTTTACAGTGGGTTCTACTACATTTTTGGCCTCGTTCCCTTAATTGACTTGTCAAAATGGAAAGACCGTATGGATAAGACATATACATCACAATGGGCCCCACAGATCCCTGAGGACCATCTGTATCGGGCTAGGTCCGGTCGATGAGGTAGTACTCCATCCGTGCCTGTCAATCCCCAGTGGTCCTTGACTGTGAGGCCCATAATGATCTACGTGACTTTTTTTTTTTCTTTGTTAGCTTATCAGTACACCCACAGGTAGTTCATACTCCGGTTAGCCACCCCGATCAGGGAATTGATACCAAGACCTCAGTTATCAAACTAGGTATCTTTCACTCAATCTACCACTGAGCTAATGATTTAAGTGACTTACACTCATGCCTTCTATCAATTTTGATACTTAATTATAGGGCAAGATCCAAAAAAAAGTAGCAGATTCAAATTTCAAGTGGACCATATCACATGAAATAATAGCAATTGGCTATTAAAACCTTTTTATGGGCCACAAAATTTTTAAATCAAGCTGATATTGTATGGTCGCTTCGTTCAAGTACTTGTAACCTTATCAACGTACTAGATGGTAAACTAACATTGTTGTGGCCCCTAAGAAAATTTTAATGATGGGTATTCAATCACCACTCTTTCCTGTAGTACGGATCATACACTAAAATGGGCTTTCAAAATGGTATAACAGAACTGACGTAAGGTGTATGCTATGCATCACTGCAGACTCCAAAGTCAAGGATCCACCCACCACAGCCCTGCCTGTACCATACCTCCCACTTGCCAATGAATGTGAGAATGGACATCACTGTTTAGTGGATTTGGACTGGGTACTGCCTTTGCCAGTGCCGAGCTATTATAAACATGGGTGGATTTGGACTGCCTATTGCTCTTTTTAATTCTGAGCTAACATAAACATGACATGGTAAGATTTGATTAGATCGGAAACTTCGGTAACAAATGAAGCCCACAAAGCATGTTTGATAGGGACACCTATTGGGTATTATTGCTCATGCACCAACGTTGGTACAGCCACGAAAGGGTCGGAAATCATGGGATGGCATGCACTATGAAAGATGGGATGTGAAGGGAAGGGAAGTGGATTGTGTCTAAAACAATTAGGATAATAAGCTATTGCGGGGCCCACCATGATGTATCTGTTTATACACTTTGTCCATTCATTTTCTCATATCATTTGAAGGTATGAGCCCAAAAATGAAGCAGATTCAATGTTCCATGGACAACACTAAATAGTGAGCTTGGGTTGAATTAAATGCAAGAGGCAATTCTAGTGTGGTCTTGAGTGTTAGATTACTTCATTTTTGAGCTCATATGTTAAAATAATATGTGAAAATGGATGGAAGGTGAGTATAAACAGAAACATCATGGTGGGCTCCTCAAGAGCTTGTCAGACTAGGATTTGGACGCAATCCACTTCCACTGTGAAGTACCTATTCGATGAGACCATAAATTTGGTGAGGTGAGCACACTAAAAGGTGGTTGGGGTATTATCCCACCATGCCTAGCTAGAAATTGACAGGGCTATGAGGGGCCACCATGGTGTATGGGTTTTATCCACACCATCCATCCATTTTTCAATATCATTTATGGAACAATCCTAAAAATGAAGCAGATCCATGCTCAAGTGGACCACACCATAAGAAGTTGTAGTGATAATGTCACCCATCATGGAAACCTTCCTAAGGTCCACTAAGATGGTTAATTGCCATCGAAGCTATTAATAAGGCCACATAGACCTAGATAACGGGTAAACAAAGATATCAGTTGGATCCAAAACTTCTATGCCCCCTAAAAAGTTTTTTATGCTAAGTTTTTTATTCCTATTGTATGGTCCACTTGAACCTTATAACTACCTCATTTTTTAGCTTGCATCCTTAAATGATATGGAAAAATGGATGAACGGTGTAAATAAAACCCATACATCTAGTAGCTACTCCGAACCCCAGCTTGTTCCTAGCTAGGTAGGAACAGGCCCAATCCACATCCAGACCGTAGGGTTCATCTTGATCAATGTATCATATATTCATGCCGTTCATCAACTTTACCAACTCGATTTAAAGTACCGGCTATAAAAAGAAGCATATCCAAATCTTAGGCAGACTACACCATGAGAGATTGCCACCAAAGAGTGATGACTGAACACCCATTATTAAAAATTTCACAGGAGACTTGCTAATGTTTGTTTGTTATCCAACCCATTGATAGAAGCATATTGCACGGTGACCTAACACTGCTCAATCAGGGAGTGTTGGACTTTGTGGGGCCATTGTGGTATATGTGTTTTACATCCATGTCATTTATCCATTTTGTCAGCTCATTTAGGAAAACAGATGGAATGCTCGAGTAGCCCACGCCACAAGAAACAACAGAGATAATGATATCTACCATTAAAACATTCTTCGGGCTCACCATAATGTTTATTTGCCGCCTAACATGTTGGAAGGTCATATAGACATGACGCTTTTAATTGCTAGCGCTTGATCACCATTGCCCACCTAACCTTTTGGCATATTCCTTTTTTGGATCATGCCCTTAAATGAGTTGGCAAAATAAATGAATGACATAGATAAAATACATACATCACGATGGGCTCCACAATACCTAACACCACCTAGCAGCGTGGTGTTGTGGTCACCACCCATTTCACTTGCCTTGTTGATAAGGTCACATTTTCTTGGGGCCATGCCTTAAAGTGAGCTAGCAAAATGGATGGGCAGCATGACTTACAACATATACATTAAGATAGGCCTCACAGTCAAGGTGTCACCTAAGCTCGTATTTCCCTGCCTCACCAAACCGCATTCCGAGACCCAATAGCTTTGGGTCATGCAAACTTTCATGCATGCTTTGCATGGGCAATGTGACTAAAACCCCACCCCATCATGCTTGTACCAACTTGAATACAAAAGTGTGGCGGTACCCAATTTGCATTCGTTTAAAAGTTGTTTGGTTAAGCGGACACTCAACCAAGCCTTGTCTATTATAGCAACTTGTTATCTAATCAAATCCCACCCAATATGCTTGTGCAGGGCAGTACCCAACCTGAGTCCTTGTTTAGTGATTATTAGTGTTGGCTGCTCGATTTGCTTTTAATTATGCGAACATGCCAGAATCGATACAACAACTTAATCCAAACCAATCAATTGACCTCAAGTACCAAAACAAGCATATACATCCAATATGAACATATTTGACCAATATGAATGTATTTGATCATATTCCGATAAGATTGATCGCTTACTCAGTCACCTACAAATTTTGATAATGATCAGTTGATAATCAGATGGTGGGTTCTTCCTCCAAATATGAGTTATTATGTGCCTTCCATAAGAAATTACTTTTAAAATACCAGTGCAAGCCAAAAAAAAAAATGAAAAACTCATAATCAATTACTAGGAGTAATTGCAAGAATGTGTATATTGAAATAACTATTTGATATTGGGTAAAGAGTAAATTTAACATACGAGCGTAGACTTGGATTATAACTAAATATTATTAGTTAAGAATTACCATTAATGGATTATTGCTACTCACTGGATAAGCTGATATAAAGGAAATTGATAAGATAAATTTATTTATTTTTGTTGGATTGGATTGTTTGATATGTTTGTTCCATTACATTGATATATTATTTATAATGTTTTGTTGCAACTTGTTCTTCTAAATCCTTTCACATTGTTCTGCTATTTTTATAATTATCTTGCAGCTTGTTATTCCATATCCTTCTTTCATTACTACAACAGTTACAACAGCCGAAAAGCTTCTCTATAAATCTTTCTTTTGTTATGTTTATCCTTTGTGATTGTTCCTCTTCCACTCGGCTAAGTTCTGTTTCTCTCGGTCGTCACTCACCCTTCGACTACACACTAGTTACATCTCTTTTGTCAGTTGCTTGCCCGCGCTCCACTCGACCTCTCTTCGCGTATTTCCATTTTGACCACTCGACCAATCTTCTCGACTGCATTGTGTTTCATGACTTCTCTTAGCCACTCCGTTTGTTTATGGACACCTTTCGACCACTCTTTCCTCTTTCGTACACCTCTCGGCGGCTCGTTCTCCTTCCGTATGCCTCTCGGCCGCTTAGTTTGTTGTTGAACACCTATCGGTTGCTCTTTTCACCTCCATACGCTTGTCGGCCGCTCATTCTATTTTGACTGCTTAACCATGCTTTAGTCATGTTCTGCTTCCGTACGCTTCTCGACCACTTAAATTGCTTTTGGTCACCCCTCGACAACTTCCTGGATGTCTCTCAATCACTTAGTTTGCTTTTGAATACCTGTCAGCTGCTCCTATCTCATCATTCTATTAGATGTGCTTTTGTAAAAACACTATAAACATCATTTTGAAGATCTTTAACATGTTATGTCTTTCCCTTACTGCACTAGTTGTCCATCGCAATTAAGTTTCCCAGGAACCATTAGAAATATGGTACAATAACATGCAACATATCCATGATCCACGTAACAAATAGGTCAATGGATGTCATCCTAACCATGGGCTCCTTTGTTAGTGGATGATCTTTTATGTGAAAGCTAAGATTTCAATGGTAAGAACCGCTTATATAATGGATCTCATCCTGTATATGTTGTGTACAGGAAATATATATATATATATATATTCAGGATTGGAAAAATCATCAATGACCCATAAAATAACAGCTCACATTCAAAAAAAATGAGTCAAATGTTCAACTAAGTTGAAATGTTACGGTATGAGTTTCTCCTCCTTCTTTTTTTCAATCAAAGCGAGACCATCATATGAGCGGTTTAGATCACAGAAACATGACCTTGGATTCAACGGATATGATCACAATTGGAAACGTAGACAATGTGTGAGCCACGGGCCGCCTTCATTAGGTGGGTCCTCCCGCATACCTGCTCAATCCAAGAGATGCGGCTTCGGGGGTGTTGCCCACACGGACCACCACTTGTATTTGTATTATATTCACATTGTCTATCCACTTTGTCAGCTCATTTTAGGTCATAAACAAAAAATGAAATAAATCCAAATCTTAAGTGGTCCGCAACTCCAGAAAAAGTAAAAATAAAAATACCCACCATTAAGACCTTCCTAAGGCCCACATTAATTTTTATTTGCTCCAACATATTAATAAGGAAGGTCACGTAAACCTATGTGAAGGGAAAACACAACCACAAGCTTGATATGAAACTTGTGTGGACCGTATAAAGTTTTAATCAGTAGGGGTTCAATCACAACTATTTCCTATGGTGTGGTCCACTCCAATTTTAGGTATACTTCGATTTTCGGGTTCATGTCCTTAAATGAGCTGACAAAATGGATGGCTAGCTATAAAACACATAGATCATGGTGGGCCCCACAACGTCCAACACATCAGCAGGGTGGTGTGGGTAACACCACCTGATCCGTGTCCCTGTCCAAGAACCGTTCGCTTATCAAGTGGACCACATGTGACGTTGAGTGTAGAAGTTTGTCGATCCATTTAATATTACCCGTTCATTTTCTCATAAACGTGCGGTGCATTGTACACTTGTGAGCAGAACTACCTGATTTCAGGGCATCTACGTAGCGAGGCGTCCATGATGAACGACCAGATATCTCACACGAGCAATACGTACAAACACTTTGCTGGGTGCTTCTCTAACCACGTGTAAACCTTCACCAAATGTACACGAGTCAAGTATCGCCCTACTCGTACTCGGCTCTTGACGCCCGAGTGCTGCTCGTACTCGACTCTACTCGGCCAACGAGCAGGGACCCCCTGCTCGTACTCTACTCGCCCGAGTACGAGCCGAGTACGAGTAGTAAACGAGTAGAGTCGAGTCCGAGTACGAGCACACGAGTTGAGTACCGAGTGCGAGTTTTCGAGGCGAGTTCGAGTGATTGGATATCCCAAAAATGAGAGATATAAATCTGAGGTGGACCGCACCACAGGAAAACAGCAGTGATTAGATATCCACCATTAAAATTATCCCAAGGCCCACTGTACTGTTTATTTGACATCTAATATGTTGATTAGGAAATACAGGCCTATATGGAGGGAAAAAACAAATATCAGCTTGATCCAAAACTTCTGTGGCGTACCTACCGTGGGATCCAAAAAATGAGGGAGATCCGAATCTCAGGTGGACCACCCCAAAGGAATCACAACCGTTTCCTGTGGTGCGGTCCATTGTGTTGGCAAAATGGATGGACGGCGTGCATAAAATACATGCATCATGGTGGGGGCACAGGGTGGAAACGGATTGGCTAATGACCCTGCGGTCAGTGATCTGTGGGCCCCACCGTGATGTATGTGTTTCATTCCTACCGTCCACCCATTTTTCCTGATCATTTTATTAGGTTAATCCCAAAACTATATTAAACAATTTCTATATTAACATATATTAAACAATTTCTAAAAATAAAAAATAAAAAATCAAACTCACACATTACCGGGCGAGCTGGGCAGGAACGACCGGTAGCTGCGTGCAGGGCAGGGCGATGACGGACGAGTGGCAGTCTGGCAGGGACGAGCTGCGACACCGGACAAATGGTAGGGACGAGTTCCGTCACCGGACAGGCCGCAAGGACAAGCGGTAGGGTCTAGCACTGCCGGACAGGAGACAGAGGCTAGTGAGAGAGAAAGAAAGGGAAGAAGAGGGACGACTGGAGTCCGAAAGGGCGTTGGGAGAGGGAGGAGAGAGAGAGAGAGGGTTTTTTTTTTCAAACGGGTTTGGACGCTCGGCTGCTCGCTGGTTGAAAATGACGGGTGGGTGGGGTAGGGTTTTTTTTGGGCGCTCTACTGCTCGCTGGTTGAAAATGATGGGTGGGTGGGGTAGGGTTTTTTTTGGGCGGGCTTATATATACGGGTACGAGTCGAGTACGAGTCGAGTACTGAGTCGAGCACATGAGTCGAGTACTGAGTCGAGTGCCTCTATACTCGTACTCTACTCGTAATCTAAACGAGCAGTGAAAACCCGCTCGTACTCGGCTCTAACTCAGGCGAGTCGAGTACGAGTCGAGTATTCCGAGTCGAGTCGAGCGAGTACTCGAGCCTTAGTCTGCTCGTGTACAGCTCTAGTGGTGAATGACTACTAAAAGCGGATTGGGTCCTACCTGTCTTGCCTGGACGAAAATCGATCCAAATAGGGGCTCTGTGGGCCCACCGTGATGTATGGGCTTAATCCACACTGTTCAATCATTTTTTATATCATCTCAAAGCATGAGACCTTAGACGAGCCATATCCAAAGCTCAAGTGGACCATAGAAGCAATGGTGACAATGATGTTATGTTCACCGTTGAAACCTTCTTAAGACCCACATGTTAATTTTCCATCAGACCTGTTCAAAAGGTCACATAGACCTGGATGAAGGGAAATCACAAATTGCAGCTTGATCCAAAACTTATGCGGTCCCAAGAAGATTTTAACGGTAGGCCTTCAATCCTCACTCCCAAGCATTGGATCTGTTTTTTTTTTTTTTCTCATACCCTGAAATGATATGAAAAAAAAATATTAAAAAAAAAAAAGGATGAACGGCATGGATAAAACCCAAATATCATGGTTAGCCCCCACAGAGTCCCTAACTGGACAGATTCCATCTAGATTAGGGCAGTATGTAATATGCTTCCCTAATTATAGAGTGGACCCGGTGGAGTGAGTTAGAAGAACACGTAGAGGTTGATTGGGTAAAGTAGCTCATCCTACCTCAAAATCATATATGGTATTTCTATAGCTCATTTTAGTTTGCAAGATATGTCTGTTTTAATTTCTGATGGTCCAAATCAATTTCGTCGTTGACCGGACTTTTTCTTATCCATCTTAGCCATGAAACTGCCCGCAACCCCCTCTACATCACCCAACCTTACTCAACACTGCATGGCCCCCTGACTGTGGGGCGCACCTTAATGTATATATTGCATATCCACACTGGCCATCGGGTTTTTTAGGTATTTTTAAGGCACAAGCTCAAAAATGAAACAGGTCTTAATGTCAAGAGGACCATACCATCGGAAACAATGGTGATCAAATGCTCACCATTTAAAACTTCCCAAGGCCCACCGTAAGGCTCACTGTGATGTTTATTTTAAATCCAATCCATTGAAAGAGTCATAAAGATTGAATGAAGGGAAAAAATAATTATCAACTTACTCAAAACTTCCATTTCTAGCTAAAAGATTTTAATGTTAAATCGTGATTGTTTCATATGGTACGTTCCACCTCTCCTTCCGAAGTCAATCCCTGAACTGACATGTAAAAATAAATGAATGTCATGGATATACCATAGATACATGAAGGTAGGCTCCACGGTCAAGACCGGACCATATTGGGTGAGGCTGGAGCCCCACCTAATCTGCTCTCGTGTCTCGAATTCGGATTGGTTAGCATGGCACCCTATGTTCGTGGTGTGTTGATGTGGCAAAGTTTCATGGGCCACCATTATATGTGTGTTATATCTACACCGTCTATTCATTTTGCAGACTATTTTATGACACAAGCTTGAAAATGAGTCAAATTGAAAATTCAAATGGATGGAAATCAGTGGCCATTGAACTCTTATTATTGGAACATTCTTGGGAGCCACATAGGGGTGTACATCGAGTTGAACCGAGTGAGCTAGCCTCAGCTTGACTCGGCTCAGCTCAGTCCTCGAGCCTGATTGGTCAGTTCGGCTCAGTTCGGTCAGCAGCTCGGGCCAGTTCGAACTGAGTTTGAGCCAAGATCGAGCCAAGTTTGCCTGTGCAGCATTTTCACAAACACTTGGACTACACCTTCAAAATCTTACTGTATTTAAGACAACAACAATGGTTTTACAGGTATTTTATCAAACACCTTTTAAGCAACATAAAAATCAAGAACTTCTAAACAACGTAAAAATCAAGAAAAAAATAGCGTTGGTTTCATATACATACCTTTATTGCCACCAGTTACACTTTGTTGAGTCATTTCATCAAACACTTGGTGAGCAACATTAATATTAAAGTAATCGAGTCACCGAACTGGTTCGATTCGAGTTGGTTTCGATCCGAGTCGAGTCGAGCCAGGGCTAACTCGAACTCGACTTGAATTCATTTTTGAACTAAAAAAATTAGCTTAACTCAGCTCAAACTCAGCTAATAGAGCTAGCTCGGTTCATGCACAACTCTAGAGCCACATGAGTTTTAGACCAATATATTTATGTTTTAATTATATATATATATGTGTGTGTGTGAGACACGGGAAGTTTTCAATGTTAGGTTCATTGTCTACTTTTTTCCTCGGCTTTTTGTGGTGTGGTCCACTTGAGATTTGAATTTGCCTTAATTTTTTTGTTAATACTTTAAAATGATCTTTAAAAAAATGGATGGCCAGTGTGGATATAACACATACATCAGGGCCAGGCTTACAGAACTTTGCCACGTGTACACACTACTCATGTCAATGGTGTGTGTCACGGTACGCATTCCGAATCTGAGTTTGCCCATGAGAGCGGGAAGGAGAGATACCGGAGCGTTCGATGACCTCGAGTCTCTTGACTTTTAAAAATCGTTTTGCTAAAGCGAACGCGGCCGTCCACAACCTGACACACGTGCCAACCTGATTCGTGTGGTCTTGAATCCAACGCGTAAAAAAGGCAGGACCCACTTATTACATTACGCCGGTAGAAAATCATGGGCGGCTTTCGTGGATCCCCGGATCTACCGAGGTAGGTGGGATCCCTGACCGTGGGGCCCACCGTGATGTATGTTCATTATATCCAAGGCGTCCATCCGTTTTGAAAACTCAATTTATGCCATGATCCAAAAAGGAAGCAGATTCAAATCCCAAGTGGACCATAATACAAAAAACAATCTGCCAATAAAAAAATTATCGCAGGCTACAAAAGTTTTAAATCAAGCTGATATTTGTGTGGTCCCTTCATTCCTATGAATCAGTATTTTCGACCGTTCTTCAAAGAAGGGTCATGATTCAATGAGGGCCCCCTAGAGCAGAACACGTGTCATAGATTAGGGCCGCTCATCAGTTAGCTCATACACTGGACATGCCATGTGCCCAACACCAGGTTAGTAAACTCATCAATTGTGCCCCACACGTGTACTGAATTGAACTGTTGGCCTTCTTTTACTAACCGCCCATTTTTCTCGTACTACACGTGTGGCCCACCTGATGACCTGAAACCTTGAACGGCCTGATTTTTTTCGGTCAAGTCATCTCAGCTGCACAGTGTTTAGCAAAGCTCTTTACAACCCTCGGTCCTGCGTGGCTTTTGAAAAAATTAGCGCAGTAGACGCTTACTTTTGATGCCTTTTTTTTTTTTTTTCCTCTCCTCAACGGCTGAGAACTTAGGTCATGAAAGTAGATTTTTTAGATACGGTTTATATCTTTAGTTTTAGGTAAAAGCAGATGAAAATACAAGGTATTTTTATCTTTACTGGGTTGTCTCTATAGGTAAAGGTATACATTGGTATGAAAGTTTTGTTAGGGTTGAAAAAAGAAAAGGGGCTAAAAGGTTGCATTTATAATAAAAAATTTGACCTGGCTTATTATATACCTTTTTTTATACGACCCGAACAAAACCTATCTCATCAAATTAGACATTTTCTTATATGGATGAACCAATAGAGATGAAAATACCTCTACTTTTTTCAGCTGCTGTACCTTAAAAACTAAGGGTATTTTTGTCCAAAACTCTCTTTTTTACCAAAAAAATTACTTTAATAATATAAGTTATTGGGCTTTGAAAAAATAAAAGGCATAAGAGAGAAGAGTCTACCGTGCTCATTTTTTAATTACCCGTTTGCTTTTCTCAATTGAGAAAAACTTTGATACTCTGTAGTGTGTGATGGATGATACGGGGCTCTCAGACTTAGAAAATTGCATATACAGTATACTATTAATTCAAATAAAACAGTCTAGATGTATCATATCCAAAAATTTCACTTATTTAATTATCTTACTATCGGATAGATGAACATTTATTGGACGGTTAAAAATGAATAATATCCAACGTCCTATTTTAATAAACAAGAATCTACAATCAAAGATTGAGATTGTTCAACCAATCTCATTGTAGGAATTTGAATTAATTGATTTATTTTTTAGTTAATGTTTATCACGTATGTCGTTTTTTAGTGCCTGCGCATCAAGCGTCACACTCTGCCAGAGTATCAATTCTCAGTTCTCCTTGCATCGGATGGAAACGGATTGGCAACTCCCCCCGCCACAGCTCCCTGCCTGATGGTCGGTGCTCTGTGGGCCCCAACATGATGTATGTGATTCATCCATTCCGTTCATACATTTTTTCATATCATTTTATGGCTTAATCCAAAAACTTAGAGAGAAATAAATATCAGCTGGACCACACCACATGAAAACAATAGTGATTGGATATCCACCATTTAAATCCTCGTAAGGCCCACTATACTGTTTATTTGACATCCAATCTATTGATTAGGTCATACAGGCCCAGATGAAGAGAAAAAGCAAAGATCAGCTTGATCCAAAACTTTTATGGCCCTCAAAATGTTTTTAATGGTCGACCCTCATTCAACACTGTTTCCTGGAATGTGGTCCAATTGAGATTTGGATATACCTCGTTTTTGGACTTGCACCATATAAGGATCTGTAAAAATAGATGGACGGCATGGATGAAACACATACATCTTGGTGGGGCCCACATAGCACCGACCATCAGCCATTGGCTGATGTCAGGGGAGTAGCCAATCCGTTCCGGCATCGGATACCCTGCGTGACTGCGTCCATTGAAAAAGCATGTACCCGCATCTCACGGGAGATGATACTATAGAAAAGGAAGTACCAGAACGTAGTAGAGCCATCTCTCCACAGTGCACGTGGCAGTGTGATGCACCGATCGTCTCCATCCATATACTGCATCCTATCATTGATGGATTATATCCCAATAATCATACCTACTAGAAAATCCTAGTGGCAAGAATTCAAAAATAGGTCGATCCAAGCCATCCGATCGATGAGGAATTCACTATATGATCCTCCGCCCAAGGATTGGGAAGACCATGGTATATACTTCTCTTGCGAATCTATATTTAAAGGCCATGTTTGAAATGTTCTAACTGTCCTATCAAGAACTTATTTTAGGCATGACCAGTAACAGTGGGGCCCAACCGACCAACGGTCTGGATCACTAAACCGCAAGTCCTACTTGCGTAAACTGAAATCCAGGTCAATTGTGCATGTCCTCCCTCCGATCCAGGATCCCACGCTTCCTCCCCATTAGTACGGGACGCGGATTGGCTACTCCCCCTGACACCAGCCAATGGCTAGTGGTCGGTGCTCTGTGGGACCCACCATGATGTATGTGTTTCATCCATGACGTCCATCTATTTTTATGGATCATTTTACAGTATGAGACCAAAAATGAGTTATATCCCAATCTTAATTGGATCACATTATATGAAACAGTGTTGAATGAGCGTCGACCATTAAAAAACATTTTGTGGCCATAAAAGTTTTGGATCAAGATGATTTTTGTTTTTTTACCTTAATCTGGGCCTGTATGACCTAATCAACCTATTAGATGTCAAATAAACAGTATAGTGGGCCTTAGGAGGATTTTAATGATGGATATCCAACTACTATTGTTTTCATGTGGTTTAGTCCACCTGAGATATATATACCTATAATTTTTGGTATCAAGCCATAAAATGATCTTTAAAAATGGATGAATGGAATGGATGAAACAAATACATCATGGTGGGGCCCACAGAGCACCGACCATCAGCCCCGGGGCTGGTGTCAGGGGGTAGCCAATCCGTTTCCATTAGTACGGGAGCGGATTAGGTGCGGCCCTGACGGTGGGACCCGCTTTTATGCATATTTTGTATATCGACGCCCCGTCCTTTCAGCTCATTTTAAGGCACGATCCAAAAGATGAAGTAGATCCAAATCTCAAGTGCACCTTAACACATGAAACAGTGAAGATTGACCATTAAAAACTTTCTGTGGGCCACAACAGTTGTGGATCAAGGTGATATTTATTTATTTTCCCTTAATCTAGGGCTCTGTGACCTTATCAACAGGTTGGATGACAAATAAACGTTACCGCAGGCATTTCGGTGGCACCTAGGATTTTTTAATGGTGGGCGTTCAATCACCATTGTTTCTATGGTGCGATCCACCTGAGATTTTAATCTACTTCATTTTTGGGCTCAGACACTAAAATGATCTAAAAAGACGGATGGCCTCGCCTTAACGAAAACATCAGCTGATTCAAATCAGATTATAGGTGCACTCAGCCTCATCTAACACAGTGCAGCCCCATAGGGTCCAGCGGATCCATTGTTTATGCCACGAGCAATGTGAATCGGGCTCGAAAATCTGTCCTTCGCCTCTACAACATAGGTGAATCGTGTTTGAAAATCTCTCTTTAGCCTCTACAAAATGAATCGGGCTCGAAAATCTTCTTTTGCATATTTTCCTTGTCTCCGTTCTTATTGATTTGCTTC
The DNA here is from genome assembly GCA_021015155.1 of Magnolia officinalis. Taxonomy (NCBI): domain Eukaryota; kingdom Viridiplantae; phylum Streptophyta; class Magnoliopsida; order Magnoliales; family Magnoliaceae; genus Magnolia; species Magnolia officinalis. Next base: position 59,825,708 of record JAJHSJ010000011.1, read on the forward strand.
TTCCTTTGCCTAAGCGTTTGGTTCATCCCTTGTTGTATTTTACTTCATGACCCTTCGCTTTAGCATGTGTTTTTCGGATAGCCACGATCTGGCATTGGTTTCCAATTTCAATGCCAGCTCCAGATTAGCTGTTGCATTTATTTTTATTGTTGTTGGTCATATGTATAAAACTAATTTCAGGATTGGGCATAGTATGAAAGATCTTTTAGAAGCACATACTCCTCCAAGGGGTTGATTAGGCCGCAGTCATAAGGGATTTTAGGACATGGTCAATAATTCAATTCATGTACTCTTTACCTAGCCTCTTAAGTGATTATTGCTCTAGCCTCTTAAGTGATTATTACTTCCTTGGTAGCTCAACACATGTACTCTTTACCTAGTTATGCATTCATAGCACAAGACTATTATAATTAAATAAGAGCTATTCTGATAAGTTCTTTTTATTCTATCTCTTGTTTTAAATAAGTTCATTTAATAAAATCATCAAATTTAGAAAAAGCTTTTATTTGAAATAAGTATACTAGGTAAAACCTTCAAAAAAGAGCTTCTTTAAATGGGCAATTGACGTCATTTTAAAAAAGTACTACAATTCAATTATAAGAACAATTTAAATGATTGTTTTGGTGAATCTTACCATAAATGAACCATACCTTAAATGACAAAAGAATGAATGGCTACAATCTTCATATTTAAAGACATTTGGGCCATCAATTATGTCATACATTAAATGTGGATCAACCATCATATGGAGCCTACAGATGTGGACCATCCATTGAGTGAGCCAAACCTTCAAAGTGGGTCGTCCATCGTGCAAGGCCTGTCTTCGATATGGACCATTCATCATTAGGGGCCCACCTTGATGTAGGTCATCCATCATATGGGGTCCACCATCAATGCTAATTGCCCTTTTTGTGGGACCCCTCAATGTCAACTATCTATCGCCCATCATGTGCAGTTCACATTTGATGTGTCTATAGTGTGGGCCCTACCTTAGAAGTGGATTGTCCATCATGTAGCCCACTTTAGATATGCGTCATCCATCATGCGAGACCTTGGATGTGGACCATCCTTTAGGTGGGGCCCACTTGATGTGGACTATCCATTATGAGGGGCCACACTTTGATGTGGGTCATCCATCATGTGAAGCCAGTGACATCCATTATGTGAGCCCACCCAAATGTGGACCATTCATTGTATGAGCCCCACCTTCAATGATCATTCATCGTGTGGGTCCCACCTTTGATGCAGACTGCCCATCAAATGAGATCCACTTGATGTGCATGTTCCATCATATTGGGCCACGCTTTGATGCGGGCCATCCATCATGTGAGGCCCACCTTTAATGTGAATCATTCATTATATGGGCTCACCTTTATGTGGACCATACATCATGTGGGGCCCCACATTCAATATGGAGCGCATCATGAGGGGCCCACCTTTGATGTCCACCCTCCATCATGTGGGTCCTACCTTTGTTGTGGACCATCTATCATGTGGGTCCCACTTGATGTGGATAGTCCATCATGTAGGACCCACCTTTGATGTCCACCATCCATCATTTAGGTCATACCTTTGTTGTGGACCATCCATCATGTGGGGCCCAATCTTCAATATGAGTCATTCATCATGTGGGCCCACCTTTAATGTTAACCTTCCATCATGTGGTCCCACATTCAATGTCCACCATCCATAATGTAGTTTCCACCTTCGATGTGGACCATCCGTCAAGTAGGGCCTGCTTGATGTGGATCATCAATCATGTGGGGCCACACTTTGATGCAAGCCATCCACCATGTGGGGCTCACATTTGATGTGATTGTGCATTATGTGGGTCCACCTTTGATGTAAACCATTCATCATGTGGGGCCCACCTTTATTATGGGTAGTTTATCGTGTGAGCTTGCCTTAAAGAGATTGTAAAGAAAACAACAGAGGGTAAGATGGTAATTATTTGAAAAATGTAAGGACGAACTTGCCAAAAAATTAGCCCAAACTCTCCTGCTATAAAATTAGAGCTTATTTGCTACTTTTTAAACAAATAAACACCCTAATTAGACTTTTATCAAACTGTCCAAAAACTTATTTTTTTAGAAATAAGCTAATAAGCTTTTATTTATAGAGATGCCAAACGCCCTTTAGCGTGCGGACTGCAACCAACAAGCTCTCGATTGGATAGTCAGTGTCCAACTGTAGCCCTTCGTTTAGTACACCAAGCACAAAGTCGCAGCGATTGGACTCGACTAACACAGTCCAATCAAGACTGTGAAGACAATGTTAGGTTAGCAATCCACATTCAACGTTGTCCATGTCCATCAAATGGATGATTACTATCATAATTTAAAAACTGAAAAAACTTCACTTGAGATGCTCATTCAAGTCAGGCCCACTCAACTTGACATTTAATAATTAATAAGAAATTTTATAAAACACTACCTATTTTTATAAAATTAATATTTTACTACCACTTTTAAAAATGTTTTCATTAAACTACGTTGTTAAATAATCCATCTTCCTTTAAATCTTGCTAATGATGGTTACATCAATTTGATAATTTTGTTATCAATGACGAAAGTGCCCTTCAAATGAGTGCTTGCGTAACAAACCCATCTGCATGATTGCATCCTCGAGTCATCAAATACAGACCCCTCAGTCCAAACCCTCCATGGAATACCTAGTATTAATTTTATATAGTGCTCTAGTATAAAAAATCCAATCCATCAATGAAGGTGTTTGTATTGATATAAACGGTGGGAATTAAATGTATGCAGGCGTAATTGCATAATTACTGCAAAATGGAAAGCATTTGGTAGAGGTCGTGATTACATATAACTTTTCGGCACAGATTGGATATTGACAAGGTCAGTAGCCAAATCGCTGCTGAAGTGACGTCACCTAGCTATGTGGACCCATCATAATGCATGTATTGTATTCATACCATCAGACATTTTTAGAGATTGCTTGATGGCATTACGAAGAGAATGAGATAGATCTAAATTTCAAGCGGACCCACCACAAGAAACCCTAGGATTAGTCACACCCATCGTTGAAACATTTATAGGGCCCACCATGATGTATTTTTGAGATCCAACCTATTCATAAATTAACATAGGGAAATGAAGTGAAAACAAAAATATCAGCTTGATTGGAAACTACTATGGCCCCTAAGAAGTTTTGAACAGTGGATGTCACTGTCCCCACTATTTTCTATGGTGGGTCCGCTTGAAGTTTAGCTATCTATCTCGTTCTCTTTGTAATGCCATAAAATGATCTCTAAAAATGGTTAGACGGTATGGATACAACACATGCATTATGGTGGGGTCCACCGGTGACATCACTTCAGTAGTGATTTGGCTACTGACCTTGTCAGTATCCAAGTCGCGCCCATGACTTTTAGCCTGGTATTTATAGTTGTTGGCAAGGATATCTTTGTGACTTGCACCAAAAATCCAAGAGAAACCTCACTTGGTTCTCGAGGTTGAGACCAGACGTCTCTGCAGATTTGCTAGTCCTAATGCGCACCCAAATTGGTACTCCCCACACTCGACTTTTATTTTTTAAGAAGTTTATTTCTTCACTGCTCATATTCATTTATGCCTGGGCGACTTGAAGGTGGGTTCTGTTGCTGCACAAATTTCATGCACCTCTCCATCTTCTTCATTTCGACCAACTTAAGCAGTTTTACACCAACACTACGGGTTCTTCCTATTGTTGTTCATCTTTCTCTGCAGACGATTTATAGCGCAACCAGAGGTTTGTGCTTCTGGTGTTTGAACTGTCGTCGAATGCTTAATAAGTTTTTTGTGGTTTCCATTCCAAGCACATGTTCGGTTATAAATCGAGCTCTTCGACCCATGTCAACCTGCTCATCTACATTAACCCCCTTCCTTCTTCTGTTATCATCCAATTTCTTTGTAGTCGACCATGGGCTGCAAATGGGGTGTTCTCTTCCCGAGTTTCAATTGACTGCGGTCGTGTGCTCTGAAAAAGAAATAGGTCAGTGACCCTCTTCTTATTGCTGCACGTATTGTGATTGTGAGTTTAATGTTCAGACACAGCACGGTGGGCATCTCGTACGATCTTAACACAGTCGGAGAAAATCCAACCGTCTCCAACTGCAGAGAAGAAATATGAACGGTTTTCAGGGAAATCTACATCCATTTGTATTTGGACCCATGCAAAGATTAACAATTTTAGATAAAATCAAACTCCCTATGCATGCATATGGAAGCAAGTCTAAACTCCCTCTGCATGCATATTAGTACCCACCTTGATGACCGTATTATAGGAAGTTTGGTGTGTGGTGCCTAGGGGTGCACACGGCTCAGTTCGGTCCGATTCTGGGGTGAAACCAGAACCGAACCGTTCCTTATGATTCCGGGATTTTTGGAACTAGAACCGGAACCGTTAGCACCCTAGAACCGAACCGGAACCGGACTGTGAAAACCGGTTCGGTTCCGGATCGGTTCTACGGTTCTGGGCTTTTTATAATCTAGCCCAATTGCATGTTTTATTTTATAATTTAGCCCATGTCCATTCGTGTTGTGATCCACTTGATGAATAATTTAGATATTGTATATGGTGTGAAAAAATACATTTATAAAAACAAGCAAAGGGTGTATTGTAAACCATAAATCATGAGTCAAATATACAACTAAAATATATTGTAAACTCACAGTTCCAAGTTCGGTTCCATGGATCGGATCCACAATTCGGATTCACGGTTCGGATCCATGATTCGGTTCGATTCTACATACCCCCAAACCGGAATTGAACCGAATTAAGCGGTTCTTTAATTTTTGGAACCGGAACTGAAACCGGTGCACTCTAGAACAGGACCAAATCGGACCGTTTGGTCGGTTCCAGTCCGGTTCCATGGTTCTGTCGGTTCAATGTGCACCCCTAGTGGTGCTTATCGTAATGTATTTGTTGTATGACACAGTTACGTGGGATCGACCTTCTTGTACTTTTTCCAAGTAACAGATTAAGTGATACCTTGGATCCACCGAGGTGTTTAGGACCCTTGGCTGTGGGGCTTATAGTGATGCATATGCCTTAAATCGACAACGTTCAACCATTTTAAAAGCACGATTTAGGGCATGATCCAAAAAACGAACCTGACTCAAATCTTAGGTGGATCGGGCCATAAGAAAACAGTTTTGATTGAATCCATAAGCGTTTATGCATAGTAAATGATACACACATGTATATTGTAACGCCACAGATTTTTTCTGACTTGGAAATTGGATGTCCTTGAGTGTTACCTTTGATTTATCGGCTTGAGTACATGCCTGTGTGTGTATTTACATGTGTTTGGAATCAAAAGGAATGATTTTGGGTCCACCAAAACTGCCTAACTGAGTGGGAGTTCGAATTTTGCAAAAGAGTGGATAACATTTCACGGTGCCATTGTGCATGCCACGGTACCACCATAAATATATATATATATATATATATATATATAAAAGCTTTTGGATAGACCCCGATGATGCCACAGCCAGTCCGACTGTGCCACCATCAAAATCTGAACAGCATTCGATGGTGCCATCGTTACCCCTTGCTCAACAGTGAATATCAATGTTCAACAATTGGCAGTTTCAGTGCACAGACTTAAAAAAATCATTTTATTCAATACAACTTCGATTGGGGTAATTTAAAAGACAGATTGAAGCTTGATTAGTTTAGTTTTATAGAAATAAATTAATTAATTAATTAAACTTAAATGAGGTTGATTTTAGAACATTTTGAAAACTATAAAGAAAATAGTTAGTTCCAGATAGCCGGTACTTTCGAAATTTTTATAATTTTTATAAAACTATAAATGGAATGAAATTTGGTGGGCTATAGTATGCTTGATGATGAATTATATATATATATATATATATATAGTAACTAAAAGTGCTAAAAACATTACTTGTAACAAACTCATTGAAACTGAAAATTTCTACAACCGTAAGTCACCAATAGATCGGACATATATTTTTCATCTTAAGGTTTTAGTATTCGAAATTTCTTTTAATCATGCCATGAATCATTATGTGAGATTAAATTAGTTTTTTTTTTTTTTTTTTAAATTTTATTTTACTATCTCGGATAATGTTTAGTTTAGTCAAATCAGGACTCTTGATTAAGGTGATTAGAGTCGATTCGTCATTTTTGCTTACTATGAAAAGGTCGCGCTATAAACTTATCTAATTCAAACCTAGTTATTACACACAAAGAATTTTGCCACCCAATTTATTCTAGAAATACCCTAATTAATCAAAATAGCCCTAGGCCATCAATGGGTCGTTGGACTCAAAACTATTGGAAGATGTTCGTCTTGGCGGGCTTGACGTCTATCGCAGAATAAATCACCAAGATCATGTCTCAAATCATTCAACTTGCGCTCGTAAGTGAGCGCATGAGATGTGCCAATGCTCTTAGAAAATTATCAGGAACTTAATTTAATTATCCACATCCGAACTTTATCGAAGTCGTGGCTTTCAGACCTTTAGATCACAATCAAATTAAGGATATCAACTTAAATTAATATCCTACACATATGTGTATAGCTGTGACCCAGATTAACGATCGGTAACTGTCGAACTGACTTTTGATCATAGTCATCGATTGACACATCCAAATGACGAGGCAGTCGAAGCCTTGCACATATCACCACTTAGAGTAACTATTCTATCATGTAGATCAATTCATACATCTCCTAGTGGACCCCAATAGCTAGAAATGACCTCACATAGGGTTGATATACCAAATATTAAGCAATTAAGGCCATTTTCATCACATCTTATACTATAAATAGCAAACCACTCCTCCATTCAATACGAATTTACTCTAGACAAAGGAAGAAAGAAGAAGATAAGAAGAGAGGGATGAGAGAAATGGTGGGGGCCAATACCGAATCACACCATCCGATCCCTATGCTCGTCGAATCTTGCAAGATCTCGCCTTTACGCTCGGTTTTACATATTCCATGGCCGACATCCATCAATTTCAGGTCGGATTCTTCATCCCTTGCCAGGCGAGAGGTTCCCTAGCTGTATTTAAGCTAAAACTATGTTTATTTCAGTAAAAAAAAATTGGTACTAGAAACACGTTTGTTTCAATTTTAAAAAAATGAAGTATTTAACTAGGAGAAGTGTCTAAAGGCTTGACTTTTTCTCACTTTAGGTTAGGCAGCTTATTTTTTTAAAACGGAGAGGTAGGAGCACACCACTTGTAGCTTTGTTGATATAGTAAAATAGTTGACATTCATTTAGGTGGGTGCCACAAAAAAGGGACGAGCACACCACTTGCAGCTTTGTTGATATGGTAAAATAGTTGACATTCATTTAGGTGGGTGCCACAAAAAGGGACGGGCCTCACTATCATATATTTCCACTATACAACACTAAACAAAAATACGTACAAAAACAAAGACAAGGCAAGGCACACACACATTAGGCCACTTTGATGCATAGAAAGCTCAATAAAGACAACCATGTTCATGTCCAAGATTTAATTCTTAAACATCAACATCAAGATGGTGTTTCAAAGCCTTGATAAGGGCATCCATAATGTTGAGATTTGCATTTGGATGAAACCTTTTGAGTGCTTTTTTTTCTTTTCCTTCCAAAAGAGTACGCTACGAGAACATATACTCAAAAGGTGATTTATGACACATGTGCATGATTCATAATAAGTTAGTCCTAAAATGTGAATATACTTTGTGATTTATGACACGTGCATGATGTTCGAGCCTCATAATAAGTTGGTCTTAAAATGTGAATATACTTTTCATTAGAATCCCGGCCACGCATTTTTGGGCTGCATCTATACTTGCAATATGTATGAGAAGCAAAGAGCATTTTTAGTGGAAGCCTTGCTTTCTCTTAGGTTTTATTTATTTATTTATTTATTATTATTATTATTTTTTTAATTTCTATTTCCTTGGTAAATGCCCTGTAAATGGGTAATAATTATTTCCTTAGGTATCTATGGCATTCCACTGCCTACTTTTTAGATGCAAAAATGGAGAATGCTGTAAAATATTTGTGGGGCCCACTATGATGCATGTCGCTTATCCACATTGTTCATCCGTTATGCTAACTAAATTAATGGCATGAGCAAAAAAATGAGGCAGAGCTCAAGTAGACCGCACCACAAGAAAAAAAGGAATCAAATACTTATTGTTAAAAACTTCTTAGGCCATTGTTTCTTTTGGCGTGGGCCACTTGAGTGTTGGATATGCCTCATTTTTCAACTCATGCCTCAAAGTGTTGTGTTAAAATCGATGGACAAAACACATATATCATATACATCACTGTGGGGCCCAACAAAATTAAACTAGCTCTTTCAAATCGGCTTTAAAGCAGAAATATGAATTTTCAAACGTGGTGAAAGAAATAATAATTACCCATTTACAAGTTATTTACACCAGTCTTGAAAATTCAAACATGCCCTTAGCACAATATTCAATTTGTGGACAACCCTTTTCCATCTATATGATGCAACCAAACACCAAAATACTCCTCAGATATAAACATCCATGTCTTGAGTGAAGCTTTCCACACAGTCAAACAACCCCTTAAATACCCCAATAAATCATTAACATGGACCTCCATGCTTGGGTACAAGAACTTCAATATATACTCTTAGTGTATCTAAACTCATCATAAAGTATGCTTGTGGATCACTAAATTTTATTTTTATTTTTCAAAATCAAGCATGATAATAAAAATATAAAAAACTTAGTATTATTAAGCGAGAAAAAGCACCTATTGTGACATCTTCAGATGGACCCAACATTTTGCCTCGGAGAAGGACAGACACGAGCATGATGACATGGCATAGACAACAACTAAACATATAGACATAGTACCAACATGTACAACCCCACATGTCTCTCCACCTCCACTGTAGAGGAAGAAGGGTTCGCATCAGGATTAGGGCTAGGTGTCTCGAAAAAGATATAAGCCATGGAGCGACATGTGTCGATGGTTCATTTTCAAAAGCAACTGATATATATTACTTGCGCATTTTTTTCTTTGTTGTTGTTGTTGCGGCTGATGTTGTTGTATTGTTTTTATTATTATATTATTATAAAACATATTTTTTGTGTTTTTATTCAAATTTTTACTATATAATATAATTAGTTATGGACAATTCTACCCATACAATTAACCTTTAGAGAGTTGTGAACTTTAAAATTTAAAAAGACAATGAGAGAGATATCCGAAAAATTCAAAGGTATTTAAGTCATTGGAATAATTATATATACTCATACAGTATGTATAATTATTCCAATGACTTAAATACCTTTGAATTTTAGTACACCCGACTGTAATTATATATACTTACTAACATACCGTTCAGGTACACCCTAATCCATAGCTCCAGTGGTAGACTGACTGAAAGATACCTCGATTTAACTCTGAGGTCTCGGTGTCGATCCCTGTATTGTATATCCATGCCATCCATCCATTTCTATAGATGATTTTAGGGCATGAGCCCAAAAATAAAGTAGATCTATCTCTCATGTGGACCACTCCATAGGAAACTGTAGTGATTGAACGGCCACCATGGAAAACTTCCCCGGGCCTACCTTAATGTTTATTTGCCATCCAACCGGTAGATAAGGTCAAGCCAAACTGAATGAAGGGAAAAAGTAAATATCAGTTTGATCCAAAACTTTTGTGGCCCACAAGAAATTTTTAACCGTCAATCACCACTGGTTCATGTGGTGTGGGCCATCTAAGAATTTTGTGTGTTTATTTTTAGGATCACGCCTTAAAATGAGCTGAAAAAAAAGATGAACAGCATGGATATACAATGAATACATCAAGATGGGCCCTACAGTTAGGGCCACACCGCCTTGGGTGAGGTGGAGCGTACCTAATCTGCTCCCTACTATTCTTGCTTTTTATCTCAAACTACTGTTAAGTCAGTAACTTTTGTTTTTGAGAAATTGAACTATGTACGACCCATTTATAGCCTATTTATGCGTTGAAGCTCAGTTCTTTTTACCTCACCCGAATAAGCCCCAGCTGTACGGACACCTTCCAAAGGTCGAAAATGCCCCTGCTTTTTCAAGTTCAGTCCACTCTCTCCTTTACTCCCAAATACATGTCACTCATATCTATCAACCCTATTTTTATTTTCACCTATTTTCTTCATTGAATCTCTGTATAATCTTCATCATACTATCACATTATATCTTCCATGTTATATTCTACTCAAGCCCAAGTGCATTCTTTTTATGAGAGGATGCGAATGCATTGATAAACGTAAAATCTTGAAGACCTTTCTCCGAAGAACGTATTTCACATCGACGCACTCTTATTCTTTTTCTCGAACACGGATTTTACTGAGTGTTAGGGAGTGATTGGAGTTCGCGGTCAATTACCTTGAAGTTTAAATTCTAGGTAAATTCTTAAGTGTTTACTTAGAAGTTCGTGGTCAATATCATGCATTGCTAAGTCAATTTTACGTGACTATCCAATTTGACGAAGTTTCGTGGTCAATTTCACTTACTTCCCGGTCAATATACTGAATTGATTGGTCAACTTCATGCACTATTTGATTATTTTCACGCATTTTACCGTTAAATTGTAGTGCATTTCTGTAATATGACGGTGAATTTGTAGTGCATTTTTGGTAATACGACTGTGAATGTTATATATTGAATACGTCTGTTGTTTTCTTTGAAATTACGAATTGTTATTACTAGGATTCAAATTTCCAATAAGACAATCATTTCACGGTCAATCCCCTTCACTCCACGGTCAATTCCATGCATTTTTACGGTTAATTCCATGCAAATCCCCCTAACTTCATGGTCAATTCAATTCATTTCGCAGTCAATTCCCTTCACTTTATGGTCAATTCCATGCATTTCACTGTCATTTCCCTTCACTTCATGTTCAACTCAATGCATTTCACGGTCAATTCCCTTCACTTCATGGTCAATTCCATGCATTTCACAGTCAATTTCCTTCACTTCACGGTCCTTTCCCTTCACTTCACGGTCATTTCCATTCATTTCACAGTCATTTCGATGCACTTCACGGTCATTTCCCTTCATTTCACGGTCAATCCCCTTCACTTCACGGTCAACTCCCCCTTCACTTCACGGTCATTTTCATGTATTTCACGGTCAATTCCCTTCACTTTTCACTATCAATTCCGCCATTTCCCCTTCACTTCATGGTCAATTCAATTCCCCTGGGGCCTGTTTGATTTTCCATCATACATGTAAATCACACACATCACGGTGGGCCCCACATTAATTTTACAAATATATATATTTAAGTGTTAAAAAAGTAAGTTGTCACATCTACATTGGGAAAGATGTGGTAATTACATAGGTAAATAATTATTACCCATTTACATGGTAATTACAAGTGAGCCCAAAAATCAAATAGGCCCTTAAGTTCACTCACTTTGCAGTCATTTTCAATCACTTTAGGACCGAGAAGTGAAGGAAAATTCATCGTGAAGTGAGCGAACTTGCCCTAGAAGTGAGTGAAATTGATTGTGAAGTGAGCGAAAATCATCGCAAACTGACTGGCATACATCCCTACAATTTAGAACTTTGAAAATCTGACCGATAAGTCGGTCATATTTGAGCTAGTACAATGGTGGATTTCATACTACTCGGTCAAATCCACCATATACATGTAAATACTAAACGAGTTATATTATTGTGTTTGTTTTCAGAAAATGACTTCGGTAATCATCCTATGCTCATATGGTGGGGAGTTAGTTAGCGAAAACAATCGATATACGTACAAGGGTGGAGACTCGAAACCTACAGTTGTGGGCGTTGACATTCTATATGAACAGCTTCTATCGAAAATGTACAAAATTGCGAAGAGTAGACCTGAGGATTACGATATAAGGTTGAAAGTATTGTATCCTTGCACAAATGAATCAGTCCATCCAGTTGTAATTGAAGACAATGAAGATGTGAGAATGTTCTTAACAGCACAACTGAAGCACCTGGATCACTACATCCCTTTATTCATCGAGACAATGCAGGGTGTTAATGAAGCAGTACTCGAAGACCCGGTGGGTTACAGTGGGTTCGAACATGACGCCCCAGTAGTAGGAAGTTTGGGTGAGGAACATATCTTAAATTACGAATATATGTCATCACCTTCACATGTTCCTCTAAGCAACACTCCGGTACTCGAGCCGGCTCATACATTAAACTTCATGACAAGTCAAGTTCATACATCAAACTTCATGACAAGTCAAGTGAGGGTGTCGGCTGACGTGAACTTCAGAAGTGAATATACGACATCACCTTCATTTACGAAAGTAGATTTGCCCTCAACATCCAACACCGAAAATGTAAGTGGAAGAAACATTTCATTGCCCGAGCAGGCTCGAACATCAGACTTGACCACTAAGCTTCCCATTGTGCCTTTTGAGGATGCTAGTTTCACCAACGCAGACCTGTCACTGTATTCATATCTACTTGATGACCTGATTGATATAGCCGCTGGCCAGACGTTTAAGGACAAGAGCTGGTGTAAGTATATTTTGAGCCAATTTGCAATTCGCAACAACTTTCAATACAAGGTGTTGTATTCCACATCCAAGAAATTCACCGTGGCGTGTATGATAGATAAGTGTGAATGGAGGGTACACGCATCTAGGGTGAATGATGCGGGGACATTCAAGATTAAGACCTACAAGTCCATACATGTGAAATGTCATGGATGAAGAGCGATCATCGGCAAGCAAGCGGTAAGTTGGCTAGTGAACTAGTTGTCAATCGCATTGAGCAACGCCTGGGGTTAAGGCCGAAAGACATAATATTCACAATGCAAGAGAAGTATAATATTCTTATTAGATATAGGAAAGCATGGTGCGCTAAAGAGATTGTAATCGATCGCGTAACGGGGTCTTATGAAAACTCATACAAAGAACTCCCGATGTACTTACATGAGTTGAGGACGGCAAACCCGACGGGGTCTTATGACCGTGAAATGCATGCGAACGACCGTGAAATGAAACAGAATCACCGAAAATGACTGTGAAATGCATGGAAATGACCGTGAAGTGAAGGGAATTGACCGTAAAATGCATAGAAATGACCGTGAAGTGAAGGGAATTGACCATGAAATGCATGAAAATGACCGTGAAGTGAAAGAAATTGACCGTGAAATGCATGGAAATGACCGTGATATGAAACAGAATCACCGAAATTGATTGTGAAATGCATGGAAATGACCATGAACTGAAGGGAAATGACCGTGAAATGCATGGAAATGACCATGAAGTGAAGCGGAATCGTCGGAATTGACCATGAAATGCATGGAAATGACCTTGAAGTGAAGGGAATTGACCGTGAAATGCATGAAATTGTCCATGAAGTGAAGGGAATTGACCGTGAAATGCATAGAAATGACCATGAAGTGAAGCGGAATCGTCGAAATTGATCATGAAATACATAGAAATGACCGTGAAGTGAAGGGAATTGACCGTTAAATGCATGGAATTGTCCGTGAAGTGAAGGGAATTGACCGTAAAATGCATGAAATTGTCCATGAAGTGAAGGGAATTGATCGTGAAATGCATGGAATTGTTCGTGAAGTGAAGGGAATTGACCGTGAAATGCATGGATTAGCACGAAAGTTAAGGGAATTGACCGTGAAGTGAAGACGTCATTGTCGGAATTCAGTGTGAAATGCATGGAATTGATCATGAAGTGAATGGAAATGACCATGAAATGCATGGAATTGACCGTGAAGTGAAGACATCATTTACTGCAAAATGTATCGATTCACCATTCATAATAAAATCACTATTACGAAGACATCATTTGCTACAAAATTTAGACAAAATATACAACATATCATTTACATCATTTCACCATGAATGTTTTACAAGACATCATTTACAACAATTTACAACATTTCACAAAATTCCCCGATTCCTCTCATGCCTAAGACCAATATATCATATTTTAAGGTCACTCAGGCAATCATAGGCTATTGACTTCCTAAAGTTGGGAGTTAATTGCTACAAGTCTCTCTCTGACAAAATTTGATCGCTACACAAAATGTCGATATATTACATGACAAAAATGTCACAATCATATCCGTTCGTTTGCTTTGGTATAGAAGTATATTCTCTGACCGTCCAAGCATTTCCTTCCAATGCAGACATATCTCTTGCAGCATAGAATATTATAGGCAAAGCCTCCTTCATTATCTCGATATGTTCCCTGTATCGACTGAGTGGGCTCGAGTATAAATTGTCAAGTATAATAATTTCTCGGTCTCGATGGTGGATGACCATCAGGTACCAATGACTGTTGGCGTGATTGACTGGTATGTATGTCTGTCCATGTTTGGCAAGATAAGATATCAATATCCAAAAATTATAGAAATGGGTATACCTAGCGTTGATAACTTGTAATGACACCATTACCTCTTCATGCTGTCGCATCGCCTTCTGCCCGGCACGAGGCTTAACAATGCTGATCACAATGAGCTTTTTAAGCCCTTCAAATAATAAACGCGTTTCATCATTGCCAACATCTCGATACATTCTCAATGTCGACATTTGCATGCCGATACATGGTTATTACAGACAACATATTGAATTAGAACATAGATCATATAATGAAATAATATAATAACCATGATTCAATTAATACAGTTACCAGAAAAAATGTAGGACAGAACTTGCAGTCCTTTGTGTATAAAGTAGGAAATGATCGGTGCCTTCTCTCCAAGAAATCGACGTACTTATCGATAGCCTAATTAATAATGATGAAAAATTAAGCTCTACTCTAATATAAGTGTTCAATAACCATGTATGCATATGTGTGATTTACGTACCACACTATCAACCCATGCATTTTCCTCCCATATGGACTTGAACCAAACAAATTCTAGTGATTCTTTGTTTGCGTTGGCCCAACTTTCCAATTCATTAAGTTCTTCTTCCGATATTACCCTAATGGATCGATCTTGGCCTCAAAGGTTATCACAGAAGTAGGAAATTCTCTCTGTTTCTCATTGTCGGTGGCGTTACTTGGAGTGGTTTGCACGGCAGAGATGGAAGTGGATGGGAGAACGCTTGTAGACATATGGCTTCATCACCCTCTTAGGTCTCCTCTTATATACCGGAATGGAATGCAGTGATTTCTCGCATATATCAACGCTTAACGCATCCTCATCCTCCTTTTTCAAACTCTTCCTTCTCTTTCTCTAACTCCTTCTCCTTCCAAAATTGAATCTTCTATATACGAAACTCCTCCATCTGCCTCTTCAACTCTGCCTTACCCTCCTCCAAATCTTCCCTCTCCTTCTTCAGTTCTTCCTTCTCCCTCACTAGCATTTCTCTTTCCTTATTCCAAACCGCCATCTCATTCAACTCTTCCTTCTTTAACCTAAAAGCTTCTTTCAGTTTTAGTATCAGTTCAACTTCCTTGAGTACTACTTCTCTCTCCCTCTCCATTGATTCTCCTCTCTCTTTTAGCGTGCGTTCGAGAAGCTTCAACTCTTCCCTCTCTCTCTCTCTCTCCAACTGAAGCCTTTACGCCTCCAGCTCCTCCCTATCCTCCCTCGACTCCCTAGTCAATTGCAATCCCACTCCCTCTCCTTCTCCCTCATCAGTACTCTTTTCCTCTCCACCTTCTTCTCCCTCTCCCTCTCCCTGTCCCGATCTCTCTTTTATATCTTCATCATCTTCATCTTTAGTGCCCTACAAAATGAAACAATGTATGTATCATATTATATAACATATCAAATTAAATACAAAATATCAACATAAAATAAAACGTTTCTGACATCTTATGTCAAATCTATCGCGGACCAAACGAACGGCCTCCGTCTCCAGCTCCTCAGTGGCAGGCTCTAAGATAAGAACGATATCAGTCTACAAGAGAACATCTTCATTTTTATGTACACACAACACACACACACACATATATAGTTGAATGAGTGACCACTTAGTTTCATAGAAATTGACTTACATATTTACTCTCTAGAATTTGATGAACTTCTTAT
This sequence comes from Magnolia officinalis, assembly GCA_021015155.1. Taxonomy (NCBI): domain Eukaryota; kingdom Viridiplantae; phylum Streptophyta; class Magnoliopsida; order Magnoliales; family Magnoliaceae; genus Magnolia; species Magnolia officinalis. The sequence continues at coordinate 59,841,712 of JAJHSJ010000011.1, forward strand.
ACCTTCAACCCTTCCATCCCCGATATTGTATGAATTGTGGAATTTGGAAGGGAACGTATGAAATTATACATTCTCGGAGAGCCAGTACTCTCTCAAGGGCCTATATCTGTTACAATGAAATGACAAGACGATCTTAAATAAATATAGTTTGCTATAAACTATGAATTAAAATAGACAAGAAAATAATCCTTACTTGTAGGGGAAATATGCAACTGGTGACATTGTAATGAGGCTCATGCGATGTCATGAAGGCACTCTCGATCCCTTCCATCATCGTCTGGAAGGTCAAACTACCCCAAGGGTAAATATTAAAGTCTTCTAACGAGTCGACAAGGTCGATAAAGTCTGTACAACATATAATCTTCATGTTGGTTCCCCTAACAAACCACTCTACACATAATATTAGGGCTACCTTCACAACATCTTCGTGCTTATTGCTATCAACTATCCTATTGAACACCTCCTATACATATTTCTTTAGGATAAGATATTCATTGAAGTATTTTTCTCTTATTAACTTATTCGAACGATGGATATTGGGTATGGAGAGGTCACTGGTCTTCAGCCCTGTTATTAGGGTGAAGTCCATCTTGAAAAAATTTACACGGTTCTCCTGTATCTTGAATACAAGATTGCCTATATATTTCTCAATAAGTGAGTGAAAAATGGCTCCTACATACCTAAATGATGGAATGTGTAATAAAAATGAGAATGGGGTCTACCTAAATATATTTAATCTAGTATTATTCTTCTTCAACCCACTCTTCACACTATCAAACCACCATGTCAAAGAACACCTGCATGAGATGGTGGGGGTCGACTCGCCAAATCCCTTACACAAGGGTTTGTCATCTGTAAGGATGAATTGAAAATTATATCAACGATAACATTTAATATTTAACGAAACATAATTTGAAAGTTGACTTGTTGTAGTGAAAATTCATAAAGTATGGTGTGAGTCTGCCGAGTCGGCGGTCAGTTTTTGGCGAATTCCAAATGAAATATAAGACTTATTAGTGAATTTTCACAAGTTTTGGGTCTGTTTCACTCGCTTTGGGCCTATTTCACTCATTTATCAGTCAATTTCATGTAGTTTGTCGGTAAATTTATACCAAGGTTGTCAGTGAAAAACATGTCAATATCAAGCAGTCATCGGCCATTTTGACGAATTCCATGTCAAATGGTCGACTCATAGGTGACATTTAACAAGTCGACGCCCAATTTCACTAAGTTATGGGTCAATTTTCAGAGTTATATGTTGCATTTTGGCCGAGAACGTCGTGAAATTGACCGTGAGTGGAGGGATTGATCGTGAAATGCATGGAATTGACCGTGAAGTGAAGGAAATTGTCCGTGAAATGAGGGAATTGAATGTGACGTGAAGGGGATTGTTCATGAAATGCATGGAATTGATCGTGAAGTGAAGGGGAATCACCGGAATTGACTGTGAAATGCATGGAATTGACCGTGAAGTGAAGGAAATTGACTGTGAAATGCATGGAAATGACTGTGAAGTGAAACGAATTGACCGTGAAATGCATGGAAATGACCTTGAAGTGAAGGGGAATGGCCGGAAATGACTGTTAAATGATTGGAAATGACCGTGAAGTGAAGGGAATTGACCGCGAAATGCATGGAAATGACTGTGAAGTGAAGCGAATTGACCGTGAAATGCATGGAAATGACAGTGAAGTGAAGGGGAATGGTCGGAAATGACCGTTAAATGATTGGAAATGACCGTTAAATGATTGGAAATGACCGTGAAATGCATGGAAATGACTGTGAAGTGAAGGGAATTGACCATGAAATGCATGGAATTGACCGTGAAATGAAGGGGAATGGCTAGAAATGACCGTGAAATGAAGGGAATTAACCGTGAAATGCATGGAAATGACCGTGAAGTAAAGCGAATTGACCGTGAAATGCATGGAAATGACCGTGAAGTGAAGGGAATTGACCATAAAATGCATGGAAATGATCGTGGAGTGAAGCGAATTGACCGTAAAATGCATGGAATTGACCGTGAAGTAAAGGGGAATGACCAGAAATGACCATGAAATGATTGGAAACGACCGTGAAGTGAAGGGAATTGACCGTGAAATGACGGGGAATGGCCGAAATTAAGTCAGTTCACGGTCAATTTAACTCAGTTCACGATGATTTTAGCTCAGTTCACGGTAATTTTAGCTCAGTTCATGGTCCTCATCAATAACTCAATGGGTCCTCGGTCTGTTAACTCAGTCAGTGCTCGGTCTCTTTCACAGTCTTCGTTTAGTTTCACATCTCATTTCATTCTTTGTTTAAAAAACCCTCAATGTTGGCCATTTGAGTCCTAATTTTGCTCATTTATCAGGACATGCCATACCATTCAGTATTTTTTTAAAAATGAAAATGGATTGGGGATCGTGCACATATATAGTATAATATACAGTGGGGTCCATACAAAGAAAGCTCAATATTTTAAAAAAATGAAAATGGATTGTGGACCGTGCGCATATATAGTATAATATACAGTGGGGGTCAACAAAACGAAAGTAGGGATTTGAATATACCTGCCATTCAAAGTTTTTTAGCTAGGGGGGCCATTTTTCGTCCTATCTTGGGCTCAAAAAAGTCGAAAAGGACGTGTGTGGGGTGTGTATTCTCGACCAGATAAAGGAGAAAGAAGAAAGCGGTAAAAGGAGAGTTTTACTGCTAGGGTGGACAGTCACAGAGGGGGAGAAGTAATCAGAAAATGATAATCTACGGCTAGGATGAAGGATCAGGAAGAGGAAAGAAGAAAAAAATCAGGCTTTTTGGGTGAAGAAGTGGCTAGCAGCGTGAATAAGGTGCGTCTGATATAGGAAGGGCATTTTCGACCTTTGGCAAGGCATCCGTACAGCTGGGGCTTATTCTGGTGAGGTAAAATGAGGTGGGCTTAAGCGGATAAATGGGCCATAAATGGGTCGTACGGTGGTAAATTTTTCTTTGTTTTTCTTTTCCGTATGCTGACTGAGGAAAGGCCCATTTATCAGACGGTTAAGATGGTCCACTCAAAGCCAACTTTGGTTATGAGCCAATAAATAGTTGATACCACATGATGTATGGTTGGGATCATTATACACACATCGCTGAGACACAATCTAATTATCTAGGGGCTCCCTACTGGAAAGGGAAGTAATTTATGCTCATGAGGTTTGAGACGCAGGCACTCAAAATTTATATATATGGCACGCATTAGATTTATAAAAAAAAAACTAATAAATTATGGAACCCACTTTCCCAACTGAAGACAATCCTAACCTGTCATCCGTAGCCACTTATTTGTCAAAACGACCATTGAATATTTTCATTTCTAATCATCCAATAAAGGTCCACTAATTAATCCAATGGTCGGATAATCAAATGAGTGTATTTTTCAGCTCATGATACATCTAAACTGGGACCCATATTTTGGACAATTTTTAACTTAAACTACCCATATGCCATATAAGCAATATTCAAGTAATTAGGAAGTGGTCACCTATCATCAATCCCGAGTATTAAAGATTTTCTCATCAAAAAAATTACGCTGAGGAGATAAAAATTTCTAACCATCTGATTTTCTTTTGTAACACTCATTATTTTACTTTTAACCTTACACATGGTTAGAATTTCTTTATCAATTAATGTGATTTTAAATACGTTTTCCATCCTCAATATGCACAAAAATTTGGATGGTCCGGATTGCCATATGCTCATATTCATAATGGATAGAATCATCAACAACACATATTTTGCATACAAGCTCTTTGGGCCATCATGTGAAATCCACTCCATCCATTAGGTAATATCCCTTATGGGTAGTTTGGCACCATGGATTTGGAGAGATTTCAAATCCTCTGGTTGTTTGGCACCATAAAGTAACCAGGTTTCAAATCCACTCAAACACTTGGTTTGAAATTCACAATGAAAGCTTAGATTACATTTAAAATCATTCCAATAGTTGCATGTGTAACATCAGTGTCACTAGAATATTAATTTATTGGATGCATGGCCTACTAATGATATCCCAAAATAATTAAATTATCAATTGCATCACTATAATTACTTTAATACAATGATCAAAGCCGTTCAAACATTGTCCATTTAAATCAATGGTTAAAAATTGTTGGTTAGTCACCCAAACATGATCTTATACCTGTGACCCATTCGAGACTTGGAATTTCATCATTTTCAGACAAAGTATATGTTTCAACGGACTTATTACAACTATTGTGTCTAACATTACATACGTTCACTAATTAGATATATTAAAATTGATTTAGTAATTAAATTCAAACCCCCGTAAATATATTATACACAACTACTTTTGGATTTCAAATCTAAGGATTCCGAATCGCTCCGAACCGGGCCCTTAGATCTACCGAATATGTGAAAGATCATCCCAATTAAAAATTTTAGATGGGCCACGTGGTTAGAAAATTGTAAAATTACACCTAAGTTTTAGATAAGATGATTTTTGTATCTTTCCTTTATCTTAGTAAGCCACATCTGATGAATAGATTTGGCAAAGATACACCACGGTGGTCCCACATACAAATCTATAGTTGGCATCCCGCCATTGTTCCTTGTAATTTAGCCTACTTGAGTCATGCATCCCTATGATTTTTGGCCCTAGGGTCTAGCATCATAGAGTGCACCTGATGGACGGAGTGGATTTCACATATAAAACATGGTGGGGCCCAAAGAGCTCGTGTGTTTTATCGGATCGCAGAGGATTCCCACTCTCAAAATGGTGGTAAACTATGATAATACTTAGTTTTTGGGACCACTAAAAAGAGCTTTCATTAATCATCGATAAGAGGACAATTCATCATTTGCAATCAGTACACAGCTTGCAAAAACGTCATTGAAAATGACGATTTGAGCTTAGACCTGTTTGGCTTGAATATCATGATTCGGTCAAATCATCATATTTTATTAGTTTTTGGGTTTTAGACTTCTATGCTAGTTTTGCACCGTTTACAAGATGGTGGTGACTTTTCAAATGTCGACATGGTACACTTTTACAGCAATCCAGACAGTCCAAATTGCTGACCAAAATCTGAATGGTGCATAACTTGAAAATTGTACCAAGAAGATAATCTTAACCATATGAATTTTCCATTTGAATATGGATCATTCACTAATTTTGTTTTAACCATCCATTTGATAGCTATTATTTGGATGGTTAGGATTGATTGATTAATTCAGTTATTTAGATTTGATCTGTCCACAATGGGAACAACAGTTTGGATGGTCTTGATGGTTGGACATCAGTGCCCCATGTGAGGATGATGCGTCACTACCATTTTCTAAATGGCGCAAAACTAACATAGAGTCTAGATTGCAGGCATGATGCACTGATTAGAACCCTTCATCTACTGGGCCCATGGATTTAACTCACTACTACTCGCGCCAACTCATCTGGTTTCGAGCTGAGTTGTAATTTGCCCGAGTCAGAGGTGAACCGGATCCAATTAATCTGAGAGGTTGGCCATTTTCTTTGAAATGATAGAAAGGTGTTGGATAGTCTGTACATATACTTAGAGCTGGGCATCCAATCGAGTCTGACCCAGTTAGGGCTGACCTGGCTCGATCCGGTTTTGAAATAGGCCTCACCCGAACTCAACTCGACTTGATACTGAGTCCAACGCCTGAACCGATCCGAATCTAGGTTTGGCCTAGACTAATCCCAACAGAGTCCCACCCGGTCAAAAGTACCGAGTCTGTTCGAGTTGTCACCGATCTGGATCGAGAGATGAGGGAGGGAGGGAGTGGCGAGGAGAGAGGAGGAGGAGGAGGAGGGTGGTGATGGTGGTGGGTGGTTGTCGAGCTTGGAATAGGGGAGAGAGAGAGAGAGAGAGAGAGAGAGAGAGAGAGAGAGGAGGGTCGTGGTGACGGTGGCGGGTAGCTGTCGGGCTTGAAAGAAGAGAGAGGGAGGGAGGGTAGAGGAGAGAAAGATTTTTAAAAAATGGTGATGGTGGTGGGTGATTGCTGGGCTTGGAAGAGGAGGAGAATGAGGGAGGGAGAGAGAGGGTTTGGGATCGGGTTGGCGTCGGATGCGGCGTATAGGGTAGATTTAGATATATTTAAAAATTAGGATTTTTAATTTTACATATACCCGAATCCGAGTCGAGCTAGTTTCAGATCAAGTCGAGTCTAACCGGATTGAGTTTCGGGTCAAGTCGGATCAATTTACTGGGTAACTCGAACTCAACTCTGTTTAAATTCAGATTGGGCGAAGCCTACTCAGTTCAGACCGACTCACCCATTCGGTTCGGGTTGAGTCGGGTCTGAATGAGTCGGATGAGCCGAGTTAGGCGAGTTGAGTTGTCTCATGCATAGCTCTACACACACTCGGTGGGATGGCTCGAACCATACCATTATGGCTTTCAGTTTGTACTTGTGGGGCCCATGGTTTGGTGGTCCAAACCGTTCTATTTAACCTACCATGGATCTGATGACTCACCAAAAAATATTCCAGATGGAAAAATCCCCAACCCTTTAATAAGCGGCTAAAAAATGGGCAACTCACATTCAACCCAAAGAGAGTTTTCCAATCTTGGGAATTTTCGGTACATGGGCCACTCAAGATGAGGCCCATCATATGAACGCTTAGGATTGATTAAAGGCTCAACAGGATAGGCCAGTCTAGTTGTCAAAGCAGGTTTTGGGGTTGGACTTGATCAAGCCTCGGTGTGGCCCACCCATGCTTATTTACGACCGTACATTTTGGGTGTTCTTTGAACTATTTGAACCCCTCTAGAGAGTGGGCCTGAGGGAAATTATCACATACATTGCCATTTCTTTCCTGCGCCAATGTCACACGTGTAGAATATCCAGTCTGTGAAAAAGATGGACCGCACGATGGTGATCACATGGTACAAGAATCAGGCCACACACACATGGGGTGGACCACTTTACTTTAACAAGATCCAGACCGTTCATCTAGAAGGGCCCATTACGGATAGTCATATAGGGAGAATCTGGTTGGCAAGGGATCTCCAGTGGTGGTGATTATTGCCATGCATGTTATTCATCAAGCCAGAGCCAATGGGCCAATGGTTGGATTGGGGCCTGATTTAATGCCAGACAATTAAGTGGGCTGGACATGATCTTTCATCTTTATAAAGGTCCAACCCAACCATTGAAGGACTGATACAGCTAGAGTCCCACTACATGTAAACAGTGATACAATTAGAGTCCCACTACATGTAAACGATGCCTAAAGTAGTCTCTGTTGGAGTAAAATATGACAAGTCCGGAGATCCGGTTATGGAATGGACCAACTCTACTGACACTGCCCAAGGGCAACAGGTCGGGCCGAGACAAGATGAAGCCTAAATGAGAGACTTAACTCGGGTTGCAGGAAATGAATCCCGACCGAGACTTAAAAAGTCAAGAGCCATAGGCAAAATATATAAGACGTATAAAGTTGACTCAGTTAACGAGGCAGCAATGTCTAAAAAGACTTACTAAAGCCCAAATGCCAGAAGCGACCCATACTAGGCCGGTTACAGTATCGAATATTAGATTAAGGAAAGGCATCGGTCATAAACCGACTCTGTTTCGTCCGACAGAAGGCAAAAGCCCTATCCTTGCAACCAGCCGAGACTCCTCTTTAGCTAGAGCCAGTTAAGGCCGAGCCAAGTGAGGAAGAGACGGTGCAAGCATGAATATCGTCCTGAAAATCTTGTAAAATGATTCCCGACCCCGAAAATCTCGGGATCGGATAGCATCCCAAACAGATTGCAATCAAATCAAATCTTCTGATAATTAGGAAGAGAATCTCTGCACGTCGGGACCTCCTACTCCTATAAAAGGACACCTCCAGGATCAAAGGTACGCGAAAAATACCTCAAAAAAGACCTTCTTCTTTGTCCAATGACTGACTTAAGCATCGGAGGTTCCCCGGCTTTAGCCAGGGTCTCCTTTTCATCTTTCTTGTGCAGTTGCCGACAGAGGAGGAGGTGTATTAGGATTTTTGCATTAACAGTCTCCATGTCTCAACATATGTGGCCATACGTATCCACACACACACACACACACACAACACACACACACACACACACACACACACATATATATATATATATATATATATATATATATATATATAATAATGGACTGATCAAAACAAGCATAACGAGAGAGAACACAACATAAGTACAAGAAGTTGGATAAGAGCTCGACCTCGTTAGCTAGTCGAGAACAACCTCCATTATCAGTTTAAAGATCGATCACCATCAATACATTCGACTCTGGTCGAGATCTTACCACGACCAACTAACGACTATCAACAGAGACCCGACCCGCTTTGAAGAAAGGCCCCCGCAATCAATAGTTTGTCTCGGTTCGTGGGACCTTAACCTCTCGACCTCCACCCTCCGAGTTGAAGATCGACCTCGGCCCCTCGGCCGTCTATCACGATCTCCTCGAATTCTGACAATTTAGAGATTTATCAAAAGACAACTACGACATGTCTAGAGGAAGATCCCCTCCGCATTACGCATTTACTAATACGAATGTATTGCCAAATACATAATTGTATGAAAGAGATTGTAAATAAAAGCCTCATATATAGTAAAATGCATGCATAAATACAACTTAAATTATACTAGACCTACAGTCCATGCCCTAACTTTGATATCGGAGGGTTCCCTTTTGTGAACAAGATCTCCATTATTGTTTACTTTTGTAAGTGCGTAGCGGTCTAGTGAAGACATTCCGATCACAACATCAATAATATATATATAATTTTTGAACTATTTTATTATTTGTTATTTAATTTTTAAAATTACATAATCTTTATGATATAGTTTCCCAACCACGCGTTGAAAACATCTTTTGATGATAATTTTGAATAAAACGCCAAGAAGTCTCTTTGGTTGGAATAATATAAAGTGTGGTCCAAATGGATATACTTTTAATATTTTAAGGATCTCCTACTCCATTTCAAGGATGTCATTTTAGAACGTGGATTAGGCAGTGAGGAGCCCACTTCCTCGTGTGATTATGAAGTGAGATCTAATTGGTGGGCCATACTTCTTCTCTTTGAGGCCCACCAATCAAATCTCACATAGCTGTGGATGGTGAGCTCTTCACCACTTAATCCACTTACTCTCCTTAGCTTGAAACGGATTGGCTACTCCCCCTGGTACCAGCCGTGGTCGGTGCTATGTGGGCCCACCATGATGTATGTGTTTCATCCACGCCGTCTATCTATTTTTTTCCCTATCATCTTAGGGTGTCCTTTCTTGTTCCGAGTGTGTCATTTCTCATTTAATGAGAGGTCATTATTTTAATATAAAAACTCTTAGATTCCTCTGATTACAGAACAACTTTTAATAATGGGAGGAGACAGATCAAGGCCCACATCTGCACAAGTCAAAGGACGTTGATTAGGTGGTTTCCCGAGCACCACCCTAAGGTGGTCCTATGATATGTGTCAGGTGCTGTGGGGCCCAACCTGATGTGTATGTTTTATATCCAAGTCGTCCATCTGATTTTTCTTCTCATTTCAGGACGTTAATTTAAAAATTAAGCAAATCAAAAGCTCAAGTTGAGTACATCATAGGAAACCGTGGGACAATAACACCATTTAAAATGTATTTACGCCCACCATAATGTTTTGTTGTTATCTAACCTGTTGATAAGGTCCATCAAACCTGGATGAAGGGAAAATAAAAATATAAGCCTGATCTAAAACTTTTGTGGCCCCCAAAAGTTTTTAATGGGGGGTGTTCAATCACTCTTATTTTCTGTGTTGTGGTCCACTTAAGCTTACGATCCACTTCATTTTTGGGTTTAAGCCTTAAAATGAAGTGAAAAAATGAATTTACTGCATGGATATAAAATACATACATCATGTTGGGCCCGGCATCACCTGACACATCTACTCATCACCACTGGGGGTGGTGATCCGCGTCCCTAGTCAAAAGGACGCTGATTAAGTGGTCTTGCCGACACAACCCCAGGGGTGGTGTGTCGATGTGTTGGGGGACGCGGATTTGCTGCGAAAGCCTTTCGCATGGAGTTCTTGGGCAAGGATGTTGGGTGGCGCCCACCGCCATGTTTTTGGGAAATATAGTCCGTTGATCCATTTTACAAGCTAATTTTAGGATAAGTAACAAAAAATGAGGTCGATCCAAGACTCGATTGGGCCATACGAGAGGAAACAATAGGGATTTAGTGAGAACCATTGAAATATTCTTAAGACCATAAAAGCTTTGTTTCAGGCTAAATTTTTTATATTTTCACTTCATCCCTTTGTTAATGACCTTATAAACAGTTTGGATGATATATAAACATCAAAGTGGAGCCCAAAAAGATTTCAACAGTAGATATTTCTTTCCCCAATTTTTCCTCTGTCGTAGCAACTATAGTTTTGGATCCCCTTCGTTTTTGGTCGAGTGTCTTAAAATGGGCTTATTGTACGGATGAACCGGCTATATTCCCCAAAAACACAGCGCCCCACCTAACATCCTTGCGTAAGAACTTACTGAAGGGCTTTATCAGAAATCCACATCCTTAGGTAGGGAACCATGAGACTCACATGATGTATTTGTTTTTATATCCAAGTACGTCCATCTATTTTGACCCCTTATTTTAGAGCATAATCTAAAAAAATAAAGTAAATCTAAAGTTCTAGTAGACTTATGTCACATTGGAGGGATAATGACACCCACCCTTGATTATTTATAAGGCCCACCATAATGTTTATTTGTCATCAATCCTTACTAAGTTCACCCGAACATGGATTGATAAAAGGTAAACACAAATGTTAACCTAATTTGAATCTTTAGTGGGCTCGAGAAGATTTTAATGGTGGGCTTTCAATTACATAGTTTATAGTGAGGTGGTTCACGTGAGCTTTTAATTTATTTCATTTTTGGATTCTTGCTCTAAAATGGAGAGGGAGGGGGGCAATATGGATGGACAATGTGGATATAAAACACATGCTTCAAGTTGGCCCCACAACACCCAACAAATTAGAAATGGATTGGCTACTCCCGGCCACCAGCCCAGTAGCGGGTGGTCAGTGCTTTGTGGGCCCCACCATGATGTACGTGTTTCATAAATTCCATTCATTTATTTTTATAGATTTTTTAGGGTTTTATCCCCAAATTGATATGGACATAAATCTCAAGTAGACCACAGCACAGGAAATAATTGTGATTGGATGTCCATCATTAAAATCCTCCTAAGGCCCATTGTACTGGTTATTTGACATCCAATCTGTTGATTAGGTCATACACACCCAAATGAAAGCTAAAACAAATATTAGCTTGATCTAAAACTTTTATGGCCCTCAAAAAGTTTTTAATGACTGAAGTTCATTCATCACTGTTTCCTATAATGTGGTCCACTTGAGATTGGGATATACCTCATTTTTGGTCTCATACTATAAAATAATCTAGAAAAATCGATGGACGACATGGATGAAAAAGATACATCATGGTGGAGCCCACAGAGCACCGACTATCAGCCAGCAGGTGGCTGGTGGCAGGGAGTAGCCAATACGTTTCGAACAGATTGACGGAAGCGGATTGACTGGTGTACCACACACCATCGACTTGGGTGGTGCATTACGTGGGTCCCATCACAAGGTATGTATTATATCACAACCGGTCTTCCATTCCACGAGGTCCTAGTAAAGTTTGATACAAAAAGTAAGACAAACAAAGATCAAGAAATCAAGTGAATCACATTACATAAAGTAACGGGGTTTGAAAGTTTATCATTGAAACTTTTAGGTATTGCAGAAGTTTTGGATCAATATAATATTTATTTTTTTATCATCCACCCTAGTCTTTGTTACATTACCAACAAATCAAATGGAAAATAAGTGTCATGGTGGTCTCTATAAATGTTGTAATGGCGAGAATTATTATACCACTATTATTTGTGGTGTGGTACACTTAAGCTTTAGATATGAATATTTTTTGGAATCGTGCTATGAAATGTTATCTCAAAATGGATGAAAGTGTGAATATAATCATTTTGGTGCCGTTTAACTCTGATCTCCTTTGAACTGTTTGTACACTCGAGCTCGAGGAGCGGTAGGGCTCGTCTTTGCACGACACCCACACCAGCCAGATCGGTGGTGTGTGGTACACCAGCCAATCCGCTTCCCAAATCGACACAACATCTCCAGGGTGGTGTTGGCAACAGCACCTGATTCACGTCAAGTCAAAATCCGTCTCTCCGCCAACGACTCGGATACTCGTTAAACTACGCCCCTTTTCACCTATCTTGCGCCTTTCCCTCGGCATCCCTCTCTACTCTGCTCGCCGGGTGCGCATGGCGCAAACCTTCACCACCCGATCTACTCTCGGCCTCACCAAGCCTGCTCCCAGCGTCATTCCTCAGGTTTCTTCTCTCTAATACGTCTACCATCTGTTCGATAAAATGCCTGAGATTATTTTTTAAAATTATTTTTTTGGGTTTTTGTGTTCATGGGTTCTTTCTGTTGGGGAACATGTTTCTTTGCGCACTTTGTTTTCTCGGAATGATATTTACACTCCATGTTTTTGACGCATACATCAGTTTCTTTTCTTGTTTTCTGATCTTTTTATGGAACGAAAAAAAAAGGCGAAGGAAAGAGGAGTATGAAATAACCACATTTGGGTTGGGGGTGTAGATACCATATCATTTCTTCTTTCTATCGGGATGTGTGCTGGTTTTGTGGATTTTTATCTGTACTTGGTTTTGTTGTCAATCCGTATGATAGAATTTCTGAGAGATGGCATTCTTTTGCTCAATGGGTTTTTCTTCGAGGGTTGTTTGATACTCTGGCAGGATTTGATGGATGATACACAGGCATTTGTATTTGCACACGTTGTCATTTATGTAATTCAAATTAAACAGCCCAAATCATCAAACCTGCTGTATATGGGCTAAAAAGGCAAAATAATATGAATTGGATGATTTTTATATCTTATTATTATTTTTTAAAATTGTTATGTCAGTTTCGAACTGTTGACTAATTTTCATGTTGACTCATGACTGTCCCTCATATATCATGTAATTGTCTAGTTAAGGCATCATTTAAGTGCAGTTCTTCAAAAAATCATGTAAAGGTGGGACCCACTATATGAATGGTTCAATTTGACTTTCACATTTGCCACATGTACAATTTGTGATTGCCTGTGCATCATCCATCACACTCTGCAGAGTATCAAAGCATCTCTCTCTCTCTCTCTCTCTCTCTCTCTCTCTCTCTCTCTCTTTGCATTTTCTTTTTGATGCATTTCTCTTCTGTTATTACAATGCCATTTTATGGGTTTTGTTTTTGAGGCATAGTAAAATGCTCAGCATGACAAGATCTGTCATGCCCCGAAATTCGGTACCCGAGTTGTCCAGGCCCGAACCCGAATTCCAGGACTGTGAGTTGTACTTAAACAAATTATACATCGCAACCCACATTATTTTTATGCATTTTCAAGGCCATCAGAGCAACTAAAAGGATAATAATCATTGTCATTAAATAAGGTTCACAAAATGCATTAATAACTAAATGCATTAAATTTTAATTAATATTCAAATAAATAGAAGGAAATGTCTTCGATCTCGCCTAATTGGCTCTTCATACACAGACCCTGCAAAATAATCTATAAGCGTGTGAGCGCGACGGCTCGTAGGGTTACATCCTTCCCAAAATTGAAAATTTTACGTTAACACAAATACAACTCAATAAAACAAATATGATTAATTATGAGTATTGAATCATCATTTTACGTAACAACAATAACAATTTATTTTCTATAATAACAAAATAAGACAATACAGTCATCTAAAATCCTTTTTGGTTCAATCCAGGGTAGAGCACTCGTGTGTGTTGATCCTTTTAGGGAATGACCCTCGGCAGAGCACTGGTGTTGATCTTTTTAGGGAATGACCCTTGGCAGAGCACCTGGTGAATAAACTTTTAGGGTAAATACCCAAGGCAGAGCACCCGCCTGTGTTGATCTTTTTAGGGAATTGCCCAAGACAGAGCACCCGTGCCGATCATTTCGGGAATGACCTTGGGCAGAGCACCCGTACCGTGCTGATCCTTTCGGAATGACCCTGGGCAGAGCACCCGTATCAAAAAACATAATGGTCCTTTCAGGGCAGAGCACCCATAATATAATTAAAACATTTAACAATAATCAAATGAATTTATTCCACATATTAGAAATCAAATAATGCATTCTACATCATGTAAAACCAAAATTAAATGTCTTAAATTAGCAATACGAAATAAATAATTAATGAAATGAAGTATATATAATAATATAGTTTTTCAATTGGGAAAATCACCTACCTGCTATTAGAGTGATAGATTTGATGTGATAATGGATTCTACATATAGATGGTCTGGGTCCGATTTCGCATAAACTCAATTTGATGCACTTAGACTAGTAGCACTCGGTAAATAATTTCAATGTAAACGATGGTATCCCTACACAAATCATACATGCTGATTTATTATGACCTACGCTAAGGTTTTTAATTATCTAATATTAAAATATAAGAAAATACCACGTTAAATCACTGAGTTGACTCAGTGAGTCGACTCGAATAAAGGCTACTCTAACGTATGAGGTCAAAGAATGGAGATTAGAAACTTAGCTGATAAATGACTCGAAGTTGGAATATGGAATCAGCTCGGATGATCGGGCCAACGAGTCATCGGGTTGACTCGCTGAGTTAACTCGATAAAATTGTCTGCTTCTCTTTCTTCCTTCTTTATTTTCTTCTCATTTCTTCTAGCTTTTTCTTCTGACTCATTCTTCTGAGCTTGTCCAAAATACGTCGTGCGAACAAACAGAACCTTTCAAAAGAGTATTGGGCAGGAACTGGCTAAACGGTGGCGATTGAGCTGATGGTGGCATTGGCTCAGATCCAGGCTGTCATCGAACTTAAACATGTAGCCACCAAACCAGCTAGTTGTCCCCTCCTTCAAAACGGTTGGCTTCCCATCGTTGCCCGGACATGTCAGAGATATCTTGGCTTTAAAGAGTGGGTAGTCGAAGAAGGTTATCTTCCCGTCTTTGCATTGGTCACAAAAGATACAGCCTTTGACAATGGCTACTGCCCGAACTTTATCTACACCCGCAGAAAGCAGAGGAATAACAAGGAATAAGATTGAGAAATCCATGGAAAATGGGAAGCTTTTTCCGGAGTTCTGGGCTTTGGAATAGAGAGAGAGAGATGGATGGATTGGAGTTGAGAGGAGAGAGAGAGAGAGAGAGAGGAGAGAGAGAGAGAGAGGGGGGGGGGGGTTAGGTTGTGCGGCTACTGGTGCGAAATGCAACCGAAGAAGGAGGATAATGGGAGAGAAGTTAGGCCGTGCGGTGATGTGCACTAGCACGTCACTGCATTGTGTTTTTTTTTTTTTTTGCACGGTGGGCCCCATAGGGATGACGTGACAAATCCACTCCGTTCACTAGTTCTATTAAAACATTTTAGGGAATGGGCCAAAAAATGAGATAGATCCGAAGCTCTAGTGGGCCACACCATAGGAAATGGCAGGATTTAGTTCCCACCGTTATTTTAAAAAAATGGGTTGTTACAAGATCTATGGTACGTTTTGGTTTTCTTTTTGTGCAGGTGGGCACCTGAATCAGTGATCCAGACTATTGATGTGGTGGCCCTCACTGTGGATGCCCCGTGCATGAAAAATCTCCAAAATTGGAAGATTGTAGCCATATGAATCTTTTGCATTTCTTGGTCTGGGAGATTTTTGTTGCATGGGCCATTGAGGGTGGGGCTCATCATTTTAATGCCTTGTACCACTGAATCATAGGCCCTAATTATACAAGCAAAAGATCCAAGTGTAATGTGTATCTTCTCTAAGATGAGCATTGTATGGTACGTCTATATTTTTTATGGGGTCCATGTATTTATTTATTCCCTTAGGCTTTAGGCTGTTTCTCTGGTTCTAGTTTCATGATGTTTGGTTTTGCAGTTGACATTGGTTATAAAATTCCTCACGATGGCATTTTTTTTTTCCCTTTTTTTTTTTTTTTTTTTTTTTTTTTTTTTTTTTGTGGAGTTGTGTTTTCAATCGATGTGATTTGGTATTATTTTGAGTTTTTTAAGAGCCGGACCTTAGTTACATTGTATGGAATACATACCTTACCCTTTTCAACATTTCTTTCTTGATCTTTCATGTTTTTATTTTTATTTTTGTTTAATAGGATGTATGTAGGGGTGGCAATGGGTCAGGTTGATCTGCTGGTCAATTGGCTTGACATGTTTTTGAGGTGGGTTGGGGCCAAGCTAAATGAGCTGTGGGTCAGGCTCGGGCTGGAAATGTGACCTTGCTTAAGTAAATCGGTCAGTCTTGGGTTGAACCCTAACCAACCTGACCCACCCATATTGGTCATCAATGAGTTGGGCCAGACGTCCTAACCCAACTTGAGAAACAAAATAAAAAAGAAAAGTGTGCGCGCACGTGTGAAGTCCAACTAGCTTAGAAATTGACTATTTATTAATGATTAATTAATGACAATAAATATGAGGGAGAGAAGGAAAATGGGTTGCCCGCTTAGATGGGCTCCATTGTAGTGTTTATTTGAAATTTACCTTGACCATCAAGTGAGTCACCCCATGTTAGGTCCAGGGTCAAAAACTTAGCCCCATCTGTGATTTATGTGGACCACATGATCAAAAACAATATACAGGGAAACCTCACCCTCCAAAATGTTTCCCTTGGTGTGGCCAACTTGAATCACGGATGGGCCTGATTTTAGGCCCCAAGATTAAGTTTTAATGTTTCATCTAATGGTTGGAGTAGATTGCATATAATCACCACGACGGGCCTTGTTAAAATCAGGGGTGGACATCTCTCTCCAAACTGTGGTGTGTTCCACCTGAATCACATGTTAGCTTGATTTTTTAGCCATAGGCCTAACATGAGATTACACATCTAATGGTCGGGCATGGATTAGGTGTTACCCATTACCATGGGGTCCACCTTGATGATTTTTGATATATCCATGCCATTCATCCATTTTTCCAACCAATTTTAGGACGTGGTTCAAAAAATTAAGCAGATCCAAATGTTAGGTGGACCACATCACTTGAAATAGAGGTGATTGAATGCCCACCATTAAAAACTTCCTAGGGTCCACCATGATGTTTATTTTCCATCTAACCCATTGATAAGGTCAACTGGACTTGGATGGAGCCCATCCGTCTCCCACTCATTTCCAAAAGCGGTGATATATTCCCAAAAAGAAGAGGAATTCAAGTCCAACTGGTTGGACCACAAGCTATAGTCCAACCATATGATAACTTCCAAAGTATTAAATGCATGACACTTATAACCCTTCCAATAGGTTGGCCCCACCACGAGGATCGCCTAGCGCAATGTTCAGTCCTATCTACATATCAAGTAGGCCACACCTGTTAAGGAATTTTCCAAAAGGTGATCCTTGTGATGGGGACAGGTTGGATGTCATATTCGCATGGAAGGTTGGAACTTAACCTATAGTCTAGCGTGTTGGACTTGAGACCTCATTAAAAAAAAGAAAAAAATATCAGGCTGGCTTGTGATTTTGATGGGCCTTAAACGTCCAACCAGTTTATATATATAGAGGAATGCTCACTTGCGCACTAGTTCTCACGAGAACTCGTGAGAACTTTTTCAGAACTCATCACACGTGATGTGGGCCCAAAATCTGAACCTTCCATGTAATGCAGCACCCCATGAATCCCATGGGGTCCGACTTTTACCCTTATCCAAAACTTTGGTGGGCCATGGCAAAAGAGAGACAAATCAAGGGACGAAATTGTTTCCTTTTTCCATGGCCCACCAAAGTTTTGGATCAGAGTGAAAGTCGGCCCCGCATCACGTGTGATGAGTTCTGAAAAAGTTCTCACGAATTCTCATCAGACTTGGTGCGTAGGTGAGCATTCCTCTCTCTCTATATATGTATGTATGTATATACACACACACATACATACACATATATAGATGTATGTGTGTGCGCGCGTGCACATCTAGCCACACACATGGATATAGGGAAAAGGTTCTGTTCTATGAGGTCAACCTCATGGGAGCTTCCCATAAGGTCGAGCTTTGTGGGCCCCACCATGATGTGTGCTGGACATCCACACTGTGCATTTTCTGGGTCCCCTCTAGGTTATGGGATGTCCCAAAAATAGCCATTTCTAGAACTTTGGTGGGCCACACAATCTGAAACCATGCTTAAAATATCTAAAAGCACCAGGTGGGGCCCACTTGAGTTTTGAAATGGCTTGAAATTTGGTGTGACCCCTCATCCAAATGGGACACATACAATGGATGGGATGGATTTTGAACTACATCTCAATGGGCCTTATAAACAATCAGGAAGGTTTCAATGCGTGGGTGTTCACTCTCAATTGTTTTCTATGGTGTGGCCTACCTAAGTCTTAGATTGGCCTGATTGTCTGACATGCATTATGGTGTGTGGATGTCTGACATGCATTATGGTGAGGCCCACAAAACTTGACCTCACGGGAAGCTCCTGTGAGGTCGACCTCATTGAGTACATATCAACTATCTTGTGCATGGCCTTGGTGTCATATTCCATTCTTAAACCTGAGCTCGGTTGTGGTGGGTTGGTTGAGCCCAACCCATTTGCAATTAAATGGGCGAGTCAGGTCGGGTCCGGCGGATGCAGATTGTGTCCTACCCCCATCCGTCTCTAGCCACAAACGGGTAGATTTGTGGGGGCCCCCACCATGATGTATTTGTTTATCCACGTTGTCCATCCCTTTTCTCATATCATTTTAAGGTATGAGCCAGATCCAATGCTCAAGTGGAGCACACCAAATAGTAAGCATGGGTTGCATTAAATGCACGAGTCATTTGTGGTGTGGTCCATTTTAGCGTTGGATCCTCATTTTTGGGCTCATACCTTAAAATGATCTTAGAAAAGGGATGGGCGGCGTGGATAAACAAATACATCATGGTGAGCCCCCCCACAGATTTGCCCGTTCATGGCTAGAGATAGGCGCTGGTAGGACGCAATCTGCATTTGGGTCCGGCTTGGTGAATTTTTAATTGCCTTGGGTCAGTTCAAAGGGTAATGGGTTGTGGGTCGGGTTTGGGGAAGAATTCTTGGCCCGTTTAGTAAATGGGTCAGGTTTGGGCTGCACCCAACCTGGTCCGAACCCCAACCCATTGCCGCCCCCAGATAAATGTGTTTCGTTGATGGATGCAAGCTTTTTGTTAATGGATGCAGGCTTTTAACTATCTTTTGAATGCTCGTTGCACATTGATTACATGCTTCTTTGTTCAAGCTTTCCATTTTTGAATTATGCATGTTTTCGTGTTCTGTTCGCATGGTGATATTCTATATCTCCCCCTCAAATATCTTTTCAATGTATGTATTCTTTGTGGATTTCGAGGATGATTTGCACTTTTTAAGAGGCACCATGTTTGTTTTTAATTTTGAAGTGCTTGATTCGAGGTTCTCTTGCGTGCATTCTTAGGGCTTTTTTTTTTTCAACGGAACTTTGGGATGCTTTGGGCTTTCAGTGCATGTGGTTTTGTTGACCTGGCATTCCTTCACATTTATTTTTCATTTTCTCCTTTCTTACTCGACGTATGTGTTTTCATATGCATATGCATTTGTGTTTTTCGAAGCAATCGTTGGGACCGTTTGTCCTTTTTAAGTTGTTCTTTGGTATGGCATTCCCACATGCCTCGTGATTCTGAAGCATTTCAGATACTCCTTGAGTGATTTTTTTTTTTTCTTTAGTTTTTTTTTTTTTTTAAAAATTTAAATTATTATTCTCATATGTTTATTTAGATTCTTAATTTTTATGGCATTGCACATGTTTCTTGAGAAATTTTTGTTATTGAGAATATGGTGGGTACCGAGTCTGCTAGTATTTGAGAGACCAATATCTCTACATCCTTGAATTTGTGTTTCGCTTTTCCTTAGATTTTTCATGATTTTAGCCATCCACATGCTGATACCTCTTGGGAGAATAAAAGGAGAAAAAATAAATAATCCTAAAATGATAGTTTTGTTCTTTTGATGATCTTTTGCTTGCAGATTGCTTTTTCTGCGAAAGAGATCGATTTTTCAGAATGGAAAGGAGACTTGCTTGCAGTTGCTGTGTTGGAGAAAGACATGTCTAAAGACGAGAGTTCCAAGTTTAAGAATGCAATTCTGAGAAGGCTAGATATCTTGCTTGGTGGTCTGTTGGGTGACGCATTAGCAGAGGAGGATTTTGCTGGAAAAACTGGGCAGCTAACACTTATCAGGCTTCGGGAATCGGGTTTCATAAGGATTGGCTTGTTTGGACTTGGGCAGTCCACACTTTCCCCTGTGCCGACCACCTATCAAGGCCTTGGAGAGGCCATTGCAGCAGCTGCTAAAGCTGTCCAAGCAAGTAATGTTGCTGTTGTTCTTGCTTCATCCGAGGGGTTTTCTGAAGATTCCAAGCTCAACACTGCTTCCGCAATAGCATCAGGTATATATTCAATCGTTCTGATCTTTTCCAGGAATGAGAAATCGCTCACGATTTCTTTTGAGAAATATCCAGTGTTTGACTTGTGCACCAAATCATCAGTTTGTGAGTCATTGAATGTTGATGATATGTGTAGCATTTTCCCAACTGCTCTTGTTCTTTTGGCAGGTGATGGAAAGTGTTGGGCCTCGGTCTTGTCAACATCCGATCAAGATTGGGCACTGATATCATTGTGCGCTGATGTTTTGGGGTGCAAATCAGACACTGGGTCATGGGCGATTTTTATTTTAGTTGATTAAACTTCATTCAATAATGATCGACGCCTTTCAAAAAAGAAAAAAAAAATGTGGATTAAAAAATCTTCCCATATATGCCTAACTTTGGTCTTAAAATTCTCCTGATGGTTGGACTACTCCAGGAATCATGCTCGGTGTTTATGAAGATGAGAGGTTTAAGACAGAATCCAAGAGGCTATTGCTCAAGTCGGTGGATTTTCTTGGTCTTGAAGCTGGAGCTGGAATAGACAGCAAGCTCAAGTATACGGGTGATGTTTGCTCTGGGGTGATTTTGGCAAGAGACCTTGCAAATTCACCTGCGAATGTACTTACACCTGGTTTGTACTAGTTACCCATCTGATAAGGATTTCCTTTCTTACATACAAGAAGGTAGCTGCACAATGCGCGACACACAAGCGATTGTTTATGTGGAAGGTGGGTTGTGTGCTTGGGCCCAAGATGATGTTTGTGTGAAATCCACTCCGTCCATCACATGAACCACATCAGATCCATTGTACCTAACAAAAATCAACTCTGTCAAAAACATAGGTGGGCCCACACACAAACCTCTAGTCATAGTCTTCTCTCTATTATTGCATGTGGTGTAGCCCACCCGAATTTTGACTAATCATATTTTCTAATCCATGGTATAATAGTGATAGGTGCACTTGATGGATGGAGTGGATGTGACATACACAACATAGTGAACCCCACTGGTCTCATGTGTTATATGGTGCAAATGAGAAAGTTTCCTCATGATTACTAGTGGTTACCACTTACAAAGGCAACACTCATCTTGTAGAGTCAAAAGAATAAAAACAAAAATCCAAAATACCCTAAATTAAAAAAAATGGAAAGATGATTAGGCGTGGCAGCCCCATGTAGGAACATGGATGCATGTAGTATATTTATAGAGTTCCTGCGAGCAGTACTACGTGAAGGCATTTGTGCAGTCTGCTTGGAATGGGCCACAACCCACAAGTGATGTGTTTCTCACATATGATCCAACCATTAGATGCACTGCCCAATTTTAGCCCCAGATCCCAAAAATCAGCCCAATCCGCGATTCAGGTGGGCCATATGATAGGAAACAGTTGGTAAGGGGATGTCCACCCTTGATATTTCATGGGGCCCATCATATTTTGTATATGACATCTACTCTGACCATCAGATGTGATGCAGGGATGTGATGATCTAATCCTAGATGCATGTATAATCAGGTTAAAGAATGTTCAAAATTCAAATAAATAAACGAATCAACTAACCCTTTCTAATCAAAGGGATTAGGTAAATTTCAACACAAAGATAAGGTCATTCCGTCAGGATCATGCCCCATAGCATAAAATCGCGTAAACAGTAAAAATGAAGGACCTAAGGATATGAGGATATCCCAGATCTAGCATAAGTCAGTCCACAGTCAAGTTTGGATCTGATTCTACGGACTAACAATCCATTTTTTCCGTTCAAACTAGAAAGGGGATATCCAGAGAGGAACGAAAGGGGTGAAGAATGAAGTGTTTGAGATGAAGAAAGTACAGGTCCTTTTGTCGTCAAAAGAAAAGGAGGAGGATGATTCTTACTTTTTCCCCACCTCGAAGATATAGAAAGAAGGAAACCTAAAATTGGGGTGGAATCCTCAACACCCAAGGGTCAATCCTGAAACCCCGATCTCTTGAATAAAGAGGAAGAAAAGTGACGAATTTCTATTCATTTAATAATAATGAAAATAAGGTTTCTCACAACGTATATATAAGCTATGGAAAAAGTAAAAGTGCATTAAAGCTCCCGAAAACAAGGAAAATAACAAAAAAAGATGAAAAATTAAAGAAAGTGCAATAAACCCCCTGAAACAAGAAAAAAGAACAAAAATGCTTAAAACTAAAACACTCGTGTGGTAAGGTGTGAAATCTGACTCATGGATCTATGGTCAGGGTGCGGTCAAGCTGCTTCTACACTCGTAGCGCGTCAGAAAATAGGTCTGATAGACCCAACATCCATCCACATCAACTCCTCCGCTCCGGTACTCTATCGGGGATGTCTCCTCCTCTGGTACACTCTAAAGGGTGCACCACTGATGTCCGCATCAAGATGGGTCCCACCATTTTAGGCCCAGGGCCAAAAAATAAGCCCCATCCATGATTCAGGTGGGCCACACTATGGGAAACGGTTAGAAGGGGGATGTTCCCCTTGTTCAGCGATTCCCTATGGTGTGGCCCACTCAAATTGCGGATTAGGCTGATTTTTGGGCCTTAGGCCTAACTTTATGGGAGGCATCTGATGGTTGGCTCGGCTGCCCCAAGCTGACTGCGCAAATGCCCCGTGCAGTACTGCTCATAGTTGGTCAGTTTTTGTTGGGTTTACTATATTATATATTTGTTTGGTGATGCTTTTCTTTATATTTCTTTGTCCTAGGAATGAGGATGACCGAGGGTTCTGCTAATGACTTAAATTTTATTGCTCTTATCTTCCAGTTGTACTGGCAGATGAGGCTTCAAAAATTGCCTCCATGTATGGTGATGTTCTTACAGCAACGATATTGGACGAGGATCAATGCAAAGAATATAAGATGGGTTCGTATTTGGGCGTTGCAGCTGCATCTGCAAACCCCCCTCGTTTCATCCACATCCATTATAAACCTCCAAATGGGCAAGTGAAAGCCAAATTGGCGATAGTTGGGAAAGGACTGACGTTTGATAGGTAGTCATTCTTTTGCTAGATGGTCACATTTGTTTTGTGTTGGGTTACTTTGCAATATGGAAAATGTGGCGGTTCATAATTTATATGGATTCTTGATTGTTCTTTGTTTTCTATGTTGTTAGTGGTGGCTACAACCTTAAGACGGGGCCGGGCTGTTTTATTGAGCGCATGAAGCTTGATATGGGAGGTTCTGCAGCAGCTCTCGGTGCAGCAAAATCCATAGGGCAAATTAAACCCCTAGGAGTAGAGGCAAGTTGGATTAAAAAAAAAAAAACATGAACATCAAAGCAATTTCTAGTCTTTGAAAGTCGCGCAACATGCTACTAAATCATCATCATTGTCTAAGCCTTATCGTAACTAATTGGGGTCTGCTGACATGGCATGCTATTAAATGTAGGTAGAAAATTTGTATTTTCCAGGTCCATTTCATTGTTGCTGCTTGTGAGAACATGATCAGCGGTACTGGCATGAGACCTGGGGATATAATCACAGCTTCTAATGGAAAAACGATTGAGGTAATTCTTGTTGTTGTTTGTTGGGAGCACTATTCAGTTATCTTTATCTGACATGCTTGTTTGTGTTCATCTCATTCCAAAATTATTCATCATCCATGAAAATAGTTGTTCCATATTCATGCATATTCTGACCAACTTATTGTTAGGAAAGTGGCATCATGTGTTGTTTATTATCTTTTCTATGAGAACATTTCCATTATTTGTAATGTTATACTTGTTTCTTCTTCTTTTACATACGGTCAATCAAGGTTTCTAACAGTGCAGGGTCGAGGGGGTCGATCCTACAAGGCAAGGTGAAAGCCTTATGTGTTCTGAGTTGTTTTTCGAACATTAACAATATTATTAATAAAAGGCTGAAACCACCATATACAACTACACGGCACAAAACTACAAAAACTGCCAACAATTTGGGAAATGATCCATGAATTTTACAGCCCTAGCCCTTTCTGTTACATGAAGTTTTATCCTTTTAAACACAACTGAGGCTGACCCCTTTTGATTCCTAAAACACTGATCATTCCTTTCTAACCATAAAGCGCACAATCCAGCTAGCATACATAACCGCCAAATACTCCTTCCTGATCCCCCACCGTGCCATGCCAGGAAAAAAAGTTTTCAACTGAACTCGACATCACCCATAATACCCCAAAGAGTCGGAAGAATGATGCAGGACAATTAACCACTTGCTCTAAAAGCTCGAACTGTTATGGCGAATTAATCCCTTTATCTCATAGCCCAGGCCCCACATCTCATGGGTTAGGACCTCGGCCGAACCCTCTTCATGGGCCCCAAATCACATGGGTCGCCCACCCCCAGTGTGTCCCCGCATCCCACGGGCTACCCCACTCGAGCTCGGTGTGAAATGCTCATTAATCACCCCTAGTAACCCCGAGTGTGTCCCCACATCCCACGGGCTACCCCACTCGAGCCCGGTGTGAAATGCGTATTAATCACCCCTGGTAAGGAGTCTCGAACACGAGACCTCCCCCGTGGGCCCCAAATTGCATGGGTCACCAACCCCGAGTGTGCCCCTGCATCCAACAAGCGACCCCACTCGAGCCCAGTGTGAAAATGCCCCTGCATTAATCACCCCCGGTGAGGAGTCTCGAACACGAGATCTCCCACTCTGATACCGACAATTAACCACTTGCTCTAAAAGCTCGAACTGTTAAAGTATGGCGAATTAATCCCTTTATCTCATAGCCCAGGCCCCACATCTCATGGGTTAGGACTTCAGCCGAACCCCCTTCATGGGCCCCAAATCACATGGGCCGCCCACCCCGAGTGTGTCCCCGCATCCCACAGGCTACCCCACTCGAGCCCGGTGTGAAATGCGCATTAATCACTCCTGGTAAGGAGTCTCGAACACGAGACCTCCTCCGTGGGCCCCAAATCGCATGAGTCACCCACCCCGAAGTGTGCCCTTGCATCCAACAGGCGACCCCACTCGAGCCCAGTGTGAAAATGCCCCTGCATTAATCACCCTCGGTGAGGAGTCTCGAACACGAGATCTCCTGCTCTGATACAATTTGATGCAGGACAATTAACCACTTGCTCTAAAAGCTCGAACTGTTAAAGTATGACGAATTAATCCCTTTATCTCATAGCCCAGCCCCACATCTCATGAGTTAGGACTCGGCTGAACCCCCTTCATGGGCCCCAAATCACATGGGCCGCCCACCCCGAGTGTGTCCCCGCATCCCACGGGCTACCCCACTCGAGCCCGGTGTGAAATGCGCCCGGTGTGAAATGCGCATTAATCACCCCTGGTAAGGAGTCTCAAACACGAGACCTCCCTCGTGGGCCCCAAATCGCATGAGTCACCCACCCCGAGTGTGCCCCTGCATCCAACAGGCGATCCCACTCGAGCCTAGTGTGAAAATGCCCCTGCATTAAAGAAGTTTCCCCACACTTCTCTTGCGAAAGAGCGATGGAGAAAGAGATGATCCACCGATTCTTCGGCTTGAAAGCAGAGTAGACACATTCAGAAGGATCATCTTCCTTTTACGAAGATTATCTATAGTTTGCACCTTTTTTCTGCCCACTAGCCAAGCAAATGCCACCACCTTTAACGGAGCTCCATAGTGCCATGTAAGCATCGTTGGAGCATCCCCTTTGCTAGCATCACTCCCACTTAGCATCCTATACATGGACCTCATTGAGAACTTGCCGGATTTTCTTTAAGCCATCCGAGTGAGTCCACATTTTCTAGCATCGGGAACTCCTTGGCTAGCAGCTCTAGAAGGACACACAATTCTGCACGGAGGAGCCCAAATAGTTTCCTTGCACAATTCTTCAACTTCTATGTCCTCTAGGTTCTGAATTGTGAACCTCAATAGATAAATCCAAAAAATATTTACAAATAGAAAAATGTAAAAAGTAGGAAACTTTGAAAGGAGTAAAAAAAGCATTAAAAATATATTGTAAACACTGACGTATGGTATGAACCTAGTTTTTAAAGCTGAGCACCTCCTGCCTCGAGGCTTTTCACTATTGGGTAGGTGAAAGAAAAAGTCTTCAAGGGAAGGTGGATGAGGAAGTCCTCAGGACTGTTCCTGAGGCTTGAGCCTCATATGGTGGACGGATCAATCATATAAGAAATAGACAAAATTATAGTGGGCAGTTGTATTCTATCTCAGAAATGCTGAATTAATGAACCATTTGTTTGTGCACTATCCTTTTGCATCGGAATTGTGGTTGCGGTGTCTTAATCAATGTGTAACAGTCTGGCGCATGCAAAGATTGCTAGGATAGCTTTTGCATCATGGAATTTAGTGGGTCTAAGGGCAAGAAGGGGTGGATTCTGTGGAAGTTGTATTTCTTGACAGTAGTCTGGTCCATTTGAAGGAACACAACAGCAGGACCTTCCAAAATAAGTCAACATCCTTCTGGCAGGTCATTGAGAGGGTTAGGGGGATACTAATAGCTTGGGCTAGTGTGTTGGAGACCTTTGAGGGTTTTGAGGGTTTTAAGAGGGAGGATTTATATGGGGAATGGGGTGCTATCTTATTCATGTCTTTTTATTGTCTGATCTGCTTCTTGTCCTTCGTAGCCTGTTTTTTTGGGCTTTCTTTGCTGATTTTTTTATTTTTATTTTAAGTATCTCAAAAAAGATTCCGCCTGTTGTCTCCTAAAGTATGTCTATTTGCTTTAATTCTCTATTGCAGGTCAATAATACTGATGCAGAAGGTAGACTGACGCTTGCAGATGCTTTGGTTTATGCTTGTAAGCAAGGTGCTGAGAAGGTATTGTTACACCCAAAAACACAACTCTATTTTGTTGGCTGGGTCTGTTTATCTTTTAGAATTAATTGTCATCAGCTATCTTAATAAAGTATTCAGTTATGTATAAAAATTAGAAATTCATTTTGGGAATATTTAAGATAACTAGAAGCTAAGCTTGTCATTAAAAAAAAAAAAAAAAGATCTATGGAAGTGAAATGTGTCTCATGCAGCATTTACCGAAATGTGTCATGGAAGCTTAATATTGAAGCCATCCACTTCTCAATTGTCCAAGGGATGATCAGACAAGGAGACATTCTTTGTATAAAAAATAGGTAAAATGCAAGAGCATATTAAAAGGAAATTAAAGAAATTTCAGTTTTGTTTGAAGCGATATCAATTTGAAAAAACCTCCACCAATCAATTACTATCGACGATGTTTGGACCGTGTAGAATGGGGCAAAAAAAGTCATGCAATAACCATTTCAAAGAATTGCAAACTACATAAATATCATACTATGGACATATATTTGTCTACATTGACAAGGAAATGATATGAGGAACAACTAATTGTCGATGTGGAAGTTACAAAGTCCTGACCAAAGCTCTGTGAAGAAGCATATACAAATTAGAACAATTCTGAATCGCAGTTCCTTGTATGCTTTTCCAATAATCATTTACATGGTACGTATTGTGTGAATGTGATGGGTAGATCTTGGAGGTTTCACTTGATTTTTCTTAGGTTGTTTGTGAAGCTTTGTTTTAGTTTGATATGTTGTTCAATCTCGACATGCATCTAAAGCTTAATTTGCTCTTGGAGGCCATGTTGATACTTTGAGTACGTAGATCACGACCTTGAAGTTGGTGGGACGAGTTATCTTTTGTGGTCTCGCTTATTTTTTTAAAGATGGATTGAATTTGTTAGGGCCAGAAGCCAAAAGAAAAGGAAAAACAACAACAGACAGAAAAAGAAGCGGAAAAAACAAACCAGAAAAGAAAAGACCAACAGAGAACCAACTCTTTGAAAGAGCAACCCAAACAAGTCCCCAAATGGACCAAACCCAGGGAGCCCACTCCCTGATATACAAAAGAGCCCTGTTACAAGATCTCTCCGCTGATCCACTCACACTGCTAAAACACCAATTTGTGGTCTCACTTTCCATGGTTGTTAATTGACAGTAGACATGAGTTAGGATATATTAATTGCAAGGTTAAGGAGAGCCTTCTATGGAAAAAGATTGCTATACAATTTGTGAATCGGAGAACTTAATCGTCATGTCATGGCTTCTTCCCTCAATGAAGCCTCGAATTAACCGTGGGCTGAAGTTCCTTCATACAACTAAAGAAGTGTGGATTATAGTTGCTCAAAATTACTCTCGGCGCCTATCAAGACATTGGGAACCATCTTCTTGGGGAGAAATCCCTATTAGTGTTAGACAACTTTGTGTGATAAGACAGAGGAGTTAGATCACTACAAACACCAACTATTTGTATCTCCTGCAGAGGAAAGGATGAGTTTTGAATTGTGAGCCGAACTAAATGCTGAGTATGAGCCGAACTATATGCTGTTTTGCTGTGTGATGAGGCTCCACATGCAATTATGCATACTCACTGTCGATGTTCATTAGAGGTCCATTCTAGATTTAAAAATTCCAATATTCTCCATATAACCTTTTGTACCATTGCATGCAGGTAGTTGATCTGGCAACGCTAACTGGGGCATGTGTAGTTGCCCTTGGGCCCACTATTGCCGGTACGTATATCTTAGGATCATGGATTTCTTCTACATCTTCAGGATTGTTGTTTACCCTTCCAGTATTGCAGTATGTAGTGAAGTTTGTTGCTGCCTGAAATATTTTTCTAATTTTTATCTGTGGAAGTTAAAAAAAAAAAAATCTTCTTTTCGATGGACCTTTTCCAAGTAATTCTTCACAGTTTGTCACTATTGAAAATCCATGGCTGTGGTGATTCTCTTAAAACCGGTGGCAGTCGTATTTTTATTCTTCCTGATTTAACTGTCTTATATTTGTTCGTGTTTCCTCCCCTCCTTTTATTTTCATTTCCACTGTATTTTAAACTAATCTTTTGGTTATTTCTTATTATTCAATTCGGCTGATTTGAAAAAATAGAAATTGCTTGGTTCTACATTGGACAGAGTATTTTACCTTTTCAGGCTCACTTGATTCCAGTTCCACATTTATGTACCATGGTGTTCAATGTCTGCAATGACAAACCTGAACAGACAATTATACCCATCGTGCGGTGATTCAAAATGCCGATAGGATGGGCCCTATCATGGATTCCCCATTTAAAAAGAACTATATTGGAAATCAAATGCATAATCCAACTATATTTAGTCTTTACTATTGAATGTGGATCATTATCATATTTTCTTCCTAATTGTGCATTTTTGGACACCAATCTAAGGGTTAGGATTTTCGTATCTGGGATATTTTGCTTGGAGCACGGGCCATTGACAGTTTGCCCATGATATCAACCATGGCCTTGCTTTCACAAACTGAAAACCTGAGCAAACTGTACATATCATCTGGTCAAGCATATCATATGACACCTCTCTAAAAATATCTTACATGCAAAGCATCGAAGCAGAGGACTTGTCGGACTGATTTTAACATTTCGTGCTCATGAACCTCATACAGGAGTATTCACACCAAGTGATGAGCTAGTGAAGGAGCTTCTTACAGCTGCAGAGGTCACTGGGGAGAAGTTTTGGAGGATGCCATTAGAGGATAGTTATTGGGAGTCGATGAAATCAGGAGTGGCAGACATGGTTAACACTGGAGGACGCCCAGGCGGTGCTATCACAGCTGCACTTTTCTTGAAACAGGTCTGGCTTATTTCTCTGTTGCTGCTTTTTATTGTCTCTCTTCTAAATGTGACTGGAAGTTTGGTAGGCCCATGAAGACTTGGGGTGTTGACTAGGGATAGGGTATGACATCATGACAAATGGATTTACATATGAGTGTGTGGTGGCCCATTCTTCTTGGCCATCGGTTCAGTGCACCAATCTAAACTGGGAGTTGAATCGTGTTTGATGGTTAGCAGGAATGAGGAATTATAGGCTTGAGCCTCAGCAACTGTATGGTTTGCATTGGTGCGTGATTACATACATGCAAGGAGCATGGCTCAATGATCTGAACATTAATCTGATGGGTTGCGGATGGGGAATGCCGCTCTCAGATTCGAATTCTAACCCTTTGGTGTTTGTTTGTCTTTTTATTTTCCAATTTTCTGTTGAACAAGGACAGTTGCTGCATTTTCCTCCCTTGACCTTCTATTTGCAGGACTCTGTTTGATGGGATATGATCTTCCAAACTGGGAGATATTTGGACCCATCAAATAAACGGGTCTGGATCTCCAAGCCGTGGGCTCCGCATGCACAGAATCCCCAAATCATACAATTGGTGAGGTGCATGACCCTGTAATTCCTCAGTAGAAAGTAAGTGATGAACCACATTGGCAGGAGAGCAAATTAGGTGAGACCCCGGCCTCACCCAAGACGGCGCAGCCCTTACCATGCGGCCCACCTTGATGTATGTATTATGTATCCATGCTGTCCATCCATTTTTTTTCAGATCATTTTAGGGCATTATCCCAAAATGAAGCAGATCCAATTATCAGGTGGACCATACCATAAGAAACAGTGGTGATTGACCGTCCTACCATTAAAAACTTCTTAGGGCACATCTTAATGTTTCGGTAGTGTTTATTTACCATCCAATCTGTTGATAAGGTCACATAAGCCTGGATGAGGGGGAAAAAAAAAAAAAAAAACAAATATCAGCTTGATCCAAAACTCGTGGCCCATTAATTGTCAATCACCACTGTTTCTTATGGTATGGTCCACCTGATAATTGGATCTGCTTCATTTTTGGAATAATGCCCTAAAATGATCTGGGAAAAAGGTTGGGCAGCGTGGATGCACATAATACATACATCAAGGTGGGCCCCACGGTAGCCCCATGGTGAGGGCCCCATGGTAGATCCCACCTAGGTTGGTATCGACTCTTGAATTTTTTGGCAAATTAACTCGATGGTCCTTGATTTTGGCCTTCTGGGCATGACCCCAAATGTGACATGGTCTGATTGAAAGCGTAGATTAGTAAGTAATGATGAAATGAAATGATGAATTCTCTGCTTTTGCAGTTTGTTGATGAGAAGGTCCAGTGGCTTCATATTGACATGGCGGGCCTGTTTTGAACGAGAAGAAGAAATCTGCCACAGGATTTGGGGTCTCGACGTTGGTGGAATGGGTTCTGAAAAATTCATCGTCTTAGCTTCTGGCAGAAATTCTCCGAAATCGGCATAAACCTCCTGTTTAGGAATAGGTGATAAAAAACCTCAAATGGGTTGTGAATAAAAAGATGGATTGGAATGGGAGAAATCTGCAGTGAATGTATGTAGTTTATTTATATTGTTAAAGGCATCTTCTGCTGTTCATAAGATCTCAGAAATGTTAGGATCAAATGACATCTTCTTGGGAGTATATGCATGAAAATTGAAAGCATATATATGGAGATGCCTCCTTCAAGGTATGGTGGTTGATGTATCTTCACACCTTCAAGCATATATGAATGACTTTTGTATCTTCCCTTAATCCTGGAGAGTCACACCTGATGATCAGGTTTGGTAAAAGATAGACAATGGGCCCCACACAAGCCTATGATTGGTGTACGATATATAAAGTATCACACTGGAGTAGTAAATAGATCCTGCATTTATGCAATTTTGTGCATGCGCTCGATGGGACTTTGATGGCATTGACAATCTGCTGATGACATCGAGTAGCAACATCAAAGTGTTCCAGCGACCAACATGAATTAGCAACATCGAAATGTTCCAGCGACCAACATGAATTTTTTTGGATTTTTCCGATGGCATTGAGCATCTGTCAATGGCATTGGCTCACATTCAACCCAAGGAGAATTTTCAATCTTGGGATTCAACAAAAGACAGAAACAAATCCACTATTTTTTGTTGCAGTCCGAACAAGCAGAAGTACTTTTGGTACATGAGCCACTCAAGATGAGGCCCATCATATCAACGGTTTGGATCACTGAGTCATGGCCCCGGTTAAGACATTTAAAGCCTCATAGCTAAATGGGGTGGGCCTATCTCCGAGAGATGGACCTGATTTCCTGGACTGCGACTGGACTTGGACATGGAAGAGATTTCCTGGATTGCGACTGGACTTGGACATGGAAGAGAGAGAGAGAGAGAGATATCATTCAATGCCCCACCATGGTGATCACCTGGTACAAAAATCAGGCCACTCAAACATGGGGTGGGCCACCTAGGTTTAAGATCAAGACTGTTCATCTAGAAGATCCATTATGGATGGTTACATGGAATAAATCTCATCGGCGAGGGATCTCCAATGGTGTTGATTCTTGCCATGCATATCTATTCATCAAGCCTGGAGCCCATAGCCATGGGCTGGATTGGGGCCTGTGTTTAATGCCAGATAATTAATTGGGTTAGACATGATCTTCCATCTTTATAAAGGCCCAGCCCAACGCGACGATGGTTTTAAGTATTTTTCTGGTGGGCCTCAATCATTCCAATCCCAATACCTATTATCATGGGCACATTGGGCAGGCTGGATTTGATCCTTGTCTATAATGGGCCAGACTCAGATATGGTTGGATTCGGTGGGCCCATATGCATGATCAGATGATTTGCAGCGTTCATCTTATGGACTCTGCCATTGAAGGACTAATGCAACTAGAGTCCCACCATACGTGTGAGCAGTCCCTATGGTGGTCCCATATTTCCTATTTTTTGGCCATACAAATCTTAAAATTTTATGAATAGATGGACATTTCTTTTTTAGATATATTTTAATAGTTATTCAGCTATTTTTTTAATTTGTTATTTAATTTTATAAAATTACATATTCTTTTATGATTTTAGATGGTACTTTTGAGTTCTAAAAGAAGAATTATTTATAGTTTTCTAGAAATATATTTTTATTGCCATGCATTGGGACATCTTTTTATGATAATTTTAAATAAAAATTTGTAGAAATGTCTCTTTTGGCAGAATAGTATAAGGTGTGGTCCACATAACTACATCTATATAGTATTCTAAGGATTTCCTTTTCTATTCCAAGGGTATCCCTTCACATTTTAAGGATGTCCTTTTCCGGAGTAGATTAGGTGTACTTTCTAAGATGGGAGCCAAGTGGGTGTAATCAATCCTTGCCTCGCTCAACACGATGCGATCTTAACCGTAGGGCTCATCTTGATACATGTATTGTATATCCAAGTCGTCCATCTATTTTTTTAGCTCATTATAAGACATGAGCCAAAATAAAACAAATTCAAATATGAAGTGGACCATATGAAATGATGGTGACTGATTATTAAAAATTTTTCGTGGGCTCCAAAAGTATATATATATATATATATAAAGTCAATCCGTGACTTGTGTGGGCCACACCACATACAAAATTTGAGAGGGGTTATCCTCCATTAAAACATTCATAATCATTTGTTGGGCCCACCGAGATGTGGTTCGCAAATCCAGCCCATCCATTATGTGTGTCCCACTTGGATGAGGGGTCAGACCAAGTTTTAGATGCATCCAAATTCCAGGTGGGCCCCACCAAGTACTTTTATATGTTTTAGGCATGTCTTCACATGATTTTAGATGGTATGGCCCACCTAAGTTCCGCATACGCCTGATTTTTGGGATATCCCATAATTTAAAGGGGACCCATCAAATGCACGGTGTTGATGTTCGACATACATCATGTGGGGGCCCACACAACTCTACCTCATGGGAAGTTCGCATAGAACCTTTTCCTCTCCTCTCTCTCTCTCTCTCTCTCTCTATATATATATATATATATTATATATATATATATATATATATATATATATTCCTTTCATCAGGCTTTTATGACCTTATCAGTAAATTAGATGGCAAATAAATATTATGGTGGGCTTTAGGAAGTGTTTATTGTGGGCATTTTCAATCACCGTTGTTTCCTATGGCATGGTTGATGTAGAGCGGGTCGCAGACAGTTTCATGGCCAAGATGGACCAGAAAAGGCCCGGTCGATGACAGAAGTGATCCGAACCATCGGACCTTAGATCGAGCGTATCTCACAATCCAGAATGAGTTATCGGGCGTAAAATATATGATTTTGGGATAGAACGAGCTACTTTAGCCAACCAACCCCACTACGTCAGGTTGTGCAACCAGGAATTACGAAATACCCCTGAATCGATGGTTGCTTCCCTCTTTTAATTTCATTTTTACTATAAATAATAAGTTTTAGTTTGATTATAACTCTTCATCCGTCGGGCTTTAGGAGTTGCGCCCAATGTGAAAAGATCTTAGAATAATTAGGAGAACGGTTTGGTGAAACCAAATAGGAAACTTACTATTTTTGGCCGAAAACCTTGCGCACTAGTAGACATCACGACCATCTATAAATAGTAAGTTTACTATTTATAGTAAGTTGTGAATTCTAGGAGTTTTAGTTGTAGTTTGTTTTTGATTTCTCTCCCATTGCTTGGTATCCCTATTTAAAGTGTTGTGAATTTGTTTATTTCATCAATTAATCAATTTCAAATTTTATTAGAATTTATTTTTATTTTCTTGCTTTCTTTCCTCGTGAATTCGAGAAGTCTTTGTAAGGAGTCCAGAGAAGCTCCGTGGATTCAGAGTAATTATCCTTAAGGAAGACGGTGATCGACCTCATCACGTTCATCCCTGTGTCAATGGTCCACCTAAGATTTGGATCTCATGATGTAAAATGAGTTGGTAAAATAGATGGACAGACATGAACATACAATACATGTCAAGTTCAGCACGTAGGTAGGGCCGCATGCACTTAATGCACTAGATTTCAAGCATTAATCTAGCTAGAGGTGCTATGTAGTAAAGATTTAGATCATTGAAATCATTCGAGCAATGACTCATCACTATCAAAGTTCGAAATCTAGTTCAATGGTGCAAGGTAAGCCATCTCTTTTATATATTTTATTTCAGTTTTATTAAATGCATCAAAGCAAGATTCTATCAATTTATATTGTTTGGAAAAAAAAATGTATAATTTCCCAAACTGGTATCGTAACACATGTTCTAACTTATGCATTTGACAAATCGTTTGTATGAAATTTATGTTGTTAAGGAGCATATTTTCAAGGACACTACAAATCAATCATGGAGGTACAGGAGACCTGAATTTGCCATGATAATCATTATCATTTGTTAGGCTCAGCAAATGATGATATTGTAGTAGATCTTCGGCTTCGTTTTTATTTATTTATTTATTTATTTTTTACACGCACACACACACACCCTACACACTCACGCTGGTGGAATTTCACCACCTATGGGTAATCGAACCCTTGATCGGGAGTTGAAACTCCTGAGAGTCTACCACCCAAGCAAGAGTAAGGACCCATCTTCGGCTCCGTCTTACCATCCAAATAATGGGGAATCTCATTGCTTGAATAGGATAATCAGAGAGTGGACCAAGGCCGTTCATATATAGGTATAGATTGGCAGTGGAAACTCCTATGCATTCAAATTTCATTGTTGAATCCTCCTCCTCCATGCCTCTCCAATGGAAGAGGAAACTTTTACATGTTGCAAGTCAAATACATAAGTTAAAATGGTACTTTGGGGTGTAGACGTAAATTATATATCATGCCTTTGTGGACCCTAGCTAATGTTGAGAGCCACAGAAGTAAACCTTGAATTTGAATCAAACATGCGAAAGATAAATGCAAATAAATAAACATAGAAAACACACAATTTTATGTAGAAAAAAAAATCCTTTGTGAAAAAAAACTACGGCACAAAGCGACAAGCAATTCACTATAAAAATAAATGAACAAGAGATAGAATCAACTTACAAATGTGAGTACCCCTCTTAAACCCTAACTCTCCCTTAGAACAAGCCTCTTGATTACTTAAGATTACTCTAGTCCTGCATTACACCCATATATATAGTATTACACTCATAATAGGAAACAAATCGCACAATTATGTAAAACTGCACTTGCCATCGATCTAAACATCGATCGATCGACATCGATTGAGTAATCTTCGATTGATTGAGTCTACATGTTCGATCAATCGAATATACTCAAAAGTGTCCAGAGAGTTAATTGATTTTTTTCAATTTTTCCTGATCGATTGAATCTAGATGGTCGATAGATCGAAACTACCAAAATCTGTCCAATGAGCAAACCCGTATATTTGGGGTATTATCGATCGATCGAACCAGACTGTCGATTGATCAAAATTCCCTGTTCCAATATAGTTGGAGACACCAATTTCAACAATCTACATTGTGACTTCAATCTTCATGCTCCATTGCTTCAAGTTGCTATCACTGTCTCTAATCGTCTCCATCAGAATATCAACATGTCGTCACGTTTTCGTGCACACTCTGTATTCATTACACCTTTTCAAATCCTAGAGAAGTAGAACAGAATATGAATTACTCTGTAGGAACTACCTTCATAAGCATATCCGTCGGATTCATTCTTGTGTGGATCTTCTCAAGAGCAACATCGTCTTCCTCAAGTACTTGTTGAGATAATTTATGATAAACATCAGTATGTTTAGTATTAGAATGACAAACCGAGTTCTTCACCAAATTGATAGCGCTTTCGCTGTTACAATTTATAGGCACGACCTTCTACTAAAGAGACAACTCATTCATAATTCCTTTCAACCAAACATATTTTTTGAATTCTTTTGTCACTGCCATATATACTGATCAACTTTGGTTGTGGAAAGAGCAACGCCAGACTGAAGTATCGACATCCAATTGATCGCTCCACTCGCTAATACAAATGAATAATCGGAAGTCAACCTTTTATTGTCTATGTTTCTTATGTAATCAGAATCCATATAACCTATAGGTTTGTCCTTTGATTTTTCGAATGTCAAGACGTAATCCTTCGTACCTCGTAGATATCGAAGTAGTCATTTCACTACCTTTCAATGTTGTTTGCTAGGGTTTGACATGTATCTACTCACAACACTAACTGCATGCGAAATATACAGTCTCATAGAGACTATGACATACATCAAATTGTCAATTGTGCTCGAGTAGGGCACACGAGACATAAAATACTTTTCTTCACCTGTAGTAGGACATTGGTATAAAGAAAACCGAAATTGAGCATCATAGGTTGTGCTAGCCGGTTTAGCCTTGTCCATTCCAAACTTAACCACTACTTTCTCAAAGTATTCTACCTAAGATAATCGCAACCTGCTCCTCTCCTTATCTTTGTGTATATCAATGCCAATAATCCTCTTTGTAGTCCCATGACATTTTGTTTGACCAAAGGCCAGACATGTCATTTCAAAATGCTATAAACTCTCCCAATATTCTTTCATTAATTAATTGATTAAAGGAAATGTTTAACTACTTGATTATCATAACATTATAGTTTGATTCTCACGAAGGTTTTCAAGTTGCATTTATCATTATTTTTTAGGATTCGACGCAGATGTCTCATGTCCTTTAAAGGCCACATATTTATATGGATACATGTTTTTCTTTTCCTAAATGTTATAACGGATATAATCGTCTCTAAAAGTGATGTCGCTCTGTTGTTCGAACTATAATGATTTATACATGATCTTTTGAGTAGTTGAACCTTTAGTGACATTTTCCTTACTTGTATGTTCGTTTGTTATTTATATTGCCATCATTTGTATCCACATTCCCATCAAAATATTGGAGCATTGAAGCTTGATCCAACGTCCTAATTCAAACCACAGTATTATTTTATTTTGAGAATCAATACATAAAATCAAAATTAATGAGATTCAAATATAAATTAACTCTTATATTTAAAGGAAAAAACTAAATCTTTCAGTTTCAAATTTTCACTTCAATGTTATACCCTATGATCACATAACACTCTACATCATTGGATCTCAGCTAGCTCCTATAAACTTCTGCAAGGAATTTAGGATGTCTGTTTTGACCCTGAATTGATGCACTG
Source organism: Magnolia officinalis (assembly GCA_021015155.1). Taxonomy (NCBI): domain Eukaryota; kingdom Viridiplantae; phylum Streptophyta; class Magnoliopsida; order Magnoliales; family Magnoliaceae; genus Magnolia; species Magnolia officinalis. The sequence goes on from JAJHSJ010000011.1 coordinate 59,879,889, forward strand.
TATAATACCCCGATAATTTGTGTGGTCTTGTAGGTACACGAGTACGTATCTTAGTACACATCCCAGATTGAACCCATACCTTACGAGAATAATACATAGACTTATGCTCATGTACACACACTTATACCTACGTACACCATACAATGACCTTCGAAACCTAAGACACCTTCGTATACTTAGACTAATTATCTAACCAACCATTGAAATAATTACACATAGTGGAAGACATCTGACCATTCATCTTGTTATCGGATTGCCCAATCACTGTAAACCGACTTACGACATCATCCTATCCATTCATTTGCCCATCCATCTACAAATCCGACAATTCATCTCATCTACTAACTCATGTATATACCTACCTACCCGTCGAGATCGTGATTTAGCGACCCCTACCCCATTCTCGATTGGAAGTACATTCACACCCTTCTAGTCATCCTGAGCCGACACATTATGATGCACTTTGACGCACTTGCTCTACCACCAATCCGAATCATTAGACTCTTTCAGTAATTCGATTGTCCATCTCAAGATGGACCCTTGTATCATTATAAACTATACAACCATCTACCTAATTGTAGATCCAAACCACCTAATCATCAACATCTAAACCTAGATCGTGGTTCACCAATCAAGATAATGACATTAAATATCAATTCATCCCAATAAGTATTACCACATGAATGATATATATATATATATATATATATATATATATATATATATATATATATATATATATGTTATTCTAGTCGTTTCATTGCCGGCAGCCCACTTGAGTTTCAAATCTACTTCATTTTCAGACCCACGTCTTATATGGGCCGATGGATGGCTTGGATACCTTTCAAACCACACAAGTGGGGTTTATAAGACCCTGTTGTTAGGGGGGAAAAAAAAAAAAACAAACACTCAACATGCGTCTGCATGTCACTACGAGAATAGAAGAAAAAAAAATCTAAGTGAGATTCTTGCACAAATTTATTAAGAATTTTGTAATTTGAACACATAGAGGTATGTTTGCTATTTTTGGGATTTGAACAGGACCTTCACTTTAATATCATGTCAAATAATGTTATGATACCATGTCAAATAACCACTTAATCTAAAAGCTCGAGCTGTTAGAGTACGTCGTGTGAATGTTTATCAATGGAATTTTACAGAAAGCACATTCAATATGCTGTCCATTGTCAACAAGATCATATATATGATTATCTAAACAGTGCAATGGAAAAAAAATAAAAAAAATACTTGATTGGTAGGCTGGTAGGCATTGGATCATGTTTTTTTAACGGTGGGCCTTAAAAAAACCATGTACATGTGCGGCCATTCAACACCGTCCACAAGGTTCATATTTGATGGGACCACCTAAATGAAGGGCCTAGATGATCACATGGTGGGACGGATGGATGGAGCAGATTGGGTCAGCCACCTTAGCATTTCATCTATTAACCTCACATGCTTACTTTAAAAGTTGCTACGTTTCATTTAGTTTGTAACGCTTGCGAATCATTGGTTTTAAGTGGACCATGACGTTCGCCATATTGGAAACCATCCATACTCATGTACACAGCCCCTACCTACATCGCACACATGATCCCCAAATCTAACCGTCCAAATGTTGGGCCCCACATGGCATAATCTTATCCATTGAATTTGGGAATAGATGTACAGGTTTGGCCTCAGTTGATACACCGACCTTTAGATGGCTAAAATGAAATGGACAATCACCCATGGGTTGGGTTGCGGCAGATGTAGCCCAATGTGTCGCATCTTGCCATGCTAAGGTTTGATGTTTGGGGTCCCACTCCCCATCATAGAAACACCCAAAGCACATTTGACACGCACCACACAAACGCCCCACACGTGTGGCGATGGAAAGTGTGAATGATCTGATTCCATGATCAAGTAGTGTCCACTGCCCATTCATCATCTTAACCATCGTAAATGAGAGAACGACTGGTTGTCCCTTGTCCAACCTTTCATCAGTCCATACATGTACGGTTCATGTGATTTGATGGTCCATTCGATGAATGGTCAGTCAGGATTTTGGGCCAAAGATAGATGAAATGGGGGCTGTTGGAGCTAATTAAAGTGCAACAATCAAGCCCAGCTACAAGGCCCATAAAGAAAAAAAGATAGGGCCAATAGCAATCACAGCTCAGATCTCTCACACGTGTGAGAACAAGAGCGTGCCACAAGGGTGCACCTACAGGCGTGAAGCTGACTGCCGTACTGAGATTAGGGCTGAACGTCGGCAGGTTGGGTCGGGTTCGTGCTCAACCCTAGCCCACCCGAGGTTCCTATACCTTAATTCTAATCCAAACCAACCTTGGGTTGGAAATTCTGGACCCAAGCTTAACCCAAGCGGGTCGGTCAGGTTGGCCGGTAGATATATGCTAATATTTTCATTATTACATTAGTATATAACATTTTCAATATGCATCTTATTTTTATACCTATAATTTTATTAATAATATACATAGTTTTTTACTGTAAAAAAGTTCATTATTTCTAAACAAACAAGTTAAAATATAGGACAACTAGTCCTTTAAAAAGTCGTATTGTGTATCAAGCAATTTATTTGGGAGAGATAAATACAATGTATTTGTCTGCAACATAAACGATCTACACTCAATTATAATTAATTTATAAGGAACTTATGTATTGATCGGGTTCAAAATTGGGTCAGGCAATCCGAGATCTCAACCCGAGCCCAACCCAAGTTTTATCAGGTTGGTGTTTGTATGGCCCAAGCCCGAGACCAAACACGATACATCCTGCCAAGCCCAACCCAATGTTGAGTGAGTGATGCGTCAAGCAAGTTCAACTTGCCCAACCTTAAGCCCTAACTAAGATAGTATGCTAGCGTACCAAGTAAACTCTGTGGGGCCACCATTATGTATTTGCTATTATCCATGCCATCCTTCCATTTTACAAGCTCGTTTTAACGCTTGAGTCCAAAATTGAAGCATATCCAAAGCTCAAGCGGACCACACCACGGAAACACAAATTGATAATGACATCCACTATTGAAACCTTCCATGACATATAATAATGTTTATTTGTTATCTAATATGTTCGTAAGGTTCACTCAGAGTGTCACAGCTTCGACGATACACCAAAATGGGTGGATCCCTGAGTGTTAGGCTCACCTTGATGTATGTGACTTATATCCATGATCCAAATTTCAAGTGGACCACATTATAGGAAACCGTGATAATTGACTATTAAAAACTTTTTGTGTGGTCTCTTCATTCAAGTCTTTGTGACTAGGGGTGTACACGGGTCGTGCCGAGTCGAACTGGCCTCAGCTCATCCAGGCCCGTTCAACAGCCACACTAGGTCCGAACTCGACTGGGCCTGGTCACCAGGCCAACATCTCCAGCCCGACCGGGCCCGGGCGAGTTCGGACCGGGTTCGGGCCAGTTTCGAACCTGAGTTCAGGCCAGTTTTGAACCTTACAGCAAGTTCATGGGAAGGGCTTTGACAGGTAATCCGTGTCCCATTAATTACAAGGCTCTCGATCAACGGTTTAGATAGTTGAACTATAGACTCAAAAAAATCTTCTGGCCTGGAACGTTCAATTCCTCCCGTGACCATACTGCCAAAACAAATGGGTGACTAGAGAATTGTTTTAGCCGTTTATTTGTTTTTTACCTGTGGCCAACCTAAGGTGTTTACCGGCCTGATTTTCGAATCAGAAGATCTAATTAGTACAATCCAACCGGATGGAACTAAAATTTCATTTTTCTAATCCATATTAAGACAAGAAATGTGGTACATGTGTTTCACATCTAGGTCAGTCCTTATTGGGTCCCACTTTGAACATCCATGACCCAAAAAATAGGATGATAGACTCACCATAAGTTGTTATTGCTTTTCCAACCATTGATTCTTCTGGTAGAAATGTGGCCCAACTGATAAGTGGGCACCAGGACTAGCCCACCTGATGACTGACCCAGATCTTGTACACATGACATTTTGCCATGTTGCAAATCATTTTCACAACTTCATGAAGAAATGATTTGATACTCTTGCAGAGTGATGGATGAGACATGAGCAGTTAGAAATTACTTAGAAATTACTTATGGCTTTAAACCTTTCAAATTACAAGAACTAGTTTTTATATATATATATATATATATATATATATATATATATATATATATAATATATATATATCATGAACCGGGTTTCGGACCGAGTCGGGCCGGGCGAGTCGGGTTTTGGACCGAGTCGGGCCGAACTGGGAGGTATCCGAACTCGGCTTGAACTCAGTTTCGGCCTAGAAAATTGGCCCGTTTTGACCCGAACTCAGTTCCGTCAGCCGAGTCGGCTTTTTCGGGCCGGGTCGAGCGAGCTAATCGGGCTAGCCCGTTTGTGTACACCCCTATCTGTGACCTTTTCAATAGGTTGGATGGTAAAAAACATTCCAGTGGCCCCAAGAAATGGTGGAGATTAAATCACAACTGCTTATGTGGTGTGGTCCACTTAAGATTTCAATTTGCTTCGTTTTTTTTGGTAAGACTTTACATGAGCCGAGCTAGCTTGAAAAGCTCGCTCGACTTGGCTCGAGTCAGCTTGGATTGACTCGGCTTAAAAGGCTGACTCGAGGTAAGTCAAGCTTATTTTTTAAAGCTTGAGTTGAGTTCGAGCGGAATTCGAGCATGGTGCATTTCAACTCAACTCGAGCTCGAGCTCGACTCGGCTCGAGTAATATATTTTAATATTATATATTATATATTATATATTAATATTATATATATATATTATATATATATATATATATATATATATATATATATAACTTAAAAAAAAAATTAAAACTTAATATTATTGACGTTTAATTTGATAGTATCTAGATGTTTATATGACACTTTTTTTTTTTTGTCTTAATAATGTGGCATATGAGACATTTTAGACTTAATATTGTTGACATTTAATTTGTATTTTTTAGCTAAAAATATAATAAATTGACATATAAACAAGCTCCACTCAACTCAAGGTAAACTTGACTCGAACTTGAAAGTTTTGGCAAACGAGTCAAGCTTCAATGTTAAGCTCGAGGGCGAGCTCGAGCTCAAACTCGAGTATAACATGGATGAGTCGAGCCGAGCTTGACCCACCTCAACTTGACTCGGCTCGATGTACAACCCTAATTTTTTGGGACCATGACCTAAAATGAATGGATGGACGGTATAGATTCAAGGAACATACATCAAAGTTGGGCCCATAGTTAAAAATCCACCAAAACCATGCCCACACATACATGCACGAAGGAATAACCCAAATATCAGCTTGAACCATCACTTCTTTAAGTACCTAATAAGTTTTCAACTGTGACATTCAATTCACTTGTAGTGTAGTCCACTTAGCTTGGGATATGTTGGTAAAATAGATGGACGGCGTGAATAAGAAACGTACATCATGGTGGGCCCCACGGTGGGCCCCACAGACTCAATATGTTCACTAAAGGTGTACTTTAGGGCCTGTTTGGGCGGTGGGATTAGAAGGGATTAGGTGGGATGAGATTCATCCGGTCCAGTGCCAATTCCACTCTATGTTCGGGAAGAATGGAAAAGCTTGAAATTAAATGGAATTGCATTGGGTCTCATGCCAATTTCACTCAATGTTAGCAAGTTGTGTAGGTCCCACCATGATGTGTGGGCTATATCCACACATTTATTGAGATTATTTTAAAGCATGGGCCAAAAAATCAAGTAAATCTAAAGCTTAAGTGGACCCCACCATAGAAAGTAACGGGGATTGAATACTTACCATTGAAAACTTCTTTGGAGCCACATAAGTTTTGAATCTACCTCATTTTTAAGCCCATGCCATAAAATGAGGTTACAAAACAAATGAATAATTTAAATATCGCACATGTGTGTTATCTCATTAATTTCAAATGATGGTGGGTATATCCATTCAATGTACCACCATATTATTAACAAAGCATGACATTAATCTTATCCCATGGCAACGGGGACAATCCCTGCCATGAGTAATAATTATGTTTTTTGAATCCCATCTCACCTAATCCCTTCGTCGGGGATTCAATACTTACCGTTGAAAACTTCCTTGTTGATAATACTTACCAGCAGTGGGATTAAAAGGGATTAGGTGGGATGAGATTAAAAAACATAATTATTATCCATGACAGGAATTGTCCCCATGGGATAAGATTAATGTCATGTTTTGTTAATAATACGGTGGTATATTGAATGGATATACCCACCTTCATTTGAAATTACTGGGAATAACACGCGAGTTATATCTAAATATAATTATTCCATATGCTTTTTATGATGGTCCACTTGAGCTTTAGATTTACCTAAGTTTTTGGCCATGCTCTAAAATAATCTCAATAAATAGGTGAACAGTATGGATATAGCCCACACATCAGGGTAGGCCCTGCACAATTTGTTAACACCGAGTGAAATTGGCATTGAATAGTTCCAAGCTTTTCCATTCTTTCCATGAATTGGCACGGGACCAATCGATCCCATCCCACCTAATACCACCGCCGAAACAAGCCCTGACAAAAAAGTGACAGCGACGTCTTCATCACAAAAGCCAAGATTTCTTTCGTGTGTCTAGCGTCTTGCCTTTATTCCCTCACAGCGGAAAGCGACATAAGAACGTCTTGAAGAGATGATTCGCGGCACAGATGCCTTTATTTCACACAAATACAAGATCCGGTCCATTCATTAAGTGGGCCCGGATGTGATAGCTACAAAATTAATAGATCACGTCAATCAAATTGTTGAGTGGGGCACCTCTCGCATGATTAAAAATGTATGAGTAAAAATCACCAACTGTTTGAATATACCAGCTGGGACTCTGGACAACGGCAGAATCACATACAGCCCCACTTGATACATGGACACGACCTTCCACACGTGTTCTAAGTAATCACGTGTGCCGCGATTCACCTCTTCAATTGCTCATCGGGCGAGTAGCTTTTGTAGTTCTGAGAGCAGCACACATAAATAGGCATGCGCGTTACGCGCCGTATTGCGATTGGCAGTTGAAAACAGACGCCGTGGAAATGATGACGTCAGCGTCGACACTGATTCCTGGCCGTTCATCAATAACGACTGTAAATAAAGGCCCATCTCGGTGGCAGGCAAAAACCCGATTAGTCTCTGCTCCCCCGACTCCGATACTCGTTAAACTACGCCCTTCTTCCCCTATCTTGCGCCTCTCCCCCGACATCCTTCTCTACTCTGCTCGTAGGGTGCGCATGGCGCAAACCTTCACCACCCGAGCCACTCTCGGCCTCACCAAGCCTACTCCCAGCGTCATTCCTCAGGTTTCTCTCTCTCTCTCTCTCTCTCTCTCTCTCCTCTCTCTCTAATTATGTCCACCATCTGTTCGATAAAATGCCTGAGATTTTTTTTTTTTTTTTTTTTTTTTTTGGGGTTCTTTCTGTTGGGGGAGTTGCGTACTACGTTTTCTCTTCGGGGAGTGATAGTTATACTCCATGTTTTTGACGTATACATCAGTTTGCTTTCTTGTTTTATGATATTTCCATGGAACAGAAAGAAGTCGAAGGAAAGAGGAGTATGAAATGACAACATTTGGGGGGTTGCAGATATAGTATCCAATTTCCCTTTCCTATGGGATGTGTGATGGTTTTGTGGATTTTTATCTGGACTTGGTTTTGTGGGCAATCGGTTTGATAGAATTTCTTAGTGTTGTATGTACATATCAACAGTCTTCTGCATAGCCTTAGGGGTCGTTTGGATGATGGTAAATGGGGCAAGTGGTAAATGATTTACTAGTAAATCAGGCTGTAAAATTTACAGCCTGTCTGTTTGGCTTTAAGTTGTAAATAGTAAATCATTTACAGTGTTTGGATAACCTGTAAATGCTAAATGAAATCTGCTTTACAGGCTTTCATTCAAAAAAATAGAGCTGTTGTCCTCATTTACTAGTAAATGAAAACTCACCTTTTTGCTGGTAAATGAAAAGGGGGCTTTGCTGGTAAATCATTTACAAGTAGTAAATGATTTACTAGCAAATTAGAGCATCCAAACACAAGTTGTAAATGGTTTGCTAGTAAATCATTTACAACTTGCCCCATTTACCACCATCCAAATGACCCCTTAGTGTTGTATTCCATTCTTAAACCTGAGTTGCATTGTGGCGGGTCAGGTCAGTTGAACCCAACCCACTTACAATTAAATGGGTGAGTTGGGTTGGGTCAGAGTGTAATGGGTTAATGTGGGTCAGGTTTGGGCTGAACCCGACCCATTGCCAACCATAGATGTATGTGTTTCGTTGATAGATGCAGGCTTTTAACTATCTTTTGAATGCTCGTTTCACATTGATTACAGGCTGCTTTGTTCAAGCTTTTCATTTTTGAGTTATGCATGATTTCATGTGTAGTTTGCATGGTGCTATTCCATATCTCCCCCTTAAAATATCCTTCAATGTATGTATTTGTATGTATTCATTGTGGACTTCAGGGATGATTTGAGCTTTTAAGAAGCACCATGTTTGTTTTTAATTTTACTCTTCAAAAAAAAGTTTTTTTTTATTTTTTATATTTTTTTTTATTTTTTAAAATTTGAAAGTGCTTGAATTGAGGTTCTCTTGGGTTCATTCATATGGTTTTTGTTTTTTGTTTTTTTCAACGAAACTTCAGAATAATTTGGGCTTTCAAGACCGTGCATGTGGTTCGGTTGACCTGGCATTCCTTCACAATTATTTTTATTTTTTGTTTGGATCTATTTTTTAGTTCCTTTTCTCCATTCTTACTGGATGTAACTGTTTTCATATGCATATACATTTGTGTTTTTTGATATTGTTGGGACGATTTGTCTTTCTTAAGTTGTTCTTTGGTATGGCATTCCCAATTGTCTGACATAATCATGTCGAAGAAAAATGCAAAACAATCTGAAATATGGACAGGCTGAAGCACGTCTGAAACGCTGTCCTTAAAGCGTTATTTGCCCCTACTCAAACGAATTGAGTATGCTGATAGGTTACACAGGCAAATTGCTCCTAGGATACGACAAGCCTGGTGTGGGTCTGCGTTCAGCAAACACGAAGGCCCACCAAATGGAACTAAGTTAGGACCAAGAGCTATTAAGTGCGTCTTCGTAGGGTATGCACAAAATAGTAAAGCTTATAGACTTTTAGACATAGAGTCTAATTCAATAATAGAATCAAGAGACATTGAGTTTTTTGAGAACTCACTATCCTTGGAGTCAAAGGATAATGAAATCCAAACTCCTGATAGAGAACCGGATAGCACAGCTCCATAGATAGTGGAAGCTCCTATTGAACCTCGTAGGAGTTAAAGAACAAGAATAGAGAAGAGTCTAGGAGATGACTACATAGACTCACAGCGCATCATTTTCCATCTTGTAGAAGCGGATAGAGAAAATGTTATAAGAAAAATACCTATAGTGATGACTATAGAAGATGATCCTAAATCATATAAAGAGGCTATATCCTCTAGAGACGCAACTTTCTGGAAAGAAGCTATAAACGATGAAATGGAATCCATAATGTCAAATCAAACATGTGAACTAGTTAACTTACCTCTAGGTTCTAGACCCATAGGTTGCAAGTGGGTATTTAGGAAGAAATATCATACTGACGGGACTATCCAAACCTTCAAAGCTCGATTAGTAGCTAAGGGTTTTAGACAAAAAGAAGGGATATATTACTTTGACACACTCTCCTGTAGCTAGGATAATATCCATTAGGATATTATTTACGCTAGCTTCTATACATCATCTTCACATCCACCAAATGGATGTAAAGACCGCATTCCTGAATGGTGACCTCAATGAGGAGGCATACATGAAACAACCTGAAGGATTCGTTCTACCAGGAAATGAAAACAAAGTATGTAGATTAGTCAAATTTTTGTATGGATTAAAACAATCACCAAAACAATGGCATGAGAAGTTTGATTCCAAAATTCTATCTCATGATTTCATACATAATGTAGCTGACAAATGCTTATATTCTAAAGTAGATGGTAGTTGTATCGTTATTATTTGTCTAAATGTTGATGACATGTTCATAATAAATAATAAAATGGAAGGTGTGACTGAAACAAAGAGGTTTCTATCTTCTGTATTTAAAATGAAGGATCTTGGACAAGTTGATACCATCCTAGGTATCAAAGTTAAAAACCATTGTGGGGGTTTATGCTTTGTGTCAATCTCATTATATTGAGAAGATACTAAACAAGTTTAACCATCTAATAAAAAGAAGCAAAGACCCCGTTGATCCAAGTATCAAGCTAAAAGAAAATATTGGGAAGAACTGTGTACAATTAGAATATGCAAGTGCTATAGGGAGTCTTATGAATGTTATGCAATGCACTAGACCTGATATCGCATATGCTGTGAGTAAACTTAGTAGGTTTACTAGTAACCCTAGTATTGAACACTGGAATACAATCAGTAGAGTCCTTGGTTACTTAAAAGCAACCAAAGACTTAAGACTATTTTATTCAGAATTTCCTGTCGTATTGGAAGGATATACCGATTCGAGCTGGTGTTCACTTCCCCAAGTATAGGGTGTGATGTAGTAATAATCTCGGAAGACCGAGGTCGAATCCACAGGACTGAAACCTGTACGTAGTCTGAAACTAACTAGGACTAGAACTAGACTAAGATGAATTCTAAATCAATAACAATTGAGAATAATTGTGAAATAATTAATCTAAACTTTTAAGAAAATTCAGAGGAAAGGAAACTAGGGATTCAGAGGATCCACTTGTAGAGATCAGGGAGATCTTATGCATGTATCACAAATCATGGAAATTGAATGAGTTGATGTTGATATAGTTTTCAAGAGATGAGAGGTATATGAATTAGAATGGATTCCGTCAACAAACCATGCCCAGAGACAAAGCAACAACAGAATTAACTAATTACCAACCAGTCAACATGTTTATGAAGGTTAGGAAGGGTCACCGTCATCCGACCATGCCCAAGAGACGATGGTGAACAACAGGGCTTCCTGACGTCATAAACATTAAAAGGCAAGGAAATACTCAAAGCCCACCGCAGATCTACTGTAATTTCAGTCACAACAGACATTAAAGACTAAAAAAAATATTCCTTTAATAAAATAAATCCAATTCAATCATAATTCAAAATAAAATTAAATCTCTCCCATCCCACTACAAGCTTCACCTCTTGGCCCTAGCCAAGAGGTTTAGCCCAGCAACATGGTGACTCAAATCCCTTGGACAAAACAAAATAAAATAAAATAAAATAAATATAAGAAATAAAAACAAACTCTAATCTTCTCTCTTGTGCTTCACGTCCTCCTCGTCCAAGCCAGAATCCGATCCCCCCCCATGTTCTCCCCTCCTCTTCTTATAGCAATAGGAGTTCGTCAGTTTGCTGAGTGCCAAACTCCTGGAGTTCGTCCAATGCCTTGGCATCATCAGAGCGTTAATTCCATGTTTTTACTATCAGTTTTTCAGTCAACGCTCCTGATTGAATCCTGCAACAAAACACAATTAAAACCGGGTGTTAAACAATTTGTGCCGTAAATCCAGGTAATAGATGGGGTCGTATGCAATGTTTGACCCTCAACACAACAACCCCCAACCAGCATTTTGCTAGTCCCGAGCAAAGTATGCGAAAAATAAGTTGAGAATTACAGGATAATTTCTATGAAACCGAGTGATATTTTGAAAAACGATCCAGACACGAGAAATCTAGATTCATGAATGTTGGGCATCTTTCTTTCTTTTGGACTCAAGTACATGACAAAACCTCATAATCAAGTCCTAAGCATTAATCCATAAATTAGAAAATTTTGAAACATTGAGTTCCATGGGTGTAGAGTGTAATCCCGACTTTCACATTAATATTCAATTCTTTTTTCAGGATATCGTTGGTACCAACAAGAGAATTCATGATAACCAAACTTGCCTCACAGATCATTTTTTTATTTTCTAGTTTTTTTTTTTTTTTTTTTTTTTTTTTTTTTTTTTTTTTTTTTTTGCAAGATGGGAATCAAATTTTCACTTATAGGGAGCAAACCTATGGTGAAACTAGTCGCCCCCTCTTTCCAACTGTTAATCATGGAAAATCGAATCACCCTATGGGGAATTAGATCTACACCTATAGGGAGCAAACCTATGGTGAAGATTATTCGCCCATCCCTTTCCAAGGCATTTGTATTTTCTTTTTCTTCAATTGATCATGACGGGCAATTTTCAGGCCGGTTCCTTCCATGCTTAGTGATTACCAAGTCAACCCTTCAATACCAATTTGAAACCTTAATGTGAAAGTGAGATGTGACATGTGAGATCATGACTCAATCAATGTTTACAATTTCTAATCATGGATTAATAATTCAAACTTAACTGTGAAATCTAACGAGCAACTGATCAAAGAGTAGTAAATCACCAACATTCCATATCCTGTAATTCTAAATCAAAGATGGTCATCAAATCACATCGAATTCACTAGAAAGTCCAGAAAAAATTTAAAAATTTTCACAATTCTTGTTCAAGACCAAGAAAACACTGATTAGGTTACCTAATCTCCCACCCCCAACCTAAAATCTACATTGTCCTCAATGTAAAGGATGTAAACATGCAATGCACATGGGACAACGAAAGTACATGAGAAGTGATGGGAAGATAGTACCTGGGTAACGAGTCGAGAGAGACTTTTCCATAGAGATAGAAGCATGGAATCCTGTCAGCACAAGAGAGAAAGTAGAACAAAAATAACAATAATAAAATCCTACCATACCACTTTTTCGCAGGTGCTCTCGATTGCATTTAGCGTATGCAACAAGCCTTTAAACCCCTAGGTTCCCCCTAGTGGACGAGTTGTAGTCTCGTGAGGGTTTACACATGTTACCCACAAACATCGAACTAACTACTCATGCTGGTTCATCTTCTGGCCAGTATCTTGATAAGTTTCTCAGTAAGTTCCTCAACAAGATCATCCAAAAGCCCTTTTTGCAAAAGGCTTGGGTGCCCTGAAGCATGACTTTCCAAGAGACTTATGTACCTCATAAGAAATTTTCCATTGCATTGCTTGAGGTAACCAGAGTAGGTACGATTCACCTGTGACAGAAGAAGTTTCAACGTTAGTATCCCATGGTGAATCAGAGACTACAAGTAGATAAAGTTTAAAACTTCGCAAAAAGTGATGTAGTCTCAACACATTTCGAAGTGTCAAACTTCAGTTCAATTTTCAGCTCCTCCTCCTTTAATGGTAGACGTTTAGGATCAGGGGAAGAAGGGGCTTCAAAATAAGGTTCTCTCTCTCGGTCAGTGATAACTACCGATGATGTTGTCTTGCAAGGCATCCACTTTGTCTTTTGACATGGGATCGTTTGACTTTGCAAAGTGTGCCCAGCAATTATCAAAAGAGTCAGAAATTTTAGCTGAGAGTGACTTATTTTCCTCATTGAAGTCTGTAATGAGATGCTCAAGGACTCCCTTGCCCTTAAAAGTATATGAAGATATGCTCTCTTGCTCCAGCCCTGCACAGACATATTGACGATCAATAGGGGAAGCATCGATGGGATCATTTTGTTCATTGAAACTACTCAATCGAGGCATTGAACTGTCCGACATGTACAGCTCAGATGGTGGTCTCAATTGAGTGGTTTCAAATTCCAGAGTCGTAGAGAGCAGCTCGTCCTTCTCCCGAATCACATTATCATTCAATTCAAGAGAGTGGTCCAACATGTCTCACAGAAGTTGGAAGGGTCGGTTCTAATGAGCTCATCTTCCACTTTAAATCAGACATGTTAGGTGAGTGGAGTAGCTCAGTATGACCTATCACTTCGTGTGCTTCTTGAGCATTGACCTGGACCATACTTGAGATTGATTCCAGGGGAATTTGGGTTATGCTCTCATGAATCTCATCCCAATACTTCTCAGCTTCCAATTCAGTGCAGTACACACTTGAGATGGGATCGCTTTCCTTACATTCTAAATTCGGTTGAGGTTTGAATAAACTAACCTCAACCTCATCATTGAGATCATGTGTATCATGTAAGGAAAGTGTGTCATCATCACTGTATTTGAAAGACACCCATGTATCTCCATCATTGTTTTGAACAGTCAGTGAGATCGACTCATCGGGGAGTTGAACCGTATGCTCATTAATGGAATCCAACTCCTCATTCCAAATTCCAGATTTCGTCAAAAGCGAGTGAGGATCACTTTCCTTGCATTGTATTTCTGGATTGGATTGTAGTTGGGATGAGCGAGCTTCCTCTATCCTTTCAAGGCGCGAATTGAGTACTTCTAATGATTTCATCATTTTCACAACATGCTGGTTGAATTGTTCTAGATTAAAACATGAATCCTCTTGGATCGTTTCTGGGTTGGTTCTCAATGGTAGGGTATCCAAGAGAATAATCATTACATGTTGTTGCTTCATCTTCCCAACATTTATGGTTCCACTGATTAGAGTCATACGGATCATGTGTGGGAGAATCTGATGGTTGGTAATACATATTATCACTCATAATATAATCACGCATTGTTTCTTTTTTCTCAGATGAGTGATAATAATTCTCACTCTCATAGTTATGATAACCCCAACATTCACGTACTGTCTTGTTAATCCGTGGGGTGTAATTGTTCTCCCTGCATATGATCACGTAAGGACTTCTTAATCAGTGGAGCATCATGTTTCAATTGGTTGAAGTAATTTTTCAGAAAATATTTGTGGCATAGGCTGTTTTCCATCATTATCTTCATACATCAAAAAAATTTTCCCAAGATTCCTTAGCTATCTCAGCACATATACGTTCCAACTCTTGCATAGTAAAACCCTAATTCTGAATCTAATCCTAAGAATAAAAATCCTACAGCAATATGAGATCCAGAAAAAAGAGAGAATTTAGAAAGAAATTACCGAATTAAAGTGTATGTCAGGATCCTACAAAACAGGAAACAGGTTAGTTTCTAGAAATCAGAAAAAAAACTAAAAACTAAAGTTAGAAAAGAAATCCTAATCTTAAACTAATCCTAAGACTAATTAATTTCAAATTACGTAGCCGTCATCCCCGGCAACGGCGCCAAAACTTGTTCACTCCCCAAGTATAGGGTTGTGATGTAGTAATAATCTCGGTAAGACCGAGGTCGAATCCACAGGGACTGAAACCTGTACGTAGTCTGAAACTAACTAGGACTAGAACTAGACTAAGATGAATTCTAAATCAAATAACAATTGAGAAATAATTGTGAAATAATTAATCTAAAACTTTTAAGAAATTCAGAGAAAGGAAACTAGGGATTCAGAGGATCCACTTGTAGAGATCAGGGAGATCTTATGCATGTATCACAAATCATGGAAATTGAATGAGTTGATGTTGATATAGTTTTCAAGAGATGAGAGGTATATGAATTAGAATGGATTCCGTCAACAAACCATGCCCAGGAGACAAAGCAAACAACAGAATTAAACTAATTACCAACCAGTCAACATGTTTATGAAGGTTAGGAAGGGTACCGTCATCCGACCATGCCCAAGAGACGATGGTGAACAACAAGGCTTCCTGACGTCATAAACATTAAAAGGCAAGGAAATACTCAAAGCTACCGCAGATCTACTGTAATTTCAGTCACAACAGACCATTAAAGACTAAAAAAAATATTCCTTTAATAAATAAATACCAAATTCAATTCATAATTCAAATAAAATTAATCTCCCATCCCACTACAAGCTTCACCTCTTGGCCCTAGCCAAGAGGTTTAGCCCAGCAACATGGTGGACTCAAATCCCTTGGACAAAACAAAATAAAATAAAATAAAATAAATATAAGAAAATAAAAACAAACTCTAATCTTCTCTCTTGTGCTTCACGTCCTCCTCGTCCAAGCCAGAATCCGATCCCCCCCCATGTTCTCCCTCTCTCTTTCTTATAGCAATAGGAGTTCGTCAGTTTGCTGGAGTGCCAAACTCCTGGAGTTCGTCCAATGCCTTGGCATCATCAGAGCGTTAATTCCATGTTTTTACTATCAGTTTTCAGTCAACGCTCCTGATTGAATCCTGCAACAAAACACAATTAAAACCGGGTGTTAAACAATATTGTGCTCGTAAATCCAGGTAATAGATGGGGTCGATATGCAATGTTTGACCCTCAACAGCTGGATATCGAGTACAGGGGACAACAAGTCTACTACAGGGTGGGTATTTACCCAAGGAGGTGCAACTGTATCTTGGGGATCCAAGAAACAGACTTGCATAATGCACTCAACTATGGAGTCTGAATTCATAGTCCTGGCTGCAACAGGCAAAGAGGTTGAGTGGCTAAGGGATCTTATATTAGAAATTCCTTTCTGTGTAAAGCCTATATCGGCTGTGTCACTACATTGTGATAGTGAAACCACATTAGCTAGAGCCTATATCGGCACTAATAATGGTAAGTTTAGACATATCAGTCTTCGATATAATTATGTCAGACAATTGATTCGAGATGGAATCATTGCTATTTTCTATGTGAAATCTGGCAATAACCTGGCAAACCCTTTTACTAAATCTTTACCGAGAGAGGTAGTAAAGGCTACATTTAGAGGGATGGGGTTGAAACTCTTCAACCAAAGTTCCACCAGTGATGGTAACCCAACCTGAAGTTAGAAAATCTCTAATTTTGGGTTTAATGAATAAAAACAAGTCACTGATATGTGGAAAGTTTTTTCAGCACTAAATTAATAAAATCTCATCCATAATAGATAAGTGCTGAGCGTTACGAAAGAGGGTTGAGCTTGAGAACTCTTAATGAAATCCAGTCTATAGGACAAGTGTCTTATAGTAACGGAGACACTGGAAGGATTTCACCTATATGAACGTAGAGATGGTGCCGTCTCTCATGAGAGTTAGGAGTTTTCTCTCGGGATCGTTCACGAATTAGGATAAGCACATGACCATTAAATGTGCTGAGCAAGATTGTGGGAACTCTAACAAACACATAGCGAATATGTGTGTGGTTTCTCCGACTTTGTTATCTAGAAATAACTGGTTCAACGCTACGGCTACCAGTCATTTCGACAGAGTTTTAAGATACTTACACTAAGGAAAGATTAAAATCGAAAGATATCTTTCTTTATGCATATAAGCTGATTATTCTGGCAGAAATGTTTAACCGAGAAAATATATTTTTAAAAATCAAGTGGGGGATTGTTGAAAAAATATTGATTTTAATAAAATATATTTTAATAACAAAAATATAATATAAAATATATTATTTTGTTTGAAAAAAACACCGTTTTGTGGGTTTTTTGGAATAGTCCCACATGGAAAAAGGAAGAGAAAAATCTGTGGTTTAAATGATAATAGTGGAGTATTATAATATTTACCTACCTAGTCTGTGGACTATGGACATACGCACTGGAACACCCGCGTGCGCGCTAGGGCACGGGCTCGGGCTCGGGCTCGGGCTCGGTCACGGTCACGGTCACGGGCTCGGTGCGAGGGCGTGGGCATGTGAGGTAGTGTGGCTGTAGAGGCGCTAGTGGCGCACTTTGCACTTCGCACTTCGCACGTCCGCATCGTGTCGCAGAGGGTCACTCCTTCGCGACCTTGAACGAACCGGAGCGAGACATGTGCGACTAAGCGACTATGGCGGGTGGCTGGTTAGCAGAGAGACTAAAGGACTGAGAGAGAAATCTCTCAGTATAAATAGAGGGACTGAAAAGAGCTGTTGCAGCAGAAACTGTAACAGTTGAGCCATTAGTGCAGGGTCCAGCTGGAACTTCTGCATGGCTAGCCCAACAACTAGAAAATGGCTAGCTGTTGTCTCACAACAGTCAGCATGTAGCAGATTAATGGCCCATGCACAACAGTCAGAAAACGGCCATAAAACGATTAGTTTTCTAACAGCCATAAATGACTTAATGGAATTTAAGTCTCTGGACTATAACCTCCTAGCCACCATAGCCTATAAATAGAAGATCTGGATGGGTTTCCAAACCATCTCAACCCATTCCAGCAAACCAATACGAATTGAGACAACTTGCCCCTCTCCACTCATATACTCTAGTGCTTCCAGTAACACAGCAAGACTTGAACCTTAGCTTGAAGAACAGACCAGCGGTGTGGTCTAGGACGATTCAACTGAACCAGTGGCTAAAGATTTGAATTGACCAGTGTAGTGGTCGAAATCACTTTTTCTCTTCCTTTCTTCTTCTTTTGGGATTTTTCTATTATATTGTAATACTGCCAGAAATTGTGTAAAAGAGTTCCATTTGGTGGGCCTTCGTGTTTGCTGAACGCAGACCCACACCAGGCTTGTCGTATCCTAGGAGCAATTTGCCTGTAACCTATCAGCATACTCAATTCGTTTGAGTAGGGGCAAATAACGCTTTAAGGACAACGTTTCAGACGTGCTTCAGCCTGTCCATATTTTAGATTGTTTTGCATTTTTCGGATTCCATATTTTACAGAAAAAATTATTATTTTGTAAATTTACAACAATTCCCGCATGCTTGATGATTGAAGCATTTCAGATACTTCTTGAGTGAATTTTTATAGTCTTTTTAAAATTATTATTTGATATATTTATTTAGATTCTTAAATTTTTATGGCTTTTTTTTTTTCTTCGAAAAGTAACACTACCAGGGATTGAACCCTGGATCACCCACACACACTACATTGTCGCCACCAAGCTCATCTAACGAGCGGGAGACCTTAATTTTTATGGCATTCCATATGTTTCTTGAGAAATTCTTGTTATTGAGAGTAACTATGGTGGGTGCCGAGTCTACTACATTTGAGAGACCAATATCTCTACATCCATGAATATTGTGTTTCCCTTTTGCTTAGATTTTCATGATTTTAACCATCCACTTGTTGATTTCACTTGGGAGAATAAAAGAGCAAAAAAAAAAAAAAAAAAAAAAAAAAAAAAAAAACTAAAATGATCGTTTTGTTCTTTTGATAATCTTTTGCCCACAGATTGCTTTTTCTGCAAAAGAGATCGAGTTTTCAGAATGGAAAGGAGACTTACTTGCAGTTGCTGTGTTGGAGAAAGACATGTCTAAAGACGAGAGTTCCAAGTTTAAGAATGCAATTCTGAGAAGGCTAGATACGTTGCTTGGTGGTCTGTTGGGTGACGCATCAGCAGAGGAGGATTTTGCTGGAAAAACTGGGCAGCTAACAGTTATCAGGCTTCGCGAATCAGGTTTCAGAAGGATTGGCTTGTTTGGACTTGGGCAGTCCACACTTTCCCCTGCGCCGATCACCTATCAAGGCCTTGGCGATGCCATTGCAGCAGCAGCTAAAGCTGTCCAAGCGAGTAATGTTGCTGTTGTTCTTGCTTCATCTGAGGGGTTTTCTGAAGATTCCAAGCTCAACACTGCTTCTGCAATAGCATCAGGTATATATTCAATTGTTCTGATCTTTTCCAGGAATGAGAAATCGCTCACGATTTCTTTTGAGAAATATCCAGTGTTTGACTTGTGCACCAAATCATCAGTTTGTGAGTCATTGAATGTTGATGATATGTGTAGCATTTTCCCAACTGCTCTTGTTCTTTTGCCAGGTGATGGAAAGTGTTGGGCCTCAGTCTTGTCAACATCTGATCAAGATTGGGCAGTGATATGACTCGTACACTGATGTTTCTGTGTGCAAATCAGACACTGGGTCATGGGTGAATTTTATTTTAGTCGATTAAACTTCATTGAATACCAATTGTCTCCTTCCACTGAAAAAAAAAACTCATTGAATAACAAATCTTCCCATTGTGCGCCAATTCATTATATGCCTAACTTTGGTTTTGATATTCTCCTGATGGTTGGACTACTCCAGGAATCTTGCTCGGTGTTCATGAAGATGAGAGGTTTAAGACAGAATCCAAAAAGCTGTTGCTTAAGTCGGTGGATATTCTTGGTCTTGCAGTTGGAGCTGGAATAGACAGCAAGCTCAAGTATGCGGGTGATGTTTGCTCTGGGGTGATTTTTGGAAGAGAGCTTGTAAATTCACCACCGAATGTACTCACCCCTGGTCCGTACTTGTTACCAATCCAATAAGGATTTCCTTTCTTATATACAAGAATGTAACTGCACGATTGCGGTGCACATTCAATTGTTTGTGTGGAAGGTGGGTTGGTTGCTTGGGCCCTGCATGATGTTTGTGTGAAATCCACTCTGTCCATCACATGAACCATATCATATCCACAGAACCTAACAAAAATCAACTCTGTGAAAAACTTTGGTGGGCCCACACACAAACCTCTAGTCTTAGTCCTCTCTTGATTATTGCATGTGGTGTAGCCCATTGGAATTTTGACCAATCATATTTTTAAATCCATGGCATAATAGCGTAGGGCTCACCTGATGGAGGGATGGATGTGACGCACACAACATAGTGAGCCCCACTAGTCTCCTGTGTTATATGGTGCGAATGAGAAAGTTTCCTCAGGATTACCATTGGTTACCACTTACAAAGACATCACTCTTCATCTCGTTGAGTCAAAAGAAAGAAGAAAAGGGAATAAAACCCCCCAAAAAACCATTAAAAAAATGGAGAGATGATTAGGAGAGGGCTACCACGTAGGCAGCCCTACGTAGGAACAGGGATTCATTTAGTATATTTACAAAGCCCTGGATTTTGCTGGTTAGTGAAATGCTCTCCTCCGAGCAGTACTGCACAAAGGCAAAGGCATTCGTGTGGTTAGCTTGGGATGGGCCACACAGATATGTGTTTCTTACATCTGATCCAACCATTAGATGCGCCACCCAATGTGAGGCCTAGTGCCCAAAATCAACCCGATCTGTGATTCAGGTGGGCCACACGACAGGAAGCAGTTGGCAAGGGGACGTCCACTCTTGAATATTTCATGGGGCCCATCATATTGCGTATGTGACATCTACTCTGACCATCAGATGCATCCCACCACTTTCGGCCAAGGGCAAAAAAATCAGCCCCATCCATGATTCGGCGAACCATACCAAGGGTAACGGTTGGAAGTTGGATGTTCCCCTGTTCATTGTTTCCCTATGGTGTAGCCCACTTAAATTACAGATCAGACTGATTTTTGGGCCCTAGGCCTAACTTTATGCGACACATCTGATGGTTGGCTCAACCGTGAGAAATGCATCATGGTGGGGCACACCCCAAGAAGACCTCTTGAATGCCTGTGTGCAGTACTGCTCACAGTTGATCAGTTCTTGTTGGTTTTGCTATATTATATATTTGTTTGGTGATGCTTTTCTTTATAATTCTGTCCTAGGAATGAGGATGACTGTGGGTTCTGCTGACGACTTAAATATTATTACTCTCATCTTTCAGTTGTACTGGCAGACGAGGCTTCAAAAATTGCCTCCATGTATCGTGATGTTCTTACAGCAACAATATTGGACGAGGATCAATGCAAAGAATATAAAATGGGTTCGTATTTGGGCGTTGCAGCTGCATCTGCATCTGCAAACCCCCCTCGTTTCATCCACATCCATTATAAACCTCCAAATGGGCAGGTGAAAGCCAAATTGGCGATAGTAGGGAAAGGACTGACCTTTGATAGGTAGTCATTCTTTTGCTGGATGGTCTTCTTCTTCTTCTTCTTCTTCTTCTTTTTTTTTTTTTTCCCGTTGGGTTACTTTGCAATATATAAAATGTGAGGGTTCTTAATTTTATGAGCATTATTGATTGTTCTTTGTCTTCTACATTGTCAGTGGTGGCTACAACCTTAAGACAGGGCCAGGCTGTTCTATTGAGCTCATGAAATTTGATATGGGAGGTTCCGCAGCAGCTCTGGGTGCAGCAAAATCCATAGGGCAAATTAAACCGCTAGGAGTAGAGGCAAGTTGGAAAAAATTCATGAGTGTCGATGCAATTTCTGGAAGTTGAAAGTAGCGTTGGATGCTACTAAGTCATCATCATCTTCATCTATGCCTTATCCCATCTAATTGGTCCATTGACATGACATGCTATTAAATATGGGTAACAAAATTGTATTTTCCAGGTTCATTTCATCATTGCTGCTTGTGAGAACATGATTAGCGGTACTGGCATGAGACCTGGGGATATAGTCACAGCTTCAAATGGAAAAACGATTGAGGTAATTCTTCTTGTTGTTTGTTGGGAGGAGTATTCAGTTTTTGTTTGTCTGTAATGTTTGTTGTGTTCGTCTCATTTCAAAACTATTCATCATCCATCAAAAAATGATTGCTCCAGATTCACGCATATTGTGACCAACTTATTGTTAGAAAAGTGGTTTCATGTGTTCTTTATTATCTTTTCTATGAGATCATTTCCATTATATGAAATGTTCTACTTGCTTCTTCTTCTTTTAGTTTTCTGTATATACATATACTGTCGATCAAGGTTTTTGACATTGTGGGGTTGAGCCGTTGAGGGGGTCTGTCCTACAAGGCAAGGTGTTGGCCCTATGTGTTCCGAGTTGTTAACATCAAGAGAAAAATCCAAAAATATTTACAAAAAGAAAAATGTAAGAAGTAGAAAACTTTGAAATGAGTAAAAAATCATTAAAAAAATATATTGTAGACACTGAGTATGGTATGAGGCTAGTTTTTAGAGCCTCCTGCCTCCTGCCTCAAGGCTTATGCCTTGAGGGAAGGTGGAAGAAAAAATATTCAAGGGAAGGTGGATGAAGAACGCCTCAAGGCTGTTCCTGAGGCTTCAGCCTCATATAGCAGATGGATTGATCCTCTTAGAAATTGACAAAAAAAATTATAGCGGGCAGTTGTATTCTATCTCAGTAATGCTGAATCAATGAACCATTTGTTTGTGCACTATCCTTTGGTATTGGAATTGTGGTTGTGGTGTCTTAATCAATCTGTTATGGTCTGGCGCATGCGAAGATTGCTAGGATAGCTTTCAAAGGGCAAGAAGGTGAGGATTTTGTGGAAGCTGTATTTGTTGGTAGTAGTCTGGTCCACTGGAAGGAACACAGTAGGACCTTCCAAAATAAGTCAACTTTCCTGAGGCAGGTCATTGAGAGGGTTAAGGGGAGACTGATAGCTTGCGCTAGCGTTTTGGAGACCTTTGAGGGTTCTAAAGGTAGGGTTTATCTGGGGAATGGGACGCTATCTAATTCATATCTTTGTATGGTCTGATCTGATTTTTGTCCTTCCTAGGCTTCCCTTCGCCCCCCCCCCCCCCCCCCCCCTTTTTTTTTGGTGTTCTTTACTGTTTTTTATTTTTATTTTTTAAATCTCGGAAAAAAAAATCCACAAGTTGTCTCCTAAAGTATGGCCATTTACTTTAATTCTTTGTTGCAGGTCAATAACACTGATGCAGAAGGTAGACTAACGCTCGCAGATGCTTTAGTTTATGCTTGTAAACAAGGTGCTGAGAAGGTATTGTCACCTCCAAAAACACAACTCTATTTTGTTGGCTGGTTCTGTTTAGGGCTGTCAACAGGCTGAGCCTGGGTTGGTGTTGGCCCGGATTTTGAACTATTTCAGGTCGGCTGTCGGACTGACCCTATTCAAAATTCTGATTTTGCAGGCCCGAGCCCGGCCCATTGACACCCTAGTTCTGTTTATCTTTTAGAATTAATTGTCATCAGCTATCTTAATAAAGTATTCTGATATGTATAAAAAATTGCAATTCATGGTGGGAATACCTAAAATAAATAGAAGTTAAGCTTGTCATGGGGGAAAAAAAAAAAGAAGAAGAGAAGAAGATAAATAGAAGTGAAATGTGTCTCATGCAGCATTTTACTGAAATGTGTCATGGGAGAAATGTGTCATGGGAGCTCAATATTGAAGTCATCCACTTCTCAATTGTCCAGAGGATGATCGGACGAGGAGGCATTCTTTTGTACCAAAAATAAGGAAAAGTAAGAACAGATCAAAAGGAAATTAAAGAAATTTCAGTTTATTTTGAAGTGATTTCAACGTGAAAAACCCTCTACCAATCAATTACTCTCGATGATGTTTGGTCTGTGTAGATTGGGGTAAAAAAAAGTCATGCAATAACCATTTCAAAGAATTGCAGACTACATAATATCATTCTATGGCCATAGATTTGTCTAAATCGACAACGAAATGATATGAAGAAAAGCTAATTGTCCTAAAAAGTGATGGAATTTACAAAGTCCTGATCAAAACCCTGTGAGTAAACAGGAAACAAATTGGAACAATTCCCAATCACAGTTCCTCACTATGCTTTTCCAATAATCATTTACATTGTACGTATTGTGTAAGTATGATGGGTATATCCTGGAGGTTTCACTTGATTTTTGTAGGTTGTTTATGAACCTTTGTTTTAGCTTGATATGTTGATCAATCTTGACATGGATCTAAAGCTTAATCTCAGAAGCCATGTTGGTAGTCTAAGTATGTAGATCACAACCTCCAAGTTGGATGGGATGAGTTATCTTTTGTGGTCTCACTCTCCGCAGATGTCTATTGGCATTTGGTGGTAGAAAGAAGTTAGGATATATTAATTGCAATGTTAAGGAGAGCCTTCTATGGAAAAAGATGGTTATACAATTTGCATGTCTGAGAACTAAATTGTCATGTCATGGCTTCTTCCCTCAGTGAGGCCTCGAATCAATGGTGGGCTTAAGTTCCTTCGTACAACTAAAGAAGTGTGTGTTATAGATTGCTCAAAATTACTCTCAGCATAGGAATATTGCCTGTCAAGACATTGGAAACCATCTCTTGGGGATAAATTCCTATTAAAGTGCTAGACAACTCTGTGTGATAAGTTGGAGGAGTTATATACTGCAACACTTTGTATTGTCTGAAGAGGGAAGGATGAGGTTTGAATTGTGAGCCAAACTAAATGCTGAGTATGAGTTGATTCGTGTTCTGATCTTAGGGAGATATTTCTTCTACCCTTGGGTGATGTATTATGTATATGCTGTTTTGCACGATGAGGCTCCACATGCAGTTATGCATCCTTACTGTGGATGATCATGATGTGCATTCTAGATCAAAAAATTCCAACAGATCTTAAGCATGCCTTTTTGTTTTGATTCTCTATGACCGTTCGTACCATTGCATGCAGGTAGTTGATCTGGCAACACTAACTGGTGCATGCGTAGTTGCCCTTGGGCCCACTATTGCAGGTATGTATATCTTAGGATCATGGATTTCTTCTACATCTTCAGGATTGTTGTTATCCTTCCAGGTTTGCGGTACATAGTGCACTTTGTTGCTGCCTGAAATGTTTTTCTATTTTTTCTCTGCGGAAGTTTCTACAATAAAATAATGAGAAAAAAGGAAATCTTCTTTTTGATGGACCTTTTCCAAGTAATCCTTCATGGTTTGTCACTATTGAAAATCCATGGTTGTGGTGATTCTATGACCTTAAAGCCGGCAGTCAGATTTTTATTCTTCCTGATTTTACTGTCTTAAAATTTTCCTGTCCCCCCCCCCCCCCCCCCCCCCCCATTTTTTTTTTTTTTTTTTTTCATTTCCACTGTATTTTAAACTAGTCTTTTGGTCAGTTCTTATTATTCAATTGGGCTGATTTTCAATAAATGTAAATTGTTGGCTTCTACATTGGATAAAGTGTATTCAACTTTTCAGGCTCACCCATTTCCAGTTCCACATGTTTGTACCATGGTGTTCAGCCTCTCAACAACAAACCCGAATAGACAATGCATAATGCTGTCAACGGACCAGGCCAAGGTCTGTCCAAGCCCGACTTGCAAAGTAAAACTTAGGCCTGAGCCCAACCTATGATGATTATGCACACCTTGAGCTTGAGTCCAGCCTCCCATTTTTGTGCAAGGTCTGGTTTGTTCACTAAGTCTGCCTAGTGTTGTCTTATGCAATCTTGGACCGCATATGCAGTTTTTGGACCATTGGAGCTTATGTGATCACATAACCTCCCAACAGTCAGATTTCTAACTGTTGGGGCCCTTTTTCATTCCATTTCTCCCCCTTTTTAACCCCGGGTTTTCTTTACTCTAATGCTCTTACTCTCTCACTCTAATATACAATCCTCTCATTTTGTCTCTTGATCTGTCTCATAAACTCTTAATCTCATTCAAGAATCAATTCAAGACTCCTTTCTCTCTTTCAAGTTTCAAGAATTAAGAGTTCAAGACTCTCCCTCTTTCTCTCATTTTTTTTTTTTTCCCCCTTTAACTCTCTTAGTCTCTCCTTATTCTCTTACTCTCTCGTACTCTTTTATCTTCTCTCATAATCTATTCTCTCATAAGTACTTGTTGCTTTGTATATGTATCATTTGAGTACTTATTACTTTTTTACCTAATTTGTTGTAGTCTAATAGATGTAATGTAATAAATAAAACAAAATATGAAAATTTAATGAAATGGGTAAAAAACAATTCAAAATAGTAATTTTACACATTTTTTTCATAAATTTTTGTTTTTTCTTTTCTTTTCTTTTTTCTTTTTTGATTTTTTTTCCAACAAGAGGAAGAAGAAGAAGAAGTTTAGGGGTGTGTGTGCCCACATATGTGATTTATGTGATTGCATATGTGCACAGCCACCCCGGCTCACTTAGGATGGCTTATGCGGGTGTGCCCCATCATGCATGATATATCACAAAAATACCCTTGAAAATTGAAATCCTAAATGGGTCGGGTGGGATTGGGCTCGGGCTGGGCTAGTGAATTCTTAAACCATGTCCATCCTAGTTATCAAACAGGCTTAAATTTTAGGCCAGTCATTGCACCTAGTATTCCAGCCACAACCCGGACTGAAGCTTGGCATAAAGTGGGCCAGGACCAAAAACCCGATGGGCCAAGCCTGCCCGTGGACAGCCCCAATTATGCATAAGAGCAAATTAGCGCCCACAATCTACAGAAAATGATCACTAGACCAAAATTTGCTAAGATGATCAATGGAGTCTAATCTTATTAATTCGAATGTCTTGTCACTTTGACCACATTAGTCAGGCCTATTATTTCTTTCAAGGTAATTGTGCTTTTAGTTTTTTGGCCGAGTTAGTTCTGTCAATTGCATCTGACTAAGTCTAGCTATACACTTTGGCATGTGATCTCCTAGTTTTGTACCATTTCCATCTCAAAATCATGGTGAAAACTGGCACGAGGCTTGTTCTATCTGAATTGATTCCAATTTATGAACTATGGTCCACATGAATTCTTCATACCTTACCAGTTATCACGGTGCAAATTTTGTATGTCAAACTTGAGTACCCCACCTATGATAGGATGGAAAGTTGGATAGGAGGGGTCCACCATGGGTTGCACATGATCCCAATATTGTCCTAATTAGATGATCACAAACATTCAAATAAGTGCATGGGAAATGGACGGTAAGTTAGTTTCACTCTTACCATCCATGTCATATGCCTTAATTCTATGGTTAGGGTTATCCAATAATGGCCACGTTTTTGGGTCATATTAGTGTGTTTTCCTTCTATCAAAGCCTTTGTTGATCGTAAGCGGGGCCCACTTGAGCCTTGGACAGGAATTCTCACCACAATAAGGTATGGCCCGTGTGGTAAATCCATCCAAGACAAAGCTTCCAATTTGTAAAGGAAAAATGTGTGTTGTTTTCATGTGATGTGTAACTGCAATGTTCGTCAGTATTGTTACATGTATTGCTAACTGCCGATAGCCACGAAAATATCCTTGACTAAGGGAAACAAGGGGAAATGGTGGAATTCTTCAATGAAACTTCAGGAGATGCTAAAATACACATTCGCATATTTAGGAATCAAATGATTACAAAAAAGATGTATACATGATAAGTTTCCATTTAAAGGGGGCTTAAAACAGGTGTTGTTGTCCAACCATCCATCCAATGATACAACCATCCATCCATGCATATATACATGTCTAATCATCCAACCATCCATGCATGCATGCATGCATACATACATGTCTAACCATCCAACTGACCATCTATCCGTTCCAACCATCCCTACATCCATGCATGCATACATGTTTAACCTGTTGTATTTGTGTTTCAAAATAAAAGTTTTTAAATATTTTGTTTTCCCTCCAAAATTTGAAAATTAAGTTGGTTTTGTGTTGTGGGTAGATTTGTCCAATAATATTTTCCTGCTTATTAGAAGGGCTTTTTACCTTGGGGCTTGAGCCCCTTTTAGGGGGCTTGAGCCCCTTTTAGGGGGCTTGTGAATTTGGTCCTGTTAGGGGGCTATGCCATTAGCTCTAATCTATACCATAAACCACACATGTGCACGTGCCGAGCGGAGTCCGAGTGTGTATGCACTGCAACCCGTGGCTGGGGCCACGAGTGTGTGTGTGTGTGTGTGGGACTTTATTTTTGTGTGAGGTGAGTGCACCGCTGGGACTGAGGACAATTGCTCTTGAAACCTGTTGCACTTGGGACGTTGTCCAATGATAGCAAATTCGATTTCGACCTGAGTAACACGCGTCACCCCTTGACTCAACTCTACAAGTTTCCTATCTCATTTTCTTTATTTTCTTTTTGGTTTTCCGTTTCATAGTCTATTTGATTTCAAGCATATAATCCAACATAACCATCCATCCATGCATGTCTAACCATCCAACCATGCATGCATACATACATGATCCATCCATCCATGCATGCATACACACACATACACATGCATTCGTTATATACAACCATCCATTAAAAAAATGAAATGGATTTTTTTAATATACAGATTTTTATAAAGAAAATATGAATTTTCACCAATAAATGCAACCCGTTGATCATAAAATGGACCATACATGAATGACTCACGTACTATTTGAAGGGGTTGGGTTTATATGAGTTCAGGTTTCAGCTGGGGAGTGGGTACAGGTTGAAGGATAGGCTTAGGGGATGACGGCGAGGTTCCTTGCGCGGGTGAATCTTAGGGTCGTAGTGGCACTTGCATGCTTTCCTTGTCCATTGAAATTCTTAAAACTTTTCTATAAAAACTTCATTCTTAGAGTTATTTACAAGAGAAACAAATTCATAAATAAGAAAACGTCAAAAGAAAATAGGAATTAAAAAAAGAAGAGTGAAATTAATTATTCTAATTAAACACACACACACACATATATATTTGAAAATATAATAATTAATTATTATTATTTTTTTAAATCAAGAGCTCAACATCAATCAATAGGTTAACCCCTCATCATCATATTAAAAATTGGGGCCCCAATTACATTTTTTTTGGCAAGAAAATGGAGAAAAAATTGGATTTACCCTAATTTCCCAAAATTTCCCCATTTTGATCCTAAAATCTCTTGATTTTTCACCCAAATCCGTGCAAAATAAACCCTTTTAATTTTATATTTATTTATTTATTTATTTATTTATTTTTTACAACATTCATACCTTGGAAAGTTTCGGCCCTAGGCTCTTTCAATCTTAGATTTGTAAGGTGTTTATGCACCTCCCCCACAAAATCCCCCCATGTCTCAACACTATCAGCGATGTTATTGTTGATGTAGGGAACCTTTATAAAGGAAAGGTGGTAATATCAAACTGTGTGTCAAATATCAGCGATACCCGGAGATAATGAACTTCATTGGTGTTTTGGTATTGCCAACTCGGTGATACTGATGTTATTGATAATATCACTGATAATCTGAACAGTAAGACCAAGTTGTGTTCATGAAGCTCTCCATATCCATTCATGTGGCACGCATGCAGGGGATCCAGGCTTCTTGTCTATTGGGCTCAATTGTGGACTAGCATACCTAAAATTCACTCTAGTTGGACAATGCTAGTCACCAATTGGAGGACATTTGACGATTGCAAATAGATAGATGAAAGTCAAACCAATGGTTGACATTCAACGGGCCAAAGCCCACAAATTGGTGGCCACATTCATCTGATTCCAGTGATTTTTTGGATATGTCCATCACGGTGAGACCCATGGATTAGTGGTATGGATTTGCACATGTTACACATTTACAGAGATAATGAGTGTCTGATAACCAACAACCAACTTTGTATGCGTTTAGCATTAGTCTGTAGATGAGGTACTACACAATACCTCAGCTGAAGGATGATTTCAGCTTGCCAGTGTTTTTGGTTTTGTACAAGGTGCCCATGGTTCAGTGATTTAAAATGTTGATAGGATGGGCCCTATCATGGATTCCTCACATATCAAAAGAATTCCAATATTGGAAATCAACTGCATAATCTAACTATATTTATTCTTTTGTGTTGAATGTGGACCATTGTCATATTTTCTTCCTAATTGTGCATTTTCTGGACCCCAATCTAAGGGTTAGGATTTTCCCATCTGGGATATTTTGTTTTGGTGCATGGGCCATCGACAAACTGAAAACCTGAGCAAACTGTACATATCATCCGGTCAAGCATCATATGATATCTCTTTAAAAATATCTTACATACTCGCAATGCATTGAAGCTGAGGACTTGTCGGACTGATTTTAACATTTCATGCTGATGAATCTCATACAGGAGTCTTCACACCCAGTGATGAGCTAGCTAGTGAGCTTCTTACAGCTTCAAAGGTCACTGGTGAGAAGTTTTGGAGGCTACCATTAGAGGAAAGCTATTGGGAGTCTATGAAATCGGGTGTGGCAGACATGGTTAACACTGGAGGACGCCAAGGCGGTGCTATCAATGCTGCACTTTTCTTGAAACAGGTCTGACTTGTTTCTCCTTTCCTGCCCTTTGTTTTACCTCTTCTAAATGTGGCAGGAAGTTTGTTGGTCCCATGAAGACTTGTGGTGATGACTAGGGGCGGGGTATGGCATCATGTCAAATGGATTTACATGTGAGCGTGTGGCCCATTCTCTCCTTGGTCATCAGTTCAGCCCACCAATCTAAACCAGGAGTATGAGTAATGTTTGATGGTTAGCAGGAATGAGGAACATTAATCTGTTGGAATAGGCATAATCCTCAGCAACTGTTGGTTTGCTTTGGTGAATGATTACATACATGCGGGGAGCATGGCTTGAAACATTAATCTGATTGGTCGTGGATGAGGAACACTGCTTTCAGATTCCAATCCTAACCCTTTGATGTTTGCTCGTTTTCTTATTTTTCAATTTTCCATTGAACAAGGACAGTTGCCGCTTTTTCCTCCCTCGACCCTACTTTTGCAGGACTCTATTTGATGGGTTATGATCTTCCAAACTGGGAGATATTTGGACCCATCAAATAAACAGGTCTGGATCTCCACGCCGTGGGCCCCACATGTACAGAATCCTGAACCCCTCAGCAAATCATACAATTGGTGAGGTGCATGACTGTAATTCCTCAGAAGAAAGTATCCCAATTAAGTAATGAGCCACATTGGCAGATCCCACCTTGGGTGGTCGACTCAGTGAATTTCTCGGCAAATGAATTCGATGGTCCTTGATTTCGTTCTCCCAGGCATTGCCCGAGTAGCCACATGGTCTGATTGAAAACTTCGATTAGTAAGTAATGATGAAATGAAATGACGATGAATTCTCCACTTATGCAGTTTGTTGATGAGAAGGTCCAGTGGCTTCATATCGACATGGCAGGCCCTGTTTGGAACGAGAAGAAGAAAGCTGCTACAGGATTTGGGGTCTCCACATTGGTGGAATGGGTTCTGAAAAACTCATCTGCTTAGCTCTTGCTGAAATTCTCTGAAATCAGCATAGCATCAGGTTTAGTAATAGGTGATAAAAAGCTCAATTGGGTTTTTGCCAAATCCAATGGGTGTGTGAACTAAAAAAGATGGATGTGAGTGGGATAAATGCGAAGTTGAGTGTGTAATTTATTTATATTAACAATGCCATCTGCTATTTATGATTTTGATCTCATAAATGCCATGAATGTTAGAATCAAATGACCTCTTCTTGGGGACTTTTGATTTTTATTGGTGAATGCTTGAAATGTATATGGATGCATCATGCATCCTTCAAGGTATGTTTCACAACAAACACCCAGATGCATACATGCCCATTTTATACCTTAGAAATTTCGAAAGATCTGGACCGTCTAATGTCATGTAAATAAAGAAGGGAAGCTCATGAGACTGGGAATTGCAATGGGAGAGTGGTATTCCTGACCGCAGGTAATTTTCCCCATTTCTCTTTAATCTCCGATCCATTATCAATCATCAACACTCTCAACGTGAAACGACGGCGTCAATATGTGCAACCTTAATCGGCGTCTTAGGGCTTGTTTGTTAACGCCGAAAAAAATTACTTAATGTAGAATTTGGAAAGTGTGTTGCATTAAGTGTTGTTTGTTAATGCCGAACATGGAAAGCTCTCCCTAATTTTTGTCGAATTTTTTGCTATGAGAATTATCCTAAAACAATTTTTTTGCTTCTGAAATTGCCTAAAACAATTTTTTGCTATGCCAATTATCCTAAAACAATTTTTTGCTACGCCAATTGTCCTAAAACATGGAAAGCGTGATTTTCTCTCCCTAAGAAGGTTTCATCGGTGGAAATCATTGTCCCTGCTACTTTCTATTTTGTGGTCTTCTTTAGCTTTGGATCTGCTTCATTTTTTAGCTCATGACCTGAAGTGATGTCGCCAAATGGATGTACGGCGTGGATACAACATACATGATGATGGGCCCATAGAACTTGATGATTTC
This sequence comes from Magnolia officinalis, assembly GCA_021015155.1. NCBI lineage: Eukaryota > Viridiplantae > Streptophyta > Magnoliopsida > Magnoliales > Magnoliaceae > Magnolia > Magnolia officinalis. The sequence continues at coordinate 59,912,303 of JAJHSJ010000011.1, forward strand.
AACACTGCACCGAGCACACCACGCAGTCTGTTTCCGGGATTTGCCGCACGGAATTGGTGGATCCCGGATTTGACCGGGATTGCCTACTAAGGCTATTGGACAGTGTTTTGTGGGCCCACCATGATGTATGTGTTTTATCTATTTTTATAGATCATTTTATGGTATGAGCCCAAAAATGAGACATCCAAGTCTCAAGTGGACCACACCACAAGAAAACAGTGGTAATTGAACACCCACCATTAAAAATTTCATAGGGCCTACTGTAATGTTTATTTACCATCCGACCTGTTGATTAGGTCACATAGACCTAAACGAAAGTAAAACACAAATATCAGCTTCCAGAACTCTTCAAGTTCCCAATAAGCTTTTAATGGTGGGCATTCAATCACCATCGTTTCCTCTGGTGTGGTGGTACACATGAGATTTAGATCTTCTTCATTTTTTGGATCATTCCCTGAAATGATCCAGAAAAATGGATGTACTCTAAGAATAAAACACGTGTATCATGATGGGACAACATAGCACCATCTAGTAGCCGTGGGCTTTTGTTTTGTTTTGTTTTTTTTTTTTTTTTTGCACACGCACTCACACCCCCACGCACCCACCCACTCTGGCATCCTCAGCCAGCAATTCGTGTCGTTCCACCCACCTCGGGCCCATCGTGATGTATGCGACTACATCCAGCCGTTCATCCATATTGAAAAATCATTTTAAGGTATGAACCAAAAATTAAAGTAGATCCAAATCTCATATGGATCATAGTACAGAAAACAGTGGTAATTGACCATTAAAAATTTCTTGTGGCCACACATATATTGGATCAAGATGATATTTGTGTGGTCTTTTCATCTAGGTCTTTATGACCTATCAACAGGTTGGATGGCAAATAAACACTCAGGTGGAATCCATGCAGGTTTTAGTGGTAGGAAATCTGTGACAAATTAACAGATTTTAGACATTTCAATCGTTTGTTAACAAACAACTCGATTCAGATTCAATACTTAATTTAGATTTAAGGATTCAGGCTTCAAAGTTCAGATTTAACAAACAGGCTATTAATCTCTATTTTTAACCGTTTAACAAATGGGTTTGAGAATAAATAATGTTAACACTAATAATAATTTAAAAACAAAATAAATTATAAGCTTGATTAACAAGCCAATGTGAGGATTCTCGCGATACCTGTCATGTACGGCTATGATAGAGAGTAGAGGTGGGCATCGAGCTGAGTCGAGTGGAGGTGGGCCAAGCTCAGCTCGGCTTGTCCATGCTGTACTTGAGTTCGAGCTTGGCCTCGAGCTCAACATTGAAGCTTGACTTGTTTGCCAAAGCTATCGAGTCGAGTTCGAGTCGAGTTGAGTTTACCTCGAGTCGAGCTCGAGCTTGTTGGGTAAGGGAGTAATGAATTCTGTTCTTAATCCCTTTCTATTGATGAAAAATTCAAAAATCTTAGGAGAATCAAAGCAAAGTCCGATGAAAAAATCAAACAAAATTTCGAATCGGATGAAGAAACCTGTAAGAACAGATTTGTTCTTGATCTTCTTCCACCAACAAAAATCCAAGTACTAAAAAAAAAAATCAGAGCAGAACACAGATCAAAAATCCAAATAAAGAGCTCTAGTCAATCAGATCATTGGATTTCCTTGAAGCTCTAACAAATTTGAGAAGAACTCATCTCGTAATTCTTGGATTTCTCGCCCAAGAAGTAGATGTTAAGATATTGAAATCATACTATTGTAGAGCTAAAATGAAAACTGATGGTGGTAGTCCGGGCAGGCGTGCTGCTGGCCGCGGGTAGAGAAAAAGAAGAAATAGAAATGAAAAGGGAAAGGGGATGTGTGCAGTTAGGTAGAGATTAGGTTTGTTTTTTTTTTTTTTTTTTTTTTTTTTTTTTTTTTTTTTTTTTTAAGTTAAAAGTTAAAAGTCAAGTCGAGTTGAAATGCCTTTTGCTCGAACTTAGCTCAAACTCAACTCAAGCTTCAAATAATTAGCTTGATTTGGCCTGAATCGGCCATTCAAGCCGAGTCAATCCGAGCTAACTCAAGCCGAGTCAAGCGAGTTTTTCGAGCTAATTCAACTCGTGAACAGCCCTAATAGAGAGGGATGGGTGGCATGGATAAACTGATAAACGAGGGTGGGCCCGACTACAGAATTGGCCGTTCGTGGCTAGAGACGGGCAGGGTAGGACGCAATCCGCGTCCTCCATTTGCCAAATCATTCTAGGAAATAAGAGTTCAAGCAGGAGGGAGATCTGAAACTCTAAGTGGGGCCACGCTACACGCAACATTGGAAATTGAACGGCCATTATTGAAACCTTCTTGGGTTTCCCTACATACAGATTGGATGGCGTATAAAACTCACGGTTGGGCCATGAATGTTTGAAAGGTGAACGTTTTCACCCCACTGTTTTCTGTGGTATGGTCGACTGTTATTTTGGATCTCATTCAGGTTTTTTGATCATGTCCCGAGACGGATGGACGGATGGGATATAACACAAACATCATCAACAACTGCTGATGCACCTCCTCCCCAGGGCACGTGCTAGTGCACGTGACAAGCTCCTGGTAAAAATAAACCAATACATCGCATTCGACGCCGAAGCAGTTTCTGCTGTGATTGTCCGTTTACCCTTTCACCTGATTTCTGGTATAATCCTCCTCTCGATCTCGTTCTGAAACCCTAGAATTCGTTTATTTATTTATTTACTTAAAATTCAATCACGTTCTTGATTTTTTAAGATTTGCAGTCTGATTTCGTTAAGATCTGTTGAAATCGAAGCTGGTACTCGCTTACTTTTTTTTAATGAATTTGATGTTCTTTCATTTGATACTGTTTTGATGGTGTTTTTTTTTTCCAGTTTTTGATGTGTGAATTTCTTATGATTATGAAAAGATCAAATGTTTGGTCCTCCATATGATTATATAAGCCATTGTATCTTTGTGATTTAGGGGTCACTTTCGTAGCATGGATTTGGTGGTAATATCAAAAAGTGGTTGTGTCTGGCAGGGTGTAGAGATTCATTCGTTTTTAAATCACTAGGAGTAGGCGTGATTTAAAGCCAGATTACCATTGATCGGTAACGTCAAATATGAAAATGATGTGAATTTGACTTCAAGAATTATTGGGCCCCACCATGACGTTTAAGTGAAATCCACCCTGATCACGCGGTGCATCATCCTATTTTAGCTGTCTATGATTCAAGTGGGCCATGCAGAGGGAAACAATTGGGAGAGGAACTCCCACCCTTGATTTTTTCAGGGCCCACTGTGATGATCTTATAAAATCCATGTTAGATGCCAAGTTAAAATTTAGGCCTTAAGACCAAAATTAGGCCCATCCATGATTCGGGTGGGCAACACGAAGGGAAACAATTTTGAGGGTGAATGTTGCCCCATATATTGTTTGGGGCTCATTCAACCCTGGGTGTGGGTACCATGTCCAACGCACTATGATTATGTGTGGGGCTAATAATCACAAGTGTGGCCCACATGATCATGTAATCTATGTTGTTGATCATGTTATTTCCCTTCATCGTGTTGTTATAGGCTTGGCCATGTCACATGGATCTGATGGAATGATGATCTATCGTTGGGCGATCTGTATGTGGATGACCTTGTAGGATTGTACACGGATCACGAAAATTTTGGTCAGTTAAGATTGATTGAAACTTGATTGAGTCATAGCTCATTCATTGGGGGGTCAGATTGACATGAAATTTGAGCTGAAGATTGCCCTCAATATGCACTGCAATGTGGTTGGATTGGATTTGATGGTGGCCAGCTAGATCTGGATTGGATGTGATTGTGGTTGTTCATCTTGTTTTCAACGAATCTCATTTGTTTGAGATCAAATTGGGCAGAAACTTGAACGCCACCCGGTGATGATGTGCTGAAGGCGTCTAACAGCTTGGATCAACTGTTTGATTGCCCAATCTAGGAGTTTTATCAGATCAATCCATGGTTGTCACACGGCGAGATCCGAGCTGCTAATTAATTTCTAATTGTTGTGAGCATTTTGAGTATGGTCTAGATGCCTTGTTTATGTAGCGATTTTTACCCTGTAATGTGGATGGTTATGTGATCGCCCATGTTAGTAAGAGATGATCTCTCTATTCAGTGCATGAAGTAGGACACCTTGGTCTATATTGAGCCTTATCTATACTTGTATGGTCGTTGGTCACTGCTTTTCATGCATGGAAAGAGGGACACCGCAACCCCATCCTGTTTTGATGTACAGTCACCCATGAAAATCAAAGGCAACATATTCGGTGACAAGTTGGATAACCCTATGAGTGTGTAGGCAGGAACATTACAAAAATCCCAAGTGCATACTCATTGAGATGTTACTAGTTCGGGTAATACATAAACCTCGAGAGGCAACATAGTGGATATGATAGAAGTATATTGCACATTCATTCAGTTACCATGATTATGCAATGCGAGATGTTATGAGCGGATGTTTATGGTCGCATAGCTTGAGCAATCATATTGGTCATATGGACATATGCCATAAGTGAGTTTTATGGAGGTATCGGCACCACAACATGCAATTCGCATAACTCTGTGCAGGAGTTGTTGATTCCTGTGGGGGCATGACTTGATTGACTCAGTGTCTGAGTAACTAAAATGTATCCCTAGCACAAAGAACATGATACGTCTGCATATATTAATTCAGGGCATTGTTTTTTGTGTTCATGCGATGCGATGAAAAAATGTCGAAACTTTATCCATTATTTGAGTTCATTACCACTGAGAAGTTGGTTGGAAAAAATATAAACTGGTCTCAAAACTGAAAAGCTAAAGCTGGTGCTCAAGATGGAGCGCGTGATCTATGTCATTTGTGAGTTGTGCCCTATTCCTCCTAATGAGGATGATGATCATGAATCCCTGACTGTCTATACAAAATACACTAAGTGAGAAAGGGGCAGTGAAGTGGCCATAGTCTACATGTTGGATTTTATATTTGATTTTGATATCCTCCGCAACAGTTGTGGAACATGATAAATGTGAGGGACATTTACCTACAATTACAGGAAATACTTGATTCTCAGATTACAGCCAAAGTTTATACCTAAGAGAGAGAATACAAAACTTGAAACTAGAAGAGGACACTCCTATAAGCGATCATATACTTAAAATGTATGAGATCTCTAACCAGCTTGAAATGTTTGGAGCAGCCAAGGTGGAAGTCACTATGGTAAACATGGTTTTCACGTCATTGACTCATATGTACAAAAGGTTTGCAGACAATTATAACATGAATAGGCTCACCTATTATGAGATGGATTTGCACACCCAGTTCGTCATCTTTGAGGCTAACAACAAGACTGAGAAATCGCATGTTGCTTATTTAACTAAATGTTCCTTTGATAACAAGCCCAAATCCAAGGAACTTAAGAAAGGAAGCCAGAATCATAACCCTGAAGGCCCACAGGTGGTGTCCAGAAGCCTGGGTAAAACATCAAGTAAAACACCGTTTCTCAGATGAATGGTCATTGAAAGGTATAATCATCCAATACTAAAGAACATATCTAAATGCTCATAGACCTAAACTTCCTCAAATACGGTTTGTGTGGTGATTGAGCTCCCATCCTTGGTACGCTCCCAAGGTTCAGGCTCTTGCAAGCTTTTGTCCTCTCTTCACTTCCTATCCCATTCTTTTTTACTATCTACACATCACAGTCACAGTTTGGCCGTAGTTAGGAAATATGCATGTGATTATTATTTTAGAATGATTACAAAAGCAATACCTACATTTACCTCACAAGCAAACTCTCGCAAGTACGAAGCACTCACTCTTGAGATGTTCGGGTTTCCCATAGAGCCAACAAGGTCCTTTCTCTTTTCTGCCATTGCCCCTAGCTGACCTTTCTCTGACTTCTTGATAGATTTTAATTAACCTAGTTTTATAAATCCCTATATAGATATTGTCAAGTTTCTACCATGAAAAACTATAGAAGGGGAGGATTTCTTGTAGATCACCATCATTCGCAACTTTGTTGGTTGTTGATGTTATTCCTTCAATCGAGAAGGCTCTCTCCCATATCTATCCTATTTAAAGAAAGGAGGAGCCAACATGCCACTCACTAGAGTAGGGCTAGTGTGGCGTGTGAGAGCCATCCACAAATGGATGTCTCGATGGAAGCAAGAGAGAGAAGATAGATTCTCTCTCTTTCCTCTTTCGTTGTCTCATGCTCTTTCTAGTGATGATGCTCAGGGGTTGAAACTACCAAGGATCTCTCCAATCCCTCTGGCACAGGATGTATTAAGTAGGAATTAGGCTTTTAGGGAGCGACACCAATATAGTGCTCCACTACCCTACAAACTTTTATATGCGCTACTACACCTAAAGTTTGTAATCCTGCCTAACCATGTACCCCAATCCCTCCACTTATCATGGCCATCCACCCTTAATCCAATAACCATGCAAGTCAAGTGGTGTACCACAAGATCTCAACTGTTGAAATTACCATCAAGTACAATTAAAACCTTGTAACGGTTAAAACAAAAGATCAACAGTCAAAAACAGTTATGAAACCATTTAAAACTTTTTGAGTACCAGTGCCAGCGAAAAACCAATTAATGGATGGTTCGATCTACCAGGTCTTAGTCATAAGAATGTTACTTAGTAACCAGTGGATCCCTTGTTGGATCATATGGGCCTCAATCATATCCTAATGCTGGAATGCAACAATATACATATAAAGGAATTCAAATTTTCTCTCTTTCTTTCCATATTTCGAATGAGCATGCATTTTTTTAATATTCTTTTTGATACACTAATATGTTAAGGTGGCATGCAAACTTGTATATCTGGTGTAGTAGTTTCTCAAGTTCCTATGAATGATTTGTTCTTCCTACAGTTACTTCATATAATTCCATTTTCTAATAATATCTTGCCTTTGACTTCAATCCTTTTAATAGTGTTATTCCCTTGTGATCTAACATTGGCTTAATGAGGTTAAATATTCCTTTCATTTTTCAGTTCATATTTGCCATCATGGCCAACATGAAGGGACAAGGTGGTATTCAGATGTTGTTGACAGCTGAACAAGAGGCTCAACAAACTGTCGCTGGTGCAAGAAATAGTAAACTTCATCTTTACACTTTTAAGTCTGAAACCCTTTTCGTAGTGCCAGATGTGGTGATAATCGTTAAACTGATCCCTGTCGAACCAACTGTGTTGTTGATGGGTTAGAATTCAGGAACAAGAAGGTTCAATTGGAAATATCGACAAATTATTACATGGTCTAAGGAAATAAAGAACAGTCTGCTTCTACAACTTCATCTCTATCGATATTTTATATGAGAATATCAGATATAGTAATGATTCAATGGCTCAAATCCACTTTTCCTTTTCTTGATTTTAATTTTTCAGATGGATTTAATTGGAAGAATGTAATAGTAAGACGGTTTGTTGATTCATAATCGGAATTGGGTATTATCTTTATTATCTATGTTCTGGGAACAGAAATATCTTATTTAGATGCAAGATATATCAATGAAATGACTTCTTTAATTTCTAAAGTAGTCTTTAATCCAAGTGTTCAAACTCTAAGGCTGTTTTGGATGCACGAGTAAAATGAACTGCAATAATTCATTTTACTCGGAAGAAATGACACAAATTATGATGTTTTCTAGTGTTAATGAGGATGAAGCCCTCAAAGCGCACAAATAACATACGCCAATGAGCATGTGTAGCATTGTGGGGAAACCATCTCCTACATCAGTTGGTAGTTCAGGGGAATCCTATGCTCTTTTCCTGCCTTATTTTTAAAGAAGTTGGAGGGAAATGTGCATAGGGAGTTAGCTTACAGTGGGAGATGGCTTCTACACAATATTGGATGTGGCCTTGGGCACATGTGAAATAGGTGTTGGGTTTCTTTTGAGCATGACTTGGAAGTACCCTAATTGTTGCTTGTAGACTAGGCTCTCAATATAATTACTGAGGGAAATTATAATTTGGTCATTTCTACTTCATTAAAAATACTGCAATTCACATCCAAACACACCCTAGATATTTGGTATCTTATTAATCATGTCAATTGAAATTCAAAAATTATTATGCAAGTATCTACAATATGAGAGGCTTATTATTGCATACTAGATTCAAGATAGTCGGTGTCTTGAATTTCAGATGCTATTTATATAGTTACGCATGGTTTGTTCTAAGGAAACTACTATATTTGTTTCGAACCCATCAAATCTTCTCTCCTTTTTGCAGTGAAAATGACGAGGTTGAGGCAAGCAAAAGAGGAAGCAGATAGGGAAGCTGCGGCTTATCGTGCTTATTTGGAGGATGAGCATCGGCGAAAAGATTCGGAGGTAGCTTTCTTTTGAATTTTTCCCTCTGTACTCTTTTATACCCCAAGTTATTTGAACGATATTGAAAAATGTTTATGGTATGGGTAGATTAGAGATCACTCAGCGAACCATACATGGGGCCATGGTCCAAAAAAAAGAAAGAAAGAGAGGCTGATTGAATGACCCTGACAACTCAGTCGGAGACATGGTCTAGAAATGGGCTCTTGTCCTTCCTTTCCTCAAGTTTTGCTAAGGATAGCTCAAACAATCTAATTTTGGAGCCATGGCCCATATATGGCAGTACCCGTGAGATGATCCAGATCTTGCAGACATCAGACATTTTCAATGTTCCCAATGGAACTCGTATGCAATAAGCTGTATGCAGGGTGAGAGTAGATAGATAATAGGATCGTATGAATATTCTTTTGATTTTATTATGGGGTTTGAATTCTCTGTTGTTTTTGTTGATCTTCTTCCCTTTTTTTTTGGTGTCTCTGTAGAGTAGTGGTTATTCTGGGTCAAATGTGAAGCGTCTTGAAGAGGAAACCAAAGTGAAGATCCAGAACTTGAAGAACATGACTGAAAGAATTTCATCTGATGTAATTAGCATGATCATGAAGCATGTCACAACCGTTAAAACTTAATACAGGTCCACTAATCCAACCTCTTTACTTTTTTTTGAACCGAGCCACTTCATCCTTGCTTGTTGTGCATCATCCAGGAGTTGGATGCACATTTAGCACTAGATGTGGCATGCTCCATTTCCTGTTATATCTCCACTTGTGACATTGGGTGGAAAAATCATGAAAATAGTATGAATTTGGTTTTCCTTCTTTCTGTGCCACCCTATTTCATGAAACAAATCCTACTTGGGTGGTGGTGCTTCCAAATGGGTCATAATTTTGGGGCGTCTTAAGGCAATTTATTTCTGATATTATGATCCAAACCCAGTATGCAATCTTACTGGCAAGGAGTGATAGTCAATATGTTGTGTTTCCATGCATAGTCATGTGGGGGTGTGATTATTCACCAACATGGATGGAGGACTTAATGTGGATGAGATCTAGCCCATCCAACAGATGGGCCATCCTATGTTTGGACCAGGGCCCAAAATCTGGCCAATTCGAAACTCAGCTGGACTACACCTTAGTTGCAGGGTCCTTCTTACTAGGTGCTTCTCCCTTCATATCTCCCTTTCTGAATCTCGCTCCCGCTCCTGCTTGCTACATATTTCTACCTTTTTTACATTTTGAAAGAGACGCTTCCTGCTCCCACACCCGAATTTGTTGCTGCTTCACTTCATGCTTAATCCAACTATAAGCTACACCAAGGATAGGAACTGAAATTGGAAGTCCCACCATTAAAATTGCCCAAATTGTGTGGGTTCCACCATGGTGTGTATATGCCATCCGATACTCTCATTTGAGTTGCCATGTCAGGATGAATGGGTTCCCCGAAAATCAGGAGATTTCAAGCATGCAGCCACTTACAAATTACAACTGTCCAAATTATTCCCAGTTTAGATGTATCATCAACCAGAAATTACACTCACTTGATTATCTGACAATTAGATTGGTAGACATTTATTGGACCACAAATGAAAAGCATCCAATGGTTCTATTTCAACAAGCATCCACCAGAGGTTAGGATTGTTCAACCAATCTGATTTTCGGACTGTGACCAGGTTCCCCAATTTAGCCTGTTTAGTTTGAGGTAATGTATGCCATGCATACAATTTCCATGTGCCTGTATATCCAGCATTATACACTGCCCGTATATGATATAACTCCCCATGACTTAAAGCAGCCCTTGTGACAGGCATTATATGATGTTTAGATCCATCAGAACCTTACATGTGGAAACACTAGCATAATCATCCGCTCCGTCTGTCGAGTGTGTATCAATCATGGTACATGTGGAGAAGTGATCTGGTGATCCAATCGGTCTATCCTACCATGATGGATGGTCAATCCTAATTGTTGCACTTCTGATTGTTTAATGTTGGCCATTGTGATGGCTAGAAACTTTTGGTAAGGGGTTGGATGGATTGTCTAGATTACCAGACTGTTGTGCTGCATTTATCGTTTTGGTGGAAGCCGCCACATATGATGCTAATTCGTTTCTCTGTTCATAGTGAGATGATCCGTCTTTGCATGGGTGTTGCAGGTAGCTTTGGTGAGCATAAAGGGGAAGATCCTTTTTGGGCTACTTTTCTGATGGTTTGTCTCTTATTCATTATTATTTTTATTCTTTTTTCAGAATTATTCTTTTGAATAGATTGTAATAAAGCCTGAGAAAAAGAGAAATCATTGTTGGAGGACATGGATTGTAGGTTACTGACCATTGGTGATTTTTCTTAAATTTAATTTCTCTATTTGTCGGCAGAAGTGATCTGTTTTTGTTTTGAAATTATTATTTTTATTTTTTCAGAATTATTCTTTTGAAGAGATTGTAATAAATCCTGAGAAAAAGAGAAATCATTGTTGGGAACATGGATTTTAGGTCCACTGTCCGTTGGTGATTTTTCTTAAATCTAATTTCTCTATTTATCGGCCAAAGTGATCTGTTCTGTCTTGAAAATGAATGGTGGAAATAATTGTGATATTTTTCTTAGAAAGAAAGAAAGAACAGAAACTCCCACAAAATCTTTTAGGGTGCGTTTAGATTCACCAAACATCCTGATATTTCAGGTAGGTTTCAGGTGCCCATAAGGTGGGCCTGATGCCTTTGCAAAAAAAAAAAAAAAAAAGTCCGGTCCACTCTTCAGTTGCGTCAGTGTACGGAGCAAAGGAACAGCTAGGGAAAACAACGGTCTACTGTGGATTTTGTTGTTCTGTACGCTGGCCCACCTGATGGATGGTCAATCTTGTCTGCATGGCGGGTCCCACATAAACAGTTTTGATGTTGCACATCCAGAGGTGTGAACATGTGGTTTGTCTGTACATGCACGAGAAATACCAAAAACTGATCAATTTGTAAATCTTGTACAGCAGCCACTCTTTTCCCATTGGTGGAAAGCAAGTGGTCCACCTATAATGATGGGACCCATGCATTGGTTGTTTTCCAACTGCTCTATTGCAAATAGATGAGCATGATACTGTTAGAAGCTTCTGTTGGAAACTAATGGCAGAGTCACAATTTTGTGTACCACTCACAAGCTTTGATTCGATGGCTCTAACCATCGAATAAATGGCATGGTGTTTCTACTTTGGTATGGCCCACTGGATTTTTGGATCAGGCCAAAAAGTTAGCCCAAGAGGTTTTTTGAGGTGACCCATCTAGTGGAGCGTTTAAAAGCTCTCTCTCTCTCTCTCTCTCTCTCTCTCTCTCTGTGTGTGTGTGTAAAATCAGTTCCAAGATCACTCCTGTATATGATAGGAGTTTATAATTTAAGCCTTGTCCTAACTAATTGGGGTCCATTACATGAATCCTGTTCCCCCATTTCAGTCTATGAAATTGATCTAGTATTCTGGTCTATCAAGGACAATAACCTGAGTTAGACAATAGGTCATGGAGTCTTTTCTTACTGCCTCTACCCATTTCCTTTTAGACATTCTCCTTAAAGCCTTCCAACTTGTACCAATTCACTTCTAAACAGCACAGTTTTTGCTCTGTTGAGTGTGATAAGAGTTCTTCTCGCAGTGGTAATGTGGATGAAAACCACTCATTCTCCAATAATGAATTCCACACTAAAAGAAAGCAATAGCCCCCACAAAGCAATTTGTCCAATTTGGCGCATGGTTGTGGTGAGGCTTAAGATTATAAATGGTTGGGTGGTAAAGTGTTAAGGTATGGTATTGAATCAGCCAAGTGAGAGACCTACAATTTCAATGTCCTCAGTCTCCACCTACAAAGAATTTGAATTATGCCATGTGATGCACTTGCAGGAGAGAGAGAGAGAGAGAGAGAGAGAGAGAGAGAGAGAGAGAGAGAGAGAGAGAGAGATGAGCTTTGCGAACCTGTGTGTCACATGATTTTTTGGGCATCACAACTAATATCAAAGTAAAATGAGTTTGGTCTTTACTTTTGGGCTTTGAGTTTGTATGAGTGGGACCCACAATTTAGTGATCCAAACCTTTCGTACAATGGGATTCACATCATATGGCCAAGCCACTAAGTGCTCCAGATTTGAATATCCTGACTTGAACATGTAGCCTTTTATCAGTTGCAACGGGACCACCTCTGTATTTTCTTAACTGTCTCTTTTCTGCACACCTATCGAAAGGTTTATGATTTTTCTATCAGGGAGTTCGGTTTTCTGGTGCATGGACCATATTTAGCGGGCCCCACAATTCAACAATTGATCACTGAACAATGGGCGTCACTTGTACAAACCGAAAGCCCAAACATACTGCACAATCTCTCTGCCAGGCATTGTATAATACCTCAGCTACAACTTGGTCATTTTCACCATCAAACTAACAATCGTGATCCAACTCAACAGTGCATCCAAATGCAGCCTAGACCAAGTCACAACAACAATGTATGCAAAACAAAACTGATTACCATGCTTTCTCCTTGTGAGGTGTGTAAATGCATTTCTTGCCTCTGTTTATTCAAAGAATCAGCTCATTATCCATCCAATTTGGGTTTTTTTGACTGCACACATGTTAAGTCTGTCGTAAGCCAGCTGATCAGAAAGCTCCATGCAACTGCTCAACAGCAACAGCATACAGCGAATTCCAATCTGCATCGAAAATTTCTTGAAGCTGCGAGACAATGGTGGGATGGTACGTCCCAAAGCTCACACCTGCTGTTGTGTAGAAGTAATCCCATATAAGGTTGCTGGTCCCAATATGGGCCCGTATGTCACTAACTGCATACTTTCCATGGTTGACCCTGGTGTAACTGGGGTAGACATTTCCTGTACTAGTCCCATTGCTTATGGCTGGTCCGGTCATGTTGAACCCAGGCACCTTGTAGTACTTGATCTCGATTTTACCAGTGCAGTTGTTGTACTTTGAAGATGAACAGAGGATGTTGGAGTAGAGGAGGGACTTGAGATATTGGTCTGTATTCTTGATGAAATGCGCCCAGTACGCCACTAGTATCTTGACTGTTGCTTGCTTGGAGAAGACCACCTGTTTTCAGATTCTCCATTAGAGGCAAGCAAATCACTGATACAAGAAATTATAATTCATGTCGAAACATCATGTCAGAATCGTGCCTAGTGAGCTTGTCTGGCATTGGATGCTGGAGGCATCAACAGTTTACAAATTTCCCTTTTGGGATAATGTGCAATGGTCCGCTGCTAGAGGCATCAACAGTTCACAAATTTCCCTTTTGGGATAATGTGCAATGGTCCGCTAAAGTGCAGTAATGGGCATCAATTTGTTGATTGTAATCAAACAATGTAATAGACTGTTAGATAGCGCTTGATTGTAATCAACATATGTAATAGTCTGTTAGATCATGCTTGTGGGAGTTTTGTCATTGCTCAAGTCCCATGCCTGGATAGAGGAGGATTTAGTCAAGTTGGTAGCCAGTGTCAAACTTTTGCTAAAACTTCCAAACAATACAACATTCCAAACTCATGCTAAGGTGTAGACTTGATGATCTATGGTCTAACTGAAGTTATGGCCCTTGTTAGAGTGGAATGGTGGAACAAGATTCATGTAGCTGACCCCAATTAGTTGGGATGAGGCTTTGGATGATGATGATGATGATGGTATGCTAAGGGCCTGTTTGTTTTACTGTGGTAAATATACAATGATTACTTTTAATAGCCATTTGGAAGAGAGGGAAAATATGGAGTAATTATGCCTCGAGAATCACAATTGCATTGGACGGGATTGCTTATGTAAAATTAGTGGGTCCCCTCATGATGTATGTCTGATGCACACTGGCCATCCATTTTACCAGCTCATTTTAGGCATGAGCCCTAAAATGAGGCAGATTGTAAGCTCAAGTGGACCACACCATGGGAAATAGGGGGATAGTGACGTCCACTGTTAAAAGCAGAAATTTATGTAGGGCCCAGTGATGTGTATCTGTCATCCAACCTGTTCATAAGGTCACAGAGACATGGACAAACCAAAAACAAAAATATCAGCTTGGTCCAAAACTTTGATGGCCACCAAGAAGTTTTCAACAGTAGGTGTTCAATTTCCACTGTAGCCCGTGGTGTAGTCCACGTGCATTTTGAATTTGCCTTATTTTTGGGCTCATGCCCTAAAATGAGCTGATAAAACAGATGGACAGTGTGGATCGGACACATACATCATGGTGGGCCCCACAGATTTTACGTATGTCATTCTTCTCCTCATAAATTTTCGTGGAGATGTCAGCATCATGAGGGCGCCTTGCATGAATTTACCATGGTAAATAATAATTACCCATTAACTACCACTTACCATGGTAAATGGTAAAACAAACAGGCCCTAAAGTGCAGCAATGGGCAAGATTGTGTTGGCATGTAAGTGATATTTGGTAAACATGTACCAGTGGGCTCCATTGTACTCATGGAACAAACTACTCAAGCATGACCATTCATGTCCATGGGTGCTTCGGAATTCGGATTAGAGGTTTGCCTGGGAACCGCCCCTCCATGACCATGCTTGCAATAGTTGGGTTGGTTTTAACACTGACGAGACCGTTTCGGCATGCAAGTGGTGTCAATGTGAACCTCTGCCATGGCTGGCTCCAAAAGCCCGAGCAAAAAAAGGAAGGTTGATATCTAGTGGGCAGCTGATTGTAAAACTTTTGTCAATGTACCATTTAAAAGCCAACACCAGATTGCGAAGAGAGGCTAAGATGAGGATGATGTTGAATAGTCATGCTGGGACTATATACATAAAAAGTTAGAAAATTTTCATCACTCGAAGAAATATGATTAAATGGTATCGCTCCTACATATCCCTTGTCCAGATATTGGCATGAACAGTGGCAAATTATAACATTGTCCCCCCCGCCTCCCCCTTTTCTTAAATTTGTCACATAGCCTCTTCTTTTCTGTTCAATTCCAAACACCGCCAAGATTCCTAAATAACCCCCTCCTTTTTTGCCGCCAAACAAGATGGAAAATGGAAAATGCGTATTGTGTGATTGTAGCATGCCTATTAAACTTGGGAAATTTTTATATGATAGCTACTCGGCCAGCCATGCCATATGGGCTAGAGTATTTGGCAGTTGGAAAGCTGCACGAGCAGAGATCAAGTGTTGCAAAGATAGGATGTTGTGACATATGTCTGGGAAGACTATGAAGGATATAATTATGAATGAGATCATTCAAAGCAGCCTTGTAGTAGTCACAATACAAGGTAAAATGACAAGGAGCAGATTGGGGATGGCTTAGTCATGTGCAATGAAGACCAGAGATGGCTACGTTAAGGAGGGGAATATTGATTATGTTTGAGGGACCTAAAAAGAGGATGAGAAGAGCACCAAGGACTTGGATTGACGTGGTTAGGAGGCATGTGAAGACTTGTTTACTTATTGATAATAGAGCCTTAGGATTTAGTCACGAAACAGGATTCACAAAGCACTTTAAATAGTTGGGAAAAGACATTGATGACGATGATGGGGAGGCCAAAATGGTGAAAGGGAAGGAGCCACAATTACACCCCTAATGCACCATAAGCCAAATCAGATGCTTTTCCTATACTCAACCAATCAAAATGCTCCTTAAGTTTGAGAACCTGCAAGCATTCCCTGAAGATTTCTTGCTTGATCTTCTATAGCAACACAGAACAAGAGTTTCATCCACAAATTGGAGATGAGAAATATAAATAACTGAATTCCACTCTATAGAAGGCCTTCAAGAGCCCAAGCGTCCCTGCTTTGCGTGAATTGGCCCATACCACTATTGGCTGGGATGATGTGAAAATCACAACGAACACCTGACCATCTGATATGGAAAAACGGATAGTCCAAATCGAGTAGAGAAAGAGAGAGAGAGAAAAAAAAAAGGGTCAAATAATAATCTTGGAACATCCGTTTGTTGGCCCACCATGGATTGCTTATGATTCTAAGGCAGTAATTTGTCAGACGACACTAACCATCTAATCTATGGATCATAAAAAGGATGCTTGTAACAAAATGACCAGCATTCAAAGGACACGGAACAAATGACCAACATTCAAAGGACACAGAACAAATGACCAACATTCAAAGGTTTAGAAATCTGTGTTGTTACATCATGGCCCTATGACACAGAACAAATGGACAGTCTAAACCCCCACACATGCATGGCCACCCGCCCGCCCCCTTAGGTGACTTTTGTAATGGATTGAATGTTGTTATTATCCCACACAAAAAGACAGTAGCTCAAAATCCATTGACTGTTGCAACAATAATTGAATCTTTTGTACCCTGTTCATAGTGCAAAAACATCAACATCTTTCTCTCATGGAAATCAAGTAAATACTACCATGAGGGAAAGAATTAAATAATAATAAATAAAAAAAACCGAAAAGGAGCTAATCTTTAAGAATTCTAGAGTTTATGAACCTATATTCCATTGGGAGCCGTAGGTGAGACTCTTGTATCTGAAATCATGTTTTAGCATATCCCATTGACAGTTTGCTGTTGAAAATTTTGAAGGATTTGGACCAAACTATCAAAGGCATTCCAAACATGGTGAAATAAGAGTAAACTGTTGCATGATTTAATACAAAGAGTAAACAGTTCAACGAGAAGCATGGTGTCCTTTGAGAAACAATAACTAATTACCTCTGATATTGCAGATGAAAGGGATGACCAGTAGACTGTTTGTGTCAAATATTGGGATTGACCAAGCCAGTCCATGGTACTAATTCTGACAGTTCCCCCAATTGGCACAGATTTAATCGTGTCCACCCATCCCTGCTCATCTGCCTGGAACTTACCAAATGACAGCTGCAGAACATTCATTCAAAATAAATAAATAAATAAATCAAATTGAGACGGTGTAAAAAGGAACAGAAGACATATTTACCAGAAAAATACTTCATGATATAAAAGTAAGCCGCATATAGTACCATCAAACACTTTTATAGATAACCACGGAAGTATATCAGCAAAAACAATACCGAATTTTCAGGATTTGTATAGAGTGATTGGTTTGCAAGAATAAAGGCTCTTTGTTTTCTCAAAAAAATAAAAGGGTACCTAGTTATTTCACGAAAAACTACTGGAATCTCCTTCACCTGTTCCTTATGTTACTGAATTACCCAATTATGACTTTGAAAGTTACCAGATAAAATCAAGATGTGGGTGTCATTAATCAGTCTAATTTGGTGCAAAATTATGATATTTTGGTGCAACCAAATTCACCTTATATCATTTATGATGGCTCACTCACTTGTTTTCATGAAAATTCCAGCTGGTCTTAAGATATAAGGGACATCATATTCTGAAATATTGAAATTATTATGGAACTAATCTTCCATAGGCGATGAAAAATGACGAATCAGTTGAATTGTAAGCTATGAGATTTAGAAAAGGGATTGTGATGCACAAGATACAAAGCATAGAAAAGTAGGAGGTTGAAACTTAAAGCAAATCACTGATACGAGAAGCTTTGTGGGGTAGCGTGACACAAAAAGATATAAAATCAATGTTTCGCTTTCTTGGCTTGAATCTCTGGTTCCTTGACCTTTTGTAAGTTCCATTCCCCTTGATACATCTTTGTTTTTATTTGTGTAGGGATAAACATTTAATAAGAGCATTTATCATGGAGAAATATCATAATCAAACAGAGAATGAATTATCCTCTAATCAGGGACGATCTTTCAATCACATTATTCAGTAACAAAAAGGTAGCCCAACAGGCATTTGGCAATGATTTGAAGAAAATATTTGTTAAAACAGTAGGCATGTCACCAGCCATGTTGTAAAGGCTATCTAATGCATTCGAGCCACACAAGCTGGCTGATCAAATATTGGGCCCATCCAAGAACTGTGATTAAGGATATGGACCATCAAACCATCTAGATTGAAGATTTGAACCACTTTAAGGATTTAGATTGATCCGGAGGATGATCAGAGGTGCATATTATGGACCACATTAGTAGTCATTTACTTGGTTGTTAGAGTTTGTTGAACAAGTTTCCCTTAATATTTTTAATGAGGACATCGTGCACACGCACGCTCGCACACCACCACCCCTACGCACGTATGTAGGCAGAAGGAGGACCCCACTATCGATCTGGCTCGATGACAACGTCCAGGGAGGGCCTCCTAGTTAGATGACAAGTTTTGGTTCAAAAAGTGGGCCCGATAGTCAAGAAAAGCCCATCATGGGATCTCATGATCGTAGCCCACTCGTCGGATTGATTTCATATTTTAGATTTTGCTTATTGTTATTATTTAGAACATTGTGAACGCTTTAGATTTCTTTGTTTGGTTTTTATTTTAGTTTACTTCATCGCCAAGTAATAGGTTGCGCACATGGTGCGAGTTTTGGAGTATAGGATTTTCCCTATAAATAGGCACCCCCTGTAGTTCTTTTGATTGATTTAAGTTTAATAAAAATTCCTGCTTTATTTTTCTGCTCTCTTCGTGAGTTGTGGAAGAATTCAAAAGTGGGTGCGAAACCCTCCCTTTTCGAAGGGCTAACTACTGTGGTGCGAAGCCACATCGACCCCGATTCATCCTCATCCTCCATCATCTCTTTTCTTCTATCTTCCACCACCATCTATACTTCACATTCGTCCTTGGTTGCATCAGTTTCTTTTCATTACAGCAGGTTCTTAGATTTCGGCCCGCAGGGGGGCTGAAACTTCGACGGAGCACCACGCCCAGATCAGAGCTCGGATCGACGTCAAAATCGGGGGTTTTGCAGCCCAGGCCTGACAGACCAAGGCCTAGGAATCCTTTTCCGGATTCTCTCCCCCCTCACACGTGCGGCCAGCCTCAGGCGCACGTGCAACCGCACCTGGCCCGTTGTCCACACGCTGGGAGCATCTCGGGTTGAGGTTTTTCCTCTTTTCCTTTTTTTATATACCTAATTACATAACCCTATACCTAGATTACATTATCCCTCACTGAGTTGCCCTTTTACTCACCCTAGAGTTCCTTGAATTGAGATTAGGGAATCCCTTGGATTAGGGACTAATTTTTATGCATGAGTGATTGAATTTATTTCCCTTTGACATCGTTTGACTTATAATTTTTTTTATTGGTCCAGCCCTAGTCTGTGTCGGCTTAGACCTGCATAGATTCCCCTTCTTAATTGAATGTTTGGATTTTCATGTAGGATGTGGAATTTGTGTGATTGTTTCTGAATTGGTAGGATCTAAGCCTGAAATCTTGCATGTCATATTTAATTTTCCATGTCCTGCACCAATTTTCCTCCCTTGTATGTCATTTTTTTAGTATCAAATGATGTCCCAATGACATGAAATTGGTCTCATTTGAAAACATACTAAGTTATCTTTCAAACAAGCCCAAGATTATGTAATTACAATATCATTTGAGTTATGACTCATTTTCAGAAAGCATGTATCCTGTGACAGAATTAATGGATATGTTGGTCATTTCCAACAATTTTGTGAAATAGATGGTTAGGATTAGAAACTATGGGTGGCTACGATTATATTAGTGCTCCTTTGCTTTGAGAACTAGTAAATAACATATAAAGATGCTTTTGTGACGAGTTATGATGGTTATTTGAATAACAATTATTTTCCTTCGGTTTATAGCATGAGTTGCTTTCGTTTTAGCATGCGTTCCCTATCGTGGAAGAAGACCAGGGGGATGTTGTGATCACTAGCAGAGCAGCTAGTAGACTGTTGGATATGTTTTATTTTCATTTGTGCCTGTAGAGAAATTTTATGGTTTGATCTTCAAGGAAGAAGGTGCATATCCAATTGAAATTTGTGGTTTGATCTTCAAGGAAGAAGGTAGCACCTATAGTTAACAAGATGAGGGAAAGTAGATGGCTTGGTCAAGTGCAATGGAGACTAAGAACTGCGCCGGTTAGGAGTGAGTTGGTACAAGTTGAAGGCTTTAAAAGGGTGTGGGGAAGGTCCAAAGGATGTGGGTTGAGATAGTAAGAGAAGACTTGATGACCAATGGCCTGAGTTATGGCCCTTGATAGAGTGGAATGGTGGAAAAGGATTCATGTAGCAGATGCCAATTTAGTTGAGATATGGCTTACATGATAATGATGATGATGATCTTAAAGGAAGAATGTACACATCTGAATTGAAATTTTATGGTTCAATCTTCAAGGAAGAAGTTATGTATCTCAATCGAGATTCTCCTTTTTTTAATTAGGTTGCATCACTATTACTCTATATGCATGTTTGGTTTCCCAGAAATTAATAAGATATTGCAATCAAATTGTGAGAAGTTGATGGTGTATCTACAATTGAAAAAAAAAATACATCTATTGGCTGCAGTGGACCAAGATGTTACAATGACGTTTTTGAGCCAAGGCTGAGAGTGGTGATTATACTGATTACTTTTTGGAATAAACAAAGTATAAAATGCCTGGTGAAACTAAGAAGGTGACTTCTGGAGTTCTGCCAAGTCCCCATGCAGCCACATGTGCCAACCTGGAATATGTGGGACATCAGACCCATGCATTAACTTGGATGTGTAGATGACCTGGCCCAAAAATTCGTTCAGTCCACTCATCAGGCATGCAACACCTGCATGGTGCATGTGGCACGCTGGCACTTTTTTCAACTGTCTATCGTTTTTGTATGTGTGGCCTACCTGATGATTTGAATTGCCTGATATTTGTGCCAGGTCATCTAAACGGTGGGTCCAACCCGAGGAAAATTCTAGGATGGTCTATACAAAGGGCAGGGTGGTGCACGTGTCCATGTGTGGAGTTCTCAGAAAAGGCAGTGACTTCTGATGCAGATCTTAGAATCTAAACAATCTTATCTGAAGGGCTATGGAGCAGACAAAGTTCTGTCATAAGACTCATAACTAATATGAATCCTGAACTACAGGGAAATGATAAACAAACATGGTATCCTTGGAAACAAATGCATTGGATAGGCTGATAGTTTTACTTGAATTGCGGGAGTCTACAATAAACAACCATTTTTCAGTTAGTTTATTCCACGAACTGGAGATTCAGAACCAAAGACAGCATGTAACCAAACAAAAGACAAGGGACTGTTTGGGGGTCACTTATAAATGACTTCATCTTATTTTAGTTAATGAAATGTACTAGAGATGATGATTGTTGGTTATCTCCAATGCATAATTACAAATTTATGAGATGAACTCATTTTTTGGTGGCACCCGGACAGACCCTTAGGAGTTGATAAGATTACCTCAGGAGGAGCAAACGAAAGATAGCTTGAGTGATCTTCAGAAGCAGATTTGTTGCAGCCAGGAGTCTCAATAGGAACTCGAAACATATAAGGATCTAATAGCATTGGATAGCCTGCCACTTGAGGAACATCAACATATCTTGGGAGAGGCGACCTGTCCACAAAAATGATTTGGCCGTTTATTTTCAGAGAGAGGGAGATGATATCAAGCAGTGAAGGAGCATAAACGAAAATCATATGGTTTTTATATTCAGTCTTTTGGTGCTTTAATCTGATATACCTTATTCATAAATACACTTTCAAATTCATCATCATCAATATCATCCCATCATACCTTTGTCCCAGCTATTTGGGTAGGCTAATTCTCATGGTAGCTTGACAAAAGTTTTATGTCGGTGGCCGACCTGCCATCAACCCTCCTTTACCCCAGGCTCAAGAACAATTGGTGCAATTGTTACCAGGCGAAATTTAGCAATCACGCTTTCAAATTAGAGATATCATGTGGGGTTGAACCAAAAGAAAACTCCACCGAAGTTTTTTTTTTTTTTTTAATCCATTTATTCTCAGATTAGTAAAAAACATTAAATTGAACACTTAACCTTATCCTCTCTTAGTACACAAAAGGCATTGAAAATGTTTCCCAATTCCTACTCGGTCAGACTATTTACATATTTCAGGGTTTTGACTTGCAACAATGACCTCCGAAACCAAGTCGATGAGGTTGGTCGACTACATTTCGGCAGAGATTTGATTCCCCAACTAACATTTGTATCTATAGACAACAGGGGAGAGTGTGAGGAAGAGAGACCATTTTAGTGAATTGCTGAATCATTGTACCTATGAATTAGAATATGTACATACATATCTATATATAAAGGTAGTGGTATTATGAAGTTCTTAAACGTTTGACAGTGCTGAATAAATTTACAAAATTTTGGGAGCATCGATAAGAAACAAGAAATCAAATTGAACTCAGAATCCAGCATACATTAATAATTACCCGTATCTTACATTACCTGCACCTCTCTTGCCGTGGGACGAAATGTGACCAACAAGGCACTTTCCTACGAGCTTGCCATTCTCCATCCTGAACTGTTTTTGTGTATGCCGATGAATTAAGAGATGCAAGTTTCCATAGGTTGTTGAAGTAGACCTCCACCTTCTTCGCTATACTTGAACAACCAACAAGATAAATGCCTACCTCTTTCACCTAGAAACCAATTTTGAAATGAGGGGACGTCTTACAAGCAGTATTTTAAACACAATGCCAAGTATTGAACATCCGCATTACAACTTGAATATGCAACTTGTACATTCTATAGTTGTGAAGTGAGGCTGAAAAATATTCGGGTGTGGGAGCGGTGAAGTGTCTCTTTCGAAATGTTATCATGTATAAATGGCTAGTAAGTGGGAGAGGAGGCCAATTCCAATGCGGGATCGGAAGTGGAAGCGCACCTAGTTTTAGGAATCCTACAACCTACATTCCCTCTGCCAGAGCTATCATAATCAAGGTGTTCTGTTGCGGTAACAGTGGGCGTAACAGTGCCCACCGTTACCGATACAGTTACGGGCTGTATCGGCCGTTACAGCCCCATAACGACCAATACGTCCCTTGTAACGGTCAGAAATTTATTTTGTTCTAAAAAAATCCAAAAAAATAAAAAATAAAATCCATTAAATCCACAAATTTCTGAATATTCCAAATATGCATTTATTTATAATTTTAAACGTGTTTATGGTGGTGTAACGGTCCGCTCTTTGGTGAGAAAGTTGTATGTGCCGATGTCACCATTTCAACCCCCGTATCGTGTAACGGACTCGACCGTTATGGTCGATACGTAACCGATTTCGTACACCTTGATCATAATCCTTCGGAGTCACAAAATGACATCTAGAGGATATGAGTAATAAAGGCTTGCTAATTCCACATGCTACACCACTACATGTGCCGATGTCACACACGTGTGAGATCCCAACCATTCCTCATATAGGCCACACCATGTACATGCTGGCCAAAGAATCATTAAGAACTGCGAACATGGTAAATGGATTTTTCTTGGGTAGGTGATATGGGCTTGAACTTGAGAACTCAATGTTGAAGCACAGGATGTCTACATTGATCCACAGGCCCAAACCCATACTTGGGAAATAAAAAGAGGGACCGAGGACTCCCAAAATGAGTTCTGTGCATTCTTTTATAACCATCTATTTGTTGGCCACCGATCAAAAGGTTTGCTTGTTCGGTCTTGGAAAGTAGAGAATGTTGCCATCAGCAAGGAGACCATTACATATTAATGGGGTACCTGAGTAAGAGATTTCCAGTCGTTGTTGGCAGACCCTATATAAACATCTCTGCTGTCCGATATCCAAACTTTTGCATGGACGATGCCAGATCCCCACCACTTACTTAGCAGTAAGGTCACGTTCTTCACATTCGGCCTTCCTGCAGCAAGATCGGCCGACTCTTTACCATAATCAGGATAGACTCCGGAGTGTTGCATGATCCTATAACACATCCAACACCGTGTTGAAGTTAGACGGATGAATTAGCTTGTAAAACATCAAAACATGTCTGTTTGAATCCATCATCCTGATAGAAAAGATCAAGACAAATGCCTTGAGCATCTTGCATTTGCATCAAACACCTGTTACACCTCTTATAACTATAAATTGAAAAGAAGCGGCAGATTCCAACTGCGGAAATGGTTTGTATCGTACAAGAATGTGAAAAGTGTAAGAATTTAGATTTGTAATAAGATGAACAAAGGAGGATTCATATGAATCAAAGGTATCATAAGTAGAAATACAAAGAACAATTTGTGAGGTTTGGACTTGATTCAACATTGTTCATGCACAAAACAACCACGACCATCATCACCTGATCAAAACCAATGTTACCTGGATCGCAGGTTGCTCTGGTATGTGGTGCAGGATACCTCAAATGTGTGCATGCTAGCCATAGGATCATGTCGGTCCACAACATACATCAGACGAATGCGGTATTTCTTTATATGCAAATTGACATTGTAACTTAAATATGGAATGGTAGAATATTATTATTACAGGTGCTGCATGCATAAATTAATACAATATAGATGCATGTTGTTGCATAAATCAAAAGCATAAATATCTACTTTCGAAATATGAATTTAAATTAAAAGTTAATCTACACTAGGACTAGGACACCCTGATCCATAGCTCAAGTGGTAGACTGAGTGAAAGATATCTCGTTTCAACACTGAGGTCTTGGTATCGATTCCCTAATGGGGGTGGCTAACAGTGAAGTGTGAACTGACAGTGGGTGTACTAACAAGCTAACAAAAAAAAATAATCCACACTAGGACTATAAGACAATAATTCCATATCAGTAGAAATAGTGATCTGGATTGCAAAGGACACATAACCTGGATCATGGGATCGGAAAATGTGGGGGGTTGGCAATTTAGGTAACATTGATCAAGCCCGCATGATAATTGGGAAATGGGTCCTACTTTCTTTGGCTTTTAGGAGGTGGTGGGATTGAGTGAGGCCCACTTCCAACCACCATCTATAACATAGAGAACTTCGCTATGGGTGATTTGACACTGGATCATCCATTTCTCTTATATTAAATAAAGAGTTTAATGTATAAATTAATATGATCCAAGTTAAAACATTCCCTCTAATTGTGATGCCTGGATAAAATCCAAATAAGAAAATAAAAAGGAAAAATTATATTAAAATAGCAATTTTTAATAGCAAGCATCAACATTTGTATTCTCCCCATCATCAAGCATCAACGTGCCTTGTCCTTGTACTAGCATTAGAACAATAATTCCATAACCTGCTTGAATGCATCTTTGGTCAGGTTGAGTCGACTCGAAGACTTGCTCAAGTCTTCATTTGACTCGACTTGGTATTTAAATAACTGAATATATCTTAAATATTTATGAATATTCAAAATAGTTATAGATTAAGAGTATAAAATAGCAAAACTAATCAGATGCATGGCCTTTGGAGTTACAGTGAGTTGAGTCACATCGACCAAGTCAGCATCTTGATGAGTTTTGCCGATTTGGGCCCAAGTCACACAGACGAGCGACTTCCTTAGTTACCGAGCTTGAAATCTAGCCAAGTCGAGTTGACCTGGCCAAGTTTCATTTCTAGTCACTGAGTTTTAGAACTACGATAAAAAACAATGAAATATTTCTCTGTGATCATGTGCATATTCAAAAACATATAGCATAAATTGCAGTCATCAACACAACATTATTGTTACATTTAATGAAAGAGCCAGTACCAAATTCATGCACACACAACATATCACCCAGATCCTTCATCTGCTGGGCCCCACGGCCCAAAAATCACACTAGGATGATTGGAGTGTTGATGGATTGAAAGAAAGATGACCAACGTTGTGCACTCATTGGATGGAAGTCCTCCAACTTGTGTGCTATTTGGGTTGTGTCCCACTCCCAACCACGATATGGCCCACCAGATGATAGTCCACATGGCCCACATATTCCATGGTGGGATGACCTTGTGGGTCTGATATTAATATTAGCATTCCTCTAAATGAAATTCAAATTTGTAACTTGATCCTACTAAGTAATCAATCTTAACAAAGACGAACAAGGCCCACCTGATATTGACCTTCCGATCAGCGGCATTTGTGATTGAATTATAGACTTCCAACCCCTCATTAGCTCCAAACCTCTCCATTTCAGATTTGGAATAACCATAATCGCCCGATTTTGAGTTGTCAGGTTGAGCTACAAACTGCCAGTACTGTACAATCATGTCGAGGTTGCGGGTGGAGTTTCCAGCCAACCAGCGGAAAACATCAGCTGCTTGTCAGATTCCAGCACAGAAGCTTCAGTAGCAGAAAAGAATGAAAAATGCAGGTAATTTGCAGGAGTACCACCATATAATGATCAACAGGATCACCGCTGCCGGTGGAGCCCACCCTCATCGGTCAAGCCGTTCATCAAAGCGGGCCCAACTTTGACTCAAAGACCCACTGGTTGGACAATCCGGTGGGCCCCGACTTTGATGGCTAGGTGTACAAGAGACTCAACGGTTAGATGATCTAGTGGGTCCCACCGGGCTCACTCCGTGATAGTTAAAGATGAAGAGGTCAAATTTCACGTTAGACTAGAGAAAGTCTACAAACAGGACGGTTATGATGGGCTATCAATGCTGGACCCCACTAGATGAACGGTTATGATGGTCAAAGGCAGGTCCCAGAGTGGTCATCCTCCTTAGTACTACAATTTCCAGTAGTAGTAAGACTACAAAAACCATCCCTTTTATTAGTAGTTAACATCTACACCCACCCCTGATTGAATTATATACCATTTCCTCCTACTTATACCAGCAATACAAACTTGCACTATTCTACTCCCGAAAGCAAAAAGGGAGGAGCATATCTATCTATTAGGGGAGGGTGTAAATATCAAATCCCTTCCAATAATTGGTCTTTCTTTTAAAAAAGCTCAACTGTTGTAAGAAACCCGTGCAACAAAAACTTCTCTGGGCCCACCGTGGGGGTGGTGTGTGACATCCACTCCGTCCATCATTCACATCATCTCACTTTAGGACGTGAGCCCAAAAATCAGGCCGACCCAAAACTAAAGTGGACCACACCAGAGGGAAAAATGGGGATGAGGATGCTCACAATCAAACTTCCCTGGGGCCCACCATGATGTTTATATGCCATCCAACCAATTCATAAGGGAAAACAAAGTATCAGCCTCATCCAAAACTTCGGTGGGCCCCAAGAAGGTTTCAACTAGGCTTCCCCGCATCCCCACTGTTCCATGTGGTGTGGCCCACTTCGGTTTTGGATCGGCCTGATTTTTGGGCTCACGCCCTACCATGAACTGGCGCAAGTGATGGACGGATTAGATGTCACACACGCATCAAGGTGTGCCCCAAACAGATTTCTGCTGCACGGGTTAGGAAATTCTCGCCGCGTTTTAGAATGGAGGGAGGATTACCTGTGGAGAAGACGCCGGGGACACGTGGGAGGTGGGCCATGTCGGTGGGGATGGATTGGACGAGCCATGCCTTGCAGCGAGACGACGAAGAGCGAGCCACGGAGAGATGCAGGAAGAAGAAGCAACAGAAGAGAAAGAAGAAGATGGTTCGCTCTTCGCGAGCCATGCTGCTTCTACTCTCCTTTCCCGAATCGCTTACCCTTTCCGAGCTACACGTATTATATGAGCGATATGATACTCCGGCAACGTGTGACGCTTGATACGCACGTGGGATGAATTAACTATTAATTCAAACCGAACTGTGGGAACCGATGTCCTTGAGTCGCAGTCTGCAAATCCGATTGGTCGAAAAATCATAACATCTGATTTGTAGACACTTGTTTGTTGAAAAACGGGACCGTAGGATATTTTTCATTTTTAGCCGTCCAATAAATGTCCACAAATCAGATAGTCATATGATAAAATAGGCCTAATTTTGGTTAGTGATACATCTAAACTGGGAACGATAATTTGGACGGTTTAATTTTATATTTTTATGCGGAACATATGCTATTTTTAAGTCATTCCTAAATGCATCAGAAAGTATGGAGTTTTCATTTCATAATCCACTGCGGTTTTCACTCGGAAATTTCTATTGATTAATGATTTTTCCTAAAAATGCTTTCACACCGGCTGTTTACTTGAATTAACCGGTGACTGTACGGTCATGGGTTGAAAAGACCAATTTTGCCCTATGCGTTGAATGGGAGCGGATTAGGTGTTAGCCGGGTACGTTTTTAGTACAGACCTATGTACTATCCACGTTATTTCATTCAACCATAAAGAAATCTTAATTACCAACGGACAAATTTAAAAAGATGAAAATACCTCAGATTTTTTTAGCTTTTTATCTTAATAGGTATAAATATTTTCGTTAAAAAATCAACGTCTGTACTTTAAAAATTATTTTTAATGAAATAGACTTCGAAATAAGAAAAAAAAAAAAAAAAAAGCATTAGACGGACTCATCTACTGTGCTAATTTTTTTGGTATTGTCTAGAAGTGTGTGTTACGCCTACCATGTGGAATCCATCTTTATGAATATTTCATATATCCATGCCATCCATCTGTTTTTTCAGATCAGTTGAGGACTTTATCTCAAAAATTAAATAGATCCAAATATCAGATGGACCACATCACTAAATATGTTTTGTGGACCACAATATTTTCAGATCAAGCTGGTATTTGTATTTTTTTTATTTTTTATTTTGCTGAATTCAGTTATTCTTGACCTTATCAACAGGTAGGGTGGTAAAATAATATTACAGTAGGGGCGTAACAATTTTTTAATGGTGGGCATTCAATCACCACTTTTTCATTTAGTGTGGTCCATATGAGTTTTGGATTTTCTTAATTTTTTGTTACAAGTCCTAAAATGGTTGGAAAAAACGGATGGACGGAGTGGATATTAAAAATCATCAAGGTGGACCTCACAGTATGGGTAACACCTTAGGTATGGGTACCACTGTGGTGTTACCCGGGTAACACCTAATCCGCTCCCGCTTAAAATGTAACGGGATACCTGCAGCGATGTGCGCCGAGTACATGTTCCGTCGACGGTATATACCCCGAAGACGGGAAACGGATTGGCTACTCCCCTGACACCAGCCAATGGCTGGTGGTCGGTGCTCCTTGGGGCCCACCATGATGTATGTATTTCATCCATGCCGTCCATCTATTTTAAAAGATCATTGTACTGTGCGATAACAAAAATTAGTTATACATCAATCTTAAGTGGACCACATTACAGGAAACAGTGTTGAATGAGCGTTGATCATTAAAAAATATTTTGGGGCCATAAAAGTTTTGTATCAAGTTTATTTTTGTTTTTTCCCTTCATATGGGTCTATATGACCTAATCAACCTATTGGATGTCAAATAAACAGTACAGTGGGCCTTAGGTGGATTTTAATGATGGATATCCAATCACTATTGTTTCATGTGGTGTGTTCCACCTGAGATTTATAAACCTCTCATTTTTAGTATCAAGCCATAAAATGATCTTTAAAAATAGATGAACGGAAAGGATGAAACACATACATCATGATAGGGCCCACAGAGCACCGACCATCAGCCACGGGGCTGGTGTCAGGGGGAGTAGCCAATCCGTTCCCCCGAAGACGCTCCTGTCTTCAGTTATCTTTTAAAAAAAAAAAAAAAAAAAAAAAAAAGGCCACGTGTTGAACCTTGTCAATGTTAAACTCCATCATGAACATCATTTAGCAAAAGAATCAGGCCAGTCATTGATAAGGTGGGCCACATCATTTGGATTTAAGAGATAAAAGAGTCTGCTTGGAAGGACTTGGTTGATGGATGGTCCAAAGCCAACTAACTCTCTTCATTTGATCCATGGTAGGATACATAGATGGATGCTCCCATCGGGACACGGTTTAGCTAGTGACCTGAACATCAGCCAGCTAGCTGGTGCCAAAGCTCCCCCACCATGGGAAACGGATTGGCTACTCCCCCTGCCACCAGCCAATGGCTGATGGTTGGTGCTCCATGGGCCCCATCATAATGTATGTGTTTTATTCATGTTATCCATCTATTTTTCTAGATCATTTTATGTTATGAGACCAAAAATGAGATATATTTCAATCTCAATTAGACCACATCACAGGAAACAGTGTTGAAAGAATGTCGACCATTAAAAACATTTTGAGAGCCATAAAAGTTTTGGATCAATCTGATCTTTGTTTCTTCCCTTCATCTGGGTCTGTATGACCTAATCAACAGATTGGATGTCAAATAAACAGTACAGTGGGCCTTAGGAGTATTTTAATGGTGAATATCCAATCACTATTATTTTCCTGTGGTGTGGTACACCTGAGATTTATATCCCTCTAATTTTAGGCACAAGGCCTTAAAATGATCTGTAACAATGGATGAACGGAGTGGACGAAACACATACATCATGGTGGGGCCCACGGAAAACTGACCACCAGCCACCGGGCTGGTGTCAGGGGGAGTAGCCAATCCGTTTCCCCCACCATGATGCATGTAGTTTATTCGAGCTCTGCATTCATTTTGCCAGCTCATTTTAGCGCGTGAGCCTAAAAATGAGATAAATTCAAATCTCAGGTAGACTTTAAGTCAACAGTATTTTCTTAATGCGGTCCACTTGAGATTTATATTTGACTCGTTTTTAAAATCATGCCCTAAAATGAGGTGGTAAAATGATGAACAGTATAGATAGAATAAATACACGGACGCGGATTTCCTGCGAAAGCCTTTCGCAGGAAGTTCCTGCGCTGGGAACCCAGGTGGGGCCCACTGTGATGATTTTGAGAAATCCTCTCCGTTCATACGTTTTGTGAGTAGATTTTAGGACGTGAGACGAAAAAAAACCGTACCCAATTCTCAAGTGGGCCGAAAATGTGAGAATTGAATTTTGACAGTTGAAATATTCGTGGGTCACAGAAGTTTTGAATCATTCTAATATTTGTTTTTTCAGTTCATCCCAGTAGGAATGACGTTATTAACGGTATGGATGGCATGTAAACATCACTGTAGAACCCAGGAAGGTTTCAACGGTAGGAATTTCCCTAACCACCTTTTCCTTTAGTACGGCCCACTTGGGTCGTGGAACCTGATCAATTTTGGTCTCACAGCCTAAAATGAGATCACAAAACGGATGGACAGGGTGGATTCCATACAAACATCACGGTGGGCCCCACCTGGGTTCCCAGCGCAGGAACTTCCTGCGAAAGGCTTTCGCAGGAAATCCGCGTCCTAAATACACCATGGTGGGACCATAGAGCTTTAACAACCTCTAGCTAGCTAGTGTGGGCCCGTGGCCAAACTAGGTCCTCCCAACCACTTCAGACAATCACATATCTCTTAAAATGGTTAGATTTTAAATTTTTGCTTGAGTCAATAAGCAACCTCTAGTAGAGCATGATAGAGTCCTGCTTATAATTTGATGACCCAAACAACTTAGGATGGCCCACCATAGATGTGTGGAGCTCATTGTTTGGTAATCTAAATAGTATATCCAGATGGACCATTGTGGATGTATGACACTCTAGTAATCTTTTGTTATTTAAATCATTGGCAGTGTAATAATTTATAAAAAAAAAAAAAAGAAAAAAAAAAAAGAGCCCCACTAAATGGATGGCGGTGTGGTATTAAGGATGACTTCTACTTAAGAAGATGCCACATTTACATTGGATTGAATCATGAGCTATTGATATGCCATATCCAAAAATTCTCCTGACTTCAGATTTTTATTAACTGAAATGGGACTTAAGATTGTTGGCTAGCTTCCAATATTGGAGATGTGTGGACTGTGGTCCACTATAATTTATATATATTATATAGGGGTGTACACGAACTGAGCTAGCTCGGTTAGCTCGCTCGACTCGACTCGAAAAAGCTCGATTTGACTCGGTTTGAAGCTGAGCTCGAGCCAAGTCGAGCTGATTTTTTGAGCTCAAAAATGAGTTTGAGCCGAGTTCGAGCAAGCCCCAACTCGACTCGACTCGGATCGAATCCAGATCTAATCGAACTCGAATCGAACCAGTTTGGTGACTTGGTTACTTTGCCATTGATGTTGCTCACCAACTGTTTGATAAAAAGTGGCATTTGATAAGCATCTGACGAGATTAGAGATACATTGTACATCTTATATTTATGCTCAACTACTTCCATTCAACCCGAGGTGATACGTGGGAATTAAAAAGAGAGCTGGGATAAAATAGTTCTCTCTGCATAGATAACATCTTGGACTTTGTCATCCCAACTAGGACAAGCTGAGGAGGTTATCAAGGTAAGAATTCTTTTGCCCACCGGTCAAGCTTATCTATATGAGAAGATAACTAGGATGTTGTTCATAAAGAGAACAAGCACCTAACTATTCAACTTCGATATTACCTACAATAATGCATAGGACAAAAGCATGAATATGCCATAACGTTCATAAGTGATTTGTCTACTTTGCCATTGATGTTGCTCACCAACAGTGGGATTTTGAAGTTGCAGTGTAGGTGTTCGTGGAAATGCCTCAATGGCGAACTCGGCTCGATCATGGCTCGAACTCGGTTCAAGCTACTGATTGAACCGAGCTAAGCTGGCCTGTCAGGCTTGAGGACCGAGCCGAGCCGAGTTCAAGCTAGTGTTCGAGTCGAGTCGAGCTGAGGCCAGCTCCACTCGGTTCGACTCGATGTACACCCCTAATATTATACTCTGTTTTTTAGTTATAATAAGGCCATGATAATTTAGTGATACAAATTATTGTTGTGGATGGGCCTTAACATTGAATTAACCCCGTCCAAAAAATCTCAAATATTGAGAGATGGGGGCCACCGATCTTGATCATTTTCTATTTTCCCCAAATACAGTCTCTCCTCTCTCAGCCTATTACTCGGAGTCCTTCCTGTCCGGAATAAGGGGACGAGCAAGAAAGAAAATAAGAAAATTATAAAAGCACTTATTCTCCCCTGTTTTAAATGTAGAATTTTCAAATTCTAAGTAGGTTTCAAGGTGTGTGGGTCTGATTGGGGCCTA
Organism: Magnolia officinalis; assembly: GCA_021015155.1. NCBI lineage: Eukaryota > Viridiplantae > Streptophyta > Magnoliopsida > Magnoliales > Magnoliaceae > Magnolia > Magnolia officinalis. Next base: position 59,945,342 of record JAJHSJ010000011.1, read on the forward strand.
TATAGTATGGGTCAGTGATCTTGACCATTGGTCTGATAAACCACACTCCAACATATTAAAGGTTGTGTGGCCATTTGGACGCCTTTGTTAATCTAATTGTAACTATTCAAGGGTCAGGAATGACCCACGTCCAAAACTTTGGAAAATGGCACCCATTTACATTGCTAGAACACATGGAGCTTTTTTCCTCGTAGAAGGAGAATGAATGAAGGAGAATAATAAGTGAGGAGAGCATTTCAAAAAAACCACTAAAGAAGATAAAACAAAGTACATGGCGGGTTAATGTATCAATCATGGCCGTCCATTTAATGGGCCCTACTATAGATTGAAACAAAGTACAAATAGATATGATGACCAAAACAACGGCAAGAAACGAGACTGATTAATAGTCAACATTACATTTTGGTAAATGAAGAGAAATGGGGATGAGATTTCTGATACGTGTGGTTTTTCTATTGTCTATCCAACATGGGCCCCACTGATCAGACGGTCATGATTGACACATAACTCTTACACGTGTACTAGGGAGAGATGGCCCTACCATATTACGGTTCCTCTTCCTTAGCGTATCGTACTACACGAAAAATCGTCTGTGACCAATGGGGTTGACTTCTACTGGTTTATTATATACATCGCGAAAAAGGAAGCGCAAAAAATAAACGCAGCACACGTGTCCGTGAACCAAGCATGTACGGGATCCTGGCCGTTCATAGATTGGTTCCCACCGTACATATTTCCAGAATCCTAAAAATCATGATGTCGATTGGCGGATGTTTATCGGTTGCTATTTTTTTTCATCTACGACCGTTCGTTTCTTCGTGTGTGTACATGGACAATTTTTTGAATGATCGGGAGGCGTTTCTTTGGTTGAAAAACATTCACTGTTGGGGACCACCATACGAACGCATCAGATACTTCACGATATATACCATTTTGCATTCATGATGCGTTTGCATTTGGCGAGTGAAGATGTAAGATAGGGCGTCTAGATCTAGAATTTCAACACGTCCGAATCTTGAACGGTTGTATAAGATCGATTCTGGAGATTAGCGCAAGCAACGCTTGAGACTGAAACAGGCGACTGCGATTGATTGAACACATGACCCACGCGTGAGGAACGAATCAAACCGAACGGGAATCTTTACCACAGATCCAAGCAATGTGGGGCCACCATGTTGTGTATGTAAATCCACTCCGTCCATAAGGTGAAAACCATTATTTTAACCATAAATACAAAAAATATTCTCATGTTTTTCTTCCAATGGGCCACAACAACGGAAACAATGTAAAATTTCTCCAAAGACATCAAGTTCAGATGGTACGGAGACCACCTGGGTTTTTGGATCAGACTGATTTTTGTGTTTTCACTTCATCATGTAAGACACCTGATTAACGGTTTAGATGAAAGATACACTCCATGTCATCTCCACATATAAAATTATGTTGGCATTTCATCTGCCATAGTTATTGTGGTATGACCTACTTGAGTTACATAAACACCCAGTGGATTGAATTTACTTGTCCGGCAAATGAGGGATGACTCTGCAAAATCTAGCTGAGTCAACCCATATTTTTAAACAAATGAATGCCTATAAATAAAATAGTGAACGATCCAAACTGAAAATGGAAAATGATAGGCTTATGGGATTGATGGAACCCATCCGACCATTTTCAAGCCATGATAGTTTAAACATGTATTAGCTTTGATACCAATTGTTAAAAACCTAACTAATACACTGAAAGATCGAGAATTGATGAAACACAACAAAGATAAGTTCTTTATCATTGATGGTAAGATAGCTAAAGCAGCATTATTTGTTGCACAAGGCAATTAGATAAGGGTATTATTGGTTTTAGACAAGGTAACTGTATATCAATTACCACATCTAAATCCTATTTGATCCTGCAGACATAACTGGCAGCATGAATTAGGAGTTAGATGGGGTTGTATACAAAATCAGACCTCGACTGATTTTTATTTATTTATTTTTTTGAAAGGAAACTTTCCACATTAATTGCCAAACGAGCCAGCATGAATCAATGTACAAGTGGCTTGGATGTCATGAATATGTCAGTGGGCCCCACACAACGTTTCCACTGTTATTTTGGATGAAGATATTGGCATGGAATCTTATGTATGCTAATGAGTTCTAACATTTCCATGTTCATGGGTAGTGCTGTCAATGGGCTGGCTTGGGCCTGATAAAATCAAAATTTTGAATTTGGACTGTCTATTTATTCATATAAATATATAAATTGGACAACCCATGATGTAAAAATTATGCCAATAAAATAATCCTAAATATCCTCCCATCAATGACATGGAAAATGAATGGTTAAGATTGAGTCGAGAAACAAAGTATGTTTAATCGTCATTTGAAACACCTACCTGATAGGCCCCACTTTGTATTGCTTATAATTCCAAAGTAGGACTTTTATTTTATGATTCTAAACATGTGATCTGTGAGTGGTGAAAATGGATGGTTATAACAAATTGACCTCGTTCAAAGGGTTAGGATCATCTCCTCAGCGTGAATCCTACACCATGGCTTGCACCTAATACTACAACTGAATGGACCATCCAAATTGAATATGCTGGGCTCGTTTGGATCTTAAGTTGCTTAAGATAAGTTACCTATATCACAAATAACTTATCTTAGTTTCTACTTATTAAGAAGATAAGTGTGTTTGGTAAACTACTACTTATCAGCTTCTCCTTTCTTTGGTCTCTCATATACCTCTCTTCAGTAATTTATGAAAAGTGATAAGTACTTCTAAGTTAAAAAGTTACTTATAACTAATAATACACTAAACTTATTTTTTAAAAATAAGTTACTTATCTACTGCTGTAAGTAAAAAAAAAGTAGCTTATTTGAGGTATTTAAATGGGCCCTCAGAAGCCTTCGGGAGGTGCCTCTCATGTCCCAATGAAGGTGGGACACTAGCATTATATCGTCTCAGGGAGAGACCACACACATGGTTGTGCAAGCAAATGGGTGTGTCCCAACATGATGTGTTTCCAAAGTCCACTCTGACTTCAAGGTGTGTGACACCATTTTAGGCCTAGGGCCAAAACCCAACCCCATCCCTGATTCAGGTGGACCCTATCAAGGAAATAGTTGGGAGGGAAATGCCCACCCTTTTTTTTTATGGGGACTACTGTGGTGTGTGCATAAAATCTGACCAATACATGTTAGGCCCACCGCAACAGAGAGAGAGAGAGAGAGAGAGAGAGAGAGAGAGAGAGAGAGAGAGAGAGAGAGAGAGAGAGAGAGGCTAACTAATGATTCAATTTGCCACACCAAAGGAAATAGTTAGAAGAGAAATGTCCAATATTTGATCATGTGAAATCCACTCAAACAATTAAATGGCACACCAAAATTTAGGCCTAGGGGCCAAAAAATGAGGCCCATTCTTAATTTAGGTGGACCACACAAAGGGAAACAGTTAAGAAGAAATGCGTGCTTGTATGCTGTTTCCAATTGTGTGGTCCACGTGAATCATGGGCGGGGCTGGATTTCAAGCCCTAAACCAGCCAATATGTGACTACAACTAGTAAAAGACAATCATCAGCAACTGGTCAGTTTCAGACAGGTAAAACTCAGGTGATTGGAGGGTTAGGATTGTTCAATCCATGAACTTGTGGAAAGCGACCGATCATGGTCGGACCCGCCCGATGAACCATCTGAATGATGATACATGTACCATTGCACCACATGCTAATTTGACCAGGGTTGTTTGGACGCCTGTAAATGGGCTAATTGTAAATGATTTACAGGTAAATGGTTTACAGTTTGTTTAAATGCTGAAAATTGCATGTAAATGATTTATAGGCTGTAAATCATTTACAGCTTTCAGCCCCCATTTGATTTACAGGCAAAAAACTGTTATTTCACTTGCACCGGGCTCTCCATTTACAACGTAACGGCCATAAATGAGAAAGAGAGTTGTAAAGAGAGAGTGATGGGTGATGGATGTGGTGAGTGATGGGTGTGTAAGAGATTTTTGACTTTTGTGGCAAATGGTGTAAGAAAAGTATGGGCTTTGTAAGAACTTTTTGACTTTTGGGGCTTGTTTGGGAAAGGGTGAAATGTGATGTGTACTCGACATGTACTTGACATGTTGAGATTGATGGATTGACGGATTGATGTGACAAGTCGTAGAGATTCTCTTGGGTTTTGCAACCCGCGGCGTTTTCCTCACACCGAACGCTGGCCCACATCTCCTGACCAGTGTATCGCCTCGGCATGCGAGTCGCGGCATCGGAACCGCGGCGACGACGCGGTCGCTATGGTAAGGGTCTTGGGTTGAGTCGACTCGAGTTGATGGCATGTGAATCAGGGTCGCGCGCAAATACCGTTTAAGAGTCGAAGGTTGCCGGAATTCAACCGGAAAGATCGCGGAAGTCTATGGAACGGTACGGTCTAGGAATCGGGGCTTACATGTGCTCACTCAATATCCTCCTTCATCACCATCTGATGATGATACATTAGAACAAATTCAAAAGAGACAAAATTGGAAGCGTAACGACTACCTATGTAAAGGTCATATCTTCAACGCTCTTTCTGATTTGTTATACGTTGTTTACCGGCAAAAGAAGATTGCTAAGGATTTGTGGCAGGCGCTACTCACCAAATACACATTAGAGGATGAAGGCAACAAAAAATTCCTACTAAGTCAGTTTTTAGAATTTAAAATATTGGATGAAAAACCTGTCCTTGATCAAGTATATAAGTTACAGGTCATCATTTAACAACTTATTGCTGATGACACTAATCTTGACGAATTTTTCCAAGTATTCACCATTATTGTTAAACTTTCACCTAAATGGAAGGATACTAGAAAATCATTGAAACAGAAAAAAGAGAAAATGTCCTTAGAGGACCTCATAATGTTTCTTCGAATAGAAGAAGAATCTAGGCTCTGTGACAAAAATGAAGAACAACAGGAGGCCCTAAGTAATGTTAATATAGTCGAAAATAGTGTGAATCAGGAATTAGAAAAGCCACCTTTCAAGAAAGATGATAGGCTCAAAACTAATAATCAAGGGTTTAAAAAGAACACATTCAAGAAGGGTCCATGCTTCTTTTGCAAAATCCCTGGTCACTTTAAGAAAGACTGCCGAAAATACAAAAAGAAAATACAAGAAAAGAAACGACAAGTCAATATGATAGAAGACATGAATCTGGCAACTGTCGTCTCTGAAGTTAATATGTTGATGTTGAATGGTGGGTAGATTCTGGCGCTACCAGACATATTTGTAGAAATTACAATATGTTCAATTCCTATGAATAGTGGGGGATAATCAGGAACTATATATGGGGAATGCCTCCACATGCAAGGTTGTAGGAAAAGGGAAGGTACGTCTTAATCTAACTTCCGGAAAAGTCCTTACTCTGAACGATGTGCTGCAAGTACCGGATATTAGGAGGAATCTTATTTCAACTAGTCTACTGACTAAGTTTGGATTTAGACTCCTATTTGAATCCGATAAATTGATTGTGTCTAAAAATGGGGTATATGTAGGAAATGGTTATGTATCCAATGGAATGTTCAAATTGAACCTCATAAATGAAAATTCTTCTTCTGTTTATATGTTTGATTCAAATGATGTTTGGCATGCCAGATTAGGACATATTAGTTATCGTAGAATGAATAATATGTTTAATCTTAATCTAATTCCTAAGTATACAAAACCTAATGACAAATGTAGTATTTGTGTACAATTTAAAATATATAGAAAACCGTGTTCAAGGGTGGAACGAGAATCACAACTCCTAGACCTAGTTCATAGTGACATATGTGAAATGAGTGGTTTAATAACAAGAGGAGGGAAAAGGTACTTCATAACTTTTATAGATGATTTCTCCCGTTATACCTTAGTATACCTGTTGAAGAATAAAGATGAGGCACTACAAAAATTCAAGATATACAAGGCAGAAGTTAAGAACCAGTTAGACCGTAAGATTAAAATTCTAAGGTCGGACAGGGGAGGAGAATATTTATCTTTAGAATTCTCGGAGTTTTGTAAAACTCATTGTATAATTCACTAAATTACAGCTCCATATTCACCCCAACAAAATGAGATAGCAGAACGGAAAAACAAGTCTCTCATAGATATGGTAAACTCTATGCTCAATAATGTGTGTTTAAGTTCAGGACTTTGGGGAGAAGCTCTATTGACTGCTTGTTATATCTTCAATAGGATACCTCACTTTAAAACTTGTAAGACTCTGTATGAACTATGGAAGAATAGGATTCCTAACATCTCATACTTCAAGGTATGAGGTTGTAAAGCCTTAGTTAGGTTTACAGATCCTAAAAGGCTCAAGATAAGGTTGAGATCTCTTGAGTGTATTTTCATAGGATATGCACAAAATAGTAAGGCTTATACGTTTCTAGTTATAAAATCTAATCATATTATCCAAATAAACACTATAATAGAATATAGAGATGCCGAGTTTTATGAAAACTCATTCTCTTCTATAATTAGAAAAGAGACAAGACCTCAAGATACTAGTACAAACAGTAGTTCTCAAATACCTGATCAAGATATCAGCAGTCTCGATAAAGAGGACATATAACCTATAAGGACCAAGAGGATCAGAACAAGTACATCTTTTGAACCCGATTTCTACCTTCTGCAAATAGAAGGAGATAAAGATAACATAACAGAGGAAACCATGTTGATATATAACATAGAAAATGATGCGGTTACAATAGATGATGCCCTTAGATCTCAAGATGCTTCTTTTTGGAAGGAAGCTATAAACGATGAGATGAATTCTATATTGCAAAATGGAACATGGAAACTTATGGATCTGCCCCCAGGATCAAAACCAATAACTTATAAATGAATTTTCAAAAGAAAATTAAGATCGGATGGAACTACAGAAAGGTTTAAGGCTAGATTAGTGGATAGAAGATTTACACAAAAAGAAGGCATTGATTTTTTTCGATACTTATGCTCCAGTAGCAAGGATATCAACTATCCGAGTTTTAGTTGCTCTAGCATCCATTCATAAGTTAAAAATCCATCAGATGGATGTGAAGACAGCTTTTTTAAATAGTGACCTTGATGAAGAGGTTTATATGGAGCAACCGGAAGGTTTTATAATTTTAGGACAGGAAAATAAAGTGTGTAAATTTATCAAGTCACTATATGGACTTAAACAGGTACCTAAGCATTGACATGAAAAATTCGATAAAGTGGTCACCTCATATGACTTTAAGATTAATGAATCTGATAAATGTGTATATTCAAAATTATCTGATAATAAAGGAGTAATTATGTGTTTCTATGTAGATGATATGCTAATCTTTGGTACATGTTTAGAAGTTATAAATAACACTAAAAGATTCTTATCATCTAGTTTTGACATGAAAGATATGGGTGAAGCTAATGTAATTTTAGGTATCAAGCTATTAAAAAATAATAATGGTATAACTCTATCTCAATCACATTATATTGAAAAGATACTCAAAAAGTTTGATCACTATGATAAGAATCCAGTTTCTACTCCTTTTGATTCTAATATCAAGTTAATTAAAAATGAAGGTCGTAGTATATCTCAGTTAGAGTATTCCAAGGTGATTGGCAGTCTTATGTATGTCATGATTTTTACTCGACTTGATATTGTTTTTGCAGTAGGTAGATTGAGTAGGTTTACAAGTAATCCAAGTTTAGATCATTGAAATGTTGTTTCTAGAGTACTCAGATACTTGAGAAAAACTATTAACTATGGTTTACATTTTTCTAGTTACCCTAGTGTACTTGAAGGGTGTAGTGATGCAAGTTGGGTCATTGATTCTAATGAATCCAAGTCAACCAGTGGATGAATTTTTACACTTGGTGGAGGTGCCGTTTCTTGGGGATCCAAGAAGCAAACTTGTATATCTCACTCTACCACGGAATCTGAATTCATAACTTTAACAACTAGTAGTAAAGAGGCAGAATGGTTAAGAAACCTGTTATTAGAAATACCATTATTGGTAAGGCCTTTACCACCGGTCTCTATCTACTGTGATAGTGAAGCGACACTATCAAAAGTATATAACAAGACTTATAATGGAAAATCCAGACATATTAGTTTAAGGCACAGTTTTGTGCGGCAACTACTTGGTGACGGTGTTATAACAATACAATATGTACGATCTATCAAGAATCTAGCGGACCCGTTCACCAAGGGACTGGCAAGGGATGTTGTCAGTAAAACATCAAGAGGAATGAGACTTAAGCCAATTTCAGAGACACCAGATGAGGGAAACCCAACCTAAGTTAATAGGTTCAATGGGCAAAGTACTTCATAGGAAATGACTGAAGCAGCACTGTACATTTTGTATCTATCTCATTCATGGATGTATATATAGTGCTGGGTACCTGTAATAATAAAAAGGAGGATGATCTGCTACTCTTAATGAGTTCTTTCAAGGGTGCTATTGTTACAGGGGCATTCATAAGGACTCACCTATATGAGTATTGGAAGTGGGGCCGCTTCCTGATATTTGAGAGTTTTTGGCTACTCTCATGAACTCATGAATCCACGGCAGAGCACAAGGCCGTTAATGTGCTATAATTTTAAAACACGTGACAATTGAAATATATGTGTGTGTAACATGTCCGGTTGTGTCATATAGAATACTTAGTTCAAGACCATAGTCACTAAGGATTCTGATTCAACTTTGATTTATTTACACTAAGTGAAGGTTCAAGTCCATAAGACACCTTCTCCTATGCACATATTTTCCTTACATACCCTGACCTCTGTATTTTGAAAAATAGTGGGGGATTGTTGGGTTTTTTCAAAATAAGAAGAAAAGAAAATTGAATAAAAAGGGTTATGACTTTGGTGATTGTTGGTGTGAATGGTGATGCTTCTTGGTAAAGGGAACATCTTTTGAATTTGAAATGGAGGGATGTCATTGTTGGAAAGACACCACCATTAATGAAAAGACACCATGGAAGAAGATGTCTTTTCATGAAAAGGGAAGATGATGTCTTTTCATGAAAAGGGCCTTAAGCATCTCTTATGATTCTATATAAACCCATCTCTGGGTCAATCCGAATTCACAATTTCCAACAATCTCTTCTCCATCTTCTTCTTCTTTTCCATTTTTGTTTTTGGATGTTCTTTGGAAAAATACAGTTTTCAGGCGCTAAACTATAAATAGTTTTTCAGGCAGTAAATTACAAACAGTTTTCAGGGGGTAAATTGTAACAGCACAGAAGTCAGGGTTGTATGCTGTAAAAGTGTGTTCGGGGTGCGGTTTTTCGGTTTTGCAGGCTGAAACCCACATTTCTTCGGTCTTGGAGAAGAGGCTTATTGTATCCTGGAGGCGGATTTGTTGTAACCCTCTTGCAAATTGGTTTAATCATCAATAGGGTGCGAATATCACCTTAAAGATAGCGACATCGTAACGCACCTTAAGCCTATCTTTAAGTGATTTATTTTCTAAATTTTCGTCTCAAAAATATCATCATGAGATATTGATATGCTATATCCAAAAAATCTCCTGACTTCAGATTCTTATTAACTGAAATGAGACTTCAGATTATTGGCTAGCTTCCAATATGGGAGTTGTGTGGACAGTGGTCCACTATAATTTATGTATATCATACTCTGTTTTTTAGTTATAATCAGGCCATGATAGTTTAGTGATACAAATTATTGTTGTGGATGGGCCTTAACATCAAATTGACCATGTCCAAAAATTCTCAAATATTGTAAGATGGGACCCACCCATCTTGATCATTTTCTATCTTCCCTTTGTGGCCTGAGATTTAAATGTAGAATTTTCAAATTCAAGTAGGTTTTAAGGATGTGTGGGTTTGATTGGGGGGTAGGGTCAGTGATCTTGACCATTGGTCTGATGAACAACACTCCAACATATTAAAGGTTGTGGCCTTTTGGACGCTCTTGTTAATCTCATTGTAACTATTCAACACTTATTTTTCTCCTTTCATTCGTTCTGCATCTACGGGTAAAAACGGACCCATGTGTTATAGCAATATAAATGGGTACCATTTTCCAAAGCTTTTGACGTGAGGATAGCATTTGAAAAAACACTATTAAAGAAGATAAAACAAAGTACATGGCCGGTTAATGTATCAATCATGGCCGTCCACTTAATGGGCCCTACTATAGATTGGAAAAAAGTAAAAATAGATAAGATGATCAAAGCAACGGCAAGAAACGAGACTGATTAATGGTCAACATTACATTTTGGTAAATGAAGGAAAATGGGAATGAGATTTCTGATACGTGTGGTTTTTCTATGGTCTATCCAACATGGGCCCCACTGATCAGACGGTCATGATTGACATATAACTCTTTCACGTGTAGTAGGGAGAGATGGCCCTACCATATTACGGTTCCTCTTTAGCGTATCGTATTAACAAAAAAAGTCGTCTGCGGCCAATGGAGTTGACTTCTACTTAGCATGTAATATACATCGCGAAAAAGGAAGCACAAATAATAAATGCATCACACGTGTCCGTGAACCAAGCATTTACGGGATCCTGACCGTTCATAGATTGGTACCCACCGTACATATTTTCAGAATCCTAAAAATCATGATTTTGATTGGCGGATGTTTGTCAGTTGCTATTTTTTCATCTACGACCGTTCGTTTCTTCGTGTGTGTACGTTGATAATTTTTGAACGATCAGAGGCGTTTCTTTGGTTGAAAAACATGTACTGTTGGGGACCACCATACGAACGCATCAGATCCTTCACCATATGTACCATTTTGTATTCATGATGCGTTTGCATTTGGCGACTGAAGATGTAAGATGGGGCGTCTAGATCTAGAATTTCAACACGTCCGAATCTTGAACGGTTGTATAAGATCGATTCTGGAGATTAGCGCAAGCAACGCTTGAGACTGAAACAGGCGACCGCGATTGATTGAACACATGACCCACGCGTGAGGAACGAATCAAACCGAACGGGAATCTTTACCACAGATCCAAGCTATGTGGGGCCACCATGTTGTGTATGTAAATCCACTCCGTCCATAAGGTGAAAACCATTATTTTAACCATAAATATAAAAAAGATATTCTCATGTTTTTCCTCCAATGGGCCACAACAACGGAAACAATGTAAAATTTCTCCAAAGACATGAAGTTCACATGGTACGGAGACCACCTGGGTTTTTGGATCAGACTGATTTTTTTAATTTTCACTTCATCATATAAGACACCTGATTAACGGCTTAGATGAAAGATACACTCCATGTCATCTCCACATATAAACTTATGTTTGCATTTCATCTGCCATAGTTCTTGTGGTATGGCTGCTTGAGTTACATAAACACCCAATGGATTGAATTTACTTGTCCGGCAAATGAGGGATGACTCTGCAAAATCTAGATGAGTCAACCCATATTTTTAAACAAATGAATGCCTAAAAATAAAATAGTGGACGATCCGAACTGAAAATGGAAAATGATAGGCTTATGCCAAAAGCCTTAGGATTGATGGAACCCATCCGAACATTTTCAAGCCATGATAGTTTAAACATGTATTAGCTTTGATACCAATTGTTAAAAACCTAACTAATACACTAAAAGATTGAGAATTGATGAAACACATCAAAGATAAGTTCTTTATCATTGATGGTAAGATAGCTAAAGCAGCATTATTTGTTGCACAAGGCAATTAGATAAGGGTATGATTGGTTTTAGACAAGGTAACTGTATATCAGTTACCACATCTAAATCCTATTTGATCCTGCAGACATAACTGGCAGCATGAATTAGGAGTTAGATGGGGTTGTATACAAAATCAGACCTCGACTGATTTTTATTTATTTATTTTTTTGAAAGGAAACTTTCCACATCAATTGCCAAACGAGCCAGCATGAATCAATGTATAAGTGGCTTGGATGTCATGAATATGTCAGTGGGCCCCACACAACGTTTCCACTGTTATTTTGGATGAAGATATTGGCATGGAATCTTATGTATGCTAATGAATTCTAACGTTTCCATGTTCATGGGTAGTGCTGTCAATGGGCTGGCTTGGGCCTGATAAAATCAAAATTTGAATTTGGACTGTCTATTTATTCATATAAATATATAAATTGGACAACCCATGATGTAAAAATTATGCCAATAAAATAATCCTAAATATCCTCCCATCAATGACATGGAAAATGAATGGTTAAGATTGAGTCGAGAAACAAAGTATGTTTAATCGTCATTTGAAACACCTACCTGATAGGCCCCACTTTGTATTGCTTATAATTCCAAAGTAGGACTTTTATTTTATGATTCTAAACATGTGATCTGTGAGTGGTGAAAATGGATGGTTATAACAAATTGACCTCATTCAAAGGGTTAGGATCATCTCCTCAGCGTGAATCCTACACCATGGCTTGCACCTAATACTACAACTGAATGGACCATCCAAATTGAATATGCTGGGCTCGTTTGGATCTTAAGTTGCTTAAGATAAGTTACCTATATCACAAATAACTTATCTTAGTTTCTACTTATTAAGAAGATAAGTGTGTTTGGTAAACTACTACTTATCAGCTTCTCCTTTCTTGGTCTCTCATATACCTCTCTTCAGCCATTTATGAAAAGTGATAAGTACTTTTAAGTTAAAAAGTTACTTATAACTAATAATACACTAAACTTATTTTTTTAAAATAAGTTACTTATCTACTGCTGTAAGTAAAAAAAAGTAGCTTATTTGGGTATCTAAATGGGCCCTCAGAAGCCTTCGGGAGGTGCCTCTCCTGTCCCAATGAAGGTGGGACACTAGCATTATATCGTCTCAGGGAGAGACCACAGACATGGTTGTGCAAGCAAATGGGTGCGTCCCATCATGACGTGTTTCCAAAGTCCACTCTGACTTCAAGGTGTGTGACACGATTTTAGGCCTAGGGCCAAAACCCAACCCCATCCCTGATTCAGGTGGACCCTATCAAGGAAATAGTTGGGAGGGAAATGCCCACCCTTGTTTTTTATGGGGATTACTGTGGTGTGTGCATAAAATCTGACCAATACATGTTAGGCCCACCGCAGAGAGAACAGAGAGAGAGAGAGAGAGAGAGAGAGAGAGAGAGAGAGAGCGAGAGAGAGAAGAGAGAGAGAGAGAGAGAGAGAGAGAGAGAGGAGAGATAGACAGACACATTCTGAATTCAGATAGATTCAGCCAAAGGAAATAGTTAGGAGAGAAATGATCAACTAATGATTAACATGGCAAACAATTAAATGGCACACCAAAATTTAGGCTAGGGGCCAAAAAATGAGGCCCATTCTTAATTTAGGTGGACCACACAAAGGGAAACAGTTAAGAAGAAATGCGTGCTTGTATGCTGTTTCCAATTGTGTGGTCCACGTGAATCATGGGCGGGGCTGGATTTCAAGCCCTAAACCAGCCAATATGTGACTACAACTAGTAAAAGACAATCATCAGCAACTGGTCAGTTTCAGACAGGTAAAACTCAGGTGATTGGAGGGTTAGGATTGTTCAATCCATGAACTTGTGGAAAGCGACCGATCATGGTCGGACCCGCCCGATGAACCATCTGAATGATGATACATGTACCATTGCACCACATGCTAATTTGACCAGGGTCGTTTGGACGCCAGTAAATGGGCTAATTGTAAATGATTTACAGGTAAATGGTTTACAGTTTGTTTAAATGCTGAAAATTGCATGTAAATGATTTATAGGCTGTAAATCATTTACAGCTTTCAGCCCCCATTTGATTTACAGGCAAAAAACTGTTATTTCACTTGCACCGGGCTCTCCATTTACAGCGTAACGGCCATAAATAGAAAGATTAGCTCTCCATTTAGGGCGTGTTTGGATGAACGGCCCAGATGGGATTGCACTGTTCTAATATTAAATAATACAATATCGCCCGTTTGAATTCGAATTGAAATCTGGTTAACACGTGGCATTCGAGTACCACGCCGAACCACATTAACAGCAACACGCGTTACGGCCGGTCATTCATTTTCGCATCGGGCAGTGCAGCGCCCTCATTGCACTGCACCGCCTCCGGAAAGAGAAAAGACTCTCGGTCCTTCATGTTTCGGTGGTTCATAGCAAGTTCCTGTGCCCTCGTTCTTCTTGTCCGTTCGTCTCCAGCCCTGTGCGAGAGGATTTTCATGCCTCTAGGGGTATATCTGAGACGTAGAGGCGGATGTTAGCCTTGTCGTCTTCGTCTACGAAGAAGATGGGATGACTTCATCCGCTGCTAGATCCTGGCGTAAATATCTTTTTCTTTCGCCCAATACAGATTACTCTAACGGCTTATGTGAAAGCAGGTAGATTATTTTCTTTCCTCTACACATTTAGGGACAAAAGTTGATCAGGGTTTTATCTCAAGTGTATACATCCTTCCAGTGGTGGATATCGTTTCTCTCCATGTACCCTCTTATGCAGGAGCAGATGAGTATTTGTGGAGACTGTTCTCTCCTATACCCTACGAAGAGGGTGTATCTTGCAAAACATTTCATTCCGATTTTCTTGATTGTCTAGATGTACATGACAATACCGCGTATCAGAAGTGAATCCAGGAGATGGATTCACCTCACGACATTTGGGACATGACCACTGCATGTCATACAGTGTTGGAGTAATGAACATCATCTACCGATACTTACTCTATTTCATATATGGCTATATAAGAAACTATTATCTTCCATCCTCTTCCACCAAAAAACCTCTGTTCTAAAAATGTTTTGAAGGGTTTGTTTCATCCAGTGGGTTGTTGATTGTTGAAGATAATACTCTTTTCTCAATCTTACAATCTGTTGAATGCATCATCCAAGAAAGATAAAAAGTGACCATTGCATGTTGAAACCCTTGTTTCTATTGATCGTATTCTATCAGGCTGTGAATATTATTTGGTTATGATCGATGTCTGAAAGACTACCAGACCAAATTTCTTGTCTTGGAAACTGTATTTTAAAGACGATCCATTATCATTTCGATTTTGTATTCCATTTTATTGTTGAAATCAGTATATTTTGAGGTTTGACTGTCGACCTCTGGTGCAAACACCGATCTTTACATACGTGCAGATCCTCATACTAAACACTCCATTCCACTACAAGAAAGAACCGAGGTGTGTATTTTTACTCTGCTGATTCGCACCTAAAATCAAACATATATTACTAATCACTCATATTTCAGGCTAGGTGCATTTTTCTTTATGCTACTGTTAAACATGCCCTAATCACGAACTCATTTTCCTCCACCGTAAAATGTGATAAGTTTGAGACTGACAGACTGTAATATACCTCGCATATAGATATATGTTGCATATGCCAATCATGTTAAGAATTCATATGCTGTGATTTGAACTCCGCTTTTGTGTACTTTAATTCCTTGTTCTACATATAGTCCTTTAGTGTCATTTGCACTAATAAATAAAAAATAACTGAAAACAATAACAGGTAACTCCCCCATTTGTCTAATGGGGTCACATAGTGGTGACTCTAGCCGAGATTAGTCTTCCAGTAATGAATGGAATGAAAACGAAATAGCTGCTGCATTAACCACGATTGCAGCTTCTACGTCTGTTATGGGAGCTGCCGAATATTATCGGCGTAATTGTATGAAGGCTTCGCCTAAAGGTGGTCATATTGATAGAAGTAGATTCATAAATGGAATCATTAAGAAGAACGACGTTGACTGTCTAACATAGTTAAGAATGGGTTGGGATAAGTTCTTCGAATTATGCTCTCTACTTAGATATAGAAATTTACCTTCTGATTTAAGGAGGTGCAGTTTGGAGGAACAAGTGGTATTGTTCCTGCATACAATCGGCCATAATGTACGAAATCGTGTAATTGGTTATTGTTTTTCAAGGTCTGGTGAGACAGTTAGTCGTCATTTCCAAAGAGTTCTTGATGTTGTAATTGGACTTTATCCGGAATATGTGAAGTTTCCAAGTTTAAATACTTCGAAAGAGATATTCGATCATCCTATGTGATCGCCATACTTTCAGGTAAAACAATTTGAGTTACCAATTTATATGAAATGAAGTATATGTTAATTAGTAAATAAGAACCTAAAAGTCATAACAACTTTCTTATAGGATTGTATTGGGGCACTCAATGAGACTCATATACTCGCATATTTGGCCAAGGAAGCAAGTGCCACCTTTCGAAATCGGAAAGATTTTGTCTCAGAATGTAATGACAGCTTGTACTTTTGACATGAAATTTGTATACGTGCTTGCGGGTTGGGATGGTTTGGCATTTGACACTCGTGTTTTGTAAAATGCGTTAACCCGTCGACCAGATTGTTTCCTTGTTCCTCATGGTAAATAAAGATTGTTGTTATTTCCTCAAAAAAATAGTAGTAGAAGATCAAATGAAATATTCTTAATATCCATACCTTGGTTTGCGTAGGGAAATATTATGTCGTTGATGGGGGATACATGCATTCTCCTGGGTTTATAACACCCTATCGAGGTATCAAATATCATTTGAATGAGTTTTGTACATGACAAACCAGCTAATAAGAAAGAACTATTCAATTATCGCCATGCACAACTCCAAAATGTCATAAAACGTTGTTTCGGACTCTTGAAAGGTCGTTTTCCTATACTATATGTAGCACAACAGTTCAAGTTTATAACTCGAGTAAAGATTGTTATAGTTTGTTGTGTTATGCACAACTTTATCCGTGTTTGTGGTGAAGATGGTTTTACAGAAACAGTTGAGGATAGTGTAGACAGTGTTGAGGAAATCTCACCATCTCCTGTGAATGTAACTGCGGCCAAAGAAGATCGTGCTTTATCTCGCGTGACAGATAAAGCAAGAGAAGAGTGGGCGAAAAAGATGGATGAGATTGTAGATAGGATGTGGAATGACAGTCTCCCTCGGACACGGCAGCGACATTGACTTTGCTAAGTTTATGTTTATGTATAATGTTGTTTGTGTAACAGCAGAATTTTTTTTTACACTATTTTGGTTTATGGGATTTGTGATGAAATGATGGTTATTGTAGTTTCAGATCATGCATGGATTTTATGATCACATAAACTTATCCTGACTGATACCTGCTATATAACAGTTACTATTATACACTTTTTAGGATGTCATATTCTCTATTTTATGTCGATTCATAAAGCTGCAATGTTTCTTAATTTCATGTATTCATATTCCCATTATTCAACTGTTACTAATGCGTAGGTAAGATGAATTTCTTCCGGAGTACATACAAGGAAAAAAGATGTCAAATTGATACGGGTTCCCTCACACGTGATACAAGCTCCCAAAAAAAAACATTTGCATCTCCGAGTAAGCTATTCGGTAGCCCGAGTAGGAGAACTTCGACACCGAGTAGAAATGAAAAACCTATAGGTAGTAGGAAACCAGGGCGGATTCAATGGACAGACCCTATAGATAATGCACTAGTGGATGCACTAGTCGAACAAGTAAATCTCGACAGGAAAAGTGACATGAGATTCAAACCAGAGGCATATAAGGCCACAATAACTGAAATTTTTGATAGATGTGGCATTGATCTAGAGAACAAACACATTTCAAACCGCTTGCGTACTTTAAAAAGAATTTATTGGGCCGTGCAAGACATGTTAAATGCTTCTGGGTTTGGATGGGACAGTGAAAACAGAATGGTGACAGCGACAGACGAAGTGTGAGATGGGTATATAGCGGTATGTAATACTCATAAATCAAAGTATGTAGCTTGAATTCCTTAAATTGCTGAAAATGCTGATACACAATCTAACGAGAATCCATTTACCGTTTTTTCAGTCTCACCCTTTCGCAGAACGAGTCCGTGGGAAACATATTGACAGATACAATGATCTGGCATTCATGTTCGGCAACGACTGTGCCCATGGGTCATTTGCGAACACGGCTTACTCGTCACCACTTTCTGGTCGACGACGAATAATAAATGAGTTCAATTCTGACTCTGAATCTAATGAATATGGGTCTGAGACGTTTTGCCTTTCATCTGACTCAGGGGAGGACCACGATAGTGGTTCAGCCCTTCGTGTCAATGATAGATCACAACAGTTAAACAGGATTAATACAGTGCCTGTGGAGACCTCTAGGGGCTCGAAAAATACTCAATCAACCGCTACGGCTTGACCCGACAAAAAAGGGGTAAGCCGAGTGATGTCATTGGTGACAGGATGGGTGAAGTGGCTGAAGCTGTCAAGTCCCTGACTATCACTATGTCTCAAGGCAAAACAATGACCAGACTCCAGAAATTGTTGGGCAAACTTGAAGAAGTTGATAGACTCAGCCCCGAGGACTAACTTCGTGTTGTCCGGTTGATGCAGGGGGATTTTGTTAGCACTGGCTTTTTCCTGAAGATAGGCCATGAGAGGAGGAAGGAGTAGGTCCAAAAACTCCTTGAACGCAGTGGCCCTGTTTAAGAAAAATCTGCCGTTGATACACAGCTTATGGGAACTTGATGAAACTGAACTCTTTCTCTCCTTTTTTTTTACACACACCCCACAACACTCACGCTAGTGGAATTTCACCACCTATAGGTACTTGAACCCTTGACCAGGTGTTGAAACTCCTAAGAGTCTACCACCCGAGCAAGAGTAGGGCCCCAGTTTGGATGGGTGCTTATGGAGCACATATTATATAGGTTTTTGATAATTTTTGGATAGTGGTGTTGTTGATGGTTGGACCATCCGCAATTTCATTGATATATATCTGCGTAATTTGATCGGTATAGATGTTCATGTATTTCTACTGACTTCAGTTGAAATTTTGGCTAATGTAGGATGATAGGTTAATGCAGGGACCTACAGTAATGTCTGTCTGAGATTGTTACTGAGATGGACATTTTGGTTGGATTTGTTACTGCTACTATGTTTCATTATATCATTTCATTCAACTGCTATATATATTTATAATCTCTTAAGGATGTGATGATTTCTTCGTTTAGTCAGTTTGGTGGTAACACAGTCTAAGTTCATATAATGATAGTTGAACTTGTATGATGCTGCTTTTAAGTAAACAGGGTCTATAAAGTTCTATTCGCATCAACCATGATTTGAATCCATCATTTAGATGGGTATATATATGTCAGATTGGGATTGAACTGAAGGTGTTTCAGGTGAGAAAGCGAATGTTTATAGTGGGGACAAGTTTCTATAGTCGTCTATCTTTTCCATCATATACTTCTCATGTGCTGTTGTTAGTTCTATATAAGGCCGAGGAAACTGCCTGACCTCTTAATGCAATTGAAATCTGACAATATATTTATTTTATATTTTATAAGTACAAATGGGTAAATACTATGTCGCATATGTCGGTAGAATGCCAGGAATCTATAACAATTGGGAGGTTGCTCGGGAACAGGTAGATGGATTCAGTGGAAGCAGACACCAATCGTTCAAAACGTACGGTGAGGTAGCAATAGAGTGGACCAGATTCAAGGTATGAATCATTTTTCATTTGCAAAATTTGAATACTTTGTTGCAAATTTAAATGGATATTATGATATCTGTAAATCGTATCATACTTGCAAATTCCTTGTGGTGACATGAATGTAGGCCACTTTGCAGCAACGTGGATCTTGCACCACCCCTGGTGAACAATACATGGCATCAACAATCATGACGCAAAGACTCTGCAGAAGACATGAAACTGATGCTGCTCCGTTTCTTCCATCGGCTAGCACTGATGAACATGAAGTTGGTGTGCATAAATCCGGCCTATCGAACTTGAACATGAATCGATACGGTACAGAGGAAGGGATTTTGAATGCCATATTCAAAGTTCTGATTGGAGTGGAGCTGATATACACAATAATTGCATGGTTTGTTACAAGTCTCTGATCGTAAGGAATCATTAGGGTGGGGTGTGGACAATGTTGCCTGGTGAAAGGACTGGATATTGCTCTGGAAGAGTTCATGTTTTTTTGTTTTTTTTTCCCCTTTTTAGTGTATTTTTTTCCTTTTTTTTTTTTTTTATAAAGATAATAGACAAATTTTACTTAATTTGTATTAATCGTATTATGTTCTTGGTTATTTCATAGTATTTTAGTTTTTGTATAATTTGGGTACGTGACTGACGGGTAATTTCTGACCGTTGACCATCCGTGAATGATGAGGACTTTCTGACCATTAATCACCCGCATTAGTAATGTTTTGTACGTGTTATGTGTTATATGTACTCTACCACTATGGTGTCCGATCCTTCAACAAACAGTGAATTAGAAATATCCACTGTTTACATATCCAAATCTACTCTATAACAAACATTATGTTTGTCAATGAAAAAATGGAAGGATACGGTCTACAGATTCCATCGTACCATGACTGTACAATAATACAATGCAAAACAATCCTATACGTGAATCTAAACACGCCCTTATAGGAC
Source organism: Magnolia officinalis (assembly GCA_021015155.1). Taxonomy (NCBI): domain Eukaryota; kingdom Viridiplantae; phylum Streptophyta; class Magnoliopsida; order Magnoliales; family Magnoliaceae; genus Magnolia; species Magnolia officinalis. The sequence goes on from JAJHSJ010000011.1 coordinate 59,965,690, forward strand.
TTGAACAATTTACAGGCAATTTACAGGCTATCTAAACATAGAAAATCATTTACCTGTAAATCATTTACTGTTTAACATCCAAACAGGACAGGCTGTATCATTTACCACTTAAAACTATTTACCGGCATCCAAACAACCCTTCAGATTTCTCCTACACATCATCATCAACAACAACAACAAAAACAATTCAAGCAATTGTTAGAGCAGCATTTATTTCCAGTGCAACAAAAATAATTTGGCATTTTTTGAGATTTCTACTCTTTGTAGAATTTCCTAAAATCATGAAACAATACCAGTGTGGATATTCTGTTAAACGCCTCTTTCTTTCCAACACAACACAAGAGAGGCCAGATTCGTGATCTCTTTCGAAATTTGAGTGAAATTCCAAAATACCAGATACCTCTTTCTTTCCAATACAACCCAAAGAGACCCGATTCGTGATCTTTTTGGAAATTTGAGTAGAAATTCCAAAATACTAAATAACTCTATCTTTCCAATACAATACAAGTGAAAGACCCAATAAATTTTTTTCTTTTTAAAAAAAAAAAAAAAAATCCCAGTAAAGAGTAGAAATACCAAAAAAAAAAAACATTATTCTCTGCTACTGAAATAGCCATTAGCAAAAGCACCCTAAGCCATCAAAGGAGGCAGAAATGCCAAGTCAGAATCAAAATTTAGATTTACCATCATCGCAACAATTGTAATAACCTGTTACCCAACACAAAAGAAACAGTCATCTCCGAACAGGTAACTCTACCGCCTGTTAAAGGAAGTGTTAGTTCTCAAAAAGCCTCCACCAATATCATTGAAGAGATCGTTCAACATTGTGGCTTAGCACGAGTGTCTGGATTTTCCTTGGACTCGATCACCATTATGAACACATAGCCGAGTACCCATAGAAGTACGTATTGAAATGGGACCCAACACAAGCATGCAACAAGACTCAGAATGCTTCCTACATATTGTGGGTCCTTAATGTATCCAAAAGGAAATTCGGATACCCAAGGAATATTCTTTCCGAAGCGTACGCCGTAGTAAGTGCCCGACTCCCCAAGTAACTGATACACCCTGGAATTTCAATTACATTAGCATCAGTGCATGTGAAAAGCTGATACATGAAACATAACAACTCAAAATAACTTGAAAAATAGACATGTCAGACCATAGTTAAATCCATGCTTTAACATTTAAAACTTCATGTATTTCAGGATTCAGAAGAGTGACAAAAAAAAAGTATCTTTTTCAGCAAGCTGAATTAAACATGTTTTCTTTTTCAAAAAGAAGAAAAACCTTATTATTATTATTATTATAAAGAAGCTTTCAATGGTGATATAAGGGCGGAGATTGGTCATTGTTGTCATCGTCATCCATTGAAGCTTGACAGAATTGGATGGAAATGGGAAATTTTAGTGGAGAGTGGTCGATGCAAGGATTACTTGGAAAGGAAGAATTTGAGATGGACAGAATGACGTAACTCCCAATTGTTACCTATGTGCATTATTACTCATACACAGAAATTCTAATTATTTTAATTTTAGTTCTGTATTTTCATCTTATTTTATACAGTATGTTACACACATGTAAATAGATAGCCTTTTTTTCTCACTCTCGGTTTTTAAATCCAAACTATATTAAAATCGAATAAAATCTGCATGTTTTTATACCCTTTTTTTTTTTTGCTGTATGACATTTCGCTAACTATGAATGGACATCAGTGGAATCCATGTTTTAAGAGAAACTATACAATAATCTGCCAAGTATGACATGTTATGTGAAAGAAAACAACCATTGTGGACAACACAAGCACCTCAGTCCAAACCACCAAATTGTAGGGTATTCCCCATGGATATGGCTCAAAGAAATCACACATACTGAATGGGTGACCCTAACAGTCTGATGGTCATCAAATGTATGATTAGAATAAGATAGTCAAATAACGATTAATCAGATGGTTAGAATCACCCAATCAAACTGGATTTTGGGTATGGTTAGAATCATCTAAAGTTGAACAAAGAGTGAAGCAACGTGGCGAAGTGGGGGCGAGGAAGCGTCTATTTCAAAACGTTGCAAGTATAAACAGGTAGGAAGAGGAAGCATGAGTCCGAAGTGTGATTTGAAGTGGGAGGGGTACCTGGTTAGAAGGATCCTGCAACTAAGACTCCAGTCAAACTGAATTTTGCATTGTGCACCGTCCACAGTGGGCTCATGATCTGGACAGTCTGGAATGAGTGACATGAATGCACACACACCGAATGCATCCATACTCCCCAAATGCCAGATGGAATTTGCATGGGACCAAATGTAATTCCATCCCACTTAATCCCATCTAAGCCCACGTACCAAACAGGCCCAAAGGGAACCTTAATATCTAGGATAACAGATTGCCCAGGATTGCTACTATTCTTTTTTTTTGAAGAGTGAAATTTTTTATTAAGAAGCATGCCAGCAAAAGAAGCATGCAAAAAAAAAAAACAAAAAACAAACAAACAAACAAGAAAAAGACCCAACTCTCCCAAGAAAAATGGAGCCAAAGCTCAAACTATAAGAACCATCTATTACAAAGCGGACCATTCTGACAACATGACAGTTGCTCCCATCAGCACAGCATGAAGGAATCGAGACTGGTTGCGAAAGCGTCTTCAATTTCTCTCGCCCCAGATGAACCACCAAATCGCAGGCAAAGTCAATCCGCATCTCCAGGAAAGATACTTTCCCCCTCCTACCCCATGCCATGCCCATAAGAGGTCCCTCATGGTGTGTGGCATTGCCCAAGCCACCCCGTGGGCTGCTAGGAACCAGTCCCATAACTTTTGAACGAACGCACAAAAGATGAACAGGTGGTCAACTGTTTATGCATCTTGCTCACGCATACAACGCATGTTCAGAATAATTAAAGATCTTTTTTGGGGATTCTCAATTGTTAATATCCTCTTACATCCTACCAACCACATGAATGCTGTTACTTTAGGAGTAGCTCTGTAAAACCAGAAGTGTTAGGCATGCATTTCAGAAGAGTCGGTACTATTGGCCTGAAGCATCGAATAGAAAGATTTGACCGAAAACCTCCCTAAGCTAAGCATGAGCCATACCATAGAATCAGATTCCCCAGCTGGGGCTGCAAGCGCTGAAGGAGCGAAATGAAAGTCAGTCTCATCTTCTGTAAGGTTCCTTCTGCACGTAGGCATCCAAACTATCGCCAAACCACCAAAGCAGCAGCAGTCAATCACCCTCAAATCAGGCGATGGCACAAGAGATGCCAGGGAAGGGAAATTTGTGCTCAACGGCCCATCGCCCCACCATGTATCCTCCCAAAATCTGGTTTTAGATCCGTCCCCTACTGAAAAGGACACACCTTTCTAGAATACATCCGTAAGAGACATCACTGATCTCCAAACAAAGGAAGCCCTATACAGAGCAATCTCTTCGTATGCCATCCCCCGTCCTAAAGCCCATACTTGGCAGCAATGATTTCACACCAGAATCCACCAATTTCCGTGGCAAGCTACCATAACCATTTCCCAAGAAGGGCTGAATTCATGCTTTCAAGGCCCTGCATGCCTACCCAGCCTTGAGCAACAGGTTTACAAACCTCCTCCCACTTCAATCGGTGGTACTTGAAACTTCCTACAACTCTCTTCCAAAGAAAATCCTGTCTTAACTTTTCAAGTCTCACTAGCACCCTTTGGCCGGGCAGGCATGTGGGTCCCATGTTAGAAGTATATAGGCATGTTAGAAAAAGCCACCTTAATCAAGGTTAGTCGACCTCCTAAAGAGAGATATCGACTCTTCCATTTGGACGGTTTGCTATCAATCCTTTCTATCACCTTATCCCATAGGTGAATTGCAGGTTTGCCGATGCATAATGGAAGCCCCAAATAATATGAAGAGAAAGACCCAACCTTACACCCGAAGAAGGAAGCTAGGCTAGACAACTCATCATTAGAAACGTGCGCTCCAAGGAGTTCGCTTTTTCCCACATTAATCTTCAGCCTGGAAACCGCCTCAAAACACATAACCACTTTCTGCAGGTTGTCCACCATAACTGGATCCGCTTCTGAAAATATAATTGTATTATCTGCAAATTGAAGATGCGAAACCGGCACCGCTACACTAGTCTCCTAAAAGCCTCTAAAGAGACCCGTCTCTTGCCCTTTGGCTAGCAACTGCCACCACAATGAAGAGATAAGGAGACAAGTGATCTCCTTGTCTAAGACCCCAAGAGGATTTGAAAAATCCTTTGGGGGATCCATTAACTAGCACCAAGAAGGACGTGGATCCGACACAAATCTACATCCAATGTCTCCATTTGGCTCCAAAACCCGTTCTGGCTAGCAAGTAATCCAGAAATTCCCATTCCACGTGATCATAGGCTTTCTCCACATCTTACTTACAAACTACCCCTGGCTTCTTTTGTTTGTAATGAGCGCCAATGCCCTCCTGGGCAATCAGGGTTGCATCCAGAATTTCTCTACCCCCCACAAAGGCTCCTTGATTAGGGGAAATAATGCTATCCATCACTTTCTTGAGTATTGTTGCAAGCACCTTAGAGAGAATTTTGTATAGGCTTCCTATTAAGATGATTGGTCTGAAGTCTTTCAACCCTTCCACACCTTCAATCCTTGGGACGAGGGCAATAAAGGTGGTGCCCAACTCAGGCGAAAAGCACCCTTCTTTAGAAAAAAAAAAATCCTGGAGAAAGTCCATCACATCCTTCGGGATAAGGGTAATAAAGGTGGCGCCCAACTTGGATTGCTACTACTGTAAAGTTTGACAGAGAAAATATTTAGAATGTTCAAATTTTGCAAGGATGTTCGTTGGTGGTAAATGGAAACTAGGTTATCTAGATGGTAAAGCTGTGAAGCCATCAGTAGATGACTCAGCATTTAGAGACTAGGAGGCTGACAATATGATTGTTATATCATGGTTACTTGACATGATGTACTTTAAAAAAAAAAAAAAAAAGAAACTTGACATGATGTACTGTGAAACTGCAAAAGAAATATGGGATTCTATTGCAGCATTGTACTCTCAAAAGAAAAACGTGGCTAAGTCATCACATTCATCAGGGTGAAAAATCCATGGGTGACCATTGCATTACTGTAAGGAGAATGTGGCTTGAGTTAAGAAATCAGCAACCTATAAGGGCATGTTGTGATAAACAACGCAGAACTGAAATTGAAGAACATATATTTGATTTAACGGCTGGCCTTATACTAAGTCTGAGACTACTTGTACTCAGATTCTTAGTAGGGATTCTCTTTTGTCACTTGGTACAGTTTCCTCATACAGCCAGAAGAGAGTCGTCAGAAAGTAATGCTTGTTGTAGATATTATTGTTCCAGAACATCGGCCCTAGCAAGTTTTTATCATCATGGTCATGATACTGGTAGTTGTCAAGGTCGTCATGATCGTGGTGGACAATCTAAATGATATAGTAATGCAGGGGCATTTTCACACTGGGCTCAAGTGGGGTCGCTTGTGGGATGCAGGGGCACACTCAGGGCGGGTGTGGCCCACGGAGGAGGTCTCGTGTTCGAGACTCCTCACCAGGGGTGATTAATGCGCATTTCACACCGTGCTCGAGTGGGGTAGCCCGTGGTATGCGGGGACACACTCAGGGCGAGTGACCCATGTGATTTGGGGCCCACGAAGGGAGTTCGGCCGAGGTCTTAAAACTCATGAGATGTGAGGCCTGGGCTACGAGATAAAGGGATTAATTCGTCATACTCTAACAGTTCGAGCTTTTAGAGAAAGTGGTTAATTGTTCTGCATCAAATTTGGTATTAGAGCGGGAGGTCTCGGGTTCGAGACTCCTCACCAGGGGTGATTAATGCAGGGGCATTTTCACACTGGGCTCGAATGGGGTTGCTTGTGGGATGCAGGGGCACACTCGGGGTGGGTGCGGCCCACGGAGGAGGTCCCGTGTTCGAGACTCCTCACCAGGGGTGATTAATGCGCATTTCACACCGGGCTCGACTGGGGTAGCCCTTGGGATGTGGGGACACACTCAGGGTGGGTGGCCCATGTAATTTGGGACCCACGAAGGGGGTTCGGCCGAGGTCTTAAAACCCATGAGATGTGGGGCCTGGGCTACGAGATAAAGGGATTAATTCGCCATACTCTAACAGTTCGAGCTTTTAGAGCAAGTGGTTAATTGTCCTGCATCATATAGTGGTCATGATTATGTTGATCGTCTTTGTGATTATCTCTCAAATGATGATAAAGACAATCTGTATTGTACAAACCATGGACATACCCATCGCAAAAGCAACATGCTAGAGCTTGACTCCAAGGAACACCTAGTTTGCATCTGCTGAAGTTGAAAGGCCCATCCAAGATGAACCTAGTGAGATAGTCTCCTTCAGGTAGTTCTCACAACATATTAGTTGATGATATTTCTGATATTAGTCCTACCTTTGGTTGATCCAGAAGGTGCTTCTTCATCTCTTCAGTCTAGTTCTGATCAGTTAAGTATATCCAGAAGGTGTAGTTTAAGTCTGTTTGTATGTTCATTGGAGGCTGTAAGAAGCTCGGGAGTATTGATGGGTCGATTCCAAACCTGAAGAATCCAATCCCACTTATGTAGATTGGGAAGCGGATAACATGATGATAATGGGATGGTTGCTCCATTCTATGGAGGTTGACATTAGTACATGTTCATGTATTGCAAGACTGCTAAAGAGATTTGGGAATCTGTGGCGGCCGCATATTCTTAAAAAAAAGAATGTTGCCCGTATCTTCCAGTTGACCCACAAGATTGCAATTTTCATCAAGGGGAGAGTTCCTTGGGAAACTATTACACAACTCTTCAAGGGATGTGGCTTGAGTTGGGACACCATAGACTAGTACATTCATGTTGTGCTTAAGGGCATTGAGATTGAAAAGCAACATATGTCCAATCTTCTTGTTGGGCTCAATTCAGAGGATGTGAACATTTGCACAGATATTCTCAATCGAGAGCCTCTCCCCCTTATTAAGACAGTCTGTGCTTTACTTTAACAAGAAGTTGCCGACAAATGATGTTGGATACATCTTCTAGTTCTCATGATCAATTGGCATTTTTTTTTTTTAGTTCTATGATGGGTGGTGACAATGGTAAATGAATGTCTGAATGAGATTAAAGGCTTGGATCAAGTAACTATAGCATGGGCAGCAATACTTCTGGCCATGGTGATTCTAGCCGCAATTATGGAGATGTACATCACAGTCATAATGAGCTTGGGCAGGGCCGAAGCAATTTAACTAATGATGAGCGTTACAAGTTAGTCTATACACATTGTGGTCACCCTAGGCATACGCGAGACGAGATACTTGTTGGTCAACCATCATGGAAGGCTTACGCAGCTGCAATAGACTCCTCAAACATTGCCCATAATGAGGCCTAGGGTCTGTCTTTGAGTAGCACTCAAGACACGAGTCTCTAGTTGAAGAACTTGCTGCTTTGCATTGTCGTGTGGCTCTTCTCTAGAATGGACCTCCACCTCTCCTCATCAACGTAACTCTACCCCGTCAGGTACATCGGCATCCGCACACTGTGTCTATCCTGTTGTCAATCCATCTTGGACCATTGATTTTGGCACATCAAATCACATGATTGGTATAATTCACTCTTATTCATTATTACTTGTATCCAAACGTCATGTCAAAATTGCTAATGGTTCCTATACTCCTGTTGATGGTATAGATACTTTAATGTCTCCTCATCCCTATCCCTATCTTCTATGCTCCATGTTTTGCAGTTGCCCTCTAATTTATTATCTATTAGTTGTCTTACTCAGTTGCTCAATTGTCGTTGATGCAGGACAACTAACCACTTGGTCTAAAAGCTCGAACCGATAGAGCGTGGCGAATCAATCCCTTTATCTTATAGCCCAAGACCCACTTCACATAGGTTAGGCCCTCGGTTGAACCCCCCTCGTGGGCCCCACTTCACATGAGTTCCGCCTCACACGGGCCGCCCACCCGAATGTGCCCCTGCCTCACACAAGCCGCCCCACTCAAGCCCAATGTGAAAATGCCCCTGGATTAATCACCCCCGATGAGGAGTCTCGAACACGAGCCATCCCGCTCTAATACCACTTTGATGTAGGACAACCAGTGTTCATATTGTCGACGAAATGTCGATAATATCGGTGTCGCTAGACTAGCGACACCGAAACCCCTCTTTTTCCTTTCTATCTGGATTATCGGCGAAATATCGGCGATATCGTCGATAATTTTGGATTTTTTGTGACAAAATAGGTAAAAAGGAAAAAAATCGAAAAAAAAACCTTTGATTTCGGTAATACCTGGTCTGATGGTTGATCGGATCTCGGAAGAAAAGAATCGACAACTCTCATCTTCGACGGAGGTAAAGGAATCTGAAATTTTCCATTTTCTTCGTTCGATTGGAAGATTTTCGGCAAAAAATCATGGGATTTTGAAACCCAGTCGAAAATCCGCCCTTTGCCGAAAACCCCCTCTTCTCATACGAAAAAAAACCTCTTTTACTTTTTTTCTTCCTTCGTTTTTTTTTTTTCTTTTCTTTTATGCCTCAAACCAACAGAAGCAGACCGCGCATGGTGAGCTTCAGCGTACTGAGTAAACTCTCTAGGCCCACCGTGAATGTATGTGATTTATCCACGCTGTCCATTCATTTTTCTAGTTCATTTTAGGGATAAATCCCAAAATTAAAGCATATCCACAGCTCCAGCCTCCAGTGGACCACACCACAAGAAACAATGAGAATAATGATTTTCACCGTTGAAACCTTCTTAGGCCCCACAGTGATGTTTATTTGTATCAAACCTTTCTGTAAATATAAAAAGGCATGGGTGAAGGGTTAAAATAAATATCATCTTGATTTAAAATTCCTGTGGCCACCAGGAAGTTTTTAATGATATGCGTTCAATTCACATAGTTTCCTGTGGTGTGGTCCATTGAAGAATTGAATCTGGTTCATTTTTCGTATCACGCACTAAAATAATCCATCATATACGATGGACGGTGCAGATTTAAGATAAATACTTTATAATGGGTCCCACATTTAGGGATGCAGGATAGGCTGGTGTACCTCACACCAGCTATAAAGCTGATGTAAGTACGTGTCGCGCGAAGACGAGCACCGACGCTCCTTGAGCTCCGAGTTGTACGAACGATTCAAAGGAGATCAAAGTAATATTGGCCCCACAGTGATGTATTTATTATATCTACACCGTTCATCTGTTTTTAGAGTTCATTTTAAAGCATTATCCAAAAAAATGAACTATATCCAAAGATTATATGGACCAGACCATAGATAGCAGCAGAGATAATGATTTTCACCATTAAACAATTTTCAGGGCCCATCATAACGTTTATTTTGCATCCAATCTGTTCATAAAAACACAAATATATGAATGAAGAGGAAAAACAATTTTCATATTGATCCAAAACTTCTGTGACCCCAAAAAGGGTTTAAGGGTTTCAATGGTAGACGTTCAATCCCCCACTGGTTTTTGTAGTGTGGTCCACTTGATAGTTATATCTGTTTTATTTTTCGTTTAAAACCTTAAGATGAGCTCTTCAAGTGGATGAACGGTTTGGATATAAGACATATCTCATAAAAAAACCCACAAAACTTGAACTTGCTGACGTCAATAAAACTTGCGAACGTCGATAGCTGGTGTGATGTACACCAGCCATTTCGCCTCCCGACCCACCTAGCTAGGCAAAATTTGCGATTCATAAAAACTACAACGCAAGTGGATTGCATACTGAGTAAACGAAGTGGGCCCATCGTAAATTCGTAATTATCGTATTTGATCCACTCTGTCCATCCATTTTATTAAATGATTTTAAGGCACAAGCCAAATAATGAAGCATATCCAAAGCTTAGGTGGACCACACATGAAACTGTGAATTGAATGTTTACCATTGAAAAATTCTTGAGGGCCACAAAAGTTTTGTATCAACCTGATATTTTTTATTTTTATTCATCCATGTCCCTGTGATCTTATAAACAGTTTGAATGACAAATAAACATCACTGGGCCCTATGAAGATTTCCATGGTGGAAATCATTATTCCCACTGTTTCATATGGTGTGGTCCACTTGAAACTTGGATAAATTTATTTTGGTTATTATTAGAGTAATTTTTTATGGAAACGTATGTTTTTTTGGCCCCATTAAATGAAAACTTATTATTTAATGTATTTTTTTTACAAATTTTTAATTTTTAAATATACAAATATATGTATTTAGGCATGTCCTGAAGTTTCATTAAAAAATTTCACCGTTATCTCCATGTTTTCGCATTTTTCTCTGTATTTCCGGTTATCGGCGATATTATCGGCGATAACGATATTATATCTTTATCTCTGGCCAGCGAAACTTGTAGCGATACCGACAACTCGAACACTGAGGACAAATACCCACTAGCTCTAAAAGCTCGAACTGATAGAGTGTAGCAAATCAATCCCTTTATCTTGAGGTCATGGTATCAATCCCTAGTGGGGGTGGCTAACAGTGCATGTACTGACAATTGGTGTGTACTAACAAGCTAACCAAAAAAAATAAAATCCCTTTATCTCATAATAGCCCAGGCCCCACTTCACATGGGTTCCACCTCACACAGGCTGACACTTTTCCATCTTACTATGTCTTTTCAGGACTTGACAATCGGACAGAGAATTGCATGTCTCCTCCAACCTACAGATGATCAGGAATTGGCCCTTCACACTTCAAGCCAAGCTGTCTACTATGCATCGGATTTTGTACCAGCATCATTGTCTTGGCCATAACCCAATCGGTAGTCTTAAGTTATTAAGTGTGATAGTATGATGGATTTATTTTATGAAACATGTTAACGAGCGAAACACTGTGATCTTCATATCCAAGCAGTCTTAACTGAAAATTTGTGGTTCCTTTATCCCTTGCATATTTTGACTTTCAGGGTCCCTCTCCAATGACATCTTCTTCTTTTTTTTTTTTGCGGATACTTGTTACCTTCATTGATAATTGCACTCAAACTACTTGGGTTTATCTTATGAAATTCAGAGATGAAATATTCTCCATTTTTTGGGTATCTCGTAGGATGGTTGCCAATCAATTTGAGGTTAACATAAAAGTTGTGCTCTAATAATGATGGCAAATACAACTCATCGGCCTTACAAAATTATTTGCTTGAACATAGAATTGAGTCTCAAGCCATTTGTCCTTGTACTCCCGAACAAAATGTTGGTGGTTGAACAGAAGAATAGGCATCTCCTTGAAGTGGCTCGTACCCTTCTCCATGAAATGAATGTTCCCAAGAATATGTGGACTGATGTCGTTTTGAAGGATGCCTACTTAATTAATCAGATGCCCACTAGGGTTCTCAAGGGGAAAGCACCCATCCAAGTTCCACAACCAAATAAATCTCCGTTCCTTATATCCATCCCCTAGTATGTTTGGATATGTGTGATTTGTTCATATTCTCAGCATCCATCAAGATAAACTAGACATTAAGGCCATCAAATGTATTTTCTTAAGTTATGAAAAAAAGTTATGTTTTTGTCCTGGTGCTCCAAGCAAATGCCGACTCAATGGATGTCACATTCTTTAAAGACATTCCCTATTATTTCTCCCATGGAAAATCTCGTCTCTCCTCATAGGGAATCTTCAAAGACTTCTTGCTTACCTCTCTTTTCTTGACACTAGTTCTGCATCATCTCATGTTGACTCCTCTCCTAGTGTCCCACTTTCTCAACAAGCAGGTGGTCCCAAAACTTGTGCTCAATGAAAGCGAAGGGATAATGGTCCTTTATCTCACTAACTCCCCTCATTAGTCAACTTCAGAACTAAGTATGAATTTATTCATGACCAATGTTATGAAGCCAAATAATAAGTGAGATCAATCAGCAAAATTAAATTAATTAATAAAAAATCACAAATCATGCTAACATCACCACAAATCTCAAGATTCTAACAAGAATTTATACATAATTCAAGGCTAAGTTGTCAAGCATTGTCCTAATTGATCATTAAATACGGAAAACTAGGATTTAATGGATGCAGGGACATCCAAATAGCATAGGGTCAGGCTAATTCAAGGAGGAAAACCTAATACTACCTAGGGTTTGCTAAATCAAGATAAGGGCAAGTCTAGGGTAAGGGAAATTTGGGGAAGAATGAAATTAGGGATTAATTGTTCCAATTGGATGAGAAAAATTTTGGGGTTTGGGTTGTAATTAAAAGGAATTAGGGTTTTGATGATTGGGTGTTAGCGAATTGAAGTGAATTAAGGGAATTAGGGCTTTGGGGTTTGGGGAATTTTGGGAACTTAGGGTTAGGGTTAGGGTTTAGGTCTAGGATTAAGAGGGTTTTGATGGGGAATCAAAAGGAAAACAAAAGGGGAAGAGGGTGGTTGTACGACCAACCCACAGGGTCCACACGTGTGGCCATATGGTCACACATGTGAGGCTTAGGCGGCTAGGGTTTGGTCTGGAAGGGGTTGATGGGGAAGCTTAAGGGGAAGACAAAGAATGGATTTTGGAAGGCTATTGGAGGCTTGGAATAAGAAGAAGATGAAATCTCAACAAAATACCTCGAATGAAGAAGGAAAAATCAATGGTTGATAGTTGGAAGCCTCGCATTCACATGATTGAAGAAGGGCACTACACCGATCTTCGTTCCAAATCATATGGAACAAGTCACACACCCCAAAAAAAAAAAAAAAAAAGTCTTAGAAACTTTTCAAAATTACACTATGGTCCTTGTTTCATGTATTTCGACTAGAATAACCCTACTATAAGAAAAACATATAAAACCCCTCATAAATAGTCCAAAAACACAACTCAAGCTGAAAATAACTCCTAAAACAATCCTAAATATATATGATGTCCTCTGATGAAAGATGGTCCACGATCAACGGCCTGATCATGTACTCCATGCGATCCGACAGTCCGACTGTCGCGTCCATCAAATCTAAATGTCTGAATCACTCCATCGAGCAACCCATATGCATCTTCCCAGTGTGGGATGTTTTAAATGCTCGTACATGCAATATGGGATCTTTAACACGGATACTCCCCTAGCCACAGAGAGACTGAGGCCCACCTCCTCTGATACACACGTAAAGACATGCGTGATATGATGTCCTCAATCGGATTCTTTAGACCTTCCTATTGCATTGTGTAGAGGACAACAGTCATGTGCAACTCATCCTATTGCTACCTTTATCTCCTATAATTCTCTTTCATCTTCCTATTGTACCTTTCTTTCCAATCTTTGCTATCTCACAATTTCTTGTAGTGTTCACTAAGACCCTCACTTGTCTTGAGTGGAGACAAGCTATGTTGGAGGAAATGCGGGCCATTTAAAAAAAAAAAAAAAAAGACTTGGGATATTGTTCCACTTCCTGCTAGGAAAAAGGGAGTTGGTTGTAAGCGGGTGTTCACTATCGAACATAAAACCAATGGCGTTATTGAACATTACAAAGCCCGTCCTGTGGCTAAAGGGTTTACTTAGACCCATAATGTTGATTTTCGTGAGACTTTTGTCCAGTCACCAAGATGAATTTTGGGATGCATCTCTCCTTGGCAGGAAATTTCTCATGGCCCCTCCATCAATTTGATGTAAAGAATGCCTCCTTCAATGGATATCTAGATGGAGAAGCGTATATGACTCCTAGTTTTCTTCCAGCAACAGGAAAGTGGTATGTGGGTAAGATCCGCAAAAGCTATTTATGATCTCAAACAATCTCCACATGCATGGTTAGAGCATTTTCATCAAGGGCTCTTGAAGTTTAGCTATTCTCAAAGTTGCACAAATCATACCATTTTCTTCAAAGTGGGTTGTGGGTATCTCCATTGTCATTGTCTAGTGGGCAATATCATTGTGGCAGGAGATGATCATAGTGCCATGCAGACACTCAAATTATTCCTTGGTATAAAGGTATTCCATAATGGTAATGATATTACAGTTACGATACCGACTGTTACAGCCTTTTTTTATATAGAAAAAATTGTATCGGCCCCATAATGGACCGTTATAAGTAATTTTTTCTATAACAGCCATTGTGGCTGTTATCAGTGTTCGTAATATCGATACCATCGGCCGATATTATCGGTATCGATGGCGAGTGATACGAAACCCCTCAGAAGGCCCTTGAAATACAAAAAATTAGAAGAATCTTTTGTATCGTGTGATACATTGCAAAATATCAAGCGATATCAATAGATATTATCATTTCTACTGTTTTTTATCGGGGATTTTAACATTTCCTTCACAATTAAAGGGTCGGGAATGTCGAAAAATCAGAAAAAACTGGAATAGCCCCAAAAAATCAAAATAAATAAATAAATAATTTTTAAAAAAAATAAAGGAAAAAAGTTTCAAAACAGTGTATTTTGGTACCTATAGAAGAGATTGCCTAATCGGAAGTTGCATTGGGTGGGCCAATCGATCAAAGTCGTGCACCGTTCGTAGGTAACTGCGAAAAAATCTTCGATTCCCTTCGATTTCGGCAAATCATCTGAAAAATTGGAGATTTGAACTAGAGTGTATTTGAGGGAAAAAGAGAGATTTTTGGGTTGTAGGATTCCTCAGTTTCGAAAAAAAGGCCTCGGATGCCTTTTAGGGACGCGCATTAGCTGCTGATAGGTTTGAGTAGCGAGACTCGCTACTAAAGTGACATCACCAAGTTATGTGGACCCCACCATGATGTACGCGTTGTATCCACACCATCCATACATTTGGAGAGATCATTTTAAGGCATGATACAAAGAATGATTCATATGCAAAGCTCTAGTGGACCCCACCATAGAAAACAGCGGGGAGAGTGATGCCCACCATTAAAGACTTCTAAGGGCTATGAAAGTTTTCAATCAAGCTGATATTTGTTTTTTCCCTTATTTTATGTTTGTGTTAACTTATGGAAAGGTTAGATCTCAGATAAACATCATGGTGAACCTTAGGAAAGTTTCAACGGTGGGCGTCACTCTCCCCACTATTTTCTGTGGTGGGGTCCACTATTGCTCTGGATCTACCTCATTCTTTGTCTAATGCCCTAAAATGATCTCTCCAAATTGATGGACGGTGTAGATACAACACACAAATCATGGTGTGGCCCACGGAACTTGGTGATGTCACTTTAGTAGCGAGTCTCGCTACTCAACCTGTAGGAAGCGGATTGCGTATTAGCAACTCACTACACTTAGCATACTAAGGGCCTGTTTGTTAACGCTGAATTTTTGCACTCAACGCGGAATTGGGAAAATGTTCCGTGTTTAGTGGTGTTTGTTAATGCGTCGTTAACGCGGAAGAAGGAAAGCGTTAAGTAGTTTTTCACTGAATTCTTTCTGTGATAGGAATCTGGCTTAATGGTGAATGCGGAATGCGCTCAGTGAATTTTTCATTAAACAAAAAATTTTGCTTCCAAAATTACCCCTTTTCAAGTTACTACGGCAATTTGTTCTCTTTAAATTGTTTGCGCAATACAAAATCAACTTTTAACCTATGAAACTTCTTTATGCCCCACCATGATGTATGTGTTTCATCCATTCCATTCATCCATTTTAAAGATCATTTTAGGGCTTGGTACCAAAAATGAGAGGAATATAAATCTCAAGTGGACCGTACCACAAGAAAACAATAGTGATTGGATATCCACCATTAAAATTCTCCTACGGCCCAATGTATTGTTTATTGACATCCAATCTATTGATTAGGTCATATAGACCTAAATGAATGGAAAAAACAAAGATCAGCTTGATCCAAAACTTTTATGGCCCCAAAAAGTTTTTAATGGTCGACGTTCATTCAACATTGCTTTCCTGTAATGTGGTCCACTTGAGATTGGTATACATGTACCTCATTTTTGGTCTCATACCATAAAATGATCTAGACACATAGATGGACGGCATGGATGAAACACATACATCATGGTGGGGCCCACATAGCACCGACCATTAGCCATTGGCTGGTGGCAGGGGAGTAGCCAATCTGTTTCCGCGGATGCGGATTGGATACTGACAGGTTGAGTAGCGAGACTCGCTACTAAAGTTACGTCACCAAGTTATGTGGGCCCCATCATGATGTATGTTTTGTATCCACGCTGTCCATCCATTTGGAAATATAATTTTAGGTAAAGATCCAAAGAATGAGTCAAATCCAAAGCTCCAGTGGACCTCACCACAGAAAACAGTGGGGAGAGTGACGCCCACCATTAAAAACTTAAATAGGCCACAAAAGTTTTTGATCAAGCTGATATTTGTTTTTTCCCATCTTTCATGTTTGTGTTAACTTGTGAACAGGTTGGATTTCAAATAAAAATCACGGTGAGCCTTAGGAAGGTTTCAACGGTAGGCATCAATCTCGCCACTATTTTTTGCGGTGGGGTCAACAACATATTTGGATCTGCCTCATTCTTTAACTCATGCTCTAAAATTAAATCTCCAAATAGATGGACAGTGTAGATAAAGCACATACATCATAGTGGGCCCACATACATCATAGTGGGCCCATGGAACTTGATGATGTCACTTCGGTAGCGAATCTCGCTATTCAACCTGTCAGTAGCTAATCCGCATCCAAGTAGGATGCGGATTGGTTGGTGTACCTCACACCAGCTATATAGTTGTTGTATTGAGGTCAGCAAGTTCGGTAGGTCCCATAACGAGGTATGTGTTATATCCAAACCATCCATCCATTTGGTGAGCTCGTATTAAAGCTTGAGAAGAAAAAAAAGCTGAAAAAAGTAGCAGGGGATTAAACGTCTACCATTGAAACCCTTTCTGGGGTCACAGAAGTTTTGGATCAATATGATTTTTTTTTTCCTCTTCATACAGGTATTTGTGACCTTATGAACATATTGGATGGAAAATAAACTTAAATAGGCCACGGAAGTTTTGGATATGTTTTCACTTCATCCAATTGGGAATGACCTTATAAACGGTTTGGATAGCATATAAATATAAGGTGGGCCTTATTTGAAGGTTTTGTTGCTACTAGTGTTCAATCCTATACAACATATAGTGACAATCTTCCCGCTACGAGGAATTGAGGGCCTTATGATGATATTTTAGTTTTTTATTAAGTATTTTAGTTTATTTGAATTAAATATAATGATTTTATTTTCATTTAATAAAAAATAATTTCTTTATAATGTAAAACATTTCCAAACGAGAGATAGGGGCAAATGTGTCAAATTAACATATTTCAGACATTTAAGATGTTTGTTAACAAACAGTTTGTTTCAGATTCATTACTTAATTTTTAGGCTTCAGCCATAATTATCAAACAAGCTTTTTTACTTCAGATTTCAGATTTAGGCTTCAGATTTCAGATTCGGTCTTTAGACTTCAGATTTAACAAACGGGGCCTAAGTAAACTCTGTGAGGTCCACCATGATTTATGTACTTTATCCGCTCCATCCATCCATTTTACCAAATAATTTTAGGCCTTGAGCTAAAAAATGAGGCATATCCAGTGTTCAAATGGACCACACCACAGGAAAGAGTTGAATTGAACGTCTACCGTTGAAAAATTCTTGGGTGCTACAGAAGTTTTGGATCAAGATTATATTTGTTTTTCCCCTTAATCCATGTCTGTATGATCTTATGAACAGGTTAGATGACAAATAAACATCACTGAGGGGCCTAGAAAGGTTTCAACGATGGAAATCATTATCCCCGCCGTTTCCAGTGGTAGGATCCACTTGATCTTTGAATATGCTTCAAATTTGGGCTCAACCCCTTAAATTAGATGGAAAAACGAATGAACGGCGTGGATAGACCACATACATTCAAGGTGGGCCCAACTGAGTTTTCTCAGTACGATAAGAGCGTACTGAGTTACGATTTCCAACCTGTAGGCCTAATCCGTGTCCTTTTTTTACGAGCGCAGGTAGATTCAGTAGCCGGATATAGACGGTCTTGTTGAGGGCAATGTAGGGCCCACCATGATGTATGTGTTTTATCCACACCGTCCATCCATTTTGATAGGTTATTTTAGAGCATGAACCTAAAAAGGAGACAAATCTAAGGCTCAAGTGGACCACACCATGGGAAGCCATGGTGACAATGATACCCACTGTTGAAACTTTCCTAGGGCCCATCATGATGTTTATTTGCCATCTAATCTGTTCATAAGGTCTGACAGACCTAGATGAAGAGAAAACATAAATATTAGCTTGATCCAAAAATTATGTGGCCCCCAAGACATTTTCAACTGTAGTTGTTCAATCCTCACTGCTTCCTATGGTGTGGTCCACTTGAGCCTTCTATCTCCTTACTTTTTTAGCTCATACTCGTATCTATTAAAATGAATGGACGGCGTGGATAAAACATATACATCACATTGGGCCCCACAAACCCCTGATAAAACATATACATCACCTTACCAATGTGTAGTATATCTATGTTGTCCATCCTTTTCTCCGGCCTATATTAGGATATGGTCCCAAAAATTAAGCAGATCCAAATCTTAGGTGGACCACACCATAAGAAACAATGGTGATTGAGTGCCTCACCATAAAAATAAAAATAAAAAAAAATAAATAAATAAATAAATAAATATCCTAAAATTTAAGTAGATCCAAATTCCACTGACGCATCATTAAAAACTTCATATGGCCCATGTTTCCAACGATGTGGTCCACATGAGATTTGAATCTGCCTCATATTTTGGATTATGGTATAAAACTATTTGGAACAATAGATGAACAAAGTGAATAAAATGTATATATTATGGTGAGGCGCTCAAATCAGTAGGCAATCCACATCCCGCTAGGACCTAGTTAGAGATGGATGGTCCTATGGGGCTCATGGTGGGGCCCACAATGATGTTTGTGAGAATTCCACTCTGTCCATCCATTTTTCAAGGGCATATTAAAGCATGAGACCAAAAATCAGGCAGATCCTAAGATCAACTAGGCCGCACGACATGAAACAATGAGCATTAAACGTCCATCGTGCCTTAAAAATCAGCTAGTCACATCATTGACGGGTATGTTTACAATTTCTACTTTTGAATGAATTAATTGTATTTTCATACATGTTTTAATACATTTATTAATGTTATACATTCAATTTGAATATAGTTACATTAGTTCAATCAGCCAGCGCATAGCTTAGGACTCTTTACAAAGGAAACCTATTGTGTACACTTCTTTTTTGAGATTTTATGATTTAAAAGTGTGTATTAAGGTCTTTTTTAATAATCCCTGAAGTTTCATTGAAAAATCCAATCATTTTCCCAATGTTTCCACATGTTTCCCCAAAAGTGCAATAAATTACGTGATACAACCGATATATCCCATGCGATAACCGATATGTATCTGTATCCCAAGAGTGCGATACATGGTGCGATACGGATATTTCGAACACTAGCAGTCACAATTCTATATTGTGTAACAGTTGCCACCGTCACCATTACAAAACGGTCATTATGGCACACCATACCTAGTACGGAATTTGATCTTAAAGATCTTGGCTCTCTCTGCTATTTTTTTAGACATTGAAGTTGCTTGTTTCAGCCATGGTATTGTCACCTCTCAATGGAAGTTCAAACTTGATCTTCTTCAACACAATGAACTTCTTGGTGCTCGGCTTATTGACACTCCAGTTGAGCAGAATCACCGACTTCAACTTGATTGTAGCGATCTTTTATTTGATGCTAGCATGTATTAATGCTTGGTTGGCAAACTCATCTATATGACAATTACCCATCAAGTTGTCATGAGCGTAGTCAGCCAGTTTATGTATGCTCCATGCATGGGTCACTTAATTGTCATGTACCAAATCTTGACGCTTCTCAAAGGCTCACCAAGCCAAGGAATTACTTTATTCCAACCATCATCATCTTCATGTTGAGGCCTAAATGGATAAAAATTGGGCTCTCTCTCCTTCTAATCGCTGCGCGACTATTGGGTTCTGTACCTTGGTTGGTGGCAATCTAGTGACATGGAAAAGTTTAAAAAAAAAAAACAATCTGTTATGGCATGCTCTAGTTCAAAGCTTAATATCAGGCTATGGCTCATGGCATCAGTGAATTTTTGTGGTTAAAGATCTTATTAATTAAATTGAGCCTTCCAATTTCTTCTCGCATGACTTTTCACTATGATGATCTTGTTGCCATTCATATCTCCTTTGAACCAATTTACCATAAGCGCACCAAGCACATTGAAGTTTATTGTCATTTCATCCATGAAAAGGTGGCCTTGAGGGATGTTCAAATGTCATGTCAAAAGTGTGATGATCAGCTGGCTGATTTCTTAACCAAGGGGAATGGTCGTTATCACCTGCTTCGTCTATGTTCCAAGGTGGGCATGATCGGTATCCATGCTCCAATTTGAGGGGGCACATAGGTAACTGTGTGTGTTATCTTTTTATGTATTCCTTTAAAGAGTACCATATCTATGTTTCATAATAATATAAGTGTTAGACACAAGTTGACCCCCCTTCTAGGGTATTTTGTTTTGTTTTTGCAGCGAAGTGAAGTTCATATTGTTTAAGGGGCTAACCAATAACCAAACATGAAATCCGAGTACTTCTTTATGCTCATGGTAATTCTATGTTTCATAATAATATAAGTGTTAGACACAAGTTGACCCTCACCTGCTTCGTATATGTTCCAAGGTGGGAATGATCAATATCCATGCTCCAACTTGAGGGTGCGAGTAGGTAAATGTGTGTGTTATCTTTTTATGTATTCCTTCAAGAGTACCATATCTATGTTTCATAATAATATAAGTGTTACTGTGTTAGACACAAGCTGACCCCCCTTTTAGGGTATTTTGTTTTGTTTTTGTAGCGAAGTGAAGTTCATATTGTTTAAGGGGCTACCCAATAACCAACCATGAAATCCAAGTACTTCTTTATGCTCATGGTAATTCTACTTCCCCATCATTTTATGTCAACAACTAATCACGTCAAGATCCCTTTGTTGCTTCCAATCCTTATCTTTTCCCCAAGATCAACAAGCTTCTTTATGAATTTAAATCCTTCACAACCTTCCAATTTTACTTGAGTTCCACAATTCCTCTATTGGATTCTTAAAAGTGAACATTTCCTACAACATTATGTGAATCTAATTGGAGGGAGACTGCCTAATGTCCATGCTCATTCAAGCAAAATAGGGTTGTGGTATGACAATGCATTAGTAGGTTGTGGTACGACAATGCCTTTGAAGAGAACTTTGAAAGATCATTAAGATATGCTACTCCCAAAAACTTGGTATTGAAAATTTATCCGGTTGAAATGCCATCGATATCTTTTCATCAACATCATCATAATATGGTGTTGCGTAAAGGCCGTTACATAAAGGTAACTGTGGCAACCATTACACATTACAGGGTCATAAAGGCCGTAACGGCCGTTATAGAAAAAATGACCCGTAACGGCTTGTTACAACCCCCATAACAGCCTGTTACACCCTTGTAAAGGTCATAACAGCCCTGTAATGATCAATTACAAGGACGATACAAGTTTTTCAGGTTCTTTTTTCATTTTCGTTTTTATTTTATTTTTTTAAAAAAAAAGAAAAAAAAAAAAAAAGACCGTAACAGCCATTATGGCCCCTATAATGGCCGTTACACCCCGTATTGTAAAGGTAACGGTGGTGGTGTTGGGCATGAGACGACTCGACTCGACAGACTCGTTCAAACCCGAACCGAGTAGACTTTGTCCAATCCGAACTCAAACCGAGTCGAGCTCAGGTCACCCAGTAACTCAACTAGACCCGAAATCCGACTCAGTACTAACTCGACTCGATTCAAAACTCGACCCGTACATATTTTTTTAAAAAAAACCCCCAAATTTGACATTTCAGATCTGAGATGCCATGTAGAGAGGTTGCAATTCTAGCAAGAGCACCTAGGTTCTGACTCGTGATTTTAGCCCGCGAATACCTGACCTGACTCAATACCTGTGACCGGGTCGGACTCGGTTCGGGTTTAGTCCAAGCCAGACCTAGACTCGGATCGAGTCAGGCATGCTGGACTCGGTATCAAGTCGGGTTAGCCCTAACTCGGTCCAACTCGACTTGATGCCCAACTCTAAGTGGTGGCCGTTACGGCCACCGTTACCGTTACAAAATACCTTGCATCATAATCATATGTCATCCCATCTATTTTCATAAGGAACTCTTGAGAAAAGATTTTAATTCTAAAGAAAGCAATGGTTTTTTAGAACTTTTAACAAAGAAGAATTATTAATGAAAATTTGGTACGATCGAATGAACAAAGAAAAAAAAAAAAAAAAAACATTTTGTTCTTCAATTGGCTAAGAGATTCTAAACCAACAAAACATTTTAATGTAACTATAAAAAATCATAAGAACTAGAAAGATTGGATCCAACGAAACTTTTATGAGTCAATACATCCACCCTTTAAGCCAATAGAATCAAATGATATATGATCAAGTCCAATAATAAAAAAATAAAAATAAATAAATAATAATAATAAAAATTCAAACCTATTAAAGGAAAAAGAAGTTATGGCAACCACCGCACATATCACTCAAACTATCGAGTTAAATAACTATGCAAACGTTTATCTTCAAACTATAGTAAATCAAACTACTCAAATAGAGGCTATGCTTAATCACTTAATACCACAACCAACCCCTACAAAAATTACTGCAAAAGTTAACAAACCGTTGTTTAATCCTAAAGAACTCCATGAAGGAAAAAGCTCTTAAAAGACCCAATGACTGTTTCAAATGATTTGGTCCATCAGTTAGTATTAAGATTGTTAAATCTAAATCTAAAAGAAGAAAAACCAGTGCATCTAAAGCAAGTGTATCTAAAGTTCTAAACAAAAAAAATGCAATGTGGTCTCCACAAAGTCAAATTCAGAAATATCGTCCCAAAAAATAACAAATGCTACAAAGGAACCCGAAAAAATTACAAAAGACATCAAAAAACTACTAAGGAACCTCAAAAATAACAAAGGACCGTGAACAATTATGAATGTCCTCAAAAAAACAACGAAAAATTACAAACAAGCGTAAGGACAAGAAATTGAAAAGATCCTAAAAAATAACAAATCATAAAAAATTACAAAGGAACATAGAAAATTATGGACCCTGAAAAATTCTGAACATAAAAATTACAAAAGACCCTGAAAAATTACGGTCCCCACCAAATTACTAAGTATCGAAAATTTACGAAGGACCTAAAAAATTACAAAGAAATCCTATAAAACTATAAAGGACCCCAAAAAACTATAAAGGAACCTTAAAAAATTACATGAGCAAGGTAAGTTAACAAAATGGATCTGTAGCCTAAGAAAAAGGATTGGATCTGAGGGTTGGGAATCGGGTTAAAATTCATGAATTGGGATGTGGGGGCTAATAGCAACGTTAGGAAGTTTGGAAACATTGGCTTGGGCCTAAAAAAGAGTTATCTTTTCTGTTTAACAGCTTGCCCACCCTAAAAACAACTTTGATATTACTTAAGCTACCTAGATCAGAAAAAACATGTAAACATAGCTACGCAAATCAGAAAAAACACAAAAACATATATGGATATTTTAATAAACAAAACTTGATATTATTAGAGACAGATACTTATAATCATTGTTCAAAGTACCCCAATATTATCCCTATGTCTAACTCGGCGATACCGATCACACTGGTAGTCTCAAAATTTCCAAGTATTGGCGATTTATTACTAAGTGTCGCCAATATTTTTTATTGTGTATGATGCAGGACAATTAACCACTTGCTCTAAAAGCTCGAACTGTTAGAGCATGGCGAATTAATCTTTTTTATCTCATAGCCCAGGCCCCACATCTCATGGGTTAGGACCTCGGGCAAACCCCCTCGCAGGCCCCAAATCACATGGGTACCGCCTCACATGGGCCGCCCACCCCGAGTGTGTCCCCGCATCCCACAGGCTACCCCACTCAAGCCCGGTGTGAAATGCGCATTAATCACCCCCGGTGAGGAGTCTCAAACACAAGACCTCCCTCGTGGGCCCTGCCCACCCCGAGTATGCCCCTGCATCCCACTGGCGACCCCACTCAAGCCCGGTGTGAAAATGTCCCTGCATTAGTGTAAATTTCAGGTGTCACTTGTATTGCCAATGTATCGATATCACCAATATTTTCGACAAAGTAAATTCCGGGTGTCGCTTGTATCGCCGGTGTAACGGCGATATTTCGATAATATAGCCAATGTATCAATATCGCCAAAATTATGTTTATTAAAAAACTTTCCATTTCAAAATTTTTTATGGGTGCATGGTTATATGCAGTGTTCAAATTGTCAACGATAATATCAATTATATCGCAATATTATTGTTATCTCAACATGGGCGATATTGAGATCACAGTCTTTCGTTTCTTTTCTAGTTATTGACGATTTCTCAACGAAAAAGCATGTGTTGTCGATATTCTGAAATATCGATAGATATTGAATAGAAGGTTGGTTCGATAGA
The DNA here is from genome assembly GCA_021015155.1 of Magnolia officinalis. Classification (NCBI taxonomy): domain Eukaryota; kingdom Viridiplantae; phylum Streptophyta; class Magnoliopsida; order Magnoliales; family Magnoliaceae; genus Magnolia; species Magnolia officinalis. The sequence goes on from JAJHSJ010000011.1 coordinate 59,990,067, forward strand.
TGGGATGGATGGGATGATTGGACTGGTTTCTTACAACATCACATGCTTTTAGGCTCCCATTAAATGGAAACTTATTGTGTATGCATTCGTTTTTGCAATTTCTTAATTCCTAAATATGTAAATATGTAAATTTTAGCATCTCCTAAAATTTCACTGAAAAAAATCCACCATTTTCCCCATATTTCCTCGCATTTCCAGTTATCAATGATATTGATATTGTTTTTGTATCCCCGGCCAACAAAACTTGTAGCAATACCGATACTTTGAACACTGCTTACAATCATAATAATAGATTACAATAAGATGGAAGGACAGACACGTACAGAGAGAAAAGAGATACAAGACTTCAAACTTGAACACTCACAAGCATGAAGCATTCCTTCTTGCAAATGAACACTATTACTAGCTTCTGAACTTCTGATGCCTCTACGTCAATAAGGCGTCTATTTATAGACAAAACTTCCAAGAACAATACATGCAAATTGATCATTAAAGATTTGATGAGACCACCACCTTATCTTGATTGCCACGTGTCTTTTAGAACTGGAGTCAAGCTGGCAAGAGATAAAATTCGAACTTATCTTTCACGAGTCTTCGAGAAGTGTAGCGTGTCCTCCAGACGTGATGTCATGTGATATGACAGGTTTGTCATTTAACAGAGAAGTCCTTTAACTTTAATAATTTAGAGATATCTTGGCTTTGATTTTAAAGCTGAATAAATCAAAGACGGAAATCGAAACATGTATTTTCCTTGAGGTTTTCAAAATCTTCTTCAAGCTTTTCATTTTCAGGATCATTGACTGATTCAATATCTGAAATGTTAAAATTAAAATCTGGATTCGAACCACATATGATCTGCTGGATTCTTTGCAATCGTTCAGGCTTATTCAAAAGGTTTTTAGCCACTTTGAGCTTTTCTTTAACATCGCCAATATGATTGTAAGAGTTTTGATTAATTTTATTTTTGGAGTATAGATTTTTAAAAGAGGAAGGGCAATCATTTTTATTAGATTTAATATAGAATTTATCCCACCATTTATAATAGACTTGGCAAATGGGGTTGAATAATTGAAATTATTGATATCAATGTGGTATTTCCACATCATAATCCATGGAATATGATAATGGATTATGAAAGATAAGAGTTGGAAGGCTATTAGATCCCTTGGAATCTTATCCATATTATTTGCGACTTAAGATCTAACATCATCAGACAAAGTATCAATGTTGGCTCTGAAATCAGCCACCATTGCTTAGAGAAATTAGGAACTTCAAGACTAAATTATTTGCTTAACATTATGAACCACGAATGTTTTCATGAAGGTTATGAATAAATTGGGCTTCGGATCATGATTCTTGATAGTCCCAAAGGTTAAAATATTTATAACAATTTTCTAGGTTCGATAAAACCCTTACTTGGTTAAGATTTTTACCCCATTCTTGAAGAGAGATAACTTTACCGTCCTAGGGAAGGATAAGATAAGGATGCAATTCAGATCATAATGAGACATTCCTCTGGTTTCATTCAGAAAGGAAGGAGATCGGACGAAAAAGAAGAAGAAGATGATGATGAATGATTATTGACCAATATTCCAATACATTAGCGATATTATCAAAATATTGCTGATACATTGGCGATACAAGCGACTCCTTTAATTTACACAGTCAAAAATATTGGTGTTACATTGGCAATATCGGTACATTAGCGATGCAAGAGACACCTAGAACTTACACAGTAAAAAATATTTGTGAACCATTGGCAATACTATGCGATTATATTCTCGATACCTAGAATTTCTAATAATACCAGTGTTATCAGTATCGCTACCAGTGTTATAGGTATCGGCGTATCACCAAGCTGGAGATACAGATAATATCGGGGTACTCCAAACAATAGTAGTAATCCATCCATGGCTGGACATAGAATAACAAATGGCCGGGATTGCCGAACCATAGACCCCACTTGCTGGAATTAAAAACCCAACTACATTATGCAAATTCAAGGCCAGACGAATCATTCGGGTCGACTCAGACAAGTAGCATCAGACCCTTCCGAGTCATAAAACAATGAGTGCAAATATCAACTCCCATGTTGAAATACAATCACAAATAAAATGAAGAAAACCCAAAACTACCTTGAATTTAAAAATAAAATAAAATAAAGAAAAAAGAAAAACTCACTTGAAATTGAGGTATTGGCCAAAAGTGAAAAGAACCCAAAAGTACCAAGGGGGCCAAGAGAGGTGAGCCACAGAGAAGAGGGCCAGAATCTGCAAGATTTTCATTATATGAGAAATCTGGGCCATTCTATGACATGGGTCTGTGTCCTTTCCACACAAATTTACCCATGATTGTGGGTAATTCCACAGACAGTAGTAGAAAGGGAAGGGAAGTAACAGTACAATGCAAACTATCACATTCATTTCCTTTCCTTTCTTTTTCTTTTTTTCTTTTTTTTTTTTTTTTTTTTTCTTTTTTAAGCTTTTGAATTTCTTCCCTTATTTATCTCTGTCCTTCTCATTTCTCAAGCCCTGTTTAAAGGACCCCGGATTGGGAAAGATGGGGTACGAACCCTACCAGGACCTGAATGGAGACGGACGGTCCTGGCAGGGGCTCTATGGTGTACCCCTTGATGTACGTGTTTTATCCATGCCGTCTATCTATTTTTAAAGATTATTTTATGGCAGTACCCAAAAAAATGAGGAAGTTTGAAGTCTCGAGGGAACCACACCATAGGAAACAGTATGGATTCTACCGTTGAAACCTTCCTGGGCCCACCGTGATATTTATTTTCCATCCAACCGGTACATAAGGTCACAAATACATGGATGAAGGGACAACGTAAATATCGTCTTGATCCAAAACTTCTATGGCCCTCAACAGGTTTGCAATGGTAAGCATTCAATCTCCACCGTTTCTTATGGTGTGGTCCACTTGATCTGCCCTTTTTTGAGATTATGCACTACAATGAAATCCTTAATGGATGGACGGCTTGGATAAAACACAAACATCAAAAGTGGGCCCCACAGAGCACCTACCAGGACGAACGGGGATTGGATACTACCCGCACCAGGAACTAGGTAGAGACGGACGGTTCTATCGGGGGTGCTGTGGGGCCAACGGTGATGTATGTGTTTTATCCATGCCATCCATCCATTTTGACATATCATTTTAGGTCATGAACGATAAAGCACGCACATGTTAGACTCAAGTGAACCACACCACATAAAGCAGCAGAAATTAAACGCCTGCCGTTGAAATTTTCATCGGGTCTGCAAAAATTTTGAATCAAGCTTGTATTTATGTTTTGGGAAATTGACCGTCCTGACCTCGATGGATGGTCAAATTCCTTAAAGAAATTCAATCATTCAAATATTTCGACGGTGGTCTTCTGACAAGCTTCCAAAAATTATTTGTCTAGGTTCATTAATTGTACGATTTTTCAGTGAATAAGAAGATATGTCGTATTTAATTACATGTACAGGGCTCTTTTTTGGGCATGGGCAAGGCCCAACTCATGGGGCTCACACTGATGTATATGTATAATCCATGCTACCCATCCTTCTTGCCATGTCATTTTAGGGCTAGGGCTCAAATATCAGTCTAATCCAGTGCTCGAGTGACCCACGTAATAGAAAATAATGGTGACTGTTGAAACTTTTTAGACTTACTGTGATGTTTGTTAGAAGTAGACACTGTCCAAGTCGGGACTTTTTAAGCCCACGGCGAGTTGGCCGACAAGGTGGATGGATCGGATCACCCCATTATAGGCCTTAAGTTATGGTATCAGTGGTTTGTTAGAAGTGGAAGTGAACACGTTGCAAACCACTGTTCATGCAACATGACAACTACAACCCATATAACATGACAACTACGACCCATATGGGGCCCACATTGATGTATGTGTATAATCCATGTCGCCCATCCTTTTTGCCATGTCATTTTAGGGGTAGGGCTCAAATATCAGCTTGATTTGGTACTCGTGTGGGCCACAAAATAGAAAATAATGGTGACTGTTGAAACTCCACACTCACTATGATGTTTGTTAGAAGTGAAAATTGCCCAAGTCAGGATTTTTTTGGCCCACGGCAAGTTGGCCGACAAGGTAGATGGATCAGATCACCCCATTTGTGGGCCATAAGCTATGGTACCAATGATTTAGTATAAGAGGAAGTAAACACGTTGTAAACCACGGTCCATACAACATGACAACCACGATCCATGCAACAAGACAATTAAGACTCATGCAAACCACGACCCAAATGGGCCCACATTGATGTATGTGTATAATCCATGCTGCCCATCCCTTTTGTTGTGTCACTTCAGGGTTAGGGCCTAAATATCAGCTCGATCCAGTGCTTGTGTGCTCACGTAATATAAATTAATGGGGACTGTTAAAACTTTCCAAGCTGACTGTGATGTTTATTAGAAGTGGACATTGCCCATGTCAAGATTTTTTGGGCCCACGGCGAGCTGACCGACAAGGTAGATGGATCGAATCATCCCATTATGGGCCTTAAGCTATGGTACCAATGGTTTGGTAGAAGAGGAAGTGAACACGTTGCAAACCACTATCCATGCAACATGACAACTACACAACTACGACTCATGCAAACCACGACCTAAATGGGCCCACATTGATGCATGTGTATAATCTATGTCACCCATCCTTTTCGCCGTGTCATTTTAGGGGTAGGGCACAAATATCAGCTTGATCCAGCGCTCGTATGGGGCACAAAATAGAAAATATTAGTGACTGTTGAAACTTTTCAGGCTCATTGTAATGTTTGTTAGAAGTAGATACTGCCCAAGTCAGGACTTTTTGAGCCCACTGCAAGCTAGCCTACAAGGTAGAGGGATCAGATCACCCCATTGTGGGTCATAACCTATGGTACCAATAGTTTAGTTAAAGAGGAAGTGAACACGTTGCAAGCCACTATCCATGCAACATGACAACCACGACCCATGCAAACCATGACCCAAATGGGCCCACATTTATGTATGGGTATAATCTATGTCGCCTATCCTTTTTGCCGTATCATTTTAGGGGTAGGGCACAAATATCAGCCTGATCCAGTGCTCGTGTGGGCCACAAAATAATCTATGTCACCCATCCTTTTCGCCGTGTCATTTTAGGGGTAGGGCACAAATATCAGCTTGATCCAGCGCTCGTATGGGGCACAAAATAGAAAATATTAGTGACTGTCGAAACTTTCCAAGCTCACTGTAATGTTTGTTAGAAGTAGACACTGCCCAAGGCAGGACTTTTTGAGCCCACTACAAGCTGGCCTACAAGGTAGAGGGATTAGATCACCCCATTGTGGGTCATAACCTATGGTACCAATAATTTAGTTGAAGAGGAAGTGAACACGTTGCAAACTACTATTCATGCAACATGACAACCACGATCCATGCAACATGACAACCACGACCCATGCAAACCATGACCCAAATGGGCCCACCTTCATGTATGGGTATAATCTATGCCGCCCATCCTTTTTGCCGTGTCATTTTAAGGGTAGGGCACAAATATCAGCCTGATCCAACGCTCGTGTGGGCCACAAAATAGAAAATATTAGTGACTGTTGAAACTTTTCAGGCTCACTGTGATATTAGTTAGAAATGAACACTGACCAAGTAAGGACTTTTTGGGCCCACGGCAAGTTGGCTGAAAAGGTGGATGGATCAGGTCACCCCATTGTGGGCCTTAAGCTATAGTACCAATAGTTTAGTAGAAAAGGAAGTGGACACGTTGCAAACCACGATTCATACAACATGACAACCACGATCCACGCAACATGACAACTACGACCCATGCAAACCACGATCCAAATGGGCCCACATTCATGCATGTGTATAAGCCATGCCGTCCATTGTAAAACCCTGAAAATCGGGGCTCGAGCATAAGCTCCACTCCCGAGTTCCAACACATCACTTATGCAACATCGATAACGATGATTAAATGTTGTCCATGTTAGTGCATTAAACATGAGTGGGATTATACCAAAACAGCATATCATACTCCAGAGACAGTTAAATTACGCAAGCGGAAGACTGTGATAGATATATAAAATATATAAACTGTTGTAAGTCTTCAGAGTGTGAACATGTTACCAGGTTAAATATATACATGTATACTTTCCAAAATGGACCAAAAATGAATTTACATGTGTGTTTCAAAAAAGACAAAATAACAAGTATAATGACATCTAGTCAACATCCCAGAAATTCCCGTCTATCAGGATACGGCTCACATGAAGCCGCTTGAAAATTGCATGTAGGAGAATGCTTCCTCATTGTCCTCGAAGTCCGGCTCCGCCTCGTAGGCTGAGCCATCACCTGCAGTTAAGACAGAGTCTGGTTGGTGTGTACAACACCGTCCTAGAAAGTGGGAGTGAGTGATCAACTCAATGGAACTATAAAACAAAGGTTAACATGTTATCAATTCAGTCAAGCAGTAATGGTAAAGCAGTACAACACTCATATCCTAAGTACTTTTGTTAATGCAAAAATGATATGAAATAATGATGCATGCCCTCGCCTACGCTCCCTCAGCGACTTCATCTCACGATCACGGCATGCAACCCTTCCTCAGTGCTTGACCTGCTACGCCAAAGGCACACATAATGCGATGCATGCACGTGATTAGCCAAGTTCTTACTTAGGTTTATTCACACAGCAGGGTTGAGAAGCTAAGGTACCTCCCTTATATCATTTCCCAAAGAATGATCCATTCTAAGGTCGTCAGTCCTAATGAATATCATACGATGTTGCGGTTCTAGGTCACTGCAAAGGGCTCGTCACCTGATTAGTGTAAGCCTAGTTTATATTCTAGTCGCTACGGGAAGGCTCGTCGCCTCAACGCAGTCTCAGAGTACGCTCGAGGTTACTACAAAGGGCTCGTCACCTGATCAGTGTAGGCCGACAGCTCGAATACAGTATTTCATACCACCGTATTCGGCTCATGAGGCAGTGTTGCTCACTGGTCACTACGGGGAGGCTCATCACCCCAACGTAGGCCGACAACTCGACCACGGTGTCCCATACCACCATGCCCGGCTCATGAGTCTTAGCGGATCGAGGTACCAAGGTTAACGGGCTTTCCACAGGTGAGTTTGATACCTTAGATTCAAACAGTAACGTCCATACATGGTGAACATACATTGGGCCAATCGGGTTACTCGACAAGCTCGACTAGTACGAGCGCACGTTGCTTTGATCGACATGGAGTGCATAAGCATTCTGCGTGGCCTAACTACTGTCGACAAACAGCGTACGACTCAGATTCGTCGAACACGTCCGTCGTGGCTAAAACAGTCCGGCCACCAATCGTAAACCTTTACCGATTGCTTGGACTACGTCGTAGCCCCAAACACACTCCAATCAATAGTATTCACATACATATAATAGCCAAGGCAGCATTGACAACCAATTTAAATATAAATCTTATTTGAGCATTTCAACAAACACGTAGTACGCATGTTATCACACATAGGCATTTCATACATAAATCACATAATAGTAAAGTGGATTACATAACGAAAACTGTAACTATAGATAAGGTGATTGAGAATCTTGTCTCAACACCCTCATCAAATACATAGCAACAAGCATTTTCTCATTCAGGCATTTTTTCAAACACTTCGACTACTCATAATGTACATGAAACAAATTAGCTAAAATACATATTATAGCAAATCCTTTCACATAGGAGTTGTCATACGTACAACAATCATGCATGCTCGATTAATAATCATGTTAAGCACAAATCATACTTCCATACTCATTCAGACATCTCAACAAACACATGGAGTGCACTATATTCAACATAGTTCATATATATGTGTAATATATAGATTACATCGTATCTAAGCTTGTGTGATAGGAATCAAGTCAGTCATAAATCATTATTGACATTGAAAGCCTTGAAAACCATAACCTAAACATTTATAGTCTGCACCTGCCGCTGGTAAACGAGTAACAGACCCAGTTTAAACACCAAGTCTTTGTCTACGGCACGACGACCACCTATAGCATGAAATAGGTTAGCTATTTCATCACTTACACTATTGGAAACCCTAAAACAGATTAGGGTTAGGTTTTCTTACCCAAATGAGGAGTCGAAATCGCCGGAATAGCGATACAGATGTGGTAGTTGAGTGCGTGGAGTGGCGGGATTGAATCCTAGGAACAAATGCCAACTCTCTCTCTCACTTCTCTCTCTCTCTCCTTCTCTTTTCTCTCTCTTCTCTCTCCTAGGGTTAGGAATTCGTATGGAATGAGAGAGGGGTGGGTTTAGGCCCTTATATAGGCCCAGAATTGGTGGAAATGGCCCCAGGGCCATGGTATACTTAGGTTATAACCAAATGGGGACAGTTCCGATCCAACGGAGCACTTCTGGAGGGCCATGGTCGGACTTAAGCTCCCTGACATGGGATCTAGGTCAAGCTAAGTTTTCGGTCCGATCGGATTTACAGATCGACCGTGGCGGACCAGTTTCAGTTCAACGGTCACCGACATTCGATCAGGGCCACAAGTACACTAACAAGTGTTGAAAATTCCCCTGATCCGAGGGTGTAATTGGGTCAGATTCTGACGGTCTGAATACATATATTTGGCCTGCAAGTGAACGACTCAATTCACTTAAATCTGAGCACGTTTCCTAAAGATATTCGTGTTTCTCACACACCTCGCTCCGGGCTCAAGTTGTGCGTTTCTGGATACTATCTGGATTTGATTTCCGAGATGGTTGTCAAACCCAACAAAGCGGTCATAACGGTTTAGTTTTGCAGTAATCGGACTTTCGATGCGCGATCCAGGTCCGACATGGAGTTTCAAGGTGCTCCCGAGAGCAACTGGGTTTTGAGATTGATTCTAGATTATAGGGTACTGTAGCGTCAATAATTCTGCAAGTTTTGGGTCTTACAGTTCGTATTTAAAGCAATTAGTGCTAATTTAACAGGTAATATAGTTTAACACTTAGTTAATCCTCGTCTAATTTCTAAAGAATTTGGTCCTGGGTGATTTCTGCATAAGGTGGTACTCGGGTTTTTGTACGGATTTTTTCGAGACGCTATAATCTATCCCCCTTAAAGAAAAATTTCGTCCTCGAAATTAGTACCTTTTCATACTCCTCGAGAATCTGAGGGTAATTCTTACAGACCTCGGCTTCAGTTTCCCAAGTAGCCTCTTCTTCAGTGTGATGCGTCCACAGTACCTTCACAAGTGAGATAACCTTGCTACGCAATACTTGTTCCTTCCTGTCTAGGATCCGCGTCGGTCATAGTACATATGTAGCGTCCTCGCTCAACTGTACCTACTCCCATCTGATCATGTGGGAAGGATCGGGAACGTATTTCTTCAACATAGATACATGAAATACGTTATGCACGCCTATGAGCGGTGTGGGCAAAGCAAGGCGGTACGCCACCACCCCCACTCGATACAGGATCTGGAGTGGGCCAATGAATCTCGGCATGAGTTTCCCCTTCTTCCCAAACCGAAGGACTCCCTTCATGGGGAAAACTTTCAAAAACACATGGTCCCCGACCTCGAACTCTAACTGTCGTCGCCTCGTATCGGCGTAGCTCTTCTGTCTGCTTTGCGCTGCCAGAAGTCGACGCCTGATAATGTCTATATTCTCTGAGGTCGCTTGTACTAACTCGGGGCCAATCAAGCTTTTCTCGCCAACCTCTGCCCAACAATGCGGTGCCCGACACGGACGCCCATACAGTGCCTCATAGGGAGCCATACTCGCCTGAAAGCTGTTGTTATAGGCGAACTCTGCATAAGGAAGACAGTCATCCTAATTGTCCTTGAAATCAAGCACGTAAGCTCACAACATGTCCTCTAACACCTAGTTTACCCGTTCCGTCTACCCGTCAGTCTGTGGGTGGAACGCGGTACTGAACTTCAACTTCACACCCATTACTTCCTAGATACGAGTTCAAAAGATAGATGTGAATAGCATGTCTCGGTCTGACACGATCTCCAAGGGAACTCCATGCAGACGTACAATCTTCTTGATATACAACCTGGCCTATTTCATACTCGAGGTCACTTTACAAACGCCCTACCAACTGGCAGTCTATTTTCGAAGGCTCGTCACCGACCCGACTGAAGACCACAGCCAGGTTGCGCCAGTGTAGGCCGACAGCTCGAATACAGTGTCTCATACCACCGTATTCGGTTCACGAGTTTGAGTTGCTCATTGGTCACTACGGGGAGGCTCGTCGCCACAGCGTAGGCCGACAGTTCGACCACGGTGTCCCATACCACCATGCCTGGCTCATGAGTCTTAGCGGATCGTGGTACCAAGGTTTAACGGGCTTTACATTGGTAAGTGGTACATTAGATTCAAGCAGTAGCGTCCATACATGGTAAACACACAATAGGCCAATCGATTTATTAGACAAGTTCAACTGGTACGAGGGTACGCCGAATTAATCGACATGGTACCACTGTCGACAATCATCGTAAGCCTTAGATTCATCGAACGTGTCTTGTATGACGAAATGACCTCAGCCACTACTCGGGAATCATTACCGATTGTCAGGACTACATCGTAGCCCCGATCACACTTCAAACGATAGCATTCACAAGTGATAATCAATGACAGCATGTGACAACCAAATCTAAATATAAATCTTAGTTGAGCATTTCAACAAACACATAATACACATGTTATCTTACATAGACATTTCATCCGTACAACACATAGTAGTAAGATAAGTTAGATAAATGGAACTGTAATTATAAAGAAGAGGATTGAGAATACTATCTCAACACTCTCATTAAATACATTCCAACAAACATTTCCTCATTCAGGCATTTCATCAAACACTTAGACTACACATTTCAAAATACATGTATTAGACTAGTTATAACATATATCCTGGCAAGTCCTTTTTACAAAGGAGTTATCACATACACAACAAACATATATTCATAGTTAATAATCATGGCAAGCACAGATCTATTTCCATATTCATTCAGACATTTTTACAAGCACTTAGACTACACACTTCAACATACGTGACGTATGTTGGTTATAACATGTGTTAGGGCAAATCCTTTCACCAAGGAGTTGTCACACGTATAATAGCCACATATTCATGACGAATAATCATGGTAAGTACAAATCCAAATTTCATACTCATTTAATCATATCAACAAACACATGGAATACACTATATTCAACATAGTTCATATATATGTGTAAAGCGCAGGAAACATCGTATCTAAGCATGTGATAGCAATCAAGTCAGTCATAAATCATTAACTAACATTGAAAGCCTTGAAAACCATAACCTAAACGTTTATAGTCCGCACCTTTCGCCGGTAGACCCATAACGAACTCAGTTTAAACACTAAGTCTTCGCCTATGGTACAACGACAACCTATAACATGAAATAGGTTAGCTATTTCACTATTTACTCTATTTGAATCCCTAAAACAGATCAGGGTTAGGATTTCTTACTCGAAAATGGAATCAGAATTACCGGTATAGCGATACAGTAGCGATGATTAAGCACGTGGAGGGGTAAGATCGAATCTCAGGAACAAACTCTCACTCACTCTCTCTTCTCCTCACTTTCTTCTTCTCTTTTTTCTCTCTTCTCTCTCATAGGGTTTGAAATTCGTATGGAATGGGAGAGAGAGGGTTTTAGGTCCTTATATAAGCCCAGAATTGATAGGAATGGCCCTGGGGCCATGGTATACTTAGGTTATAGCCAAAGACTAGCCGTTTCGGTCCAACGGAGCTGATCCAGAAGCCTCTTTTCTGCATGCGGTCGGACTTAAGCTTCCTGACATTGGATCTAGGTCAGGTTAATATCTCGGCCCGATCGGATCAATGGATCGGTCGCGAGGGACCAGTTTCAGTTCAACAGTCACAAATACTTGATCAGGGCCACAAGTATACTGACCTGTGTAGGGAATTTTTCCTGATCTAAGGGGTGTAGTTGGGTTAGATTCTGACGGTCTGAATCCTTAGATTTGGCCTGCAAGCGAACGACTCAATTCACTTAAGTCCGAGTTCATTTTCTAAAGATATTCACGTTTCTCACACACTTCGCTCCGCGCTCAAGTTGTGCATTTCGGCATATTATCTGGACTTGATTTCTTAGGTAGTTGTCAAGTCCAGTAAGGCGGTCATAACCATATAGTTTTGCGGTAATCGGACTTTCGACGCGCGGTCCAGGTCCGATACGGAGTTTCAATATGCTCCCAAGAGCAACTGGGTTTTGAGATTGCTCCGAGGTCTTAAGGTAATGTTGAGTCGGCGACCCTAATGGTTTTGGGTCTTGCAGTTCGTATAGAAAGTGGTTCAAGCCAAATCCACCACTTATTTAGTTTAATGCTTAATTAAATTATGCCCTAATTACAACATAATAAAGTCCTAGAGTAGTTATACGCTCCTTTTTGGCACTCTTAATTAATATATTATTTTAATTATTTTTTTAGTAGTTCTTCATCAAGGTTACTTCGTCTCCACTAAATTTCATTAGATTTCGTATTGTAGAAAAATTCTAAAAATTCTAGAAGCAGCAGCTGTCCAAACTACAATCGTCACGTCAACCTATATTTAATTATATTAATTTTTTTATATATTTTTATCTTATTTTTATATGAAACTAAACTTATCAAGCTTCAATCTGGCTTTTGAATCACCTAAATCGGAGTTATAACGAAGAAGATATGACTTTTTGAAGTCGATCGAAAAGTGTAGAAAATCTGCAGCGAGAGTGCACCAAAACTTGGTGCTCCAGCGGCGCACCGCCGACCTGGCGATGCCTCCGTCTGGGCGGGGCCCCGCCGATCTAATGGAGGCGCCGCCTGCCCTCTGTGTTGTTTTTACCCCGTGATTTTTGAAACGACGTATCTTGCAAACCGGGATGAGTTATTTGATATGCAATATATGCTTTTGGGGTAGGAGAAGCTGATCTATCCAAATAACCTATTTATTTTGTGAGATTCTATAAGGTTAATGGTCAAAAACTTATTTTATTTATATATTTACTATTTATAGTAAATTTTAGTTTTAGTATTGTTCTTCATCATTTAAACTTTTGGATTAATGTCTAATATAATAGTATTTAGAAAATTTTAAGAATAAGGTAGTGAAAAGTGAGATTTTTGAAGGAAATGGGTTAAAAAAGGGATTTGAGGCTTTAGGATTTGAGTTCTGAGAAGTTAATAAGGTGTTATGATAGACCTAGTGCCTAAGGACGTCTATCTCCCGGTTGGAAAAAATCCATGGCGTTACATGGACACTGCCCATTTCAGGACTTTTTGGGCCCACGGCGAGCTGACTGATAAGGTGTATGGATCGGGTCGCCCCATTTTGAAACATTTGGGTCATGGTTTGCATGGGTCGTAGTTGTCATGTTGCATGGATGGTGGTTGTCATGTTGCATTAATCGTGGTTTGCAACATGTTCACTTCCTCTTCTACCAAGCCATTGTTACCATAGCTTGTGGCTCACAATGGCGTGATCTGATCCATCCACCTTATTGGCTAGCTTACCGTGGGCCCAAAAAATCTTGACTTGGGCAATGTCCACTTCTAACAAACATCACAGTGAGCCTGAAAAGTTTCAACAGTCACCAATATTTTTTTTTTTGTGGCCCACACGAGCGCTCGATCAGGTTGATATTTGTGCCCTACCCCTAAAATGACACGGAAATTAAAAAGGATGGCGACATAGATTATACATATACATCAATGTGGGCCCATTTGGGTCGTGGTTTGCATGGGTCGTAGTTGTCATGTTGCATGGATCATGGTTGTAATGTTGCACGGATCGTGATTTGCAACATGTTCACTTTCTCTTCTAATAAACCATTGGTACCACAGGTTATGGCCCACAATGGGGTGATCTGATCCATCCACTTTGTCGGCTAGCTTGCCGTGGGACAAAAAGTCCTAATTTGGGCAGGGTCCACTTCTAACAAACATTACAGTGAGCCTGGAAAGTTTCAACAGTCACCAATATTTTCTATTTTGTGGCCCACGCGAGCGCTGGATCAGGCTGATATTTGTGCCCTACACCTAAAATTACACGGAAAAAAGGATGGGTGGCATAGATTATACACATACATCAATGTGGGCCCATTTGGGTCGTGGTTTGCATGGGTCGTAGTTGTCATGTTACATGGATTTTGGTTGTTATGTTGCATGGATCGTGGTTTGCAAGGTGTTCACTTCCTCTTCAACTAAACCATTAGTAACATAGGTTATGGCCCACAATGGGGGTGATCTGATCCATCCACCTTGTCGGCCAGCTTGCCGTGGGCATAAAAAGTCTTAACTTGGGCAGTGTCCACTTCCAACAAACACACAGTGAGCATGGAAAATTTCAACAGTCACTGATATTTTCTATTTTGTGGCCCACACGAGCGCTGGATCAGGCTGATATTTGTGCCCTACCCCTAAAATGACACGACAAAAAGGATGGGTGGCATAGATTATACACATACATCAATGTGAGCCCATTTGGGTCGTGGTTTACATGTGTCGTATCATGGTTGTCATGTTGCATGGATCGTGGTTTGCAACGTGTTCACTTCCACTTCTACTAAACCATTGGTACCATAGCTTATGGCCCACAATGGGGTGATCTGATCCATCCATCTTGTCGGTCAGCTCGCCGTGAGCGCAAAAAGTCCTGACTTGGGTAGTGTCCACTTCTAACAAGCGTCACGGTGAGCCTGGAAAGTTTCAACAGTCACCATTATTTTCTATTTTGTGGCCCTTACGAGCACCGGTCAGGCTAATATTTAGGCCCTACCCCTATAATGACACGACAAAAATGATAGGCGGCATGGATTGTACACATACATCATTGTGGGCCCTTGTAACGCCCTGAAAATCGGGGGTCGAGCATAAACTCAACTCCCGAGTTCCAGAACATCACTTATGCAACAAAATGAATGATGATTGAATGTTGACTGTATTCGTGCATTGAACATGAGTGAGATTAAGCCAAAACAGCATATCATACTCCAGAGACAGTTAAATTTGCAAGCGGAAGACTGTGATAGATAGATAAAATATATAAACTATGATGAGTCTCCAGAGTGTGATAACATTACCAGGTTAAATAATTACAAGTACAGTTCTAAAATATACCAAATGTGAGGAAGTGTAATGTCTCCTATCCCAAGTACCATAACCTCGTCAATACAATATCAGGTCTTCATTGACCTGCCAGAGAGATACAGATAGGAAAACTCCTCCTATCATCATAGAAGTAGTCCGGCTCTGCTTCACAAGCATCGCCATCACCTGAAACTCAACAAATCTGGTTGGTGTGTACAACACCGTCCCATAACGTGGGAGTGAGTGATCAACTCAGTGGAACAGTAAAGCATAGGTTAACATGTTATCAACTCAGTCAAGTAGTAATGATAAAGCAGTACAATCAAACAATTCTAACTACTCTTATTTAATGCAAGTATGAAATGACATGATGTATGCCCTTGTCAAACCACCCTCATGCGACATCATCTTACGTTCGCGAATGCTTAACTCCCTCAGTGCGCCACATCTACTAAGCACATGCGGTGCGATGATGATCATGATTACCGAGTTATTATTAGTCCATTTCAAACAGCAGTATTGGGAAACTAAGGTATACCTCCCTTGTATCATTCCCAAACATGATCCATTCTAGGGTCGTCAATCCTAGTTAATCTCATACGATATTATGGTTTGAGAGGCTTAGCGAAGGCATCACAAAGGGCTCGTCACCCGTCAGCACGGATACAGATCTCACCATATGCGGCTCAATTGCTGACTGTCAGCTCGAGTACAGGTCTTACCGTACTCGGCTCAATCACTAGTCGTCAGCTCGAGTACAGGCCTCACCGTACTCGGCTCCACTCATACTCTAGTCGCTGTGAAAGACTCGTCACCAATCACAGCCCTTGGAGTATACTCGAAGATACTACAAAGGACTCGTCGCCCGTCAGCACGAGTACAGGTATCACCGTACTCGGCTCTCGCCGTAGGTATCGACAGCTCGAATACAGTGTCCCATACCACCATATTCGGCTCACGAGTCTGGTTGCGCAATGGTCACTACGGGGAGGCACATGGCCCCAGCGTAGGCCGACAGCTCGACCACGATGTCCCATACCACCATGCCCGGCTCATGTGTCTTAGCGGATCGAGGTACCATGGATAAAAGGGGTTTCACTGGTAAGTTTGGTACCCTAGGTTCAAGCAGTAGCGTCCAAATAGGGTGAACATGCATAAGGCAGATCGGGTTACTTGACGAGCTCGACTAGCACGATCGCCCGTTGAGCTGCACGACATGAAGTGCATAAACAACTTCGTGTGGCCTAGCCACTGCCGACAGGCAACGCATGACTCGAGTTCGTCGAACACATCCCACGTGGCAAATGAATCTCAGCCACGAGTTCAATCCCGTTACAGATTGCCTGGGCCATAATCATAGCCGCAAACACAATCAATTGCAGATAGATAAAGCAGTAATGGATCAAGATTCAACTCATACAGTCAATGTCTGGTATTATCCGTTTAGGGCTGCTAGGGCTGTTGCACGCACTCGTTGCTCCGCTCCCCCATCACCCATGACGGATCATACAACGTAAATATAAATTTAAACATATGCATTACATAGTTAAAATCATAAAGCAGTTGAGCATGTTATGAATCACAACACAAGCATGAGTTTGTACATGTTCAATTCCTAATCACACAACTATCAGAGGAGATCATACACATAGTTAAGAGAGGTTGAGAATCATATCTCAACACCCTTATACATTACAATTTGCTAGCTACTACTCATTCAGACATTTCAAGAAACACTTGAACTACATACATCACATACATGACATACGTTGATCACATAGGTATTAGGCCAAATCCTTCTACTAGGGAGAGCTACCCCAATTATAACACGCGTGCCCCCACGACGGATAGTCATGGCAAGCATGGGTCCAAGTTCTATATTCATTCAGTCATTTCCACAAACACTTGGACTACACACTTTAACATATGTAGTGTATTGACCGTGGCGTGATTTAGGGCAAATCCTTTCGTCAAGGAGTTGACTAGTACATTTCAATCATGTTCTTACATTCAACACACATGACAAACATAAATCATAAATCCATATTTACTTAGTCATTTCAACAAACACTTAGAATACACTATTCCAACATACATAGTGTATGTTAGCAAACATGTATTAGGGCGAACTCTTTCGCCGAACTAGTAATTTACGCATGTATAATATATTTATACAACAAATAATCATGGCAAACACATCTCCAAATACATACGTATACGGTACTTTCTACAATACAGTATTTCTACATACATAGTGTATATTAGTAGAACATGTATTTGGACGAATCCTTTCGCCAAATTAGTATTTTATCCATATATCATATATTCATACAACAATTAATCATGTCAAACACATTTCCAAAATTTATACGTATACGGTATTTTCTACAAATACCTAGAATATGTAGAATTCCATATTTTTCATCTTTAATCGAAACGGAAAACAGACAGCACTTTGTACATGTGCAATTGCATGCAGATCATGAATCTATCATTATCTGACATTGAAAGCATTGAAAACCATAACCTATACACCTAAAGTCCGCACCTTTTGTCGTAGAATCGCAACGGAATCGATAGGTTTGCTAAGCTTCTGTATTCGGTAGTTTGGCAACCTATAGAACGAAATAGGTTAGCTATTTCACAACCTACAACAGTCTAAACCCCAAAACAGATTAGGGTTAGGGTTTCTTACCTAGAAACGACGCCGGAAACGCCGGGAAAAGCGTCAAGAAAGGGATGGTGCAGCCCGTGTGGTGGCAGGGAACGATAGTAGGGAGATCCTCCCACTTCTCTCTCACTTTCTCTCTCTTTTCCCTCTCTCAAATCCCAAATTCGTATGGCTGCCATGAGAGAGGGTTTAAGGTCCTTATATAGTCTCAAAACTCACCGAAATAGACTCATGTTCAAGGGTTACTGCTAATATAGGTATTTCGTCACTTTTCCAGCTCAAAAGAGAGGTTCTGGTGGCCCTCCTTGAGTCAATCGTCAGACTTAAGCTCACCACACATGGATCTATGTGGGATTACGTTTTTGACTCGATCAGATTCCCAAATCGCACGTGGCGGACCACTTTCAGTTCAACGATCAGTGGGCCACGATCCGAAATTCCAAGTACATGTAAATGTTCCTGAAATTTTTCTTAATCCGAGGGTGTAATTTAGTCTGATTCTGACGGTCTGGTTGTTTAATACTGATGCGCAAGCGAATGGTGCCAGATCACTATTCCAGATATTTATTTTGTAAAGGAAATAGTGTTTTTCACACTCCCTCGCTCCGGATCCAAACGAATGGCCGTGGGATATCGGCTGGACCTGATTTTTGAGATGATTGTCAAGCCCAGTGAGGCGGTCCTAGTTCCTTAACTTCGTGTTAATCAGACTTCCGATGTGCGGTCTAGACCTAATACGAAGTTTCAAGTCATTCCCGAGAGTAGCTGGGTAATGAGTTTGATCCTAAACTTTAGGGTAACCTAGAGTCAATGATTCTACAAGTTTTGGGTCTTGCAGATCGTATTTAAAGCGATTGGTGCTAATTTCACAGGAACTCTAGTTTAGCACTAGCTAATTCTCACCTAATTTCTAAAGTATTTAGTCCTGTAAGATTTCTGTCTGAGATGGTACTTAGGCCTTTGTAGTTTGTATATAAAGTGATCCAAGTTTTACTACTTAGCTAGTTTAAGATAGTGTCTAGGGCGAAAGTGCTTTGAAAAAAATTGAAAGCACAAGGTAGTGAAGGGTGGGATTTGTGAAGGAAATGGTTTGAAAAGGGATTTGAGGCTTTAATTGAGCGTTTGGGAAGTTAAACCTGTGTTAGGATTGACCCATCGCCTAAGGACGTCTAATTCCAGGTTGGCAAAAATCCGGGATGTTACACATTTGGGTCGTGGTTTACATGGGTTGTAGTTGTCATGTTATATGGGTCGTGCTTGTAATATTGCATGGATCATGGTTTGCAACATGCTCACTTCCTTTTCTACCAAAGCATTGGCACCATAGCTTAAGGTCCACGATGGGGTGATCCGATCCATTTGCCTTGTCGGCCAGCTTTCCGTGGGCCCAAAAAGTCCTGACTTGGGCAGTGTCCACTTCTAACAAACATCACAGTGAGCTTGGAAAGTTTCAACAGTCACCATTATTTTCTATTTTGTGGCCCACACGAGCACCGAATCAGGTTGATATTTGGGCCCTAGCCCTAAAATGACACAACAAAAAGGATGGGCGGCATGGATTATACACATACATCAATGTGGGCCTATATGGATCATGGTTTGCATGGGTCGTAGTTGTCATGTTATATGGGCCGTGGTTGTCATGTTGCATGGATCGTGATTTCCACGTGTTCACTTCCTTTACTACCTAACCATTGATACCATAGCCTAAGGCCCACAATGGGGTAATCCGATCCATCCACCTGGTCGGCCAGCTAGATGTGGGTCCAAAAAGTCCTAACTTGGGCAGTGTCCACTTCTAACAAACATCACAGTGAGCCTAGTATGTTTCAACAGTCACCATTATTTTCTATCATGTGGGCCACATGAGCTTGGATCCGGCTGATATTTGGGTCCTAGCCCTAAAATGACATGACAAGAAGGATGGGCGACATGGATTATACACATACATCAGTGTAGGCCCCACGAGTTGGGCCTTGCCCATGCCTAAAAAAGGGTTCTATACACGTCATTAAATACGACGTAACTTTTTATTCACTGAAAAACCGTACAACTATTGAACCGAGGACAAATGACATTTTGGTCCAAGTAATTTTCGGAAGCTTGTCAGAAGGTTACCCTCGGAATATTTGAATGGTTGAATCTCTTTAGGGAAATTTTCCTTATGTTTTCTCTTCGTCCAGGTCAACGTGACATTATCAACCGGTTGAAAAAAAAAAATAAACATCACGGTAGGCATTGGGAAAGTTTCAACGGATGGCTTCATTTTTATTAATACTTCTTGTCATGTGGTCTACTTATACCTTTCATCTGCCTATTTTTTTCGTCTCATGCAATGAATGATATATAAAGATGGATGGACAGTACAGATAAAACATATACATCATGGTAAGGCCATATACCCTCTGTTACGACCGTCCGTAGAGGTGTAGGAACTGTAATAAAAGTTTACCAGGGTTTTAATCATGTCAATGATTCAGCTTGTGGGACTCATGGTAGAGTTGTAACGGTATCAACCTTATAAAACCCATGTTTATTTGACATCCTACTAGTTAATAAAGTCACACAAACATAAATGAAAGGAAAACTTAAATATGAGCATTTAGAATTACATGGTTCCCTATCAGTTTTTAATAGTAGGCATTCAACTCACATTGTTTTCTATGATTACGCTTAGAGCTTTAAATATGCCTTGGATAAAACAATATAAAAGAAAACAAGTTGACACCAAGAAAAGTAGCTTGACTAAATAAATCGATGGAGTGGATAAGACATATATACATCATGGTGTAACATCCCATTTTTTTTAAACAATAGGCATTCCAAACCTCATTGATCCCTTTGGTGTGGCCCATAGTAACTTTAGATCGCCTTCATTTTTTTACCCATAACCTATCATGACTAGGCAAAACAGATGAACGGAATGGATTCTCTATAACGCCACTTTAGGGACCATTGGGTAAATAAATAAAATATATTTCAAGTGAAGTATGTTACTAATCTTCTCGAGTTTTTCTTTTCATTTCCGTTTTCTCCACCTCCCCAACCCATCTATTACCTCCAAACCACTGAGAAAGTGGGCATAGGGTCATGATTTGAACCGTTCATTCAGTAAATCTTGTCATTTTAACATATCCTTAAAAAAAAAGAGAGAGAGAGGGATAAAATACACACACACACATAATGTGAAATATGTGTCGCTACCCAACCAATATACCGAACCTCTCTCCCACTTATCCCATTTTTTCACTTTACAATGGAACGAATCCGCACCCAAAGCCATCTGAACCATTTACTTACGAAAAAAAGAAAAAAAAACATAATGTTGATAATGATAATAATAATAATCAGCGACGTGTGTTGTGCACGCACGCCGCCTCAGCCGCGACCTCCAAAACCACTGTCGAATCTCCATTAAATCATTAATCTATCACCTCCCAAGCTTTCGACATCAAACTCAATCATCTTGAATAAGGAAAATTACTGAAAAATCATTGATCAACAAGTCACCATTAGAGAAGATACCATCTTCCTCAAAAAGATCATCAACCATTGAGTTATATCAACAGGTCACACATCAAGTATGTGATCTAACACACACCCTACACCGAAATTTATACGTAAATATCATAGGCATTGAATCATTTTATGTTGATGTATTGTTGAATAATGTACACATTAGATTGATGACTACTTGTGCATAAAAATTTTGAATATATTATGTTTGTTCTTCACTCCTAGTATATGCCTTATTAAATTACCATCAAATAGTTATTAATTTTATTTATAAATTCATGAATTCTTTTTGTGTTATTAAATAAGGTACACATTTGAATGATGATTACTTATACGCGAATATATTATGTCTGTTTTTCCCTTATAATGTATGCCTTAATTGAATTACTATCAATGGGTTATTATTTTATTTAAAATTTCATGATATTGTTGTTGTAGTTATTTCTCCATAAAAATCTGAATTGTTATATATATGGTGTGTCAATTTTTGGGAGAATAAATTGTTGATATAATATATCTGTAATTTGTTATATTTAGTATACATAAATTGTGAAATTGTAGAGTATATGCATTGGGTCACTTTCGAAAGATCGGCACGGGTGTTCTGCCCTAGGTAATTTCTCAAAAGATATACACATGAGTGCGCTGCCCTGGATTAACTCTTAAAAGAAATCACGTGGTACTCTGCTCAGGGCCGTTTCTTAAAAGATATCACGTAGTACTCTACCCAGGGTCATTCCCTAAAAGATCGTCAGGGTATATATACTTTCAAGTTAATTGCAAATGAGTGCATTTTTAATTCAATCATTTATGCAATTATTTTCTTTAATTTTAAAATCTTTTTGTGAATAATTATTATTTTCTTAAATGGTGTTTTTTAAAATTATTTATTATTATGAATGTCATGTGTTATGGTACTAACGTACAAATTTCAGTTGGGATGGAAATTATCTTATTGAGTTGTCGTACTCAAGGTGTTTAAACTATTTCAGATATAGGGTATGAATACTTCGAAGAAGCATGCTATTATTGATGAGCCAAAGTCATACTTAGTCTTAGGAATTGCTTTTGTTTTAGTTTTACGTTAGACTTAATGGATTATATATTTCCTTTTACTTAATTTTATTTTAGTGAAAAAATGATGCATTAAAGTCGAGTTGACTTTATTTAGTTATTTTGACATGGTGATATGAGATTTTTATTTGTATTTAGTTGATGTAAATGATGTTATAGGGAATCTTGGTATATTGGGAATGAAAATAGTTATATAAACTTAAATAAAAGTGAATCGTGTATCATACGAGCTTGAGATTCAGGTCCAGGTTACTCTACTCGGATACTCGAATTTCGGGGTGTGACACATAGTGTGTCCCGTAGAAGTAGATTGTGTCCTGCTGCGTAGCTAGGATAAAGTTGGTCTAAGAAGGACTTTATGGGGACCACTATGATGTATTTGTTTTATCCACACTATCCATGTAGTTTTCCAAACTAGTTTTGGATATGAGCTCAAAATTAGGCAAATCCAAGGCTCAAGTGGACCAGATAGTAAGGATTGAATACCCATAATAAAAAATTTATTAGGAGCCGCAAAAGTTTTAATTAAGCTGATATGGATGTTGGAATCCCGGACCAGATTCGACTCAAGGGATGCTTTGCTCCACAGGTTGTTTCTTTCGAAGGCTTTTTACGATTAGTGATTAATTGATTATATTTGACTAGAGTTGTTACTAGCCAATTTCTTTGCTTCTATAATTGTATAGACCCTATAGAAATGTTAGGGTAGTGATCTGAAGATTTGATGCCCTACAATGACTCTTCGGTTTTACAATCATATTTTCTAAGTAAGGGACCGTGGTTACAGAGAGGGAAGGTGTTAGGCACCCACTCTGTTCGTATGAATGTACGATCTCTACTTCCTAAGATCTGACTGTACTTCTTGATGGTTAGGATTCAGTTCTTGTATACGAATATATACAATGTTGGTAATAAAATATGAAGTAATGGACAAGTTTTCTATTGGGCAGGATTCGATTAGATCGGCAAGCCTCATAGCATACTTCCGAACCAATTTGGTATAAAGTGTGTTGTACGATGAGTTGAATGTTACACTATATAAATGCTATGGTTGGATTTAGCTTGATTGAAAACAGTTGGGTGGATGATAGTGTCTCAAGGATCGTATCGAGTAGCTTGCATTGAACTTAAATTGGCTCAAGAGGTAAGTATTAGGGTTGGACCTGGTCTAGGCTCTCTTCCTCACTCTCACTCTTCTTGGTGAGAGATTTCTAGGGGGGTTAGGATACTTCTGGATTGGTAAGGAATGATTCGAATGAGAGTGGATGCTTGAAATGTGAAGGGAATGTGGGTATTTATAGCCCTCTAGCCTAGTTTTCTGGTAATTCTTGCAAAGCTTGAGGTTTAAATGGCCGGGATTTGAGATTGTCATGTAGCAAGATCTCATGTGTTGGCTTGGATAATATAAGGTCTAATTTTGATTTAGAGTGGTATTAGAGTAATAACCAGATTTTGCATATGCATGAAATAGGCAAGGAAGACAGTAGCACACTAGTGAGCAGTTGGCCGAAGTACCGCCAGTGCCACGTGGCGAACAATACCATGGGTCATGCTCGTCTTTTTCCTTTACTTCAGCTTTTCGGAGGTTGGTTTCTCTTGTACACGCGGATAACTCTGGCTCTCCGAAGCTGCCTTGTTATCTCCCCTCTTTTTCAAATTGAGCTTTGTAATGGGCTTAGGTCAAAATGGATTATGGGCTTGGTTTGATAAGGCAAGTTGACTGGGTAGGCTATGTGGGCTGATTAGGTGAGTTGACTCGGTGAGTTAACTCAGTAAGTTAACTCAATTGTTAATTTTATAGGCTAGGTTTTTCCTATGGTATGTGTTAAGGACTAGGTTTAAGGTTGTTTTGGGTTACTGGGACTAAGTTAACTAGGTTTTAGGGGTTTGGATTGAGATTTTGGGTTTGGATCATGGTTTGGATTAGAGTTAAGGGTATAGATCAAGGTTTGGATTATGGTTAAGGGTATGGATCAGGATTTCTGTTCAATCAAGCTTATTGTCCTCGAGGTGGGGTGTTTACAGCTGATAATTGTGCTTTCCCTTCATTCAAGTCAGTGTGACTTTATGTCATGCCCTGAAATCTTGTAATATACTAACAATTTTGAGGGGCATTTTTTTCGATTATTTTATTATAACTGATTGTCAGGTGGGTTATTTTAATCATTTAAACCAAGATCTATGACGATCCATTTGTTGGATCACCAATCCAAACCATGAATCATCGATCTAAACCATCTAAATTAAATAGTAACTGATTGATTTTCAAATCTATCGTTAAAATTATCATATGACGGATATATCATCATGATCTTAAGAATTGTCTATTAGACCGCTTGATCTTTCCATAGACCACCATTTAATATGTTCTTTGACACAATATCAACAACGCCATATAAAAATCTTAATTCCAATAATGATTTTAAAAAAGTTGAAATCTAAGGCTATAAATTCTTGAACCATCAATTTTAAGATGTTTTGTGAACCATAGTAGCTTATATTAGCTTCTTATTTCATGATTCTAGTAGATTTCAATATACCATGATTTAAAATTATTTTAGCATATGTAAAATCATATAAATTATTCATATGTATTATAACCATACATTTGATCATGCCCCATAGTATTATATATTTATTATTATTATTTTTTTATTTTGAAATTATTTTTCCCATAATCTTTATAATAAAAATTTCAATTGAATATAACAAATACATATAAAAACTTCATGAACGCGTGTGTACAATAATTGGTGTACTACTGCCTTTACGAACACTTGTAATTTCCTTACAATTAACCATGGTCATTTTTATCATGAAATCATTTTTACAAGAGGGCAAAGGGTATAAACAATCTAATTATGTGCTTAAATCAATGAGATTGTACTTGTATGATCTATATCTTCATAGCACGTATGCATTTATTGTTTGTACTCTCATCTACCCTAAAACCTCTTCTCATTATTTCACACCCTTAAGACGAGAGTTACATGTGTTTACCTTCTAATCCAAACCATTTATCAAGTAAGTGCTCTAATATTATATATTTTAGATGTTTTAAATCAAATTCAAGTGGACTCTATGGAGTGAAAAACTGAATGAATAATTGACTAACAATGATGTCAGCATGTGTGGGACTCACACGTTGTCATGTAAGCAACAACGTGGTACCCCTTACGTTGCCTCACGTGGGCAAATACATGGGCCCCATGTGTGGACATAATGGATGGTAAGGGTGGGTCTCTATAAAAAATTTTACACATGGGTTTTAGTCATTTATTTATTTTTGTCATTTTTGAAATTATAAATGAAATAGTTGGTTGTGGGATCTCATCATTAGAATTATAGTGAGTTAGCATAAAAGAAAATTCATACTTCTCTAAAAGAACCCCGCCATAAGATCATAATGATTAGTAGTAAACTTATGTGTAACTAAGCTTAGATATAAAGAATAATTTTAGAATATTATTGTGATGTAAAATATTTAACTTAAGATGTGGCGATAGACCTCACGTAGATTGAACGTATTATATAGATGGGCCCCTCTACCAACCTTGATGTATATGGTGAATCGTTTTATGGTAAATTTTAATATAGTATTAGCTAATCGTGATAAGATCATCACCTGATCGTGTGTCGGGTCACATATGTTAAGAATGCTTACGAAATGGACCCTACCACACTATCATGGTCAATTAATCTCTACTTTGATATTTGAGTAGTTGATTAGATTGTTTTAAATAGTTGGATATGTAGTTTGACCTAAACATCATGATATTTGGTAGGCCCGAAATATTAATAACATATAAAAATTAGCCCGACCACAAGATCAAATATATTAAATCTAATCATTTGTGTTTCCAATATCTTATATTATTTTATAATCATGTAAATGGTAAATCCATCGTAGGCACTTAGTGCGAAGGTGAGCCCCACATAATATTAACCGTACCTTTAGATATCTTATTCATTAAGTGTAAATATGGATTGAATACCTTATAAATCTAGATCCAGACTGTCGAAATTAGAGATAAGATTATAATAATGATCTGGACCGTTAAATTGATGATCAGGGTCCAACTCAACCATTGATCAAAAGTTTAATAAACCAATTGAGGGATTAGATTTAAGAAAATTTAAAAAACTCTTTGATATAATATTAGATCGGATCATCTGATCAAAGATCAATCAGGACCATTGGACCAAATTGTAAAAAAATAAAGAAATAAATGATCGGATCGAATGCATCTAAACATCCAATTGTCTTTTAATGTAGATCTTGATCCTAAATCAGACTTAACAAATATTAATTAATACATTTGATTTACGGTTATAAATAATCAAGAAGTAAAAATGGTCAAATAAGGAATGAACGTTAAGAGTAAGTAGTCACTATCACAGATAGATTTTCTCACATGTGTTGCATAACATTACATGCTTACTTTTGCTTAATTTTTATAATTGTTAATATATGATTAAGTATGTAATTGTCTTTGTATTTGATGTGTCATTCTCAGAACACCAAACAACTCGGGGAACGAGTTATCCCTTAAATTCTCGAGCAGAGTTCTTAATGGAACCCGAGTTGGTACTAATAGAATAGAGCCTTATCCTAGGATTACGGTTGAGGCTAGGGAAGGAGTTTGGTCATCTCTAGAGTGGACTATTAATTGTTAGATTATACAGTTACACACGATAAATGAGATATCTCGAGCCAGCGTTCACGCAATATACGAGTAAATTCATACATATGTTGAGCTTGTATGGATCTCAATCAGATAGTTGTTGGTAGGCCAGACGTTGTATGCAACTATGACCCTGGTTATTTACTAAAGAAACTGTTTATGTGGTAATGTGTCATACTAATATTTCTATATAATACTTATACTGTGAATTATGCGTACAACTACTTGCTGGGCTTTTAGCTCATTCTATTGATCAGAAAACCATCCAGGACAAGGAAATGAACTGAAGTCTTCACATGTGGAGTGATGACTTTGAGCGGCGTGCTCTTGAAAATTTGATATGATAATAAAAAAAATTCATTTTATATTTATCTTTTTAAATAATTATGTATGAACTTAATTTGAATATCAACTAGTAAATACTTGATACTCTTGACTGGATACATGATGATTAATTAAGCTTACTATTAATGATGATTATTATAGTTATGTGTATAATATAACCCCCTTCCCATCGAGTCACTCCCTCGACTTGGTGACTGAGTCAAGCGAACTCAGGTTTCTAGAGCCGGGGTGTAACAAATCTGGTACCCAATTTGATTGAATCTAACTCCATATCTCACATCATGACTTGTAACTTAAGCATTCACAATCACGATTTCATAAAAATCACATAACGCCTAAACAAACGTTCATAAAATAATGTTTAATTATAATAACTTAGACTTTCCTCTACGCTTCCATTATACTATTTTTTTTCTTGGATTCAAGTAAGATAGAAAACTACAGTTAGACAACAACTAGATCTCCGCTCCACTTCACTCCCTAACTGAACTCTGCATCCTGTAATATTATCAAGATAGAATGAGTTGTAACAGCCCTGAATTTTTTGTGCATGAGTGGAGACACGTGTCATTTTAGTAAAGATATAGATGAACACACACATACACACATATACATCATGATCACTTTCAACCCTTAAATATCTTCAAATGTTAGACCATTCATCTAACTAGCTATAGAAATAAATACTCATCACCAGAATAAGATATCTAATCATGTACTTTTAATCTAGACCATTACATCATCATGAAATAGATAAAGCTTCTATCCAAGCCGTTTACATCCGATCATCCATGACCCTAATATACTAATGAGTATTTTAAATAATTAAAACTCAATTCTAATGGCTACAAATACACGATTGATTATCTAAAGCTTTCTATGGTGTATACATTCCTACCTAACACCGTTCTTTAAAGAGTTATTTACGAAAACCCACCTGCTTTTGGTGAATTTTAAGGGAGTCACCTACCTTTTGCACATCATTATCGTATAACCATTTGTTGTCGTATGCTATGCAGATTATATAAGATTTTACAACATTATTTTTTAAAAGAAAAAATACCCATCATTTCAAACTAAACAAGAGAATGGCTTTTGCGTCTGGTGTTCCGAAGCTAGATGGGGCCCACCATGGTGTTTGTGAGAAATCTACCCGGTCCATATGTTTTGCCCCACTCATTTTATGGCATGACCCCAAAAATGATGTAGATCCAAAGCTCAAGTGGACCACACAACAGAAAATAGTGGAGATTGTATGCTCACTATTGAAACATTTGTGCAGCCACAAAAGATTTGGATAAGACTAATATTTTTCCTCTTTTAGTCATCCCAGTGGTAATAACCTTATGAATGGTTGGACTACTTTATGAATGGCTTAGATTGCATACAAGCATTAGGTGAAACCTAAAAAAGTTTGAACGGTAACTGGCCCCTTTCTACTCGTTCCTGTTGTGTGGCTCACTTGAGCATCATATATAGGGGTATACACAAACCGGGCCGGGCCAGGTTCGGGCTGGGTGTGGCTGGTGACCGGGCCAAGCCGGGTTAAGCCTAGTTCGACTCAGATCGACCCGTGTACACCCGTAATCATATCCCCTAATTTTTTATCTCATGCCTTAAAATGACCTGCCAAAACGGATGGACTGAATGAATTTCTCACAAACATCATGGTAGACTCGGTATGATATGTTGTGGAGCAGTTATGTCATTAAAAGTCATCTCACATCATATCAGCTAGCTTGTATAGGCTGGTTGGTAGTGGCAATGAAGAGAGAATGAATGGATTAGTTAAGACCTTAAACTCGCCCAAGACAGTGCGGCCCTTACCGTAGGGCCCACCTTGATGTATGTATTCTATATCCACACCGTTCATCCATTTCCCATATCATTTTAGGGCATTATATAAAAAATGAAGCATGTTTAATTATCAGGTGGATTGTACTAGAAAAAATAGTGGTGACCATGTGGACCGTACCATAAAAACAGTGGTGATCAACCATAATGGGCCACAAAAGTTTTAGATCAAGCTGATATTTGTTATTTCCCTTCATCTAGGCTCACATGACCTTATCAATAGATTGGATGTGAAATAAACACAGTGGAAACATTTAGATGCTCCCTAATAAGTTTTTAATAGCCGGAAGTTCAATCACCACTCGTTCCTATGGTATGTTCCACTCGATAATTAGATTTGCTTCATTTTTTGGATCTTGCCCTAAAATTAGTTATCAAAATAAATGGACGATGTGGATGTAAGTTACATACATCACAGTAGGCCCCACGTTAGGGATGCATATAAACATCAGGTAGAGCCTAGAATGGTTTGAACGGTTACCAGCCTCTTTCCATTATTTCTAGTCGTGTGGCCCACGTGAGCATCGTATCCCCCAGATGTTTTCTCTCATGCCTTAAAGTGACTTGTCAAAATTGGTGAACAGAGCCGATTGCTCACAAACATCATGATGTGCCCCACACACCGTGGGGCACTTACATCGATTAAAGGCTTCCCGTCATGTTAGCCAGCCTCTCCGGTAGCCGCAGGTGCAACTTCGGTGGATCTCGTATCCACGAAAGTGGGTGAGATCCACCCACCTTGATGTATTTGACTTATATCCACACCATCCATCCATTTTAAAAACTCATTTTAAGGCAAAGTCCAAAAAATGAAGCAGATCCAAATCTCAAGTGGACCATAAATACATAAAATAGTGGTAATTGACCACTAAAAACTTTTCATGGGCCACAAAAGTTTTACATCAAGATGATATTTGTGTGGTCTCTTCATCTAGGTCTTTGTGACCTTATCAACAGGTTGGATGGCAAATAAACATTTTGGTGACCCCAGTGAAGTTTTTAATGATGGGGATTCAACCACGAGTGCAACTCATATTATGGCTTCCCCTAAAAAATCAACCAGATTTGAGCAAGATACGGCCCATGACAATAAAACCAACTTCGGATGATGAACACCGTTGAAACCCTCCTAGGACACAAGTGATTAATCCATGAAATGGCCTTGAATTTATGCAGAGTGCATAAATTCAAGACGATTTCCAGAAATTCCAAGGAGTTGTGTAAAATGGAGCTTCACAACTATAAATAGGAGTACCTAAGACATTCCTAGGCATCATCTAGGGTTTAAGGAGCGGAGCAAAAGGGTGGAGAGCCGCTGCCAAGTGTTTTTCTTCTTCTTCCTTAGTTATTTTTATGCTTTCTTTAAGAGATTTTGGTTCAATCATGTCTATGGTTAACTAAACATCTTAGCTCGGGCTAAGAGGTGAAGCTTGTACCGTATTTGGATGTTTATCTTGCTTTGATTCTTGTTTATATTGAACTTTATTAATTTCTAGTTTAATTTTAAGGAATATTTCAATTTTCCATGGTTTATTGTGACCGAAATTATAATAGAGTCTGCGATAGCTTTGAATATCTTCTTTTCCATTTGAGATTATGAGATTGGTAGACCTGTTGTTCACCATCGTCCCATGGGCATGTTAGGGTGATGAAATCCCTTCCAATGTTCACAACTCTCCTCCATTGAGGCTGGATAAATATGAGAAGTTCGGAGAATTAATCATCTCCTTCCGACTGGATAAGATAGGACTCTGAATCCAATTGTGTTTCCTTAATCAAGTCAGGTAGCATATCAATTGCTACAAGTGAATCCATGGCACCCTAGTTGCCACCTTTAAATTTACAAGTTTCAATAATCACAATTACTCTCTATCAATTCAGATTTAGTTTTAGATCTTCTTCTAGTTCTGATTCTAGTTAAACTAAAAAATGTACAAGATTAGTCCATGTGGATTCGACTTAGATCTTACCAAGTTATTAATACATCGCGACCCTACACTTGGGGTTGTGAACAATTTGCAAAAGATTTCTAATGTTTTTGAACCATATAAAATCTTGGTTATTTTAAATTTTAATACACGTTTCCCTGGACCAATTAGGTGAGTATGGTTGATTTGCCAAAAGTTCTTAGTGTCTAGAGCCATGTGAGATTGTGGAAAAGTGAATGAATTTAAGTACACGTATCGTTAGACCGGTTAGGTGAGAATGGTTCATTTGCAAAAGGTTCCTCGCGTTTATAGGTATGCATATTCATGAAAAAACTGGTTAATTGAAATTGGTTATGATGAAATATATAATTTCATCCAGTATTGCATCCACGACATTATGTCATCATAGTTCATTTATGATATCTTCAAGT
Source organism: Magnolia officinalis (assembly GCA_021015155.1). Taxonomy (NCBI): domain Eukaryota; kingdom Viridiplantae; phylum Streptophyta; class Magnoliopsida; order Magnoliales; family Magnoliaceae; genus Magnolia; species Magnolia officinalis. The sequence goes on from JAJHSJ010000011.1 coordinate 60,021,673, forward strand.
GATTTTCATTTATGACATTGTTCCGTTGATATTTTATTAAGCCTTTTTTTTTACACACTCCACTCACCCCACACACACTATAATGGGTATTCAAACCCATGACCTCTATGTTGAAACTCTTATGAGTCTACCATTGAGGCATAAGTAGGACCCAATTCTATTTACCTCTTGTCTACTATTGAATTGTTCTATATGATATATCTCTTAGGAATCAACTCTGATGGATATGGTCTCATTAGACTTCTACCTCATCCAAATTTAATAATTCTTACAAGTTTACAGGATGAGAGAGAAGCAATGGAGGATGAATACCTCAATGGCTACTTTCAATAAATTATAGTCTTTTGTTTATTTTTATTTACTTGAGAAATTGCAATGAACTTAAAGTAGAGATTTGAGAAAATTTTAGTAATTGTAGTAGATTTTGATTGTGAATTTCAAAAATATTATTTAAAAGTTTAAGTCTTAATTATCATGGGTTGAATGATTTAATAATGATTTGGTTTGAATGCGTGATGAATGGAATGTGAATGTAATGATTGAATTCATGAAAACTGGTTCACACCTTAGAACTTGGGATTGGGGTTATACGTACTCGAGTTCCGAATTTAGGAGTGTGGCATAAGCTTACATGCTCAGTAAGATCATATCGAAGTCATTATATATATATATATATATATATATAATATAATATATATATATATAGATTATATATATTAGATATATATATATCTATATATATATATAAAATCTTAGAATTAAAGCAAAGAAAATGTAAGGATATATGAATTGGAATAAGAAAATTAAGAGATGTTATACACACAATACATTTTATACATGGATTAAATGAATGTGATCGCATGTCCTTGTGTACTTTTAGGGATAATTAGAATATAACATCGTATTTATTTTAAGAATGTCTAAGGTAGAGCACCATGTTTCTTTTAGAAATGTCCTGGATAGAGTAACCCGTGCATGTACTTTTAGGGCTATTCCAAAGCAGAGCATTGTGTTCCTTTTAAGATTGTTATAGGGCAAAGCATCGAATTCCTTGAACCCGTGTTACTTTCAAAAAACCCAAGGGAAAGCACTTATAAGTATACTCTTAAGAAACCCCATGCAGCACACCCCAACACACTCACAACCGTAGTGGGATTTCACCACCTATGGATGCTTGAATCCTTGACGGGGTGTTGAAACTCCTGAGAGTCTACCACCGGAGCAAGCGTAAGGATCCAGTTCTCTATCAATTATCACATGCATATAGTACAAATGCAATCTCAAAATCAACATTCTACTTAAATATTTAACACTTCTTTATCCAAAAAAAAAAAAAAATCTTTGAAAAAAAAAAAGCTCTTTTCTTCTAATGTGATTTTCAATTAATGGGTTTTTCTTAATTTGATTGATTTGAATGTTGAATAACTATCAGAGCTTGGTTTACAAGTAAAGAGTTTGAAAAGACTCAAAGAGTTAAAATAGGTGAGAGGGCTAGAGCATAGAGGACTACGGGGATAAGTTAGGATGTTTCTATCATTTTATCTAAACGGGGATATTTTCATCATTTCATATTAAAGAAGGATGACATTCACAAGAACAATAACAATGGTTAATAGCAACCATAATCAAAATGTGATTTTCAGTATTCTTAATAAAATTTAAATAAGGTTTCTACTAATAGAAAATTAGAAGGGATCATCTGAAAACATCAGATGCCTAAGACTAATAAAAAATAAAAAATCTTTGGTACTTTGAGAGAGTATCAAAGTTTATAATACTCCCTTATACATATGACATACAAGTAATTCAAATTAAATTGATCAAATTATGATTATTTAAAAAATTCTATTTAGTAATTCAATTGAAAAATATCCAACATCCTTTTTTTAAGGAAACAAAGTATCCAAAAATCATAAGTTAGGATCATTCAACCAAATTAATTTTGAGATTGTGACTTAGTTACAATGGTGTTGACAATTTAAACTGTTTAATTCTTTTAATTAGTATATACGACGTGGAGAATTACTCTGTGCATGCTTATCAGGTGTCATACGCAGCCAGAGTATGAAATAAAAGCAGGCATGGGGAATCCATATCTGCCCATAGAATGATGATTCTGGTTACATCCCATCATTAACATCCAGAAAATATAAAATCCGCATGCACGCATGTATATACGTATATGAATGGACGTACCTTAACATGATCGTGGCCCATGATTGCTGTTCATTTGAGTACACCACGCGGGCATCAGATCAGACTACATTTTCATGTGAAAGCTGATTCTACCGAGTATTCCTATCTAGCATCAGATCAGAGTATCTCACGTGGTGCAAACATACAAGACTCGGATTGTGTAGCGTAGAACACAGTACCGAAGTCGGTACTGTGTGTACGTGACAAAACTGTGTGGGCCCGACCATACTGTGTATGCGTAACAAAACTGTGTGGGCCCGACCATGATATATGTGGAACTGTCTGTTCTTTTCTTCTTCTTTTTTCAAATCATTTTAGGGCATTAACTCAAAAATGAAGCAGATCCAAAGCTCAAGTAGACCACACCACATAAACTTGTGAGGATTGAACGCATGAGTTTTGGATCAAGCTGATATTTGTGTTTTTGCTTCGTCTATGTAATCTTATGAACAGGTTGGATGGAAAATAGAAATAACGGTGGGCCTTAGGAAGGTGTCAACGGTGGGTGATATTATCTTCACGGCTTCCTATGGTGTGGTCCACTTGGGCTTTGGATCTCCCTCGCCCATGCCCTAAAATGATCTAAAAAACGAGTGGACCACGTGGACAAAACACATACATCATGGTGGGGCCCACATAATTTTGCCACGTATACACAGTACCCACGCCCGTGCTGTGTTCGCCTTGCCCTTGACTGAAAAGTAAAGCCAATGGGACAGCAAGTGGGCCACATGCATGCATGGTTAAGAGATACTGACCAAGAACCCCATCAGCCTCTTAATTTGTGGCCCCTCGAGAAGGTTTCAACGGTGGGCATTCAGTCCCGTTTCATATGGTGTGGTCCACTTTGGGCTTTGGATCTGCCACATGTTTGGGTTCATGCCCTAAAAGGAGTTGGTGAAACGGGTGGACGGGGTGGATATAGCACATACATGACAGTGGGCCCCACAGACCTTAGGGCTGTAAGAGTCCTATCCGCATCCCTCTCTTATAAAGGGCACTTAAATGTGCGGTTGGATCTAGTTACAAATTACAACCCATGAAACCTTCCAGGCCCTTCCAGACTGGGGGACCCACGCCTGTAGGACAATAGTCCACAAACACACACTCAACATGAACTCGCTACTCAATCTGAAAAGTGGCCCACCATGATTTTCATAGGACAGGATACATGCACTGAGGAGACCATCTGATGACCGTGCTGGATTCCTCACACGTGCTACATCGACACGTGTGATGAAGTTCGGGCATCTGGAATTAGCATTTCCATCTAATTCTCATTTTCCTTCTTAACAGCTTATTTTCTTAAACATAAGTGGTACTAAAGAGATAATGGTACATGAGCAGCATATCACTGGAAGGCCCACCAAAGGAACGGACAAAATTACATCTTGACAACAGATATGGCCCACCCTCTTCTTTACCGCTTACAACCCACCTCCACAAAAACCTTTGGATTCTTGCAGAGTCAAATACAAACCACCCATCATCTAAAACAAGATAGCCCCTTCTCTTTACATTTCAAGCACCCCAAACTCCATTTCTAAGAAATGGAATGCCTCCTATGCCTTGAAGAAGACCCAGATGACTTAGCTTCCCCAGGATTCACAGTTGTAGTAGGACTCTGAGAACTCCCAGATGTTTCAGTGCTCCTGTTCTCTCCCTGCCCTTTGCTGGCCCACAGCTTGTCGAAGATCCGCCTTGATCTAGACGGCAGCAAAAACCCGCCTCTGCTTTTATTCATCTTCTTCCTCGTCTCCCCATTTTTCCTGCGATCCTCGTCACCTATTTTCAAATTCCTCATCTGTTTCTTCAGTGCTTTATATTCCTCCGGCATTGCTCTAACCCAATCTTCATCTGTGTTCGTCGCTGACCGTGAGCTCTCACGCGAGACGTTCTGTGGAGCAGTTAGGCCGCCTGCGGCTGCCCGCACTTGCTCGAAGAAGAGGACCTGGACTACCACACGGAGTGGCAGGCGCTCATTCTGGGCCGCGTGCATGCATGCATCCATCGATAGCTTCTTAACGTCCATCAGACCACATATCTTCTTTCTTTCGGCTTTTGTCAAACATGGGTGCTCCTGGAAATGAAACCAATCATCCTAAAGCAATCAGGAATCTTAGAACAGTAACACTACCCTCATGTAACCATGTCATTGTTTTTGTGATGAATTCCTAGCGTCCTTAGCCACATGGTTATCTAATCATCAATCTGAACCATCCACTAGTTCCAGTCTACTCCTCATTTGCCATGCAAAAAAGCCAATTGAAGAAAATAGATAGTTCGGATCAATTTGAACCATGATCCGGTGGGGATATAGACCACATCTCTAGAGAATCACTTTTGATCAGACAACCATAACCATTCCAGTATGGTGGCTTGGAAAACTTATCAAAAAACTTCCAACAATCAGATGGTTAGGATACTACACTCAAGTATACACAGGTGTGCTTGATCCTCTACTATTCTATGTTACACGGAAGATAAAGGCTCCAAACAAAGATATGGGAATGCAATGCAGTTGAAAACAAGACATAACCCATAAATTCAAGGACATTAAGATGTGGCATTTATGCTTCTAGACTATGTTACTTTGAAGGGTTCAGGCACTCAGTACAGGTCTAGTGTCAGACTCGCCTGACCCATTTATCTTATAATACACGAACACAGCATAGAGGTTTGACATGGAATAATCTTACACCAGTCTGTATTGTATCGAACACATGGGTAATCTGGTTCATGGATCTAGACCTTCCATTTGGTCCAGGCCAATCTTCATGTGCTCCCAGGCCAAAACCACATCAATCAAACAATCATAACCACCTGATCAATAGGCATGAGGAAGGAATCACCCAGCTAAGCTACAATAGGAAAGGTCCAATTATCAAACTAGGCAGTCCATCTGTAAGACCCTGACAGCAGACGGTCTCTCAAGAATCACTTCAATTAGATGATTCTGACTGGTGCCTTGAGGCACAGGAGATTTAAAACAAAAAGGACCACCTTCTCATCTGGTCAGGTAGGCAGGTACGTCCAATAAGTGCCCATGAAGAATGGGTTGGGACTAAATGGGTTGTTCAAATCAATATTTGAACTCTTCATATGAAAGATTTGAAGGATATGGGTACATAACTCCTAATAAAAGAAAAGGACTTGAAATGAATTTGTACTTTTCTTTAAAATCTAGGTACTATCAGGCAAGCTGCACGTCACTGAGGTAACTCATCCACGGTGCATGTGTCTTACATGTGTGCAGGTTTTAGACCATCTGAATTATGGACTTCATTTTATTTTTTTTTAATCAATATGGGCCCCATTCTTGATGAAGCATATGATATCCACAGTGACTAACAAACATAACCATCTGAAATAGCCATTAAATTTGGACTGCTGATGATTTTCTTTTAAACCATCGATTTTATGGTCACCTAATGGACATTTAAAATCATCAAAATCAGTGTGATTTATGGGACATGCTCCTTCCACTTTGGGGCACATAAGTTGGACAGGTTGGATTAGCAGGCATGTATGGCACCTGTGCAATGGATGGGCTGTTGAGCATCTGAGTCCAAATAGCCTCATTTTACCTTTCCGTCTCCTTGAATCTTTTTTTTTTTTTTTGAGAAGTTCTCTGTCTTACTAAATCAGTCATCCCAATTAGCACTGAGAATAATTTACTAGGATAAACATTGTGGAGTGCAACGCTATGGCAACAATGTCATCTGCTATCAGCAGAGGGCAAAAGAACTGACCGAGAAAATGCCAGGTATTGGCAAGACAAACCAGGTTTGAAGGTTTTTTTTTTTAATACCGGTTTTAAGTTTGGAAGGATGTATGTCATCCGTTAAATAGTGCCAACATGCATACATCATCATAATGTAATGCCCAAAAACACAGTATTATTTAATAGCCTGTCAAAACCAGTAGTACTACTACATTTTGGTGGCACAGAAATATAACCATCCAACTTTGAATTGGATATACCACTTGACCAGTGACCACAATAACTGATGTTCATTGATCTAATAAATTGTCTTACCAACGAAACATCTAAGCAAGTTCATCGCAATACATTGGCATACTTGAATTTTTAGTTCTGAAAAGTGGGGCCCATGGTTCAATAATCCAGACCATTGGTCAGTTGTGCCTCCACATTATGGACCATAACACAATTTTCCTTGATAAAATAACCCTAACCTTTCAATATGTGGCCTATAAATACATGGTTAAGAGAAACACAGCAATGGTCCACATTGGTGGTGATTTTGGGGCATGGTCCATGATTCATGGCTACAATATTCAAATCTGTACAATTTTAGGGCCTGGTCCGTAACAGATCAGTGGTCTGGATTACTGCACCATGGAGCCAGAACTGAAAACCTGAGTACATAGCGGGAAGCCTCAGGTTTTGGATCCTATAATTCTTCAAGAACCAACATATAAAACCGTATGCAATAAATTTATGGAAAAAAAAAAAAAGAAGAAGAAAGAGCTGTGTTCAAGGAAGAAGAAAAATACTAACCTTGAGGTAGATATCAATGGCTCTGTATAACCCATCATGAATTGGTCGAGCTGATTCAGGAATCAACTCAGCAAGGCTGAAAAAGCTGGACAGTGATAGATTCGGATCACGTGAAATTTCTGCAAGATAGCCATCAATCAGTTTGCCCACATTTACAGATGTACCACGGCCCAAAATAAAATTCTCTTCGCACTTCTCGTTTCTTTCAGCATAATCATAACTTCTTGGACCCCGTTCTCGCATCATAAAACGACTAACAATGCTTTGCACCAGATGCACATCGTAAACAGTGTTATCTGGAGATCGTGCTGGAATCAATAGATCATTTACTGAAGCTTCGTCCAACTGCAAGCTGACCCTCTTCACCAACTCTTCCCTCGATGTTTCACTGGCTCCCACTAGGATTGCGAATTTCAAGAGTTTGAGAAGAAAACTACATGAGCAACCAGAACACCTATCTGATGGCAAAAGCCAGACGATCGTTTCCACCAAAGATCGGTTCCTCCTGGCACAATCATCAGAGGCAAGGGCATCCATCGAATCTGGCAACCATCTAACAGCATAAGCATTGAGGGCCTCTCCAATCACATCCCCGGACATTCTACCCTTGGATTTCACAGCAACAATCACCCGCTTGTAAAGATCAATTTCCAGCTCACATATATCCTCAACCCACCAGTCCTTGGGCACAACAGACTGCAGTTTTGGTTGGAATCGCATTCCATTCTCAACTGTCTGGTCTGCAGCTGCTAATTTCCTGTTATAGGTGTACGACCAATTGATGTTTGAAGGGTCAACAGACGTTTTAGTAGCGATGGAATCGATGCACCTCCCAACCACTTTCAGATCCTCGGACCAGGGTAACAAAGACTTGGTGGTCTGAAGAACTATGATGGAATCCTTCCAGCTGCGGAAGACACTTGAGTTTAGAAAAACCTCAATCTTGAAAATTAGATTTCCTCTGTCAACATCCTCAGTCATCTCAAGGTACTCTGCCGCACATCGAGCCGCAACAACATTGTAGGCATTAAGGGTGACTGTCATTCCATAGCAGAATTTGGCACAAATCTCAAAGGCTTTTGGTCCACCCGGAAAATCAAGCATTTGAACTTCATCATTGTTTTCCTCATTGGCTTTTGATACCAACTTTTGCAAACGGTTACTTTTGGAGAGAAGAGGAAACTGCACACATAGGTCATGTTTCCACAGGTTAGATACACCCATCTGGTGATGAAAACAGTAAATGACTTGAAGACATACTCCCGAAGCATAAAAAATAAAGTGATGCTAGCCAGCTAGACCCTATAAAACTACAGCCAGTAGGCCTAGAGACCTAGGCATTCTTCTGGTTTTGGGTATTGAAATGGCCCAGCTAGTTTTTCCAACTGAAGTGGCCATTTCAGCTGGTTTGACAGTGTTGACCTGTTTCCAACTGAACTGGGCCTCCCAGTATTTCTTTATTTTTCTTTCGCCATTTGGCTTTTACCTTTAAGCATCCTTCCTAAAAGGATTAAAAGAATTTTTTTTTCTAATAGGTCTTCCAATCCAACAGTCTCAATCTTTATAGCAAACATCTTGCAATCCTTAGTAGATTGGGTAGCAAATTAGAAAATTCAAAGGATATCTCTTTTTTAGTATTTTTGACATTATACATGTATAGAAGATGGTAATTTACGATTTTCATTGGCCAAATAACACATGATATCCTGGAAGCTTTCTCCTGCAGGAGTTTGGAAATTCAATGTGGACGGTAGGTCTTCGGGAAATCCAGGGGTTGGAGGATTGGAGGGGTTTTAAAGGATGATAGGGGAGTTACTAAGCTGATGTTCTTGGGACTGGCAGGAAATGATATTTTGAATCGAGAAAAGTTCATAGCCATGGAGTTGGGGTGGACATTTTTGCAAGCCGAGTAGGTGGAACACTCATTGTGGAATTGGATTCTTCTTCTGGGGAAATGTGAACCACCATGGAAATTAGCTTTCATCATAAATGCCTTAAAATTGCAAACCAAACCATGAATGTTTTCTTTTAATCATATTCCCAGGGAAGTGAATTGTATTCTGGATTCTCTAGCAAAATCATATTCCCAGAGAACTAGAGAAGTGAATTGTATTCTGGATTCTCTAGCAAAGGAGTTCACCGATATTCTGTGTATAGGAATCTTATCAATTGACTTGATGGATTGCAGTTGTACCCTTCTCCTTCATTTTCTGATATATGCTCAACTGTTATTCATAATAAAGTTATCTTAACTACTTCAAAAATTAAAAGGTTCTGTTTGCCACTTTCTAATTGTGGTTATTCAATAATTCACGATTGGATGAATTGGATTGGACTGGTAGTTCCTTGCCTTCAGCACTGGTTTGATCTATTCCTCCACTCAACTAGTGCTTTAATTCCACATTCAGGATTCATGCAATTTAATTTTAGGGGAAAAAAGCTGCCGATGGAATAATAAGGTTTTGATAGGGTTTTTCTCATCTTCATGACATGTTTGATCTGTTTCTCTGTGCAACTCTTGATTTATGTGGCACCTTTCATTGGGCCTGATTTATGTGACACCTTGGTGTAATAGTAAATCTGTATCTCCATTGTGCAGTTGAACACCTGAAGCCAATGTTTTGAAGACACCATGATGTTTGGACTGGCCAGTACAGGAAAAATAGCAACAATAATAGTAATTGATGAAAACAGTCAACATTTGAAAATTGTAAAGCCCTAAAGTTCTTAATATGCATTCCAAATTGAAAATATTACAAAAGCAGAATCAATTATTCAATACCAACTCTATGCATTATCCACCAACATTATAGAATGCAACTAAATAAAAAGAAAGAATGTTCTAAAAGCAAGAAAGCATGCCAAACTTAATAGTTGTACCTTTTTTTTAAAAAAAAATATTATTCTTTGGTGTTTGACTAATTTGAGATTCTCCTATAGCCAGTCCGGGAGGATTTGGATATAAAAAAAGGACCTAAATTACATTTTCGTACCAAGCAAATAAAATAGAAAGGCAAGTCTGCCTATTTTGCTTCTTTTAAAAAATAAAATAAAAAAGACATTTGACTACTTGGAATAAACTAAAGAGAATTGAGCGCATTTTCCTAAAAAGATCAAATAAACAGAAAATGATATTTCTTTTCATTGTTTGAACAGGCTTTCTTCCTTTCCCTTTCTTTTTTTTTTTATCTTTTTTTTTTTTTCTGAAAGATAACCACCATCTTTTAGCATCAGAATAAAAGAAAGAAAGCAAAAGCCTCGCCAACCACACAAACAAGTGGTTTGTCCATGAGGTATATACAATGCTCCACCAGAGAGTTTCTACAGTGCCATGGTCCATGGTTGGTTTAGTGGGTCCAACCATGTACCCCTCTTGCACCAAACATCTCCCAGATGGGAAAAGATTTCACAGCTAGAATCTTCCAATCTGGAGGAATTCTTTGGTGCATTGGCCATCCAGTGTGGGCCCTACCATATCAATGGTTTTGACCACTGAACGATGGGATCTATTTGTACAAACTGAAAACCCAAGTGTACTGTAGAAACTATCAGTCCAAATTGTATAATAACTGTAGATATTTACAAAATTTTAGCAATACATCAAGCGATATGCTTTCACATTTGGCTTTTCCCCTTGGAAAGTACTGAGTGTCTAAAAGCACAAAGGGACAAAAGTGCTTCAAACGTCACACTATTTCCAATAAAAAGAGAACAATATTGTATATCCCTCTTCCAATCATATTACCAAGCATGTAATTTATAGACCTTGTATGAAAGAAATAGATGTAATCGTTACTTTTTTCTAGGACTTCTCTCTATTTTCTTATATAATTTACTCTACTAAGGATGAGGCGTAGATGCTAAAGCCTCAAGTTCACTAGTTGGAGCCTGTTATTTCTCCTAATCATCTCTTTGTAAAAAGATGTCTTGAGTACCCTTTAAGAACCCCTCCCCTCTAATTCCAATTATATCCCCTAATCTACTCACGAACCTCTATCAAAATTCTTTCTCAAAAATATATTTCTTGCAAGAAGAAAATGGCCTCTGGAAGAAAAGTTATAATAACCAAGTATGGGTTGGGACAATGGGTGGGGCCCAGACCCTTGTCCCAACTCTATAACATCAGGATCTTGAAAGTAATTCAGAAAGTGGAGCAACATTTAAACGATGGAATTAGCTATGGTTTTGGCAATGCTTTTGGAGTCCAATTTTGGGAGGAACTACGTGTGTTGGCTGTCCTCCATTTCCTTCATGGGAGAGTAAGTGGTGTGGAACCCTCCTTTCAAAAAAGAAATTTCTAAGATGTGAAGACTGAGAATTAATCAGATCTTCTCTATTTAATCCTTTTACCAAAGATCCTTGACAATGGTGAATTAAAGCTCCTATGGTGTCTGCTTGGCGGTTGAAAAGCCGTCCCAGGATTGTTGCGTTCTGTTGGGTGACAAGATTCGAATGTTGGATAAGATTTAAAATTTGGATCATCAAGAACTGGCCAGAAATGATCATTAAAGGTTGTTAGTTGTGCTTGCAAGTGAGGGGATCTACTGTCCACCCCTTATCCACTACTCATTTGCTCAAGGGGCTTGGTTGTACATCCATAATCTGCTTGAGGTGGAGTAGATGATGTCCTCCTTCGCACTATAGCCTGAGGCATGAAATTCTGGTTATTAATCATCTAAATGCAAAATTCTTTGCAGAATATCATTGAGGATGCATAACAATAGGGTTCTCAAGAATATTGGAATTTGTGGCTCAGGAGGCTAAAAAAGTGTGGTAGGGGGGCTCAGGAGTATGGAAGTCATTGAGGACATTAGAAGACCACCCAAGCAGTGGGACTCCACCCAATGGCACCTTGAAGCTTAAATTTGATGGTAGGAAACCAAGTTGCCCAAGATTAAGGGAATCATTTGGAATGATCCGGGTAGACTCATCGAGTACTTGCAGAACTGGTTCTTATGAAACAGAGATTTTATTTTATTTTTGAGCAAGCAACACAGATTATATCAAGAGGGGGAAAAAGGTAAGGTAACGAATGAGAGCTCTGTGGATGAGAGTGAAGGTACTTAATCACATGCATGCAGTGGCCAAAATAATGACGATGCCTCTAATGTGATTGAATGGGCTTCCTCTACAAAATTGGAGTTTGGGAGATGGGTGGAGGAAATTAGGGAAATGAAGAGGGAAGGAAAATGGTGTTCTTGATGGTTTGGCGAGGCTTGGGAGTTAGGACTCATCTCCAATCATTGTTGATTGGGAATCCTCCCTCTACTGAATTCCCTTCTCTTTCTGTTAATAAAATCCCAATCTTACATAGGGTTGTCAAGGGGCAGGGTCCTTAACTGACATGCCGAGCTTTGGGTCAGGCCTGCTTTGTCTCAAGGACCTGGCCTAGGCCTAAAATTCAATTCTGTTTACTAATCAGGCTGGGCTCGGTAGTGTCTCAAAGTCCATCGGGCCTGGCCTAGGGATTTCAAGGGCATTTTCAGAAACACACACACAAAGAAGCATATACCTATATATTACATACTTCACACATTTAGTTTCTTTGTAAACATGTAGCCTAATTGATGATCAAAATAGATTGGTTTAGGGGCACACCTAATGAATTGCCTATATCTTGCACAAAAGTGGTCAATGGATCAGGCTCAAGCCTATCCATTTTCGCCTGTCACGGGCTAGGGTCAGGCTCGGGCCTAGGTTTTACTTTGTAGGCTGGACGACCTCAGCACAGGTTCATTGACAAACCTAATCTAACCTTTCAAGAAAAAGGCATTCTATGCATACAATATTAGATCCTCATGACAGAATAGAAAAGGAAAAGAAAGAAAGGAAGAAAAAACAGAGCCATTACCTTGTGCATACAAAATTTCACTTCTCCCACATTTACAACAATATCAGTTGCCAATTCAGATGCCACATACCTGCATTACGAGATAAGGAAAATATTGAGCCTTGTAATGAACAAAATAGAATAAGATTGATGACATAACATATATTTTATAATTCACTCGAAAAGACAGAAAAGTAGGCAGCAACTAGTTCGTTAGGCCTGGATGCATGAGTATTGTTAACCTTTTGTACTATATTCCAGAGAGCCAAAAAGGCACAGGATGCAGCGTAGAACATGCAAAAGAACTCACATGCAGAATATAGAGAAAACCAAGAAAATAAGACTAGATTATTGCCTAATTATCATGTAAACTGTGTTGGCATTGTGCTGATAAAGATTGCAAACAATAGAAAGGGGGAAATTTAGAACTAAACAAAAGTGATGCAGGACATGGAAATTAAACACGATATGCAAAAAAAAATCAGGCTTAAGATCACACTAAATTAGAAATAATCACACAAAATTCCACATCCCACATAAAGTCAAGCACTCAATCAAGGGGAATCTATGCGGGTCCAGGCCTACACATGTTAAGGCTGGATCAATAAAAATTATGGACCAAACAATACTCAAAGGAGAGTAAATTCATCCACACATGCACAGAAATATTTCTCTAATCCAAGGGATTCACGGATTTCGATTTGGGGAACCCTAGGGTTGTAAAAGGGGAATAGAACTTGGGATTTAGGATAATCTAGGGTTAGAGTTAGAAAAATAAGGCGAGAGAGGAATGAAATAAAGGAGAAAGACGAACCCCAGATATTCCACACGTGTGGACAGCAGCTGGGTCCAGGAGCACGTGCGTGGGGATCCTGCCTGCATGTGTGTGGGACCCACGAACCCAAAAAAGGTCGGCTTGGGTCTGGTTGGCCAGGGGTGGGCCACACACTAAGTTTTAGGTTGATCCGACGTCTGGTCTGCACACAGTGCTCCGCCAAAGTTTTAACCCTCCCGCAGGGCCTGATTCTGCAAATCTTCTGTAGAGGAAGAATTGGTTTCAAAAAAAGGTGAATTTGAAGCGTGGATGGTTGTGGGAGATGACGAATATTGATGGTAGGAGATGGAGGCGATTTGAGATGGGTGTGGCTTCGCACCACGGTAGTTAGCACTTCGAAGAAGGGAGAGTTTCGCTCCCAATTGGATTTTCATAACTCAAAGAATTAGAGAAGCAGGAAAACGCATAATTTTATTCATAATCTTCAATGAAAAAAACCCTACAAGGGGTTGCCTATTTATAAAAAAACTTATAACCCAAAAGCCGCACCATGTGTGCATACTATTACTTAAAGACGATGAAATAAAAAATAACAACTAATCAATGCAATCTAAACCGTTCATAATGTTCCTAATAACGGTAATAAGTAAAACTTAAAGTTCTAGGTCACCTAGGGTAGTCGGCCACGATCATGAGATCCAATGATGAGATCCACATGATGATTGGGTCCACCCCAAGGAACCAAAACACAGTCCTCTAACTAGGAGGCCCTCCATGGATGTCGTCATCAATCCAGATCAAAGGTGGGGCCCTCCTTCCGTACGTGCGTAAGGGAGGCGTGCGTGTGCGCGAGATGTCCCCATCAAAAAGCAATATAATGCAGACACAAGCGCATTCAAGGTGTACCAACGAAGAAAGCGCCAACCACAAGTGTCGTCCTTATGGATAGGCAACTATTGAGGACCTGAAGACCTTTCACATGTAATTGGACATATAAAAGACCCCGCTCAGGGAAGATACATGTGAAGGAAGATTGGAGAAAGAAGACCGAGCGCCCGAACTTTCCCGTACTTATGTTATTTGCACGTTTTTGCTTAGTTAGAGGTATTTTAGTAAGTTTGTGTCTTTATTTGCTTATTCTAGGGGTATTTTAGTAAGTTTATGTCTTTATTTGCTTATTCTAGGGGTATTTTAGTAATTTTATGTCTTTATTTGCTTATTTAAGTGGGCTAAAGCCCTAAATCCGAATTTCAACTATTGATTAATGAAAAGCAAACCCTTTGGTTGCCTCCTTCCTCTCTTCTCTCTAACGGTGCTTCTTCTCTTCCCTTGATCTTCCTCTTCTAATTTCTTCTTATGCCCCTCCAACTTCTTCAAGGTAATTATTTCCTTCTTTCTATTTTTCAGTTTTGGCTATTTCTTCTTCGATCAAAATCTTGAGAACCGATTTAAACCCTAAACCCCCAAATTCTCAAATCCCTAATCCGAGAAACTTTTTGCTTTTTCGGACTAGTGATCTTCATTGATCGATTGGGTGTGATCATGCAAGATTGGGAGGTCTCATCCCTCGTCAAATCCAACCTAAGTAATAATTGAATGCCATACTCCATGGTTGTGATGATGGCTCGCTTCATTGCATGTTTCCTTTATGATTTTCTCAATTATGATGATTACTACCAGAATTTTAGATCATTTATTCCTTTTATTTCCGCTGTTTAATTATGTTCATGAGCATACATCATAATTAGGGTTGTCCTACGTCACAATAAGAGAACATGTATTAGACATGTAAGTTTAGTCAGAAAATATGAAGTGGCTCAATATTTCATTAAGTAAAACAATAAGAAAATAAGCGTGAAAGGAGGGAAATGAAAACAGAAGCAGAAAATAAACATTTCTATAATCCAACAAGTAACTGACATTTAGTGTTAAAAGTTAAAAGGAGTATTTTGAGAAAGTATTCTGACGAAATCAGGGATATTATGGCTGATGAAAATAAATATATATATATATATATATATTGAAGATCCTCCAAAATCCAAAGGAAAAAGATTTTCATCATCTCAATCAAAAATGGAACTTTAGTTTTTCTGGTAAAAGAGCTGAATGGTAAACCAATCAAGAATTCAAATGGCAAACATGAAATCAGACACTGGCAAGCATGAGCCTCCAAAGAATAAAGAAGCCTGGTAAATTTCCACAATTCAAAAATGTCCTACTAGGCTGTTCCTGAATTTGCATCCTGATTGGTCAGAGTCATAAAACTATCAAAAATAAGCAAAATCTGATAGTCTTCTAGGAAAGTGCATACCATATATCCAAGAGCCAAGTCAACTTATGCTCTTGAAAAAGAAGGAGAAGAAGATAGAAGAAGAAGAAAAAGAAAAGAAAGAAGTCCCATTTAAAACATTTCTTGAGTCCCCTCTAATCCACAATTGTTAATTTTTCAAACTTCAAATTAGATAAGTATCTATTCTAAAGCTCCCACTTATGCCCTTGTAACATATGCATAATGAGTGCCCCAAAAGCTTCCCAATCCAGAGTATCTTCTGTCAGTAACATTTCAAATTTGGCTTCAGATGGACTCCAAATGCAGACTGCAGGGAAAAGATTTAAGGGGGTTGCTTTTTCTTTCTTTCTTTCTTTCTTATCCAACATAAGATCTCATGAAAGCAAACAAACTGAAATTCCATTTTCTGTAGTTCTCCTAACATTCCCTAGATCCAGTACAGAAAACCAAGGAGGATTAATCCTTAAAAAACTGGGGTGCTCGAATCAGATAACCAGATATCAGTTAACATTTCATAGTTAGCGTCAGATGGACTCCAAATGGAGACACGAGGACACCTAAAAATGAAGTTTGTCTCATTTTAGTTAACAGCAGTTACGTATTAGAGATCTTGTTCTCTAAGGGCCTGTTTGGATTGCAATTTTCCGCTGAAATTTCTGGAAAATGCATCGTTTAAAATTACCACTAGATGTTTGGATGCGTTAAAAAATGCTGGGGTCAATCCATGCCAACCACAGCTGACATGACGTGAGGAAAAAGAAGAAAATTCTGGTGCAAATCCCACTCCTCTTCCAAATGCACTTGAGAAGGGAACCTATTCGGTGGTCTGATTGTCTATTGAATTGCTTGCTCTTGCTCGACCCTGGCACAATGTTTTAATTATCGTTATCTCGTACAGTATCGCACCCTTGGGATACAAATAAATATCGGTTATCGCATGAGATATATCGGTTATATCACATAATGTATCGCTATTGTTAGGAAACATGGGAAATTGGTCAAATGTTTCAATGAAACTTCAGGGATTGTTGAAAAAGACATCAATATACACTTAGAAATAAATTATTTAAAAAAAAAAAAAAAAGTGCACATAATAGGGGTTTCCTTTGTATGGGGTCTTAATATATGTGATTTCCAACTGAACTGATGGAAGTATATTCAAAGTCTATTCATATAATTTATAAATGTTAGAAGACATGTATGGAAACACAAGCAATACATTCAAAAGCAAAAGAAGAATCACTAGATCTGGTTACATACATGTTTAATTTATGGAAACACAAGCAATACATTCAAACCCATCGAGACAATTTCCTAATACCAATCTTCCACTCCACAACATCCATTCACCTCTTACCCTCTTCCAACCCCTGCTTCTGTATATGGAACGGGTCTTGCAAGGTCCAACACTATTAGTGGCAACTCTCAATTGGATCGTGCCCGGATTGATGGCCACCTTTACATATGTGCTTTATCCACGTCTTCTATACATCTTGGATCATCAATTTGGGGCTAGGCCCAAAAAATGAGAAAGATGTAATTCTCAGGTTGACCACACCCATTGGAAAACAGTGGTGTTTGAAGGCACATCATTAAAAAGTTTCTAACGCCCACTGTAATGTTAATTTGCCATCCAACATGTTGATCAGGTCACACATACCTGGATGAAGGAAAAACACATCCTCACTGCTTGATTTTCCCCTTTCGTGGCATCCAAGAAGTTTTTAATGGTGCAGCTTCGATCAACACTGTTTAATGTGCTGTGGTCCACCTAACGTCTAAATCTGCTGGGATTAATTGGGCCCATGCTCGAAAATGAGCTGGCTAGATGATGGACGGCATAGATAACATACACCCATGAAGATGGGACCCACAGATAAAACACAATTGTAAAGTTGTACCACGCAGAGACTTACTGTTGGACCATTCTGAAGTTTCCATGTGTCTGTGAATCCAAACATGTCATCATGAATTATTGCAGGTGTATGCACCCACTTTTTTGTTGGATGTCCCACTTGAATGTACAGATATACATTTCTCAGCCAAACATGAGAATTGTCAATTCTCCAGTAAATACGTGAAATTACAAAACAAACCAAACACGTTAGCAAAATAGTCAAAGTACCCTGACAAATGTTGTCAGTGCAATGTACTTTGTCATTATTGCCTACTTGCAATACATTACCGGTGTAGATGTTAAACCAAACAGGCCCCAATACATAATGAATTCATGTTAAAAGCAATAACATTGATCTCCAATACGTTGTTCTAGTTAACAAACATGAGATAAAACTCACTTTTAGGTGTCTAACAAACAGGGACTTATGTAATTCTCCAAACATTCCATAGAATCCATGCAGAAAACCAAGAAGTTCCAATTCCTCAAAAGGCTGGAGTGCCTGAGTCAGATACTCGGATGCTCAGGTAACATTTCAAATTTATCTTTAGATGGCCTCCGAATGGAGACAGGAGAGTGAAGACTATAGGTTGCCTTTTTTCTGTATCCTAAATAAGATTGCAAGAAAACAAACTGAACTTTCATTCTCATGTAATTCACCTAACCTTCAGTAGAACCAGTACAGTAAACCAAGTTCTAATCCTTGCAAAAGCTGGAGTGCCTTAGATAATCAGATCCTCGGGTATGGTCAGGACTCAGGATAAGGAATTCCCCTTTCCCAAGTCACAAAATCCGTACTCTAATGGGATTTTGAACTCTTATAGTTATATTATTTAGAATTTGTAGTGACTTATGCCTATCAGCAACAAATTCAACTTGTGATGTGTAAGGATAAGAGCGGCCCTTATTTTAACATGATAATAGTTATGAAGAGTGACCATCCCTTGCATGCCCATATCCTGATGATTTGGATTTTGAGTATCCACCAAAACACAATCCTTGCCGTACTAGATACTCGTACCCAAACTCAGGTATCCCATATAAACCCTACAGTCACCACTAAACAACCAGTGCATTTAAGAGGCAGGTAAGAGTAATTGCAGTGATGCTGCAACAGACTCTCCACAAGTAATAGTGATTATGAAAATAATTAGTCAAGGTACAGTCATGAGATAATAATGTGTACGAGCTACCGAAATGGTGAACGGATGCCACAGGGATCCAAAAGACTAGATTAGACATACCACCCAAAAAACCCACGATACCCAGACAAGGATGTGAAATGGATGGCTCACCTAAACATTCACCGACAGAGCATAGGTATCGTATCATATTCATACATACACAACCACACCCACAATGCATGTGGCATGCATGTACATCAGTCCGGGGTATCAAAATCATGGGCCCCCCATGTATGAGGCAATGGCCCAAAAATTATATTGATCAGACGATCCTAACCACCCACATCACTGGCTGTAATTGAACAGTTAGGATTGCATCATCAGCATAACTTTTGGGGAAGGCCTAATCCACAATTGGACCAACTTATTTCGATGGTCTAAGGTGAAGATCTATGTTATATGTCACATGGATCATGGATGCATGCAGGTGCAATCTAACAACTCCATAAATGAGGAAGGTATAAACTGATATAAATGAGAACTTTGAGGTTGTTTTGAGGAAGGCAACTTTGTTTTGCCTCCATCGCGACTCAAGATTCAGCACTGGGACCCACAAGCTGAGATAGTCCATGATTTGAAACGTCCATATTATTGTTACTACCATAAATCAGCAATTATCGCATAATCACGCTCCAGCAATAATCCTAACCTTTGATTTTTGGAGTTGCACGGGAGCCATCGAAAATTTCGTTTCATTGTTCTGAATTCACCAACAGATAGTGATGCTCACAATCATCTGTATAGCACAGAGTTTAAAACATGGACGGTTCCGATTGTCGGACCAATCAGTATACGGGCCCCGGTAAGCGGCGACACAGCTGGTTTGTGACTCCCAACAGAGGCAAAACGAACTCAAGCTTCACCCAATCTCCAACCTCAGGCACTAGAGCACCCCAAGGCGCCCGTGCATGCGAGAACCGGGCCGTTGATCACACCGGCCCCAAAGCCCAGAACTCAAGGCCGGTCCGCTCACCAGGTGGGCCACCGATACACATTGGACGGACGGAAATGGACAACCAGCTGTCAATATCATCAACGGTCAACCTAGCAAACCCAGAAGCATGTTTCTCCCCTAACGCCACGACCAACGCGGTGGCCACGCAACCAACGACCACGATCTCATACACGCCCACCACGTAGGCACACGTGTGGGCATTCATGCTTTTGCGTTCAAGAAATCGCATCTCATTCTTCTTCCACATACTCCCAATCGTGTAAGAAAATGTTTTTTACACAAAACACCTCAAATTTCTCACTTATAACAGTTAAATCCCTCGAATTCATTTTAAATAAAAAAAAAAAAACTAACTAAAAAAAAAAAAAAAAAAAAAACAATTTGCTCCTACTATTCACCTACCAACCGATAAAAACCTAATCAGACCCGAAAAAATGACAAAAACAAAAGGACAAAAAATAAGAAGAAAATGCCAAACCCTAGATTTTCTCCAATCCTAACATTAAAAATGAGAAAATATCACACCAAAAACCAAAAAAAGTACCAGATTCCAAAAAATAATTAAAAATATAAATAATAATAATTACAGAAACAGATTCTTCTTACCTTATGCAATTCCCATCCGTCTGAAATGCATCCGGCTTCGATCCCAGCTTCATAAACTTCATCTCTCCAACTCAAAGATTTAGAACAAAATTACAAAACACCTACTCGAAGACCCGGTTCTTACGAAAAGCCGCCTTCTCTCTTTCTCTCTCTGTATGATTTCTCTCCTACTCGCTATCCAATGCCGAGAGCGCCGTCCTGTCGCTTTTAATTCCGCCAGGGGAGCAAGAAAACCGCCTGACCACCTCAAAACCGCTCACAGGAGTCAGCAAAGGCGGTTTTGTTGGAAAAGCGGTAAGCGGTTTTTTGTTTTTTGGCTTTTGTTTTGCTAGTAGGCCTGCAACATTTGACGGTGGAAGATCTGGGCCTGGGTTTCCGAGCTCTTTGGGTTTTCCGCCACCATCAGCAGCGTCCTTCTCGCGAGAGGTTAGAGTTTCTCGCGAGCTGAGCGATCTCGATCTGTGTGGAGTAGATATCGGATGCCGAGATCTCGCGATCGGTTTTCTCTTGCGCGCTTTATCTCGGTTTTGGAAGATTTGCAGAGAGGAGAGAGAGAGAGAGAGTAGGGACAGGAGCAGAGGCTAGTGTAGACGGGAGCGGATTAGGTGTTATCCGGGGAACACTCTAGCGAGTGTTACCCTTACCATGTGGGGCCCACCTTGATGAATATTTGTACATCTACGCCGTCCGTCAGTGTTTACGGATCATTTTAGTTAGTTATACCAAAAATCAAGAAGATTCAATTCTCAAGTGGACCTCACCACAGGAAACAGTAATTATTTACCATTAAAAACTTCTTGTGGATGACAAACGTTTTGTATTTAACTGATATTATTGTTTTCCTTCATCCAGGTCTGTGTAATCTTATCAAAAGGTTGGATGGAAAATATATATTACGGTGGGCTCTAGAAAAATTTTAATGGTGGAAGATCAATCACCACTGTTTCCTGTGGTATGGTACATCTGAGAGTTGAATTTGATTAAATTTTTGGGACATGTCCTAAAATATGCTGGAAAAACGAATGGACGGAGTGGATTTATAACATATTATTAATATGGGGCCCACAGTAAGGGTAACACCCACTCAGATCCGCTCTCAGTGTGGACAGTGGAAGTGGGTCCAGAGGCTTCAAGTCGCTTTCCGCCGTTAAAGCACGCGAAGGGATGAAATGGCGAAAGTGCCCAGTTTTGACTGTTTTATTTACGGAAATAACCATGGCACGATTGCTTTTGTCAAGGGCTGCGTTAGCCTGATTTGCGTAGGCACGCGGACGGCCTAACTTGCCAAATGAGAGCTTAATCGGACAAATAATGATTAGATCCACTCCGTCCATCCGATTATAATAAATATTTTAACCATGGATCCTAAAAATAATTATAATCCAACATGTGGGGAGACACAATGTTGAGATTAGTGTAAAATAATGCATAAAACCTCTAAATTCAGGGGATGTGTTGCCCAGATTAGTCTTGAAATGTCCTGATACTTTAATTCTGGTGTGTGATTCAGATGGGTTGATTGGATTGCATATAAAGACTACGATGGACCTCAGACACAATTTGGACGGTTTCAGTGATGAGACTGCCCATCTCAACTGTTTCTCATGATATGGCCCACCTGAGATCTAATAAGCCTGAGTTTTTTTTACAGTCCAAACGCAGGGTGGCACACCTGATGGACGGTCTGGATCTCATCCACGTGAAGCCGTTCCAAGTCAGCGAAAGTTCACTCCGTAAGGCTGTAGCCGTACCCGTACGAGTCCCGCAAGACCTTTCGCTTTTGTTGAGGAATTATTTGATGCTCTGGCAGAGCTTGGGATTTGATACGCAGTCACTCTGAAATTGGGTATGTTAACTGAAACTAAACTGAATAAATTGTAGTATCTACTGTATCTAATTCAGAGTCCCAAAAATATATTGTTTTCAGGGCTCTAATCTTTGGTTTGTGGACACTTGTTTGTTGAAATTGGACCGTTGGATATTTTTCATTTCTAGCCGTCCACTAATCTCATAGGCAGATAGTTTAATAAGCTTAAGTTTCGGTTCATGATACATCTATAATGGAACCCATAATTTAATTTGACTTTTTATGAGTAATTTGTAAGTGCCGGTTTATCATTCATCACACTCTGCCAGAGTATCAAAGCTCTTCTAAAAAAGCGTAACGATCCCGTGTTAGTTTTGCAGAATTTAGAAAATAGTGGTGACTCATCCTCTTTTCATGTATGGCACTGATATACAGATATCCAGGCCATCTAAATTGTGTATCACATTGTGGATGGATAACATAGAAATCCTAACCGTTCAAATAATGGATATTAAATGGATTCTTAAAAATTAAAACAGTGAATCGTCCAAATTAGAAGTGAGAAAAAAGATTGTTAATAACATCTTCTAGTGAATGGTTTCTGTTATGCTCCATCAACAGTATATTCAGCGATTTGGATGGCCTGGATTTTCTTAAAATTGTACAATATGTACGGTTTAATAGTCTCGGACCATTTTTTAAATTGTGCAAAACTAGCATAAGGAGTCTAGTTCTTGCTTCAGATGGTGCCGGTGCAGGGCCGCAGGCTACGTAATTCTGGAACCGGAATTTTGAGGCGATTCGCGCGAGAGAAGATTGCAAGAGCGATTCTCGGGATGCCTGCATAGTCGGCGTCGATATGAGCGATCAGGGCCATTCATCAGGTGGGGAACATTCTCGTGTAAGATTTCCCAATGGTCTATACTCTTAAGTTGGTAATATAAAACAAGATGAGCGGTCTGTAATCAATGGACACATGATGAGGTTCTTAAATTTCGGCAGAGGGCCACATCTGATAAGGGAAACGCGGATGCCGCACCTGGACGCTGTGTTGGGGTGCGGCTTCGGTGGAACCCCGGATCCACTTACGTGGGTGACTGTGGGGCGTACTGTGATGTATGATCCTTACATCCATGCCTTCCATCCGTTTGGATAGCTCATTTTAAGCCTTGATCTCAAAAATTAAGGAGATCCAAATATTACGTGGACCACGCTGCAGGAAAAGGAGGTTATTGACCATTAAAAATTTATTGTGGAACACAGAAGTTTTACATCAAGCTTATATTTTTGTTATCCCTTCATCCAGGTCTTTGTGACCCTATCATCAGGTTAGATGAAAAATAAACACTCTCGTAGCCCCCAAGAAGTTTTTAACGGTGGGTATTCAATCACCATTGTTTCATGTGATATGGTCCAGCTAAAAATTGGATCTGCTTTACCTGTGGGATCATAGTGATCTGTAAAAACGCATGGATGGCATAGATGTAAGTCACATACATCATGGTGGCCCCGCAATCAGGGATCCACCCACCTTGGTGGATGGATCGCGTAAGTAGGCTTTTATCGTACTGAGTAAACTCAGTTGGGCATGCTATGAACGTAAGTGGGTTATCCACGCCGTCCATCCGTTTTATTCAGGCTAGTGGATCCATTACTGTGGGGCCCACCTTGACGTACGTGTCTTTTATTCAGGCCGTCCATCCATTTCATATCTAAATCTCAGGTGGACCACGCTACAAGAAACTGTGGGATTAACCATTAAAAATTTCTCAAGGGCCAAAAAAGTTTAGGATCACAGTCGCCATTGAATCACCACTGTTGAATGTGGTGTGGTCCACCTGAGATTTGGATCGACTGCATTTTTTTGGCCTACAAGACATAAACATTAAGATGGGCCTCACAGTCACCTCGGTGTATCCCGAAGCCGCCTCCGCGGCCACTCGTGCTTGGAATCGTCAAGGCAGGTGGGCCCACCTATAGCATGATGTGTCCCTAATATAAGGCCGGTCAGTCTACCACATCCACATCCACCGAGGTGGGTGGATCACGGACTTTGGGGCATAATCTGATGCACGTGTCTTGAATCCACGCCGTCTATCGGTTTTGGAAGCTCATTTTAAGGAACGATGAAAGAAAGGAACCACATCTAAATTTGGATGGACCACACCAGAAGAAACAGTGGCTATTGAATACCTACTGTTAAAAACTTCTTGAACCTACCGAAATGTTTAAAAACTTCTTGAACCTACCAAAGAACTAGATGAAAGTACCACACAACTATCAGCTTGTTCCAAATCTTGATGAAAGTGCCACACAACTATCAGCTTGATCCAAATCTTTTGTAGCTTATAATGAGTTTTTCATGATCAATAACCACTGGTGCACCTGAAATTCGGATCTGCTTGGTATTTTGGATCATGATATGAAATGAAATTTAAAAACGGATGGACGGCATGGATGTAATGAACATATATCATGGTGGGTCCCACAATGGGGGATCCACCCACCTCTGTGGAAGCCGCGCCCCTTTATTTCATGTAATCGTGTTGCACGGTCACTGTCGACCAGAAACGGATTGGCTACTCCCCCGACACCAGCCCCGGGGCTGGTGGTCAGTGCTCTGTGGGCCTCACCATGATGTTTGTGTTTCATCCATTTTTAAAGATCATTTTAGGGTTTGAACCCAAAAAGGGAGATATATAAACCTCAGGTGAACCACACCACATGAAAACAATAATGATTGGATATCCACCATTAATATCCTCCTAAGGCCTACTTTACTGTTTATTTGACATCCAATCTGTTTATTAGGTCATACAGGCCCAGATGAAGGAAAAGAAACAAAAATCAGCTTGATCCAAAACTTTTAAGGCCCCAAAATGTTTTTAATGGTCAACGCTCATTAAACACTGTTTCCTGTAAAGTGGTCCAATTGAGATTGGGATATATTTCATTTTTCGTCTCATACCTTAAAATGATCTGTAAAAACATATGGACGGCATGGATGAAACACATACATCATGGTGGGCCCCACATAGCACCGACCACTAGCCATTGGCTGTGTCAGGGGGAGTAGCCAATCCGTTCCCTGTCGACCAGCCTGTTTCCTGCGGAAGCGGATTGCGTACCGAGTGAATAAGTACCCTGAGCGTACTGAGTAAAATCTGTAGGGTCCACAACATTTCCTGTTTTGTGGTCAACCTGAGCTTTGGATATATTTTAATTTTGAGCTCAACACCTAAAATGATCTGTAAAAACGGATGGACGGTGTGGATAAACTACAGACATTTACTGTGGGCCCAATGCAGTAACTCAGCACGCAATCCGATTTCATTTTCAGCACAGCTCATGTCTGCTGTGGGACCCATCCGATGAATCGGGCGTATCCTGTCGGGACGCGGTTTGGCTAGTGACGCTGCCACTAGCCAGGTGGCTAGTGGTCGGTGCTCTGTGGGCCCCACCATATGTTTTATCCACACTGTCTATCCATTTTTTTTCAAATATTATTAGGTATTGATCTCAAAATTTAGGTAGATCTAAATCTCAGGTGGACCACGCAACAGAAAAATAGTAGTGATTGCATGTCTACCATTAAACTTCCTAAGGTCCACTGTAATGTTTATTTGACATCTAACCTGTTGATTAGGTCAAACAGACCTGGATGAAGGGAAAAAACAACTACAGCTTAATCCAAAATTTTTGTGGCCCCAAGAAGTCTTTAATGGTGACCGTCAAATCGAAACTGTTTCCTAAGATGTGGTCCACTTGAGATTTATATCTACGTAATTTTTGCACTCAATTCATAAAATGATCTGAAAAAATAAATGGACGGCATGGATGAAACACATACATCATTGTGGGCCCACATAACACCGACCACTACCTAGTGGCCACTGTAGTTTTGTCATGCCAAAGATAAGGCCTGTCCGCTTATCTGGTTGGGCCCCACTGGCACTTTGGAAGTGGACCTTTGATCAGTTTTACGAGCCGACCCATTTCTCATATTTTCTTTTTATTTTTATTTTTCCTTTTGGGACCATATGGCCGACCAGCCTACCTTTATCTGAGGCAATGTACTGTGGGGCCCACGTGATGGTCGAATGGGAACTCGCCGCACGGGCACGTGTGGAATGAGTGCACTACTAAGTGGGCTAAGCAAAGTGCACCCTCACAGACCACCGTACCATATGCCAACCCAAATAATGAGAAATGCTGGTGGATCGACAACAACTACCATTTTATTTTATTTTTCCGGATCCAAAAGCCTTCTTTGGGCCATTTGTTTAGTAAATTGTTACAGTACTACAAGGGTAGGGGCTCGTTTGGCTATTTGTATATTGAATTATATCGGATTTCAATTTCTAAATGCAGTGGAATTTATTGCATTTGAAATCTTTGGATATGTTTGGTAATTAATAATTGAAATGCATTGGAATCCAATGTTTTTTTTTTAATGTATGATTTTATCTTCTTATTTTTGAAGCTACAGGGAATGATGAGTTTGGAGTCATAGCATTTTGCAGTGATTTTAAATTGTCACTTATTAGGGATTTGGAATGCATTGGAATTGAAATCCACTGGTACTATTTTGTTATCAAATACAAAAAAGTATGTTTTGGATTTGAAATATACTCAAATTTGTTAGTGCACTTATTTTTAAATGTATTTGTCAATTATATTGGTAAGTGTATTAGTGAGTTGGTTGAGCCATCAGAAGTTAAAGACCTTAAACGCATGAAGACATGAAGCATTAAGGAGTAAAGAAATAGATAAATTGAAGTGTCTTGGTGATCCTAACTTTACCTAACCTATAAACGATCCGTTCTCAAATAGGTGTACATTTGTTTGATCATCCTTCAGCCTTAAAAGTTTCATTGAAACATTATTAGATAAGTTATAGAGGTTCAAAGCTGTTGTAAATCATATATCCCAAACATAGCATAATTGTATGTGAGTTCAATCGATCCTTTATCGATTGAGCTCGCTCAAAAGTATCCAACAAGCTAAACATAAAAATTTAATTTAATTGATTGATCAACACTAGCCATTATTTGTTTGTTTTTTTAATCCTTGCAACTTGTTACTGTATAAAGGACATTCAGTATTTGGGTTTTTTTATGATTTTCTGGTGCAAATAGAGCTTAAGTAATTCCCTACTCTTATTTCATCTTCTAAACTCTATATCAAAGAGTTTTATATTAATCTTCTTGTGATTTATCACTCTAGTGAATATGTTCATTCCAAGCTCTATTATGAATATGAAAATAAACTCTCTCATTTTCTAGAGATTAAATACAAATCTATAAGTAAATTATTGTTTAAACTTTCTCAAAAACACCCATCTAAGTTTTTTAATCTTCCCACTTAAGATTATAATTCAAACTAGTTTTATGTTCTTTTATTATTTGGTCGCTTATTATTTATAGAAGTCATTATATTAAAACTATAAGATATATTGTTGACATCATTTATGATGCGTGTCTTTAATTATCCATCCTTCTCACTCTTAATTCATATGAATAATCTATATTATAGGTATTATATCTTCGTGATGAGTCATTTCTAAGCCGACACGACTTCTTCTAACGGTAAAGATCATCATATCAAAGCGTGAACTTTCGAAAGTGAGATACTATAAAAGGTGGGTGCTACATAATGGACGATTCAAATTAGTTATTGAACTTTTTCTTATTAATTAATATGCAATATTTGTTCACTCCCCAAGTATAGGGTTGTGATGTAGTAATAAACTCGGTAAGACCGAGGTCAAATCCACAGGGACTGAAACCTGTACGTAATCTGAAACTAATTAGAACTAGAACTAGCCTAAGATGAAATCTAAATCGCTTGTAACTTTGAGGAATAATGGTGAAGTAATTAACTAAACCTAGGAGAATTTAGAGGAAGAAACTAGGGATTCAGAGGATCCACTTGTAGAGATCAGGGAGATCTACACTTGATTCATGAACTCAACTGGACTTCGAGTCCCATCTTCATTCAGTTGGAAGATATATCGCTCAAGTACAATCACAACATCTGGTGATCTAGTTTTCAAGAGATAAGAAGGGTGTAAATTAGAATGGATTCTATCGCAAAACCATGCCCATGAGACAAAGCAAACAATGAAATTAAACCAATTCTACAGCCAATCTGAGTAATGTATGAGTGTCAGGAAGAGTTCTGTCATTCCACCATGTCCAAGGGGCGATGGTGAACAACAGGACGTCCTAGATTCATAATCACAAGAAGGAAAAGGAAATAGTCAAGTCATTGCAGATATATTGTAATGTCAGTCACAATAAACCATTAAAAACTAACCGCATTCCTTAAAATCAAACCAAGATCAACATAAATTCAGTCATGAATCCAGGCTGTAGAAATCTCCCATCACGCTACAAGCTTCACCTCTTAGCCCTAGCTAAGAGGTTTAGCCTGCCATGGATGGGCTAGATCTCCACAACTTCAAACCACAAACAAATAGAAAAAAATAAAAACAATTCAAGAAAATCTCCCTGTGTCTGGCTGTCTCCACGTTGAACTCCAATCCAAGCCTCCACGGCTGCCCTAGCTTCCTCCAGATCTGGATTCCTTCTCTCTTCACGCCTCTCTCTTTTATAGCTGCTGAGGTCGGCTGAAAGATTGCTGCAGTTGGTGTACGCAGCAGCAGGTCGCATGCGCAGCAAAAGATGCGGAAAACTGCCATGTTTGATGGCTATGGGCGAAGTCAGTGGCCAAAAGAGATTTGATCTGCCTCCTTAGTGGTGGTCGTGGCTGCCCTCTCTCTTGGCTGGACGGTCCAGATCACGTCCATGATCTCCGGTTTTGATGCACAACACACCGGCTCGCCCGGATTTCTCGGACGTTCGCAACAGGGCCTGCGAACGCTGTGATAGTTGGTGAGGCCCACTTCTTCTGTCATTTAAGAAATCCACACCGTCCACTGGATGTAGGACGAAAAACCAACTGGAAAGGAATGGTTTCGGTTGTCTCTTGATGCGGCCCATCAGATTTCTACTTACACCGTCTATCTTCTATTTGAACGGCTGGATTTCTCTACTCGCTCTCTTTTGCAATTCTGTCACCTATGCAGTGATAATAAGCGTCATGGGGATCCGATGGACGGTCTGGATTGGTCTTTTGAAACACGGTGGTGGCCCACAAACCCAACCGCAGCTTCTCTATTCTTTTGTTTTCGCAGACGGAAACAGGAATTTCCGTTTTGAGCTTGAGGAGTCGGTCAACACCGACTTTGACTGCTACAGCCGGTTCGGTACACGGCCAGTGCACATGTGGTTTATGCACATGCTACACATGTGCGGTCCACTGCGATGTATATCAAAAATCCGCGCCATCCATTCATTTTATGACTCCATTTAAGGGGTTGAAACCAAAGTTGAAGCATATCCAGAACCCAGGTGGGCCCCACTTAATGAGTTAAGGGGCTGATCTGGTCATTGGCCCACTTCCACAGGTGTTCAATAAATGAAAATTGACGTGTACGGTTAATTTATGGTCCTCAGGCCATATATGAAGTCTCGAGCCGAACAGATGGTGGGAACCCTGTGATCTTGCATTCTAGCTGGTTTTCGGGCCCGTTTGAAGCGAGTGGCTGGAATTCCTCTGATATTTGGTGTGTGAATCTTTGATATTGATCCCATGAGGTCCCGTCCAATGCATTGGTGGTGCCAGAGCATTAAATCTCGTCTTTTAGCATCTTATTTCGATCTAGGCTCGTAGATACGCTCTGCATCACAAATACGATTAAAGCGGGCTATTAAACGGTACTATGTTCGTAAATCCAGGTAATAATTGGAGTCTAATATGCAATATTTGACCCTCAACAATATTCACTTCTCATCCATTGATAGTATGTGACGTTTATATTAGAGATTTTTAAAAGGGATAAGTAATTGCTTGCCTTCAAGTGCAAAGGTTCGTAAGTAATATCCTTTCTTCCCTGTTAAAAACTTTCGATCCTTCCTTCCCTGTTAAAAATGTATGAAACTAAAGCGTGGTTTACTCATAGCCCACTAGCCATATGACCGAGACGATAACATAGAGATACGATCTTAGGCTATCAAAATTTTTTATAGGATAATCGTTTAACTATAAGCATAGTGAAAGATTTATTAATCACTAATTTGGACATGAATTGAAACAAGAACTCTCTTGATAAAGACCCGAATGACAACCTTAAAAATAGGAGATCTTAACTTTTCAATGATAAGAGATATTCCCTAAACGTTTAGGTTGATTGGACTACGGAATTATGAGACCATACACTTGCGAAGCATTTGCGGCTTGACCCAATTATCAATCCTGGATGACTATCAAAGGACTCACTGTTTTGACCGAGCAGAAAACCAGGATCCATTAGGATTAAGAAGGGATACAACGAGTTGTCTACCCTGGTTAGGCAGACAATCGACGCATCGGATTTGAGCATACCAGAACCGTTCTTTCTGTATTAGTCTGATCATGAAGGGCATAATATACCTTAGGTAAACTTTATTATTAAAAACATAGTACGATAATAACAATTTTGACATTCGCCTTCAAACCTCAAAGGTGGAAACTTTAAGGGGGGTAGAATATAATAAGCAAGGTTAGTTGGTTAGTATGCACCCTACCACGCGTATAAACCTAAAATCAATAAAACTTAGGCAAACGAAATGATAATAATCTTTACTTACCCTTAGGCAATTTCGGGGACGAAATTATTTTTAAGGGGGGTAGATTGTAATATCCTGGATTTTCACTGTTTTGGATTTTCAAAAATCCTTGAAAATATTTTTTATATATTTATTTATTAACTTATAATATCACTTAATGACCATTGACACTCAGTAATAGTTTAAACATGGGTGGAACCAGTAAAAAATTGCACCAGTCCGTTTAATCAACCGTAGGAAGCAAACGAATTCGCCCGATCATTTGAACATCAAGTTTAGTCCTATGATTTTCTTGCATAGGATCCAAATCTAACCGACTCATCGCTAACTAATCAAGACAAGTATAACTAAATTAAATATTTAACCGAAGCCGAGTCAGATAAGGCCCAGATCGTAACTAATAGACCAAATCAACCCCGTTACTCCTTTGGCCTAAAATCAACGGTTTAGAGTAATCATGACCAAATCTCCACTTTCACTAGATATAAATAGGCCACACTATGAACATAGTTAATCCAAACCCTAATCATTGCCCATGAGAAATCTCACTACCAAATTCATTCTAGAAATGCCCCGATTTTTCAAACTATAGACCGCTCCTTAGTGGGCCACTAATTCCAAAACTATAGAATAATCTCCGTCTTGCTGGGAGACAAAGGACGAGTGCATGAGAAGTGCAAATACCCTAAAGGAAGAAGCTGAAACTTAAGTGAATTGGGTCGTCCACTCTTATCTAAAGTTAATGATTTCGGACTGTCGGTTTACGACCAAACTTTATCCGTGAAGTAAGAATATTTTTCTGCTCATATTCATATAGCCGCGGCCTCGATCGACTATCAGTGACCGTTGAACAAACTTCTAATCATATCTGTCAATCGACGCATCCAAATGGCGGGCCGATTATATACATACGTAGATCATCATTAGGGCTAACTATCATACGGTGTATATCAATATATATACCCCATAGTGGGCCCTAGAGCTTAGAAAGTCTCTCCTATAGGTCTAGTATAGTAAAAACCTAGCCCTTGGGGCCATTTATACCAAATTTAGCATTATTAAAGTGCATCATTTAGGCACCCCCTCTCCCCATACGAATTTGCCCTAGAGAAAGGAAAGAGAGAAGAGAGAAAATGGAGAAAGAAGAAAGGAAGAAGAGATGAAGGGAGAGTGAATGAGAGTGAAGGTGGGCCATAGATCAAAGTGGGGCCCAAGGGAGCTCAATTTTGCAACTCCTTACCTCTCCCTCGAGGAAATCTCTCACCCACGACCGGAAGAACGTCTCTCCGCCGATTGAGTAAGTAAATCCCTCATCTCTTAGAAACCCCTTTTGTTGAGTAAGTATTTATATGAGATTCTAACATGCAAGTACATTGTTTAAGGATTCCGGTCGATCGACACCGAGTTCGGCGCTTCTAGGTCGTTTCCCTAGATATCAACGATCCATAGGTGCGGACTATTATCTTAGGTGGCCTAGCACCAATTACACTATGAGTCTAATGATTTTTATCGCTTGGATGATGTATTTGGAGAATCTAGAGAAGCCCTAGGATTTGGATGTTTATTTGGGATTGTATGGGATTGTATGTTTTGTTTCGCTCTCATATGATGTTGTTCGTGCTTCTCACATGATTAGTTACAATGGATGATTACATGTTCATGTTTGGTATGATTTTCTCATATAGTGTTGCTTTGTAACATGTATGATTCATTAACTCTTGTGTATTTTGGTTATACGAGATGTAAGAAGTGTTTTGCTTCCTCACTAACCCACACAACACATATGCACATTTGTTCATGATAATGTTAGCTTTGTTTGATAGGAGAATTTGAATCGTATGTTGAGAAGTATGAAAACATGGTAATGTTATGCTAGTTGATACATGAATAGTTGGTATGCTAGGGATCACCATCAAAACCCTTGGGTTGGTCAGGAACATGAGGAGAGCAAAGGTGGTCCCGTTGGTAGGACTACCCTGAGGCTAAACCCATGGGTTTGGGCGAGTGCGGGTGGGCAACAATAGTTAGACTACATGGGTCGCATATACCCGATGTCGTTTGTCGCGTGCTCCCTGAACTTGTACAGTATAACCTATTTACTGACTAATCTTGCCTGTTAACCTTAATTGCTCACATATGTATGGAACCTGACACACCCTACAACCGTTGCAGCCCATCGATAACCAAATTGAAATCGATCTACCGCCTCGTGAGCCGGACATGGTGAAATGGGACACTATGTCTGAGCTGTCGGCCTACGCTGGGGTGACGCGCCTCCCTGTAGTGACCGCGAACGATCCCTTCTTCTCGGCACTCCCCATGTGCTTGAAGTCAGGGATGGGGAACCCGACGAGATCAAGGATCGCGGGGTCTTGACCTCACACGTTGGGGGGTCTTGGCCTCGCAACCAGTTGAGGGCATTGATATGTGGGGTGTATCAGATTTTTCGACCTACTGGATGAATGAACTTAACTAAGAACTCGGTTAACGATCACATTACATTGCATTAGTTAGGGTGGCGACTCGGCAGTTGAGGTCGATCTGAGGGAGTGTTGGTCATACGTGATCGTTAGATGGAGTCACTCGAGGGAGTGTTGTGGCAAGGGCATAATCATATCATTCGTCATGTACGCACATTAATAAGATTAATTTGGTATTTATGAATGATTGTTTTTCATTAAGTTCATAATATAATTGATGCCTATTACAACTTAAGACTAATAGCACCCACTGAGTTGATCACTCACTCCTACTCTGAGACGGTGTTTTAAAACACTAACCAGACTTGTCCGTAGATGCAGGTGATGTAGAGTACGAGGAGCCTGACGGCACGAGCTTAAATGAGGAGGATGAGCTGTCTTACTTCCAGCTGATGGGCGGCTCTCCATCGGCTTGATAGGCAGGATTTAGATCGTTGAGCAGTGGGCTCATCTCTATTCTTTTTGAACATATCATTCTTTTTTTGTGGTTTTTGTTGGGCAACGCATTGTGCGACTCATTTATATTTTTGGACCTGTATATATACTAGATCTCTTTCATTTCAGTAGATTTGTGTGGTTGTGCTTCATGTTCCAGGAAATTTCAGGCTGCGCATTTAAACTTGATTAAATGCATATTAATGAAAATCGATTATAAGTGACCCCAGAAATTTGAGAGTCGAGTATATGCACGACCCCCATTTTTCAGGGCGTTACATATGTCCAAGCTGACTCCAACCATTGCTTCAAACTTGCTTTATTCTTAAAACCAAGGTGGGGTTGATCTACATGTTAACTAACCTTAAATAAACAACAGGTTAGGCTGATGTTAAAAATGTGACTCGTTTAAGTAAATAGGATGGGCTTGTATTGAACCTCACTAAAGTTGACCTACTTGTATAGTTTATCAATGGGCTGGACTAAATGGAGCAACCTAACCCACCCCAAAGCCCATAACAAATTAATAGATGATAAATGCAAATACATTCACATGAGTATTCATTGACCCAAGTGTGGTGGTGTCAGGTTAGGTTGGGTTGAGTTATGGCTGGAGTTCTTGGCTCATTTAGTAAGGATAGGGTTGATGAGCTAACAATAGCCAAACCGAAAGCTAAGCCTGTGGGATTGAAATGTACAACAAAGGACTTCTCTCCACAAGGTGCTTGGCAAATGGCATCAATCAAGATGGTCCATCTATTTGCATTTGACGTTGGATGGCATACATCGCACACATCACACAATTCTAGCTATCACTTATATGCACTTTTTGTTCCTTTATGGAATATTGATCGTTAAATGAATTATACAAGAGATGAAGTAAGACAAGTTTCAAAGGCCAAGAATATCATCATCACTAACGGATAAGATAGCTTAATCCATGGGCATAATACATTGCGTGATTGTTATATGTATGACAAGTCTCTATCATGAGACATTATGCGCACACAAGTATAGGTGTATGTAAGTGTACATATTAACTAAATCTATGAAACTAATGTGGATTTAACTGTTTGGTAATAGCTTTCACTTTCCGTGCTTGTTATGCTTATCACTAGACTTGAGAAGACCTAAGGTTCCATTGGGAATTTGATTGATTGCTTTTGATTCACTAATATGTAAGCCTTTTTGGGGAATTGTGGTGCATTAGGTGGCCGATCATGTATTCGCGAGGATTAGAATTTTCATTAAAGGATATACAATCCTTATGGGTTTAGCCTTATATCAAGAACTGAAATGATTGATCGATATAGTTAACCAAACTAGTTTTGAAAATGTTTTGATAAAAAATTGATTTTAAAATCTGAACATGTATTATTTTTTTAAAATCAATGATTTAGATTTATTTTTGTATGGTCAATTATAGTTATGGAATATGATGAGCTTGGGGACCTGACGAGGTATATGTTGAAGGACATATATATGAAAACATGAGATGGGGTGATTATATATGTATATACGACGTACACGGGGAAACATCTAAACGTAAACAAGTTTGATTCGGTCAAAATTCTTATATGGCTAAATATATTGCAGATATTGGTTGCAATTAAATTACATACGAGGATTGTCAGGAGAAATTCTGTTGAGGGTCAAATATTGCATATTAGACCCTAGTTATTACATGATTTTACGAGCATGATACTGTTTAACGCCCTGCTTTAATCGTGTTTGTGATGCAAGGTGTATTTAGGAGCATGAACTGGAAAAGGGTATTAAAAGCATGGATTTAATGCTCATAAATCACCAAGGCAAGGGACGGACTCCATGGGACTGAGATCGAAAAATTTACACGCCTGGGATTCGAGAAAATCCAGTAACTCACGTTAAACGGGCCTGAAAGTTGGCTAGAATGCAAGATCACAAGGTTCCTCCCATCCGTTCAGCTCGAAACTTTATATATGGCCTGAGGACAATAAATTAACCGTACACGTCAAATTTCAGCCATCGGTTCCTTGTGAAAGTAGCCCAACGAACAGATCAGCCACCAAATCTCAGATTTGGGGCCCACCTGACATCTGGATATTCTTCAATTTTGGTCTCAACCCCATATGTTGGATGGAGGAGAGGATGAACAGAATGGATTTCCTAAAAAGCATCATGTAGGCCCCACTGGCAGTCAAGTATACGGTGCACAAGAGCAGCCGCTGTGCACCGAATCCACCAAGTAGGTCACGTGCGCAGACCCGACCGCTTTCCAAATTTGGTTTGAATTTAAATCCCGCCTACGAAAACGGGAACGGAACCTTGCGGTTCTTCTGGTGGACTATCATCAGGGACCCCCGTGACGATCTGAACCGTTCAACCGGTTCGGAACGATGGCCTGATGTAACGCCCCGAAAATTCAGGGGCTGAGCAGGAACTCGGCTCCCAAATTCCCGAATGCCACGTGTGCCATAATGGGCTTCAGACTTTAATTACATTTGGATGATTTCATAAGCAATGGAGAGTTTAACAGAGCATGAAGCATAAATAAGTCATAAAGCATAATCAAGTGCCATTAAATGTAAAAATATTCAAACTACAAATCTTAAAATATCCAAACAGGGAACTAGTCCCACCCATACATATGTTCCCAAAGTGACTAGGGCTTTATCCCAATCCCCGCGGTTGCCAAGCTCAGTCTAGAAAAATCTACCATCAGTCTGGTAGTGCGCTCGCTCCTCCTCGTCGTCCATACCGGCATCCTCTACCGCGTCCGACTCTATCAACCCTACATTTATAATGTGTTCTACTTGATGTTTTAGAACACTGTCCCAGGTGAGAGTGAGTAGCTAACTCAGTGGTTCCATTAGTTTTAAGTTACACATTTTATCAACCCAATCAGTGCAGGTAATGATAAAACATGAAATCAAACATTTCCTAAATACTCTTGTTAAATATGCATATGAAGATATGACATGATGCATGCCCTTTCCAAACAACACTCCCTCACATGCGACTCCGACCACCTGGTTCGCAAATGATAACACTCCCTCAAACGTGCGACTTCAACGCCTGTTCCGCCACATTCTAACTAATGCAATGCGGTGCATGATCATGTTAGCCGAGTAATTATTAAGTTCAATTCATCCAGCATATTAGCGAAGCTAGGATATCGACGTTATATCACGAATCCTTATCTAAATCACGTGGCTCGTTGCCGCACGTAACGACTCATTACCAGTGTCCCTTGATCCAACTTTAGGTATCACCTATTTATCTCACAAATCAACAATTTCAAAGGTACGGCATAATACCTAAATGTATGAGGATCAACCCGGTATGAATCGTCACCCAATACCGAGTATAATCACTCAATTCTGAGGTGTGGGCTTATCACATAAAACCAAAACACAAAGGAAAAGGGCTCGTCACCCAATTCCATTCACGCCATGAGTTGTTCAAACGGTACTCTAGCACGCAACCATCGGTCAGGTAATTTGACGGGGGCCATTCGAACAATGGTCTATTACCTCCATCAGTGCTCACTGGTCACTATGAGGAGGCTCGTCACCTCAGCATAGGCCAACAACTCGGACACGGTATCTCATATACCAAGCTCAGTTCATGAGTCTTAGTTGCTCACTGGTCATTACGAGGGAGGCTCGTCACCCCAGCGTAGGCCGACAACTCAGACACGGTGTCCCATACCACCATGCCCGGCTCATGAGTCTTAGTGGGATCGTATCACACTACGGTTATGAATGGACACATCCATGGGGAATAGGGTATCCTAGATTCTATTTAGTCTATATACATTGTGAACATACATGATCAACCGTCCAGTAGATTAATTTAATTGACCTAAGAGAACCACGACATGACCGACATTGGGTGCAAGCAACCCATGTAGTCTAGCTACTGTTGGTCGTCCGGGTTCACCCGGGTTGATCAAACAAGCTTAGGGTGGCCGATCTAACTAGGGTCACCCCTTGGTTTGAACGATTTATCGATTGACCCAAAATTGTAAGCAATCTTAAGTATCACTATAAACTAAACACTATATCACACAATTATAGCATAAGTTCTACTATACAACCACTTAGACATTTCATCGAACATGTAAGTATATATAGGATACTACGTTTACTAAGGCATTAAATCAAATATATGAGCATGCATAAAGTAATACAATCACTTAAGTATTAAATCAAGCACATGAGCACCAAAAAAGCAATACGTTCCACCATTTAAGCATTTCATCAAACATGTAAGCATCTATATCCAACAAATAACATATAATACAATCAAACATGAAATATGAACATGTTAGCTATTACAACTCATTCAACATAAGACATCATTATCTGAGACCATCAAGGGTTGATAAATGGAAAACTAGAAATAATGATTCGCATCTTAAGAATGAACATCCAATTTTGAGCTCCTAGGGTTAAGGATTTGGGAAAAATCACAAATTCCTATCTAAACACCAAGACTATATGAGATTCATGCAATTCGTTTTAAAAAGAACCTAGGTTAGGAAGTAGGTTTATTTCTTACCTCTAAATCGCGCAAATGGGGTGGATTCGGCGGTGGAGAATGATCGATGATAGGGCTTTGATTGGAGGAGACCGATAAAGGGAAGCACTAAAGCTTCTCCACTCATACTCTCACTTTTCTTCTCTTCTTCTTTTTCCTTCTCTTTATCTCTTTCTCTCCCTTGGAGGATGTAAATTCTCATGGAGAGATGAGGTGCCCAAATGAGGCCCTTATATAGTGACAGATTTGGTGTAAATGGCCCCAATGGTTGGGTTTTTACTATACTAGCCCTATGGGAGGGTTTTCTAACCTCTAGGGCCCATTATGGGGTGTACATATCGATATACACCGTAGGATAGTTAGCCCTAATAATGATCTACGTATGGATATGATCGGCCCGCCATTTGGATGTGTCAATCAACAGATATGATTAGAAGTCTGTTTAACGGTCACTGATGGTCGATCGGAGCCACGGCTATACGGATATGAGCAGAGAAATATCATTAATTGGTACTCCAATTTTGATTGTGGATTGACGGTCCAAAAGCCACAACTTCACGAAAGAGCAGAATGTCTATTTTACTTAAGTTTCAGATTTCGGCTTAGGGGATTCGCGCATTGCAAGCACTTAGCTTTTGGCCCAAGTTGAGCCATTCTAGGCACTTTCTTGGTTCGCCACCCGCGATGGACGTCAAGCCCAGTGAGACGGACATTATTGTATAATTTTGGAACTAGTGACCACTAACAAGCGGTCTAGAGCTTGTTCGAAAAATCAGGGCATTTCTGGAATGAATTAGGTATCAAGATTTCTTGTACGCAATTATTAGGGTTTGGATTAGCTAAGTTCATAGTGTGACCTATTTGCAACCAGTGAAAATGAATATTTGATTATAATCACTCTAAACCGTTGGTTCTTAGGCTGAAAGGATACTGACTCAGTTTGGTTTGTTAATTAAGATCTGACCCTTAGTTGTCACAATATTTGGTTTGTTAATTAAAATCCGACCTTTAGTCAGTGATAGGTCGGCTAGAATTGGACCCTA